>CM057458.1:888906428-890251071 GCA_016271365.2 Neoceratodus forsteri
GCTTCTTGTTTTTTTCTCAGCAAATGGTGCTTTCCAGATGAGACAAATTTGGATGTAAAGTCACTCCTTCATTCGCTGGGCAGCTTTGCAAGTGTAGCAGATCCTGGGGGTGAAAATCTTTTACTGGAAAACTGACAGCAGAGGGTTTATTGGATATGATGTTGAGAGATGAGGTGGATTGACTTGCTGCCATGGGTCTCAGCCAAAGTTCAGTGGCAAGGCCCCCAGCGTATTTTTGGTTCACCTGGGAGACAATGATTTGGGCACAGTGAAGTCACTGGAGTTGCTGCATCAAATGAAGGAGGATCTCAGTTGCTCTTGGAAACCTGGCCAGGGCTGGGCATTGACTGGTTCATACTAATGTTCATATTAAGGTTCAAGGAGCTGAGAAGGCTGTATGCCCATGAGTGCTCCTACTATTCACCCATAATAGCACAAGCTATTTCCGGACAAAATGTAATTGTCAAGTCTGTTTTTGAATTGCTTTTTGTCCTTACTAACTACTATTTTTAGAGTCAATTTGTTCCATGGATTAATCACTCTCTACATGTAAAAGGGCTTTCTCCTATTTGTGAAGAATCTTTTTGGCCTTAGTCACAGTGGATGATTTCTTGTGCTAATGTCAGAATTTTTAAATTCAAGATTTAGTTCCTTTATCAGATAGCTGTGCTGCATAATATCATAACATACAAGTAAATCACCTCTAATTCTTTTAGTTGCAGAGGCATAAGGTTCAGCTTTTCTAGATGTTCATTGTATGGCACGTTCCTATATTTATAGATTAATTTAGTAGTTTGTCTTTTATCTATTTCCAAACCATCTGCCATCGCCTTTGTGATATAACCCCATGCCTGGTTGCCATAATCCAGTATTGATCTTAAGTATGACCTATACAATGGCATTATCACTTTCTCACTTCTATTCCTGAAATTTAATTTCATTGCCCAAAGTATTTATTTTGTCTTATTGATCTGCATGTTACAATGAGTGTCATATTCTAATTTCCACATTATTTTTATGCCTAGGTCTTTTTCTTATGTTGTTTCTCTCAGTGGTAGCCCATTTAGATAATATGTATTTCCTCTGTTGTAATGCCCTAAATGCATTATACAACACCTATCATCATTAAAACTCATTCCTCATTCATTTGCCCATTTTTATACTTCATCCAGTTTTCCTTGGAGTATATCTATATCTTCTTGGTATTTGCTATATTTGCTATTTTTGTGTCATCTGCATATTTTCTTATCCAGCTTGAAGTTTGCTTAGGGCTCTAGGTTAAGATGCTGTCAGCAATAACAGTGCTGTCAAGAACCGTGCATGAAAAATAACACCAACAATAACAGTGCACAGGAAAAACAACATATGCAACAACAGTGCCAATGGTAGCAGTCCAAAAACACATAGGGGACTGCTTCCATGGCAAAGTAAAAAAACTAATTTCTGTTTGCCCCCCACAGCCCCCAATTTTTATATAATCAACTACACAGGGGGTGGAACTCAGGGATGGGAAGAACCATGAGAGGAGGAAAAATCAAACACAAGCAAGCACAAACAACAGTCAGGGAGAACAAAAATAACACTTGGGGGAGAGAAAAAAATAGATGCTGTAAATATCAAAACAGAATTGAAAATGTAGTACCGGGGAGACCAAGAACAGATCCTAGATCTCTGTGGCTCCTCTGCTCTGGATCTGAGTGCCATAGCCTCTCCACCATGTGAGCAGCCTGAACAGGCACCTTGCTTCCAGCTACTTGATTCCAGCTGCTTCACTCCTTCATGTCTGCCTTGACAGCTACAGGAGTAGTGGTAATTGACTTTCGCTATACTACCTCTGTCGCTGTCAAGGCAGAAGTGGTATTTGAAGTGTTTTTTTGACAGCATTATTCTTGATTCACTGTTTTGTCCTGGTATGCTGCCTTAGGGGTCAAGGAGGAATTTTCCTGGTCTTATCCATCAAAAGAAGATAATCAAAAAAACAGCCACACCACAGACCACATACTTATAGACTCTACAGTCATGGCACTTCATGACCTGCATGTGCATAAATAGTAATACAACTAAGATAGCTGTGAAGTTTTTCAAGGTACTTGAATAGCGCTAACTTACATAGGTGGCTGATTCCATTCAGCCCAACCCCTCGCAATGTAGGATCCCGCACTCAAAGCCAGCACCACACAGTACCAGATGTAATGGGAAAAGTAAAGTAGAAGAGAATTTAAATACCACTGGTATACAAAAAAAATCTAAAAATATTCCTTTTGGGAATTTATTTGTGGACTCATGAAGGTCTATCCTGTTTCTGAGTGATCTGATATAATTTGGGGAGCCTGGGTATGCACCTCTTGATGTGTTACTCACAGGGATGTCATTATATTAACATTATTTATTTATTTATATTATTATATTATATTAACACTAATTTTGTTGAAAATATTTGCTTTGTTCTTTTAGCTTTGAATTTACTAATTCTGTTATCAAAAGGCTTACCACAAGTAAGATGCTATATAATGAAAACCAGTATAACATTCCACCCTTTATTCACTTTGTTTTACTCACTGTTGTCTGATACTAGAAATGTTGTAAAAAGTATGATATTGAAGGTCTATAAAAAATACACAAAAATATACAGGTACTGTCAGGGTGTCTCCTATCACTCATTGTTTCATGGAAGAGAATACTGAAGAGTTTCTAAGTTTGTAAAATATTCATATATGGAAATTTTCAAACTTTGTTATTTTTTAATTATATAGATTTTTTATATATAAATCCTCAACCCTGAAGAAACCTATGCAGGATGAAATATTGGGCTTTGCATTAGGGATCTTCGCTGGATATATTTAAGAATGAACCAAAATCAAGAGTATATGATCTGTGGTGTGACTGTTTTTTTTTTATTCTTTTCTGATGGAACATGCACCCCACCAGCCCCCGAACTACATATGATTTAAGAAAACATAGAAGTGAACACACCTGGGACTACTTTGCCTTGGACATTGCCATCAAAAGCCTAGCTATGACTTCCTTGCTGTGCACGATATACTGCTTCTCTAACTTGGATGATTTTGATCATTAATAAACACATGTTTGTGGCCATTTTCTCCAAGGTATTGTGTACTTCTCAGTCTGTTTGTGTGAAAGGGTGGAATGTGGCCAGCTAAGACAGACTGATTAGAAAGTCAAGAATTTGGAACAGTCTGAAACAATGTTCATAATGTTTGTAGTTGAAGAGGGGCTCAGCAGCATACAACTCTGAATTTGGTGGCATAAATTGTAGCTGGCTTTTAGTGGTGCATCAGCATTGCCAAGAATGTACCTAGGTATACCCATTATAATCAAGAAGTATCCACTTTGATGAATAACAGTGCAGAAGCCTGGATGAGGGTGTTTTGGTCCGGGACTAAAGACAGTCCCTGTATATTTATTAAGACTTTGCATAATATGGGTCTGAAATGATGTAATATACTGTATAAGTAGTTGCTGTAATGTCTGCTGTTTTATTGTATTTTTTAAGGGGCCCTGAGCCTGAGGGATAGTGCATCAACAAATAAAATTACTGCCACTACTAAAGTCAAAAATAGTGCATGGAGACTAATTCTTGTCATTAATGTATTTATTTGTGTTTTTATGATGACTTATTTTTACTGTTGAAATTATGCATATGTCTAAACACAGCAGTTTTGATTGGATGATGGGTTTGGTCAGTTCACAGTTTCTCTGGAAGAAGGCAGATGGGTTGTAAATAAAACAGAAAAAGAGCTCCACTCCAAGTATCAAGAAAATCAAACTGTGAATATTTATTTAATTGGTAACATCATAAATTTGAAAACAACATCCATCCAGGTACATCAGTTTTGGATTTCTGAAACAAAAATACGGTTGAGATACAAATATTTATTTATAATGTTATTAGTCAGAATGCTATGGATAAGTAATTTGGATAATGAAGGAACTCTGTAAATCAAATGCAGCTGTCAGTAGAAATGTGCAAAATTAGGAAATTTCCTTATGTGAAATATTTCACAATATTTGTGTGTTTCTCAAAATATTTTGCAGGTGCAAAATGTGAAATTCTGCAGGCAAAATATGAGATTTCGCCTGCAAAATAGTAAAATTCAGGCAAAGTGCTAAATTGTGCCTACAAAATGGTGAAATTTGGGCACAATTTTGCCATTTCGGGTGAAATTGTGCATTTCATAGTGAAATATCACATTCTGCAGGTGAAATGTCACAATTTTGCACCCAGCAAAAAGTTCCTGAAATGGCGGAACTTCACAAAATGTTCGACATGGTGAAATTTAATTTTGCAACATCTCTAGCTGTCAGCCACATGCTTTTATGGATTTCATCATTGGAGATATTGAATTACAAATCTGAATGCAACCCCATCCTTACATCCATTTTCACTAAACTGCATTACTTTAAGTCTGCTTTTTGGACTAAGTAAGGTTGGGATGTAAATCACTTGCACTCTGGATGTAGTTACTGTACCTCTGTAAATAAAGGCAACACTCCTCTTCGGCCCACGGTCCTTCATTTTGGATGCAGCTTCCCCACTTTGGATGTAATGTTTGCATATGTCAGTTTTTTAGCCTTGTGAATCCTGGGCCAGATTCACAAAATGAAATGGGACTAAGTCCCACTCTGTAGCTCCATTTGCAGACCAAAACCTATGCAGTTGCAGAGATTTGTATTCATAGTCTTCAACAGCTGTAGAGACGCTACACCTGGTACCTCCAGCCATTGCATTTTTCCACAGCAGTAGGGAAAACACAATTATAACCTGCCATAGTTTCTACTTGGCATTATTTCTACTTGGTGAGCAGTGTGACAGACTTAGTTCTGTGGGGCAGACTGGACTAAATATTGAACTTTTGCTGCATCTGTATATTTGGGGTCTCTGGGTGAATAAGCCCCTTAAACCAGGAAAGGGGAGGGGTTTGTTAGTTCAGGCAAGCCAACTAGAACTACACAGTGGTTTTAAAACCTCCTTTTTATTTTAGCAGAGCACTTACAGATTGCAGCATGCTATTCTAAGCTGTACTCACCTTGCATGGCAGAAATACTCTTTTATAAACTTATTACCTGAGCTGACACTTGCCAAGAGGTTGGCTGGAGTCACATGACCCAAAAAAACAGTTTCTGGGTCACAGTCAGTATAAAAACTCACTGAGAGTGAGCGGGGTGAGCTTGAGTAGGCCAAGCGCACATCCACACATGTGGAGACATGTGCAAGTGTGTCAGGAGGGAAAGAGGGACTGAAAGGCCATAAACTCTGTAAGTAACACATATAATACCATAGATTACAAATAAAATGTAAGATATTTATAACACACTACATAGGCTATGTGTAGATGGGATCCTACAACAATGTAGCAAATGTCATAAGTATGCAGATAAGACTTCTGCTGTCTTGGGCCTACTAGAATGTAAATGCCGTTTGGAGCATGAAACTGCTATTTATAAACTAAACAACATCACAAATGATTTGAATACTCTTAAAGAAATACTGAAATTAGAACAAGCTGGTGAAACTCATAGCACTATGAACACAAGTGGGAGTCAGAAAAGAACTAGACACCTTGAAGCAGACCAGAAAGTAACAGAAAGTAGTAACAAAAATCCTGGGGAAACAACTGAATCACGTGATGACCCATGGAGCACAGTTACTCACAGAAATAGTATAAAAATAGGCAGGAGAGCAATGTACTTAGGGAAGTGGGACCAGAAGTAACAGAAGGCAATAACACTAACAAAGGAACAAGAGAGCTGATTATACTAGGAGACTCAGTTATAAGAAACTGTGACACCATATTAAGTAGCCCTGACAAACAAAACAGAATGTTGTCATGTTTCCCAGGGGCAAAAGTGAAGCACCTTAAGAAAATAGCACCAAAAAGAATCAAGGCTGCATTCCATTATTACTCTGCACATTGGCATAAATGATGTAGGGTACAATCATGAAAAAAAATATCTGCCTACAACTAATTGAGCTGGCAAATGAACTAAAACACTTAGGTGCTCACATCATTATTTCAAGTCTAATCCCAGTATTAAATGTTAACAGAGGAAAAAACACTATTGAAAGAATTAATGGAATGTTACATAACATGTGTAAACAAGATAAAATAGACTTCATCAACTCATGGGAACATTTCTACATGCAACAGACTCTTTACAGCAAATACAGCCTACACCTTAACAAAAAGGTAGCCCACATTCTAGGAAACATAATCAAAACAAAAATGGAATCCCTACCTGTAAACTAAAGGGGGGGGGGTTACAAAATAAATAAACAACATACTAATGTAAACCCCAAACATAGTATCGATAAAGATATAAAAGTACTCATAAGTAATACCAGAAGTGTGAACCAAAAAATGGATGAATTAAAGTCCAGATTAGTTTTAAAAAACATTACAATAGCTTTATTGACTGAAACCTGGTGGTCAGAAACTGATGGCTGGAGTAAAGACATACCAGGTTACAATCTATTCTGATTGGATAGAAAACAAAACAAGCATTTGTCAATGCTGAATGTTGTCGCACTGGCATTGGCAGTGGGATTGGCGTAGCTAGAGACACATAGTGCTGTGATTTTGTGAATGTGTCTCAAAAGGTGATTTTGCACGGTGAGCACACCATTGTGCACCACAGCTGCGGAAACATGTTTTGGGCAGGCTGTGAAAAATGGCAGCTGGACTGTTGATAAGGAGACATGCACAAATGCCAGTGGTGAAAATGTGGCATGAAAATATTGCAGATTGACGAAGTTACAAGGGTGTGTGGAAACTGCACAATGCACGCTTGCAACACAGTCATTGTATGAAGGTTCGGCATCAAATGTTCAACATAGGCATTTTAGGACCTCTGTTCATGAATAGTGTCACTGTCATTTCCTAAAACTGTCCTAAAAACTGATTTTGCACAGCGGCCATGCAGTTCTGTGCTGGACGTGTGAAAACTCATTTCAGGCAGCTGGAGTGTTCATAAGGAGGTATGGAAAAATGACAATGATGTACAACTGGAGTGAAAGTATTACAGATTCAGAAAGTCATGAGCGTGCGTGCAAACTGTGCATCACATGCTCATAAAACACTAATTTTATTGACTTTCATTCCCAAATTTTCAGCATAGGCATTTTAGGGTATCTGCTAATGAACAGTGTCACTGTCATTTTTATCATGTGTCTCGAACACGGACTTTCCACAGTGACCATGCTATTCTGTGCCAAAACTGCGAAAACAGATTTTGGTCAGGATGTGAAAAATGAGAGCTATACTGTTCATTAGGAGGTGCAGAACAATGGCACTGTAGAAAATCTGGAGTGAGAACATTAGAAGTTTGTGAACGTATGAGCGTGCGTGCAAACTGCACAACGCATACTCGTAACCCAGTCATTTTATGGAGCATTGTCACCAAATTTTCAACACAGGCATTTTAGGACCTCTGCTCATGAACAGTGTCACTGTCATTTTCGCAATGTGTCCCGAACACTGATTTTGCACAGCAAGCACGCTATTGTGCGCCGAAAGTGTGAAAACACATTTTGGCAAGGATGTGAAAAATGACAGCTATATAGTTCACAAGAAGGTGTAGTAAAATGCCAAATTTGAGAATCTGGCATGAAAATATTGCGAATGCGCTAAGTTACTAGCGTGCATTGCACAGTAGCTATGCACCTCGTAAAACAGCATTTTATGGAGTATTGTCACCAAATTTTCAAGACAGGCATTTTAGGATCTCTGCTCATGAACAGTATTACTGTCATTTTTGTAATGTGTCTGAAACACTGATTTCGCACAGTGACCGCGCTATTCTGCGCCGAAGCGCAAAAACATATTTTGACAAGGATATAAAAAATGACAGCTGTACGTTTCACAAGAAGGTGTGGTAAAATGCCAATGTTGAGAACATGGCATGAAAGTATTGCAAATGCACTAACTTACGAGCGTGTATTGCGCAGTTGCTACGCACGCACGTAAAACAGTCATTTTATGGAGTATTGTCTCCAAATTTTTGACACAGGCATTTTAGGACCTCTGCTCATGAACAGTGTCACTGTCATTTTTGTAATGTGTCCTGAACACTGATTTTGCACAGCAACTGCGCTATTCTGTGCCAGAAGAGCAAAAACACATTTTGGCCAGGATGAGAAAAATGACAGCTGTACGGTTCACAAGAAGGTGTGGTAAAATGCCAATGTTGAGAATCTGGCATGAAAATAGTGTGACTATGCTAACTTATGAGCGTGCATTGCACAGTTGCTACACACGCTTGTAAAACAGTCATTTTTTGGATTTTTCCCACCAAACTTGCAACATAGGCTTTTTGAGAGCCCATCTCATGAACAGTGGCACTGTCATTTCATTACTCAGTCCCAAAAGGTGATTCTGTACAGTGACTGTGAAATCACCTTTCGGGACCGAATAACGCCAAGACCGTGCAAGAATTCTTGAGAAGGAGTCCCAAAAACCCCATGTTGAAAATTTGGGGCCAAAATTCCCAATAATGCCTGAAATACACATTAAAGTTGAAAACCCCCTATTCATTCCATTATACAGCTTACCGGCATTGAGACTACGAGGGACAGTTTTCATTTTACAGGTAAAAAAAACAGAAAAAAACATTGTGGGACAGTTTTCCTTTTGTAGGGCATTTGGCATGCTGGGGTGGGCTCCCAGCATGCCACCTAACTGTTTTGGGGGGTGTCAGTAGCCGACGGGGGATTGGGCACCCTCATCAGCACACAACATGGGGGGGAGGAGGAAGTAATGCTGATGGGGATTGGGCAGCCCCGTCAGCACAGAAAGAAAGCAGGGGCATGAGTCGAGAGGTTGGGCACCCTTAGCATTCAACAATTGGGGGTTTATGCTGATGGGGAGTGGGCTCCCCATCAGCACCTAAGATAGTGGGGGCACGTGAGCCGAGGTGGATTGGGCACCCCCTTGGCATTCAACAATTGGGGGGGTTTATGCCAACAGGAAGTGGGCTCCCCCATTGGCACACAAAGACAGAGGGGGGCTTTACTGACAGGGGGATTGGGCACCCCTGAAGTCGGCAGATGTTAGGCGGCCACCCGCTCACCGACCATGCACATAATGGTGGCGTACATGGCAAGAAAAGGACTGCTGTGTCTGACAGGCTTTGCTTGGATTGCAGCGGACCTTTTCTTAGATGTGCTCACCCTATTATGTATACATGGTGTGGCGCTGGCATGCAAGCTGATTGGGCAATGCGGGATGCACATACTGGTGCATGCCTTGCATTTGCCGAACAGTGACAGCGCCTCCAAATCCCCACTGCTGCAAGATGTTGGCTGCGCACATGCCAACATAAAAAAGAGAAGGAATTGCAATATATATATATACTGTATATGTATAAAACAAACCAGTTTGTTGTTAGTAATACATTTTGGAAAATAAAAACTGGATCATCAACTACAGAAACCACATGGGTACAAATTTACACAAACCATAATAAAGGCTATATACTTTGCCTACGTTATAGACCACCAGACAATAAGAGGAACAAAACAGCATAATTTTGGAAGAGGTAACTAAAGCATCAGACATGGGCAATGTTATACTAGCTGGGGATTTCAACTTCCCAGATATTAACTGGGCAAATCATACAGCACTCACAAAGCAAAGTAAATAATTCATTAAAACATGTCTGGAGAATAACCTAACACAACTAGTGAGTAGTCCTACTAGGGGAAGTAATTTATTAGACCTAGTTCTTACTACAGACACCATAACTGTATCAAGTTGCATAGTAATCTCACCAATTGGCTCTAGTGATCACGACTGTGTCCTTTTTACAGTTGAGAATACACGCATGCAGCAAAAGGGATGCACAGAGATATCTATTCAAAACTGCAAACAAAAAAATATAATGAACACCTGCAGAGCATAGACTGGAATAAAGAGCTAAGTAATATAAATCAGTGGAAGAATGTTGGACATATATAAAAAGTACAATAGTTAAGCTCACTGAGAAATATGTGAAGAAAGTAAAAAAAAATACAACCATAAGGGTATCAAACCATAATGGTTAAACAAAGGGATTCTAAAAATAATAAGAAAGAAGAATAAGGCCTATGCTAATGAAAAATCTGACAACACTGCGACAAACGACAATGTTTAAAGACCTACAAAAAATGTAAAAACAAGATTGACAAGGCAAAACACAATATAGAGAAAACTCTAGCAAGAACAGCAAGAAAACACAAACAAAAAAAACCAAATCGTAAACAGTTTTATGCATACTGTATATAAACTCATTAAAAAAAATCAAACAACAAGCTAATATCTATAATTTCATAGGGAAAATTAGTCTCTGAACCCAATGAGATGGCCAACATCTTTAGTAATTACTTTTGTTCAATATTCTAAACTAACACAATGTCCACTGGACACACTGGGCAACCAGATACAGGTAATCACGAAATCAAACTTGAAGACATCAAAAATAAATAACCTTAAAACACATTGGATGTCTGGGCCAGACAACATATCCACACAAATTCTGAAAATTATGACTGAGAACATTATAAAATCATTAAAGATTTTATACGAAAAATCGCTTAACAGTGGAGAGGTGCCACAATAATGGAAAAGCGCTACAGTGACCCCAAAAGATAAAAAAGGGAGTAAGCAGGATCTGTTAAATTACTGACCAATAAGTCTCACTTCAGTAACATGTAAAATAATGGCATCAATTATTAAGGACGAAATTCATTCTGAACTAAAAAAAAAAAACAGTATTTGACAGTCAACAACATGGTTTTCAAAAAGGATGCTCATGTTGAACTAATTTGATATGCTTCTATGAAAATGTCAATATACATCTTGACAAGAGAGAGCCATATGATGTTGTACTATTCGACTACAGTAAGGCCTTTGCTCTAGTACCACATTGGGCAATAAAAAATAAATTAATCAAATACAACATTGATAAGCACATTATTAGCTGGGTACTGAACTGGCTCAATGAAAGAACTCAGGTAGTTATAATAAAGGGGTATAGATCTAAGATAGAACAAGTGACAAGCGATGCTCCACGGGGTTAGTACTGGGCCCACTTATATTTCAACTATTCACAGCAGACATGGAAGACAACAATCATAATCAGATTTGTAAATATGCAGATGATGCAAAATTAGGAGGAGTGTGTAAGAATAAAGAACAACAAAATCTCACACAAACCGACATTGACCAATTAATATCTTGGTTGGAGAAATGGGGCATGACCCTGAACCAAGAAAAATGCAATGTCTTGCACATGGAATTACACAACCCAAAAAAATCAGTACTTTCTAAACACAAAGCCCTTCCAAGCAAAACACAGCAAGAAAGATCTGGGAATTGTAATAGATACAGAATTAGGATTCAAGGACTAACATATAGCAGTTAGTGTTAGAACAAGCAGGATAATCTGGGCAATTAAGCAAAACTTTAAAAGTAGATCAAAGGAAGTTATATGCCCCCTGTATCTATCATATGTAAGGCAAGATATGGATTATTGCAGTCAGTTATGGAATCCTCACAAACAAGGTGAAATGCATCATCTGGAAAAAAATACAACTTAGATATACACACTTAATCAGACCTGTTCAAAATCAGCCCTACCCTGAATGCTTACAATTTCTGGTATTGCACAGCCTAGAGATTAGATGCACTAGGGGAGCCCTTCTGTTTTTCTACAACATTATGAATGGTCCATTACTTATGAATAAGCTAGGCATAGAGTATAAAGTTATTAATTCTATCACAAGAAGACACCCGTTACAAGTTAAACTAAACAAATTCATGTCTGATAAAAGAGAATACTTCTTCACTCAAAAGAACCATCAACTTGTGAAACAAACTACCAGAAAAAATAATCATTAGTGACAGTAAAAAAGCATTTAAAAAGCATTTGGATAGGTACATAGTGCAGGATGGAAACTTAATGTACTATGACCTATACTAAGGAACTATATTTGGGCACTAGCCTTTTTGGTTCCTCATACATGCACTGAGATAAATCATGGAGCTTGTCATAAACTGGCTCCAACTTTGTGAATACCACAGCTTCAGGAAGAACTGTGGCTCCGCAAGTGGCAATCCACTTGTGCTGGGTTTTTCCTGCAGTTGCAGGATTTTGGGGGGCTTTGTGAATCCAGCCCCCTGGCCCTAGTGTTGGTTTCTGCAGCTAACAAACAAAAAATACTTCTGAAGATAAACACATAAAACAAAGCCTGTTTTTGCAAATCTGTGAAATCAGTCTTTCATCCTAGTTTCATTTGCAAAAACTATTTTAACATTTTTTGTATCTTGTTTACCAATTTCTGAATGTCTTAAGATAGCAGAGTAATATGTAGGGAAAAAATGGCTTCTTAATGGAAATGCCTTCTAAACCCTAAGTATTATGACACCACCGTGGTACTATAATCTAGACATAATAGCTGGGTATAGTTTTTCCTATAGGGAAACCCAGTTTCAAGGCATAAGTGTAGTGTAATGTAGTATTTAGGTTTTTCCACAATATGTCATCCTTTAATAGCTGATTATTAAATGGCTAAACAGTATCCCTTTCTAAACCTTTTCAGATAACATGAGTTAAACAGACTGGAACATGGTCGGACAGGACAAGTTCCTGAATATCGCACAACACTAGACCAAGGATATCCTCTTGCCTGGTGAGAAAGAAGTCTAACAAGTAGGAAGAACCATGAGAGGTGGAATAAAATGTATATTGCTGTTCTGTTGGGTGCAACACCCCCAAGGATCCAGTAGTCCCAATGAATCTATCATCTCTCTCTTAGCCCTCATTGGCATGGTGAGAGACTCCTTCTAGCCGGGTGTGCTGTATCTAATTTAAATTTCTAAACCAGATTCAAATGTCCAGTGTGTAAAAGGGTCTAATAAGGTATAGGTTTAGTAAAAGAATGAGGGGAGTCTAAGTTAGGACCATAAACTGCTCCCAACACAACTTCGTATAAGTCTAACCAACCATGTATAAACACATGGCGGCCTTCAAGATCCCACATCTCCTTAATTAATTGAAAGGAGAGGCACTGAGAAAGAGGGATAATAACATCCCTATGTCTATTTCTATCTCCTTCCACATAAGACTGTCCCACCCATTCCCTGCAAAATAAAGTGCAATGGTCTCTCTTTAAAGGAGTTCTATTGGAAGAGTTGAAGCCCCGACCACTGCACACATTGAGGTTTCAACTCTCCAATCCCCCCCCTGGAAAAACCATTAGAAATAAGTATATTTTGTACCTCATCACTCATAAAATTCAGAATAAGCTGTGGTGGCACCGGTATTTTGAAGATGGTGCTCCGGACCCTTCCCCCTCCAGGATCTCACTGGTAATACTGCAAGATGACGAACGTGTCACTACCCTTACCAAAATACTGTCCCTATGTACGGAAATAAAACTAAGTATATATGTCTGATACCAAATTCCATTTTTACTTAGTTTGTCTAAATCCCAGGGTTTTGCCTGCCATACCCATGGGATTTAGGCAAATTAAGTAAAAATGGAGCTTGGCATTGCAAGACATGTCTGTAGCCTGGTGCTAATACTCCAGGCATGCGAAATATAGCCAATGATTGTGGCAATCAGCACAAAGTGTAGCAAAGAACAAAAGGAACTATATACAGTTCTAAGATGCAAAGATTGTCCTGGCAGTCCACAATATTTAAAAGTAAAATCAAACATAGAAATGCAATTTTAAAATGTCCTCCATTGAGTTGCTTCTCCATGTTAACTCTGGGGAAATTATACAGAGGTAAGCCAGCATGTCTTAAACCATGCCCACCCCTAGCATAAATACCAACAGAAGCATAGAATCTGTCAGCAGATAAGAACCATACTGCCCACCTAGTCTGCCCATTTCCCTACTTGGTTTGGCAATCCCTACTCTTATCTGGACTGCCTTTCCCCATCTCTGCTTTACAACAGGGTACTTTTATGCTTATCCCATGCACTTTTGAATCCCTATACTGTTTTCACTTCCACCACCTCCGCTGGTAGGCTGTTCCATGGATCCACCACCCTCTCTCTAAAAAAGTACTTCCTAGCATTCCCCCTAAGCCTCCCTTCCTCCAGCCTCATGTTATGTCCCCTTGTCCTTGTGCACTTTCATCTCTGAAATATGCTCCTCTCCTGCATCCTGCTTATTCCACTAAGGTGTTTGAAAGTCTCTATCATATCCCCTCTCTGCTTTCTCTCTTCTGGTAAATAAATGTTCAGTTCCTTGAGTCTTTCCTCATAAGGCTTGTGGTACAGTCCATGTATCATTTTTGTTGCTCTTCTCTGGACTGGTTCCATTCTGCCTATGTCCTTCCTGAGATGCAGTCTCCAGAATTGGACACAGTATTCCAGATGAAGCCTCACCAGTGATCTGTACAGTGGCATCACCACATCACTCCTCCTATTGGTTATCTCCTTTCTATGCAACCCAGCTTTCTGTTTGCCTTCCTCACTGCTTATTCACATTGTTTGGTTGACTTCAACTCATTGGATATGATAATCCACAGGTCTCTCTCCTGACTTGTGGTGGCTAGAAACCACCCCCCCATCCTGTATTCCTCTCTTGAGTTTCTGTGTCCCAGGTGCATTATCTTGCACTTCTTAGCATTGAAACCCAACTACCATACTCTTGACCATTCCTCAAGTAGTCTTAGGTTGTTTCTCATTATATTTAGCCCCTCATGTGTGTTGACTTTGTTACAAATCTTGGTGTCATCTGCAAACAGGCATACTTTCCCCTCCAATCCCTCTGCAATGTCACTTATGAAGACATTGAATAGAACTGGACCCAGCACCGATTCCTGGGGAACCCCGCTAGTCATCTCCCCTCTTCTGATTTTATGCCATTTACCATCACCCTTTGGGTCCTGCCTTTTTGCCAGTTACCAACCCATTTTACCACTTTAGAGCCCACACCCAGATTCCCCAATTGGTTAAGCAACCTTCTATGAGGAATGGTGTTGAAGGCCTTACTGAAATCCAGGTAGGCCACATTTACTGCTGCTTCCTGATCCACCACTATGGTCACCCAGTCAAAGAAATTGACAAGATTAGTCTGACAGGACCTACCCTCAGTGAATCCATTCTGCTTTGGGTCTTTTGCACCGCTTGACTCCAGGAACTTCATTAACTTCTCCTTAAGCAGGGACTCCATCAGCTTCCCCACCACTGAGGTCAGGCTTGCAGGTCTGTAATTGCCTGCCTCCTTTCTACTTCCAGTCTTGTGCAGGGGGACCACCTCTGCCCTCCTCCAGTCCCTAGGTACCTCCCCCATCTCTAGTGATTGGTTGAAGAGGGTTGTCAGCAGACCTGCTAGGACTTTTCTGAGTTTCATCAACACTCTGGCCCGTCTGTCTTGTCTGTCTTTACTTTTCCTTGTTCCTCCAAGACTCTATTCACCGTAAATGGGCTGGTGTCCACCTCTCCCCCATGTACATCTTTCTTTGTGAGTCTTGGCCCCTCCCCTGCCTTTTCCTTGCAAATTCTGAGCAAAAAAATTGTTTTTTCAGAACCTCAGCTTTTTAAGGTTATCCTCCACCCACCCACCCTCCCTTCTTTAGCCTAACAATACTATTTCTGGTCTTCTTCCTCTAGCTAATATATTGGAAAAAGGTCTTGTCCCCCTCCTTAATAGCCTGTGCTATTCCTTCCTCCGTTCTTGCCTTAGCCCCTCTGACAGCTTTCCCAGCTTCTCTCTTCTTCTCCAGATATTTCAGTCTGTCTTCTTCTTTCTGTGTCGCTTTGTATTTCCTGAATGCCTTACTTTTTTCTCACACTTTCTCGGCTACTGACTTAGAGAACCACAGTGGCTGCTTCTTTCTTTTGCTTTTGCTAAGCAATCTGATACATTGACTTGTGACTCCTGCTATGGATCTCTTGAGCCTAAGCCACTGTTCTTCTACCCCTCCCCCTGCATCTTCTGTAGCCATGGCAATTTTGAGCTGTTCCATCTCCTTGAATTTGGCCTTCCAGAAATCTAGGATCTTAATCTTTGAATGGCTTTCTTCTCACAATGTGTTGACTCTAAACCACACAGTTCTGTGGTCACTGGTACCAAGGGGAGTGCCCACCTCAACATAAATGATTCTGTCCCCATAAACCACCAGCTGCCTTACGTTTGCCCCATACATGGCAGACATGAAGTCCCTGCTCCTTGATGTACTTGCAGTCTGGGTATTCCAATATGCATCCAGCATGTTGCAGTCACCCATTAGTAGTACTTCCCCTTCAGATGCCATATTATGGATGGCTTCCACTAATACTAGATCTATAACCTCCCCCTCTGTGGGAGGCCTGTAAAGTACTCCAGCACTGATGGTTATTTTGTTCCCTGACTCCAGAGTGACCCACAAAGCCTCTGCTTCTTCCCTGGATCCCTGAGCCTCCATAGATTTAATCCCTTCCTTTAAATACATAGCAACCCCTCCTCCCTTCCCTATCCTTTCTAAAAAGTGTATACCCTGGTATGGCTGCATCCCATTCATAGTTCCCTGTGTACCATGTCTCCGTAATAACCAATAAAATAAAGTACATATGCTCCAAAACTACAGGACACAAAGCATAACTCAGAATCTGGCCTATTAAATGTAGTCCTCATAGTGTTATGAAAACTGATGTCCAGGCCTGTGGGATAAAAAGCACCCCTCCACTAAGGTGTCAGTTTTGAGATAGAAGCATCTGGAAATAACTAATCCAAGATAGAATGCTACCTATATTCAGTTCAGGAAACCTTAAAAAGATCTTGAAAAAACTGTGGCAACTGTTTCTGAGCTTGTTAAGCACACAAAAAGTATTGTGTTCTCCTCTAACATCCACCACAAGTCAAGCCGGATATCAAAGTTGAAACTTTATGGAAGCAGCATGCAGTTCAGATTGATTAGCTGTATAAGCTGCTTGCTTTTCTAGCACAGAGGGAGGAAGGTCTTAGAAAATGTCACTTTGTTTGCCTTCCCACATAATCTCTCAGAAGGTTGTGGCATGGTGCAAGACATTGACTTTATCTAATAAATTTAGAAATTTAAGGATAATTGGTTTTGAGCATTCTCCTTCCCCTGGCATTGGTCTAAGCACTCTATCAGCATGTTCAATTATATATTGTAGACAGTTTGGGGAGGGACCTGCAGTTTTTTCATATAACCTTTGAACAAATAATAGAGCATCCTTTCCCTCACATTGTTTAGGTAGCCTGAGGATCACTAAAGTTTTTCTTCTGCTCCAGTTCTCCTGATCTTCAAGCTGTTTTTCCAGCCAGTGCAACTTTTTATAGTGGACTGGAAACTCTGGGTCTATCCGCACTCACCAATCATACAAAGAGCTCACCCAAACTTCTGTATCAGAAATTCACTTGGTGAGCTCATCAAGAGCTGGGCCTATAGCCTTTAACTCCCCTGCCATGTTCAGGCTCTTTTTTTTTAAATGGGGAAACTTCCAAAAGGAAGAACTTCCCTGTTAATGTTTCTGAGGTAGGACAGTAGCTCGTAGTTGGAAAGGATCCATGTTTCGGCCACTTATTCACCGAGTCATGTTCCAGCAGGGAGGGCAGTTCATGTACGATAATAGTTTTTTCCTTGATGGTATCCTTTTCTTCTATTGAGACTTGCATTGAGATGATGGTGGTTTTATCTGCCACCATATCCATGTCAAAACTAGTAGCCTGGAGAAAAAATGGCAATTTTTAACAAAGAAGATTGGAGTGTGAAGAGCTGTACAAAACGTCTGATGCTAGCTGTAACACATCATGTGACTCCTTTCCCTTTAACCACTGATGTAACAAACTCTAGTCAGAGCCAATACAGCTGCAGAATGATTTTAGTGAATGGTCATATCAAGAATTAGTATGGTGTTTTGTTGTTAAAGGTTCTGATTAAAATTTGTCCCATTACATGTAATATGACATACAGTTTCGTATATGAAAGAGACATTAGCAGCCTGTTACTAAAGTGACACATCCTGAAGATATGAGGAAGCTCATAGAGTTACAAATGGCAATAAAGGTAATGAAAAGTATAACATCAAATATGGTGGATTTTCACAAGTTCAAAGCAATCATTCACACCTGAGCTATAGCGAGCCCCAGAAGTTACAGATCCATTATGCCTGAGCATCTGATATAATAATGTCCTGCTTTTTATCTGTTTTTTTTTAAGAATAGATTCTTGACATTTGGAATCATTGTACAGTATAGTTCATTGGTTCCACAGTCCTAAAGAAAATGTCTTTTAAGAGAAGGGATATATGAATAATACCTGTACATTTTATATCCTCAGTGCTTCACCCCAACATTCACAAAATGGACTTCTATATAAATTTATATTGTAGTTTTTATGAAAAGCTTTTTTTCTAATTACATGCACTAATAAACTGTGAAAATATACCTTGCGGGTAGTTTATACCGGGTTTGATATTATACTTTTCATTACCTTAATTGTCAGTTGTAATTTCATAAGGGTCTACTCATATCATGAGGATGTGTCACATTTGCTGTTTTAAAGTTTTAAAACAACGAATGCTATTTTCAAAAGGATTCATCTGAGACCTTTATTTTGTGTTTATTGAAATTGTTTCACCAGGTAGGCAGACAGAGATGCAATGACAATCATGTTTCCAGATGCAACCTGGGGGGAGGGGATGGGGAGAGAGAGGTACTATGGGGAACACACACACTCACAATCAAAGAAAAACAGCAAATAATATTAGCAACAAACTATACATGAATTTCATATTTACAAGATATTAAACATCAGTGAAAGTGAGATCCAATGCAGCAAGTACAACCATGATCAACAATGTACAGTCGAGTGCAGTCACAGTAAGATGCAATTAACAGGTTGAGGAATTGTTTGGCCAAGACAATACAGGTGGGTGGACTAATACCAACAGCATTGTTATTCCAAGCCTATGGCTATTCCTACTGTTACTATCACAGGGAACCATTTGAGACCTGTCCCCCATTACTTTCAAAAAGATTCATCTGAGACCTGCCCACCACTACTTTTGAAAGTATCAGTCTGAGATGTGCCTGCTGCTACTTGCTAAAGGAATCATCTGAGATCTGCCCACCACCTCTTTCAAAGGGATCCATCTGAAATATGCCAGCCACTATTTTTGAAAGAATCTCTCTGAGACCCTCCCGGTGCTATGTTCAAAAGGTTCCATCTGAAACCTGCTCACCACTACATTAAAAAATCTTAGACTTGCTCACTGCTACTTCCAAAAGGATCCATCTAAGGAGTTCAAGCATAGAAAGGAAGTTTGGATCTGGTCCACAATGGGGACACAGCTGTCACGAGCCTGTGTAGGGCTGTGGAAAGCCATGGAGTGCCCCCTCCTAGGCAAAGTGATCATGAACTGCTCTTGAACATCCATGACTTATTCATAAAAGCTTCACAAACTGAGCCATTACAATACATCAAAGTTCAGCAATCATGTTCACAAATGCTCATGAATTGTGCAAGAACAACAAATTGTCAAACTGCGCTCATGTACATTATTGAACATAACATATTAACATAGGAACATACGAAAGTGCTGGCAGAAACATAGAAACATAGAAGACAGCAGAAGGAGACCGCTAGGTCCATCTAGTCTGCCTGTTTATTTTATATCTATTTTGACACTCTAGTTGCCCTATGTAGTCTATCCCATGCATTCTTAAATCTCCCCACAGTGTTGACCCCCACAATCTCTTGGGCAGGCTGTTCTAGGCATCCACCACTCTTTCTGTGAAGAAAAACATCTTGGTGTTGGTAGAGAACCTCCCTCCTTGCAGCCTGAAGTCATGTCCCCTGGTCCTGGAGCACTTCTTGAAGTGAAAAGGTTCCTGTGCCTGCACCTTGTCAATGCCTTTTATGTACTTGAATGTTTTTTATCTGCTTGAATGTTTAACAGTTCATTTTGGTCTATGCAGGCTGCTCAAGTGTGCAACTCTCAGTCAGGGTTACTGGAGTAGCCCTTCCTTCCTTCTTTTCTTCCATTGAGTTTACATCCCTCACACACTTTCCCCCCTACCCATCACCCCACCTGTTATAACACCCTGTCCCATCCTCTTTTAAAGCTGCCCACTGTTTTCAAAGAAACCACCTCCTCCAGTAGTTTGCTCCATTTGAACACCTCTCTTTCTGTGAAAAAGTGTTTCCTCATTTCTGTCTTGAATCTTCCACCAACTAATTTCAGACTATGCCCCCTAGTGGACCCCTACTTCCTCAACTTGAAAATGCCCTTCATTCTTTTTTCATTTCTTGTGCGATCTATTTTTCCACCCTGTGCTTGCTGGTCCACCACTTCTTCGGGCTCTACCAAGTTCCACCCAGCCCCTACTGTCCTTACCCAGCCCTCCTCTCATCCTCATATTGCAGCTGTCCCCCGGGATATCCCGGTGTATTCCTTCGCTGGGTGGGTCCCCCTCCTCCAAGGGGGAAGGCCCTGGGGGGAGAGGCGTGACGCCAGCACATACTCCTAGGGCCTGGGGATGCTGCCGAGGAACAGGAGGCCCTGGAAAGGTGCTAGAGGCTCTCAGGGAACAGAGAGCCATCATCCAGTGGCCAGTGAGTGATTTTCCTGGCTTTCTTAAGGTGCGTGATGTCTGGACGTCAAGGCAAGAGCTGACGTCTGTCACGCACCACCCCAATGACCCTGACGTGTTGACCTACCCCTGGCCTCCACCAGTGGTTACTTCAACACTGGGTCGCAGCCCCTTCCCTCCCTGAAGACAGCAAGCAGTCATGTTACACTCAAGCTGCCTCCCCCCCCCGACCGGCCCTCCAGTGACCCAAGCTCGCTGTCGAACCTGGGTCGCTGGCGTCGCAAGCGGAAATCCAACCACTGCACCGATGGGCCGGCTTGCCCTTCATTCTAACCTCGTTCATACCTTTAAGGTATTTGAGTGTTTCAGTTATGTTTCCCCTCTCTCTTTAGTCCTCCAAGGAATACATATTGAGCTCCCACTGCCTCTCCTCATGTTTGTCTGCCAGGACCTGGATCATCTTGGTTGCCCTTCGTTGAACTCCATTCAGTAATTTGATGTTTTTTTCAGATAAGGGTACCAGAACTGCACACAGTACTTCAAGTGTGGTCTCACCAATGACCTGTACAAAGGCAAGATTACCTCCCCTTTCCTGGAGGTGATTCCTCTGGCAATGTATTCCAGCATTTTGTTTGCTTTGGCTGCCGCTTTATGCCAAGTACAAGTTTGATTTTATTATTTAGCTAATGAGCCATTACAATATACTAAAAGCTAAAAAAAACAAGTACAAACCTAACATACAGATGCACAGTGTAAAATAGTTAAATATCACAATTACACACATGATGTATACAGTTTCCAGCAGGCACAGACCAATCTATAATCTCACTCTCTTATCTGTGCCTGTCAAGTTAAAATTAGTACAAATTCAAGTGTAACCCCCAGGTGGCGCTATCCCAAGGGCTACTACCCCTGCCTATGTAACTGATGACAGGTTGAGGGGCCCGGGTCCAATGGCAGGCGCCTCCACCCAGAGCTCGGGGTTAGAACAGTCGGGAACAACTTGGTCACAGCCCTCTGGGTCACTGCAACCCCCCTTTCCTTCCATTAGTGGCCCACAATTGTTACCAACAACACCTTTACAATATACACTTACCCCCAGGATTGGTTGATCAGCTTGACTCTGGAGACCCCCTGTAAAATAAGATGCAGTAACACAACTACCCCAGTACAGTATGTTTGCACACACACGCAGTTCAGACAGTATGCTTTGCAAAACAACCAAATCTGATTTATTTAGGGAGAAAATAACAAAGGCGGGGGAAATCTAGTTAATTAGCTTAACACTCTACTATTTCAGAGCACTGTGCACAGGCTAACTTCCCTATAAGTCACTGGGTACCCAGGCAATAAGGGGCTAGCCTATTCAATGAAGCTGGTTGGGGCCCTGAAGATAATGACAACTGTTCAATACCCAGATTTGTAATCTGGAGCCAGCAGGCTCAGTTCATGTGGTCAGCGAGGCAAACAGACCAAACTTGCACTCAATAGAACATTTGACAGGGAGCTACCCTGATTTTGTACTCACGACTCCTGTAGCAGGATCCCTCTCACACCACCCCAGGACACAGGCCTGTGAACCAAACACATCTCCACACATTTATATGTAATACAGAGGGGTACCATACCAGGCAGCTGCCCTAAAGCCCAACCACATTCACTGCTTGACCGGGGAGTTGCAACGCAGCTTCACTTTTCCTGACAGACCGAGAGCGATGAAGCAGATTCTCCAATCCTCTACAGGGTGAGCCTGGTAGGTAGCTGCAACATACACAGCCTCCTCTGCCTGCACACCACAGCGGATTCAGTCTGACTACTCTGGCGGTACAGCCACCCAACTTGTTGGTCTTCCACACGTGCTTCCCGCGTGAAGACTCTACAGCACAGGATCCCGGAGCTCCTTCCTTTCTCACAGCCACAACGACTCTGCCCTCTCTGCCGTTAAGCAGAGAGTCACAATTCGGGTGCCACCCGACTCTATTGGAGGGTTTCAGATGCCAATCCCTTCTGCCTCCTTCTATTGGTGCAAAAAAAGGCACCACCTTCTGGACTTCAGTTCCCAGACTCACGGGCCATACCTTCCATTGGCAGCTGGCTCCCGAGATAGTCCCAGCCCTAATTGGCTGCTCAATATTTCCATTTTAAGCACCCATCCCTCCTGATTGGACCCAAAAGGCAGTCCTTGTCCAAAATGGAGGGGCGAGACACACAAAGTCCCAGCTGCAAGGGAAAACAGGTTAGATGAACTACATTTTTCAGTACTCCGTCAACATATAGTACATCAACAATACAGCCCAATACGGTGCCTGCTTTGCCTCCCTAGCGACGGCAAAGACAGGGCGCATAACCAGCAGCTCGAGCAGGACTCAAGTAGGAGAACCCAAAGTTCCCTCCCTTTTTAGCAAACTGAATGGGTCAGCATGCTGGCAGCTCTTAAAGAGACAGACTAGAGCTGTTTTAGTAAACCTCCATTTGTAAGGGGGTTACACCCTTCCTGCCCTGGAAAAGCTTGATGTCCGCATCAAGTAACTACCCTCCAGCCAGCGTTCAGTAGCCATTTAAACTGTTTTGTATTTCACCCCTTCAGATAGCATTCAACATATTGATCTCAGGTAAAACAGTTGCATTATACTAGGCATAGCAGTATCTTCACTTAATAGTGCATGCAGATATATATACATATACACTTACACACAGGTACATCTAGTATAAATCTCAGGATACAACTTCCTGCCTCGGGACCTGGGCTAAAGGAAGCTTATCCCTATCATTCGCCCTGGGACTGGAAACAATAGGAGCACTATATTCATAGGGCAAAACCAGTAATCTGGAGTCATCTCTCGGGATTAATTTGGATAAAGAGTTTGGGGTCACATACACTCCCTTATGGACCACATTCAGGGGCAGATCCACAGGCTGACTCAGAGACTCATAACTCAATCTCACTACAGGCCATACTTCTCAGCCAGTCCATCTAGGGGTTTCTTGCACAACTTCTGAATGCTCAGACTCCACTCCAGCCCTACTTGGGTTGCCGGGGGGACCTCTATGGGGGCAGGAGGACTAGAGTCCATGGTAACTTCAGTGCCTTGGTCCACCATTTCTGAACTCACAACGTTTGGATCAGTTGGGAGAATTTCTGGTACTGACAGGGAACTATCAGGGCACTCAAAATATTCTTCTTGCTCTGGCATATTACCAGCTTGCTCCCCCACTTCACTTCCTTCTTCTGAAAGGTCAGACAGTTCAGCCAGGTACAATGAACCCACATCTTCAGATTTGATGCCACTTACTTCATCCTCCGGGAGCATCAGCTCCAGAGACAAAGCTGGGGGCTCAGACAGTCCAGAAAGCCCAGCTTCATCCCCTGGGTTGATTAGGGGATTGCCCGGAAACAACTGACTCAGTTCACAAGAGGGGTAGTACTCAGGATTAAACTCACTGTCCTCGGACACCGACTGGCAATTGGATTCAATTGAGAGGTGGAGGAGGCCCCTTCAGCTTGATTTCTGTAGGCTCAGTCTGTCTTAGTTTTCTCCTGGCAGTGGCTCTAGTCACGGGCCCAGAGGGGGTGTTGTTTAGGGGTTCAGCCTCTATCAGGATCTGTCTGATTGGCAGCAAATGATTTCGGTGTATAGTTATAACCTCCTTCGAATTGTTCTCAGGTCGCACTTTGTATACAGGTAAATTTTCCAGTTTGCCTGTGACAATATGAGGGAGGTGATGCCATCTGTCAGCAATCTTATGCTTGCCATGCAGCCCCAGATTCCTCAATAACACTTGATCCCCTTCCCTAAGTTCCATTGCTTTCACTTTTGTATCATACCTTTCTTTATTAGCTAGATTTCATTTGGCAGCCATGGTCTGGGCTAGTTGGTAGGCATGGTTTAATTGGGCCTTCAGTTTCTGCACATACTGTAGATGAGTAGCTGCTTGAACCCCATCAGGAGAACCCCCCGAAACAAACATCTACTGGCAATCTGACTTCTCTTCCTAACATCAGTCTATAAGGGGAAAATCCAGTGACATCACTTTTGGTGCAATTGTAAGCATGTACCAGGGTGCTAATCTGCTGGCTCCATCTAGACTTGTCTTTTGGTTGCAGGGTGCCCAACATGTCAAGCAAAGTGCGGTTAAACCATTCAGGCTGGGGATCTCCCTGGGGGTGATAGGGAGTAGTTCTTGACTTCCATACTCCCCACAAGGATAGCATCTCTTTAATCAAACGGCTCTCAAAGTCTCACACTTGATCAGAATAGATTTTTTGAGGGGCCTCATAGTGAACAAAGAAATTTTCAATAAGTACTTTAGCCACAGTAGTTGCTTTCTGGCCTTTAGTGGGGAAAGCTTGAGCATAACGAGTGAAGTGATCAGTAACTACCAATATATTACTGATGTTTCTTTGATCTGGTTCTAGACTCAGGAAATCAATACAGATCAACTCCATGGGGGCACTAGTGGTGATGTTATCCAGGGGGCAGCCCTCTGAGGCAGGGTCTGAGGCATCGGCTACAAGTCTTGATATGTTGTTCCATATCAGCCCCCATTTTTGGACAATAAAACCGAGCCCTCACTAGGTCAAGGGTTCTGTCTATGCCGAGGTGTCCCATGTGATTATGCAGGGATTTCAACACCAGTTCTCGAAAGCAGGGGGCAGCACTAGTTGTTGTTTGTCTACTTGCCCTCCTTTGTCTACTGTTTCTCTGTATAATAGTCTATTGATCAGTTTCAACTTGGGACCTTCTTTGTATAACAAGGCAGTTCTCAAATCAGTGAAGCGTAGTTTGGACACATCCATCCCTGCATGCAGGGCCTCCAGAGCAGTTTTTATCATAGGGTGTCAGGACTGAGCAAGCCGAAGACTGTCATTATTGAATTGAGGCAAAGCACCAGTATCTAATGCAGAGAAATGGCAGTAAGCAGCAGGTATACAGTTCTCAGATGGCCCCAAACAATCCACCATGCAGTCCACAGCATCAGGGGATACCTGTTCCTCCATGTCAAATTTTTGGCAAAGTGCTCGAATATCCGGTTCTGACAACCTGACCCAGTTATTCCGGGAAACAGGCCTCCGAGAGAGAGCATCAGCATCTGTGTGGTTCAGGCCTGTTCTGTATTCAACAGTACATTCGTATGTAGATAAAGCAGAAAGCCACCTATAGCCAGTGTCATCCAACTTGGCTGAAGTCTGCACATAAGTCAAAGGATTATTGTCGGTTTTTACCAATATCTTTACACCATATAAATACTCATGAAATTGATCAACAGTGGCCCACTTCAAAGCCAGGAACTCTAACTTGTGCACTGAAGAGTTCTTTTCTGAGGGGGTTAGGGTCCTGCAAACAAAGGCTATGGGTCTTAGGCCATTAGTATGCTGTTGGTATAACACAGCCCCCAACCCTTGTAAACTGACATCAGTATGAAGGAGGTACGGTCTTGCAGGATCAGCATAGGTCAATACTGGGGCATGGGTAAGTTGATGTATGATCTCATGGAAAGCTGTCTCACAGTCAGGAGTCCAGCGGGCCCCAAATATATCATTTGGGTGAAAATATTATTTTTCGGTGTCAGGGAACACTGCTTTCTTATACTTTTTGTGGTTTGGAGGATACCCTTGAGTAAGGTTAAGTAGAGGGCGGATCACTCAGGAATAGTCCTTGATAAAACACCTATAATAACCACAGAAACCCATGAACCTCTGAAGCTCTTTCAGATTTTTTGACTGAGACCAGGTAGTTAAGGCATCCACTTTACTGGGGTCAGTCTCTATGCCCTTGGTGGATACTATGTGTCCCACATATTTCACAGATGTTTGAAAGAATTGACAGTTATCAATAGACAATTTGAGACCAAAATCTTCCAATCAGTCCAGGACTTTGAGCAATTTGCTTTCATGTTCCTCCAAGGAGCTGCCAAACACTATGACATCATCCAGGTATACTAAGCACTCTAGCGCGTTCATATCCACCACTGCATGCTCCATCAGGCACTGAAACATGGCTGGGGCACCCGAAATCCCTTGAGGCATCCTCATAAACTCACAAAAACCAAGTGGGCATATAAAAGCAGTTTTCTCGCGGTCCTGTGGGGCCACTAGGATCTGATAGTACCCACTGCAAAAGTCCAGGACTGAGAACCATTTGCTACCATTTAGGCAATCCAATGCATCCTGAATGCATGGCATGGTGTACTGGTCTGGTATAGTTCACCTGTTCAAAGTATGATAATCCTCACACATCCTGACTGTTCCATTCTTTTTCCTTACTACCACGATAGGGGAGGAATAGGGGCTTCTGGATTCTTGTATCACTCCAGCTGCGAGCATCTCCTGCAGGTGTCATCTCACATCATCTATATCAGCAGGGGCCAGGCATCGAGATCGGTCATGGAATGGTCTCTCATCATGTAGTCGGATGTGGGGTTCAGCTCCTAGTACACATCCTACATCCCACTCCTTCAAGTAAAACACCTGTTCCCTCTGGGCAAGCCTTTCACTAATCCTTTCCTTCCATTCTGCTGGCAACGGGGAGTCACCAAAATCAAACAGGTCAGGGGTCACTCAGTCACTCTTCCCCGAGGTCTTGTTGCTGGGCAGAACAGCAGTATCCACACAGTGCACTGTGGCCATGGTGCAGCCTCGCTTTAACCGAATTTCTCGATCAGATACACTGTGGACTTGAACCATTACTCTTCAGGCAAAAGCATGAGCTCGGGCTGGCAAAATACTGGGTTTGACTAGTAGGCTCTCTGGCAATTTTCCATCGCTTGGTGCATCCAGCATCAGTATTTGGACCTCTCCTTGTAGAACACACTGTGCATTTGGTGCTAGCAGTAAAGACTCTGGATCTTTCTTCCAAACAACGCCCACTGAACCTTTGGGTTCCATTTGGATAGCCTTTCTCTGGGTCTCATAGGCCTTTTGAATTAGGGCTGGAATTCTGAGAGCTCACCTAGTCTTGGACCTTTGTTTTTCAGAACACAACTGTGCCAGGCGACCAAACATATGAGCACTGGTTCCAATCAACAAAGGCACCCCATCATACAGTTCAGTGGGGGGGCACACTAATGCCAGAGTCTCCACTTGTTCGGCCACCCCAGCCACAGAAGTAGGAAAAGATAACCAGATACAGATATAACCAGAGTAGGGGTAGGCCTTATCACTCAGTCCCCATACATGTAGTCCCTCTAAAGGCTGCAGGGACACATCAGGCAAATGCTTCTGATACCAGTCCTGAAACATGATGGTCACTTGGGGACCACTGTCCAACACAGCCCTGGTGGACACTCCATTCACTTTCACTGTAGTTTCTATTGAAGGACCCACTACTTCAGACCATTCAGGGGGCATTGTTTGAGAGGTTGCTTGGGCATTGGCCCTAGTGGTGAAGCTCTTTCGAGGGGGCCCTCCTTGGAGCCAGGCACAGGCCTTGCGATGCCAGGCCACTAGCTTGCTGGTGACGCTCCTTAAGTTCTCTGGCAACCGGCACTCAGTCTGGAAATGTCCATCTTCCCCACAGTGGTAACAGAACTTAGTATCTCGGGGGTCTTTGGTGGGAGGGAGATATCTCACCTGCTGGGATACTTCAGGGGTTCTACATGGCTCTTCTTGACCAGGCCGTTTGCTCCGAGATAACTCAGGCTCCCCAATTTTAAGGGGGTTGGCAGCAGCCTGTTTCAACTCTCTCACCATCTCCTGTAAATCTCTAATCTCAGCCCTCCAATTACTCTCCACTTGGGGATCAGAAGAAACAGCATGCACTCCCACTCCACTGTGGGTCTCAGGGGACGCTTGGAACAAGTCTGACTGATAAGTCTCTGTCATCCCCTTGATCAATCCTCTCAATGGATGGGTCTCATCTGGTTCACTAGGTTCAGGAGTCTGACACAGATTCACAACTCTTGCATAGGGTTCCCACCCCTCTTCATAGGGTTCAACTTCACGAATTTCTCTCATCAATTGGCAATACTCGGAAGGGGCAGCCCGTTGGTCATGCAATTTGAGTTTCAGCAAAATCACACTGGAAAATCTGGCTGAATTTAAGATATGGTCTAGACAGACCTGATTCAATGCTGGTGCGGTTACCCCCCTTTTCAGTAAGCCTTTGCAGGGCCTTTCCATTCTGGTAACAAAGGCAGACAATTTCTCATTTCTCCACTGTTTAGCTGACTTGAACTTCCATAACAGGTCTTCTCCTGTTTCTGTACTACCAAACACCCCCTCTAAGGTGGAAATGTACTCTACTGCAGTGGCCTCGGGACTAGTAGCACGCAGGAACCAAATGGCTTCCAAAGCTGGACCCCTCAGGCTTTCCATCAGTCTCTTTCACTTTTCCCCCTCAGAGCACTGCCACTATTGTACTAGGGGGTAGCATAGTCCATCCAAGTCTCCAAATCATCTTCCCCCAAGGGCACAGGCATAGTACCAGAAAAGAGTTTCAATCTCCGATAGGAGTCTAACTGTATGGGAGGGACAACTATAGGAGGTGAAGCCAGAATGGAGCTCTTGGATGACCCAGGAGATGTACCTGGGGACAGCAGGGGGGTGGGATCACTTGAGAGGTCTAACACCTGTAGTAATTCCTGAACAGTCCTCCCTTCTGCAGCCAACAGTCTAAGTAACTTATCTTTAAAACTATTAGTTTTAGGGGATCCCCCTGAGGTGACCAAACCACTTTGGGCATGAATGACCCTCTATCCTTTTTGAGCACCCTCAGGGAAAATCACTGAGGGCACCCTCTTGGGGTCTGTTGTAACACTGCATAAGAGCAGCACCTGCAGGGTTTGGTTGAGCAGGTCAGCCATTCGCCCCTTTACCTCTACCTTGCCCAAACATTTAACATGCTCAACCGCAGAAACAAGGTCAGTGTTTTTTATTCCCAGAGGGACATCCAACAGTAACACAGTTTTCTGGGATTCCAATTCTTCAGCTTCGCCCCACCCCATCAGTTTATGCACCATCATCTTAACAGAGTCTAGTTTGAGTTTGGACGTAATATCCCCCTCCAGTTTTTCATTTAGTTTGGCCATGATGGGGTACTTCATCTACTGTACTTGGCCACTAGAGGACACTAATCCCCGCGGTGACTCCAAAAAGTAACCCCCAGGTGGCGCTATCCCAAGGGCTACTACCCCTGCCTGTGTAACTGATGACAGGTTGAGGGGCCCAGGTCCAATGGTGGGTGCCTCCACCCAGAGGTCAGGGTTAGAACAGTCGGAAATGACTTGGTCACAACCCTCTGGGTCACTGCAACCCCCCTTTCCTCCCACTAGTGGCCCACAAACATTACCAACAACACCTTTACAATATACACTTACCCCCAGGATTGGTTGATCAGCTTGACTCTGGAGACCCCCTGTAAAATAAGATGCAGTAACACAATTACCTCTGTACAGTATGTTTGCACACACACACAGTTCAGACAGTATGCTGTGCAAAACAACCAAATCTGATTTATTAAGGGAGGAAATAACAAGGGTGGGGGAAATCTAGTTAATTAGCTTAACACTCTACTATTTCAGAGCACGGTGCACAGGCTAACTTCCCTATAAGTCACTGTCACTGGGTACCCAGGCAATAAGGGGTTAGCATATTCAATGCAGCTGGTTGGGGCCCTGAAGATGAAGACAACTGTTCAATACCCAAATTTGTAATCCGGAGCCAGCAGGCTCAGTTCATGCAGCCAGCGAGGCAAACAGACCAAACTTGCACTCAATAAAACATTTGACAGGGAGTTACCCTGATTTTGTACTCACGACTCCTGTAGCAGGATCCCTCTCACACCACCCCAGAACACAGGCCTGTGATCTGGACACTTCTCCGCACATTTATATGTAAGACAGAGGGGTACCATACTAGGCAGCTGCTCTAAATCTCGACCACATTCACTGCTTGACTGGGGAGTCACAACGCAGCTTCATTTTTCCTGACAGACCGAGCGCAATGAAGCAGATTCTCCAGTCCTCTACAGGGTGAGTCTGGTAGGTAGCCTCAACATATACAGCCTCCTCTGCCTGCACACCACAGCGGATTCAGTCCAACTACTCTGGCGGTACAGCTGTCTGACTTTTCAGCCTTCCACACGTGCTTCCCGTGCAAAGACTCTACAGCAGAGGAGCCCGGAGCTCCTTCCTTTCTCACGGCCATGACTCTGCCCTCTCGGCAGTTAAGCAGTTAAGCAGAGAGTCACAATTCGGGTGCCACCCAACTCTATTGGAGGGCTTCAGATGCCAATCCCCTCTGCCTCCTTCTATTGGTGCAAAAAAAGGTACCACCTTCTGGACTTCAGTTCCCAGATTCATGGGCCATACCTTCCATTGGCAGCCGGCTTCTGAGAGAGTCCCAGCCCTAATTGGCTGCTCAATACTTCCATTTCAAGCACCCCTCCCTCCTGATTGGATCCAAAAGGCAGTCCTGGTCCAAAATGGAGGGGCGAGACACACAAAGTCCCAGCTGCAAGGGAAAACAGGTTAGATAAACTACATTTTTCAATACTCCGTCAACATATAGTACATCAACAATTCAGCCCAGTAAGGTGCCCGCTTTGCCTGCCTAGTGACGGTAAAGACAGGGCACTTAACCAGCTGCTCAAGTGGGACTCGAGTAGGAGAACCCACAGTCCCCTCCCTTTTTAGCAAACTGAATGGGTCAGCACGCTGGCAGCTCTTAAAGAGATAGACTAGAGCCCTTTTAGTAAACCCCCATTTGTAAGGGGGTTACACAAGCAGTTTCCAAAAACAGCCCTAGTTAACATCATAATCTTTAGATTGTGCCGATGAACTTCAGGGCCTATTAATTACATTCAATAAAAATAAGCAGCCCTTTATATCTAAAAGATTCATTTGCAGTTTAGAAGTAACCCACAAGTACTGTAGTGAATGTTTCTCAGATCTCATAAGCTTTGAACCATCTAGTTACTACCATACACATTGCTTTACCCTATAAATTTAAATAGGTTAATAAATGCCCAAAATATTTGGAAATTGTTATAAAAGCATATGACCAAAAGTGCTGTAGAGCATACCTGTAGCATCCAAATATATAACTATCAACAATAAATGCTGTATAGACTAGGCAGAGTTCTGGCTCCATTACACACAGGAGTCCATTAATTTTTGTTTCACAGTTTAAGGCTCCTTTGCTCTGGGGTCCAAATATTAATATGTAAAATGAAATGTCTTTATTTCAAGAGTCTGTTTCCAATTGGCTCCAGAGTATTGGAGCAAGAAAGTTCACCATCGACATAGCACCATTTGTGGACTTTTTATGAGGTTTTGAAGGATGCTAAGAACATATAGTATGGAGCATACCACTGGGCCAGTAACAGCACTAAAAGTAGAAATTGTCAGGTTTATCAGCCAAACAGTGACTTGAATCAATGCAGAAGAGTCTCGCTTTAATAATAGAAATGGAAAAAAAAGGCAAGTCTGACTTCGACCAGCAGCACAACACTACTTTGTTTTTAATGGAGGGAGTGGGGGAGAGAATGCCCCATAACCAATCTCCTTGCATCACTAAGCTAACATTTCTTTGTAAAAAGCAAGTCATTAAACTAGCATCCTTATGGGACCCAAAAAGGCTGTGTATGTAGGATGGTAAAAAAGGTACCTGATGGAGCAAATACCTCCCACATGACTCCAACTGTCGCTGATAGAACGGTCATATGTATATTTTAAAATTTCCCAATAGGAGCACTATTAGCAAAACTCAAGCAAATTTTACTCCCTATTTTCCTTTATCTTGGAGTTCAAAACTGCCTGGTTTCCATCCTTGGCCAAAATTGGTCGTTATTCCTCATCCATAGGTTAAAATCTGCTGTTCTCCACTTTTTCAGCTGCAGCAACACTATAGAAAGAGAGAAAGAAAAACACTCCTCTGAGCATAGTAATTAAATTAAATTTAAATGTAAACCCCCTTTGCCCTCTTAGGCAACAGTGGCATACCTTCAGTAAATGGCATTTAGACATATAGATATATATGAATTCTCCTTTGGATCCTACACGTCTCTTCAATCATGCTTTGGAACCACATTTAGGTAAATTATATAAATGTAGTTTTAGCATTAATTAGTGTATCAGCCTTTCCTTTACTCCCCTATGAAGGCAGATTTTTGCATAGTTTCTTGTCAAAATGTTGTTTAGGTATCCTTTAAGTTTTTTTAACAAATGTATCCCTTTCTAATTTATGGCTTTTTATATATTTTAAAATGTGTAGCTTAGCTTATACTTATTTGTTTTCTCTCATTCCATACTCAAATAAAATTACTGCTCACCTTCCATTTGTATATTAAACACCAAATTGCTATTTATGTCAGCAGATTCTGCAGCTCTTTTAAAATGTGATGAGTTTAAATGGTTCAGCAGTCCTTTTGGGTGCTCAAATGGTTAATTGTTTTATAAAACATATATTTTCCACCACTAAACTGCACAGATTTTGATTTTGTGAAGCTTTATAACCTTTTCAATGTAAAACTATACATTCCGATATGCAAATTAGGTATGCAAATACATTTTTTTTCCTAGTTCATCATGGTCTTTTTAAAGGTTCAGCAACTTCATGAACTTTGAGCTGATGAACAGTTCATGAACTTGGTTCATTAAAAGAGTTGAAGAACAGTTGGAAAGCTTTGATGTATGTTCATGAACAATTCATAATCATTCATCAAAGTTCATGAATTAAAGAACTACATTTTGCATGGGCCAGTTGCAAACCTTTGGGGCACCCTGCAGTAACCACAGCCATTGCTGCATACCCACTCTGCAACCGATCACTGACCAGGTTACCATCTCTGCACTGAACTGGGCTGGGGTAGGCAAGAGAGCAGTTGCAGACATTTGCCTGATCCCTAATGCTGTCAGGGAAGTAAACAAAGCCAGTGGAAGGGGCAGATGCTATGTGACCGTAGGGGCTGCAATAGCACCTATGTGCCCCTCTCTGCCCAGCCACCTCAGTACATACATGGCCCAAAGGGCCCTCACTTTACCAGCCCCTGGCTAAAGGAGCATTGTTTAGTGGCTGTGATATCATCAGCACCAGCCAGTGTAGCAGGGCACAACAGCAACATCTTTGGTGGGGAATATGGAAGCTCATGGAGGACTGACACAGGCTGCCACATCCCATGGACTCTATTGCCATGCCAAGCAGGGGATCCACTGCAGGCTCAAGCCAGATATCCAACTGTAAGCTTGGGGATCTTGGCTGAAATGCTCCCAGTGAGGCTACAGCCCTTGTGCACTTGTTCCAGACCAACAAGGGATGGGCGATTGGGCTGTGGATCTCACCCATCTCTATGTTGTCCTGGGTTGTGTGCTGGCATGGTAGGGATATGCTCATTTGGAGCATATCCCTGTTGATTCTGAGATCAGGCCCTTAATCAGTTTGTAACATGGTTAACTCTAGCATTTTCTCCCAATGGTAACTTGCTATTTTGGTTATTTAACTCAGACTATTTTTCAAGAGATCACTATGGTTAAACAAATACAGGTGTTTTACAGTGAAACCTATGGCTGCATTAGATTTGGGATGGGATGGAATTCATTTTAAGTTATTTACTTGGAAAACAGCTTCTTTCCCCCGTGATGCTTTTGTACTTCATGTATATAGATATCTCTAGTAAGGTTGTGTTGTGCAAGCTGGAGAAATGATTGCAACTCTGCTGTAGTTAGTCACTGGGTTGCTGCATGGTTTAGTTTCTGATTCAATAATTGGACTGAGCAGTGCAGGAATATCTGTATCATACTTTATCTATACTGGTGTATCACCTGTAGTCGAATGTGGGCACTTCTTAAACTGAAGGCAATCTATGAAATGTAGAAGTCCCAGGTAATATAACAAAAAAAACAGAGTGCTACATTAGTGTGCAGGGACAGCAAATAAACAAAAGGATTACATTACATGCAAAATGAAGATAAAAAATAAAGTTAGAGTCAACATTTCAACCAAAGGTCTTCTGCAGGAATTATAAATAAATAAAAAGTAATTAAAGTTATTACTTGCTTACTTTTTTCTTTATAGATAATTGCTGAAGAAGACCCATGGTAAAATATTAATTTTCATGTTATATTCTATTTTTGGTGTGCATTGTTTTTATTTAGTTTCTTTTTCGGTTGAATGGGAAAGGAGGGCTAGGAAATTCTACCTATTTTCAGCCTCATCCGTTAGGGGGAGATACAGATGGAAACCAACTAAAATTGAACCAGATTAAGCTGCTGCTGGTATTTTTGCTGAATGGGGAGATTTTGGCCAGTACACCAGAGAAATTCAAATATTCTTTTCATGAAGTGCCATGGAATCTTTAACATCTGCCTGAACAACCATCAGAACAGGCAGAAGAGACCTTGGTTTAATTTCTTATCTGAAAGATGCCACCTCAGGAGTATAGCATTCCACTTATGCACCATTACAGCATCAGTACTGTGTGTTAACCCAAGTTCCTACTGTAGGGCTAGAACCCCAAACCTTCCTATCTTCTGGCCTCAGAGGTGAGTGGGCAACCTGCTAAGATTATTTAATCTAAGCCTTTTTATGCCAGTTAATATGGCAATTCCCAACATATTGATGCTTTAGTCATTGCCTTGTTTGATAAAATTAACAATTTATTGACACAATGCCTTTGAATACATTTTTTTTTATAAATGGAATGAGGAGCAGTTCATACCTTGGTCCTACAGTATGTGTTTGAGTCAAAGATGATTTACTGGCTTACTATAAATCTACAGTAGCAGAATGTATTGATTTTCTAAGTAGCACATTTTCACAATGAAAAGGGCTAGGAGCTTTTAGTTTTCTTAACTTAAAGTTTCTATTCTGGGCCCTGCACCCTACTAGCCAATACTGTATGTGTCACAAAATTGCTACCAGGTATTTTAGAAAAACGTTAAAACCTGACTTCATTTCTCACTTGTGTTTGTTCATATTGAGACAGGTTTACAAGCAGAACTACTTATAGTGTGGTTTAAAGTGTATATTTTTCGTTTATTTGAAAAATAGTGAATATAATTATAACATAATGTTAACAGCATGTAAACCACTGACAGACACCTGTTTATATCATAGTTATCATAGGTGAGTTGGACAAAAAGAGACACATTTGCCTATCACCATTGCCTGCCATATCTCAGTGGTTATATCCAGATATTCCCATTGTAATCATATATTTTTCAAAGCTCCTTTTATAAAAGGGTAATGTTTTACAACCCGCTATACGTGACCATAAGCTATTCTGCAAGGGAATTACTCTTTGAGAAAACCACCTCCCTCTCTTTATCTGTCCTGAATGTTTATCCTTTTAATTGCCAGCTGTGCCCACTTGTGTTTAATATTGTCACCTGTTATCCAATTTCAAACTTTTCCACAAATCTACAGTAACTCCTGAGTTGCCTTGAAGATTAGAAACATATCACCTCTCATTCTTCTTTGTTCAAGGGCAAATAAGCCCAGTTCTTATCTTCATGCCTCATTAGACTTCTCCCCATAGAGTTTAACAAATTGCTGAACCTGTGTTGCACCACTTCCATTCTCAAAACATCTAATAATAGGCTATGGGCCCAGAACTGTCCACAGTACTCCTGCAGTGCACTACTTTGCATTTATCTGTGTTAATCCTCTTCTAATTCCCACTGCATACTGTCTATTACCTGTTATATCTACCACAAAACCTATTTTTTTCTTGTCCAAAATTCCATCATCCATCTGCCATATTTGCACTGCATACCTGACACATACTGTATATGTTGAACATTGTAGGTCCCTAGGCAGATCCCTGGGGACACTACTAATCACAGTGCCCCATCCAGAGATACACTTTTATTCCAGTTGTCTACCTCCGCCTACACAGACATGAGGCAACCCAACTTATGGTATGCTTATGTAGGCCCATTTTCTACAGGGGAGATCACTAACTCCTTGTGCAGCATGCTATTCAAAGCCTTATTGTCATCAAGCTATACAGCATCAGCTTTCTTTTCTATGTCTATAGCTTTTCCTAACGTGTTAAAGAAATTTAATAAGTTTGTCAAACAAGATATGTCCTTTCTAAAGCCATACTGTTTTGTCTTCAAATCCACACTCATGTATATATATCTATATATATCTCTATACATACACTGTATATATACATATATATATATATATATGCACATATCTGTATCTATCTATATATATATATACATATATATATACATATATATATTTATGCAATGGGGGTGAGACATACTCCAGTGAGATAAAACAAGTTATTTTCACTGCAGTGAAATAAATCCTGATGACACCAGCAGAGTTAAAATAAATGCTGTTTATTACACCCCTGAAACCCTCACTAAACCCGCACAAAGCCACACAATCACGCAAAGCAGTACAAATTGTACATTTCACAACAGTGAGGCCCCCATTATATAAATAGGATACATGATGTGCACTCATGTAATATGAGAAATATGTTCAGTCCTGTACGGTGACCTCTAAAACCTCACTCATGGATTTGCTATTCGTAAGTATTCAGAGGTCACTCTAGAGGAATGAAAATATTTTCCCTATCACACTCGTGCCATCATGTATCCCATATATATCTATATATATATAGATATATATATTGCTCGGTAATAGCCCTGATTATTGATTCTAATAATTTGCCAACCACTGATATGAGGCTCATTGGTGCGTTGTTCATCTTATTTGTTCTGTAGACCTTTTTATAAATGGATACACCCATTGCACCATATGACTGTTCCACCATTGCTTGAATCCCTCCTCTGATTTTGCAAACTAATTTCTCTTTGGCAGTTTGTTCCACCTACTACTCTTTCTGTGTAGAAATATTTCCTAAAGTCTTTTGTAAAGCCTCATCACCAGCTTCACTGAGTTCCCATTGGTGTTTGTGTTTTCACCCAGTTTGAACAACACTCTGTTTACCTTTGTTTATCCCATGAAGTTATTTCATCTCTATTATATCCCCCACTCCTTCATTGCCTCAAGTGTGTAAATGTTGAGGTTCTTCAGCATCTCCATTTAGGACTTTTCTTTCTGCCAAAAAACATTTTTTGTTACCCTCTTTTGCACATCTCAACTTTGTCCCTGTTATATATCAAATGTGGGTTCCAGAACTGAATACAGGACTCTGGGTAATGTTGAATGAGGGATCTGTACAAGGGCAGGATTTTTTCTCTCCTTCTTCTGCTGTTTCTCCTTCCTATGCATCCAACCATCCCATTCACCTTCCCCACTGCCCTATTGCACTGCACTGCACAGATGTTTTAAATTATACAATGCCAACAAGATTTCCTGTGCTCTGATTGGTTAGTGTGTGCCTCAGACAGTCATTTATCTGAGTTTAACATCACTGTATCAAGTCCAGGCACGCACATGGCCACATGACAGACTATGAAATCATGCTCCCCTCCACAAGTTACCACCACTCCCGGTCACCGCTTTAAACAACTTCAGCCCCACCCCTCCCTACACACACTGTCACACACAGACATTCCATTCCTTGCCCCTTTCTTTTTCACAGAAACCCTCAGTATTCTGTACAGCAGTGCTGCAGCTTCTGCAGTCAGCTGTTTTTTCCCCACCGCATGGACTGGGTTCAGTGAGCCGCAGAAAGCAGAGCCGAAGCCAAACTGCTAATTGTGTGAAAGCTGATGCCTACACATTTCCCCTCACTCAGGTTAGCACAGATAAACATTCTCCTGATGGCCACAGGTCTATCACTTTAAAAAATTAAAAAGTGTAACAAAAAACCTGACGCGATTCTTAACAGAAGGTGAGCAAGAGTAGAGCAGAGCAGGTTTGATTTTCCATTTCTCTGCAAAATGGAAACTCAAAGCCACTCTGCTCTCACTCACTTCTGCATTCAGGGTGTCTTGTCACATGACCCTGCAGCTCCACAGTAACCCCATTAGAGCATTTCTATGGCCCCGCTAAAAAGCTTCAAGAACTGTCCTTTTTCACATAAACTTAAGACAGGCATGGTAAGTGTAAGTGAGCTGTTATTTCAAAAGCTGACTGTGTGCTCTCCACTTTACGTACTGTTCGCTCACCATAGGAAGGCAACTCAAAATGGGCAACCTCAGCACAGTAACCTAATCAAAAAACAGAAACAAAGTGGGGAATTTTAAACACTTGTGTGACAAAAGAGCAACAGATGAAATGGTGGTGGGGGGGCAGGGGCTCACACATGCAGAAACACAGCCAGCCAGACATAAAACAAGATAGGGGCAAGTATGTAACAGAAGCCCCACCTGCTGGACAAAAGAGAAACTACAGACTCATTTTTCAGTATGTATACTTGCCCTAAGAAAAAGAAATAAAAAAAGTATTTTAAACAAATGTTTTCCATTTCTTCTTTCTTTTTTAACAAAGGATCCATTGCATAATAGTAATAAGCGACTCCAGGGGTGCTTGTTATTGTATAATAATGTCACTTCTGGGTGTTGAATGCACTCAGCCTGTGGCCTTGTACTTCAACCACCCAATGCACATAATACACATGCTGTTGTGCCTTATTGCTTAAATTATACATTGTTTCACTCCAGATCCCTCCCCCCCCCCAGATGTTCTGTCTATTGCTATACACCATCCTGTATTCTGTTTCCTAGTCCACGGACCCTATGTAAATTGCCATACACTTATTTGCATTAAATTTTAACTGCTATACCCTTAACTGTTTCTCTAGTGTTTCCAGAGATGCCTTCATGTTTGCATTGTCTCTTTTGCCTTGCCTTCAATCTGGCTACAACAGTAATACAGTAAACACGTATATCTTAGGGTCACTGCAGCTCTCTCACTCCAAAGACATCACACTGGTAGCTATTGTAGTTGCTTCCTTGAGTGAGCCATTGAGAAAGGTGATGTTATTTTTACATGTTTAAATACTTAAAATGTCAGTTTTAGCACTGATGTAAACAATCTTTAAAGGACTATAAAACAATGTTTTAAAACAAAAAGGAAAATTAGATTATTTATGTATTTTTCAAACAGCTATTGATTTTTTTTTAAATGCAGGTGAAGGCTTAGACTATCAGGCAACTGCCTGGTAACTCCCCTAATGGTGTCATGAAAGCAGACAGAGAGAAAGAGATAGATAGAGGGCTAGATAGATACAGGCAACAGCAATGGAAATTAAACCTAAACTCCACAAGCAACAATGTTTACGAATGTCTCACCGCCAACAGCCCTGAACAGCAGAGTATCCAATTTAACAAAATTATTTTTGGCTTAATTTCCCCTGCCTTTTTTCTAGAGCTTTGCTAGCCAATACTTTCTCAATATATCTCTTCAGCCACTAGTACTGGGAGAATTAATTTTCTGTACTGCATTGATCTGGCTGTAAAGCAACAGACTAATTCCCTCTGGCTGCCTACCTAATAACAACCACTGCTGCTTAACTGTACACATCTCTCAACATGATTTTCATAAATTAGGTTCTTTTCGCTGTTGTCTTACAGGCCAAGTTTCATTCTAAACATACAAATCCCAGCTCATGTCTTACAGAGCCAAACATAGTGAAGTAGTACAAAAGTCATTTGCTTTTAATTAACTTTTAGGATGTGCCTACAGTTTTGGGACAGCAGGTGGTTTGCCTGCCACCCACCATTCCAGATGCTCAGATCCGAGCAATGGCATTCTTGAGATTCTGTGAATGCACTAAATAGAGCTACCTGGCCATGTATATGGTATGTCAGTTTTGTGGATTTTTCTTTCCTGTGACAACAGTGAATTGTAGCACTACAGTGTCTTCCATTTACTGCTGACTACTTCCTCTCCAATCTCGTGCTGCTGCTGCTGGCTCCTCTCATGTCCTGCAATTGCTACCGCTGCAGTTTTTCCCTGTCCTACCACCATCTACCGACCACTTCAGACAATAAAATAATTTTATAGTATTTATCTATTTTTATATAACTTTATTTCAGCTATCCATCAGTGCATGTGAGCTTGTTTTTTTTTAAATAAAGTCGATGCTGTTTAAGGCAAGGAAGCAGTTATTCTTTCTGCAAATTATTTTGTGTTAACTGAGGTGTGTGACTCAAATCCTGACAAGGTCTGCTAACTTAAAAGGATAGCCACAACGCCATCTTTAAGTCCAGTTTACACTTTAAAGTGTCAGTTAGCAACACTGCAGTTACAGTGTAACTATACTGTAACTGCATTGCAATTAAAGTGTAGCTGCATGTAACAAACACATAACTACAGTAAAATTACCCTGTAACTAATGATTACTTACATTGAAATGGTAAGCAGCACTAGTTATTCCCACTGCATAAGATGGCAGATACTGTACATTTTCTGGCAGGTACGTGACCAGTGCAGAAATCCATGTTAAATAGGCAGCAGCAAAACAGGGTTTGCTTTTTTTTTTTTTTTCTTATCTTGCAACTGTAAATAAGGAGTGCAAGTCATGCATACTGTGTCATGTGACATACCATTTTCTTGATAACAGTCAGCCCATGACCCAAGTTATTCTGCCATGTTAACAGGATAATAGCAGAACAGTATTTCCCTTTTCTCCTCTTGTGACAGCAAATAAGCAGTGCCAGTTGTAGCATGCTTAATCTACCTGAAACAAGAAAAGAGAAATAATAAGATACCACTGCATGACCAGAATGAAGTGGTGTGAAGACCACAAAATGTGAGCCTTAGAGCTGTGGTGGCACGAGATAAAGATATCTATTACAAATGGAGTTCAGCATACTCATCCACATGCTGAAAAAAAACTGTCAACTAATTTTTGTTATAGGATTATGTCCCATGGGAGTCTATCATGTAGAGAGTCAGTAACAGAGGATTAGATGTTTTATTTGTTTTTCCCTATGTGACTGTAAATAAGCTGTAGCAGTCATTCTCACCCCTCAGAGTGGTAAACCATTTTCCTAATAAGCCTGTATTGTTCTTGCAGCTTTTCTGCATTAACAAGGCATCAACAGTACTGTCTGTGCTTTATTGTTCTTCTCATGGACTGTAAATAATCACTATCAGTCATTTATATGGTGCCATGCTTCCAAATGGAAAAATAATTTTTCTGCTAGACATGTGACCCATGTGACCCTGTTGTGCAAGGGATTTTTTAGTACCTAGGGAAGCTTTGTAAAATATAATATTCAGCTGTGATTCGGCTTACATTTTATTAAATATATGTATCAATCCCACCTCATCCTTTTATTTCTGAAAATATTTGCATTAAAATACAACATCCCCCCAGACTTTCTGCTTTAACCTCTGATGAGATCACAGTTCCCTTTTTTCTGACATTATTGTCATATCCAAGGCAACACATTGTGCTATCAGATGAATACTGGGGGAACACAAATCATTTTTTCATGCAAATGTGCTCAATAGCAAGTACTGAGAAGAAATAGAATACAGAAAATTAATGACATACAGTCTAAATTGTGTTTCATTATTATTATTTTTTTTTAAATTTCTTGTATCCTTGAAAATCATTGTAAGTGTATTTGCTTATATTTCTTTGAACTGTTTTAGTCTTGCAAGGTAAACTGAGCTGTATATCAAGGAAAACAAGTGCAGATAAACTTTCCTATTAAGTATGCTATCAGGACCAAAGAATCTGCACTTAATATCTATTTGTTCCTAATATGCATATTACCCAAAGACTGCAGCCGAGAATACAAGAAATGCACCTAATACTGTAACATCCCTAATACTGTATGCAGTGTCTTTAAATGGCAGGGTTTACTGCAACAAAATCATACTAAATGCCCAGGAAATGTTGTACAAGTAATACATGTACATAAAATTGAAATACACAGATGATACCCCTAGAAGATGTGCACCAGACATTGACTAACATTTCTAGAAGGGGGGGGTTATGGGTAATGAGCTTGTAGAGGGGGTTACTTCTCTCAACACTGGAAAACAGAGGTGAGTCAGGATGAGGACAAAGTGAGGGTAGAATAAGGGTGAACTGAGAGAGGAGGCACAGAAATGAGTGGAGGAGGGGGGATTAGAAGGAGGTGCACACATAAGTAGTGCAGTCACATGGGAGAAGTTACAGTGCAGCGGTGTTGGAGGAAGAGGGGAAGAAAAGTTAAAGCAAAGCAAAGGGGAACATAGAAAAATAAAAACATGGAAGTTGATGGCAAATAAGGACAGCAAGGCCCATCCAGTCTGCCCATTTCTTTTTCTGCCTTATGAATGTGCCATTGGCCTTTGCTCTGTCAATTGTCTATCTATTCATACTCATCTGTATTGCTCCCTTATGCCTATCCCATGCCTGTTTGAAACCCTGTACCATATTCATATCCACCACTTTCTGAGATAGGCCGTTCCATGCATTCACCACCCTTTCTACAAAAAAGAACTTCCTCACGGTACCCCTTAATCAGCCTCCATTTAATCTCATATTGTGTCCACTTGTCCTGCTATTTTTCTTATATTGAAACATGTTAGACTCTTTTACCTTGTTAATGCCTTTAAGGTGTTTGAATGTTTCAATCATATCACCACTCTCCCTCCTTTGCTCTAGGGTATACATATTGAGCTCTGTTAATCTGTCCTCATATGTTTTCTGATGCAGTCCCTGCACCATTTTGGTTGCCCTTCTCTGGACTGCCTCAACTTGGTTAATGTCCTTGTGAAGGTGTGACCTCCAGTACTGCATGCAGTACTCCAGATGGGGCCTAACCAGTGTCTTATAAAGAGGGATTATTACCTCCCTCTTCTGACTTGTGATACCCCTACTAAAACACCCCAACATCCCTCTAGCCTTACCTACTGCTTTAGTGGTCTGCTTGGATGATTTCAGGTCACTAGTGATGATGACACCCAAGTCTCTTTCTTCCCTTGTGACTGCCAGCAACTCCCCTCCCAGCCTATAGGTGGCTTCAGGGTTTCTCTTCCCTATGTGCATGATCTTGCACTTCTTTGCATTAAACCCCAGTTGCCACTCTTCTGACCATTTTAATAGTTTATCCAGATCTCTTCTCAATCTGCCCACCCTATCTGGATCATCTACTCTGTTGCAGATCTTGGTGTCATCTGCAAACAGACAAACCTTACCCTCCAGTCCATCTATAATGTCACTGATGAAGATATTGAAGAGGACTGGCCCCAGGATTGATCCCTGAGGTACCCCACTTGTGACTTGCGTCTCTTCTGACTGTATACCATTTACCACCACTCTCTGTTTTCTGCCTGTCAACCAGTTTGCCACCCAGTTGACCAATGTCTGAACCACCCCAAGCCTACCCAGCTTATTAATCAATCTTCTATGTGGAACAGTATTGAAAACTTTGCTGAAGTCAAGGTAGGCAACATCAGCTGCTCCCCCTTGGTCCACCACTCTGGTTACCCAGTCAAAGAAATCTATGAGATTAGTCAGACAGGACCTTCCTTTTGTAAACCCATGCTGTCTTGGATCCTGTGCTCCTATGGATTCCAGGTGTTGCACTATCCTTTCCTTAAGGAGTGCCTCCATAATCTTGCCCACTACTGAGGTAAGATTGACTGGTCTGTAACTCCCTGCCTCCTCCCTCTTACCACTCTTGTGGAGCGGGATCACATGAGCCCTTCTCCAGTCTTCTGGGACCTCTCCTGTGCTCAGAGACTCACTAAACAGTTATGATAATGGCTCTGCTAGTTCCACCCTTAGCTCCTTTAGTACCCTGGGATGTATGCCATCAGGTCTCATTGCCTTGTCCACCCTGAGCTTATCGAGTTCTTGTAGGACCCTTTCTTTTGTGAAGGGACAAGTGCACGCCTCCTTCCCCCTGTGTCCATGGTGCTGTGCTGTGGGCCCTGCCCTACCTTCTCTTCAGCAACTACTGAGCAGAAGTATCTATTTAGGATAGATACTTTTACATTGTCCTCCTCCTCAAATGCCCCAGGAACCTTTAAGAGATAGCAGCCTGCCCTGAAGAGGACTTAGAGAAGGAGAAAGAGTCTGAGTATCTCAATACTTGGGAGAAGGGAAAACACATTTGAGGAGAGATTTGAGATAACAAGGAAGCGAGCTAAGTCAAAACTTGGAAATGAAAGAAACACGGTAATAGAGATGTCTAGCCTCAAGAAAGGGAAGGGCAAGAAAGGTGTATAGGGAACAGTGATGAGTCTGATGGGGGAAATCCTAGAGAAAAATGGCAGAAGGAGTTGAAAAAGGGGTCCAGTCTGGCCAGGGTGGTTCAGGAGTAGCACTTTGTAGCACATCCCCATAATGAAACCCTGGTAGGATCATTTTCACAATCATTTCTCAGCATACAAGGAAGGGGAGACATGATTTGTTCAAGCATACTGCCCAAAGATGCAGAAGGTTTTCAGAAGATAGGATCAATGTGGTTGGAAATGGTAAAGTGGCTTTCCTACCAAATTCCTAGATGTTCAACAACAGAGACTACCTTCAAGGAGGAGCCTCCATAGATTATGAAAATTAGAGGGAACTACAGTTTAGCCAGATGTTGTCTGTTGCCAAATGTCATGGAGATCATTTTTAGGGCACTGTGGATGAGTTAATTAGAAAAGACCCGATGCTGGACATTATCAAAATCCTGCTAGAACTGTGCAACCAGCTTAGGGGCTCAAGAGATATAGGCAGTGGAGGGGAAAGGAAGAGTGGAGATGGACATGTATGTAAGAATGATCTAGGAGGCACAGGTTTGGGGGAAGTCATTTAGTACAACTGAGAGCTGGACAGGATGCAAGGCACCTGGCCCATGTGGGGAAAGTGCTTCTCTTACAAGTACTGTACTGTGGAATGTACTACCTGGTAAAACCTGAACCATCTAACCATGAGGTCAGAGAAGCCAGTCTTGGCAAGCTTTTCCATTAGGAGTAAACAGGCAACAGGGTCACAGTTGTATTTCTCATGTGGATGCAAATAAGCAATGCCAGTCATTCTTATTGCACCAAGTGGCAAATATTTTTTCTTGACTGGCCTGTGGCCCTGTGTTGATTTTCTGTGTCAATGAACTAGTAACAGCAATTGTTTTACTTTTTGCTTCCTGAGATTGGAAAAAAAAAAGAAGAAACAACTATCATGCCCACTAATGTTCTTGACAGGCCCATGACTCATGTGGCACTGCCATGTTAAGAGGAAGTAACAAAAAAAAAGTATTCTATGTTTTTCCTTGTATAATTGCAAATAAACAGTGGCAGTGATTCCTACTGTGTCAAGTAGCAAATCATTTTCCTGATCAGTCAGTGGCCCATCTTAAAGTATAATCAAGTCTCAAAAGGTAACAGCTTCTTTTTCTAAACCTAAGTAAATGCCGGGTGTTGGCCTCCCACTCTCCTTTAATCCTCTGGGTGAAGTTCTCCCTTTGTTTGCCCCTAATGTGCCTTCAGTACTCACATGGGATATGTTTCCTTTTCTGTGATGCTTGCCTGTTTTGCATTTTTGTACTCTCTATGTTAACCTTGTTCACTGGTCTGACCACTGTATACGATGTGATTATCCTGTAACCCCACTGATTTTGTTGTGTTGTATGTTGACTGTAAATTCTCCTGATATGATGCACAGACCTTGTCTGTAACTCTCCCGGGTCTTGCCTGAAAACTGTTGTTGTCCAATGCACTTACCCAGTAAACAAAAAATCAATAACAATTAAATAAATAAGTAGCAAAATATTGCTGTTCAAGAAGATGTTAGTAGCCTGCTTAGGGCTGTCATGGTGTGACAGTTTCACAGTGTACCATGCTATCAGAAGGCATGGAATTGATACCCTTGGGTAATTGGATACAGCCATAGCCATGGCTCATGTCATACCATGATTTTCAGGCCATTCAAGCAATTGTTCAATGTTTTTAAGGATTGCCACACCTGTGCCAGCTGTCATTTATACAAGAATCTAAGGAGACTTCTTTGTTGTATTAAAATAAGATAGTCTATTAGACTTAATTTAATTTCTTCATTATATATGGTTAGGGCTTTTTGTGTATGAGAAGCAGCCCCTTCAAAACTGTTGTTGAGCATGTTTGAAGTTCTTGTGCATGCTCATATTTGCTGTGCCCATTCTAAAGATGTTGCACACATTCCATCACTAACTCAGTTGTGTTCCCCCTCATGCTCTCTCAAGCCGCTTTTAGTTTCTGCATTTTGCTCACTCAGACAAAATCTTCCTTTCACTCACTACCACTGCCTCTGCTTTCATTTTGCAGTAGTGTTCTGCTCAATCACACAAGGGTAATGTTCCACTATAAAAAAATGTCTGCAATCATAAGCTGTAAAAAATAACATATGTGTGATCATACAGAACCAGCCCTGTATTTCTATTTCAGATTAGATAACAGCATAGACCTTTCAACTTTTGCTCTCGAGGTCCATTTGCTTTTATCTCAGCCCTTCTATGGAAACACAGGATTGTTTTCTCCTGTGTGGTCGGTGGTCATGAATACATTATTGCTTATTGATTATATCTTTGTGATACTGTAAGTAGATGTGTTTTGGTGCAGTATTAGCCACTGTTAAGCAATCCAAATCATAAAGTGTAGTGAGAAAGAAATAATGTGATCTACTGGAAATTGAACCCATGCCCCCAGAATACCATCTCGGTGCTCGAATCACTGAGCTACAGGCTCTTTTATCTTTATAATTTACAATTTGTGCTTCTTCTCTCTAGAGCTGCCCCAATTTGCAGGCAACCTCCCAGATCCATCCCTCACCATCTCTCACACTTACCCTCATACTCCTCAGATTACCTGCTAGGGTGGAGCTCCTCCAGGCATAGGGGGATTTATTCATTGAAGGTGTTCTCCATTTTTCAAGGGATTCCTCAATGGAGAAGCCAGTTCATAGGGAAAGTGTCTGAAAGTACCCACATCATCCTGTGAAACAGTAGGGCTTTTCCTTACTCATATTCCTACCCACAGAATATTGATAGATGTCATAGGTATCATAGGTATGGTCAGAGCTTTTTCAGACTTATGTCAATTATGCTCACTCAATTAATTATAGGTGTCCCTTATCCAAAAAAAATGTATTCAGATTATGTTTAAATACATTCATTGATGGCTGGCCCAGTGGCACTGAGGGTTGAGGCGCTGGACACCACACCTCACTCCACGCCAGCGACCCGGGTTCAGGAACTAACCCAGGTCATCGGGGTTGGCAGGGGAGGGCTACAATTGAGCATCCAATGACAGATCTCCTAGTCCTGGGAAAAGGGTGGGAATCACACCACACTCTGGCGGTCCCTGGGGACACCAAGAGGCACTGCAGGTTTAGCACTCTGAGGGAGCACGGCAGACATCTACACACTTGTGCATAAAGATGTCATTGCTCATCCACACTCCCATTGGGGTGAAAAAGGAAAAAGGGCTGGGTGCGACTGTGCAGCTTGATGGTTGTGCCCTGCCTCACTGGGAGGACTGTAGTGAAATTGTGCTGGGAGGTTCTGCGCCTGGCTGTCTGGCAGGAATGGGGGAGTCAGACCCCCTCATCATGTGAGTGAGCCTGCTGCTCTCCCCATGGGCAGGGCCAGTGGCTGGATGCCCCCACCAGTAGGCACTGCAGTGGGCACAAGAAAATAAAGATGAGATAAAAAAAATACATTCATTGATGAACTGCCTACTACTTCTAATGATAATTCATTCCAAATAGGCACAACCCACTGGCTCTACCAATTAGATCTTCTAAAAAGGTTACACTTTTTGCCTTTAGCTGAAAAGGATGTGTCCGAGTGTTGTAGATCTGATCTATTAGTTCTAGGCCCAAGTTCTCCCATAGTTCATTATCTGCTAATGCCTTGTAAAGTAGGTACATATTGCCTCAAGTTCTCCTGTATTCAAGGGAATACATATCCTGCTGTCTCAGCCTGGCATCATAATCCATCCCATTTAAACCATTGATGGTTCTGGTTGCTCTTTTTTGCACCCTCTCAATTATATCTCACCTCACCGTTTTTGTAGGATGACTGGACCTGAGCACAATACTCCAGTGTGGGCCTCACCAGGGAACTATACAGAGGCATCAGCACCTCTCTCCTTCTGCCCCCAATGTGTCTTATCATGCAATTTAATGTTCTATTTGCTCTGTGTACAATATTATCACAGTGAGTCTTAAATTGTAAATCGTGGGTTATTGTAATCAATCAATCACTTTATTCACTGGGTAAGTACACTGGGCTAAGGCCCATTTTCAGGAATTACCCAGAGTCTCACACAGGGGCTAAGAAGCATGGGACAAAAATATAATACAACAAGACACACATACAACAAAGTAACAATTAACATATTTTTAAAAACAATTACTAATAGCTTGAGATTGCAGATAATTGAAAAAACATTTTTTTTAAATAGCCTGACCAGTAGTAATTGTACAATCCTGAGGCAAAGAGTTTCACAATTTAGGACAAGCGACTGAAAATTCCCTCTCTCCCATACAAGTTGTAATTCAATTCAATTTCAATTAAATTCAATTTTATTTATAAAGCGCCTTTCAAAACCAAGGCGCTGTACAAGATTAAAATTTATAAAATCCAAAAATTTAAAATCAATCAGAGCTAAAAACACAAGAAAAAGCATTAAATCTACATTAAGCAAGATGTTACACATCACTTATAAAAGGTTAATTCAATTTGAAAATGCTAACTCAAAAAGATATGTTTTTAAGGTGACCTTAAACTTATCGATGGTTGGGCATTCTTTTAACCAATGAGGTAGAGAATTCCATAGGGTTGGTGCTGCAAAAGCAAAGGCACGAGATCCTGATGACTTCAGACGAACCCTGGGAATCTCTAGCAACCTCAAGCATGGAACGGAGAGGACGGAGGGGCAGAAGGAACCAGGGAGATCTTCAGGCACCCGGTCCCTGATCATGTAGAGCTTTAAAGGTTAGCAAAACCACCTTAAAGGTGATCCTGCCACCAAACAGGCAGCCAGTGCAGTTCACGGAGCACAGGCGTATTATGACTGTTCCTAGGAAGTCCCAGTCAAAAGCCTCCGGCTGCCGCGGCTCTGCACTAGCTGAAGGCGTATGGATATCAACCACAGGTAGCCCTAGGTAGAGGGAATTGTAGTAGTCCAGATGAGTAGTGACAAAGGTGTGGACCAATGTTGGAAGGTCACCCGGGGGAATCAGATGTTTCACCCAGGCGATATTCCTCAGATGGTAAAAAGAGGATTTGACAACAGCTGACACCTGAGATTTCAGAGTCAGACCGTCATCAAAAATAATGCCCAGATTTTGCACCCGTTCAGAGGTAGGGAGCGGTACACCACCAAGTAATAAACCTGATGGTTGTTCAGCTCCCACACCCAACCCCGGACGACCTGGATCCACCACCAATACCTCAGCCTTGTCCGGATTGAGTCTCAACCAGCTCAAACTCATCCAAAGTCTGATCTCATCAAGGCAGTTGTTAAGTACAGAGAGTGCATCACCCTGACTGGGGAGAAAGGACAGATACGAACATACGAACATATGAAATTTGTCAGCAGATAAAGGCCAAGAGGTCTATCAAGTCTGCTCAAATGTGCAGCTAGCACCCTTATTCTGCAGCTGCCCTCCCTTCCACCCTTCCCTTTATTAACCCTCCCCCTTGTCCTGTCCCATCCTTGTTTGAAGCAGTCCACTGTTCTACTGCATACCACTTCAGCAGGTAATGCATTCCACCCAGCCACCACCCTCTCTGTAAAAAAGTGTCTCCCCATCTCCCTCCTGAACCTTCCTTGCTCCAGTCTCATATCATGGCCCCTGGTGGCCCTCCCCTCCCTTACTTTGAACAGCCCCTCTGTACCCGTCTTGTTTATTCCTTTCATGTATTTAAAGGTTTCAATCAATCAATCAATCAAGTCTTTATTTAACCAGGCGTTCATCGTTGAGCAGAAGCTCATTTGCAAGATGGACCTGGGTGGAGCATGAACAATTGTATATACAGGTCAACACAGGTATTTACAAGGCAATACAGATAATACTCTTTACAGAGAGGAAGAAAGAAGTTCATATGTACATAGAATTATACAGATATTGTACAGATTACACAGTATTTACATACATAGAAGTGTCTATAGGAAGATAAAGCAGGTTATCTAAGGTTGCAGGAGGAAGTAATGGAAGAAAAAATAAAATAAAAATATACACTAGGTAGAGGTGAAGGTGGGGAAGAGAGGGAGGAAGTAGGGGAGAAAGGCTAGGAGGGCATGGTGCACAGAAAGGAGTTGGTAAAGCTGGATGTAGAGAAGGTGGATGGAGAAAGGAGTATGTGTGAGCCCCGGATTGAACGCTATAAAGCACGGGGCATGGTAGGATGTCACAACTCAGGGTAGTGAGCTCTATCCGAGGTTGGGAAAAGGAAGAATAAGGGATGGATGGGGCCTAGTGTTGATAAGACAGGGGATAAGAGAGGGAACAGGCTTGGTGTGAGGAGCTAGGGGGTCAGTACTTAAAATTGGTCTATATTATATATACCAGTGCAGACACTGGTACTGGTCTGTGTGGGTGAAGCAGTTACATACTTCTCTGATTGTATGGAAATAAAGCATCTTGAAAGCATTTATACCGATTAGAGTGCTTAATTTGAGGGTTTTGTAGATCATTCCATAAGGTAGGTAGCACAAAGCTTATTAGGCTGCCCTGTCAAGCAGGATTTTGCTTTGGGTACTTTAAGTGTAATAGCTGAGTAACTTCAACGCTGATTTCCCAATTATACTCAGGGAAGACAGCAGGAGATATAGTAAGGCAGCTTATTAGAGATGGCTCTATAGGTCCAGAGAGCGGCCTTCTGTGGTGCCTGAACTTTAGTGATGTCCATCCCACTGCCGCATATAGGGTGCAGTGATGTGTCAAGGGAGTCCCGTATAAACCTCAGTGCTCGATGGTAGAGTGTGTCCAGTTTAGTCATGTAAGAGTTGGGGCATTGGCTGTAGAGGAAGTCAGCGTAATCAACCAATGATAGGAAAATGGATTGGACCAGTTGTTTCTTGGCATCTCTGGTGAGAAATTGGCTGATTCTAAAAAACAGTCCAAGCCTTTGCCGAAGTTGTTTTAGCAAGTCCTCGATATGTTCAATGAAGGAGAGTCTTTGGTCTATCCGAACTCCCAGATACTTGAATTTTGTAACAAATTCTAGTTTTTCACCTAGAACTGTGGTAATTTGGGGAACTGTCCCACTGGACACAGGGTTAGCTGTACGGATAAAAGGAGAGAGGACCATCGCTTTAGTTTTTTTGGCATTAAGGAGTAGCTTTTTTTGGAGGAGTTGGCTTTGCAAAAGGTTGAATTCTGACTGTAGGTCATTGCAGGCAGCTTCAGGTGTTGGGTGACTCACGAGAGAACTGTATCATCTGCAAACAGATGGATGTTGGCTTTTTATACAGTAGTCGATGTTATTAATGTAGATTGCAAAAAGTAAGGGCCCTAATATAGAACCTTGAGGTACCCCTCTTTGCAGAGTTTTTAAGGGGGACAGGCCTCCTTCGGCTTTAACTTGTTGAAGGTGCCCTGTAAGATAGTCAGTGAACCAACGCAGAGAGGAGGGGTCCACACCTATGCTTTGAAGGGCGGAGAGGAGCAGACTATGGTCGACAGTGTCGAAAGCCTTGCTTAGATCAAGGAAAACAGCACAAATAAAGTTTTTGCTCTCAAGATTACGCTGCCAGTCGTTAGTAACTTTGGCGAGGGCAGAGATAGTGCTATGTTTAGCTCTGAATCCGGACTGCATAGGATTTAGCAGTTCCCTAGACTCAAGTTGAGTCCTCAGCTGTGCATTTACAATTTTCTCTAGGTGCTTGGACAGGACCGGAAGGAGGAAAATTGGCCTGTAGTTATTGAAATCGCCACGGTCACCTGATTTGAACAGTGGTATGACATGTGCTGTCTTCCATATAGGTGGTAAGGTGCCCTGAGACAGGATAAGTTAAAAAGGTGGGTGACGGGTATTGCTAGTACGTGGTAGGCAATTTTTAGGAAGTAAGGGTCAAGGGAGTCGGCCCCAGCACTTTTTCTCTAGTATCCAACTGAAGCAAGAGGTCCTCTACCTCTTCAGTGTGGCAGGTTGAAGTGAGAAAGGCGGCGGCTATCGGAGTTTCAGGCAGTTGGCTGGCAGTCTGGGAGCTAAGTATGTTTGCAGGAAGTTATCAAATGCCATGCCTGCAGTAGCAAAGTGGTTATTGAATGCGTCAAGAATACCCATCTTTTCGATTATAGTCAAGTTGCCAGAGGTAATTTTGGTCGGGAGTGAATTTCCTGGGAGTGCCTAGCAGATCACTGATTGTGTTCCAGAGCTTGATTGGGCTCTTTGTGGCAGAGTCGAGTTCGATTTGAAGAAGGTGGCCTTCATTCTCTGATTGTTTTGGTACATAAATTGTAGTCTCCTGAACTGGTTCCAATCCTCTGCAGTGTTCAGTCTGCATGCTTTTTCCAGAGCTTATCTCTTTCTAGAAGCAAGGACTTGATCTGAGGGGTGAACCATTTACAGGTTTTGGTCCTAGTTCAAACTTTAAAAAGGGGAGCATACTTATTAAGGGCCCTTGATAGAATGTTGTGGAAGATATTGTGTTCGCACGTAATCGCTTTGGCCAGGTAGAAATCTTGCCACCAGGGGAGTACTTAAGCTCATTTAGGTAGGCATGTTCATTGAAGTTGCGCCTGGATCTCTTCATAGAGAACTTGCTGATGGGTGCTGGGTTGTTGGTGGATCTTACTCCTGCAATAAAACAATGGTCGCTAGGCCTGAAAGAATACATCAGCGTGGGAGAAGAGATGAGGTTTGCTCACCATTAGCACATCCAAAAGTGTACTTTTACTGGGGTTCTTCACGTTTGGGCGTGTTGGTTCAGTAATAAGTTGCGTCAGCCCATGTTCATCACAGAAGAATGCAAGGGGGGCAGCTGTGTTAGAGAGCCAGTCAAAGTTGAGGTCTCCTAAAATAATAGTTTCTGGCAGCCCCTGTCCCAACTTGTCACTTAGATATGACACAAGCTGTAGGCCAGCAGACGGTGGTCTGTAGCATCCTATTACGCAGGAGTGCAGTAGTCTGTGTAATTTCCACTGAGAATTAGGTATCCAATTCGCTGGTGACAGATGCCGAGGATAAGCAGGAGGCAGAAAATTTGTCTTTAATGTAGATAGCTACCTCCTCCTCTGGCATGCCTATCAGCTCTGAACAAGGCATAGTTGGGTATGGTTACTTCTCTATCAGTGGTGCTGGGTCTAAGCCAAGTTTCGTAAATCACAAGTATGTCAGGAGAGGTATGATTTACCCAGGTTTGTATTAAGGTTATCTTTTAAGGAGGCTATACGTTAATATGCAAGAAGCTATTCCTTTTAATTTGCTAGTTCTGCTGGCAAAGCAATAGCTTCTTGGGGCCAGGGTTGAGTTCTACGTTGCCTGAACAAAGCAGGAGGATAAGTAGGATTTTCTAAGAGCGCTAATTATAAGCTTGTAATTCTTGCCTTTCTCCCGCCTAGTAGATCTGATGTTTTAGGACTGAAAGTGCCACCATAGAAGAGCTGATCTGTTGTAGCAAGAGCTAGTACCCTACCACAATAGGCGGGAGGAGATAGAAGTCTGCGTGGTGGGAGGTGGGCCTTGTGGTGGGGAGTGTTATAAGTACTACTGGTATGTGTGGTCCAAGAGCAGGGTTCAGGTACTGGTACTTGGAATCACGGAGGACAATTAAAGGATAAGTTGCCATGTGGTATACAGCACAAGGTGCCGTTGTAGACCAAACATGATGGTAGTTCAGGTGTCCAATGCTGGGCAGCTGGTATCAGCAGAAGAAGGGCAGTAAAAGAGCCATATAGGGCCCGACATGATGGTACCTCAAAAAGCCACTAATTAACCCAGGGGCCAGTGGGGTGCTGATTATGCAGCTTATTAGTAGCTTTCCATCCAGGTCGACCCAAATTTGATAGCATTAAAGATATTTAGTGGTGAAGGCACAGCCAAGGAGGGCCTATGCGTTTTAGTAAGGCGAGATCCCTGAGAGTTGGATCCCCAGAGGCTGGATAGAGAGAGAGGGGATCAAGCTAAGTCTCTATTGGTGGGGCACTGGCCAGGGGACGATACTAATATTTTGGCAGGAGCTACTGTATTTAATAATCAGTGGAGGTGGGGAGGGGCGGTCGGTGCTGCTGCAGTTGCCGCATCTTGTAGGGCCTTGAGTCCATGTCTGCGGTCTCGAGCATCGGCAGAGGGGCCGACCGCCTGGTAGCTGGGAACTCATGCTTAGGAGCTGGGAGCCTGGGCGACAGTTTCGGGTGAGGGAGAGAAGGAGAGTGAGGGTTAATAAAGTGGATTCACATAAAGGGTTAGACAGAACAGCGGGAAGTACAAAATTTGCAGAACAAAAGGACGTGTATGGTACCAGCAATGCCAAAAGAGGTAGTGACGAGTAGTAGTAGGTGGTTGCACCTCAAGGTAGTTTGTTTGCGTTGCTGGCCTGCTTAACTGCAAGCTTGTTTATAGTTGAAAGTGTATATAGTCGAATTAGGTGAGGTCCCTAACAATAGGGCAGGTAGAGCAGTAATTGAGAGGAGTTAGATGGAGTGGCTGGAGAAAAGGTTGAGAGGAAATGTGGATCCTGTGGTGGGACTGCTTTAAAATGGGGTAAGAAAGTGGGTCACGCCAGGTATTGAAGACAGGGAGGCCAATAGCATGAAAATGTGAAGCAGTGGAGTGACCAATCTGCTGCTAGGCTGAGGAAGGGGTGGAGTAAGGGTCTCATTTAATACTGTGAGGAGGAGGAGGAGGGGAGGGGTGGGTGAAAAAATTCAGTCCAGAACAAAGCACAGAAAGAGATTTCCCTGAGACCAGGAAGCACCAGGTGTTGGAAAATCAGCCAAGGAGTACAGCTGCCAGTCAGTGCCTGGTTCCTCCACTGGGTATCCAGTCAAAACAGTGACATTCAAAACCACGAGTTTCGGAGGTCCGGTGCGTACCTGAATCTGTCCAGGGGTCAGTCGGGTGGTCTGTTAGCTGTGGCCTGCTCGGAGAGAGCCAAGGCCACAGGAGCAGCTTGGGAAGCCCACAGATGGGCTGTCTGAATCTGTCCGGGGGTCAGTCGGGTGGTCTGTTAGCTGTGGCCTGCTCAGAGAGAGCCAAGGCCACAGGAGCAGCTTGGGAAGCCCACAGATGGGCTGTCTGAATCTGTCCGGGGGTCAGTCGGGTGGTCTGTTAGCTGTGGCCTGCTCGGAGAGAGCCAAGGCCACAGGAGCAGCTTGGGAAGCCCACAGATGGGCTGTCTGAATCTGTCAATCATGTCACCCCTGTTTCTCCTCTCCTCCAGTGAGTACATGTTCAACTCCTTCAACCTCCTCTCGTATGATAAGTCTCCCAGCCCCTTGATCATCTTTGTCACTCTGCGCTGCACCCCTTCCAGTAACTTAATGTCCCTCTTCAGATACGGATGCCAGTACTGCACGCAGTACTCCAGGTGTGGTCTAAATAATGACCTATCAGTGGCAGAATCACCTCCTCCCTCCCTCCTCGAGGATATACCCCTTGCAATACAATCCAGAATTTTGTTGGCCTTTGCAGCTGCCCTCCTACATTGTGCCGAGTTGTTCATTGACCCTGTAATGAGCACACCCAGATCCTTCTCCTCCTCCTCTGTCTGGGGTAGCTGCACTCCCCCTAGCTGGTAACTCCTCCTTGGGTTCTTCATCCCAAAATGCAGCACCTTGCACTTTTTGGCAATAAAGCCCAGTTGCCAGGTGTCTGACCAGGTTTCAAGCTTTGCCAGATCATCCTACAACCCTGCCATCCCCCTAGGTCACCCACCACTGCACCTACCTTGGTATCATCGGCAAACATACTGATCTTGCTCTTGATGTCCCATGATATGTCTGCAATGAATATCCCAAACAACACTGGTCCCAACACCGGGCCCTGTGGAACACCGCTTGTCACTGCCCTTGGGTGTGAGAGCTCCCCACCCACCACCACCCTCTGTTGCCTTCCCTGCAGCCAATTTCCTACCCATCTCACCAGCTTTGCACCCGCCCCTGTGCCTACTAACTTACTTCCAAGCCTTCCATGTGACACTGAGTCGAATGCCTTACTGAAGTCCAGATACAGGACATCCACTGCATGGCCCCTGTCCAGTTGCCTAGTTACCCAGTCATAGAACTTGAACAGGTTGATTTGGCAGGATCTGCCATGTATGAAGCCATGCTGTCTGCTGTCCTGTAGTCCTTTGACCTCTAGGAGAGCCACCAGACTCTCCTTCAGGATAGTCTCCATTAGCTTACCCACGATGGATGTGAGGCTCACTGGTCTGTAGTTTCCCGGTTCATCCTTGGGGACACTCTTGTGGAGGGGCACCACATGAGCCATCCTTCAGTCCTGCATAACAGTGAAAACCCAGACTGTATCACCTGATGATTTCTCCTAATGGCAGCATATACTCTGCAAACAACATGGAAGCTAAAATGGAGCCCTGTGGTACCCCACAGGACAGGGAGTGAGCGCCAGAGGAATAAATTCCAGTGACAAATCTCTGAAACCTGCCTGTGAGGTAAGAACAAAACCATTCAAGGACTGTACCAGACAGTCCACAAAAAACCCGCAGGCACTCCAATAGCACTCCATGGTCTACAGTGTCAAATGCAGCAGATAGATCGAGAAGGACCAGAATGGTACGTGCCTTTCGATCTCTGGCCATAAGGAGGTCGCTCAATACCCAGACAAGGGCAGTCTCTGTACTATGCCTTTTCCTGAAACCAGACTGGAAAGTATGGTAGACATTGTAGAGATATAAGGTGATCATTCAATTGCAACGCAACTGCCTTTTCAATAACCTTACCAAAAAATGGCAGGTTAGGGATAGGCCGGTAGTTAGCTAGACAATCTGGATCCAAGGAGGATTTCTTAAGGAGTGGTCAAACTACCGCCTCCTTAAGGGGGTCAGGAAAAACCCCCCTCTCCAAGGTGATTTCCAGACAATGTCTGTAAGTGATTGGGTAGATGGCTTCTACACAACCTACTAAGAGCGTGTAGGACCCGGATCCAAACCACAACTAGTTGGTCGCATTGTTTGGATGATCTTCACAATGTCCCCGAATTCTGGCTGGTGAAAATCTAACCAGGCAGACCGAGGACAAGCCACCTCTAGTCGACCACCGCAGTCCCCCATAGGAAAGGTTGGAATGATACCGGACCTGATGTCAGCAACCTTATCCGCAAAGAACCGAGCAAACTCCTCACATCTTAGCTGAGAAAAAGCTTCTCTGGGCTGAAGACAGACTGGATTGCACAGTCTGTCCATGGTCTGGAAAAGCTGAGCTGGTCGATTCTGTGCCACAGAAATCTCTCTGGACAGGAATTCTGCCTTCTTACGAGTGATTTCTGATTGATAGCTATCATAATGTGCCATCAATCTAAGCCTGTCGGCATCAAGGCTTGATTTCCGCAAACTCTCCAACCTTCGCCAACTGCTTAACTCCTTCAAGGAGCCATCAAACCATGGGCTCCTTGGACGGAGGGTGAGAGGCTGAACATGAACAGGAGCAATTTTGTCCAGAGCATCTCCTACAGCCTTATTATAGGCTAATACCAGATCATCTGGACTCATGCATTCACCCGAAAAGCTTGATAGATCCAGGACCGCCATTAGGTCGTTGGGATTAACACCCCTTAAAGGGCGGCACTGAACCATCTCCGTAGGGGCAGACCTATTAGAGGGGGCCCTGAAGCTGAACCTTATGGTGTAATGGTCAGCCCAGCTGACAGGTTCCACCCCCAAATCAGTGATCTCCATACCCATGAGGAAAACCAAATCCAATGAATGACCCCCTATATGGGTAGAGGAGGTAACAACCTGTGTCAGGCCTAGCATGTTCATTAGCTGGAGGAGATTTTGACCAAAAGAAGAGAGTTCATCATTGACCCAGGCATAATTCTGGGTAGAACTAGGCAAAAAAGGGAAGATGAATGTAATGTCCTAATTTCATCCCTAAATTCAATAAGAGTGAATAAGGGAGACTTATGTTCAAGGTTAAGTATTTTGTTATGCAAACAGCCTAAATTATATTGGGAATTTAGTTTAGGTGGTAACCACCCTAGTTCATTATAGAGTATACAATGATGAGCTTTATATGGCTTTTCTGTAACAAATCTACAAATTGAGTTATATGTTTTAACTACATCTAAATCACTAACTGTTAGGTTAGTAAAGAGAAATGAGCTATAGTTCAAAGATGATAATAAAATACTTAGATATGGCTTCCCTAGCTTCGATGGTTAGACAATCCATTACCCTATATAAAGCACCAAGTTTGTGGTTAACAGCCTTAAGTAATCTTTTAATATGAGCTGAAAACATAAGATTGGGATTCAATAATAGGCCAAGGTACTTAACCTTAGTAACCTGTTACAGCATTACTCCAGCAAGATCAGATATGTATAATGGTTGAGCCTTTTTCAATCTGGGTTTAGAACCAAATACAATACATTGTGTTTTTTTTTAGTGTTTAACACCAATCAATGCTGATATAATCATTTAACTAAAGCTTGAAAATTATTATTTAATGAGTCATGTATTTCTATGACAGAAGTCGAGCTAGAGAATAATATGACATCATCAGCATAAAGAAGTAGTTTAGATTTAGTTGGAATTTTAGAAATTGGATCCACATAAATGGAAAACAGCAAGGGTCCAAGTATGGACCCTTGAGGTACTCCCTGTTCTAACAATCGTGAACCAGACATAGCTCCACCAAAACAGACCTCATTGGACATTCTGAAAGATAGCTTTTTACCCAATCACAGGAAATATTTGCAAGGCCCATGTCCCTCAGTCTTCAGAGCAGCATGACATGATTAACCAAATCGAAGGCCTTAGATAAAACAACAAATTCCACACCAGTTAGTAGCCCAAGATCCATAGATCTTAAGACATGGTTGGTAAAGCTGACCAGTGCAGTACCTGTACTGTAAGACCTTCGAAAGCCATGCTGCTCCGGAGACCAAAGAACACCAGCCTCAAGATAATCTGTAAATTGTTGATTGCCAATCTTCTCAAACAATTTGCTAAGAGGAGGCAAAATAGAAATTGGTGTATGGTTGCCTGGATCTTGTAAATACCTGCTTTTGTGATTTGTTTTACTATAGTCTGCTTTCATAAATCCAGAAATATACCTGTTGTCAATGAAAGATTAAATATAACAGTAAGAGGCTGATATATATAATTAGTGATAAGTTTCAAAAAACTAGGTTCCAGACCATCTGTCCCTGAAGATTTATTTACTGGCATTGAATAAGTAACTTCTGGACTTGTAATGGACTTATCATTTTAAAGTAAAAAGGGGAATCTAAAGTAGAAGTATTGTCTCCACATTTAGAACAATTGACACAACCATTTTCACTTACATATCTGGAAAAATCTGTAAAGTTATTTAAAAATAGCTCACAAACATTTTTGGGATACGTTAGCATTAAGCCTTTATCATTAATTGTACTTATTGAAGATTTGTTAAAAGGATCAATCAGTGTTTTAATAGATGCCCAAAATGTCTTGGAATCACCTACTGAATTTATCCTAGTTTGTTGAAAATATTCAGATTTTTTTTTCTGAATAAGAAGTTTACATTTATTTCTTAGCATACAATATTTATTGAAAGCCTGACTACTATTAGAGGTTTTTGTATGAGAACCAGCTTTTATCCCTTTCTTTCATCAAATCAAAAAGTTCAGGTGTTATCCACTTATTATTAGTACCCTTTACCCTCCTCTTTATTAAAGAGAAAAAATTATCTTGAAGATCAGTTAAGGTCCCAACAAAAAAAGTCAACTTCAATATTAGGGTCAGGAATGACTTCCAAATAAGACCAATCCAAGGCATACAAGTCCTCATTTAATTTCTCAAAGTCATAATTCCTAAAGTTTCTATAAGTAATAATCTTTGGTGGAAATCTAGTTTTAGCAGATTTCCAAATACAAAAAGTAGGTAACTGATCATTGATACCATCAGAGAAAGTTTCACTTGCAATAATTTTATTAGGGATTTTTGTCAAGGCCCAATCAATTAATGAATGTTGATTACATTGCAGGTTCATCCTTTTAGCATCTGTGATTAACTGGGTAAAACCAGCATCCAGCACAAGCAATTTCAAATCAGAATGTTCTGGACCCAACCAATTTAAATTAAAATTCTCCAAAATCAAAACTTGTTTGCATAGAACTGTATGGTGGTAAAAATCCAAAGATTTATTTAAACCTTTTCTGCCTGTTTTAGGCAGATTATACACTGTACTAAAAGTGATTTTATTGCAGGAACACATTAACAAATCCAGACAGGGCCATCCACACCCCAAAGATGTTTCTATGGGTGTGTTATGGAACACTACATTTATATTATCCCTAGTAATATCATAATGCCTCCACCCCTTTTTTTTTACCAGCCCTATCTTTCCTAGTGAAATTATATCCTTCAGTAGAGCAGAAGTTATCTTGAATGGTTGGTTTTAGCCATGTTTTGGTAATACTAAATACATCTGGCTCATAAAATTCCACCCAGGCTTCTATTTCAGCTTTCTTATGTAAAAAACTGTTTGAGTTAAAATGTGCAAATTTTATACCTTTCCGATTTCAAGAAAGAAAATCTTGGAGATGGGCTCTTTGAGGCCCAAGATTTCTTTCTACATTACCAGAAAGAAACACAAGAATTCTGGCAAAAGATAAAAATGAATAAGCCCAGCCTTGAAAATGTTGAGCATTGATTCTCACTTTTTTAGTAACTATTACAAACCCCAGGTCACATACAAATTGTTTTGTCAAACATCCCAATAAGCCTGTCTGTTTAACCCAAATATAAGAGGACAATACTAAACTATTAGAAACATCAAAGTGATCATTAGTAAAGTAAGATCCATAATTAGCCCCAAATGACCAGAAAAACTGTAATCCATAAGTATAAATCCGGTCAATGTGCAAAGCAGACTGAACACAAGTTTGGCCATTTTCATATATAGTTTCCCAAGCTACAAATCCAAATAAATATATGCAAAACAATATCAAATTTAAAACAATCTTACCAAGCTTATTTCTACCAAGTGGCACTAGTGCCACTCACTTGTTCATGCTAACATTCTCACTAGTGAGCAGCGTGGATTTTTAAAACTGTAAAACCTGCCCCTCAGATGATGTTGCTTGGCAGCTGGCTCTCCTGAGCACCCTACTCGCCAAGTAGGAAAATACCCCACACACAGGCACTGCAGTCAATGTATTTTTCATAAAACACAGCAGCACAGTAATCCCTAGATCCTTCTCCTCTGTTACCTTTCTGAGTGTGCTGTTGTTAAGGTTGTATCTATACCCTGGATTCCCCCCCCCCCCATGTGCATGATAGTGTTAATATTAATAGTGCTAATAATGATAATATTGGTCCAGTACATCCCTAATTTACTGTGCATACAAGTATGCCAAGACAACATCTTGCCAATGTCCACCCTCCCACTGTTCGCAGGCCCCACTGCACTGTCACCAGTGGTCATCCAGGTGACAGTTCTGCAGTGGGGAACTTGTGCCTCCCCCCTCAAACTTCATCTTGTCCTAAAGCTGGTCTCCAGCATCACAAGGAAGCATTACCGCTACACCAATGGGTCAGCTCCATAATTTCTTGTTCTGTTAACTCCAGTGTTGTAACTGTGAATTCATAACAAATGGGTAAAATTCACTCATGCTATGGACACATCAGAACTGAATACTGGTAGCATAGGGACTGCATAACCTCTCGTTATTGGTCCAAAATTATTATCATGCTGTAAAAACAATAATAGTAGCAACCCCACTAAAAACCTAATCATATAAAGCAAAAACAAAAACAAAAAAAACAAAAAAAACAATGATGAGCAATATAAAGGAAGAAAAATATACTGTACTGTTGAAAGATCAAAACACAACTTGCTTGACTTGGATCTCCTGAAATAGCAGGATACTCATGACAGTAGACACTTGTCCTCCCTCTGGGCTGACCTGATGGCTACCGACTGGATACCCATATCTACAGCCAGGAACATAAATCATGCCCTCCATTATTTCAACTCCAAGTTCATATCACTGGGGATTTCGATGCCCCTTTAGAAAAAACAGGGTCTGAGATTCCCATCTTCCATGGATCTCAGCATAGTTACTGGCCTGCTTCTGCATGTGACAGCTTGCCAGGTGGGCCCACAAGTAGGCAGGTGAAATAAAAATTCCTCAGGGATATTCAAGCAAAAGTCTGACTTTTACTTATGTAGAAGTTCAGAAATTGATTTATGAACTTCCATGGAAATTCTGCCCACTTGTTGCTGCCCAACCCAGTTGCCCAACTTGCCCCCCAAAAGCCACATTAAATATCCCTGGTGGCTAGTGGTCCCTACCCCCACTGGATCACCTGCTTGTGGCCTGACCCAAAAAACAAATACCCCACCCTGGGGTTGCAAATCCAATCCCTCCCCCACCCCATCCCTGCCTGAGTACCAATGTGCCATGGTGGCTAGTGCTCCCCCCTCCAACTCGCCTGCCCAAACTAATTGTTCACAAATAATCATTGAAGTCCAGTAACACCCCCCCATCCCCATCTCTGTCCATAGCCGTACTTTTTAAAAAACAATTCCCTTCTGGTCAAGTGGTTCCCCTTCCCCATTCCTGATCCCCAGTCCTATAGTATTTTCCAGATGGTCTAGTGCCCCACCCCAGCTGGTATCCCACCACTCCACTTCCACCCCCATCCCAAACCCAGCAGCAGGTGGACTGGAACAGCCCTCCTCTCTCCACCACACCCGGCCCACCCACTCTGCTGCAGTCATTCCCATTTCCAAAGGGTGTGATTCCACCTCTCCTGGCAAATATTGCTCTATCTCCCTCCTCCCCACCCTGGCTAAGCTCCAGAAACACCTTGTGTTATCCCAGCTCTCCCCCTTCCTTGATTCATCCTCCTCCTCCTTCACTTCTTTCCAATATGGCTTACAGAAGTACCCCTCCACCTCCACCTCCCTCCTCCAACTTACTGACTCCATTCTGTCTGGCACAGATCAGGGCCTGGTCATCTCCACCACCATGTGTCTCTGTACCATCATGTTGTATTCTCCCGGGTTGTTCCTGAAAATAGGCATAATAGTTGTCTAGTGTACTTACCCGGTAAACAAAAGCTAAATAAATAAATAAATAATCCTTGTTGACTTGCCCAAAGCCTTTGACAATGTTGCCCACCCCTTCTCCTGAACATGCTCAAGGCAAGTGAAGCTATCTGACTTTTCAGATTGGTAGTTCTGCTCCTACCTTGAGGCAGGTCTCAAGCTGTCCAGATTTTGAAGAATGCATATGTACCCACTTCATATCAGCTCAGGCATGCCCCCAGAGTCCTTCCTTGGCCCAATACTCTTCTCCATCTTCCTGAATGATCTCCCTGCTGCCTGCTCCTCTGTATCTATCCATATATATGCAGATGGCGGAGTACTCTTCCTTCAGCTCCTCTGACCCTGACCTCATGGCCAGGCTCTAGCTGGATTTTACAAACATCCAGTACTAGTTCCTGGCAAATCAGCCGACCCTCAGTGCCAAGAAAATGGTCTGTATGACCTTTGGCACTAGGCAGAAGCTTATTAGGCTCAACCCACTCCCCTCCTTCCATACCCTTGCTAGAGCAGTGATTGAGGATGTCCCCTCATTTAAGAAACCGTATCTTGACCCTGATATCTTGGCAAATTTTAGACAAATCTCTAACCTCCCATTCCTGGGTAAGGTTATTAAGAAAGTGGTGGCTCTGCAGCTCGAGGCACACCTCACAGCCTATGACACCTATAAGCCCTTCCAGTTGGGGTTTAGGTCAAGACATAGCACTGAAACGGTGTTAGTCTGGTGCTAAATAATCTCCTCAGGGTGAGGGATAGAGGAGAGTGGTCAATTCTTGTTCCTCTCATTCTCACATCAGCATTTGATGCTGTGGACTATGTGGTGCTGCTTGATCACCTAAGGGAGGTCTTTGGATGCACTGGTACCATCATCAACTGGTCTGAGTCCTTTTTGACAGGCAGGATACAGAGGGTGGTGATGGGAAAATTCTCATCCTGCCCAAAACCCCCTGCCTTGTGGAGTTCCCCAGAGTACGATCCTGTCACCTGTATTATTTGCAATGTACATGCTTCCCTGGGTGAGACCATCAGATGATTCAGTCTGGGATTTCATTGCTATGCAGATAATACCCAGCTGTACATGTCATTTGTATCCGGGACTGATGGCGCTATGGAAGTACTAAACAAATGTCTGGCCAAGATCCAGGACTGGATGTCTTCTAGCTGGCTGAAACTCAATCCTGTCAAGACGGAGGTGCTAGTGATTGAGCCTGGTCATTGGTGGGATGTGGTTGCTGCTGGGTCAGGAACAAGATTATTTCATGGGCCCTCTCCTTTTGCAGAATCCACCAAGGTAAAAAATCGGTTTATCTATGCCGACTCAACAACACTGTTGTCGAGGTTTGGCATAGCGAGATCCCCGATGTCACCTCCCCTTCTTTAAGATTCCTAGCTCCGAGTCAGAGTTAACTCAAAGGGGGGGATGAAAGTTGATGAAAGGGTGAAATTTTACCCACGGGTGCCCCACAGTGACAATTTCAACACCTGTCAAAATTGTTACTGTGGTGGATTTTGCCATAGGCATTTCAACCTTCAGTCAGCATACCTGAAAAATCTGGGCCTCATCCTTGAAGACAAATTGACACTTCAGGCTCAGGTGTCATCCATCATCAGGAATGGTTTCTACCACTTGAGGAATCTCACCTAGATCAAAGCCTTGATTCCACCTGATGACCTGCCATCACTGGTACATGCATTTGTGACATTGCAGCTCGACTGCTGCAATGCTGTATATCTCGGGTCACTGGAGGTATTCTCCAGTGACTGCAGCTGGTGCAGAAGCTGGCAGCAAGGTTACTGACTGGCCTCCCAAGGTCATGTCATGTGACTCCAGTTCTGCATGAACTTCACTGGCTGTTGGTTAGGTGGAGAATTGCCTTCAAGGTAGGGCTTGCTCACCTATAAGGCCCTACATGGATCGGGCACTGGGTACCTGAATGACCTCCTGACTCCTGCCCATCCTGGGAACTCACTCTGTTCCTCTACCAAGGGCCTCCTAGAAGTTCCCAAGGCCCACCTAAAGTCATCTGCAGATCGCTTGTTTGAGATGGCAGGCTTGATGTTGTGGAACTCACTACCAAAATCTTTGAGGGGGGGCCTCATCAGTGGAGAGGTTTAAGTGGGGCCTAAAGGTGCATCTTTTTAGGAATCCTTTTTTAGACCTATAATTAGTATACTGCTGCAATATTTTATTGATTTTAACTTTTTTATCCACTTGTAAAGCACACAGAGCCTCTGGGAAAAGGTGCTTAAATAAATAATGTTTTACTTACTTATTTAAAGTACCTCAGGGTCTTTCTGGATTGATACCTTGATTTCTCGGTGCATTTGGATACCAGCCACCAGAAACACCACCCCAAACTTAGTGTACTTTAAAGGAATAGAGGGAGTATCCCACTTCCTGGCTGAAGAGAGATCATCTCAAAAATGATACTCCCCAGCTTTGTGTCTGGTGCCAAAGTAGGCATTACACTGCTGCTCCCAAATCCATCTCAGTTTGCTGATCCCCTCTTTCATTCCTTTTGCCACTTTGTCCTGGGCTGTTTCCCCATGCCCACCACTACTCCCTGTACTCTTCCCTTTCCTTTCCCTCCCGTGAGATCAGACACTTCACCCATTGTGCTTCCTTTATCTCTAAATACTGGCTTGGCTCCTTCCCCTCCTACTTTGCTTCCTTTGTCACTCCTCTCCCCACTATCACAACTTACAGTACCTCCTTCACAACTCTGGCACCTCAAGCAAATCCACTACTGGTCAAGCTATCACCTCCTTCTGGTTTCACAAATCTTGGGGTTCTCTCCCCCTTACTATCTGCTCTGCCCCTTCCCACCACTCTCTCAGCTCTCACCTCTATGACTCCATTACTTATTCATGCAGTTTCCACTGACACTGGACCCTTGTACAATTGCTATTTATGATGTTTATTTATCTATTATTGGTATTAGTGTTCTTAATGTTCCTCACTGTTCCTCCTTTTCCCCTTTCCCCAGGAAACATCTGGGATATTGGGGGGGAGGGGAGGGGAGCAGAGGAAAGGAGGGAGTGGCACAAGAGGTAAAGAAAGAGTTAAAGAGTTATATATTGGCTTGGCTCCTTTCCCTCCAAACTTGCTTCTCTATTCACTCCCCCCTTCCCCCTCTCCACCACCACCACCACTTTTTACTTTCTTTGCAGCTCTGGCTCTCACTCTCTCCTTAAGGAAATCCACTGCTGGTCAAGCTGCCTTCTCCTTCCTGTTTCCCAAACTTTTGGGTTCTCTCCCTATTACCATGCACTCTGCCCCTACCCACCACCTTCTCACATGTCCCCTTCATGACTTCCCTACTCACTCATGCAGTTGCCCCTGACTCTGGACCATGGGTTGCTGCACACTACCCTCCTTCACCCTGCACCTACACTAGTGCAGTCCTTTGTCCACCTTCCCAAATCCACTACCACTGTTCCCCAGTATTGTCTTCTTCACATTGCAAATGTGTTATCCTCTAGCACTTATTGTACTGTAATATACATTGCAGATGTTATCTGTCAGAGCTTTATTATATTGTGGTGCAATTATTTTGTTACACAGTATCCTTGTCCTTGCACAATTGTTATTTATCATGCTTTTCTGCCTATTATTTACACAACAATGCTTGAAGTGTTAATCATATTGATACATAAAGAAGAAAAGGACAGGAAAAAACTGAAAATTACTGACCAAAAGCTTGATTTAAATGTGGATTGCAAAATAATAGTAAAATTAATTGTTACAAATCTAAAAAATACATTTCCTAGAGGTCATTGGCTCTGGCCAAACAGGCTTTGTGAAGAGAAGAAGTAACACAGTTAATCTTGAAATTAAATAAAGATACAAAAGCAGAAGTAAAAGCTATTGTTTTGGACACTAACAAAGCATTTGATGTCTTACAATGGTCTTTCATATTTCAGACTTTGAAATATTTTGGAATTCCCAAAACTTTATTAAATATTACTGAACTTTTTATAGTCCTCCACAAGCTATTTTTAAAATTAATTATGACAAGACACCAGCTATGTATATGTCTACCAGAGTAAGACAGAGACATCCCCTCTCACCCATATTGTTTATAATCACATTATGTTATTACACAACTAAAATCCAAAAACACAGGGCTTACAATTTCAAGGCAAGGAAACAAAATACAATTCACATGCAGATGACTTTATTAGTGTTTCTTTGAATAACCCATAAAGTTCTTATCCTGTATTATTACAGAGAACATTAACAATGTTCTAAATTGCCAGGTTATACATTAAATAAAAGTTTATTGTTTTACATATTACTCAACTATCCTCAGAGAATTGTTATATATTACAGGAAATGCAAATAGAACCAAAAATACAATATTTAGGTAAACAACAAACATTTAACATACAGCACACAGCAGAATTAAATTTAAAAATAACACATTCCAAAATACTAAAATTATTACAGTCCTGGGAATCATTATGATTATCTTTATGGAGCAGAATAGAGACAATTATAAGATGATGGCCAAACCACATTTAATCAATTGTTTCCAATCTATACCTGAGATGGTTGGTGGGGAACTTTCTTAATTTCAGAAATATTTACAAAAATTAATGTGGAGAGGCAGTTCCCCAAGAATTCCATGGAATATAATAATTATTCCCTGCAATTGGGAACTGGGATGCCCTAACCCCAGAAGATATGTGGCCACTAAAACGTCATTAGCCTCAGACTGGTCAATTAATGAGGTTGCTGCACTACACACTGCTCAAATACATTTAAAGGGTTACATAAATGTCTATAAAATAACAAGTATGTGATCTGATACAAACAGATTTCTAAAAATTAAACAGTTGGTGTTAAGGGAGAACTGCACTGAACCTATAGGCCATTTTTAGCTGTATAAGCTGATTTTTTAAATACTGGTTCAAATGTTGTTACTGATCCATCTCTACAGTCTTTTTAATTATCCTAGTGGGTGTTTCTGATTTGCACACTGCTGGTAAGAACCATTTTAAAAATTTCTGCTGTAGTTTACATCCTTTGATCAAATCTTCCATTGTTAGAACAATGCATCTGTGTTCGACTATTGAACTTTGTGGCTCATAAGGACATATACTATATCATACAGGTCTAAAATGGCATGAAACATCAGAGTGTAAGTCAAAAACACTCAGTGGGAAAACTAAAAAGGCTTCAGAGATGGCACAATGACAGAATGAGAACCAGTATTTGAAAAAAAAACAGCTTCTACTTGGCAACTTGACTCAGAGGTTCAATGCAGGTCTCCTTTAAAAGAAATTGTTACGGCAGTCAAAAACACATAAATGAAATAACACTGTCTTGCCTTTTTTTTACTAATGGAAACTAAAAGATCTAATTCAAATAATGTAAATAGTTTCTTAAATAAACTCCAGAAATCAGACATTAAGAGATGGGAACATTTAACTTGTCAAAAATGTTTTCACTCCCACCAGCTATTACAGGACAAATATACAAGCATTTGTCAATGCTGAATGTTTGCTTGCTGGCATTGGCATTAGTAGTGTAGAAGTTACAGAGCTGCACAATAGGAATGGCAGCAAAGTATTGAACTGAATCCAACCCCACCACCACCCTGCAGAGAGTGACAGGCATTGGGGTGTGCCTTTGGGTCTTCAGGCATAACGACCACACCATTTCACCACACCCTACCCTGCAGACACTAACAAATGTCACGGTGTGCCTTGGGGTCTTTGGCTCTTATGCGCACCCCATTCCATTAGGAAATACGGTGAGATGGGTGCAGTATAGGAGAATAGGGTGAACTTTGGGGCCAAAGAGTCCGAGGCACACCTTGATGCCTCTCAGTGGCTGCAGGGTGTGGGTGAGGGTGGAATGGAGGAGCATTACAGGCAAGAATCCCAAGTCACACCCTGATGCCTGTCATTCTCTCACAGGGTGGGGCGTATGGTCGGAAATACTAACGCCTCAGGTATCTGCTGGTATTTTCACCCAAATCTTTCAACATGTTTTTTTGTGACCCCTAATTATGAACAATGGCAATATCAGTTTGTTAGCCGAAACTGCTTTTGCACAACAACTATGATTTGGCACCACAGGTGCAAAAATACATTCCAACAGGATGTGAAAAATGACAGCGGTACTGTTCATGGGAGGTGTAAAAGTGGCAATGTTGAAAATCTGCTGTGAAAATATTAAAAAACTGGTGAAGTCACGAAGGCATGCGTAGAAACTGTGCAATGCACACCGTAATGTAACTAGTTTTGGGATTTTTACAGCAGATTGTTAACACAGGCATTTTGGGACCTCTGATCATGAACAGTGTCAGTGTGATTTTCTTTATCTGTCCCTAACAATGATTTCCCACAGTGACCACACAGTTCTGCGCTGAAAGTGTGAAAACACATTTAGGCCATGTTGTGGAAAATGACAGCTGTACTGTTCATAAGGAGGTGTGGAAAAATGCCACTGGTGAAAATCTGGATTGAAAATATTACAAACTCATGAACTTACGAGGGTGCATGGAAACTGCGCAATGCTCACTCATAACACAGTCATTTTATGGAGTTTTGTCACCAAATTTTCAACATAGCCATTTTAAGAGCTCTGCTCATGACCAGTGTCACTGTGATTTTCTTAATCTGTCCCAAACATTGTTTTCGACACCGACTGTACCATTGTGCGCTACATTGCAGAAACACATTTTGGGTGAGATGTGAAATGGTAGCTGTACTGCTCATAAGGAAGTGTGGTAAATGGCACTGTTGAAAATCTGGTGTGCAATATTACAAATTCTCAAACTTGCTAATGTGCGAGGAACTGCACAACGTGCGCCTCCAAAACAGTCATTTTGGGAATTTTTCACCAAATTTTCAACATAGCCATTTTAACACCTCTGCTCATGACCAGTGTCACTGTGATTTTCTTAATGTGTCCCATACATTGATTTCACACACCGATCACGCCCATTGTGCACTTACATGGGCGGAAACACGTTATGGGTGAGATGTGAAAAATGACAGCTGCACTGCTCATAAGGAGGTGTGGTAAAATGGCAATGTTGAAAATCTGGAGTGAAAATATTGAAAATTCACGAACTTACGAGTGTGTTTAGGAACTCTGCAACACACGCTCATAAAACAGTCATTTTAAGGAATTTTTTCACCAAATTTTCAACAATGCCATTTTAAGACCTCTGCTCATGAACAGTGTCACTGTGTTTTCTTAATGTGTCCCATACATTGATTTCGCACACCGACTGCGCCATTGTGCGCTACATGGGTGGAAGCATGTTTTGGGTGAGATGTGAAAAATGACAGCTGTACTGCTCATAAGGAGGTGTGGTGAAATGGCAATGTTGAAAATCTGGAGTGAAAATATTGAAAATTCGTTAACTTACGAGCGTGCTTAGGAACTGCACAATGCACGCTCATAAAACAGTAATTTTTAGGAATTTTTCCACCAAATTTTCAAAATAGGCTTTTTGAGAGCCCACCTTATGAACACTGGCAGTGTCGTTTCATTAATTGGTCCCAAAAGGTGATTTTACGCAGTGACTGCAAAATCACCCTTCCAGCCCAATTAACACCATGACAGTGACAGCATTCATGAGAAGGGGTGCCAAAAACCCCATGTTGAAAATTTGTTGCAAAAATTCAAAAAAATGCCCAAGATATGCAGAAAAGTTGAAAAAACCCTGTCTATTACATTATACAGCTTACCGGCATTTCCTCAGTTCACGGTCGGCTTTGAAGTGTGCAGACATGTTCCTGGTCCACCGAAGATCGTTGGGCCAGACTCCGGAGGCACGGGTAGGGGTGTGGGAGGCAGGGTGCACAGTGGTGGGCACAGGTGGGCTGGGAGAATGCTGAGGGAACATTTTCTTTTACAGGTATTTTTTCTTTAAGGAAGATGACGGGGGATGTTTGCCAGGCTGGGGTGGGCTCCCAGCATGGCAGCTAGAAGGCTGTTTGGGGGGGCTGGAGCTGATGGGGGATTGGGTACCCCCGTTGGCTGTACAGACTTGTGCCACGCTGAGGTGGGCTCCCAGTGTGGCAGCTGTAAGGCTGGGAGGGCTGGAGCCAACAGGGGATTGGGCACCCCTATTGGCCATATGGATGTGTGCCATGCTGGGGTGAGCTCCCAGCATGGCACTTGGAAGCTTTTGGGGAGGCGGCGTGGAGCCGGCGTGGTCATTAGGCACCCCCGTCTATACTCAGTATGTGCATGGGGGGAGCGTGAGCATGCACATGCTTGCGTGCATGTTGAGGGGGGGAGCTCTGCTCACTGAAGCAGAGCTCTCCCTTTCAACTGTATGCCACTGCATTTTCAACTGCTGTCACAGACAGCTGGAGCAGTGATTGGAGCACTGCGACTGCGCCTGCAAACACACTGACTGAACTGGAAGAGGCTGACACACCTCTGGAAAACTCGGATGATGGCACTATGTTTCATGTACGTGCATGCAAGCAAACATAAAAAAACATTAATATACATTTGTGGGGGTATAAAATCTTGGTAAGCCTACTCAAAAATTTTGAGACATTTGTAAAACATAGAATGACAATTGACTGGACAAAAATGATTACTAATCATAATAAAAATCAGCATTTATATCTCCAAACAAACATTAAAAATGCATATCAGTTATACTTTCAAAAACACAACACATAAAATAGACATAAAATATAATAGGGCAATGATAAAGTACAACAGAGAGGCACCAACAATTAAACCATATTCCCCACTTAAAATACAGCAGGATGCAAATAAAATGCACAAATATGCAAAACATTAAACCATTCAATATAATATATTATCTCGAACATATCTTACACCGATCAGACTATACAGAATGTGCTACAAATCAAATACTAAACATTGGTATTACTGCCCAAAAGAAGGGACCACATACATTTTTTTCTGGGAATTCCCCTTTATATATAGCTGGTGGCTTCATACTTCAGTAGAAATAAAAACAAATTCTTAACACTGAAATACCTCTCTTATTTCAAATACATACTGTATATTAAGTGATTGTACTCAATTGCAAATTATTCCTTGTCAACAGAAAATACTGGTAATTGCAAATATAACAACAAAACTATTAATTTTGGAAAATTGGAATACTCCAGTAATTCCAGATCTCAGTTTAAAACAGTGGCAATCAAAATTTGTGAAATTATAATTTAATGAAAAAATTGTCATTTAATGAAAAAGTATAAATAAACTTTATGGAACTCACTGCTAATTTAAATGTTATGTAGAAAGATGTAGCCAGTATTTTACCACCACCCTTCATGTACGAAATATGGATGGTCTGTCTAGTGCTTATTTGTTATTATTTATATAATAACAAGGAAGGGAACCCCAAACCTTTATCATAAATGAGTTTTTGTGTCTTATTGTAATATGTGTTATTATTTTGTATGTATATAACATTGCTTTATTACAAAATAGTAAATAAAATTTATTTTACTTCTTTACTTATTATTTGTATTATTCTTAATGTTCCTCACTGTTCCTCCCTTCCCCCTGCCCCCTTGACACATCTGGCAGCAAGCTGTTATCAGCTCACTATGTCTTTCCTGGTAGAACATTTGATATAAATACATAAATACACACACACACACACACACACACACACACACACACACACACACACACACAGAAAATAAAGTCATGGAAAGGCTGTAGTCTCTCTGAACCCAGGCTAAACAGGATGTAACTAAGCATAACAATTAAATAGTAAATCTGTAAACTGAAAGATTAAAATGTTTAACTCTATAAGACACTTGAAAAATCTGTTATGTGCCTGCCCAAACTTCTTTGAATATAAAATTCTGCAAAACAGCATCACATAATGCCAGTCTATTGAATCATATTTATAGCATTCTCTGTGAGGGCTCAAAACAACTCTTGGGTTCTGTCCCAATGACAATATTGGAGCTGACAGAAAAATAAATTATGGTAAGTCTGATAATATACAGTATCTTTTTTTTTTTTGTAGTGCTCCAAGTTGTTACTGGAAATTTATAACAATTGTGTTCTAACAAGCAGTACCCATCAAATTACAGTGCGGGAGAATATTGCTGTATATTTTCCCATATGAGTCATACTTTCTGATGGCTCCTTACAACATATTGCACACAAATACATCAGCCAAGCTTTAAGTATCAAGCTTGTAGATTTGGTGACAAAGTATAGGGAATACCACGTGGCTGCCCTTCAAAGTTCTGAACATAAATCTCTGATCTTTTGTCCCTGGCTACTGCTATGACCCTGAGTAACCACCCCCTAATCAAAGCTGGCAGTTTCAGCTTTTAGCCACATCAGTATTTGCTATACAAACTCTGACCCACCTAGCTGGGTTGGCCAGGAAAACTCTTGCGGCTTGATTTTGAAAGCTGGGGACTGATGCAAGGGGACTTGTATCAAGGAGAAATGGTGCAAGGGGATTCTTGTACCACACCATGTGCCTGTCCCAATTTTCAAAAGCAGCATGTGCCACACAGGTGACCACCTGCACCAATCAGGTGTAATTGGGTTGCTGTGTAACTTTTGGTTACTATCCCTGCCTTGTGGGATCATCAAGGCTAAAGGGCCTGGCTTCTGGTTCAGATGGAAAAGGGGGGTTCTTTCCCAGATATAAAAATAATAGCATGGTGCCTCCACCCACAATACTTTTGAGCTTGAATCCAGCCCATAGAGGTCAATGGAGAACTAATACATGAGGATACCTTAATTGCCACCTCACTGAACCATCACTTCACTAACCTTGACTTGTAAAGGCTGGCCTACCTCCCTTCAACACAGACCCTAGCACAAGGGAACCCCCTGATCTCAACCTCCCATCCTTTCATCTACGGCTAGTCAAGTCTAAAGAGGTTAGCTCATTACTGAGGACTCTAAAAACCTCTGGTTCTGGGGGACCCGATGGGATTCACGCCAGGTTGCTGAAGGATGGGGCCCTGGCCCTTGCCAGACCCCTAACCTGGCTTTTCAACCAGTCTTTGAAGGAGGGTGCAGTCCCTGAACAGTGGAAGCAGACCCATGTCATCCTAATCCACAAGGGTGGCTGCCAGAAGTCTATTGGCAACTACAGATCAATCTACCTGTTCAACATCCTGTCAAAAATCCAGGAGAAGCTGATCTATGGACAACTCCATGAATACCTGGAGGTCCACAAAATCCTGGCACCCCCCCCCAACATGGCTTCAGAACCGGGCAAATTTGCAACAGACGTACTCCGAGACCTGGACAATGGCACCCCCACTGGAGCGGTCTTTGTAGACCTTTCCAAGGCCTTCGACCTGGTTTACCACAATCTTCTTCTAGCAAATCTGAGCAACATAGGCCTAGACAGCCATGCTGTAAAGTGGTTCAAAAGGTTACTTGACCAGCTGCATGCATAGCATAAAGCTGTTTACAATATGAAAATACTTTTACAAATACAAAAATGCATAAGTAATTAAAAAGCAGCTAATTTAGACATCTTCATAAATATCACTCTTATACAATTCAATGGCACAATAATGGTAATTAAGCATATCAATCAATCAATCAATCAATCAATCAAAGTCTTTATTTAACCAGGCGATCACCATTGAGCAAGCTCATTTTTTGAGGTGGACCTGGGTTTGTTAACAAGGAACAAGGGATAATATACATGGGATGCAACACACAAGAAAATAGTAATAATACAAATAAAGTGAGATACAATAATACAGTATATACAAAGTATTAGCAGGTAGCATTGACAGTAGTATATGTTGGGAACAGAAGATACAGCTAGTTTTGGGTAGGACACAATTTTTCATAAAAGTAAAGAAATATACATATCAGGTGCACTGAACACAAATAAAACCTAATATAAAAAGATATACAGTGATACAGTATGGAGAATTTAGAGCTGGAACCAGGGTCAAAGGAATGTGGAAGGGACAGATAAGGGAGTAGAAAAAGGGGAGAAGGAAGAGTCAATTATAGATGTGATCGGTCTTTTAACAGTAGTAATTAGAGTGTGCTTGGACTTATAGGAGTTACTATTTAGGGAAGACAGTCACAGGACTCCTTATTATGATGTAGATATAGAGATTTAAAAGCTGCTAGGCTGATGGGGTGAGTTAATTTCAAAGTTTTTTGCAGCTTGTTCCACAGTTGAGGGAGCACAAAGCTGATGGCTGCTCTGCCAATGCGAGATTTTGCTTTGTAAACATAAAGATAGATATATGAGGTGCTTCTCAGGGCATACTTCCCCAGAGTGCACAAAGGTAAACAGACAGAGATATACTGGGGCAGTATATTTGAAGTAGCTTTGTATGTCCAAACCACAGCATTTTTTTGCTGTCTGTAAGCAAGGGATGACCATCCCACTGCCGTGTACAATGGTGGGTTGAGTATGGAAGACCCATGATAAATCTTACGGCTCTGTGATAAAGCGTATCGAGTTTGGCTAGGGTACCTGCAGGTCCCTGACTATATAGAAAGTCTGTGTAATCCAACAGAGAAAGAAAGGTTGTTTGAACCAGTTTCAGTTTAGCATCTCTTGTGAAGAGATTATTAATCCTAAAGAACAGACCAAGTCTTTGTCTAAGTTTCTTTGCCAGTTCTTCTAAGTGATCTGTGAAAGTAAGTCTATGGTCTAACCAGACGCCCAGGTACTTGAACTTTGATACGTAGTCCAACTGCTCACCTAGAATGGTAGTGATCTGCGGGAGTGTCCCAGCAATTGCAGGATTTATTGCATTTTGAAGGGGTGAGAGGAACATTGCTTTGTTTTTTTTTTTTGCATTTAAGAGCAGTTTCTGGTTTATAAGCTGATGTTGCAGCAGATTAAATTCATTTTGAAGGGCTTTACAGGCAGCTTCAGGTCTGGGGCTACTAGCACAGAGTACTGTATCATCCTCGAATAGGTGTATTTGTGCTTCTTTGATGGGGGCATCTACGTTATTAATATAAATGGTGAAGAGCAAGAGACCAAGACTGGAACCTTGCAGTACACCCCTCAATAGGGGTTTTGGTGGAGAAACTTCCCTTTTTGCCTTTACTTGTTGAAGTCATCCTGAGAGGTAGTTGGAGAACCATTTAAGGGATAGGGAATACAAACCAATGTTCTGGAGGGACGACAGAAGCAGTCTGTGATCAACGGTATTGAACGCCTTGCTTAGGTCCAAGAAAACTGCGCAGACAAAATTTTTTTGTCTAATTCAAGCTGCCAGTCATTTGTCACCTTGGCTAGAGCAGAGGTTGTACTGTGCTGTGCTCTAAAACTGGATTGTAATGCATAAGTAATGACTCAATTAAAATGACATACTCAAATCATGATAGTGCAAATCTATATTTCACAGATGAGTTGTCAAAAGAAATGTTACCAAGTTTTCAATCGTTTGCTTGTCCTTACTTTTAACCAGATAATCCAGGAGGTCAAGGGGGACTGAGATCACCAAGCAACCTACCCAACCATTTTTTCCTAGTTGGTTCATAAAGAGGACATAATAGAATCATATGTTTTAAGTCACCTATGGAGCCAAGTCCACATTTACAAAATGTGGAGGATACACCCTTTCTCTTGTGTCTGAAGAAGAGTATATAATTGGCCTTACAACTTTAGGTTCTGAATCTTGTATAAATTTTCCTACGTTTAGGGCATGCTAGAAGACAAAGATATGGATCAAAACCATATGAAATGTTAAGAGTTTTATAGAAATCATGGCGCTTGAACATAGAGAGTTGAGAGAAATAGCAATTTTTATCCATATTACCAAGTCTCAGTTTAACATCCTGCTTAATTTCTGCAAAAGGTCTGGAATAAATTTCATAAAGGAGGTGTACCAGACCTGCTGGCATTATTGTTTCCTTAATAAGCTGGATGCAGGGATCTACATATCCCAAACTGGCCCGTCTGATACTCTCCTCCAGACAAATTCTTGGGTATCTATTTTCTGGTAAAAGAAAGAGTTTTAGCAATAATAAGATTTATTGCTCTTGTACAAGAGAAAGCAAAGAGCGCTGACCTAAGTCCAATTGTAGAATGCAGTTTGGGGTTCCTTGAGGTAGCATGACGATATATCTGTAGAGTTTGTTTAATATTGTTTGTAGCCTTCTGACCTCAGTGTATCTCCGTATCTCAGAAACAAATAACATGCTCGTTCTTATTTTGGCATTAAGCACTTTCATAATTCCTTTTACTGATAATTTCTCCCCATTTTATTATTATAAATCTCTAAAGCATTTCCTGAGGATCTCATTTTGTTTTGAATAGAGTCCTGGTGTTTTGTCCAGGATAAACTATGGTCAAATCGTACCTCTAGGTAGTCATAATGCTTAGCCCTTTCTATACATATACCATTAATCTTAAAACTTGGCATATATCTAATTTGATTTCCAAATACAACAACATTTGTCTTACCAAGATTAACCTTCAACTTTTGTTGGGTGCAAAGAGATTCAAACATAGTCTATTTCCTTTTTTGTCCAAGAGCTGAAGTGGAAAGCAGGACTAAATCATTCGCATAAGTGAGACTAGCAATCCTGCAGTCATTTACCTTGGGATCATGAAAGTCAGGGTTGCTAATCTAATCCAGAATTACATTAATATATTTGTTGAACAGAGTAGGTGCCAAAATACATCTCTGCCTAACCCCCATGTTCATGGAGGATTTTTCAGTTAGATGTCCATATTGGTCATATTGGATTCTAGCCCAAGTATTTTCATGAAGTCTGATAATAATATCAAGCAAGGAGTTCTCCAGCTTCAAATCCTTGAGAATAGCCCAAAGGATTTTCCTACTAGTGCTATCAAAAGCTGAAGAAAAATCGATAAAAACAGCAATATAAATTGGATTTCCTGACTTTAACATACTTCCAAATCAAATACTGCAGTACACAACAGTGTTGCACTGTAAAGCAGGTTTTCCGGAACTCATTTTTTGACTCATTCAACACTGAATTTTCCTCATCCCATTTGAATAATTTACCCAAGATTATTCTGGAGAAAACTTTCTGAGATACATCTATCAGGCTAATAGGCCCATACATCTTAGGATTATTAGGATCCTCTTTTTTAAAAATAGGGTATATAATGCTACCTTCCCAACTAGAAGAGCACTGTAGGCTTTGAACCAACCCAGTAAATAAAAGGAAAAAAAGAGGGACCACCAAGTAGGGACCGTTTTGTAGAGACCATCCAAGATTCCATCCGGGCCTGGAGCTTTATTGTGTTTAAGTGAGTTCAGGGCCAGACAGATTTTATCTTCTGTGATCATAATAGGTCATGGAAAAATCATCTCTCCCTGTGGTTTATAATAGTCAGGCATTTCCACATCTGCTTGAGAGTAGTATAACTGTGAAAAATTTGAGACCCATGCTTCAGGTGTAATATGTACATTCTGCATTGAACCAAGACTTTTTAAATGTGTATTTACCATGGAATTTTTTTTGCACCATGGTTTTAATAATATGTGTATCATTTCCCAGCTTTCTAGGATATTAGACAATCTATTTTGATTAATAATAGTATCATGTGTGTTGTCCATTTCTCCTGTACTCAGAATAGCCTCAAAACTTGACTGATGTATTGGCCCGATATAATTCTCCTTTCATTAATAATCTCCAGATTTTCTATCAAGTGTCCCTCTTTCCTAAGTATTTTAAATGGACATTTCAGAGAAAGGACAATAGTAAAATTAATAGATTCCAGTCTATCCTTAACCTCTAACTTCTGTACAAGCTGTATTACCTCCAGATTGGTCCAGAATAAATCCGGTGTCGAAGCGCCCATCGTCCCTCTAAAGGTAAAACCCCCAAGACAGTCACCCTGAGTTCTACCATTCAAGGGGCAATAATTCCCGGATGCAAGAGCATTCAGGAGTTCCCTGTCTCTGGAATTGGACATTAAATCTTGGGAATTATTCTTATATGATACATTTGAGTTAAATAAAGGGAGAGTACCTATCAAATCAGAATAAGTGTCTTCCAGAAATCAAGAGGGAATTCTGGAGTTAAAATTTCCTATGATGAATACAGGACAAGTTGTATCACTGTCAGCCAAGTCATCGAGCAAGATTTTCAAGTCCTGGATATAAAGATCCACAGCATTGGAAGTTTTAGATCTTGGAGGAAAATAGATATTACAAATAATTATTTTCTCCATGCCTTTGTTAATCGCTAAAGTTAGCATGCCCTCTGAATTAGTTGGAATTCTAGTTATCCAAAGATCTAACTGAGTTTTGACAAAAAAAATAAGTTCCCCTTTGAATCTGCCATATTTTGTATCTCTGGTGGCAGAGAGAGTTATAGCAGAATACACCACCAGCCTAGGAGTGGTGTCTGCTGTAAACTATGTTTCCTGTATCCTAATGATGTCAAAAGACTCCAGAAATCTCAGGACCTCAGGATCTGTTATTTTAAGGTGGATGCCCTCCACATTCTCCTCTATTCGCAGAGGTCCGAGATTCAGACTTTTTTTCCCTAGACTCTTGTTGTGGCTGTAATTGTCAAGCTGAATCAATAATCAGTAGTGATGAGAAGGTATTAGGATATGTTAGGTTTTCAAAATTAATTAGTGGAAAATCTGCCTCTAAGGGTGGTTCTTGAACAGTCCTTGCTTGGTTCCGGCTGATGAAATCTGCCCCCAGTTCTAATGGGTCAACAAGGTGAATTCCAAGGGGGTCGAATTTACCAGCCAGTAATAATATTTTGCTAGCCAGATTAGGGTTTTTGAATTTGATTTCAATCAGTGATGAAAAACCTGTCATCACAGATTTTTACGCAATCAACTATATTCCAAGAGATATGTACCCCAATGCTCTTTCCAGGAAATAGAGGAGATCTCCCTTAACCTTCCTTCTGGAGTCATTTTCCATAAATTTCCAAAATGGCAATGGTTGTTCCTAGCCATAGTTTATTCTGATTATTGAGATGCTCATTAATTGCCTCTATAATTTTCCTCTGAGATACCCTGGCTGACTCATTCTCTTTGGCTGCAATAGAGGTCCTATTAGTGGATAAACTGGATTGTTAATGTTTTTCCCATATTTGGGTGCCTCTGAAACATATTTTGGGACTAAAATAGGGTATGAAATACCCTGGCCTTTCCTGCCCATAAACAATATTTTCTGTAGAATAAGATGTGCTTAAGTTAAGGATGAGCAATAAAATAACACTGTATTCTTATAATCTGAGATCAGTGATCTAAGGACTGCTACCTCATCTTTTAAGCTGGTGTGATGTAGTCTGAAAAGGTCTAATATCCTAGAAAGGAGTAACTCTTCTGTTTCATTCTCTAAAAAAGGGGAGTGTCTTGTACCTCAGCCATAAATTCAGCATTGTTAAAACTCTTTCTAACAATAGAATTCCCTATATCTACCACTTGGAGCATACTAGTAGATAAATTTCTGGTGAGTGGGTTGCTGGTGTTCTCATTATCCCCTTGAAAAACTGTCAGTGACTCTTTACTCACAATTTCATTATAAGAAATGTCAATGCATTTGTTACTATGAAGACAGGGTTTCACCTCCTGTATGGATGCTTGTATTTCAGGGCTGGGAACCTTATATGTCTCCTGAACAGTGTGCCTCTCCAGGGCATCACCAGCTTTTTGTTTGTGATTATCATTGGCAGTAAGCTTACATGCAGTCCTATTAGTTTTTCTTAGTTTTAATTCTCCTTGTTTTGGGTTATTTGTGGTCTGTGGATCCACCAAGTTCCCTTTTATTGAAGTTTTCTGAATCAGGATTCCACATATAGCATGTACATACCTTATCTTTATCAAAAGGGAGAGGGAGCTGAACCTGTATACCCTTAGTGGCTTTACTTACTGTCAATGATTCATCTCCAGGCAGACCAGCATGTTGAACTTTGTTGCTGCTTGGGATTCTTTCCAAGAGTGCTCTTTTGTGAAATACATCTGCTCTTATATTACAAATCTCATCTTTGAGTGTAGTAATGTTTTTCCGGAGAATTATGTCAGCAGAAAATCTATTTTTTTAAATTTCCAGAGTCTGTTTGGAGATAGTCGAACTAGCCACTAAATTCATCCTAGCTGGACAATGTATTTCATCTGTAATAATACTTGTTTCAAGAGAAGTCCTAGCCTCATCTGTCCCAAGATTACTTGTTATTTCCTTGGCTATTTTGTGAGTTTAATTCTTCAATAGTAACACTCATTTAGGTGAAGTAGCACAAAAAAGCAGCAAAAGTAACTAAAAAACAGCTGAGAACAACTGTAGGCTATGAGCAATGAACTATGATAGGCTGTCTTGATAATATAATATTGTATAAAGCTAATCAGTACACAGCCATGGTTGTTCAGGGGAAGCTCAAACACAAATAAGACAAATAAGAACTATTAGTCCATTCAGTATTTTCCCAGCTGGATCAAAAGTCACAGATCACGAATCGCTGGGCTCATATAAGACACAAATTGGTATTCCAAATCCAGAGAGAGCCCAAAGGTGCCTTGCAGCAATCCAGTCCATTTGTAAGTGTGCACTCTGATACTCTAGTTACTCTTATTAAAAATCTGTGCTGTAACAAAGTCTCAACAGAAACTGAATTTAAGGAAAAATCCAGCAAAGTGCAAATAATACAGATAATTTTCTCCTTCTCCTCCTCCTCTTTCTTCTCCTCCCTCCAGATGACACTGATGAGAGGGAGAAATGGAGAAAAGAGAGTTCAGTCAGAGCCCAGACTAGCTGAGTATTTAAACACTATTTTAACAATTCCCACAGACTAGACTTGTTTCTAAAGTGCAATTATTATAGAAGTACTTATATACACTCAAATAACAGCACATGTGATAAAAACACAGGGTATAAACCCTTCATTGGGTAACTTAAATTTCTATCAGTAAATAGCCAGGCTAAAATAGTTACACTATGCTAACAAAAATCTTAAAAAAGGTTCTACCAGTTTAAATTGATACAAACTGTATTAGAGTCTTACTTGTACAATTAGTGTCCTTGTAGAGCTGAAAAACCACTACCCCAAGGTGGACAGGCCCAACTGTCACTGTACTGTTCTCCTTTCCTTAAGTAGGAAGATGAGGAGCTGCCCCAGTTGTTTCAACTTGTTTCAAAAAATCCGTCAGTTAAAACAAAACACCAATGCCTGAAAGTGAACGAAAAGAGCTGAAAGATCCAGACCACCAAGCTCTAAGTATGCTGTGTTTGGAGTTTCAGCTAAACATAAAACTGCCAGCCCATCGGGAGCATATCCAGTAAGGGCACCAGCAGAAGTTCTCAGTGAGAAGCAAGCAGACATGCGCACTTAAATATACTATCACATGTGCAGCCACCTCAAAGAAAACGGTGCCAAATTTTAAACTGAAAAAAGAATTAGCAAATCTTATAGATCATAAAAATCACTATGTAACAATGCTTTATAATAAAACATAAATGATAAGGTCAACTAAAATTAGCAAGTTCCCTGGGGTCCCACAAAAGGTCACCTTCAAGTATCACCAAAACGCCTGAACCCCAGTGAAAAAATCTAAAACAAAAGTTTACAATCAGGAACACAAAACAGCATGTAACAGTAATAAAGCAGACTAAGAAGGACTCCCCTGAGCAAACTTGTAGCTCATTAAAGCATATGGAGTCTATGAGAGAGACAAAACTTTTTCTTAGGAGTAACAGCACATACTTTCCTTTCTTTGTTTTCTGCCTTCTCCCATTGCAGCCGTTCGATCATCTTCCCAAACTCACAACAGCTCCAGCCACTGGCATGTACTCCAAGGCTGTCCTCCTGTTTAGGTCGGGAAGAAAGCAAATGGGAACAATGCTGAAACACCCAGTCAGAGGATGCATTAAACTGTCCTGAAAAGGCCACATAGCACTCAGGCAGTAGATGGCATACCTGTAGTAAGATAAAACAAGCTTAGTAGTCCTACTTCCAGTGTCTCTTCCACAAATGCTGTACTGCATAGCATAAACTCCAACCTCAACATTTCTCCGGTCCCCTCAGTAGCTCCTCCTCCAAGTTGTCTACAAGGCAGTCGAAGCAGCTGTGGCCTTAGCAGGTATACTTGACCATTCTGTGCACATCAGGTTTGTGCAAAAGGCTTTCCTTAGGAGTTGCCAGCTTTGAACAAAGAATTATAGATGATGCACCCCTTGGCTCACATCAAGAAATCATAGGGCCTTTGGGGAGAGAGGGAGGAAAACACAGTTCAGAGGGTGACTTTGTCATGGAGAAAAATGAGATGAGACTCCTTTCAGGAGAGTCTAATGCTCACAGGGCCACCTGGAGAAACAGAAAGCTTTTCTGAAAACACACCTTGAGGAAGAAAATATCTTCAGCAACTGAGGGCAAAAGACATAAAATAATGGCTCACATGGAGCTTTGAGAATTCAAAAAAATCCCATGGAGGCATAGGTGACTTGAATTTGATTAAATCTGAGTGAGTTTCCAAGTGATGAATCATCCATGGGTCACAAAAAGTCCCCAAGTCTGAAAAGGCTGAAAAACTCACCCTGAAGAATGTTTGGATCTAAGCTCTTGTCTACTGCAACCTTTAGGAAACTAAAAATCTACATTAAGTCTCAGTGGCTACCTTGAATTGAATGCTGAACCTTGTACCCGAATGGCAAAGGTACTCCAGACCAGTAATAGATCTTAAAATTTATTTACTAGCCTGGGTACTAGTGCAGATTGTTACGGGCTACTGTAGGATCTCAGTCACTTGCTTGGTTGGACTAGTGCAGTTCCTCCGGTGGAAAGCTGCAGTTCCATTCTCTGCCTGTTGTGCTGTGTGGTGCTCATGCAGTCGCAAAGAAAAAAAAACACCAGCATGAAGCATGGTCAGAGCAGCGAGACTTCAAAGAAGTAAATAAAAAAAAAAAAGAAATGGGATCAGACAACTGACTGAGACCACAAAGGAGCACGCCAGTCAAACTGAACAATACCCCAACAGCAGCATTCAGGACACAACACAGTCAGAAAAGTGAGACCACAAACTATACATAATTAAAGACAAGCAACTCAGTATTTAAGTAAAAACTAGTAGTAGGGCAGCATTTGCACTGTAATGTTGGGTCAGAAGTAAATCAAGACAGACCGCTGAAGCTGAAATCAAGTTAACTTAGCTAGTAATGCACTCCTACATCATCTCCACTGTTTCATTTGTTTTAGCCTTGTTCCTGTCACCCTGTGCTGCGGTCACCATCTGAGAAGCTGCAAAGCAGCAGTGGCAGCAGATAATATGCACGAGTAAGAAAATGGGCTCCCCCAAAGGAAAAACACGACTGGAGCACCCTCAAACTGAACAGTCAACACCCCTCAGCATTCAGGAGTCAGGACACGGCACAGTTGGAACAGTAAGATGCCTTGTACCGACCTTGTCGCCTTGTTGTCACCGTCATTCTGAGAAGCTGCTTCCAAAACTCTGAAGCAACAGCTGCAGCAAATATTCACCAGGGAGAAAAAAGGCTCCTCCGTCCTAACTGTAACAGCTGGTCTCTATATCCACAGGCAGTAATGGTACAAACACAGACCCCTGAGTCCAACCCCCCCAAAGTAAAACAACATTGCTAGATTCGCCAGCATTCACACCAGGGTGTGGTCGGAACAGTGAGAGATAACAGCTCCAATCAAACAATAGACTAACAGACTACAGCCCAGGAACACAGGGAGGTTAAACCAGCATTCTGATCTCTGCTGTTCTTTTCAGCCTTATCCCTGTGGTCTGTCTGAGCTGAGAGTGACTGTGATAGTAATACAAGTGTGCTCGAGAGTGAGCCACATACCCCTGACACCACATAATCCAACAACATTTAAGGATTGTTTGACTTTTATATTAAGAACTTTAAGACAATGACATTAAGGCACTGACTTCACTAAGTATTATATGTATATATATATATATATATGAAGTATCTTATTTCACAGACAAAGTTCATTTGTAATTTAGGTTTCAAATAAATTCAGACACGTGCTCGATACATTTTGATTTTGCCTTTTGTTTAACAAATCACTGTGAACCATACTTGCTGCAGGCTAGTGCAAACTTCTGCAGGCTAGTGCAATCTCTGGTTTACTAGCCTGGCTGGCTAGTGCAAAATAAAGTTACGGTAGACCCCTGCTCCAGACCCTCTCATAAGCAAAGGGTATAGGGTTTTTCTGAGAGGATATGATAGGGTACACAACTTTGGTGAAGAAGCACACTCTAGCAGCATCCTCCTTTCAGGAACTTCTTTGTGCAGTCAACTGCAGAGTTTCTGGATTCATTTCAAGGAAACGGTGCCCTATCCCAGCAGGTTGTGCAATGAGGGAGCCAGAACAGTTCCTGAGTTGATGATAAGCTTACCAGATTAAAGAATGAAGGCCTGGTTACTCTGGAACTATTGGGAGGAAGTTTTCTCTTGATGCCTGAATTTTTCTTATCTCCATGTGAAGGAATGACAGTCCATTCTAGATTCCCATGTCTGAAACCAAGTTTCCACTATCTCTGCTTGTGTACACCTAAAGGAGCTGAAGAGACACAAGCTTGAGCTTACTTCTTGGAGGCAAGAGATCAATCTGTGACACCCTGAAAGTGAGAAAGTCACTTGATTAGTAGGGAATGTTCAGACACAAAAGTGTGCACTGAGATAGTGGTGCTCATGAGAAAAGGCAAGAACAACACAAACTGGAGGCTGGGCACTCACAAAACCAATTATTCTAGACACTGCAGCTTATGAAAAAACAATAAATATTTATTAAAATCCCATGTTGGGAATGAAACAGAACAAAGTCTGCACACTCTTGACACATTTCAGACTTTAGCAGTCCTTTATCAAAGGCCTTTGATAAAGGACTCCTAAAGTCCAAAATGAGTCAGACGTGTGCAGACTTTGTTCTGTTTTATTCCCAACATGGGATTTTAATAAACATTTATTGTTTTTTCATAAGAAGTGGGAAATGTATATATTGTGTTTGAGCGCTTCTGTGAACTCGCTGTGACTGACAAATACTGCATGAGAGGAGCACTTGAATAGTACAGCAGTAGTTATCGCTGTTTAATAGTTTCTTTTCAGAAAAAAAATTGCTTTGCAATAAAAAGGTAATGAGAGAGAAGAGAATACTCCGCCACATAAACAGTGCAATTTAGAGATGCAGTGGAGTTTTAATCCCCTAGCGAAGTATGGGCGAAGTAGCCCACTCCGCATTCATGTGATACTATATGAAGTCCCCAATAAAATCAGCTACTTCACCTTTAATGACTTTACGTTACTTCGCATTGCGATTAGACAAGGTGAAGTCATTATGAAACAAACAGCCCACTGATCAGTGATCACATGGCTGACTGTCTCTGCAGGTCTGCAGGACACAGGATTCAGGGAGGCAGTTCAATAGGCACTGGCAGGAAGTCAGTGTGTTTTACTTTCACTTTCTCTAGTGGAAAGAGTTTGCAGTCTGACTCTGTTCTATGTGTTTCACAGCTCAAAAAAAGCTTTAGTTCTTTTTTTTGTGTTACATCCTTGTGTATTTAGTTGTAGTCCTTCATGAAAGTTTTATTTAATTAGAAAGGCTTTCTTTCTGTTAAAAAGGTTTTTTTGTGTGTAGTTATTTTTAGGTGCTGTACTTTATTTTACTAGTACTTGTACTAGTGTTTGTTTGTTGTTTATTTATTTTCTTGATAGAGGGTGGATGTCGTGGGCCAAGTGGTGGCCATCATGGGCCACGAATGCAGGGCGGCCACCAAGTTAGATTAAATTGGTAGGCTTTGCAGACCCCACCTGCAGCCACAGTGAGACCAGCAGCTGTGGTTGTCATCCAGAAGCAGCAGCAGGAGCAGGTGGCACAGCGGCCACTGCAGGATCATCAGGAGGAGCTGCAGCAAGAGCAGCAGGAACCACAGCAGGTTGTTGGTCCTCAACCACTAGCAGCACAGCAGCAGGTGTGTCCTGGTGCTCCACCACTGCCTGTACCATGCCCTGCCCGCAGCTCCCCTGTGTGGGCCTTTTCTTCTTCCTTTCCTGGTGACTCCTGTGTGATGCATTACAATCTTTGTAACGTAGTGGTCTGCCAGGGGCCCAAAGGCAGCTTACTGGGCATGGGTGGTCAGCACACCCACCTAGCTGTTCACCACCATGCCAAGTGGGAAGCAAAGCTGCAGGAGGAAGCAGCCCCTCCTGCAGCTGTGGTGGCACAACCAGCTCGTCTGCCTGCACGTCACCATAGTAGATGGGAAATGGCATCAGGTGGTGTGGTGGCAGGTCCCAGAGCTGTCCATGATGAAGAGAGGTTGCATCAGCTGGTGACATAGTGGGACGTTGCTTAGCTGTGTGCCAAGCTACAGGGGCTGAAAACATTGGTGGAGGCAGCAATGCAGTGGCTGATACGTATTGAGGGGCAGAATGATGAAATACTATGATTGCTGCGTAATAACAATGGTGGTGATGAGCAGCAACAGCCTCCACAGGCCCATTAAGAAATTTATATTGATTTCCAAATTGAACCCCCCCAAAAACATCTCCCTCCTCTTCTTTTAATTTGTTTTTTTCTTAATTAATATTTTTCTTTTTCTATATGAAATTAATGTTCAGGTAATGTTTTGTTTGTGATTTTTCATACTTGTTACTTAATTTACTTTATTTGGAATTGTTCCTTTTGCTACATGAGTGACGGCTGGCATCAGCAAAATGGTGGATGCCGCATGCTTTCATTCCAGGTGAAACTGTCGTGCCGTCATGCACGCTGCAATAAAAGTGTCTTGAAGTCTCGGCACCCAACTAAGGATCTAAGGTTCGAGCAGACTCGATAGACCATAAGGCCTAATCTGCTGGCAAATAGTATGTAAGTAAGATAGCTTTTTGGTGGCACAATTTCAACAGCAATGAAAGCACACAGTGTCTGCACAGTTGGCAACCACATGACTCATTACATAAAATAAAGTAAAGTAAAGATGATGATGATAGACGAGACAAATAAGAAGTTAAGAACAAAACAATTTGTATTGCAGAATTGTTTAATGGCACGGTGTGGGGAACATTTGAGGAAGGTTGGATGGTGAATTGGATTTACCAGTATGAGGGACAAGAAAGATCAAGAAAGCCTGTATTAACAACCCAAAAAACAACCCCCCCCAAAAAATTATCTCTGCTTTTATTTATTTTCTTAAGCCATATTTTTTTCTTACTTATAACATTTATGTTCAGTTAATGTTTTCTTAACTATGTTAATTTTGTTAATCCTGTAATTTCTTTAGCCTCATACTGGTAAATCACATTCCCCACCTCTCCCCAATGCCCCCCTCAACTCCATTATGCTTTCAGCAATAGAAATTGTTTTTTGTTCTTAGTTTCATTTTATGTAATACGTCATGTTGCTGCCCACTTTGCGGACACTGCGTGCTTTCCTTTAATTAAATATTGTGTCTCCAAAATGCCTTCTTCAAGACACTTTTAGTGCAGCATGCATAGTGGCACCAGAGTTTCGCCTGTAATGAAAGCACACAGCATCAGCTATTTGACCGACCATCAGTCATGTAAGAAATAAAGTAAATTAAGTAATAACAGTTACAAAAATACTTATTAATTTTCTGTACATTTACTTAAAAGGAAACTAACATGCAGGACATTTATCAATATTGTTAGCAATGAAAATCTGCTTTATACAAGCTATTGACCAAACTCGTAACATTTTTTGTTGGCATCATGTTCTGTCATTTGTAGGAGTGTGATCTAGTGGCTAGAGTAGAAGTTTGAAGTCCTTGAATGGGTTACAAATAATTCTGGCCCTAAAAGTGTTACGGGTTCAGTTAAAATAGCTTATGTAAAGCAGATTTCCATCGTAACAACAAGATTGCTAAATGTAGTCCTATATGTTACTTTCCCTTTAAAGCACCAGCACAATTATCACAAACAATACCATTACCACACCTACCATGCCCCCCACAAATGTATAATTTTTTGTGCTTTTGTCCTGCTGTTTTAATGTCATGAAAAGACCAGATTAAAAATGAAATGCCAGAAATCCGTCACACAGTGTTGTCCCCAGAGAGAAAATGCTTCCTTTAAGTCAAATACTTTTGCCGCACACACCTGAGAAGGTGGTGCAAAGCACATGTGAAGCTTGCCAGAGAACTGCAAATTGACGCTGCTACCCCACACCACCACTACCACCAGCACTTTGCCAGAAATGTGAAGTTGTATCCCCAGAGAGAAAATGCTTCCTTCAAGTCAAATACTTTTGCCACACACTTGACAAGGCGGTGCAAAGCACAAGTGAAGCTTGCCAGAGAACTGAAAGTTGGGCCTGCCACCCCACACCACCACCACCACCACCACCACTAGCACTTTGCCAGAAATGTGAAGTTGTGCCCCAGAGAGAAAATGCATCCTTTAAGTCAAATACTTTTGATGCACACACCTGACAAGGCGATGCAAAGCACATGTGAAGCTTGCCAAAGAACATAAACATATTTATCAGACTAAGCATTTTTGGGCCTGCCACACCACTGCTTGTTAAGTGACATCATTGCCTAAGTTCTGACACCACCTGCTGCTGCTGCTGTTCTCCTGCTGATGTAAGTGAATGAAAAGTCCAGATGAAGATTAAAATGCCAGAAATGCGTCTCTTTGTCCCAAGTGAGAGCACTGCCTGTGTTGATGCCTGCTGCATCACTAATACATGCTGCCCTTTGTGTGTGCCTTGCCTTCACACCACAATGGTAAGTTAGTGTGTGTGCCACTATAAAAAAATCTTTACAGACACAGCCATTTAATTTCTATCTATATAATGTATGGGGAGCTCTTATTATGGATAGAAACTGCCAAGTTTATCCTGTTGTTATGGTATTGTTGTGACATTAGCAGCTTGTTAGCTGTTCCTCAGTATGTCACATCAATACCATACCAACTAAGAACAATATCTCTAGCACAGTTCCATGTTCGGAACAGTGATTGCTACCATCTGCGTGCATTTTCAAAACAGTTCAGTTAAAATCTGTGTGCTGGTGCAAGCAGACAGCAGTGATGGATCCTCAAAATGTGTTTTTTTTTCTTTTGTTAGTGCTCGATTACCTTTGTTCCTACCTTTGTTCCATAGGCGTAGATTGTGGGGGGGCAGAGGGGCAAGCCGCATCCCCTGAGAAATTAGACAGAGGACTTTTTTAGGAGCCCAGCCACCGTTCTCCGGTTATCTTTTTTTTTTAATATTGAATGGGCTCGGGGCTATACCCGGACTGCCTGCACCTCTCTGGGGGAGGGAAGGGGGTGGTGGTGCGGCGCCGTGTCTCTTAAACAAAACTATCCTTTCCAATTGGCTGCAAACCTGCAACCATAGTAGCCTGCATGTTACAGCCAGTCAGAGAGTGCTGCAAGCTGGCGCCATCGCATGAGCAGTACTCCGTTAGTGGCACCATTTAGTTGTCTGTGTGCCTTCCATTAAGGAGCAGCAGCAGCATCCATATAGTGTAGGGCTGAGGAGAGATAGCTATTCGAGGATGTCGAGCAGCAGTTGTTTGTTGTCTGTCAGGTGTCACCAGTGTCTCAGTCAGTCTAGTGTTCCCACCCTCCTCCCGTCCTGAACAGCCAAGTTTAAATATACCTCACCCGAGTCCTCTGAATACCTACTCTCTGTTTCTCAGTGCAGCCAGCTGTGCTCTGGGCTCTCCCGCTGCCACCTGAGTCTCCCAACCCCGAGAGCCTAGGAGGCCTGTGGCCTCAAGGCCTCTACCACAGGACAGACCAGGTGGAGGAGCGAGTAGTACAATTACAGTGAGTCTGAGGCATGGCCAGGCTTGCCTGCACACCCAGCTCCTGTGTCCAGCAGGCCAGAAAAAGATTTACTGTGTTGTCGGCGAGTCCCACACCACTCCCATTGCCCACCAGTTCCACTGTCCACTGAGAGGGATTATTCAGGTCAGTGAACAGCCAGGCCCAGAACAGTGAAGAAGCTGGTGGTCATGCAGGCTATAGCAGACCCATAAAGCGACACGTTCATCTGGTGTCAGAAAAAATGAGTTACTGTCTCACCGGGGGATTAATCGGGAGAGGAACGGGACTGGTGAGAGAGACTCGGCTACCTGACCTGCCTTCTTGGCCTTGCTGTGCCCTGCTGCATGCTGCCCTGTCTGTGCCCTTACTGATTTGGTAGGTAACTGTGCTGCAAGCTGGTTGTTTGAAATTAATACTATTCACATCCCAGAAATGTGTCTTTTGGGGGGGGGGGTGTCTTGGCCATGGTCATGTGTCTGGGGGGTGGGTGGAAGGTTTGCTGTCAGCTTGTGTTTCTTTGGGTGGGAGGGGATTTGCTGGCTGTTGAGGTTATACATGTTGGTGGGGTGGGAGGGGGCTTATTTGTTTGGTATGGTGTGGACACTGGTCATGTTGGTGGGGTGGGGACACTCAGTTACTGTGCTACTGGTGTGGGGTTTGTTGGGGAAACTCACTGGATGGTCTGTGTTTGGTGGGGCTGGGGGGATGGTCTGTTTTGTGAGGTTGGGGTAAGGGGAGACAGTCTGTGTGTTTTGGGGCTGACTCACTGAGAAGATGGTCAGTGTTTGGTGCTGGGGAGGGCCTGTTCGGTGGGGCTGGGGGGGGATGATCAGTGTTTGGGGCTGGGGTGGTTAGTATTTGGGACTGGGAGGGCAGTCAGTGTTTGGTGGGGCTGGGGGGGACAGTTGTTTTCTATTCTGGGGTCTGGTGGGGTGGAGACACAGGCCATGGTGATGTGGGACACTGGCTGTGATGGTGGGGTGGTGACACTAGCCATTGTTTGTGGACTTGGCTGGCCATTTGTCTGGGGGGACTGTCCATTATGGTGGAAAAGGGGGACTGTCCATGTTTGCCTGCCGGGTGTCTTGTGGGGAGGGGGGATTGTTTGCTGGTCGGGTGTCTGGGGGATCTTTCCATGTTGGCTTACGGGGGTGAATGTTGGTGATTGCTGATCAGGTGTTTAGGACGGACTATCAATGCTGTTGGGGATGGGGAACTCTCCGTGTTTGCTAGCCAGATGTTTGGGAGGATTGTTCATGTTGGTGGGGCGGGTGGAAATTCTGTGTTTGCTAGATGTGTGTCAGGGCGGTGGGGACTGTCCTTGGTGGGATATGGGGGGGCATCCATGTTTGCTGGCTGCCTGGGTGTCTGGTGGGACTGTCCTTGTCGGTTGGGAGGGGGCATTCTATGCTCGCTGGCCCAGTGTCTGGTGGAGAGGGGGACTGTTCGGGTGTCTGGGGGGACTGTCCTTGTAGGTGGGGTGAAGAGGGGGACTGTCCATGTTTGCTGACTGGGTTTCTAGTGGACTGTCCGTGTTGGTTGGGGGGGACATTCTGTGCTTGCTGACTGGGTGTTAGCATATAAACATAAGTAAATGTCAAAACGTAATTTCCACCTCATCCTTTACCTGTCAAGGGATGTATCTCACTGACCTGTGCCCGCAGCTAGCACACAAACATTAGTAAATGTTGAAACATTATTTCCCCCTCATCCTTTACCTGGCTATAAAAGTAATCGTTCACTTTTTTTGATTTTTACGATCGTCCTCTGTGGAGGGGTGAAACAGACAGATTCCTTGGCCTTGCTGTCTCTGTCTTCATTGCCTGGCAAACACAACCAAAGGGGTAGCTTTTTGTGTTCTCAACCATACAGTGTTACAAGACTAGCAAAAAAAATCTTGCACTAAAACATGCACCCTAAAGAAATGATTATACTACTACCTGGCTATTGTTATAGTGACTACTGACTGGCCATGATTTTTTGGGGGGAGTTGGAACACTGGTCATGTGTGTGTGTGGGGTTACGGACACTGCTGGTTGTGTGTGTGTGTGTGTGGTTGGGGACACTGCTGATCGTGTGCATGTGGGGTTGGGGACACTGCTGGTCATGTGTGTGTGTGTTGGGGATTGGGGACACTGCAGGTCATGTGTGTGTGTGTGTGTGTGTGTGTGGTGTTGCCGACACTGGTCATTTGTGTGGGTGGGGTTGGGGATACAGGCATTGTGTGGGTGTGGTGGAGGCACTGTTGTGTGGGTGGGTGGAGGCACTGACATTGTGTTGGTGGGGCGGGGTTGTAATTGTATACCAGGCAAACTGTGCTGACCAGTAGCTCAACATCTCTCTTTCCAGACAAAGAAAGAAACGTAAACAAAATGCAGTATAAAATGTGGTTTTATTTATTTTTGTGTGCCTGTGATGGGGAGGCACAGACCTGGATGCCTGGAGCGGATACCAGATAAATGGAGCTAGCAATGGTGTTGGTTGGGTGGGGTGGGGAGAGTGGCTGTGCTGGTGCGGTGGACACAGAGTGTGGAGAGTGGCTGTGCAAGTCCATCAGGGTGCAGAGAGTACCTGGGTGGAGATAGTGGCCTTGCAGGTCTGGGGTGGGGAGAGTGGGCTGTAGCTTTTTGCACGGACATTTAATTCACTGTTGCTTGCTGTTCCTTCTGCTGCCCTGCCAGCTTTGTGCTGCTGTGCTGACCAGGGCAGACTGGTACATATGCTGAAAAAAATGGATCTGGCCACTGGTGATGGAGGAGGAAGGGGTGGATGGGCATACTGGCACAGAAATAATTTTTTCAACATGTATGCCAGTCTGCTGGGTCCATGCCATGCTTACCTCCCTCGTACAAGGGGCTTCTGAGCACTAAAGATAAGTTTCTGTGTCAAAATTAGGAACTGTTGGAAAGTATGAAATCCTACAGTATAAAAATTGTGCATATTTATGTAGTTTTACCTTACTGTGTGGTTCGACAAGATGTTCTGTGGTCTCCTCCTCATTTAGCACCCTGACCTGTGACCTAGCCATTCCCCCCTCCCCAGGGCAGGGGGAAGGTCCGTTGTTTTGTGGTCTTTTGGTGGTTTGTTGGGCATTGTAAAATACATTGTTACATTTACTGTGTTGTACTGCCTGGACCTGCTTTACCCTGTCTCTATCCTGAATGTAAACATGGTATAAAAAAAGTTCATTTTTTGGTGGTGTGTGTCTGTCTGTGTCTGTGTGTAGAAGCATAGAGACACACGCTCGGACAAAAAAAACTGTATTAAACCACATCAAACTGAAGCAACCGTGTTTCATTTGTGCCCTTCAAAACTGTCAGATGAGATGATTTTGAAGTAGTCTGTGGGGGGGGGAGCATCCATGGCAACCTGGGCTACCACAACCGGCCCACCACACACTGTCATAGGTGATGCTAATAAAAACCACCAACCAAGTACTTACCTTTCAGGGTGGGTCCTGTGAGGCTGTGCACAGGTATCTGGAGTCATTGTTCCAGCAAACTTCCTGTGGCGTCTGTTCTCTTAGGTTATGTGATGGCGACCATTTTTGTGCCAGGGCAGTCCGTGTTTGCTTGGATGGGGTTGTGTAACCCTGGGCATGGACAGAGATGCATATTCTTTAGGAGACCATGGGGAGGAGAGTGGTAGGGGTTGTGGTGTGACCACACCATGCCCATGATCATCTTGAACAATTAGGGGGATTTACATTGTTCTGTTGCACTGTCCCAGGTACATCAGCATGCTTGTTAAGAGCACCGCCTGAGGGATATCAGCAAGTCCCATGCTTACGTATGCAATGCTTGCTTGCTTGAGGAGAGCATTATCCTCTTTGCTTACCTTACCTAACCAGATTCAGGCATGTGACATTGAATAATATGGGATGGGATGGGATGAGATGAGAGACTAATGAATTAACTTGGTTATAACAAAGAAAAGTGTTAACACTGGGTGCAAGTAAGCAATAATGCCCGACAGGGCGTGTGTCATGCTGGGATAATGTCACATCTCAGGTGGTTGGTCACGAGTGCATCCAATACATAAGACATGACGTTATCCTACCATGACACACACCCTGGAGGGCATTATTGCTATTATACAATGGCATATTGTTATACAGAATTAAAAAAAAAATAATTTTAAAGATGCTTTATTTGGTGTGGAAAAATATTTTTAAGAGAAGATACAAAAAAACCCCACTAATGCTAACAATCATCAAGAGGTTCAAGGAAAGGCTGAGACTAGACCTGTGATGAATTGGATGTACTGGGATAACATCATGGGTCTAGCCCAAGACTGACCAATCAGAGGCAGCCTTCATTCTTGTCATTGTGTAATTGCATTTTTTTTATGTAATCTTTGTAAATAAGGGCTCATGCTGTGATGATGCACATGCTGGGATGTTTCCCCATACCATCCATGTTTATAGGTATACTGAGGTGGCACAGCCATTTGCTGCACTTCCTTGAAACATGCGTTTTGCACTCCTCAAGTGTGGGAGGGCTAGCTCAAGCAGACAGTTCAAGAAGTTCAGGATGCACTATAAGGGCTAGACTTGGAAGGGTTATGTAAGCAGCAATGGGGGTTGAGAGACTAGTGAGCTATCCACCTGGAGGTTCAGGTGGGGGGCAAAATTAGGTCAAGACTGATTTGAATTGAAGCTGAGGGGAGGTCCTGTCCTCTTGAGAAGGAAGTTAAGTTCCTTACATATTTTCAACTTTACAAGTAAGTCCTCACTCCCAAGGCAGAAGAACGAAGAACTGAATACAAAACAGATCTCGGTCAGTTTTTTGACTCTGGTCTCAGGAGGAGCTGGGCAGAGAGCAGGCTGCAGTAAAACTGGTGGGGTGGGAAAGTGTTCTGACTTGGTCTGGGCTGGTCCCACCCTGGAATTATTCAGTTGTAGTCTCAAATATCTTTTGGGCATTATTTGATGCTGGTTGATTTGTTTGCATTACGCAAGCCACCAGCCTCTTCACTGTCGTGATTCGCGAAAGTCAGGACTTTGTTACTTTGCCCCCCCCGTAAAAATAACAAACTACGCCCCTGCTTTGTTCCCATCTGCATCTCCTCAATGGATGCCCAAACAACTGTAAAGTCATAGCTGTTATGTCACGACGGCACGATGACACATATTTCAAAACAGCCAACTGGATTTCTTCAGCTGGACTGTGGTTAAAGATGTTTTTTTTTCTTAGTTTTAGTTTTTTGTTTGCTGTAGTCCTTACAGTTTAAGTTCTGTTATTTCTTTGATGGTACTTGTTCAAACTGATAACATATCTTTTTTTGGGGGGGTGTTAAAACAAGGTTGTCTGTGATTTCCTCCACTTTTAAAGTAAGAGCATTTCCAATATGTAACAGAAGGAGTCCATCACTGTAGTTAATTTTACCAAGGATTTCCCCATACACTATAAAGAATAATGGACGGGGAATGGATAACAACCATGCTGAAATCACATCTCGCAGTTTCCTTGACAGCAGTAAACCTCTTGAGCTGCACTCTTGAGGTTTACATTGTTGTCAAGGAAACCACTCGATGTGATTACAGCGTGGTTATTGTCCATCTCCCATACTATCCTCTATATAATCTATGGGGAGCCCTTATTACCCATTGAAAGTAAGCTGTTTACATAGAGGATAATGTATGGTCTTTGGTTAATAACCATGCTGTAAACACTTCAAGAGGTTGCCATGACATCATTGTAAGCCTCAAGAGTGCAGCTTGAAAGGTTTTCAGAAATCATGGCAACCTTGAGAAGTGTTTTCAGCACGGTTGTTAACAAAAGACCATACATTATATTTTATAGTGTATGGGCTATCAAGATTGTGTAACAACTGATTGAACTATTTTACTGAATTACTCTACAGAACATTGATTGTTGTGAGCATTGTGATTTGTTAGAACATTGATATGACATTCTCAAGAAGGCGTAAAGGGACAGTAAACATTGCATGGATTGCACAAACTGTGAAAGCCCATGAAAAGTTAAGCTGAACAAGGTATTTGGTTTCCTTGTAGATGTTAAATGTCCCAAGATATGAATATTTAAATCATCTGAAAATTAAAACAAGGCAGCAGCCATTTCATGCAATCTTAGAATGGAAAGTGATGTCACTGAGGGACAAGCTGTAATTAACAACATAGATCTAGCCCCTCAGTGACATCACTTCCTGTTTTTATGACTGCATGAAATGGCTGTTGCTATGAGTTGATTCACACATTACTTAGCTACTCATATCTCAAGACTCCTGTCCCCTACAGGTAAACCCAATAACTAATTTGAAAGATCTTTTCATGGGCTTTCACAATTTGAGTGACCCCTGCAATGTTTACTATTCCTTTATCAGCAGAGTGATGTCATAACAATGGCATAACAAGGTTGTAATCTGCTTGATTTCAGTTAATAATAAGGGCTCCCCATACATTATAACCTTGTAATCTCATTGTTGTGATGTCATAACCTTATAAACCCCTCTCATCTATGTCATAGTAGTGGGTTTACAAAACAGAATGCCAGTGCAATTCAGTATTCTACACACCCAGAATGTGATTGTTAGTCTCAGTGCAGTTTTCAAATAACATTCCAATTGCCACAGTTTACTGTTACTGAGTCTAGCAATCACTATGTCTAATAGAGATTGTAACTCTGCTGCTATTTCAGTCCACTGTCATTCAGTCTGTGTATCCTAATAAATTGTTTTCCTACACAATCATGTGAACATAGTGCAGATTCATTAATAAGGTAAGGTCAATTTACTTGTGTTCCAGGTGGAGGGGTAACTTCTCATGCTGAGTCCTTTACACTATAAATGACAATGCCAGATGTACCTAACAAAAAGTCTGGAGTATTGGTCGTATCAGTTTCTGTGCTGCAATGTTTGTTCATGCATTCTTTGTAAAGCCCTGTTGTACTGTACATATTTTTGTTTGCACTGTTTTTTCCCTTCCTCTAGGTACATGTAACTAACCCTGGGTCACCCCTGAAAAAGGGACCGCAAGGTTCCAGTGAGCCTACCCGGTTACCAAAGTTTAAATAAATAAATACATGTACAAGTGATAATCATGGTGTAATCACATCTCATGGTTGCTAGTGCAATGGTAAACCTCTCGAGCTGTGCTCTCAGGGTTTACTGATGCCCTAGAAAACATGTGAGGTGATTACACCATGGTTATCACCTGTACATCAGGCATTATCCTCTCTATAATCTTGTTCTGTGTTGTAAGCAGTCCGTCATATTTTTCTTTTCAGGAATCTTCACACTTTACCGTGGTGGGCGTGATGATGATCAAATCACACGAACATGCGAGCAACACATATGTTACCACTAGAGCCTGACAAGTATTGTGGTATTGTCAAATTCAAATGTTCTTTTTTTTGGGGAGGGGGCTGTGGTACACTGAAAGCCAATAATTAATGATTTTATTTTCAGGCCATGGTAGGCGCAGCATCATTGGTCCACCACAACAAGTTTCAGATGTCTGCTGCTGAGTTTGACTGCCCAGAAACTGTCAACCCATGAAAGGTAAGTATTTTTTGGGGGGAGGCCATTATTTAAAAAAAAGTAAAAAAAAAGCTGTTCATTAATGTTTTGGTCATGTTTACAGGTATTCAGGATATCATCAGAACTGAAAAAAAAATGTAACTGCTGTGATTCATGAAGAAAATGATTTGTCTCATGATGAGTGACTGGTGTGACATGACTAATTAACTGTACACAAATACTTATGGCTGTATTTCCCTGACCTGTACCACCCCAAACACCCTGACTTGAAAACACATATCAGTGAGCACAATGGTCACGCTGAGATACTATCTACAGGATTAAATAGGGCTGGCTTCTTGTGAGCACAAAGATTCAAGTGGGGTATCCTACAGAATGTGAACACAAACAGAAGCATCGGAGTACACCAAAGATCTTGAGTGGCGTGGCATGATATAACTGGGTGTCTCCCAGTCGTTTTCTTGATTCGTGATGAACCCGAAGACTTTAAAAAAACAGGGTAACATACAACATACACTCCAAAAACTTGAAGTTGTGTAATTCATGAATCATGATGGTGAAGATGAAGAACGTAATTTGTCTTGTGATGAGTGACTGGTGGACATGACTAATGAACTGTACCCAAATACCTACGGCTGTACTTCCCTGACCTGCACCACAACTAACACTCTGACTTGAAAACACATATCAGTGAGTACAATGGTCAAGCTGAGATACTATCTACAGGATTAAATAGGGCCAGCTTCTTGTGAACGTACACCCCAAAAACTTAAAGTTGTGTAATTTGTGAATCGTGATCATGAAGATGAAGAATGTGATTTGTATCGTACATGACTCGTGCTGATTGCCGTGACTTAAAGACGCACATAAATGTGTACGATGTTCACGCTGAGATATGCACCACACCTGTACTCTGAAGGGAAGCCAAACAAACAACTGTGACTTAAGTGACAGATGGAGATTGGGTCTTAAAGAGATGCAGATGCACAGACAGATGGAGATTGCACTTAAGGTATGTGGCCACACAGACACTCCACCTTAACCAGTGATCAAAATCAGAAATCCAAAACTGGAACGACAATACTTTTTCGGAGGGGGAGGGGGTAACTGCAGTAACAGTCTACTACCGACTGAGATAGAATGAAGCATTTGGATAGGAGATTCAAATCAGAGTCCTGTGATTATGGTGTGGCACAATAAAATGCGTGTGTCTTGATGGCACACACACACTAAAGGTAATGCGTAGAAAATTTTAAAGCTCAGTGCAGTACAATCAAATCTCTTAAAACAACTGAAACAAAGCACAGCAAACACCAAACACTTATCAAAACTTACTAAAAGTTATTACTGAGTGTACATGAACATACAAATACTAACACACTAGCTACCTCAAAACAGAACGACTGCCTTTCAGTCTCTGTGAATCTTGCTTCATCACACCCCTCCCGCGAAGCACACTTCTACAGTGTCTGTCAGCACACACACTGAATCTTACAAATGAAATTAACATTCAAAATGCACACAAAACCAAGAAACACTCAATGATATAAGCACAGGATTGTTTCCTGCAATCGATGTACCAAATTTTGATCCAAAAAATTGGCTCAAAAATGCTTTTTGAAAGGTTTTTCAATTGTTTGATTCTCAGAGCTCTGATTCAGCTTTCCACTACACACCATACCTCACAAGTGCCCTTGATTTTCATGAATATCCCTGATTTTGCCTCAAAATTTGACTCTGTCCCTCATAAAATTTGTGTTTTTGTGGCTAAACAGTGGGGACTGTAAGCATAAAACAATGTCAAGCATTAAAGTTATAGACTTGTTCTTCTTTAGAAAATGCATTTTGCACTAAGCCCCATATTCTACCAGCTTTCTGGGTGGATAACTCTAATTTTGAAGATGTGTCCCTGATTTTGGTCTTTTGTTCCTGATTTTTTTAAGCCTTGTCCCTGATTTATAAGGCAGGAGGTTGAGAGGTATGCTACACACACTATGCAGAACTGAGGCTGTGCAAGACAATCTAGAGCTCATGTGACCTGCCATCCCCCATGATTCAACGCAAACTTCACCTTGAAGTCCAAAAATAAGGCAAAGTCATTGTGAAGTCAATTGAAACCAATGGCACTTCACGTTACTCATTTTGGTGAATTACTTTGCTTCATATTGTGAAGTACTATGAGTAACTATCTATATACACAAAGTGCTCCATGGAGCAAAGTGCATGGACTTTGCTCACTATTAGTGCAATTAAAGAAAATATAGATAGAAAATAAAATGTGGGGGGGAGGGCAGGTTTAAGAAAGAATGCTCAGTCAGAAATAAAGATCAGAAAGAAGGGAATAAAACAGTAAAAAAAAAAAAAGACAGGAAAAGAGTGCTTTTTTAGTATTTAATTTTTGGGGGGGATTAAGCAAAGAGGGGGAAGAAATACTAGGATGAGACAGAAAGAGGCATATGATGGAGAAAAGGACAGGGTGCAAAAGTGAGAGGAATGAGGAAGCACTGAAATAGGAAAGATGGAGTCAAACTTTCAAATCATGGGGATTATAGTGTCCTACCGCCAGACAAAGCAGCACCTGTGACAATGGAGCTCCCTCATTTCCTGGAGGAGAAGCTGCTGATTTTCCACTACTTTAAGCATATTTTGTCTGATTGAACAAACACATCAGTAGAGAACCCCCATCTTCTACCGCAGTGTGAAAGCTCTTCTGCAGTGTTTGGAGCCAGTGCTGATGCCAGTAGTGGTGCAGATTCTGGTGCCAATGCTGGTGCAGGTGCCAGAGCTCCTGGTGCAGTACCACATCCATCACCACGCCAGAACAGTGGTCATGGACTTCACACTCCCCTGCAAGTGGGTACTCCCCAGTGGGTAGAACAGATGGTCCACCATTGCTAGCCACCTCTTTCTGTCTTGTCTCCCACTCCATTGAGTGCTGGATCTTTAGATGTGTCCACTGGCCATCAATGCCTAGGTGGCTCCCCTTTCTCCCTGACTGACATATGTGATATTGCATGTGACAACACTGCCATCCTGGGAGTCCACTGTGAAAAACTTCCATACAATGGAAGAGCATTGCTGGTCTGCTCTGGGAGGCCATGGCACTGAGGTGCCTGATAAAGATAATAGCTCCTCATGGGGACAGCTAGTAGTAATGGTACCATGATGGGGCACAGGCAGTTCAGTCTGTTGTGGAGCTGGTACAAAGAGGCGGTACTATGGTCTGGAACAGGTGCTGGTGGTTCTAGCTGCTGCTGCTGTGGAGTGGGAAGAAAATGGGGCTACTGCACAGATGGGGCCATTGGGTCTGGCTGCTGCTGCAAAGCTGGGGTAACTGTGGGCTACTGTGGAGCTGGGGCAGGTAGTGGGACTTGTTGCTGCTGAACTTGGGGTGGCTACTGCAGTGCTGTGGGGGGGGAGTTCTGCTGGATGAACCATAGGCCCTTGGAAATTCAGGCATATCGCCTCACAAGTCCATAACTGACCATGAGACTCCATTACAGAGAGAAAGAAAGAGAGATAGACAGAGAGAAAGATAAAAGGACAAACTGAGAGAAAAATAAATGAAAAAATATTTCATATAACTAAATAAATATATAAATATATAAGTAATAACCCATGACCGGGTATGCGGTTATTGGGGATTCATCAACACCCCGGGTGTGTTGTGAGGCACGGGGCTGCAGGCCAGGGTGTTGATGAATCCCCAATAACCTCATACCCTGGAGTGGGTTATCGACTACAGTATAACATTTAACAGAAGCACTCTTGATAGGGGGGTCGATCCCAGTCCTTTCACAGAAGAAAGGGTTCTGCAAGAACTCCTAAAACTGAAGGTGGACAAAGCAATGGGTCCTGATGGAATTCACCCCAGAATTCTAAAAGAATTAAGGAAGGAACTAGTGAAACCACTGGCTACTCTTTTTAATAAATCATGGGAGGATGGTGTGGTACCCGAGGACTGGAGGAAGGCAGATGTGATTTCCCTTCACGAAAGTGGGACCAAGACAGAGGCAGGAAACTACAGACCTGTCAGTCTGACCTCTGTGGTAGGGAAAGTGATAGAGTCACTTCTGAAGGAAAGAATAGTTGAGTACCTAGAGGTCAGTGGAGCACAGGATCCAAGGCAGCATGGGTTCACAGCGGGAAGGTCATGTCAGACGAATCTAATAGATTTCTTTGACTGGGTGACCAAAGTAGTAGACCAGGGAGGGGCTGTGGACATGGCCTACCTGGACTTTAGAAGGCATTTGACACAGTCCCACACAAAAGATTATTAGTCAAATTAACCAGCCTGGGAGTGGGTCCCAGGGTGGTAGCCTGGGTAAAACATTGACTGGACAACAGGACACAGAAGGTAATTATAAATGGAGTCCACTCTGAAGAAAGAGGTTACTAGTGGGTACCGCAGGGTTCAGTATTGGGTCCAGTCCTTTTAATGTCTTCATCAGTGACATTGCAGAGGGACTGGAAGGAAAAGTATACCTTTTGCAGATGACACAAAGATCTACAACAGGGTTGATACACAAGGGCGTGGAAAGGATGAAAAGGGACTTGGCAAGGTTGGAGGAATGGTCAGACATGGCAGCTAGGATTCAATGCAAAAAGTGCAAAATAATGCACCTGGGAAACAAGAACCGGGGAAGAATACACAATGGGTGGGGAGCTAGTAACAACAACAAAACAGGAAAGGGACCTGGGGTAATCATATCAGATGACCTTAAGGTTAGCAAGCAATGTGAGAAGGCAGTAGGGAGGGCCGGGGTATGCTGGGATGTATAGGGAGAGGCATCAGCAGCAGAAAACAGGAAGTTGTTATCCCTCTGTACAGATAGTTGGTGAGACCCCATCTGGAATACTGTGTCCAGTTCTGGAGACCCCATCTCTGCAGGACATAGACAGGATAGAGGCAGTCCAGAGGAGGGCAACTAAAATGGTGCAGGGCCTGCAAAAGCCGTATGAGGAGAGACTAAAGGAGCTTAATATGTATACCCTTGAGGAAAGAAGGAGGGGGACATGATAGAAACTTTCAAGTACCTCAAGGGAATCAACAAAGTCCAAGAGGGTAGCATCTTTCAGAAAAAGAGACTTGCAAGAACAAGGGGACACAATTTAAAGATAGAAGGAGGGCGGTTCAGGGGCAATGTGAGGAAGTATTATTTCACAGAGAGGGTAGTGGATGCATGGAACAGCCTTCCTGAGGAAGTTGTGGGGTCTAAAACTGTGGGAGAATTTAAGAATGCATGGGATAGACATAAGGCAATTCTTGTGGTGGGCAGGAAGATATAGGCTGTTGGTTAACTAGGATCTGCGGCCTATCCTGTAGGTAGGGAAATGGGCAGACTAGATGGGCCTAGCGGTCCTTATCTGCTGTCAAAGTCTATGTTTCTATGTTTCTAACATGGGTTATGTCCAAAACACAGGAAAACACACAGAAAGGGTATTTTCTCATGTTTAAACACCAAAAAAGGGACTGTATCCTGCCACCTTGCAAAATAGTCCCCAACAAATATTGCATGTCACTGCTGTTATGCACATAGAAATGTCAGAGCTACACTACTGAAATTATTTCTGACATTTCTTGTGTATAATATTGTCTTGAGCGTGTCCTACGCCACTTACTTTGCCCCCTCTTCCCCCACAGGCATGGTGCGGGGAGCTGTGAGGAGTGTACATCTTGATCACACACAATCACACACACACACACACCTCTGACAGCACCTCTCTCATTAATTCTCTTCTGTGCTACTTTGCCATGCTGCTCCATGACAGCCAAGACGCAGGACACTTTAGGAGGAGATCCTACCTAACAGCCAACCATTCTTCTGTGTACCAGGGTCAGGGACATGACAGAGAGAGAGAGACACTGTTTTCTTCATTTAGGATCACTGCCAACTGCAGACATGGACACATTCCAGTCAACAGAGAGAGACACACACACACAACAGTACAGAAATTGTGCAGTACAATTCCTAACCTCTGTGTCACTGTGTGTCTCTCTCTCTCTCTCTCTCTCTCTGTCTAGAGGCTCGCTCTCAAACACTGTGTCCCCCTGACTAAAACCATTCAGCCCACAGCACCTGACACTGAATGACTGTCCCACTATCTGCTGCTGTGGAGCACACACTGCTGTGGTCTCTCTTGACTCTGTCGCTCTCTTGCACGCTGACAGTACAAACAGCACAATGAAGATAACACTGCCTCCTCCATCTCGGACTCTATCTCTACCATCCCTGTCTTGTTACTGCTCTGTTAGGGAGTGAGGGGGTGCCTGGCTGTCCAGGGAATGATTCTTTCTTTCTCTCCAACTGACACTCTCCAATATTGGGGCATTGTTTATGCTGTTCACATGGCTAGCTCGGCAGCAGTTGACCCTGGGATATTGCTGGCAATGTTCTGTTCATGGTCACATTATCTCTCTTTTTACTTACTGCAAGACATTGAGCAGCTTGCAAATGGAGTGCTCTTCTGTGTGCTATCGCTCGCTGTCCCTCACTCTGCAACCTGTTGTAGTGGTTCCTTGATGTTTCTTTGTGGAATTGGTATGCAGTGTTATGGGATGCAGCTGTGCCAGTACGCTGTGTCAGTACCACTGAAGCTACTGTTATGCTGGGGAGGAGCACTAGCTGTCAACTCAGTGACAGCATAGAGATGGGTGGGAGAGGAAGTGGCACAGATGCCATGGAGACAGGAGAGAGCAGGCGGCTCATTTTTGTCTCGCTTGGAAAAAGTGAGCCACCTGGTAACTTTTATGGCTGGAGAACACATAGCAATGTCTGAATTGTATGCTGCAGATGAATGGGGAGAGAAAGGGCCACAGATACCTTGGGGAGAGGAGACAGCAGGCGGCTCCACTTTGTCTATCTCTGAAACATTGAAAGTCATCTGGTAACTGTAACAGCTGGACAACAAATAAAAATGTTTCTTCATACAGGACAATGATTGTGGCTCTGCACGATGGGGGAGGAGGGGGTGCATGCTCATGCTCCCTCTCTCTCTCACTCGCTCTCTCTCTCTCTCCACCTTGTGTCTCTCTCACTTTATTACCTATGGGCACAGCATACATCCCTTCCCTGACTCCTGATCATGGTGGTGCTGCAGGAGGTGGGGGGGCTGTGCAGAGAGCCGGGGGAAGGCACCTGTCAATAAACCAGGGGCACTCCACAGAAACTCACCTCCATGCTGTTATACTTGTGAATACAACTGCTTCTGAATGGCTCTGCATGACACACCAGTGATGGAGATGTCTCGCTTCCCCACATTTCAAATGGCTGCCTTTCTGGTTCTGGTGTTTGAAAGCATGGAATGAGTGCCGGTGGCACTGTCCCCGAGTAGATCGTCAACTGTGGATTAATGCTAACTTATTCCACGAGCACACAGAGAGACTCCACCAATGGCACTGGACATTTTTCCCAACCCATGTTATGTAGAGAGAGAGAGAGATAGAGAGTGTCCAAGATGAAGAAGGCAGTGGCATGTTCATTCTTGTGTCTGTACTGTCAATTTGCAAGACAGCAAGAGAGCTGGGTGAGAGACCACAACAGTGTGTGTTCCTCAATGGCAGATAGAGTTACAGTAGGTCAGTGTCAGGTGCTGTGGGTTGAATGGTTTCAGTCAGGTGGACACAGTGTTTGAGAGTGAGCCTCGAGACAGAGAGAGAGAGAGAGAGAGAGAGAGAGAGACACAGTGACATGGAGATCGGGAGTTATACTGTACAGTTTCTTTACTGCTGTGTCTCTCTATCTCTCTTGACTGGAATGTGTTTGTGTTTGCGGTTGGTAGTGACCCTAAATGAAGAAGACAGTGTGTCTCTCTCTGTCATGTCCCTGACCCTGGTGCACTGAGTGATGTTCAGCTGTTCTGTAGGGTCTCCTCCTACAGTGTTATGTCTCTTGGCTGTCATGGAGCAGCAGGGCAAAGTAGTACAGAGAATAATTAATTTGTGTGTGTGTGTGTGTGTGTGTGTGTGTGTGTGTGTACGATTGAGACATATGATCCTCACTGCTCCCAGCTCCATGCTTGTAGTGGGGGGGCAAAGTGAGTGGTGTAGGACATGCCCAATATAATATTATGCACAAGAAATGTCAGAAATAATTTCAGTAGTATATCCAACATTTCTATATGCATAACAGCAGTGACATGCATTATTTGTTGGGAACTATTTTGCAAGGTGACAGGATGCAGTCCCTTTTTTGGTATTCAGACAGAAGAAAACACCCTTTCTGTGTGTTTCCTATGTTTTGGACATAACTCATTTTATAAGTATAACAACCTACTCCAGGGTATGCAGTTATTGGGGATTAATCAACACCCCAGGTGCTGTGAGGGCAATCGGTCTGTGGCCGCATGTCTCACAATGCATCCGGGGTGTTGATTAATTAAGCAAAAAGGCACGACCAGGGGTTATGTTAATGTTCTAGTAAATCACCCCATGGGGGTGTAATGTGGCATGAAACACAGCTGATGCCATATTGCACCCAGGAGGTGATTAACAAGAACATTAACATAACCCCTGGCAGTGCCTTATTGCTATTTTTAAAAGGGGGAAAAAAGAGTGCAAAACATACTTTACAGTGTGTCTTATTCCATTAAGAAAGAAGAATTAACATAAAATAGTCCATCTGCCTAATAGAAGAATGTGGTGTTGTGCTTTCAGCAGCGTCAGTATGGTGCCTATGGCAACGATTTCCCCTCAAAATGTGTTGTAGTAGCAGGGAGCAAATAAGAAAGACACTATGGCTGCATGTCTGTTGCAAACATTCGAGTTTGTGCTTCTGTAAATGGATGTCTGTGACTGTATTTCCAAACACATCTGAAGTGGTACTGTTCATTTCATTTCATCCTGGGGTGTTTTTAATAGTTTTAGGGTAGCTACTGGACAGGATATTTGCAGTCAGGGTATTAAGCCAATAGGCCTGATGCGGGTATGAAACAGGAGGCAAATACATTAAAATACCAGGGACACTGTCAACCCTAGCTATATAACATTCATGCAGTAAGTTTTCTGAACATTGTTTACATTTTCAAGTTCTTGTACCTGCCACACACAGTAATGTTATGTCTGTGTGCATGGTCCTGATGTCCTCATACTCGGCCACTGTCAGGACGCGACACTCGTTGACCAGCATTCACTTTCACTCAGTGGCAGCTGATAAATACTTAATTTCCTAAACACTACTTCCGAAACCTTGTTTTATAGTGTATGGTGAAACCTTATTATGTCCCAAATTCGGTTGAAAGACAACATAGAAACATAGAAACATAGAATTTGACGGCAGATAAGGACCGCTTGGCCCACCCAGTCTGCCCATTTCCCTGCCTACTGGATAAGCTGCAGATCCTAGTTAACCAGCAGCCTACTTCTTCCTACCCCGATCCCCTAGAATTGCCTTATGACTGTCCCATGCATGCTTGAATTCCACCACTGTTTTTGACTCCACAACCTCCTCCCGGAAGGCCGCTCCATGCATCCACAACCCTCTCTGTGAAAAAATACTCTTAAATTACCTCTGAGCTGCGCCTCTATCTTCAAATTGTGCCCTTGTTCTTGCACACTCTTTTTTGAAAGATGCTACCCTCTTGGACTTTGTTGATTCCTTGAGGTATTTGAAAGTTTCTATCATGTCCCCCCCTCTCCCTCCTTTCCTCGAGGCTATACATATTAAGCTCCTTTAGTCTCTCTTCATATGTCTTCCGGTGCAGACCCTGCACCATTTTAGTTGCCCTCCTCTGGACAACTTCCATCCTGTCTATGTCTTTGTGAAGACTGGGTCTCCAGAACTGCACACAGTACTCCAGATGGGGTCTGACCAGCTGTCTGTACAGAGGGATAATAACTTCCTGTTTTCTACTGGTGATGCCTCTCCCTATGCATCCCAATATCCCCCCAGCCCTCAATGCTGCCCTCTCACATTGCTTGCCCACCTTTAGGTCATCTGATATGACTACCCTCAGGTCCCTTTCCATTTTTGTTGTTGTTAGTATCTCACCCCCCATTGTGTACTCTTCCCCTGGGTTTTTGTTTCTCAGGTGCATTACCTTGCACTTCTTAGCATTGAATCTAAGCTGCCATTTGACCATTCCTCTAACCTTGCCAAGTCCCTTTTCATCCTTTCCACCCACCTTGTGCATCAACTCTGTTGCAGATCTTTGTGTCATCTGCAAAGAGACATCTTTTCCTTCCAGTCCCTCTGCAATGTCGCATAAAGACATTGAAGAGGACTGGTCCAATACTGAACTCCTCGGTACCCACTAGTAACCCCTTTCATCAGAGTGGACCCATTTACTATTACTCTTGTGTCCTATTTTCCAGCCAATTTTTACCCAGGCTGTCATCTTGGGACCCACTCCCAGGCTAGCTAACTTGTATATTAATATTTTGTGTGGGACTGTGTCAAATGCCTTGCTAAAGTCTAGGTAGACCATGTCCAAAGCCCTCCCTGATCTACTACTTTGGTCACCCAGTCAAAGAAATCTATCAGATTTGTCTGGCATGACCTTCCTGCTGTGAATCCATGCTGCCTTGGGTCCTGTGCCCTCTGGCCTCTAGATACTCGACAATTCTTTCTTTCAAGTGATTCCATCATTTTCCCTACCACTGAGGTTAAACTAACAGGTCTGTAGTTTCCTGCTTCTGCCTTGCTCCCACTTTTGTGAAGGGGAATCACATCTGTCCTCCTCCAGTCTTCGGTACCACCCCATCCTCCCATGATTTGTTAAACAGGGTAGTCAGTGGTGTCACTAATTCTACCCTTAGTACTTTTAGAATTCTGGGATGAATCCCATCAGGCCCCATTGCTTTGTCCACCTTCAGTTTTAAGAGTTCTTTCAGAACCTTTCTTTCTGTAAATGGGCTGGTATCAACTTCTGTATCCAGTGTGTTTCTACTGTTTGTTCTAGGTACCCCCTTTGTAAATACTGAGCAAAATATTTGTTTAGTATCTCTGCCTTTTCACAGTCTCCTCTGCCCCCCTCCCCTTATTAAGCCTTACTATCCCTCCCTTGGTCTTCCTTCGCCCCTGATGTACCTATAAAAGGTTTTATCCCCTTCTTAACTGAGTTGGCTATCTTTTTTCTCGGTTTGGGCCTTTGCTGTTCTGACTGCCTTCCCAGCTTCCTTTTGCTTTAACTGATACAGTTCTCTGTCCTGCTCCTTCTGTGATTCCTTGTACTTCCTGAAAGCTTTCTTTCTCTTGAACCTTCCTGCCACTTCCTTTGGGAGACCATAGTGGTTTCTTACATCGTTTAGTTTTGTTTATTTGCTTCACACAAAGGCTTGTTGCCTCTGTGATGGCAGTTTTAATCATTCCCCATTGTTCTTCCACCCTCCTTCCTGCCCATTTGCTAGTGCATTCCTTAGGCACTTACCCATTTTGGCAAAGTCAGTCCTCCTAAAATCCAGTACCTTTGCCTTGTGTATAGCTTGACTCTATTACTGTGTTTATTGTGAACTATACTGTTCGATGGTCGCTAGTTCCCAGATGGCTACCCACTTCACATCTGTGATCCTCTCTTCATCTCCATTTGAGAGAACCAGGTCTAAGATTGCTCCCTCTCAAGTGGGCTCCAATACTAGTTGTCTAAGGCATGCCCCCTGTAGGGCATCTAGAATAACCCCACTCTTCAAGTGGCTCGCAACTGCACTCCAGTTAACATCTGGCATATTCAGATCACCCATCAGCAATATCTCCTTTTTGCCATACTAAGTATACTTTCTATCATTTCTTGTCCATTTCCTCCCCTGAGAAGAGGGTCTGTATCTAACCCTGTGCGGATTGTGTGCCATTGCCGGTCTCCAAATTTACCCACAGTGCTTCTTCTCCTCCTGTTTTCTTTTGTTCTGTTACTTTGATTCCTTCCTTATGTAAAGAGCTACTCCTCCTCCTCTTTTACCCTCTCTGTCTCTCCTGTAGATAGTGTATCCTGGTATGTTTACGTCCCAGTCATGGTTTTTGTGAACCATGTTTCTGTGACTGCCACGATATCCAGATGTTCCTCCTCCATCAAGGCCACTAATTCAGGAAGCTTGTTACTCAGACTACGTGCATTGGTACTCATTGCTTTCCATTTTTGATGGCTTTACTTTCTGTTGCAGCATCCCACAGACCTTTCTACCTCGGGTCTTTTTCCCATTTAGTACCCTGTTTTGTAGGGAGAGACTGGGATTTTCTGCTGCTTATCAGTGCCTCCCTTGACTAGTTTAAAAGCTTGCCAATGAAGCATTTAAACCGATTGCTCAAAAGACTTGTTCCCTTCCTGGACAGATGCAGACCATCCTGCCAGTATAGGCTGGTGTCCTCCAGGTGGATCCCAGTCCCCAATGAAGCCAAACCCTGTGCTCCACACCATTTTTTCAACCACTCATTAAACTGCATGGTGCAAGTACCTTGCCCTCACTCATGCCATTTACAGCAGCACCTCTGAGAAGGATACCGTGTATGCTACTTGTCTTAGGCCCCTCCCCAGTTCTACAAAGTCCTTCTGCACTGCTCTAAGCTCATGTTGAGCCAAGTCATTTGTCCCTAGGTGGACAATGACATCCAGCTCAGACTCCCGTGCAGCTGTTCTCGTGATCCTGAGGATGCGCTTCCTGTCCCTACAAGCCATGGCACCAACCTTGTTGTACTATCGATGTGACATAATCTTGCTGTTGTACCATCTTGAGTACATCACATTGATGGTACAAACCACAGCAGCGAATGCGGGGATCAGCCATGCTGGTAAGTCAGGGACCTGGGAGTGAGGAAGATCGACTGGAGTAAGGGAAATGGAAACAGTATTTAGTCTGTTTTTTTTTTCCAGGTGTCCATTTAGTCTCTGTGATCAGGAGACCAAGACTGAGTGTGACTCCTTCGTTGGGGAGCGGGGGGTTGAAATGTAAGCACGTTTTTTCATTGTTGTTGAAGACAAGAAATTAAAAAGGCAAATGCTCCAGGAAGTGAATTCACCTTGTTCTGTGCCCATACACTATATAAGACAATGTATGGGCATCAGGTAACAACAAGGCTGAATTCACTTCTCAAGCTTGCCATTACAATGCTAAACCTCTCGAGCTTCGCTCTCGAGGTTTACTTCATTGTCATGGCAACCTCTCAAAGTGAATACAGCCTTGCTGTTACCTGATGCCCATCCATTATCCTCTATGTTTTGTTTAGAAAATGAAGTATGCTACCTCCCCCCCCCCCATCACCATGAGTGCCATACTTTTTATTTTCTCTATAGGTCTCCCTCAAACACTTCAGCTCGAGTATCCAGGTTATTTTTAATACTTTCAACAATCCAACAAATGAAGAAGATTGTAATACTCACTCCCCAGCAGTTTGCCCATATCTGACAAAAATGAAACTCAAGATAGAATAATCTGTATGTTTCTCAACTTGCAGGAATACCAAGGTTTTAAAGCCTCCTGATACTTGACTGTTGACTATTTGTTGCACAATCCCATGTCTCACGAAAAATAACAGCATCAAACTTTATCTCTGCTACTCAATCTTTGTCTGACATTTTAGATTTAAGTCCCTGCCATGTTATAACTTAACAATTTGATATTAAAATTCAGGCAGTCTGTACTGGTACCAGTCAATCATCTGTGTCTGTACGATTTATTTTACTACTTGTTTTGCGTTCTTCTGAGCTATCACTGGTTGAACTAGAAGAAATATTCAAAGCAGAGATGTCACTTCCTGACAGAAATGTACTATTTAAATATTAAATTTGATGGACTGCATCTGACTAAGGAGGGAGTCAGTGCATTGGGGCAGAAGTTTGACGTCTTTGCAGAATATTTAAACTAGCAAATGGGGAGAGGGGTGCAGCACCCCATACGTCGAATGGGAAGAACACCCCTCCCCCCTCAGCTAGTGGTCAAACAGGGATTCAGCATGTTTGCAGTTCATTTGCATCCCCAGGTAAGAAAAAAGGTTTGTCTCCCCCTACGACGCACAGGGGTAATGCCAAACCTCACCCAACAACTAACACACTAAATCTGCCCAATGGAAAATCATGTACAAATGCTCACAGCCTGGGAAATAAGATCCCAGACCTGCAGGCAATAATGTCAGAGGCTAAACTGGACATAGTAGCAATTAGTGAGACGTGGTTTACCAGTAACCACACTTGGGAGACTTCAGTACCTGGCTATGTATTGTTCAGAAGAGACCGAGGTGCAAAAGGTGGGGGGGAGGGCCTGTATGTTAATGAAAATATCAAAGCTACAGAAATTCAGAATACACATAAGGAGCCAGAAGAACTGTGGGTCACCCTGAAACAGGAAATGGGACAGCCATAAGAACTGGGGTTGTCTACAGGCCCCCAGACCAGGGGAGGACATAGACACATTACTGTTAGAGGATATACAAAACATGACAGCTAAAGGGAGGTTCTGATAATGGGAGACTTCAACATGCCGGATACAGATTGGTCAATACTAGCAGGAACATCTGCCAGAACTAGACATAGTGGATTCCTGCAGGAGGGCCTCAGACAACTGGTACAACAACCCACAAGAGACAGGGCTATCCTAGATCTAGTACTGACTAACAGGAAGGGATCACAGATCTCCAGGTAGAAGGTCACCTGGGGCCAGTGACCATCACATGGTATGGTTCAATTTGGCTACTACATCTAAATCATCCCATTCCAAGGCAAAATATGGGACTTCAGAGGAGCTGACTTTAATAAGATGGCCAACAGAGTTAAGCTAGCCCTGGCAAAAGAAACACAGGTGAGGGGGTACAGGCAAAGTGGGCAAGCATTACGGATGCAATACTTGAAGCAACATCCCATTGTGTTAGACAGAAAAGGAAGTGCAAAAGAAGAAGGAAACCACTTTGGTTCTCAAATACAGTAGCAGAAAAGGTCAGAGCCAAAAGGCTGGCCTTCAGGAAATAGAAGGGAACACAGCGGGATGAAGATAGGAGGCATACCAAACTGCCCTAAGGGAAGCAGGGAAGGCAGTAAGGCAGGCAAAGTCCCAAACTGAGGAAACACTAGCATGAACAGTAAAGAAGGTGACAAGACTTTCTATAGATACATTAGTGAAAAGAGAAGTCCAGAGGGGTATTGCTAAGCTTAATGGAGAAAAGGGAGCATGTGAAGAGACCATGTAAAAGCATCTATCCTAAATAGATACTTTTGCTCAGTATTTACTGACGAGAAGGTAGGGCAGGGCCCACAGCTCAGCACCATGGACACAGGGGGGAGGGAGGTGAGCACTACTCCCTTCACAAAAGAAAGGGTCCCACAAGAGCTTCCTAAGCTCAGGGTGGATAAGGCAATGGGACCTGATGGCATACATTCCAGGGTACTTAAGGAGCTAAAGGTGGAACTAGCAGAGCCATTAGCAGAACTGTTTAGTGAGTCTCTGAGCACAGGAGAGGTCCCAGAAGACTGGAGAAAGGCTTATGTGATCCCGCTCCACAAGAGTGGTAGCAGGGAGGAGGCAGGGAACTACAGACCAGTCAGTCTTACCTCAGTAGTGGGCAAGATTATGGATGCACTCCTTAAGGAAAGGATAGTGCAACACCTGGAATCCATAGGGGCACAGGATCCAAGACAGCATGGGTTTACAAAAGGAAGATCCTGTCAAACTAATCTCATAGATTTCTTTGACTGGGTAACCAGAGTGGTGGACCAAGGGGGAGCAGTTGATGTCGCCTACCTTGACTTCAGCAAAGCTTTCGACACTGTTCCACATAGAAGATTGATAAATAAGCTGGGTAGGCTCAGGGTGGGTGAGAAGTTGGTCAACTGGGTGGCAAACTGGTTGACGGGCAGAAAACAGAGTGGTGGTAAACGGTATACAGTCAGAAGAGATGCAAGTCACAAGTGGGGTACCTCAGGATCAGTCCTGGGGCCAGTCCTCTTCAACATCTTCATTAGTGACCTTGCAGATGGACTAGAGGGTAAGGCTTGTCTGTTTGCAGATGACACCAAGATCTGCAACAGAGTAGATAATCCAGATGGGGTGGGCAGAATGAGAAGAGATCTGGATAAACTAGCAAAATGGTCAGAAGAGTGGCAACTGGGATTTAATGCAAAGAAGTGCAAGATCATGCACATAGGGAAGAGAACCCCTGAAGCCACCTATAGGCTGGGAGGGGAGTTGCTAGCAGTCACAAAGGAAGAAAGAGACTTGGGCATCATCATCACTGATGACCTGAAATCATCCAAGCAGACCTCTAAAGCAGTAGGTAAGGCTAGGGGGGTGTTAGGGTGTGATTAGTAGGGGTATCACAAGTCGTAAGAGGAGGTAATATCCTCTTTACAAGACACTGGTTAGCCCATCTGGAGTACTGCATGCAGTATTGGAGGCCACCTTCACAAGGACATTAATCAAATTGAAGCAGTCCAGAGAAGGCAACCAAAATGGTGCAGGGACTGCATCAGAAGACATATGAGGACAGATTAACAGAGTTCAATATGTATACCCTTGAGCAAAGGAGGGAGCGAGGTGATATGATCGAGGCATTCAAACACCTTAAGGGCATTAACAAGGTGAGAGTCTAACATGTTTAAATATAAGAAAAATAGCAGGACAAGAGGACACAGCATGAGATTAGAGGGGGGCCGATTAAGGGGGAATGTGAGGAAATTCTTTTTTTTACAAAAAGGGTGGTGGATGCATGGAATGGCCTACCTCAAGAAGTGGTGGCTATGAATACAGTGCAGGGCTTCAAACAGGCATGGGATAGGCATAAGGGAGCAATACAAATGAGTATGAATAGATAGGCCACTGACAGAGCAAAGGCCGATGGCACATTTATAAGGTAGAAAAAGAAATGGGCAGACTGGATGGGCCTTGCGGTCCTTATCTGCCGTCAGCTTCTATGTTTCTATGTTACTATTGTTAAATTTGTAACCATTCTTTTTCATTCCCCTTATATAGGTTGTTGACTCACTATTCCCCTTTTATTCAAGTTCCACAGGTTTCATTAATTCTATTAATTCTATGCTGTTCCTGGATCCCCACTCAGGAATAAATCAGACAACTGCTTTTTAAAGTTTAGATGCTCGCTGGCAATATTTATTTATAAACAAAAGGCACAATTTATTCATACATTTCCATCCACTTCTAACAAATTTCATATTTACAGTTTGGACACAACAGTCCCATATCAACATCTAGGACATAACAATCCCATCTTCCCTCTCGTGTGGTTTCTTCTTCTTGCTCTGCTTTTCTTCAGCCATTGCTTCTCGGGTTCCGGACACCGCGATCCGGCTCCCCTTTTATTATCATAACTGGGTACCACCTTACTCGGACCACTCCTCCCCCACCAGGTGTGGACATGGCGATCCACCCCTTAGTTCTATGCCCCTCCCCCATTACTCCCCCACCTGGGTTCCTTTGTCTCCAGCATGTTTTGTCTAACCTCCTCCTCACTCTACCTGCCCCTCTTTCCTCTTGCTCCCACCTTCCCTTCTCCTCCCCTTTTGTGTTCTCCTTTGTCTCAACCCTGCCCGGCTGGGCTCAACCTAGCCCCCAGCCCTTAGCCACCCATACTGTGGCCCTCCTGTCCTTGCAGGGACCCTTTTAAGGCACTACCTCTTGTGCCACCAATGTGCCAGTGCCTAATCCCATATAATTCCTTTATTGCAGGGAGGGTGGGTGGGATATTTACAGCAAGAAAGAGGGCTAGCTGAGGGTTACTTGCCCTTAAATAGCCCTTTAGGACCCCAAATCAGGTCCCCTCTTGGCCCGTCCCCTTGGCCAATAGCCAGCAAGCACCAAGACCTGGTCATATGACCCCCTAGTGATGTCATAGCCCCTCCTCCTTGTCCTGCACACCCCCCTCCCTGCTACCCTTTCATCACTCTCATTCCTGGCTGGTTCCCGGGACAACCTGGCTTGCCTTTTAATGGCAAGCCCCATTGTCCCTGGATCCCCACCCAGGAATAAATCAGGCCATTGCTTGTTAAAATTTGGATGCTCGCTGACAATATTTATTTATAAACAAAAGACATGATTTATTCATACTTTTCCTTCCGCTTTAACAAATTTCATATTTACAATTTGGATATAATAGTCCCATATCAACATCTAGGACATAACCTTCCCATCTTCCCTCTCGTGTGGTTTCTTCTTCTTGTTCTGCTCTTCTTCAGCCATTGCTTCTCGGGGTCCAGACACCACGATCCGGCCCCCCCCCCTTTATTACCATAACCGGGTACCACCTTACCCGGACCACTCTCCCCCACACCAGGTGTGGACATGGCGATCCACCCCCTAGTTCTATGTCCTCCCCCCCCATTAATACCCGCATGGGTTCCTTTGTCCCCAGCACGTGGTGCCTACCCCTCCACCTCTACCTGCCCCACATTTTCCTCTTACTCCCACCTTCCACTGACCCATCTCTCGCTTGCGATGGAAGATGGGGCTCCACACCTTGCGGGTTAACCTCTCAGCCCTTTCCTATTAATGTCCCCAACTAGGTCCCTGAAGGGGCGGAGGAAAAGGCCCAAGCCGAACTCAGTCAGGTGAACCCCGTCCCCCTGGCACACCACCTCCTGCTCATACGAGATGTTCCCATGCTGAATGTGCACTCCCCTATCTCAATCACTGCCCTGGCTATCTTCCTGTTCAGATGCTTCCACCCCACCTCTATTGCCTTTGGCCCATTTTCTCCCCTCCACACCCTCCGTGAGGTGATCTCTGACCAATCTATAACCACCCTTGGCCACCAGCTCTTTACTTTCTCCAGATCTGCAATAATGTCCTTTGTTAGGGACCCCCATGGCATTGTCCCCAAGTTGTTGCCCCCTAAATGTATGAAAACACAGTCCAGTCGGCCCCAGTGTACCCGCAGCTCCTCCAGCAGGGGTAGCAATTGTGACCACCTCATGCCTCTCAGGCCCCTCCATCGCACTCTGGTGTGTTCCACTCCTGGGTGCAGCTATATCCCTATCCTCATGGTGGCCACAAACCTCTCTGCCCAGTATATGTACAAGTGCCCCATGATCCAGACTTGTCACTTGGAACCTACTGCGGGGAGAGAAAAAGGGACCTGTTAGCCACTGTCAACACCTTACATATCTCTTATAGCAGTTTGACCTCCATCTACCTACTTGTTTGATCCTGGATTCCCCTGCTCCAGCTACCGCCGCTTCTGTTGCTGCCCCAATTCGGAAGGAATGGGGGGGGGCAAACTCTTCGGGGTTCTCCCCTGTAAACGCCACTGCCTTTTTTTAAACTGCCACTACCTGATACTCTGTCACTGATGAGCCATTCCCATGCATGATCCAGGTCCCCCTCATGCATCCCCACACCCTACTATACTCAGCCATGGCCTGGACCACACATGTTCCCCCCTTTGCCTGCCTGCGTATCTCTACTGTTGTGCCCCCTCCCTTCTGGTCTGTCTTGGACCTCTGGAGCTAGATAATGACCCTATCCTCTTTCAACCTCACCCAGAGATCTTGCAGGCCCATTGTGGCTGCCCCTTTTTGGGGTGCCACCATCTACCCCTACCTGAAATGCCCCTTTCGTCATGACTGAATATGGCTCAGAACAAACAAGCCTCATTCACTGACTGACAGACCTCGTCCAGTGCCTGTACCATCTTTAGTAGCAGGAAGCCCATTATGGGCCTCCTCCCATCCTGCCTCTCGTCTTGCCCCCTTCACCATCCCATCACCATCCCACCATCTTCAATGTCTTTATAAGCGACATTGCAGAAGGACTGGAAGGAAAAGTATGTCTCTTTGCAGATGACACTAAGATCTGCAACAGAGTTGATGCACAGGGTGGGGTGGAAAGGATGAGAAAGGACTTGGCAAGGTTAGAGGAATGGTCAAATGTATGGCAGCTTAGATTCAATGCTAAGAAGTGCAAGGTAATGCACCTGGGAAACAAAAACCCAGGGGAAGAGTACACAATGGGGGGGTGAGATACTAACAACAACAAAAATGGAAAGGGACCTGGGGTAGTCATATCAGATGACCTAAAGATGGGCAAGCAATGTGAGAGGGCAGCAAGGAGGGCTGGGGGATACTGGGATGCATAGGGAGAGGCATCACCAGTAGAAAACAGGAAGTTATTATCCTCTGTACAGACAGCTGGTGAGACCCCATCTGGAGTATTGTGTGCAGTTCTGGAGACCCAATCTCCGCAAAGACATAGACAGGATGGAAGCTGTCCAGAGGAGGCAACTAAAATGGTGCAGGGTCTGCACTGGAAGACATATGAAGAGAGACTTAAGAGCTTAATATGTATAGCCTCGAGGAAAGAAGGAGAGGGGACATGATAAAACGTTCAAGTACCTCAAGGGAATCAACAAAGTCCAAGAGGTAGCATCTTTCAAAAAGAGGTGTGCAAGAACAAGAGGGCACAATTTGAAAATAGAGGGGGGGCGGCTCAGTGGTAATTTAAGGAAGTATTTTTTTACAGAGAGGGTTGTGGATGCATGGAACGGCCTTCCGAAGGAGGTTGTGGAGTCAAAATCAGTGGTGGAATTCAAGCATGCATGGGATAGTCATAAGGCAGTTCTGGGGGATGGGGGTAGGAAGAAGTAGGCTGCTGGTTAACTAGGATCTGCAGCTTATCCAGTAGGTAGGGAAATGGGCAGACTGGGTGGGCCAAGCGGTCCTTATCTGCCGTCAAATTCTATGTTTCTATGTTTCTATGTTTCTATGACCATCCGTTTGATGGCCTGGCTGCCCGTGGTGTCTCCCCATCCCTGCTCCTGGCAAGCCCAGCTGATCCCTGCCAGCTGCATCACCATGGTGGTGGTGTGAGCTGCCCCTTCTTCCCACTTTGCTATGATACACCTCATGACCTGCTCCACCCTCAATGGCTCTTCTGTCTCCCAACCTCCCCTTGCCCAAAAAGCCTGGAAGCTCTCCCATGCCCCTTCATAGGCCTTCAAGGTGTTGGCCACCCAAGAACCTCTATACAATGCCTTTGCTGTTCTACTAAAATCTCCCACATCCAATCTGGTACTCTGGTTTGGGTAGGTGCAGCCTGGGGTGCCAGTTCCTTGTCAATCTGCAAATGAGAGAGACAGACAGCCACCTCATTCCGAATTCCCTCAATGTGCTGTTCCCTGAATGACAGGTTCAGGCACAGCACCAACAACACCAACCTCGTCAGCACCTGGCCCGCAGACTCTGTATGGCCACTCTGTCTGTTAATCACCTCCACCACCCCCTTGTTGTTGCACCAAAAGGAGATGCGATGCCCTGTCATTCGATCACCCCAAATCTTCAAAGCCACCCATATAGGAAATATCTCAGTAAAATGTGATGTCCTTAGTCCATCCTCATTCCTTCCATTGTTCTGGCCATGCCTCCATGACCCATTCCCCTTGAAAATAGGCACCCAACCCAAAACCCCCAGCTGCATCTATATACAGCTCGAGGTCCCTATTATGGGCCCACTAATCCTGCCAAAATGTCACCCCATTGCACAACTCCAAGAAAACCCCCCAAACCTGGAGGTCCTCCCACACTCCTCTACTGATGTCCACCCTGTGGTGGGGCTGCTTGGCCTTGCCCATGACCCTGCCCAGCCTTCTCGTAAAGACCTTCCTGGGCTTAAGGCCTTGCAAGCAAAATTAAGGCGCCCCAGTAGTTGCTGCACCTGTACCTGCGGCACCCTCCTCCTCCCCCCTACTAATGCCAGCAGCCTCCTCAGGCTGGACACCTTGTCACCCGGTAAGTGAAAACATTCCAATTCTGTGTCTACTTCAATCCCCAGGAATTCTAACCTGTGGGCAGGGCCCTCCATCTTGTCTGCCGCTAAGGGGATCCTGATGACACTGCACATATCCTGGAAGTCCCTTAGCATCTGTTGGGCTTCCGCCCGGCTATTGCCTAGCAACATGACATCATCCAGGTAATGTAACACCCTCTTGTGTCTATAAAGTGCCCTAAACACCCACTGTACCCATGAACTGAATGTCTCAGATATTGAGCATGCCACGGAGCACCCCATGGGCATGGCTTTGTGGAAATACAGGCCGCCTTCTAACTGGAAACCTAGTAGGTCCCAATCCACTGGACAGACTGGTAGCATCCGGAAAGCTGACTTGATGTCTGTTTTCACCAGCCAAGCATCTTCTGCCACCTGTATTAACTCCACTTCTTGATCCATTGACACTCACGAGACCATGCTCAGTGCCTCTGGGATCTCTGCATTCACCAACCCCCCCTTCAGGGTGCAATAGATGGTGAATGAGCTGGAATTCCCCGGTCTGTTTTTTGGGCACCACCCCACAGGGGGGACACCTGGAAGTGCTTATAGGGTGACCTGGCCAGTGGCCCCTCCACCCTACCTGCCTGGACTTCCTTTCTGATCTTCCGTCTCACCACATCCTCCCTGCCCCTCATCGAGCCCAAGTTCTTAGCCTGCATCCCAATCCATGACCCCTCGAAACCTAACGAGAAACCATCCCTAAAATCCGTCCTTAACAGTTCAGCCCCTCCCTTTTTGGGGTAGCCCTTTGTCTAGACCTCCACCATGTCCAACTTAATGGGGGTGCAGGCCAGGTCATAACTCCAATGCCTGTCAGTTGCTCTTGCCTTATTTCCACCCATAGCTGGAGGCATATCCACCCCTCCCAGGGCGTCACCACCCCCTCCCGACCCCCCGCCCACCCTGAAAGGGCTGCTCCTGGGGCTGACTGGCTGCCTGCCTGACCTTGTCCCCCCTGTTTGTAGCCCATGGCAGGGTGCCACCCCCTGCACCGAGCATAGGCATGCCAAAACTTGCAACCTGACTAGGTGTATGATGCCCTGTTGTAAGCCCAGCACGCTTTGGTCCCTGGGACCAAAGCTATTCTCTTCCCTTGGTCCACTCCATGCCCCTGTTGCACCTGACAGTGTCCTGACCCACAGCTCCACATAGGTACTGTCCCACCTCAAGTTGCCATTTGCCGGCCATCCTCCACCAGAATGCCTCATCGTATTTGAGCCACCTGAAACCCAGCTTCACCCGGTATGCATCCCGCATAATCGCCATGTATGTCAACAGTGGGATTGACAGGTCCTGCTGCTTCTCCGGCACCAGTGCACTGTAAATTAGGAAACCTGATTGCCATGTTTCTATGCTCTTCCCTTTAAAGCAGGCTTCTTCCACCTTGTGCCCTACCACCGTCAATGCCACCGCCATCTCTGACTTGCCCAGCAACTCCCTCTGCTCGTACTTCTTGACGGTCTCTTCATCTACCAGCCCGAAAATGTCCACATACTCACCCTTCCATATCATCTCCTTAATTGAGGCTGGGACGTGATAGCCTAGGGTGAAACCGGGCAGTCCGTCATATGACTTCTGCCCCCTGCCCATGGTGCCCACACCCTCTGTCCCCGGCTTGCCCCCATTCTTAAAGGCTTTCAGAGCCCATTCCAACCTCAAACCCCCATCCTCCCTAATATCCCCAAACAATCCTTCCATATAGTCTTTTAAGTCTGCCTCATTGTTCATATCCATTCCATTCTTACCCCCATCCAGTATGGGGGTATGGGTCCCTCCGGGCCTGTCGTGGGCTTGCCACCCCTCCAGGTGCCACTGGTGAGCAGGGCACTGTCTGCTTCGGTCTCTTGGGCCCCTTCCTGGTGCCAGTCCTCTCATCTCTCTCCTTCCTTTTCATTAGGACCTCCTCTTCTGCCTCCCTCTTCTTTGCAGTCTCTGCCATATTTGTCATCTGCGCCATCAGTTTTGCCGCCTCTGCCAACATGCTCGGGTTCAATACTGGAGCTCTCTTGGGTGCAATTTTCTGTGGGCCTCATCTGTATAACAAATCATAATGGTCATAGCATCCTCACCAGAAGCCTTCCCCTAGCCACCCTCCTGCCTGTGTCCTCCAGACCCCACTCCTCCTTGCACTACGCACCGTGAGCCTTCTCAAAATATTCCCTGCTCTTCTCCTGTCATCCCCTTCTGCTGTTAAGGAGAATGCATCGGCTCCCCCATCCATGATTTTTAATTTTTTTAGCAGCTGGACATGCACAGACAACGGGCAATGAATCCAGGAAGTTCACATATGCTTATATGGCCTAGAGACCACAATCTGCTCAGGTCATAAGTTCTCATTAAGATTCTGTGGCTAACTTTTCCCTGGGCAGCCCACGCATGATAATTTGCAGTGACAAAGGTTCTGTTTTGTTTGTTTTAAAAAACTGGCCCCAGCCTGCCTTCATCCTGATTCTGACGGGTTATGCAGCCTGCCTATCAAATTTTTCCCCACTCAGGCCTCCAGGCCTCCTTGTCCCCATTGCCCCTTCAGCATCCAGAGCCTTTGGCTAGGGCCACACACTGGCATCTGTGGCCTTTGTCTCCTACTGGCTTTCCCCACCGAGATCGCAGCAATAAACCGCACTACCCCTTCTCATTCTTAGATTTTCTGCCTCGGGAGCTGCATCGTGACCAACATGGTGGCCACACCACGTGAATGGGCCTCCATGGTCCTTGCTCCGCCTCCCAGCCTACCGGGCACCTTCTCACTGGTGAGCCCCACTGCGAGGTAGACCCCTTGTGAATCCTTTCCTCATGGCCTTGTAGGCCCATTTCTTCAGCCAAATCATGCCTGCCCATTAGCCATGTCTCCCCCAGTCCTCTGCACGCACCCCCTTGGCCCCTGCCCATCGACCTATTCCAATGATGCCACAGCAAAGCAGGCCGCACCTCAGTCCAAGGCCCCTTGGCTAATTCCCAACCATGCTGGCCTGAAATAGTCTCTGCTCCATGCCAGTCATCGTGCTGTAATTCCCCCTACCCCTGCTGCTGCACCTATACCCTCGTGGCATTGCGACCTGTGACCAGCTGCCCAAGAAAGCAACCTTTTTGGACACCTAGACCATCCTCCTATGCCTTCACAGTGTTGAGACCTGTAGTTTGCTGCCCAACAAAGCAATCTTTTTGGCCACATGGGCTGTCAATCCTACGCTCTCGCGGCATTGCAACCTGAAGCCTGCTGCCCAAACAAACACCTTTTCAGCCACCTAGACTGTCAGCCTACCCCAATGCGGCCCTAGCCAGCCTCCACCCATTGCATGGCTCCCTGCAAGTGGCCTCAACTGACCGCTGCTGCCGCTTTTGAATCCTGCAATCCCCCCACTTCCTTCACCAGCCCCACCGCTCTCACTGTAGCACGCCTCTTAGGTCACCCAAACCTCAACTGCATGGCCCCGCAATGGGCCTCCTAATTGGCCTATCATTGCAGCGAGTTCCCAAACCAGCTGCCCACACTTCTACTCACTAGCTCACTTTTTTTGAACAAAAACACCTGACTCCATTTACTGATGCTTCCGCCAACAAAGCTGCAGACTGACCGACTGTGATTCATTACCTCCCAAACTTGGGCCAACTTTAACGGATAGCATTTTCACAACATGGTTCTAGCTCTGGGCCCCTGGCCAAACACTCTGCCCTACTCCACATGCTTCAACACAGTGCTTAAATTCAAAAATGCACCCATAACCATTGTACCACAGAAAAAATGCGTTCAGCCTGAAAACAGTTGACATTAAATAAGACTCACACCTCCTGCCTGTGTACCTCACTGAAAACCAGCAAGGCCCTCAGGTCTTCAGTGCCTTACCTCGAATTGCCAAGACTGAAAATTTACAGCAAAAAAGAGGGCTAGCTGAGGGTTACTTGCCTTTAAATAGCCTTTTAGGACCCCAAATCAGGACATCTCTTGCCTTGGCCACTAGCCAGCAAGCACCAAGACCTTGTCGTATGACCACCTTATGATGTAATGGCCCCTCTCCTTTGTCCTGCAGACCCCGTCCCTCCCTCCCCTCCCCCTTTCATCACTCTCATTCCTGTCTGTTTCCTAGACAACCTGGCTTGCTTTTTAATGGCAAGCTCCATTGTTTTGTGACTATTGTTATCTTTTTCTTGCCTGATGTCTTTGTGCTGCTATAAGGACGTTTTTTTCTCATCAGTATTTAATGTTAATCTAATTGTCCTGTCTATTATAATGCTCAATTCTGAGAAACCACATCTATTATTCAGAATTTCAGTCCTTTATTACACAAGGACAGGAACACACATATCCATCCCTTATTATTCGGGGTTACTCTATACCTATAAGCTGCTTTGATATCCATCCATGATAATCTATTCCCCATTATCCTTTTCATTATTGAATACTGCCATTTTTATTGTAAATTTATTCTCAGATCTTGATTTTGGTATACCATTTATATAAATTGTTGGTTGTATATTGCCCTTTTTGTATTCAGTTCTTTATAATCTTCCTTATTTCCCCTTCTTCACTGTTTTCTGAACTTGAAGAATGTTTATTCTCATTAAATTGGACTTTCTTGTTATTTTTCTCTTGCTTTTTACTTCTCTTTAATAAAGGCTTCTGCTGTGCCTGATTAGAATTTTTTTTTCCTTTTTTCCTTTCTTGTATTCTGTGCATTTGTCTTTAAATTATGTTGTTCCATTGTTTCAATTTTGATACTAAAGCCTCAGTTTCCTTGACTTCCCTCACTGCCACTTTTTATTGTCTCATCTATGGTAACAACCTGTGTTAGTACATCTCACTTGCACCATCTTCCTCATTACCTGAATCTGTAATTGCTTCTACAAAATCTTTGTTAGGATTTTCTTGTGTCTGATATTCTGCTGTTTGTAGAATTATGTTATTTTCAATGTTTTTTTCTTAATAAGATCACCATTTCTATTAGGGAACAGGTCCCTGTCTGAACCACTTTCTTAATCTCTTCTGACTTTCATTTATCCCACCTGCTTCTTGTGATTCTTTATTTACACTGTACCAGAAATTATATCTATCAATCAAACAATTTTATTTTATACTGGAAAGTATGTGAGCAAAAAGGCCCATTTTCACAAACATCCAGATTACAATATATACACATGGGTACAGAATACATAAATGAATAAGCATATTTACAGGGGAGGGAGAACAAAGATTGTTCTCAAAAAGTCAAGTTAACAAAATAATTGCAGATAGAGAAAATACAGTTAATAAAGTACAAGTTGAGAACACAATCAATGTACAAGAGATAACATAATAAAGAAGTAGTCAAATACAAAGTGAACTACAGAGGAGCAAGAAAAATTGATTGTCAAAAGCAAACATTTTACGAAATCAAAATTTATTTCTCTTTATTCAGGCAGGAATGGAGGACAACACAGTATTTAATCAAGGAAGGAATAGTAGGAAGGGAGAGTAAGTAAAAAGGGATGGGCTGCATAGTGAGGGGTATGTGATAGTGGTTAAAGAGCAGACAGTTGTAACCACAGAATTATCAATGAGGTGGCAGATTTGGGCAATGACATAAGTACTCTCTGAGAGAAAATGTCTGAGTGAGGCGCTGAAGGAATAAATGGAGCAGCATGACCGTGTGACTGGTGGCAGATTGTTGTATAGTTTAGGACCATTATAAGTAGAGAAGTTTTGGGCGTATAAGGTGTGGTAGAAAAGAACGTCAAAGATTTGGCTGGATGCCCATCTGGTGCAGCACTTGGTGACAGACTTAGTAAAGACAGAAGAGACGCTATGTGGAGAAAGGTCAAGGGTAACCTTGTGTATAAACAATAGTGTTTTTATGAGGAACTTTCCTTCGAGGGAGAACCAATTGTGAGGGGGGAGTAAAGGGAACAGTGGTGAGTGGACCACAGGAGACCAGAGACAAAATTAGAGATATTGTTGTAGGAAGTCCTGAGTTTGGAGAAGAGAAAAGAGGTGAGGGGCAGAGTAGACAATGGAACCCTATTATAGAAGGGGTAGGAGTAGGGAGCTGGAAAGGCACAGTCTGGAGGTGGGTATCAAGTACTTCCTGATTCTGTAGAGAAGACCTAGCCTCTGTGATGCTCTTCCCCTGCTTCTGGTTACCTATATAAAATTTATATTATAAATGAATGGTCTGTGTATGAAACGTCAGTATGTGAGAGATTTGGCCTTTAACTTTCAAGGTCAGTAGCTGAAACCACAGGATGTTGTAAAACAGACCAGAAGAACCAGTTAAGTAAGTCTTCCTTGCAGAAGGGTATTGTATTGTCCTTTTATGATCTTCCCAGGCATTTGAAGTTGAAAACCCAATGTGAGTTTTATGACGTTACAGGAGGCAGGGTAATTGGGCTGGTTCTTCTCCTTTTAGCATATAACCATAAGTGTGTGAAGAGTCACAAAATCCCTCAGATCACACTAGCACAGGATATCAGCCCAAGAGGACATGAGTGGCGGATTGTGAAGTTCAAAGAGAAATGTTTAATTAAAGACTGTCATAATTGGGAAATGGCTAGTTACAGATTTTCCAAAGTAATGCCTCACATCCTCAGGGATAAGTATGTCAGAAATTAAATTCTAAAAGGAAGAGTTGCTGACTCATCAAAATGGGGTGGGGAAAAGACAGAGTTAGAAATGAAACACTGTATCTGGAAAAAGTGTCATATCATCTTGGGCTCTGAGACAGAAAGTTCTCTCTAATGTAAACGCACTTAAAAAGATAATACTTAGATAGAAAAGATCTTGAGTACTGTGGTAGGAGTTTTATTCTGCAATTTTCCCATTTTCTTTTGTGACTGTGAACTCATGCTATTTGTTCTGTATTTTATTTTACTTATTTTATCATATTTTAGTAAACAACCTTTTCTTTGAAATACTGCCTGTGTCTCTTCTCAGTTGTTTCTTTTTGCATGTAAAGTGCCTGTATTTAAGTCTGACAGCTGTTGAAAAGCTTGATTGTATACTGAGCTTATATAAAAAGGTAAGACTATACCTAAGTTCTCTTGCAGAGTTTTTAGTGTTCATTTAGGATACCTAGCTGGGTGCCCCTGGTGAAATATTGTACTTCAGTCCTGAAGAGGGTACATATCTGAGCCTGTAATTGGGCATGCTACTATAAGGTCCACAGTTTGAATCCCTTCAGAACTCAAGGCTAAAGGTGACTCGGACCCAAAGCAGACAGGCGGGTTACCCTGTCTGTTACCTGTTCACACTATTGCACTCTGAAGTCGACACTGTGGGAGCAGAGGGCCTGAACTGTGAAGTGCGTTTGTGACAGATTTGGTTGGCAGTGGTGTGATTTAAGTATTTGCTAACACAAGCTTTAATAGTTCAGTGTGTCAGCTTAATAGTGTACAGCTCACTTGCAAAATAATTTATTTTAAAAAGGAAAACAGAACTATATAATTTTGCTAACAGTCAAAGTTCCTACCTGTTTATTTTTTTTTCAAGAGCAAGTTAGAGTAGCCATAGTTAGGGAAGAAGATGGCTTCCAACTACAGCATGTACACTGTAGACTGCTTGAGGCAGCTGTGTCAGGACAGAGGAGTCCAATATGAGGGGAAAGCCAACAAGCAGAACCTCATGGGTGCTCTGATGGCAGCCGATGCTGAGAGCGTCAAGTCACAGTCCATGACTGGAAAGGACTGAACTTTAGGCATGATGGGGCCAGTGTCCATTGCAGTGTCCGGATCCAGTGAGAAGGATAGCAGGGACAGTGTAAGCCAAGGGCCACAGCAGCAGGGGATGGTCACCAGCACTCTGAAGCCAGAAGCAATCAGGCTACAGATGGAGTTGTTGAGGATGGAGCTGGAGTTCGAACAGCAGAAGCAGGAATCTGAGAGAGAGGAGAAGCGAGAGCAACAAGCTGCAGAGGAGAAGAGGGAGCTAGAACAGTGAGATGCAGAGTGAGATAGCAAAGATCTTAAGTACTGTGGTAGGAGTTTTATTCTGTAATTTTCCCATTTTCTTTTGTGACTGTGAGCTCATGCTATTTGTTCTGTATTTTATTTTACTTATTTTATATTTTAGTAAACAACCTTTTCTTTGACACATTGCCTGTGTGTCTTCTCAGTTGTTTTTTTTTTGCATGTGAAGTGCCTGTATAGAAACATAGAATTTGATGACAGATAAGGACCGCTTTCCTACCTGATGTACAGTATAAGCTGCAGATTCTACATAACCAACAGTCTACTTCCTCCTACCTCCCACAAGAACTACCTTATGTCTGTCCCATGCATTCTTGAATTCCCCCACTGTTTTTGACTCCACAACCTCCTCAGGAAAGCTGTGCCATGCATTCATAATCCTTTCTGTGAAAAAATACTTAATCACATTACCTCTGAGCCTTCCCCCCTCTGTCTTCAAATTATGCCCCTCCTTCTTGCACATCTCTTTTTCTGAAATATACTACCCTCTTGGAATTTGTTGACCCCCTTAAGGTACTTGAAAGTTTCTACCATGTCCCCCCTCTCCCTTCTTTCCTCAAGGGTATACATATTAAGCTACTTTACTCTCTCTTTGTATGTCTTCTGGTGCAGACCTTGCACCATTTTGGTTGCCCTCCTCTGGACAGCCTCCACTCTGCCTATGTCTTTGCTGAGATGGGGTCTCCAGAACTGCACACAGTACTACAGATGGGGTCTCACCAACTGTCTGTAGAGAGGGATAACAACTTCCTGTTTTCTACTGCTGATGCTTCTCCCTATGCATCCCAGTATCCCCCCAGCCCTCCTTGCTGCCTTCTTACATTGTTTGCCCACCTTTAGGTCATCTAATATAATTACCCATAGGTCCCTTTCCATTTTTGTTGTTGTCAGTATCTCACCCCCATTGTGTACTCTTCCCCCGGGTTTTTATTCCCCAGGTGCATTACTTTGCACTTCTTTGCATTGAATCTTAGCTGCCTTACTTTTGACCATTCCTCTAACCTTGCCAAGTCCCTCCTCATCCTTTTCATTCCATCTTGTGTATCAACTCTCTTGCAGATCTTTGTGTCATCTGCAAAGAGACATACTTTTCCTTCCAGTTCCTCTGCAATGTCACTTATAAAGACATTAAAAAGGACTGGTCCCAGTACTGAACCCTGTGGTACTCTGCTAGTAACCCTTCTTTCTTCACTGTGGACTCCGTTTACTATTACCCTTTGCGTCCTGTTGTCCAGCCAATATTTTATCCAGGCTACCACCGTGGGACCCACTACAAGGCTGGCTAACTTGTATATTAATCTTTTGTGTGGGACTGTATCAAATGACTTGCTAAAATCTAGGTAGGCCATGTCCACAGCCCCTCCCTGGTCTACTACTTTGGTCACCCAGTCAAAGAAATCTGTTAGATTCATCTGACATGACCTTCCCACTGTGAATCCATGCTGCCTCGGGTTCTGTGCCCCACTGACCTCTAGGTACTCAACAATTCCTTCCTTCAGAAGTGATTCCATCATTTTCCCTACCACTGAGGTCAAATTAACAGGTCTATAGTTTCCTGCTCCTGCTTTGCTCCCACTTTTGTGAAGGGGAATCACATCCACCCTCCTCCAGTCCTCAGCTACCACACCATTCTCCCATGATTTGTTAAAAAGGAAAGTCAGTGACGTCAACAGTTCTCCCCTTAGTTCTTTTAGAATTCTGGGGCAAATCCCATCAGGCCCCATTGCTTTGTCCACCTAAAGTTTTTCTAGTTCTTTCAGAACCCTTTCTTCTGTAAATGGACTGGTATCAACCCCCCCCCCCATGCAGAGTGTTTCTCTTGTTTGTTTAGATACCTTTCCATCCTCTTCCTTTGTGAATACTGAGCAGAAATATTCATTCAGTATCCCTGCTTTTTCACTGTCACCTTCTGCCCACATTCCCTCCCATTATTAAGCCTCAGTATCCTTCCCTTGGTCTTTCTTCACTCTCCAACGTACCTATAAAAGCTCTTATCCCCCTTCTTAACAGAATTGGCTATCCTTTCCTTAGTTTGGGCCTTTGCTATTCTGATTACCTTCACTGCCTCTTTCTGCTTTAACTAATAAAGTTCACTGTCCTGCACATTCTGTGTTTCCTTATATTTCCTGAATACTAGGATTTTCTCCTTAACCTTCCCTGCCACCTCTTTTGAGAACCATAGCAGTTTTTTCCTTCGCTGTGTTTTGTTGATTTGCTTCACACAAAGGCTTGTTGCCTCTGTGATGGCTGTTTTTGATTACTCTCCATTGTTCCTTCACCCCTCCTTCTTGCCTGTTTGCTAGTGTTTTTCCAAGACACTAATTTTCCCAAAGTCAGCTCTCCTAAAGTCCAATACTCTTGCTTTTATATGGCTTGACTCTATAGCTGTGTTTATTGTGAATCACAGTGTTTGGTGGTCACTTGTTCCCAGATGGCTACTAACTTCTAAATCTGAGATTCTTTCTCCATCTCCATTTGAGAGTACCAGGTCTAATATTGCTCCTTCCTGAGTGGATTCCAATACTAGCTGTCTGAGACATGCCCTTTGTAGTGCATTAAGAACGACCCTGCTCTTGAATGTGCCTGCAGCAAAGGTGCTCCAGTTATCATCTGGCATATTCGGGTCCCTCATCAACAATATCTCCTCTTTTTCTACCATTCTTAGGATGCCTTCTATCATTTCCTTGTCTATTCTTTCCCCCTGAGATGGGGGTCTGTATACAACCCCCATGCGGATTGTGGTGCCATTTGTTTGTCTCCAGGGTGACCCAGATTGCCTCATCTGTTCCCTGTTTACTCTTTAGTTCTGTTGCTTTGATCCCTTCTCGTACATAGAGAGCTACTCCTCCTCCTCCTCTTTTACCCTCTCTGTCCCTCCTGTAGATTGTGTATCCTGGTATGTTGACATCCCAGTCATGGTTCTCTGTGTACCATGTTTCTGTAACTGCCACAACATCCAGGCATCCTCTTCCATCAAGACCACTAGTTCAGGTAGCTTGTTACACAGACTATGGGCATTGGTACTCATCACCCTCCATTTTTTGATGGCCTTACCCCTTTTAGCCATATCCATGTCCTTACTGCTTTTGCCTTTTTTTTTTTGCATTTACCTCTGTCCTGCTCCCTAATGACTTCTCTACATTGATGTTTACCTCACTAATTACCATATTTTGTGGGGAGAGGCTTGAATTTCCCTGCTTCTTTTCAGTGCCTCCCCCCTTGGCTAGTTTAATTGCTTGCCAATGAAGTATTTAAACATATTACCTAGGATCCTGGTTCCTTCCCCCCCCGGACAGATGCAGACCATTGCACCAGTATAGGCCTGCATCCCTCCAGGTGGCTCTCCAGTCCCCAACGAAGCCAAAACCATGAGCTCCACACCAGTCTTTCAACCATTCATTAAAATCATGGTATGGAGTACCATAGCATTACCCTTGCTATAGACAGGCAGCACCACCGAGAAGGTTGCCATATGTACTACTTGCCTAAGGCCCCTCCCCAACTCTACAAACTCCTCTTGCACTGCGCTGATCCCATTCCCAGTCAGGTCATTTGTCCCTAGGTGGACAATGACATCCAGCTCCCTCCCTTATGCAGCTGCCCCCACGATTCTGAGGATTCACTTCCTGTCCCTCCCAGCCATGGCAACAGGCAGGCACCTTACCTCCCTCTCCCCTTCCTCCCCCACTTCTACCCCCCAATGATTGAGTCCCCCACCAGGAGTTCTTTCCTTTCCCTGTGGGGTCTCAAGCCACCCTCTTGTGGGTCTCCTTTGTGGAGGTTCCCAGTATCCTCCTTAGTCTCCACTACAGGTGCCTCCATAGAAGAACCATTATCTGCCAGAACAACATATGAATTGTGGAGAGGTACAGCTGGAGGGATGCACCTCTGTTCCACCACCCTCTCCCTCTCTGACCCACCTTGGTCCAGTCACTCCTCCTCCTTCTTGACAACCTCTGAGGTTGCGGTGCTGGCCCTGGTGGTCCCTGGGTGGGGGAGGAGGTTTCAAAAATCCTAGCCAGGTCAGTCTGGAGATGGGCAACCTCCTCCCTCAGACCAGAGAGGTGCCTACAAATAGGGCAGCATCGCAGCCTCCAGAATGTCTCCCAGAACACTGCCACCCCACAGCCATTGCACTGCACCACTTCCATTATGCCTTATTTTGTGTCCCCTCTCCTGTTGCTCTGTATGCTTACTCTTTCCTCTTCTTACAACTCTTACCCTTCCTGTTCTGGGACAGCAACTTCCTGTATTCTTCAGTAGTCTCCTTCTTCCTTACTTAGAGTCAGACCACCAGCAGATGGGGGGAGAGCATTTTTCCCTCAGGGTTGACAAAACAAATGTTTCTCTGTGATCCTTCCCTTCCTACTGCCAAACAGGAAGTTCCTGTTTTCAGTCAAATACAGTGGCTATAAAAGTAGAACTGGCTTAGGGTGGGAGAGTGGAGGAGTGGGATGGAGGGCAATTAATAAGAAAAACTGTAGCTTTTTTAGTCAGCTGCTTTCTGTTGTAAAAGCAAGATTTCTGTCTTCCAAAAGCTAGCAGCAGGAAGTTGTAATTGGAGTCACATGCTTTTCTGCTGCCTAAGCCACACCCCAATTAACTTATATCCCCTCCTACTGATTTAGCAATCTAAGTTGATAAAGTACCCTTCCCCAACACAGCAACACACACTGACTTTCTTTTTTTTTTTTACCATTAATGAGACCCCCTCCACTTCTAATAAAGTATCTGTTTGCATAATCCCAACAGGCACTGACTCCTGCTGAGGTATTTAAGTCTGACAGCTGTTGAAAAGCTTGATTGTGTACTGAACTTGTATAAAAAGGTAAGAATATACCTAAGTTTTTAGGGTTCATTTTGGATGCCTGGCTGGGTGCCCTGGCGAACGGTTGTACTGCAGTCCCAGAGAGGGTACATATCTGAGCCTGTAATTGGGTATGCTAGCATAAGGTTCACAGTCTGAATCCCTCCAGAACTCAAGCCTAAAGGTGATTTGGACCCAAAGCAGACAGGAAGGTTAACCTGTCTGTTACCTGTTCACACTATTGCATTCTGAGGTTGGCACTGTGGGAGCAGAGGGCCTGACCTGTGGAGTGTGTTTGTGACAGCCCCATGTTAATTTTCTTAATGAGATTTGCAGTATGGATGTGGAAAGTTAAGGGGGGTCATGGACCAAGCCAAGGCATTTAAAGTCGTCCACTTTTTCTATACTGTTCCCAAGGAGGTCTGTGAGGGTAAAACTTCCATGAATAGTTTTCCTAGGGCCTGAGAAGATCCTGAACTTAGTCTTCTTGGAGTTAAGGACTAAGCTTTTGGAAGAAAACCATAAGAGGAGCCTGGTAAAATCTGCTTGCAGGTTGGAGAACATTATATCAAGGTTTTTGTCACTACAGTAGAATGCAGCATCATCAGCATAGAGAACTATTTTAGTTGACAGGCAACTATCAGGGAGCTTATTAATAAATAGAGCAAAAAGAGAATCTAAAATGAAGCCCTGAAGGAACCCATATTTAATTTGGCAGTCCTCAGACAGATGCCCATTTACAGTAGTTCTATGAGATCTATTTGAGAGGTAGCTACCGACCCATTTAACTACATCCTGTGAGATTTGGCAGAGTGGGTGTCCAAAAAGAAGGTTATGGTTTACCAGGTTGAAAGCCTTGGTCAAATCGACAAAGACAGAGTCTGTATACTGACCTTTGTTGTTTGTCATGTAGATGTCACTGGTGAACTTGACCAAAGTGGTATCAGCGCTGTGGCCAGCTCTAAAGCCATGCTGAGCTTTGGTAAGTAGATTATGATGACGAGGAAGACAGTGAGTTGAGAATGAACCAACCTTTCAAAGATCTTGCAGAAAGAAGCAAGGAGAGAGATGGGACTGTAATTACTGACATCGCTGCAGGCCCCAGATTTCAAAAGGGGTTTAACGGTGGCTGTTTTCCAGACACCGGGGAAGAAGCCAGAGCAAAGAAAGTGGTTTAGTATGTTTGTTGGGGGGGGGGGTAGCAAGTGTTAAGATGCATAGCTTTATTATTTTCTAATCAAAACAGTTGTCCCCTAGACTAGGCTTGGGATTGTTTCTCTGGATGAACTTAATGGTGTCCGAGGGCTTAAGGGCCCAAAAATAGAATTTGGGATGGTTTGGGGACAGGGGTGAGAACTGTTGACTGCAACGGAAGAGTAAGCAGTGGTGGAAGTAGATGGGCGGGGGCTTGAAGGAGAGTTTATATTTGTCCAGGTCCTCGAAAAAGCAATTAAAAATGTTCGCAACTTCCTCTTGGTTGCTGGTCTGCCTGTCCCCTTGTAAAAGGGTAACAGGTTCAGCTTTCTTGTTCCTCCCAAGGAGAGGGTTTAGAGTACCCCAGAGCTTTCAGGGATTTGCCAATTATATGTTGCTTTTGACTATAGTGAACTTCACCAGATGCATTTTCACTTTTTTTCTGACCACAAATGTAGTATGTTAGTTTTTTTTTTGGGGGGGGGGGTGAACCTAATCCCAATTTTCTCATAGATGGTGTAACAAAAATATCAATCTCTTAGATAACACTTATATTGAATTTTTGTATTGTCATCCATAACTCCAACAGGACTCCTGTTATCTAAATATCCAGGCATAATAATTTGTAATATTTGTTGTGGAACAGAGTTGCTTAGAAAATTAATTAACTGATTGTTATCATTGGGAGGGATATACTGTACTCAGGAACATTAATATTTAATGCTAGGTTAGCAGAATGTTCTGGGCCAACCAGTTTTGAACTTTGTAAAATTGGCCCTATTTTATCCAAACATTCTTTTGACATGTGCTTGTTCTGCTGAACATCATTTGTTGTTTTGATATAATCAGATTCATCTAAATCTCTAATATGTTGCTGCACTGGGCTTACAGAATCACACTGCATTACAATTAGGGATGCAGTTAATTTGGAGTGAATGTTGTCTTTATTTTTTTGTATTAACTCTTAACTCCCATCTATTATCTGATGATAAAAGATGATTTTGAATTTCTTCAGCTCCCTTATCAGGTGCACCTTTCCTATAAACTGGTTCAGAATTTTTCTTTTTACTTTTTGTTATCTTTTTCCCTCCCATTTTCTCTCAGGGTGAATCGCCTTAATAATATGTGCACATTACAAACTTTGAAGAATCGGATGAGACAACAAACCAAGGTCCTATCTGCCTGTTCTGGTGGTTGTTCAGGTGGATGTTAAAGATCTCATGGCATGTCTTGAAAAGAGAAGGGGAATTTTTATCAAGGGAAAAATTAAACATACAGGCGCAAAAAAAAAAACAGATCACAAAAAAAGGCAATAATAAAAAGCAGTGAATGATGAAAGGAAAAAAAAATAAGAGTAGCCACAATGCCAGAAATCATGTGCATATAAAAAGGACATATTCAAAGTTCATAGAGTCCACACCCCCAACCAGCATACAGGCAATAAAGTAAAGTAATACAAAAGTCATAAATACTAGACAGTACATGCCATCAAACGGGGGAATGAGTTGGGCAAAGTAAAAGGGGGCTAATGAATAAAAAAACTAACATAGTCTCCAGGTAGTTTCTGAGGGATGAGGAAGGGAAAAGAAAAAGGATCAAAATTCAAACAGAAATACCAGGGTTACCGTGTAGACAGTACCTGAAAAATACTCAACAAATGTTAACTCCTCTTCTATCTCTGAATAGTTGTCCTGCATTTGCCACCTCTTTACCTCAAGCTTTGTCTTTCCCCATTGCCTGCCCCCCACTGAGCTTGCTGTTGTACTCTAGCTGTATTTAATCCTGTGTCTTTCACTTCTTGTTCCACAGACAGCCCATATGTGGGCTTCTCAAGATGCTGCTGTGGCCCTGTCACTCTCTGAGCTGGCCGCAGCTAACATACCACCAGACTGACCCCCAGAGAGAATCAGGTATGCACCAGACCTCCGAAACTCGTGGTTTTGAATGCCACTGTTTTGACTGGATGCCCAGTGGAGGAGCCAGGAACTGATTGGCAGTTTCTGCTCCTCAGCTGATTTTCTGACTCCTGGCACTTCCTGATCTCAGGGAAATCTCTTTCTGTGCTGTGTTCTGGACTGATTTTTTTCACCCACCTCACCTCCTCACAATATTAAATAGACCCTTGCTCCACCCCTTTCCTCAGCCTAGCAGCTGATTGGTCACTACACTGCTACACATTCTTATGGCTATTGGCCTCCCTGTCTTCAATATCTGACTTGACCCACTTTTTTACCACCCTATTTTAGAGCAATCTCACCCACAGAGTTGCACATTTGCTCTCACGTTTTTCTCCAGCCACTCCAGTTAACTCCTCAATTACTGCTGTAACCTGCCTTTTTGTTAGGGACCTCACCCTAATTCGAGTATATACCCTATCAATTCTTACACTTACACTGCCTATGGTGATGTACCCAGTCATAGCCTAACCATCCCAGTAGCTGGCACCTTTGCCTTAGCTGAATTTTCAACTATATCACTAAATTAGAACTAGTGTCATTGCCACTCCTATGCAGTAAAGCAATATCAGAGTGACTCTTTCCAGGCGTTTTATCAAAATTGCCCTGTGCTTCGGCTAATTTCACAGCTCGCACACCATTGCTGGCTCAGTTTTACCTCCAGCTACTTACTACATAACAAACGGCACCATTGCTCTTCTACTAGGCCTGCTCATGTTTACCCTTCTGGCTCACACCACCCCCCCATCCTGTGCCCCTGCCCTCCACCCCGAGCATTTCTCCCTTAAGCTACCCCAAACAGCTCGGCCCCCTCCCACCTTGGACACCCCCCAACTCCTCTGCATCCAACACCTACCAACACCCCCACTCCCTCTGCTGTCCTTTGCCCATCCTGGACCCACTTCTTCCTTGCCATACCTACCCTCCATGCCTTACTCATCCTTGCACCCCTAGTATCAGGACCTCACATCAGCGCCACGCTAAGGGTCCTTGTCACCACTGTTCCCTAATTAGATTAATCACTCTGCTCTTACTGCTGTCTGTGAATATACACCCAAACCCTGGACTTATGCCAACTAGCTCTCCCATACCCCACTCTGGAGGCAGTCTCTGCATTGCATCACTGAACATATGCAGCCTTCTAAAGAAATCTGCTGCACTCCTGTGCTGGGTTGTACAACACCAACCCAATATTATTGCATTAGTAGAGACCTGGCTCTCCAAAACAACCCCTAACTCTGTTATTTCCCTCCCTGAACACACCCTGTTCAGGTAAGACCAAGTTGGTAAACACGGCAGTGGGTGCAAAATCCATATGTGGGACACTCTTATAAGCCATGGGCTCCCTGTCCCCAAGCTTGACTATGGCGTTCATGTCCTCACTCTAAAAATTACCTCTGACCCAGCCTGGGTTGCACTCGACCTCACGGTCCCCAACATACCCCCCGAGGAACCAGAACCCAGCGGTCCAGTATCTCATCGACTGCCTCCCCTCCCTATCACACAAAGCTGAGCAACTCATCCTAGGTGACCTTAACATCAGTTGGCTTGGTACCACTGCCTCCCATATCAGGGACTCCTTTGCTACCCAGGACATGTCCCAGTTAGTCACCCAGCCCACTAGATTCAACCAGACAAGTGGCTCCAGAACCATCCTAGATGTAATACTATTAAACCACCCTCATAAAATCCAGGATATCAACGTCCTCCCCGACTCACTTAGTGATCACTCACCTGTCCTCTGTCTCTGGTCATCCTCCATACTGAAATCTGTGTCCCAGGACACATTGTGCTGGTGCCTACACCTCTGGGGTCTCAGAAAGCTAAAATTGCATCTAGCACAGCTGGACTGGTCCCCCATCCGTCACGCCCCTGATATTGACTCTGCCCTAGACCTCTTCACCAATGCCTTCAGCAAGGCCTGTGACCTTTTCACCCCTACACCAGAATCCATAATAAAAAACAAATGCCACATGGATCTCCCCATCCCTTATCCAAAAACTTAAGCATAGGGGTAATCTCTGGCACATCGCTATCGAATCAGGCAAGTTGGCTGATAGACAAGCCTACAACGCACCTGGGCCATAAGACGGGTCAAGGCAGAGCACTATCAGACCACCTTCGCATCCACCTGGTGTTCCACCTGGACTTTCTGGGACAGCATGAAAGAGCTTAATAGGAAGACCCACTCCCCCACACCATCCCAGTTCTCCATCGATGGCACTGTCACTACAGACCCAACTCGCATAGCTGATTGCCTCAATACTACCTTCTCTGACCTAAACTCTGTCTTCCAAAACAACTTTTTTAACCCAACTCCCGCCTCTATTCTCCCCTGCCTTGGATGTCCTCTTTTCTACCTACACGCTATATCCCCCCAAGAAGCCAGGCTGCACCTGCTAAAAGCCTTTGGTGGCAACAACCCCAGCTGTGACCCCCTAGACTCCAGGATCCTCCTCCTGGTCTTGGATGTCATCCTAGTCCCCCTTACAGACCTTCTAAACCAGTCTGTATGCCTCAGTCAGTTTCCCAGTGCTTGGATGTCAGCCGAAATCACACCTACACATATAAGTGGAGATCAGTCCGCACTTAACAACTACTGGCTGATCTCTATCCTCCCCCCGCTCTCTAAAGCCCTAGAAAAAATAGTATCTATTCAACTCTTTGAGTACCTGGCCAAATATGACATAATATTCCCAGAACAACATGGTTTCTACCAGGACACAGTACCACTACTGCTCTCCTGGAGTTCTCTCAATACCTGAACTCTGCTCTTGACTCTGGCAACCTTGCTGGTGCAGTGTTCATAGACCTCTCCAAGGCTTTTGACACTGTTTGTCACCCCCTCCTGCTCAACTCCCTCCACTAACTCAGCTTTTCCACTGGTCTCTTTGCCTGGTTCTTCAGTTACCTCTCTGCTAGATCCCAGCATATGAAGATAAACGGCTCCCTGTCCAATACCCAGCCCATTCATTCTGGGGTACCCCAGGGCTCCATTTTGGGCCCTGTACTTTTCAGCCTCTACCTCAATACTCTCCCCAGTTTCTGCATGGGAAAAATGCTCCTCTATGCTGACAATGCAGTTCTCTTTGCCTCCCACCCCACTCCCTCTTCTCTCCAGGTATCCCTCCAGCACACCTACAACCAAGTTGAAAAGTGGTTCCTTGACCACTGACATGTCATTAACCTAAAGAAGACTAAGTCAATGTTCTTCTCCCATCACCAAAACATGGCCAAGAATGCCCTCCTCTTCATTCTCCCCAGCACTCTGCACCCTCTGGAGCAAGTGACCTCTTACAAATATCTAGGCATCACTTTCGACTCAGCTTTCACCTTCCACACCTACATCAATGCCCTATTCGTCACCATAAATTCTTGGATAGGCCTACTATACCATCACAGAGAATGCCTCCCCCAAGTTGACCTCCAGCTGGCCATCACCTCTTCTGTCCTGTCACTAGTGGATTATGGCTTGCCATTTATGCTGCGGTGGACACTACCGCCTTGACTAAAATCCCGCTTTCAATCAATAAGGCCTGAAGGCTCCTGACCGGAGCCACCTAGCCACACTCACACTTGCCTGCTGTACTCCACTGCCAACCTGCTTACCTTTGAGGAGCATCAGCCTTACCAGACCTGCCTACTCGCCAAATAATCTCTTCTTGGGCTCTCCCCCCAGGGGTCTCTGCTTCCCTATGGCATGCAACCTCATCTTTTGCCACCGTAGCTCTGTCAAGGCCACCTTTCTGGTGCCCAGAACCAAGTCCTCACTAGCCCAGAGGTCCTTCCATTACTGAGCACCTGCTTGGTTCAACTCCCTCCCACCCTGCATCACTGACATTGCCAAAACTGGTCCCTTCAAAATTGCCCTCCGGAACCATCTCTTTGATGCTCGTTGCTGTAACTGCACCTAATTAATCCCACTGTGGAATCCTCCTGTCAGGCCTCCCTGACTTGACAACATCCTCCCGACAGCCTATCCTCTCCCCCTCCCTCCCATCCCTCTCCCCATCCCTATCTCCACCCTCTCCAGGTATTATCTAAGTATGTCCAGGGCTGTACCCCCAATGTAACACTTGGGTACCTTGAATATGACTGTAACCTATTATTAGTAACATTATTATGTAACCTATGTGTACTCTATGTTTAATGTTCTGCACCTGTACTGTTCTCTCTGTTGTAACCACACTATGTAACTCTGTCTACCCCCCCATGACAAGGTGCCTTTGTAAATGACTCCATGACTCAAAAGTTGAAAATCCAACTTTTCCAATAAATAAATAAATAAAATGAATTGCCAAAAGGCACACTATGGGAGCAAAAGAAAATATTGATGTATTTTACATTAAGCAGCAACAATTGATGCCCTCTGAGTTTGTACATCATGCTGGTAAACCATATTTAAACTACGAGTCACCTGATGCACAATATCATGCAGGGGTATTGATTGCTGCTGGATCATAAAGGCACATCTGGCCTGCCATAGGTTATATCTATAGACTGCCAAACAAACCTGTAGAATTCCCTTGTGGCCATTCATCAGTGTAGAAGCCCAAAATAAGAACATGGTACATCATGCAAGAGAACAAAGGTTCATGCCATACAGTACTCAAGGATTGCCAAAACTGGAGATGAGAAGGACATTCCAGAAAGAAATGGAACTGGGTTTCCAGCACTCCTGAGTAAGAGACCCTAGGCCATACCTGTTCGTCCATATTCTTATGACATCAAAAACCCTTAACTTGTAGACTGCCATGTACATCCTGCCAAGTCAGATTCCACATGGAGGCTGGCAGTCATAGGCTGATGAATTGATTAAGTGCCTCAGGGGTTTTAAGCATGGGGCAGTATGTCAATTTAACCACAGAACAGTAATTCGAGGAAAGAATTTGTGAATGCAAAGCAACTCTGCCCCAAGACTGGAAATCAAACAGTGTAAGTTTTCATTTCTTTAGTTTCTGAACAGGGAAGGAGACAATATGGGGAACAATGTGTACAATGTTTTTCCTAGAACCTGGAAATATGTTTTGTTCCCATGAGTACAGAACTGGGAGTAATTAATCCTCAACATCCGAGGCTCAAATTAAAGATGAATTACCCAACTCCTATCTAAAATTCCAGCTAAGGAATATACTATAGAGAAAGACGAGTGGATTTACCATGTGCACACCTCTCTTATCAACTGAGTGGTATGCTATCTCCCATTTTAAAGAGTTTAACTTCAACCCCCACAGACCCTGAAAGAAGATACCTTAGAGCCTGATCTCCATGGAAACTGAGGGGGGAATATAACTAAGATAAATAAAACTGGGCAATAGCAAAGTTTTAATCATATAACCCTCTTTTTCTTTGAGAGGATATAATTGTGCCAGGGAGCCAATAGATGTTCTGCCATCAGCAAACAATGGGTTCAATTAATGTGCTCAGAGTCAGTGAGCGAAAATGAAATACCAAATATTTTAATTGGGTTGGAATGAAATGGAATGAAATGGAATATCCACAATGCAAAGATCCCCAGGACTATCAGTGGCCATATTAAGGGAGACAGCCTCACTTTAATCAAAATTAATAACTGAACCAGATGCCTCAGAATAAGCAGTAAGAGTAGACGTAACCGATGAACCAGAGGGATGATTCTGAAGAATTACACAGAGGTCATCTGGTTATGCCAATACTTTAAGGTCCTTGAGCTCAGGGATCATCAATATCCCCGTAATATGTGGATTAAACTGCAAATGGGTCAAAATAAAAAACATTCAAAAAGAGGCTTAAGGGGCAACCTTGTTCACACCTCATTTAACCATAACAAAAGGGCCATAGTAGTCATTCATTTTGGGGGTTAAGCAGGGCCTTGTTATACAGTGTGGACAGCCAATGGAGAAACAGCAGAGGAATTCCATCGTGTGCAAGAGTGGTAAAGAAAAAAACATGGTGTACATGGTCAAAGGCCTTGGATTGGTCCAGTGATAGGACATATCCAACTACCATGTTCCGGGCTCCTCTGTTAAAAAGTTTCCAGAGCAGCACCGGGTTGTCCTGGATCTGGTGATGGGGGATAGCACAGGATTGAGCAGGTGAAATCACTATGGGGGTTACAGAGGTCAGATGGTTAACAAAGATTTTAGACATTATCTTCTGATCCATATTTAAGAGACATAAAGGTCTCCAGTTCTGTAAAAGAGACTTATCACTCTTCTTGAAAATGAAAATCAGAACAGCCTGCAACATGGATAGGGCCAGGCTGCAGGAAATAGTTAAATAGAAATTGTAGTGTGGGGCACAAATACAGTTGAATTTCTTGTAGAACTCTGAGAGGAGACTGTCAGATTCAGGACCTCTGTTAGTCTTCAGACCATTAATAGGTGCTGCAACCTCTGAGACCGTAATGGGTTATACAAGACTCACTTTACCATCATCCAGTATGGGGATATATCCAGGATGTTCAAAAGTTCCCAAGGGTCAGATAGCACAGCAGAGGTGCCAAAACTTTGGGAAACAAAATTGTAATCCAATTGCAAAATCTCATCCTTAAAAGAAGTCTGAGAGTCCACCTCAGGCTTCCTCAGACTGCACATATAATGAGAAGTATTTATTCAGTGGTAAGTCTTAAATCTATCTAGGGACTGTTTTTTTTCCCTCTGCATGCCAAATTTAATTTCCTGCAACAAGGAATTGGCCCGAGTAAGGTGCATATGTTTCATTTCAGATTTAATGATGTCAATTTGTGCCAATAGGTCCTCACCAGTGGAGTAAATGGTGGATATCAATTTATGTAATTCAGTACATAAGCTGAGGTATCTAAAATATGAGTTTGTCCATCCCCTAGATCAACAGTTCTCAGACTTTGTCATAGTGAGCCTCCCCTAAGCCATGGAAAAGATCTTGAGCCTCCCCCAAAATACTGAAATATTTTTGGGCCTCCCCATAGAAAAATAGCCTACTTTTCATAACACATCAGGAATAAATTGAAACTTCTTTGCATAGCTGATTGTCATGTTATTAAGCTTATTTTACCCCCAAAAGGACAACCTACTTGCTCCAATATTTTGACTCTCCAACCATTGTAGCCCTTTACTGCCATACCTTCATGGGTCAGACTGCTTTTTCTGTTTTCTCTCTAACTGGAATAACCTTCCTGTCGACCTCTGCCTCTCCCCCTCTCCCCCTGCTCTTAAGCAACTTCTCATGGATCATTTTGCTCCCTCTTGCTCTTATTCCTAGTATCTGTATGGTTAACTCTTGTATTTGGACAGTTCTGCTGCCAGTCTAATTGATCAATTGTTCCTCACATTGTTAGTTTATTGTTCTTAATTTGTTTGCACTTTTAGTCATTTTGTATTGCTTAAGTGTTTTGCAGTTACATTTTGAATTGTAGTCTCACTACCCTTCCTGGGTACACCTGAAATAAGCCATGACTCAGTGTACAGTACCTTCACTGGTCACAGACTTGTGAATAAATACATAAATTCACCTACTATTGTCCTCTTTAAGTTTGTCTTATCCCTTCACACAAAATCTATAAAGTTCAAATTTGAAATATAATACTTTTTCAAGATTTGCTTGAGCCTCCCTTGGAACAGGTTGGGGCCTCCCAAGGGAGGCTGGCCTCACCATTTGAGAAACCCTGCCCTAGATGATCACTGCTTAAACAGGCATCTAAAGTCAGATTTAGTATCTTCCTATGACTGAGAACATTATCATAAGCTTCAAAAACAGACCACTGATCCCGAAGTAAGCATTCACATTTCAGGGAAACATGGGAGTCATCCAACAGGAAGGTATTAAGTTTACAGGCACTGTGAACAGAAAGGAGGTCAGACACCAATAAGCCAGTACAAACTACAGCCAAATGGTCAGTCATCTCAATGAGGACAGTCTTAAAACTAGTAAGTATAATGGAACAAGACAGGAACAAACAATCAATGCAGGAGACCAAGGAGCCTTTGTGAAATGTGAGTAAATCATACTTAAAAACTGCAGCACTGTTCAGTAATTCAGACATTGAGACCATATCATGCAAAAAGACTGAATTACAGTACACATTTGAGGGGAATTAGTGAGTGTCAGCAGTAGGCAGGCTGCAGTTAAAGTCACCACCCAATATGACTGCTCAATGCATGTGTAAATAGGGCTGGATATCTTTAAACAAGTCAATCCTACTTGCCTTCATTTGGGGAGCATAAATGTTTATTAGTCAGATGGGGAAGTAATCAGTTAACACGTCCAGTAACAAAGCCCTTCTGGGACAAGTTCTAACAAAGGCTGTACCTGGAAAGTGAAGAAAGGAAACAGGATACCCACACCATCACACCTATCAGGTCCTTATGACCACAATTTCTTTATAGCAGACAAGTCATGCAGGATTTTCGATCTAGTGTCTTGCAATAAGGCAATGTTGTCAGGAAGGGTAGACAACACTGAAAGTGTCATCAGGAGTTTCCAAAGATTTTTTATGCTATTCACATTCAATGAAACACAAGAGATACTACAGCCCTGACGCATTATAAAACTTTAGGGGGGAGAGTGTAACAATCTCTTCACCTGGGATCTGGTTCTACATCTTTTGGGAACAGCATCCATAGAAGTGTCTTCTGGGTCAGACCTGTGCTATCTTGTAGAAGATGCTATTGAAGATACCTCCTCACCATCATCATCAGTATCCCCCCATTGCAGAGCTGGAGTCAATGCAGCAAATCTATTGTCAAACACCAATGGGTTTGGAGTGATGGAGGAGGTCTTTGGGGAACCCTAACAGCATCTCTTATGGGTAGTAACCAAAGTCATGGGAACATCAGAGTGGGAGCAGTCTCTGTAGGCAAAGGGGGAAGTAATTGGATCTGGGTCAGCTGAGTGAGTAGGGAAGCATTTGTCAGGGTTCGGAGGTGAGGTCAGCACTGTCACTGTAGACAAAGTAGGGTCAGTAGAGGGGCCCAGAGTCTGGACTACAGCAGGAATGGCACAAGTCAGGGTAGTCTTACAAGGTGCAATGGCAGGCCCAGGTGGGGGTCAGCAAGCCTACCAGTAGTGGCAGTAGCAGCTTCCTGGGCCTGTCCCCTAGTGATCATGTCATCTTGAGTTTAACACCCACTTTGATGTGAACAGCCTATGGGCAATGTCTGAAGGAATGGCCTTTTTCTTCACAATGGTTACATCTAAAAGGGTTGTGGCATGTGTGACTAAGATGACAAAATTCCATACAGTTATTTCATTTCTCCGTGTAACATACAGAATTAATGTGGGACTTGGAACCACACTTATGACAGGACTTGGGCTGGTCTGGGTAAAAACAAACACCCCTGTCCCTGCCTAAAAAAGAAACCACTGGAAAGGTGACAAATACCCATGCTATCTATTTCAGCTTCACTTGGAATTTCTAACCTCCCATCCAGACCTGCTCACTGTCAGTAGTAATAGGATGGGGTTTTTCCATAACCTCACACCGCTGTTTCAATCAGTAATGTATATCAGATACATGAGTGTCCTCATTTTGAAACCTGATCATTACAGTCTTCAAAGCAGGTTTGGACAGTAAAAAAACCTGAAAGAGGGCCCATAAAGCAGAGGTGTGTATCTGATCAAATGTGTGTCAGAACCTATCTAAAGCTGTAAGAGAATGAAAACTGACATCAAAAACACAGTCCCCTAAGACATGCAAAACAGCATACAAGTCAGAAGACAAAAAGCCCACTGAGTCGTTCAATAGTTTTCTGATGACAAAGACTCTGTCTGGAGGTTCTGGAAGGCTACCTCAATACTTCAGGTGGATCATATTTTGTCTTGGGGCTGGTTCCCCTGATACAGAGAAGAGGTCAGACATCTGAAAGGCTGTGAAGTCAGAGCCAGCAGTAGGAATATGTTCCTGGCCAGGGGCATGTCCACTACATCAGATTCAAAGCCAGCAAGCAAGTCCTGTACTGGGTCGGGAGGGTCAGTTGAAAGGTGGACCCCAGAAGAATCATCAATGGTAAAAGCAGGAGCAGTGGCCAAAGGCTTAAAAGGGGTTGTAGGAACTGAGGGCAAGGGTTGATGTAAAGGCTTAGGGTGAGGAGGACAGGGATTCTCAAAAGGCACCCAGGAGACCCCATCAGGAGCTTTCTGCCAGCCACCTGCCAACAGGGAGGCCTCGACTGACCATTTGTTCATAGTTTTTCTGTCAGCAGTGGGGCCTTATTGCAAGCCCAGTATCCAGTCCTAGGACTGCAACCCCAAAGTTCTAGCCCCCTGATTTACTGGCGGTACCGATGGCAAAGGAGGCACAATAGAAACCTGAGCAGACAAAGGTGCAGATATGAGCAGGGGAGAATCAGGAAATGTGGGAGGAAGGATAGTGTGCCCAGCACGATCTTCAGCAATACAGGGTACCTCAGTAGCAGGACTGAGCCCAGCAGAAGAATGCAAAGGAAATCTGAAGTCAGGCAAAGAGACAGAAGCCAGAGCAACTCCTATGTCTGCGCCTCAAAAGCTCTAACAGGGGGTGGTACGAGGGGCAGGAGCTGCAGCAGAATAGAGGTCAAGCACAAAAACAGCATTCCCAACAGCAGGGAAATCAGTAGGTAAAGGCAGCTTACCAGCTTGCATGAGGTATGCAGGGGTCCCAAATGGCAAAAGAGGTTCAGTAGCAGCAGACGGGGATGTAGCAGTGGTGGCATCCTTTGCTGCTGCTGTGTCATGGATTCCAGTCAAATTGAGCTGGGTTGACTCGTCAGTAAGAGCCTCCAGTGACAAGACACGGGCAGTAAGTCCAGGGACAGACAGGGGATGATTTTGCTGGAGTCGATAGAGGTAAAACTTCTCCTCCTCCAACAAATGAAAGTTATGTAGCTTTCATTACACTAATGTTACCCTCAAAGCAATGGGGCACCATACGTTAACTCATGTTTAAACAAATTTAAAAGGTTTTTTAGCCACAGTCCATGTAAATCTCTGTCTTTTATGTTTTTATTCACTAACACAAGCACCAGATGATCCTTGTCATTCTCTAAAATAGACCGCTCCAGTTCCACTGAAGCCATCAGTAACATCAATGGTGCAACCTCTGAGGGAGGCTGATCAGCCACAGGTACTTCATCCATCTCCACTGCAAACTGCACATTGGGAAAAGCCTGTTGCAAACCAAGAGCAAGGAAGGAGGCAGGCTGCCCTGCTCCTTCCACCTCCAACATCCCCAGCACAGAGACAGGAGCGGCCATCTTTGCCAGACAGCCAAGGGTCCCCCTACTGAAAAGAGTAGGGGAATTTCCTAAGTACCTCAGCTAACTTCCCCCATTCACTAAAAATACCACCAACAGATTAATCTGGTTCAATTTCAGTTGATAATCATCTGTATGTCTCTCCTCCCCCCCAAGAACGAGGCTGAAATTTGGCAGAGCTGTATAGCTTCCTTTCCCAGTCAACTAAAACTAACTAACCAACTAACCAGCTAGCTAGCTAGCTAGCTAACAAACTAATTAATTTACAGTCACTCATAACAATTTGTTTGAAATATCACCCAGGTTCTTTTCTGAAATGTTTATAAATGGTTAACAATCATGCATACTTTCAGACAAGGACAAATATGTTTGTATCACATGAAAAAAATGTTAGCTCTTCTAAAAGTCCCATTTGTGCTTTGCATAGATAGAAATAAAATGTACAGCTTTTGCAAATGGTAAACTGTTCTAAAAAGTCTCACAAAAGTCTTAGAGGGCATTATCTGCTGCTGGGTTTTTATAGTAAAGCAGATGCCAGGTAATTCTGTCAAATAGTTTTCTTACTGCTATCCAGTTCTTTTATCCATACAGTAGTGCTTTAAAATTCAATGTGTTCCTTTTATACAGAAAAGTGCCCTATTGATTTAATCAACAATGAAAATAAATGAAGAAAAAAAAAACTATGTAACGTGCAATTAAAACGTTACACAACCGTGCATACACTTTAACTATTACCTAAATACTTGGTGAACTGCCTTAAAGACAAGCAGAACACCAGGAGGAAGGAGCTACTGGTATAACTAAAACTTATCTACTGGGACTAAGAACTAGATTTCTTGTACTGGGACCTTCACTTAAGAGTAAAAAAAAAAAGGAGTTGGTGTGTTTGTCAGAGGTAGTGGAAGTAAATTGTTATCTGTTATCTGTGTTATCTGTGTACTTATCTAGGTGCTTGTCACAGGTGTCAGAAGGGAATTTGTTATCTGTGAAATTAACTAAGTATAGAAAGATTTGCAAAGTAGGGGGAGTGGCTTAGCTAGAAGGAGCCAGGTTAAGACCAGATATAAACATTGCCCTAGATAGCTTCTGCCAGAGGACAGACAGAACACCAGGAGGAATGAGCTACTGGTATAACTAAAACTTCTCTACTGGGACTATATTACCCTCCTTCCCTCCCCTCCACATCCCCACCCTAAACCAGTTCTACTTTTATAGGCACAGGATTTAACTGAAAGTTCTACTTTTATAGGCACAGGATTTAACTGACAACAGAAACTTCCTGTTTGGGAGCAGGAAATTAGTGATCACAGAGCCACCAAAGACTCACCATCCTAGAAGGGCAAGAGTAGCTCTCCATCCCCCCCAGCTGCTGGAGGGCTGACTCTGAGCAAGTAAGGAGACTACTGAGAAATATAGGAACTTCTTGTCTTAGAACAGGAAGATCAGGAGCTAAAAGGGTGCAGAGGCAGTAAGTAAGTAGGGAGAGAAAAAAATAAAATAAACAAACAGAGGAAAGAGTAAGTATTCCAAATAACAGTTAGGGGACCAGAAAAAAGACATGATGGGAGTGGTGCAGTACAGTGGCTGTGGAGCAGCAGTCTTCTGGGAGATGTTCTGGAGGATGCAGTGTTGTCCCATCTGCAGACACCTCTCTGGGCTGAGGGAGGAGGTTGTTCATCTCCAGGCTGAATTGGCCAGGATTTGTGAGACCTCCTCTCCCACATAGGGACCACCAGGGTCACTGATGTTGCCTCAGAGGTTGCCAAGAAAGAGGAGTGGTTGGACCACAGTGGGCTCAGGGAGGGTGAGGGTGGTGGAACAGAGGTGCATCCCTCCAGTTGTACCTCTCCACAATTTCTATTCCATTCTGGAAAAGTGTGGTTCCTCTATGGAGGTACCCACAGTGGAAACCAAGGAGGATGCTGGGAGCCTCCACAAAGGAGACCCAAAGGAGGGTGGCAAGGGACCCCACAGGGAAAGAAAACAACTCCTGGTGGGGGACTCCATTGTTAGGAAGGTAGAACTGGGAGAGGAAGGGGAGAGGGAGGTAAGGTGCCTGCCTGCTGCCATGGCTTGGTGGGACAGGGAGCGAATCCTCAGGATCGCAGCAGCAGCTGCACAGGGGGAGGGAGCTGGATGTCATTGTCCACCTAGAGACAAATTACCTGGCTAAGAAAGGGATCAGAGTAGTGCAAGAAGCATTTGTGGGGCCTTAGACAAATAGCACACACGGTAACCTTCTCGGAGGTGCTGCCTGTCTATGGCACGGGTGAGGCTAGGTTGCTCCACACCATGGGATTCAATCAGTGGTTGAAAAACTGGTGCAGAGCTCAGGGATTTGGCTTCATTGGGGACTGGGGGTCCACCTGGAGGGATGCAGACCTATACTGGCATGATGGTCTGCATCTGTCCAGGAGGGGAACCAGGATCCTAGGTGATAGGTTTAAATATACTTCCTTGACAAGCATTTAAACTAGCCAAGGGGGAAGGCACTGAAAAGGAGCAGGGAAATGCTAGCCCCCCAAAAAAATATCAGGGTACTAAGTGAGGTAGACACCAACATAGACATGTTGATAGGGAGAAGTGCAGGTGTAAATGGAGAACGTGACAAATGCAATAAGGACAGGGATGGGGCAAAAAGGGGTAAGGTCATCAAGAAATTGAGTGTAATGAGTACCAATGCCCGTAGTCTGGGTAACAAGCTCCCTGAACTGGTGGCCTTGATGGAAGAGGGATGCCTGGATATTGCAGCAGTCACAGAAACATGGTACATAGAGAACCATGACTGGGATGTTAACATACCAGGGTACACAACCTACAGGAGAGACAGGGAGGACAGAAGGGGGGAGTAGCTCTTTATGTAAGGGAAGGGATAAAAGCAACTGAACAAAAGAGTAAACAGGGAGAAGAGGAGGCACTGTGGGTCACCTTAGAGACTGGAAATGGCACCACAATCCACACAGGGATTGTATATAGACCCCCATGTCAGGGGGAGGGAATGGACAAGGATATGATAGAAGGCACGCTAAGGATGGCAGAGAAAGGGGAGATACTATTGATGGGGGACATTAACATGCCAGATGTTAACTGGAACACCTTTGGGGCAGCCACATCTAAAAGCAGAGCCATTCTTGATGCCCTTCAAGTGGCATGCCTCAAACAGCTAGTTTTGGAACCCACTCGTGAGGGAGCAGTCTTAGACCTCATACTCTCAAATGGTGACAGTGAGAGGATCTCAGATCTAGAAGTGGGTAGCCATTTGGGAACAAGTGACCACCAAACAGTGTGATTCACAATAAACTCAGCTACAGAGTCAAGCCATACAAAAGTGAGGGTTCCGGACTTCAGGAGGGCTGACTTTGGCAAGATGGGAGAGTGCCTTAGAAAAGCACTAGCAAACAGGCTAGAAGGAGGGGTGGAGCAACAATGGGCAAATATCAAAACTGCCATCACAGAGGCAACAAGCCTTTGTGTGATGCAAATAAACAAATCAAAATGAAAGAAAAAGCCACTATGATTCTCAAAAGAGGTGGCGGTGAAGGTTAGGGAGAAAAAGGATAGCATTTAGGAAGTATAAGGAAACACAGAAGGAGCAGGCAGAGAACTGTACCAGTTACAGTAAGGCAGAAGGAAGCAGGGAGGGTAATCAGAATAGCAAATGCACAAACTGAGGAAAAGATAGCTAATTTGGTTAAGAAGGGGGATAAAACCTTTTATAGGTATTTCAGGGAGCGTAGAAAGACAAAAAGAAGGATAGCGAGACTGAATCGAATGGATGGTGGATGGGCAGATTGTGACAGTGAAAAAGCAGGGATGCTGAATGAATACTTCTGTTCAGTATTCACAAAAGAGGAAGTGGGGGAGGTGCCAAATCCAATTAACAGAAGCACTCTGGAGAGAGGGGTTGATCCCAGTCCTTTCACAGAAGAAAGGGTTCTGAAAGAACTCCTGAAACTGAAGGTGGACAAAGCAAAGGGGCCAGATGGAATTCACCCCAGAATTCTAACAGAATTAAGCAGAGAACTAGTGACACCACTGACTACCCTTTTTAACCTATCATGGGAGGATGGTGTGGTACCTGAGGACTAGAAGAAGGTAGTTGTGATTCCCCTTCACAAAAGTGGGACCAAGACGGAGGCAGGAAACTACAGACCTATCAGTTTGACATCTGTGGTAGGGAAAGTGATGGAATCACTTCTGAAGGAAAGAATTGTTGAGTACCTAGTGGCCAGCAGGGCACAGGACCCAAGGCAGCATGGGTTCACAGTGGGAAGGTCATGTCAGACGAATATAATTGATTTCTTTGACTGGGTGACCAAAGTAGTAGACCAAGCAGGGGTTGTGGACATGGCCTACCTAGACTTTAGCAAGGCATTTGACACAGTCCCACACAAAAGATTAGTAGTCAAATTAACCAGCCTGGGAGTGGGTCCCAGTGTGGTAGCTTGGGTAAAACACTGTCTGAACAACAGGACACAGAAGGTAATTATAAATGGAGTCCACTCTGAAGAAAGAGGGGTTACTAGTGGGGTACCTCAGGGTTCAGTACTGGGTCCACTCCTTTTTAATGTCTTTATAAGTGACATTGCAGAGGGTCTGGAAGGAAACGTATGCCTCATTGCAGATGACACAAAGATCTGCAACAGGGTTAATACACAAGGAGGCGTGGAAAGGATAAGAAGGGACTTGGAAAGGTTGAAGGAATGGTCAGAAGTATGGCAGCTTGGATTCAGTGCAAAGAAGTGCAAAGTAATGCACCTGGGAAACAAAAACCCAAGGGAAGATTACACAATGCGGGGGGAGGTAGTAAGAACAACAAAAATGGAAAGGGACCTGGGGGTAATCATATCAGATGAACTTAAGGTTGGCTAGCAATGTGAGAAGGCAGTAGGGAGAGCTGGGGGGATACTGGGATGTATAGGGAGAGGTATCACCAGCAGAAAACAGGAAGTTGTTATCCCCCATACAGACAGTTGGTGAGACCCCATCTGGAGTACTGCATCCAGTTCTGGAGACCCCATCTCCGCAAGGACATAGACAGGATGGAGGCAGTTCAGAGGAGGGCAACTAAAATGATGCAGGGTCTGCAAGAGAAGCCATATGAGAAGAGAGACTAAAGGAGCTTAATATGTATACCCTTGAGGAAAGGACGGAGAGGGGGGACATGATAGAAATGTTTAAGTACCTCAGTGGAATCAACAAAATCAAGAGGGTAGCATCTTTCAGAAAAAGACATGTACAAGAACAAGGGGACACAATTTGAAGATATAGGGGGGATGGCTCAGGGGCAATGTGAGAAAGTATTTTTTCACAGAGAGGGTGGTGGACACATGGAACAGCCTTCCTGAGGAGGTTGTGGGGTCTAAAACTGTGGGAGAATTCAAGAATGCATGGGACAGACATTAGGAAATTTTTGTGGGGGGGTAGGAAGAAATAGGCTGTTGGTTAAATAGGATCTGCAGCTTATCCTCTAGGTAGGGAAATGGGCAGACTAGGTGGGCCAAGCGGTCCTTATCTGCCATCAAAGTCTATGTTTCTATGTTTAAAGGGACATTGTCAACCTCTTTAGGCCTCACATTGTCCCTAGCTGAAAAAAACATATTAAGATTGTTTGTATTCTGTACAATATGCTGATGTGGCTTAAAGTTTGATTTTCATTCATTTTTCTCTTTTTAAAAGTGTTAAACAGACTGCCCACCATACTGTTGTTACCATACAAAACTGTGTTTGTTTACATTCCTTAATTAACTTCCACTGCATCTTTCCTGGACTTGGGAACACCCCAAATGCAGTCTAGTCACTCAAGATGCAGTGGGAGGAGAGGAAACTATTGCATCATGAGTGGTTGCACTACTTGGGGGTGATCCCAATGTTCAGGAAGTGAACAACAGCGGCAGATCAAGGATTTGGATAAAAATAAGTTTGGGTGTAATTACATAATTATCATGCATTTAAGTTCTGCTGAGAAATCAGGCAGATTAAATCCCCAGCAACACTAATGAACTTTAGAGCAGGTAAGTAATCATAAATTGGGAGTTTTCATCTTGAAATAGTATGATGCAAAAAGGGTTGACAATGTCCCTTTAATAATATGTGCACTTTACAACTTTGAAGAATTAAATAAGCTTACATCACATGTGGATCAGTATCTTAATGGTGAAAAAGCATATACAAAGCTTATAAAAGGAAAAAAGTGCTCTGCTGGAGGTTGTTTTTTAATAAGGCTTTGCTGTATTAATTAGCAGTCTTTCTTTTGCTCACTCTATTATGATCTTTTTGTGTCTATTTCGGCAACCTTTTTCAAATTAAACTGTTTAGCTCCCAACTCCTAGTGAAAGCATCTTCTCACCTCTGCTGCTTACTGTGATCTGATGCTAGCAGTGTAATGTCACCCCTTCTATAACGTCACCTACGGCAAAAGTCAATTAGGGCTTTGGCGCTTAAAATTTAAATACAAACAACAGGGAGACATGCTAAAAGGAAATGTAAAACATATTAGAATCCTTTAAGTTCTCCAAAACTCTAAACTTTTTAAAAATAAATACAATACTCCCCTTGCAGAAACTCTTTTTATGGCACAGAGGGTCAGAAGTGTACAAAATGACTAAATTCCAACTTTGCAACAATATATTGCACCTTGCTTTACAACACTTTCTTTTTAAACATAGAAAAACAGAAGCTGATGGCAGATAAGGACCACAAGGCCCATCCAGTCTGCTCATTTCTTTTTCTGCCTTATAAACGTGCCATCGGCCTTTGCTCTGTCATGGCCTATCTATTCATACTCATCTGCATACCTCTCAACTGTCACACATTATGAGGTACGTCACTCGTTTGACCCCTCAGAAATCCTCTGCCCCACATGAAGAAGGGGATATTCCACATTTCCCAATGAGACTTTGAAGCAGAAATTCATAATTATCTACCGTGCTCAGTTATCAGCAAACATTATTGACATTAGTGAACTGACAGCAATAGTGTTCTGAACTTGCAGTGCCAAGTTTGTTGATATGTCGCTCATTTTGGTCATTTGTCACACATCTTGTCACACATTTCAGGGAAGAAAGGTTGAGAGGTATGTTCATCTGTATTGTCCCCTTATGCCTATCACATGCCTGTTTGAAGCCCTGCACTGTATTCATATCCACCACTTCCTGAGCTAAGCTGTTCCATGCATCCACCACCCTTTCTGTGGAAAAGAACTTCCTCACATTACCCCTTAATCGGCCTCCCTGTAATCTCATGCTGTGTCCTCTTGTCCTGCTATTTTTCTTATATTGAAACATGTTAGACTCTTTCACCTTGTTAATGCCCTTAAGGTGTCTGAATGTTTCGATCATATCACCGCTTCTCCTCCTTTGCTCTAGGGTATACATATTGAGCTCCTTTAATCTGTCCTCATATGTTTTCTGATGCAGTCCCTGCACCATTTTTGTTGCCCTCTCTGGACTGCCTCAATTTGGTTAATGTCCTTGTGAAGGTGTAGCTCTAGTACTGCACTAGTATTCAGATGGGGCCTAACCAGTGTCTTGTAAAGAGGGATTATTACTTCCCTCTTCCAACTTGTGATACCCCTACTAATACACCCTAACATCCCCCTAGCCTTACCTACTGCTTTAGTGGTCTGCTTGCATGATTTCAGGTCATCGGTGATGATGATGATGCCCAAGTCTGTTTCTTCCCTTGTGACTGCCAGCAGTTCCCCTCCCAGCCTATAGGTGGCTTCAGGGTTTCTCTTCCCTGTGTAATGTGAGGAAGTTCTTTTTTATGCCTGCCTGCAGCTCCTTGGAAGCTGCCTGCCCTTAAACCGAACTGCTTCAGCTCCACCATGGTCGGTTGGCACCCAGCCAGCCATCGACCGAGACCAGGACGCCCACCTGCAGCTCCTTGGAAGCTGCTTGCCCTTGAACGGGGCTGATTCAGTTCCCCCACGGTCAGTCAGCACCCAGCCAGCCACTGACCCAGACCAGAACGCCCACCTGCAGCTCCTTGGAAGGTACGGCGACATACGGCGACAGTGCAGCCAATCGGAACACGGGCACTTCCAGGGGCTAGTTTTCCATTAGCAGGTTTTACAGATCTGCCACTAGAGGGATTCTTTTTCTTTCATTTAAAAAAAAAAAAAGTCGACCCTCTTAAAGTCATAGTTGCTTTACTTGCTATATACCTTCCTTGTACTGCCTCTCTCCAAAATACTATTTTGCTGAAATCTTCTCTTTTTACTACCTCTCCCTGCCTATTTCTTTTTTTTCTTTTCTTTTGCCCTACACCAGCTATGAGTTCCCTCCCCCACTTGCTCCTTCCCCTTCTCTCCCCACTAAGATTGGTCTTAAAGCAAGCCTATCCCTATTGTACCACATTGTATATCATTGGGACTGTCATAAGGACTCTATCTACTGCCCATATGCTAAAAGGAAACACAAATTATCACTACTGGACCTGCACCTCTGTTCAATGAAGCTCCTTCTACTTCTCCTACTGATCTTGGGCAATGTTCATACTGAAAAAGGCAGGAGCCTTCACCATCGCAACCATTAACATCTGCAGCCTGTTACCAAAGCTTGATGCACTCCAAGCTTTTATCAGCCTACATAATCCTGACATCCTTGCTGTAGTTGAAATATGGCTGACACCAAAAGTTCCTGAACTGGCAATTACCTTACAGGGCTACGATGTTTTCAGACTGGACCGTGTCTCTAACAGGGGAGGGGGCTGTGCCATCTTCATTAAGGATAATCTCCTGGGGCACCTTGTTCCACCCCTTGTCCCTGCCTCCTCGGCCCAGCTTCTACCCATTAAAATTCTTCTAGGTCCCAATCAAAAAGCTCTCACCATTGTCTCTGTATATATTCCACCTTGAGATCAAGATCTTGGCATCAAAGAAGTTCTTAACTTCGTCAGCTCCCAACCTCCTGGCTCTGAACACATTCTGCTTGGTGATTTCAATATAAACTGGCTTGCATCTGATGTCTACACTCAAAAGGATGCCCTTGCAGCTGCCAACCTGTCACAATTGATTGCCACACCAACTCAGATAAATTACAAACTGGTACCAGTACCCTGCTTGACTTGGTTCTCACCAGTCACCCTACCAGGATATCTCATACCTCCGCTCTCCCAGACTCTCTCAGTGACCACTCCCCAGTTATATGTGAATGGTCTAATAAATTTCTAAAGCCACCCCCTATAATCATTACCAGCAGAGTCCTCCCCTGTGATCAACTTACCCATCTCAGACAGTACTTATCCTTGCAAGACTGGCTGCCCATCTACAAGACGACGGATGTTAACCTTGCCCTCGACTACTTTATCACTGTCTTCAATAAGGTCTGTGACTTCTTCGCTCCTTCAAAAAAACAGAACACTAAAGCCCTCTGCAACCCTTGGATAACTGCAGAGCTCCTTTCCCAACTGAAATCTAGGGACCACCTGAGGGCAGTGGCTAAAGCCACAGGCAAATAAACTGACATCCAAAAATACAAACATACCCGTAATGCCTGCACAAAATCCATTCGTCTCACAAAAAGTTCATATTACAAGGACGTCCTCACCAACACCTGGGGAAATGGTCGGGCTTTCTGGGACAATATCAAGGACATTACTGGGAAACAATCAAAGTCCCGTCCGGCCATGTTAATTGTTGAAGGGTCCACTACCCTTGATCCCATGGTCATTGCAAATACCTTTAACATGGCTTTTACTTACCTCAGTACTGTTCTACCACCCGACTTCTTCACAGTCAGTCACACCCCCTCTAACTTACCCAGCACTCTGTCAAACCACCCTCATTTCTACTTCAGGGAGATTAAGATGAATGAAGCTCGTTGCCACATCGCCTCAGCCATCTCCACTTCCAGAATCAGCAGTGACACCCTGGACCTTAAGCTGCTATCACTATACTTGATGAGGTCCTCAGTCCCCTAACTAAAATTCTTAACATCTCTCTCTCCACACCAGTACATTCCCTGAAATATGGAAACCTGCCACCGTGACCCCGGTCCACAAAACTGGGGATAAGACCTGCCACTCTAACTACTGCCTGATCTCCATATTGCCACCACTATCCAAGGCCCTAGAGCGTATTGTTGCGGACCAGCTCACTGATTATTTGGACAAATATAATATTCTGCGCACACAACAGCACAGTTTTAGAAAAGGGCATAGTACCACCACTGCCCTGCTTGAATTTACTGCTGCAGTGCATAGTTCCCTTGATAAAGGACTTCTTACAGGGGCTGTCTTCATCGACCTGTCAAAGGCTTTTGACACGGTCCATCATTGACTGCTGTATGACCAACTACTCCTTGCTGGCCTCGCACTGGACTCAACCTGCTGGTTCAGAAGCTACCTTGACAACTGCTCTCTAAGAGTAAAAATTGCCAATGCTATCTCTGACATCTTGCCTGTCCGCTCCGGAGTACCTCAGGGGTCCATACTGCACCCTCTCCTTTTCAGCGTCTTCTTAAACTCCCTACCACAATCTTGCTTAGAACAAATCATCCTGTATGCGGATGATGCTGTTGTCTTTTCTACGCACAAGGACCTTTCACCATTACAACACAGCCTCCAACTTGGATTAAGTGCCATTGAAACGTGGTTCTCCAATCACAAACTAGTCCTCATTCACAAGAAAACCAAGTCCTTGCTATTCTGCAGTTCACATAACCGTTACAAGCAACACCCCCTTGCCATCTCCACCAAGCAGGGGACTGTCCTCGAACAAGTTTACTCTTTCAAATACCTAGGGATTCTGCTTGACCCCAATCTCTCCTATACGGTTCACATTGACAGCATGGCTAAAGCTGCCAGCACACAACTTGGATTACTCTACAAGCACAGGCAGCACCTCAACCCAGAGGCTCTAAAGATTGCTGTCCAGAGCTCAGTGGTGTCAATTGTTGATTATGGCCTCATTATCTATGGCTCCGCCACGATGTCCGCTCTCTGATGTATACCAACTGCTCTTAACAAAGCATGCCGACTCACAACTGGTGCCCACTGCCTCACCCACACCTGTGCCCTTTATGAACAATCTGGATGGCTCCAACTATCCACCCATAAAAAGTATCTCACATGTGCTATGGCAGGAAAAATCAACCTTGGCCTCACACCCCCAGTGTTACTGCCTTGTTACATCAAAACACTAACCGACAGAAGACCAGGAGCTTGACAACCCATATTCTACAAGTTCCTCGCTGTCGAACTACACAAGGCCAACTCTCCTTTGCCTATTGGGCTCCTCTATGGATGAATGGTCTCAGCCACACCATCTCCTCTGCCTCAACACTAGGTCTGTTCAAAACCAGACTCCAGGCCCATCTCAATGCCTCTAGCTCCTGTTACTGCCTCTCTTAGATGATGACCTGCACAGCTTAAATCCTAACTTATATACTGCTTAACCCCAGGCCCCCCAGTCCCCATCCCCCCAGCTCCTGAGGTGCCACTTCAAATCTCAGGTCTTCATACCACCTCATTAGTCTCTCCTTGCCCCATTACAGAATTTATCCCCCAACCCCCACCCTGCCTCCTTTTTCTCTTCTATCACTCCTTCCCATTTATTTTTCGACAAATGCCTCCGGCTGCATCTTCATCCTCCCTCTCTCCTCTCATCCCTGTTTCTCTGCCACCCCGGGTGCCTGACCCTACCCATTCCTTGTGGGCTTATGCGTCCTAGCTGTGTTCATCATCTTACTATAGCTGCCTCTGTTAACTACCTACACTTCTCCTCATCATCTACCCCTTACTCTTCCTATAATTGACCCCTTTCAATAGCACTGTTGTACATGAATTGTTTACTGTTATTTCACTGTTGCTTCATTGTTGTTTGTTGTTTCTGACGTGGAATCTTTGTAAAAGAGCTTTGGCTCAAAGGTACTTGTAATCCTAGAATAAATAAATAAATAAATGTGCATGATCTTGCACTTCTTTGCATTAAACCCCGGTTGTCACTTTCCGAACCATTTTGCTAGTTTATCCGGATCTCTTCTCATTCTGCCCATCCCATCTGGATCATTTACTCTTTTACAGATCTTGTTGTCATCTGCAAACAGACAAACCTTACCCTCCAGTCCATCTGCAATGTCACTGATGAAGATATTGAAGAGGACTGGCCCCAGGACTGATCCCTGAGGTACCCCACTTTTGACTTGCATCTCTTCTGACTGTATACCGTTTACCACCACTTTCTGTTTTCTGCCCATCAACCAGTTTGCCACCCAGTTGACCAACCACACGAGGACCTGCGAGAAGGGTAGTGTGGTGTTTGTGGGGGACTTCAACATGCAAGGAGTGGACTGGAGTACCCCAACAACCAGGAACAGAAGGGAGCAGGTACTGCTGGATGCCTTCAAGGACAGCTTCCTGCTGCAAATGGCCAGTGAATCAACCAGGTTAAGAAATACCCTTGACCTTCTGCTGGCAAATGGGGACTTTGTGAGAGAACTTACAGTGGAGGAACTGCTGTCAGGGAGTGACCACCACTCAGTATGGCTCACATTGGATATGGGCAAGGAAGGAGTGGAATCAGGCACAAGAGTGCTAGACTTCAAGAGGGCCAACTTTGGGAGGATGGGGGAAGTGGTAAAAGGGTACCTGGCCAGAATTCAATCTAGTATGAACACTAACCAGAGGTGGGAGCTCATAAAGCTGGGGATAGTGGAGGCAACAAAAACCTGCTGCAAGGCTCAGAGCAAGAAGGCTAGGGCTAAGAAACTGAGCTGGTTGAGCAAGGAGGTCATGGAAAAGGTAAGGAGAAAAAGTGCAGCCTTTAGGAAGTACAAGAAAACAAGGAGGGGGAGGACAGGGAGGAGTACTTGACAGAATCAAAGGAGGTGGCAAGGGCCGAAAGGGGAGCCAAAGCATCTACAGAACTCAGGCTGGCACAAGGCATTAAGAAGGGGGAGAAGGACTTCTTTAGGTACTTCAGGGAGAAAAGGAGCTGTAAAGACCACATAGTATGGATTAGGAAGGAGGGGGGTTGGGTGGAAGCAGGGTGCGATAAGGCAGAAGCACTAAATGAGTACTTCTGCTTGGTATTTACTAAAGAGAAGAGGGGGTGACACCCAAGGGGGGATAAATTGCAGAAACAGGGAGGGAAGGGGTGACAGATGGGGAAATCATGGAGGGCAGAGTACGGGAGGGTTTGAAGGCACTGAGGGTGGACAAGGCGCCAGGCCCAGATGTCATCCACCCCAGGGTACTAAGGAGCTTTGGCAGACCTATTTAATGCCTCACTACATTTGGGGTGTGTACCTCAGGATTGGAGGATGGCTCATGTGGTGCCCCTCCACAAGAGTGGCCCCAAGGATGAACCGGGAAACTACAGACCAGTGAGCCTCACATCCATTGTGGGTAAGCTAAGGGAGACTATCCTGACGGAGAGGCTGGTGGCTCTCCTAGAGGCCAAAGGACTACAGGACAGCAGATAGCATGGCTTCATAAGGGGCAGATCCTGCCAAACCAACCTGGTGGAGATCTATGACTGGGTAACTAGGCAACTGGACAGGGGCCATACAGTGGATGTCCTGTATCTGGACTTCAGTAAGGCATTTGACTTGGTAGAAGACACCAAGAGAAAGGACTGCTGTGTGACTGAACTTCTCTGCTGGGACTAAAATAGAAGAACTTTTGCATTTGGACCTTTAATTTAGGGTAAAAAACTAACATACAAAACAAAAACAAAAAAAAAGTGTGTGTTTGGGTTAACTGAACTGAATGGGTAACTGAAAAGTCATCTAGGTGTAAATCTCAGGTGACTGAAAGGACTTAACTGCCGTGAGGTTTAAATTACTTGTAGAAAGATCTGGTAAGTAGGGGGAGTGGCTTAGCTAGAAGGAAGCTACATTTAAAGACTGCCTTAGAAAGATTCTGCTAATAGCTTGGCAGAAGACACCAAGAGAAAGGACTGCTGTGTGACTGAACTTCTCTGCTGGGACTATATTGCTCTTCTTCCCTCCCCCACCCAAAGCTAGTTCTATTTTTATAGGCACAGGATTTGACTGACAACAGGAACTTCCTGTTATGGGGCAGGAAGTGAGTGATCACAGAACCACCAAGGACCCACCATCCTAGAAGGGCAAGAGTAGCTCTCCGGCCCCCTCTAGCTGCTGGAGGTCTGCCTCTGAACAAGTAAGTGGTCTACTGAGAAATATAGGATATTCTTGTCTCAGAACAGGACAATCCGGAGCTTAAAGGGCACACAGGCAGAAAGTAAGGAGAGAGAAAAAAACAGACAAAAGAATAAGGATTGCTAACAGTTAAGGGGTCAGAAATAAGACATGATTGGAGTGGTGGCAGTGCAGTGGCTGTGGAGCAGCAGTCTTCTGGGAGATGTTCTGGAGGATGCGGTGTTGTCCCATCTGCAGGCACCCTCTGGGCTGAGGGATGAGGTTGCTCATCTCCAGGCTGAGCTGGCCAGGATTTGGGACCTCCTCTTCCATCCAGGGACCACCAGTGCCACTGCCGCTGCCTCAGAGGTTGCCAAGAAAGAGGAGCGGTTGGACCACAGTGGGCTCAGGGAGGGTGAGGGTGGTGGAACAGAGGCACATCCCTCCAGTTGTACCTCCACACCCTATGCCATTCTGGCAAAGTGTGGTTCCTCTATGGAGGCACCTACAGCGGAGACCAAGGAGGATGCTGGGAACCTCCACAAAGGAGACCCACAGGAGGGTGGCAGGGGACCCTGCAGGGGAAGGAAACAACTCCTGGAGGGGACCCCATCTAGGGAAGGTAGAACTGGGCAAGGAAGGGGAGAGGGAGGTAAGGTGTCTGCCTGGCGCCATGGCTTGGAGGGACAGGGAGCGAATCCTCAGGATTGCCAGAGCAGCTGCACAGGGGAGGGAGCTGGATGTCATTGTCCACCTAGGGACAAATAACCTGGCTAAGAAAGGGATTAGAGAAGTGCAGGAAGAGTTTGTGGAATTGGGGAGGGGCCTTAGTCAAGTAGCACGCACGGTAACCTTTCCGGAGGTGCTACCCATCTATGGCATAGGAGAGGCTAGGATGTTCTGTACCATGGGATTCAATCAGTGGTTGAAAAACTGGTGTGGAGCTCAGGGATTTGGCTTCATTGGGGACTGGGGGTCCACCTGGAGTGATGCAAGCCTATACTGGCATGATGGGCTGCATCTGTCCGGGAGGGGAACCAGGATCCTAGGTGATAGGTTTAAATGCTTCATTGGCAAGCTTTTAAACTAGCCAAGGGGGAGGCACTGGAAAGGAGCAGGAAAATCCTAGCCCCCCAAACAATCACGGTAGTAAGTGTGGCAAACACCAACATGGAGGTGTCGAAAGGGAGAAGGGCAGGGGTAAATGGAGAAAGTGACAAAGGCAAGAAGGACAGGGATGGGGCAAAAGGGGTAAGGCCATCAGGAAATGGAGGGTAATGAGTACCAATGCCTCGTAGTCTGGGCAACAAGCCCCTGAGCTGGTGGCCTTAATGGAAGAGGGATGCCTGGATATCGAGCAGTCACAGAAACATGGTACACAGAGAACCATGACTGGGATGTTAACATACCAGGGTACATAACCTACAGGAGAGACAGGCAGGGAGAAGAGGGGAGGAGTAGCTCTCATGTAAAGGAAGGGATAAAAGCAACTGAACAAAAGAGTAAACAGGGAGGAGAGGAGGCACTGTGGGTCACCTTGGAGACTGGAAAGGGCACCACAATCCGCACAGGGGTTGTGTACAGACCCCCATGTCAGGGGAAGGAGTGGACAAGGATATGATGGAAGGCATTCTTAGAATGGCAGAGAAAGGGGAGATACTGTTGATGGGAGACCTGAATATGCCAGATGTTAACTGGAGCACATTTGCTGCAGCCACATCCAAGAGCAGGGCCATTCTTGATGCCCTACAGGTGGCAGGCATTAGACAGCTAGTTTCGGAACCCACTCGTGAGGGAGCAATCTTAGACCTCGTACTCTCAAACGGCAGCAGTGAGAGGATCTCAGATCTAGAAGTAGGTTGCCATCTGGGGACAAGTGACCATCAAACAGTGTGGTTCACTTTAAACTCAGCTACAGAGTCAAGCCATACAAAAGTGAGGGTACTGGACTTTAGGAGGGCTGACTTTGGCAAGATGGGAGAGTGCCTCAGAAAAGCACTAGCAAACAGGCTAGAAGGAGGTGTGGAGCAACAATGGGGAATTATCAAAACTGCCATCACAGACGCAACAAGCCTTTGTGTGAAGCAAATAAACAAATCAAAATGAAAGAAAAGCCACTATGGTTCTCAAGAGAGGTGGCTGTGAAAGTCAGGAAGAAAAAGATAGCATTCCGGAAGTATAAGGAAACACAGAAGGAGCAGGACAGAGAGCTGTACCAGTTAAGGCAGAAAGAAGCAGGGAGGGAAGTCAGAATAGCAAAGGCCCAAACTGAGGAAAAGATAGCCAACTCAGTTAAGAAGGGGGATAAAACCTTTTATAGGTACATCAGCGAGCGTAGAAAGACAAAGGGAGGGATAGTGAGGCTGAATAGAATGAACGGTGGGTGGGCAGAGGGGGACAGTGAAAAAGCAGGAATACTGAACGAATATTTCTGCTCAGTATTCACAAAAGAGGAGGGGGAAGTGCCTAATCCAATTAACAGAAACACTCTTGATAGGGGGGTCGATCCCAGTCCTTTCACAGAAGAAAGGGTTCTGCAAGAACTCCTAAAACTGAAGGTGGACAAAGCAATGGGTCCTGATGGAATTCACCCCAGAATTCTAAAAGAATTAAGGAAGGAACTAGTGAAACCAGTGGCTACTCTTTTTAATAAATCATGGGAGGATAGTGTGGTACCCGAGGACTGGAGGAAGGCGGATGTGATTCCCCTTCACAAAAGTGGGACCAAGACAGAGGCAGGAAACTACAGACCTGTCAGTCTTACCTCTGTGGTAGGGAAAGTGATGGAGTCACTTCTGAAGGAAAGAATAGTTGAGTACCTAGAGGTCAGTGGAGCACAGGATCCAAGGCAGCATGGGTTTACAGCGGAAGGTCATGTCAGACGAGTCTAATAGATTTCTTTGACTGGGTGACCAAAGTAGTAGACCAGGGAGGGGCTGTGGACATGGCCTACCTAGACTTTAGCAAGGCATTTGACACAGTCCCACACAAAAGATTGATAGTCAAATTAACCAGCCTGGGAGTGGGTCCCAGGGTGGTAGCCTGGGTAAAACATTGGCTGGACAACAGGACACAGAAGGTAATTGTAAATGGAGTCCACTCTGAAGAAAGGGCGGCTACTAGTGGGGTACCGAAGGGTTCAGTATTGGGTCCAGTCCTTTTTAATGTCTTCATCAGTGACATTGCAGAGGGACTGGAAGGAAAAGTATGCCTTTTTGCAGATGACACAAAGATCTGCAACAGGGTTGATACACAAGGAGGCGTGGAAAGGATGAAAAGGGACTTAGCAAGGTTGGAGGAATGGTCAGACGTATGGCAGCTAGGATTCAATGCAAAAAAGTGCAAAATAATGCACCTGGGAAACAAGAACCCAGGGGAAGAATACACAATGGGTGGGGAGCTAGTAACAACAACAAAACAGGAAAGGGACCTGGGGATAATCATATCAGATGACCTTAAGGTTAGCAAGCAATGTGAGAAGGCAAGGGAGGGCCGGGGTATACTGGGATGTATAGGGAGAGGCATCAGCAGCAGAAAACAGGAAGTTGTTATCCCTCTGTACAGACAGTTGGTGAGACCCCATCTGAATACTGTGTCCAGTTCTGGAGACCCCATCTCCGCAAGGACATAGACAGGATAGAGGCAGTCCAGAGGAGGGCAACTAAAATGGTGCAGGGTCTGCAGAGAAGCCGTATGAGGAGAGACTAAAGGAGCTTAATATGTATACCCTTGAGGAAAGAAGGGAGAGGGGGGACATGATAGAAACTTTCAAGTACCTCAAGGAATCAACAAAGTCCAAGAGGGTAGCATCTTTCAGAAAAAGAGACTTGCAAGAACAAGGGGACACAATTTAAAGATAGAAGGAGGGCGGTTCAGGGGCAATGTGAGGAAGTATTATTTCACAGAGAGGGTAGTGGCTGCATGGAACAGCCTTCCTGAGGAAGTTGTGGGGTCTAAAACTGTGGGAGAATTCAAGAATGCATGGGACAGACATAAGGCAATTCTTGTTGGGGGCAGGAAGATAAAGGCTGTTGGTTAACTAGGATCTGCAGCCTATCCTGTAGTTAGGGAAATGGGCAGACTAGATGGGCCTAGCAGTCCTTATCTGCCGTCAAAGTCTATGTTTCTATGTTTCTATGGTGCCGCATGGAAGGCTGGGAAGTAAGTTAGTAGGCACAGGGGCGGGTGCAAAGCTGGTGAGATGGGTAGGAAACTGGCTTCAGGGAAGGCAACAGAGGGTGGTGGTGGGTGGGGAGCTCTCACACCCAAGGGTAGTGATGAGCGGTGTTCCACAGGGCTCGGTGTTGGGACCAGAGTTGTTTGGGATATTCATTGCAGACATATAGTGGGACATCAAGAGCAAGATCAGTCTGTTTGCTGATGATACCAAGGTAGGAGCAGTGGTGGATGACCTAGGAGGATGGCAGCGGTTGCAGGATGATCTGGCAAAGCTTGAAACCTGGTCAGACACCTGGCAACGGGGCTTTAATGCCAAAAAGTGCAAGGTGCTGCATTTTGGGATGAAGAACCCAAGGAGGAGTTACCAGCTGGGGGGGGTGCAGCTAGCCCAGACAGAGGAGGAGAAGGATCTGGGGGTGCTCATTACAGGGTCAATGAACAACTCTTCACAATGTAGGAAGGCAGCTGCAAAGGCCAACAAAATGCTGGGTTGTATTGCAAGGGGTATATCCTCGAGGAGGGAGGAGGTGATTCTGCCACCGTATAGGTCATTAGTTAGACCATACCTGGAGTCCTGCATGCAGTACTGGCACCCGTATCTGAAGAGGGACATTAAGTTACTGGAGGGGGTGCAGCGCAGGGTGACAAAGATGATCAAGGGGCTGGGGGACTTATCATACGAGAGGAGGTTGAGGGAGTTGAACATGTACTCACTGGAGGACAGGAAGGACGGGGGGACATGATTGAAACCTTTAAATACATGAAAGGAATAAACAAGACAGGTACAGAGGGGCTGTTCAAAGTAAGGGAGGGGAGGGACACCAGGGGCCATGATATGAGACTGGTGGGAGGAAGGTTCAGGAGGGAGATGAGGAGACACTTTTTTTACATAGAGGGTGGTGGCTGGGTGGAATGCATTACCTGCAGAAGTGGTATCTAGTGGAACAGTGGACTGCTTCAAAAGGGGATAGGACAGGACAAGGGGGAGGGTTAATGAAGGGGAAGGGTGGAAGGGAGGGGCAGCTGCAGAATAAGGGGTGCTAGCTGCACATTTGAGCAGACTTGATAGACTTCTAGGCCTTTATCTGCTGGCAAATTTCGTATGTACGTAACTTCTGAACCAGCCTGAGCCTACCCATCTCATTAGTCAGTCTTCTATGTGGAACAGCATCAAAAGCTTTGCTGAAGTCAAAGTAGGCAACATCAACTGCTCCTCCTTGGTCCACCACTCTGGTTACCCAGCCAAAGAAATCTATGAGATAAGTATGACAGGACCTTCCTGTTGTAAACCCATGCTGTCTTGGATCCTATGCTCCTATGGATTCCATGGTGTTGCACTATCTTTTCCTTAAGGAGTGCCTCCATAATCTTGCCCACTACTTAGGTAAGACTGACTGGTCTGTAATTCCCTGCCTCCTCCCTGCTACCACTGTTGTGGAGCGGGATCACATGAGCCCTTCTCCAGTCTTCTGGGAATTCTCCTATGCTCAGAGACTCACTAAACAGGTCTGATAATGGCTCTGCTAGTTCAACCCTTAGCTCCTTTAGTACCCAGGGATGAATGCCATCAGGTCCCATTGCCTTGTCCACCCTGAGCTTATCCAGCTCTTGTAGGACTCTTTCTTTTGTGAAGGGACTAGTGCTCACCTTCCTCCCCCCTGTGTCCATGGTGCGGAGCTGTGGGCACTGCCGTACCTTCTCTTCAGTAAATACTGAGCAGAAGTATCTATTTAGGATAGATGCTTTTACATGGTCCTCCTCCTCACATGCTCTCTTAACTCTTTTGATCTTAGCAATACCCCATCTGGACTTTCTCCTTTCACTAATGTATCTATAGAAAGTCTTGTCACATTCCTTTACAGTTTGTGCTAGTGTTTCCTTGTGTAACTCCCGGACCCCTGCCTTTCTACAAAACAACAGGTGGCATGCTGTAGAAGCTGACAGCAGTACCTGGTGGGTACTGGGTTAGGGGAGGACTAGGTTACTCGGCACAGGGGGCCTAGGTTTGGCTACTCTGCACAGGGGCGCCCAAGTAAATCCGAACACAGGAAGCAATAACTCTAATGTCCAAAACCAGGAATGCGATTCTACAGTGTGGCTTTTATTCACATCCAAACTGAACAAACAAAGCATAGATGGACCCCCATGGGGCTACATTCCTGGTAATGCAGATTAGAGACAACAGAACACTTCTTCACATTTCCAGCCTTAAGGATCTGAACCCACCAGGCACACAGCCCGAACTTGCATGCAGCTTTGGGAACACAGCCCGACTTGTACACTACTTGGGTTTTCCCCACTGGCCCAGCTCCCCCGCCGGCCACTTGATCTATGGTCCATTATGGGAATAAACCAGTTTTCCAATTGGTGGCTCCCCAAACCACCTTAGAGCCTTTGACTCCTAGTGGGAACTTTCCTTCCAGTCCCATGTCTGGGTACTTCCCTCATCACTGGCCAAGTGCATGAGGCAAAGTAGAAATCCACAGAGCAAATCCGTAGAGGTGGACCTGGTTACTAAAGATGGGGGGGTCTCCCACCTCCAGCTCCCACAATCTATACCCGGCCATTTCTCTGGAAACTAAACAACTCTTTTGAAAGCTTGGCAATGTAGATCACTGGGTAGACGTATGTCACATCTCCTCTACATGTCTTGACTTCCCCTATGTGCTGGACTTGAACATACTTTTACTTTTGGCTAAGCCTATTACTCTAGGCCTCCCACTACTTCAGTAGTCCAGTCCCCACTATAACACAAGTCCAGGGTGAAACATGGGCCCTTAAGAAAGAACAGAACTCACCCTCCGGTTGCAGGTGCCCCACAGGTGAATCATGAAATCTTCTTGTTTCCCAGACTCTTGGACAAAATAAGGCAGCTTCTTCACTAGCAGTAGCCGGGGGTTGTCCCTGGAAATGCAGGCAAAACCTTCCTGCCCCATCCCCTCAGGGATGGGGCACTGAGACTCGAATCAGTGGTCTCCACCACTTTAAAATAGCTCACTGTGTCTCTCTTTAGGTGGAAACACAAACCTTTTCCCTGAATGTAGCCCTATGTCAGGGCTGAGGCTCCAAGAGCCTAACACAGAGCTGCTGTGCTCCTCTCACAACAAGCTCCAAACTCCAGCTGCCTACAGACTACTGTTCAAAACCTCCCAACATTCTACTCCAACTCCCTGCTGTAGATTCCATTGTGGCACATGCAGCTGCAACAGTTCTATGGTGATGTCATCCCTCAGTCTCAGCAGAGACTGAGAACAGAGTGAGACAGTGTGAAGGCCATTTAACTGGAGTTTCACAAGCTGCCTTCCCTGCCTACCACTAGGTCTTACTGGGATTCTAGTAACCCTGGGTAACAAGGGGGTTACACTCAGTTTGGGCCTTTGTCTGCCTTACTGCCTTACCTGCTTCCCTTAGGGAAGTCTGGTATGCCTCCTGTCTTCATCCTGCTGAGTTCCCTTATATTTCCTGAAGGCCAGCCTTTTGGCTCTGACCTTTCCTGCTACTGTTTTTGAGAACCAAAGTGGTTTCCTTCTTCTTTTGCACTTCCTTTTCTCTCTAACACAATGGGACATTGCTTCAAGTATTGCATCCTTAATGGTTGCCCACTTTGCCTGTACCCCCTCACCTGTATTTCTTTTTGCCAGTGCTAGCTTAACTGTGCTGACCATCTTATCAAAGTCAGCTCCTCTGAAGTCCCATATTTTTGCTTTGGAATGGGATGATTTAGTTGTATTGGCTAAACTGAACCATACCATGTGATGGTCAATGGACCCCAGGTGACCTTCTACCTGGAGATCTGTGATCCTTTCCCTGTTAGTCAGTACTAGATCTAGGATAGCCCTGTTTCTAGTGGGTTGTTGCACCACTTGTTTGAGTCCCTCCCCCTGCAGGGAATTCACCATGTGTCTAGTTCTGGCAGATGTTCCTGCAGGTATTGACCAATCTGTATCTGGCATGTTGAAGTCTCCCATTATCAGAACCTCCCCTTTAGCTGTCATGTTTTGTATATCTTCTAACAGTAATGTATCTATGTCCTCCCCCCTGGTCTGGGGGCCTGTAGACAACCCCAGTTCTTATGGCTGTCCGATTTCCTGTTTCCAGGGTGACCAACAGTTCTTCTGGCTCCTTATGTGTATTATGAATTTCTGTAGCTATGATATTTTCATTGACATACAGGGCAACTCCACCCTCCCCTTTTGCACCTTGGTCTCTTCTGAACAGCACATAGCCCGGTACTGAAGTCTCCCAAGTGTGGTTACTGGTAAACCACATCTCGTTAATTGCTGCTATGTCCAGTTTAGCCTCTGTCATTATTGTCTGCAGGTATGGGATCTTGTTTCCCAGACTGTAAGCATTTGTGTACATGATTTTCCTCTGGCCAGATTTTAGTGTGTTAGTTGTTGGGTGAGGTCTGGCGTTTCCCTTGTGCGTCGTATGGGGAGCCAACATTTTCCCTTACCTGGTGATGCAAATGAACTGCAAACATGCTGAACTCCTGTTTGACCACTAGCTGAGGGGGGAGGGGTGTTCTTCCCATTCAACGTATGGGGTACTTCACCCCTTTTCTCCATTTGCTAGTTTAAACATTCTGCAAAGACGTCAAACTTCTGCCCCAATGCACTGATTCCCTCCTTAGTTAGATGCAGTCCATCAAATTTAAAGAACTTTCGCTCCCAACACTGTTGCCAGTTCCCTACAAATTTGTGTCCTTTTTCCTGGCACTAGTCCTTGAACCACATATTTAGCTCCCCTATCTCCCCTTCTCTGACCTTCCATCCATCTGCCCCCCCCCCCAGACTGGCAGGATCTCAAAGAAGGAGATGCCAGATGAAATGGATAATAGTTTGTCACCCAGTCTGGTCAGGTGTTCCTTGGTCTCCACAACTGACCGGCTGGTGAGATGATTAATCCCTATGTGTACCAGGCCGTCAATGTTTTCCCCTGCTTCCTGAACAATTTTAGCAATACGGTTAGTGTCTCTCCATGCTGAGGTACCTGGGAGACATCTGACCATTACCCCTGGCTTGAGATAGATATCAACTCCCCAGATCATGGAGTTTCTTATGATGAGAAGTATTTTGGATTTCCTTTTTCCTTTTTTTGTTTTGGTTCCTGTTTTGGGCGAGTTTTGTTGTGCTTGCTCCTGTGCTGCAGTGTCCTGCTCTGCAGTGTCCTCTGCCCCTTTGATTTCGGAGATAGAGTCAGATACCTGTTTGTAGTTTTTAATGGTTTGTGGAGGTAATATGTTGGAGAGCACCGAGTGATGGGGCACCCAATTTGCCTCTCCTAACCATCTGCCAGCCTCCCGGACCAACTACCCTCTGTGGTCAAGGTACTGCTGTTGGATGTTGGGGAAATGGCAGGTGATTCTTATAATATATTTCCTCTTAAATATGAAATTTGAGGTGTGCAGTCTCTGCCCATGCTGCCTGGAGCTGAGCCCTAAGATCTCCAATGGCCCAGCATGTAGGACAGTGTCCTAAATCCTGTAAAACTGCCCTTCTGAAAAGTGTTCCACAGTGCCTGCAGTTAATGATATCCATTCCAGATAATTTGCTTGGTTTATAATCTGGTCAGAGTAATTAGAAGGAAGAAAATGAAAGCAAAAGTTTGATTTTGTGTTTTGTTTGTTTGTTTTCGTATAACTTGTTATAACAAGTTAAATTACTAGTGCCCCTGTAAATGAGGTCACCGTGTGGATATACCACTAATCTGCCCCTTCCTGCTTTGCCACAGGAAATGTCACGACTGTGCTACCCTATAAAAGGAGTGTAGTGTGGGGTGGTTGGGGATGGGAGTGGATGTCTGGGCCCTTCCCCTGCCAAAAAAGAATGACCACATATGAAAGAAACAAGAAGGTAAGAGCAGAAACAATCAGTCAGCAACAAATGCAGTAACCCTGAAAGCTTATCCTAATGATAGATAAAACTGCAAAACCTGTAAAGCAGCACCTGTAATAATTTCACAGAAGATATACCCTGTAAGAAACACTTTGCTACAGAGAAAAATAAAGCAGTAACAGAAGATGTACCTTGCAAAAGACAATTTGAATCAGAAGATTATAGCAGTAATCTGTTAGCACACACCTGTAGGCACACCTTGTAATAATGCAGCAGAAGGTATACGCAGCAACAACACTCTGAATCAGAGAAAAATAAAGCAATAAAATGTTAATAACAAACAGTAGCAATCCCTGTAAATACAAAATAAAAATAACAACACACAATAAATCTGCCTAGCCAAAAGAAGTCTTAATCCTTTCCCTTGCTTTGGTAAGATTCTTTGCTCTGTCCTTTCAAGCAACCTAGAAGGAAAGAGCTCAGGTGAAGCTAGGTGCCTTGGCCAGCAAACCTAGTTTTCCAACTCCAAGATATCAACTAACCTGACCTTTCAGCCCTTCTTTCTGTTGGAAGCTCCAGGCAGTTTGCCAGCTCCACCCCCAGATATACACCTAATCCCTTGGAAGAGCTGTGGGAGAAAACCAATTAGCTCCTTCAATGTGAGAAGGAGACTACAACACCTCTAAGACAAAAAATCTTTTCAGCAAAATAATATATAAATAAATAAATAAAATAGTGGCAAACAGTAATTTTGCTTAGCTGAATGATAAAAAGTCACAAAAATTTAAGCACCACCTGTAATAATTTCACAGAAGACATACCCTGTAAGAAACACTTTGCTACAGAGAAAAATAAAGCAGTAACAGGATATATACCTTGCAAAAGACAATTTGAATCAGAAGATTCCAGTAGTAATTTGTTAGCACACACCTGTAGGAATACCTTGTAATAATGCAGCAGAAGGTATACCCAGCAACAGCACTTTGAATCAGTGAAAAATAAGGCAATAAAATGTTAGCAACAAACAGTAACAATCCCTGTGAGTACAAAATAAAAATAACACACAGTAAACCTGCCTAGCCAAAAGAAGCCTTAATCCTTTATCTTGCTCTGGTAAGATTCTTTGCTCTGTTCTTTCAAGCAACCTAGGAGGAAAGAGCTCAGGTGAAGCTAGGTGCCCTGGCCAGCAAACCTAGTCTTTAACTGTGTTTTATGATTCACATTTTAGAAACAGTAAGACTGCATTTTTGTTACCACCGTATATTCAGGTGGTAATGCTCTCAGACCCATTGCAGATTTTTACTGTCAATCGTGCTTTCACCTGTGTTTGTAGTCAGAAAGCTACCAGCTGCCTAAATTGAATCTTGTGGAGTAACTGTGTATGCTTGTTAAAAGAGTTCACTTTCCCCTTCTCCTGCCTCTGTATAACAGTCATCATTTTCTCAAATCTCTCCTGTCTCTTCGGTATTTGATATCAAAAATACAAAGGAATTCTAAATGGGTAACATCAGAGACCACAAAAAGAGATACCACATTCTATGTCAGCTGTGAAAAAGAGAGAACAAGACACTTCAAGTGTAGTACATTTAGGTCAGATTTGCACAAATAGTTCTGTGCCAGTTTTTAGACATTAAAATGGAGGTTACCAGAAATAAACTAGTTATAGTACCAGCCACCACCACTTAGAAAAATAGCACGCAATGGCATGACACAACAAATCCTGGTACCGGAAATATCACATTTAGATGAATGTGGCATTAAACAAAGGTATCAAGCCACACTGCACTGTAATGTGCAATGGTGACAAAAGTTGTGGTGACTAGCACTTTATTCTCCTGTAAATCATATTAGCACACTTCTGTTCTTTCTGTTAGCATTCGGCAGTCAGAATAGCAATGACCCAAACCGAGGAAAAAATAGCCAACTCGGTTACGAAAGGGGATAAAACCTTTTATAGGTACATTAGGAAGCGAAGAAAGACTAAGGGAGGGATAGTGATGCTTAATAAAGGGGAGAGTGGGTGGGCAGAGGGTGACAGTGAAAAAGCAGGGATACTGAATGAATACTTCTGCTCAGTATTCACAAAAGAAGAGGAGGGGGGAGGTACCTAATCCAATCAATAGATGCACTCTGGATAGGGGGGTCGATACCAGTCCATTCACAGAATAAAGGGTTCTGAAGGAACTACTGAAACTGAAAGTGGACAAAGCAATGGGACCTGATGGGAATCCCCCCAAAATTCTAAAAGAACTAAGGGGAGAACTAGTGACATCGCTGACTTCCATTTTTAACAAATTGTGGGAGGATGGTGTGATACCTAAGGACTGGAGGAGGGTGGATGTGATTCCCCTTCACAAAAGTGGGAGCAAAGCAGAGGCAGGAAACTACAAACCTGTTAGTTTGACCTCAGTGGTAGGGAAAATGATGGAATCACTTCTGAAAGAAAGAATTGTTGAGTACCTAGAGGCCAGTGGGTCACAGGACCCAAGGCAGCATGGATTCACTGCAGGAAGGTCATGTCAGACAAATCTAATAGATTTCTTTGACTGGGTGACCAAAGTAGTAGACCAGGGAGGGGCTGTGGACATGACCTACCGAGACTTTAGCAAAGCATTTGACACAGTTCACACAAAAGATTAATAAACAAGTTAACCAGCCTGGGAGTGGGTCCTATGGTGGTCGCCTGGGTAAATAACTGGCTGGACAACAGGGCACAGAGGGTAATAGTAAATGCAGTTCACTCCGAAGAAAGGGGGGTTACTAGCAGGGTTCAGTACTGGGGCCGGTCCTTTTTACTGTCTTTATAAGTGACATTGCAGAGGGACTGGAAGGAAAAGTACGTCTCTTTGCAGATGACACAAAGATCTGCAACACGGTTGATACACAAGGAGGGAGTTGTGGAAAGGATAAGAAGGGACTTGGCAAGGTTGAAGGAATGGTCAAAAGTATAGCAGCTTAGATTCAATGCAAAGAAGTGCAAAATAATGCACCTGGGAAACAAAAACTCGGGGGAAGAGTACACAATGGGGGGGGGTGGAGTTACTAACAACAACAAACATGGAAAGGGACTTGGGTTAGTCATATCAGGTGACCTAAAGGTAGGCAAGCAAAGTGAGAAGGCACTAAGGAGGGCTGGGGGGATACTGGGATGCATAGGGAGAGGCATCACCAGTAGAAAACAGGAGGTTGTTATCTCTCTGTATAGACAGTTGGTGAGACCCCATCTGGAGTAGTTCTGTGTGTAGTTCTGGAGACCCCATCTCTGCAAGGATATAGACAGGATTGAGGCAGTCCAAAGGAGGGCAACTAAAATGGTGAAGGGTCTGCACCAGAAGCCATATGAAGAGAGACTAAAGAGGGTCTCTCTGTATTGAAGCTGGCAGTAAAGCCTAGAGGTTAGAGTAATGAGCTGTGAATGAGCTTGGTACATCCCGCAAACAGACCTGGGTTTGATTCTTACAACCTCTACTTGCATACTATGTAACTCTGAGCAAATTACTTAAGCTCCCCAGTGCTCCCAGGTCACCCCTGAAAACAGGTACTTGTGCCTAGAGGGTCTTACTGAGTTACCAAAGGATAAATAAATACAAAAATAAATTAATGAATAAATAAGCATAATATATATACCCTCAAGGAAAGGAGGGAGGGGGACATGACAGAAACTTTCAAGTACCTCAAGGGAATCCACAAAGTCCAAGAGGGTAGCATCTTTCAGAAAAAGAGATGTGCAAGAACAAAGGGGGACAATTTGAAGATAGAGGGGGGGACGGCTCAAGGGCAATGTGAGGAGGTATTTTTTTCAGGGAGAGGGTGGTGGACTCATGGAACAGCCTTCCTGAGGAGGTTGTGGGGTCAAAAACAGTGGTGGAATTCAAGAATGCATGGGACAGACATCAGGCAATTCTTGGGGTGGGGGCTTATGAAGAAGTAAGCTGTTGGTTAACTAAGATCTGCAGCTTATCCAATAGGTATGGACATGGGCAGACTGGGTGGGCCATGCAGTCCTTATCTACCATCAAAGTCTGTTTCTGTGTTTCTATGTTTCTAGCTTTCCCCAGGCAGTCTAGATACCTGGTTCTTCCCATAACTCTCCCCACAGCTTTTTCTTTACCTCTGTCCCTTGGCTTGCAGTTCACAGCTCCTCAGCCCATCAGCATCACTGCGGCTTCCCTACAGGAAGCACAAAGAGACATAAACTTCTGCAAACTGAGGTAGGTTCTAAAAAGTGGACTGCAAGACTGCATCTAAAAGAGATAAAGCACCAATGGTATCTGGATCCAGATCCAGTCACTCCTTTGCAGACTTCAGGTTCTTGGCTTCATATGACTTATGGCGGCCATCATATGGTATCCATCAGCAGTCCCTAACTCTGTTCACCAGGGCATGAGTGTCCATCTGATCCGGTTAATCTGCCAACCAAGCCTCAACATGATCACCCTTGTTGGTGTTGGGAGGCTTGTTGCACCACTTCTAATAGGACCAAGGCATGACATTGCCCTGTTGGCACTGGCTGAATGAATGAGGATGCCCCCACACCATGCACTTGTGAATAAACTTGCCAGGTTGTATCTTACACCCTTCTTGATTAAAATGTTAACTCTCCCACCCTTTTCCTGCAGTTGTTCTACTCCCCTTTCTTTGGTGACTGCAGCCATCGGATCTGAAAGATGCTGTCCATGTGTTGCACACTTCTACCCAGGTTAATGGACCACAGCAATGGAATGTTCAGCACATTCCAGGTCCTGGCTGGGTTATTCTGTTTCCAACAACAAAATTTCTTGCTATACTCCATTCAACAACTCCTGTTTTGCTGCTATGTACAGCAATCAACCAGCAATAATAGTCTCAGAGGCTGGCCACCATAACCAGGTTTGACCCTGGCCACCTTGACCAGGTTTGCCTGGGTCAATATTCCCACAAAAATTGCAAAACCCACACAGTGCATCATATCTGGACCATTTTCATAGTCTCAACCCCCTCATACTTGTTCTTTTCTTTTTGTCCTCCAGCCACTTGGCCGTGTTAAGCAACATAAATATGTCCACATAATCCCTGTTGCCAATTTTTTGCCTCACCTTGTCAGAGGGGTGCAAACCCATAGGTTCCCCCAGGCTTACATAGCCAGTTGTAACCAGCTGAGGTAGTGTCTGCTGACCAAGTGCAGATGCAGTAAGCGATGTAGCCCCTCCCACTGCACAGCCAACCACTGCCGGACTTGCAGACTGGGACTCTGCTTGTTTTCACTCCTGGTCTTTGATGAAGGCTTGCACCCTGTTGAACTTTTGCTCAGACATCAATAGCTGCGCTCCTACCATGTGTAGCTGTTGACCCAACGGGGTCCCCAGAGGCTGAGGGAGAGCAAGGGGAGTAGGAGCCAGGCCTGCCAGTTGCTTGGGAGAACTGGGGTTGGGACGACTAGTGGAGAAAGGTGATCTGAACCAGCACTTGGGGAAGCCTACCTGATGACTCAGCCCCCCCCCCCGATGCCCACCAGAGGTAGGACCTGTGGTGGGGCTGCTCATGGAGGTTAGACTCCCATCCTGGGGACCAACCAGCACTAGAAGGTTGGCATTTGATAGCCCAGCAGGGGGGGCAGAGGCCACTCCTCTCCCTATCTCAGGTGCTTGAGGGTTCTTGGGGTTGGGACCATCAAAGGTTTGAATTAACAGTGCCCACAATGCAGCAACACTTAAAGTCTCAAATGTTGTTCTACCTTGCACCAGTTTTGCCAGTACAGCAAATATCTGCCAGGGTTTATGCATCTTCCTCTTATTAGATGGTGTTTCTTTTGGGTAGTTTACCAGCATTGACACTGGAGAAGTTGCAGGCTGCTTTTGTGGGTCTGGCTGAGCTGGCACCTCTGATGGGGTAGAGCCTTCCAGATTTTGGAAGCAGGTGTCCCACTATGACTTTCCCCTCACCAGAATCAAGGCCACCAGTTGCCTCTCAAAGTCTGCTGCCACTGCCTTCGCCTTCCCTGGCTTCCTGGATACTCTGCAATCTGTGGAAATGCAAACACAACACACAGAACACCAAACCTCTCTACCACTGAGCCTGGGTACACAGGGCGAGGGTCTTACCATGGCAGTCTGGCTTTATACTAATGCTCCTCCATCCAGTCCCACTAAGTAAAACCTGCACACACTAGCTAATGGAACAAAAATCACAGAGGCAAATTGCTGAACATATGCAAAAATGTATGGAGTATATAAATTTAATTAGGCGCATTGGTTTGGGTATCCCCAGCTCTGCTGTCTACTGTTTAATTTTGTAAAGTTGATCACAGTGTAATTTTGATGTCATAGCCAGAGGACTACTTGTTTAGCCTGTTACGCCACTCCCTGATGATTCTCTGTAGTGCGAGACACCAGAGCACCTACATGACTCATGATATATAAGTCCATTGCCTGTACTGAGTTATATATTCAGTACATTTTTGCATATTTTCAACAATTTGTCTCTGTAGTTTTTGATCCTTTTAGTAATGTGCACCACGTTCTGCTAATGTTGTTTGCCAATTGGTAGCCAGGCTTTGTGGCAGCACCTGTTCACCTGCACTGTTAGTGCTAGCCCTCTTTATTGCCACTGAGCCAATCAGCAATCTCACATAAGAAGGCAGAGTTCCTGTCCAGAGAGATAGCTGCTGCGCAAAACCAGCTGGCTCAGCTCTTTCAAACCATGGACAGGCTGTGCAACCCAGCCTGTCTACAGGTTCAAGGAGCCTTTTCACAAGATAAGTGTGACAAGTTTGCTTGTATTTTTGCAGATAAGTTGGCCAACATCAGGGCTGAAATCCACTCAGCACCCTCTATGGGGGTTAATGGTGGTCGGTGTATGGTCACTTTCCCCTTGGTCCTCCTGGATATCTTTTGACTGACTGGAAATAGTGGATGTCATGCGGATTGTCCTGAAATTGTGGCCAACTTGCTGTAGTTTGGATCCAGGCCCTACATGCCTAGTATTAGGGTGTTTGGAGATCACTAGCCCAGTCCTTCCAGAGTTTGTCTGGTGCTCTTTAGATTTTGGAGAATTTCCCAGCTCCCTGAAGGAGGTGGTGGTGACATTGATTCTTAAGAAAGCTTCTTTGGACCCAGGTATCTGTGCAAACTACAGACCTATCTCTAACCTTCCCTTCATTGGAAGGTGATTGAGAAAGTAGTTGTGCTGCAACTGGAGAACCATCTTACCATCCATGACTTCTCCGATCCTCTCCAGTCAGGTTTCCAGAAGACACACAATACAGAGACCGCTCTGAATCGGGTGCTCAATGATCTCCTGATGGCGGGAGACCAGAAGTGCCGTCCCATCTTGGTGCTCTTGGATCTCTTTTCAGCATTTGACACTGTGGACCATGATATCCTGCTCAAGCACCGGAGGGTCATCTGTGGGCTGGCTGGTCCAGTTCTTGGATGGTTTCATTCTTTCCTAGCTGGCAGGTCTCAGAGGGTGGTTTCATTTTGGTTTTTTTCCTCTGAACCATTCTCTCTGCCCTGCGGGGTACCTTCAGGGCTCGGTGCTGTCCCCCATGTTGTTCGCAGTGTATTTGCTGCCCCTCGGAGACATTGTACAATGATATGGGTTGAGTTTCCACTGCTACACAGATGATACACAGCTATGTCTGTCTTTTGCACCCGACCAGGATAGTGCAGTCTCAATGTTTAACAGCTGTCTGGTGGAAATCCATGCCTGGATGAAGTCTAGTTGACTGATATTGAACTCTGAGAAGACTGAGATGTTAGTTGTGGATCTGGGGCACTGGATAGAGAGGCTGGTGTCAGGGTTACCTTCCGGGCTTTGGCTCAATGATATATAGCTGCTACCTCTGAATCGGTGTGTAATTTGGGGGTGGTATTTGACAATGGACTGACACTGCGGGTGCAGGTGTCGGCAGTTGTCAAATCATCCGTTTCCCATCTTAGGAACATTGCCAGAATTAAGCGCCTTGTTCCATACTATGACTTGCCCACGTTGATCCATGCCTTTGTGACATCGCGCCTTGACTACTGCAACTCCCTATACCAAGGGCTTCCAGGGGTTGATGTCCACCACTTGCTGCTGGTGCAGAATGCTGTGGCATGATTATTGACTGGAGCTTCACGCACCAGTCATATTACTCCTGTGTTGCGTGATCTGCACTAGCTGCCTATACAGTGGCAGACCACCTTCAAGGTCAGTCTTCTGACCTACAAGGCCCTACACGAATTGGGACCAGATTACCTGCAAGAGCTCCTGGTTTCTTACAGCCAGGCCGACCTCTCTGCTTAACTGACGAGGGGTTGTTAGAGTTTCCAAGGGTGTGGTTAAAGACATCTGGTGCCAGGGCTTTTATGTTTGTGGCGCTATCCCTGTGGAACTCTGTACCTCATCAGATTAGAGAGTGAGGGACCGTAGATGGCTTCAAGACCAGTTTAAAGACCTATTTATTCAAACAGGCATTTAATATTTGAACGTTTAGATATTATGTAGATTTTAATTGAATCTGTTATTTCATGTGATTTTAATGAATTGTCTGATGTTTTGTATGTAAAGCGCTTTGATATTGGAATTGCACTATGTATATAAAAATATTATTATTATTATAATAATCTAGTGTCTAACAAATAACCTACTACTTTAATATAATTACTAGGATGCCTTTATCAAATGGGTTATGATTCTGCTTTAAATGCCGTAATAACCCGAAAACCAATTATTACGGTATTTCTCAAAACATTCTGTCACTACCAGCATCAGTCATTTGTTGCGTGCCACCTTATTGGCCCTTAGATTGGGTGGGGTGGGCTGAACACATCTAAAAACTTGGCAGCTTCAGTTCTCCCTTTCTGAGGATCAGCGTGGCTTGCCTGAACTAATTGTTTGTTTCTCATCCTCCTCATGAGTAAGCTATTCTTTTTTCCACTATTTATCAGGTTGATCCTGCCTTTTTGAACAAAAAAAATCTATCCAGTTGATCCTGCGGTGCTTACACTTCGGTTGGGACTTGTCTTCAGAAGATAGCAAGCCTGACTGAGAATGGACCATGCTTCTCTATCTTCCTAACCCACTTCCCGTGCCAGTTCCACAGAGCAGCTTTCAAAAACAAACGAACAAAAACATTTCTCTAGTGGGGAAACAGAGTGTATGTATGTGTGTGTGTGTGTCTTACAAAACTACATCACACTCATTCGCTGTCTCTGTCTCACTAGTTTGAAATGTTGAAGGAAGCAAAAATTCCTGCACCAGTAATTATAGAAAATGAAGGCTATGCAATTGTGGTGTTATGAATTTTTTTTTTTTTTTTTTATTTTATATACACACTCGGTGTATGATACGATCATAACAATGTGCCAGCAGAAATTTACCTCCTGGTCTATCAACGTCTGCTCGCATGTGCAGCTAGTACCCCTAAGTTGCAGCTGCCCCACCCCCTCCCCTTTTGTCTGCCCTCGGGCGTTCTCAGCCTCACCCACCTGTACTCTCCCCTGTTCTCTGTCCCATACCCTTTTAAAGCTACCCACAGTTTTGCATGATATCACCCTCTCTGGTAGGGCATTCCACTTTGATACCACTCTCTCTGTGAAGTAATGCCTCCTCATCTCCCTCTTAAATCTTCCCCCTTCTATTCTTAGCCCATGCCCTCTAGTGTTCCTTCACTTTCTCAGCTTAAAAACCCCGTTGGCTCCATCCTTGTTGATTCCCCTCAGATACTTGAAAGTTTTGATTATGTCCCCCCATCCCTCCTCTCGGGTTTACACATTCAGTTCCCCCAGCCTGTTCTCATAGTCACTCCCCCTCCATTCCCTGTATCATCCTCATTGCCCTCTGCTGTACTCCCTCCAGTAACTTGATATCCCGCCTCAGGCATGGCCTCCAGAACTACATACAGTGCTCCAAGTGTGGCCTGTCCAGTGACCTGTAAAGAGGCAAGATCACTTCCCTCTGCCTAGATGAGAACCCCCTCACTATATACCCCAGCATCGTGTTCGCCTTCACTGCTGCTTTCCTGCATTGGGCAGAATTGTTCATGCTCCCTGTTACCATCACCCCTAAGTCCTTCTCCTCCATGATCCCCAGCTTCACCCCCCCAACCAGTATTCTCTCCTTGAGTTCTTTGCCCTGAAGTGCATAACCTTACACTTCTTTGCAGTGCACCACAGCTGCCATCTCTCTGACCACTCCTCCAGTTTGGTTAGGTCCCCCTGCAGTTGCTTCCATCCCTCCTCCTTGTCCACTACTGCACCAATTTTGGTATTGTCGCCAATAGACTTACCCTGCTCACCACTCCATGTGCGATGTCTGAGATGAAAAGCCCAAAAATCACCGGGACCAGTACCGAGTCCTGTGGCACCTCGCTCATCACTGTCTAGTTGTTGAGAATTCCCCCCCCCACCATCCATTGTAGCCTCCCATGAAGCCATTTTGTAATCCAGTATGTCATCTTCGCCCCCACTCCCACACCAGTTAGCTTTCCCCAAGCCACCCATGAGGTACTGAATCAATGGCCTTGCTGAAATCCACGTAGACATCTCCTCTCCAGCTTCACTCTCAAGGTTATGGGTCACCACACACCTCGAGTGTGTGAAAAAATCCATAACACACAGTTGCATAGCCATTATTCTCTATATAATGCCCAGCAGGGTTTCCCATATGGCTAAGTTAGTTGAAGGGTGGGTTTATGCAAAAGAATTGCCACTCCCTGTCTTTTTCTTGATGGATGAGATGGGGAATGCATCATTTCTACCCACTCTTTTGCCAAATGTGCCATGCTGCAATAGTGAGTAAAGTGAGTAATGTGTTTCCGAAGAAAGTTAACAGCAGCATTTGATTTACCGAGTTTCTGCATAATTCTAATTCACTTACCAATGGTGTTCTGCCAATTAACACTATAAATTATAAATATTTGTATCTTAATGACATTTTTGTTTCCAAAGCTCAAAAATAACATGGCCGTATAGATGTTGCATTCGATATTATGGTGGCACCAATTAAAATTAGAGTTTGGAACTGTTGGATTTTGAAAGCAGCACAAGGGAAACCACAGAGTTTGGAACTGTCTGATTTTGAAAGCAGCACAAGGGAAATCACAGAGTTTGGAACTCAGTGCTTTGGCTTCTCAGAAGGAACTAGAAGGGGGACATGATCAGATCTACAATACAGTAGCTTCTTGTTGTTTTACATTGTTTCTTGTGGATTCTACTTGGTAGAAGGTTATTTCTTTTCTTTCTTACTACTAAGGGGCTAACAGGGTATTGTTTGGGGCTGTTGGAATTTTTAAACCTGTTTTGGTAACTATAAGTGGGCTCATTTGTTTGATTCACTGTGTGGCAGGCTGCATTTGTAGAGACCTATTTCTTCTGTTTTAAAACATAATTGGTGTGATTTAACTGGGTCTGTTTCTTTGAATTGGAGACATATATTTTCTAATTCCATGCCAATTTTGACGTCTTGTTGGTGAAGCTGTTTGAATTGGAGTCCTGTTTCTTTGGGTAGAAAACTTATTTTGGGGGCTTTGAGTAGAATTGTGATTCATTGTTGCTGGCTTCACTAGCTGCAAAGTTTGAGTGCAGAGTGGGGGAAAGGTGCTAATGGTCTGACCAGAGGCCTCAGCTATCTGATTGTTTCTGGAAGACTTGGGCTGGTCCCACCCTTGGTCCATTATTTCCTTTATACTAGGGGTTCTGACATCACTTCATCAAACAGGCAAAGGATATGCACCTGTCAAAGCAAATGCAGACATCCAGGAAAGGAACAGCAGCAAGTGAAGAGGTGACTGCTCTCTCAATGAAAGGGAAGTAAAGGCAAGTCTAGGAGCTTTCATTATTAGTTCTTCGCATTGATATTGCATTGGGGAAAGGAGGAGTAGGAGTTTGAAGAAGGTTGTGCAATGGCTACTTAAAGTCTGTTTTTGAGTGTGGATAGGAAGGATAGGAATATAAAAAGCAGTTGCTCAATATATCTAAACGTGTGCAACAAAGGAGGTAAGGGAAATAAAGAAAATGTTTTGCACTGATAGAGGAGGGAGAGGGGAGACTTGGGGGAGTGTTTGGTATCCTGCATCTGGTAGGGTGGGGTGTTTGGTGGGCAATGAGCAATGGTAGGGTGGTATTGCAACAACTGCGGTGCACCAATCTTTCAAAATTGCCTGGAGGTGGGAGGATGTTTGGTGTGCAACCACATAGAAAAACTTAGAAAGGAGATTGAGGGTCTGCAGGAGGAACTAAGACAGGCAAGGGAGATTGGGAGTGGGTTTAGCCCAATACTGGAGGGAGGAAGAAGGGGAGATGAGAGAGGGTGATTTAAGCCAACAGTGGTGAGGAGAGGGTCAGAAGAAGGGAAGCAGAGACAAAGGGGCCCAGGCCAAGAAGAACAATTGCTGGAGAAACCAGGTCAGGAGACAAAAGACAAATGGAAGGAGGAGATAGGGACTTGTGAGGGGAGGCAAAGAAGTGGCAAAAGTCATGGAGTGGAAAGGAGAGAACAGGTTACTATGAAGAGAGAGGGAGTGGGCATTTGTGAAGGGCACTGAAATAGTTGTGCACTGCTAGAGAGGAAGAAGGTGGAGGAGGGAATGATGAAATTAGAGGAGTAATTGATAAATGCCTGACCAAACTGGAGTGGGGGAAGTTCTGCTGGGAGAATTGCAACAGGGGTAAAAGGGGAAATAATGCAGGAGGAAGAAGAGGAGCTGGAAATGAGAGAGGAGATGAATGGAAGCAAGCAGGAGTAAGAGGGTGGAATCTTGTGCTGGGGGACTCAATACTAAGAGGAGTTAGGTGGGGTAGCAAGGGAGAGGCATAGTCGCAATTGGGTGGAGGCCATGCCAGGAATGACAGCGGAAAGGGTGGGACAGTCTGTTCTGAAATATGCTAGAAGGGGTAGGGACAAGCCTCATTTAATTATACATCTTGGGACATATGACCTGGCTGACAAGGCAGTAGATACAGTCCAGAGGAGGTTTGAGGAACTAGCACAATTATGTGAGGGGGCAGGAAGATCAGTAACTTTTTCAGAGATACTTCCTGTGCCAAAGGCAACACAACAAGAAAGCTGAGAATAGAGGAATTTAATGGATGGCTATGAACCTGGTGTTGTGCTAAAGGGTATGGGCTGTTGGGGGGGGGAGGGACCTGGGAGGACAGTAGTCTCTATGCCAAGGACAGACTACACTTGAGTGAGGAGGGAAAGAGAGTGTTGAAACAGAGGATGGAGGAGTACATAGAGGAAGTTGGGAATTTAAACTAGGAGTGGGGGTTGGCAGTTGGGGAAGAGATATGCAGACACCGCAGGTTGGGAAACCATATGAGCTTACCCCCCATAACAGTGACAAAAGACAAATGGCAAGTACTGTTGGTGATGCTAGGAAAGAAGGGCAGGATGGGAGGGGGGGAAGGGTGGAAGGTGGTTACCCTTAATGCTAGAAGCCTTGGGAGGAAAACTGCAGAGTTACAGGTTCTCATGGCAGAGGGAGAGGTGGACATTGCAGTCATCACGGAAACATGGGCCATCCAATACAATGATCATGACCTGTCTGTACCAGGGCACAGATTATTTCATAGGGACAGAGTGATTGGGAAAGGAGGGGGTGGCACTCATATGTGAAGGAAGGACTGAAGTGTGTAAGGGAGGAAGGGAGGAGGGTAGTACGGAGTCACTTTGATGCAAATCCAGGATTCCAAGAATAGGATTCTTAGAATGGAGTGGTGTACAGGCCACCATCTCAGACGGAGGAGTTAGACAGGAACTAGCGGGACAGATCAGGAGGACCTGTGAGAAGGGTAGTGTGGTGATTGTGGGGGACTTCAACATGCCAGGAGTGGACTGGAGCACCCCAACAACCAGGAACAGGAGGGAGCAGGTACTTCTGGATGCCTTCCAGGACAGCTTCCTGCTGCAAATGGTCAGTGAACCAACCAGGTTAGGAAATACCCTTGCCCTTGTGTTGGCAAATGGGGACTTTGTGAGAGAACTTACAGTGGAGGAACCGCTGTCAGGGAGTGACCACCGCTCAGTATGGCTCACATTGGATATGGGCAAGGAAGGAATGGAATCTGGCACAATAGTGCTGGACTTCAGGAGGGCCGACTTTGGGAGGATGGGGGAAGTGGTAAAAGGGTACCTGGCCAGAATTCAATCTAGTATGGACACTAACCAGAGGTGGGAGCTCATAAAGCTGCGGATAGTGGAGGCAACCAAAACCTGCTGCAAAGCCCAGAGCAAGAAGGCTAGGGCTAAGAAACCATTCTGATTGAGCAAGGAGGTCATGGAAAAGGTAAGGAGGAAAAGAGCTGCCTTTAGGAAGTACAAGAAAACAGGGAGGGGGGAGGACAGGGAGGAGTACTTGACAGAATCGAAGGAGGTGACAAGGGCAGTAAGGGGAGCCAAAGCATCTACGGAACTCAGTCTGGCACAAGGCATTAAGAAGGGAGAGAAGGACTTCTTTAAGTACATCAGGGTGAAAAGGAGCTGTAAGGACCACATAGTAAGGATTAGGATGGGGGTTGGGTGGAAGCAGGGAAAAGTATAAGGCGAAGTACTAAATGAGTACTTCTGCTCAGTATTTACTAAAGAGAAGTGGGGTGACACCTAGGTGGAGAAATGGCAGAAGCCGGGGGGGAAGTGGTGACAGATGGGGAAATCATGGAGAGCAGAGTTTGAGAGGGTTTGAAGGCACTGAGGATGGACAAGGCACCAGGCCCAGATGGCATCCACCCCAGGGTACTGAAGGAGCTGGCAGCGGTCCACAACAGTGGCCCCAAGGATGAACCAGGAAACTACAGACCAGTGAGCCGCACATCCATCGTGGGTAAGCTAAGGGAGACTATCCTGAAGGAGAGGCTGGTGGCCCTCCTAGAGGCCAAAGGACTACAGGACAGCAGACAGCATGGCTTCATACATGGCAGATCCTGCCAAACCAACCTGGTCGAGTTCTATGACTGGGTAACTAGGCAACTGGACAGGGGACATGCAGTGGATGTCCTGTATCTGGACTTCAGTAAGGCATTAGACTCAGTGCCACATGGAAGGTTGGGAAGGAAGTTAGTAGGCACAGGGGCGGGTGCAAAGCTGATGAGATGGGTAGGAAACTGGCTGCAGGGAAGGCAACAGAGTGGTGGTGAGGGGAGCTTCACACCAAGGGCAGTGACGAGCGGTGTTCCACAGGGCTCAGTGTTGGGACCAGTGTTGTTTGGGATATTCATTGCAGACCTATCATGGGACATCAAGAGCAAGATCAGTCTGTTTGCTGATGATACCAAGGTAGGCGCGGTGGTGGATGACCTAGGGGGATGGCAGGGGTTGCAGGATGATCTGGCAAAGCTTGAAACCTGGTCAGACACCTGGCAACTGGGCTTTAATGGCAAAAAGTGCAAGGTGATGCATTTTGGGATGAAGAACCCAAGGAGGAGTTACCAGCTGGGGGGAGTGCAGCTAGCCCAGACAGAGGAGGAGAAGGATCTGGGGGTGCTCATTACAGGGTCAATGAACAACTCTTCACAATGTAGGAAGGCAGCTGCAAAGGCCAACAAAATGCTGGGTTGTATTGCAAGGGGTATATCCTCGAGGAGGGAGGAGGTGATTCTGCCACTGTATAGGTCATTAGTTAGACCACACCTGGAGTACTGCATGCAGTACTGGTGTCCGTATATGAAGAGGGACATTAAGTTACTGGAGGGGGTGCAGCGCAGAGCGACAAAGATGATCAAGGGGCTGGGGGACTTATCAATAGAGGAGGTTGAAGGAGTTGAACATGTACTCACTGGAGGAGAGGAGAGACAGGGGTGACATGATTGAAACCTTTAAATACATGAAAGGAATAAACAAGACGGGTGCAGAGGGGCTGTTCAAAGTAAGGAAGGGGAGGGCCACCAGGGGCCATGATATGAGACTGGAGCGAGAAAGGTTCAGGAGGGAGATGAGGAGACACCTTTTTTACAGAGAGGGTGGTGGCTGGGTGGAATGCGTTACCTGCTGAAGTGGTATGTAGTAGAACAGTGGACTGCTTCAAATGAGGATAGGTCAGGACAAGGGGGAGGGTTAATGAAGGGGAAGGATGGAAGGGAGGGGCAGCTGCAGAATAAGGTGTGCTAGCTGCACATTCAAGCAGACTTGATAGACCTCTAGGCCTTTATCTGCTGGCAAATTTCATATGTTCATACGTATGTTCGTAAATAAACATTCAGCATTTCATTTTCTCAGTACTTGCCTCTTTTTTTTTTTTTTTTTTTTGCTTTTTTTACAGCACACCTGCCCACTTCTGAGGAGACCGTGCACCCAATAAACCTGTCATCCAATGAACATATTAATGACAAGAATTAGTCTCCGGACATTATTTTATTTCCATATAGCTTTTTCTCCCTTGTCCCCAGAAGTGGCAGCACATAGGAGTGTGTGTATGGAGGCACACATGTTATGGAACTGTGGCCTCTCCCTTACATGTCTCTTGTACCATAGCCTGCCACCCAGCCTCCAACAGGTGGCAGTCAAGGAGTGAGATGGTTAACCTCCTCATCCCGGGAGAGGAGTGCTGTCAATTGGAGTCTGAAATCCCCCCCCCCCGGTAGACTTCTGTTGACTCCCCCTCCCTTCCCTCCAAGCCGACTTCTGTGATTCAAGCTCTTTCCCAAACCCAGGTTTCCGGCATGTTAACAGATAAGGCGTACCAGGCAGTTCAGCCCACTTCACCACTGGGCCAACTTTCCATGCATTATTTTTGTCATTAGCAGTGGTAGCAATTTTATTTGTTGATGCCCTATCCCTCAGGCTCAGGGTCCCTTACACAATGTAATAATACAGCAGACATTAAAATAATTACTTACATAGTATGTTGTACTGTATCATCAGTTCAGGCCCATTTTATACAAATGGTTCAATAAATATCCATGGACTTGCTCTGATACTGGACCAAAACACCTTCATCCAGGCTTATCACTGATGATAATTATACTGGGTACACCTATGTGCATTTTTGACAATGCTGAGGCACCACTGAAAGCCACTTTAGATTTCTGCCACCAAATTCAGAGTTACATGCTGCCACACCCCTTTTTATCCACTCACATACTGTGAACATTGTTTTAGACTATTCCAAATTCTTGGCTTACTACTCAATTAAGTGGTAGATTGGTGCTCAGCAACAGGTTCCATTACCACTGAAGATATCTGGCACAGGGTCAAAATGCCACAGACAAAAATAGCGTGGTACACAATGCTGCAAGCAAAATGACGAAAGGCAAAATAAGGTTGATTAAAACACAGACCGACACAAAATGCCACCCACACAATAGAAGTAATGGGGTGACATTGGAGATGCTTTGTTTTGCAGGGGGCTCCACCCATACTCCAGGTGTGGCCTAACCATGGAGCTGTACAGCGGCATGATCGCCTCCCTCCTTCTGCTGGTGATACCCCTCCCAATGCATGCCAGCATTCCATTTGCCTTTCCCACCACCTTGTTGAATTGATTTACCATCTTTAAGTTATATGAAATGATGATGCCCAGATCTCTTTCCTGCTTTGTTGCTTCAGTTTCCTCCCCCTCCCAGCATGTATCTTACCCATGGATATCTGCGCCCTATGTGCATAATTTTGCACTTCTTTGCATTAAATTTCAGTTGCCACCTCACTGACCACTCTTCCAGCCTACCCAGATCCTCACTCATTTTCTACCCCCCAGTGTATCCACCCTATTACAGATCTTTGTGTCGTCTGCAAATAGACATGCCTTCCCATAAAGATCCTCTGCAATATCCACAATAAAGATGTTAAACAGTACTGGGTCCAGTACCGACCCTTGGGGCACCCCACTTGTCAATTTTTTCTTCCTGGAGTGAGCACCATTGACAACCACCCTTTGAGTTCTGCCCTTCAGCCAGTTTTCCATCCAGTTTGTTAATTTCTTCCCTTCCCCTAGGCTGCCCAGTTTACTTCTTAGCCTTCTGTGAGGGATGGTGTTGAAGGCCTTACTGGAGTCCAGATAGGCCATGTCCATGCCCCTCCCAGATCGTAGACCTCCATCACCTCGTCTTAGAACTTGATCAGGTTTGTTTGGCATGATCTTCCTCCTGTAAACCCATGCTGGCTATCATCCAAGAGCCCTCGTTCCTCCAGATATTGCACCAGTCTTTCCTTTATGAGTTACCCCATTAGTTTATATATCATGGAAGTAAGACTGACCGGGTGATTGTTTCCTGGATTCTCCCTCCCTGCACTCTTGTGCAGCAGCACCATGTCTGCCTTTTTCCAGTCTCCTGGGACTTTCCCATTTTTTAGGGACAGATTGAACAGCCTTGTGAGTGGTGTCACAAGTTGTTCCTTCATCTCCCTGAGCACCTTGGGAGGTATTGCATCAGATCCCATTGCTTTGTCTACCCTTAATTTGCCTAGTTCTTCCAATACCCTACCTACTGTAAATGGACTTGTTTCCACCTCCCTGTCCTCCTACCCCTACTATCCTTCAGTACTGGTCCCCTTCCCTCCTCCTGAACCATGAAGATTGAGCTAAAGTACCTACTTAACATGTTCACCTTATCTTTTATTTTATTTATTTTATTGCATAAGATCGGAATTATAACCCTTTGAGTCACAGACTCATTTGCAAAGGCTCCACGTCAGTTACAGGGGTGGAGGGGGAAACATACAATAAGGATACATACGTAGAAAAGCAGTATATAAGAAAAAAACATCCTTCTCGATCAAAGCACCCCTCCCTTTTTAGTCTCATTATTCCCTGTTTGCATTTTCTTTTCTCACTAATGTACCTAAACGACTTTTTGTCCCCCCTCCTGGCCTCCATTACTATTCTATCTCTTCTGTCTCTGATTTTACTCTCCTGACTGTTTGCCCTGCCACCCAAAGTTTTTCACTGTATACTTCCCTTTCCTCCCTTCCTTCAGTTTCTTTGTATGCCCTGAAGCCTTTCTTTTTTTCCCTTATTACATATGAACTTATGAAGAAGCCAGCAGAACAAGGCCATTTTGTCTATCAAGTTTGATCATATTGCAGGGTCCACAGCTTGAGCTAATATCCCTGCCCTCCCTCCCCACTCATCCCATCCTCCCTGCCCATTGATCCTTACCTTCCCCCTATGCATACCCCAGCCTCTGTTAAAACTGCTCACTGTCTTCAACAAGATCACCTCTTCCAGCAGGGCTTTCCTAAGTGTCCACCACCCTCTCTGTGAAAAAGTGCTTCCTGACTCGCCTCCAAACCTCCCACCCCCCAGCTTATGACTGTGCCCCCTCATGTTATGGTTGCCCCTCAGCTTAAAGAGATTCTCCTTATCAACCTTATTTATCCCTTTCAAATACCTGTCTTACAGGAAGTACATGTCCTGTATCCTCAACCTCTCCTCATATGCCTTACCCTGCAGACCCAATATCATCTTTGTAGCCCTCCTCTGGACCTTCTCCAGCAAGTTAATGTCCTTTTTGAGGTGTGGGCACCAGTAGTGAACTCCATACTCTAGATTATTGATCCTGCTACCTCTTTAGTGAACCAAAGTGGCCTTTTTCCATGTTTTTTCTTACTCACCTTACATATGCATTGCTCCATTGCCCTCAAGATTCCCCTTTTTATTACCTCCCACAGTTCCTCAATGTCGTCTAGGTTCTCCTTTCCTGCCACCCCCCTCTTGAAAATTCCCTTCATTGTCTTAAAATCCACCCTCTGGAAGTCCATTACCCTGGTGGTGGTTCGATTTTCTTCTGTCCCTGTCCTAATACTAAACCTGACCATTCTGTGGCCATTGTCTCCTAGATTTTCACCCACCTCTACCTCAGCTATACTGTCCCTGTTAGTCATTATTACGTCCAAAGCAGCTTCTCCTCTAGTTGGTTCCCTGACAAATTGTTGAAGGAATGCCTCCTGCATGGAGTCTAGCAACACTCTGCTCCTTTCTGATGCTGCTGTTTGGATCTCCCATTTTAAGTTTGGGAGATCTGCCATGGAGGGGCTACTAAGTAAAATGGTAACCCTGACTGTCCAGTACCCTGTGGCTAAGTCCAATTTTCTTTTGAAATGAATTAGTACCCTTCTCTGGGGTCTAGTGCAGGCTCCTTGAGCCCTAGTATTGTGTGGGTGCTGCTGATGTGGAATAGTGGAAGCAGGAAGATTTTTTTACTTTTTTTATTTATTAAATTCTCGGATTACAAATACCTTTGAGCAGAAACTGCTCTTTTACAAAGGTTCCACGTCAAAGGATGAGGGTCAGCATACATACAGAAGTAGTAAAAGAATGCACAATAAACAACCAAAACAACTAAAAGAAAAAATGATGCTTGGGTTGCACCTGCATCCAGCCACATAGCGCAATCGTGCTTTAGTGAAAGTGCTTGCGGGCCCTTGTAACTTCCAGCCCACATAGAGCTCAGACTGTGGTCCACTCTGCATGGGTGGGGGATAGAGAGATAGACTCAAGAAAGAGAAAGGAGCCAGAGGGAAGTGGAGGAGGCAATAATAGAAGTGCCTCCCTCTCACCTTCCCAAACCATCACTTCGGCAGCAGAGTTTGTTTATGTCACAAAGAACTGAAGCAAAAGCAAGGAGGAGGCCATGGAAGAGCCACATCCCCTGGCTGCAACAATAGTTTTGGAAGTTGGGTCTGGAAGGTAGCAGAAACTGCCATATTGATTGAAACCACTCCCACAGTAATGCTGCAGCCAGAAAGGGAGTGCAGAGGTGGCAGGAGCTGCCAGGGAGTAAAACCACTTCTGTGGCAGTAGTAAAGCCTGGGGGTGGGTTGTAAGAATGGGAGAAGAGAGGATGGCAGCAGTAGCAGCAGCAGGTGTTTATTTATTTAGAAGAGATTCCCCAGGAAAGCAACATGAACTGTAAGCAGCTCATTTCCAGAAACGTCCAGGGAGGTTACATAGGAATAAGCATGGGACAACCATTTACAAGAAACAGAGAACAGAATCACAGACATTACAAGTAGTAGATAATTAAGAACTAGCACAGTGTACACAAGTTATACATTTCAATTACGGACCAGGTAAAAAAATCATGAACATAGGTTACATCACCGCCTCATGGTGAGCAGAGCAGCAAATGTTATTGGATATGACAGTTGACTTAAACCAGGCGATAAATTGTGGAGAGACTGAAAGTAGATTACAAACCCTTAGAAGACTGTGGACGTATATATACGTCCAGAATCTATATACGTTCACACATATTCAGTTCTCAAAGGGTTAATACTTTGAGACTGTAAGGAGGTCTATAGGGTAAGTGCCTGGTTGGGATGACAGTAGCCAAGTACTAGCTGATTGACTTAGTATGTAAAATACCTGGGGTGGATGTAGGAGGGAGGAGAGAGGCCTAGGCATTCACCCCCCCCAAGGTGCTGAGAACCCCTGTTAGGGAACATTGTTTAACCAACTGATAGGGGACAAGGGAGCCGGCATTAGAAAATATAGAGGAGAAAGGTGGAAAATGATAAAGGGACATGGACTAGGGGTGGGGTTACTAGGGATAGTGTGAGGTGGGAGGTGGAGTTAAGGAAGAATTGGGGGTAGAATGGTGGAAAAAGAAAGGAAGTCATTGCCTTCACGCCTTCAGGAGGCGAAGAATACTGCAGTGGCAGGGGGATGGGGAGCTGGCAGAGGAAAGTAAAGTTGGACTAAGGGGAGAGGGATAGGGAAGCCAGTGGTACACCCTCTTCAGGATGCAGAGAATCCTGCAAGACAGTGGAGGAGCTGGCAGAGGAAGGAGGAAAGTAAGTTGGGCTAAGGGGAGAGGGAAGCCAGTGCCGACACCCCCTTCAGGATATGGAGAAACCTTCAAGGGGTTGGAGAGCTGGCAGACAAAAGTATTGTTGATCTAAGGGAAGGGGGATGGGAGGGGAGGGTGGAAGGGTGAAATAGAAGGGAAGATAAGGGCAGTGGGAAACCAAAGCCTGCACCCCTTCAGGATGCAGTGAACCCTGCAAGGCGATGGGGATCTGGTAGAGGAAAGTGGAGTTGGGCAAGGGGAGAGAGAGAGAGAGAGAGGTGTCACATAGTTTAAGCCACACTGTGGCTTTAGGAATGCCAGGAGGCTAAATTACATTGTAAAGGTCTGCAGAATACAGACAAGATTGAGCACTCCCCAAGGGGAGTAACAGACAAGCCACCTGCAGCTGCAATCAAGCCCGAGAGGGTCGGTACATGAGCTGGGGGAGTGGTATTACACATTAGGGTGGGAGAGCCCACAGATAATTGTGGCAGCCACAGCAGAAGCCCAAAAGGGAATAAAAAAAAAAACACAATTACAAAAATATATAGATTTAATTACGTAGCTACCGGGGGGGAACCAATCCTCCGGGTTAACTCCAGGCAGGCCATGATGTTTGGTGCATGCTGGCTGGCGCTGACATCATTAGGACATCTTGATATTGGCAGCAGGCTCAGCCAGATAGTAAATGAAAGTTGGCAGGGGGGCTGTCATTTGGCTGTTTTCTACAGCTAGAGGATATAACTTGAAAAAGTATATGGTAGTGTGTCTAGGGAATCGTCAGTCCTATCCACCCACACCATAACTTGATAGTGTTTACCTCACAAAGGGTGAAAACAAGGGGCTCAGAAGAGGTAAGGACAGTAGTTGGAAGGTACTGCCTTGACAGGTTCCTGCCTCGGGGGATGGGGGGGGCTCACTCCTGACTGGCTGCAAGAGGCCTTAGCATCTTGAAGTACCAATCAGGAGTCGAGTAGGGTTAGCTAAAAGGCTGAGGAGGAGTCTATGCTGAAAAAAGCAATACTGTCCAATGTCTGCACATTGCCTTTTCTTTGCCTGCTTAGTACTTGTCCTATGCCTGTAGCATACCTGCAAAAGGATGCCTTGTACAGGCCCTGTACAGTACCTGTAAAAATACAATTCATTCCCTGCCCTTTTTTGTGGGTGTGGGGCCTGCATCCAGTACGTATCCCACATCAAGGAGCAGGGCACAAATGCAGATCCCCCAACAAAAACAAAAATGATTAAAAAACAATTAGAATCACGGAGGACATTGGGACACGGACCAGAGACAGAAGAGATTCACATAGTTGGTAACAGGAAAATACATGTAATGCATTATAAACATAGACAAAGATGACAGAAAAGACCAAAGGTCCATCCAGTCTGTCTGTAGGTCCCTATTAAACCCCAGGACCAATTGACCATACAGGGGACTAGCCTTCACTATCTACCCCCCTGTTACCCTACATACTACAGCCATCTTGAGTAACCACTACATCCTTGACTCAGTCCTAACCATACCTGAAATTATTTATGGTTTTGGCACCCACTGCCTTGGCTGGCAGACTGTACTACCCTTTCTATAAAATAAATATTTCTCATATCCCTCTTGAATCTCTTTTTCATAATTTTCCACTCATACCTTCCATGTTTTAATTGTTGCTCAGGCTAAATAGTTTCTCGCAGTTCACCTTGTTTACTCCTTTCAAGGATTCCCTAGTGAGGGGACAGGGAGGGAAGCGAGTCTAACAACACACCACCAAGAGGTGGTGCATTGTATCCCAGGGGTAGAGGCTTTTAAACAGAGTCTGAAAACCTTATCCACTCATGCTTTTGGTGTTTAACCATCCCCACAGTGTTATGTACCCAATACGAGCCCCCGCCTCCAAAGCACCGAAAACTATGCCAACTGCCTCCACAGTATCCAATACTAGCCTCCTCCCTCCATGGCTCCAGGCACTATCCCCCTCCCTCTACAGCACCCAGCGCTAGCCCACCTGCCTCCATAGTACCCTACACTGGCTCACCTTCATAGACAGCACCCAACACCAGCCACCTGTGTCCACAGCACCCAACACCAGCCACCACTATCCACAACACCCAAAACCATCTGCCTCCCTCCACAGCCCCCAGGATACTAGCCCCCTCTCTCCACAGCCACCATAATACTAGCCCCCTCCCTTCCCATCCACCATGATACTAGCCACCTCCCTCCATGGATCTCAATATTAGCCTCCCTCGCACCACACCCTGACATTAGCCCCTCTTCCTCCACAGTGCAAGACAGTTGCCTCTCACAGCTCAGACACTAGTCCCCATTCTCCACAGCACCCTACACTAGCCACCTTCCTCCACTGCCCCAGACAGCACCCTCCCTCCATGACCACCACCAAAATACCCACATTCAGTCCCTAAAACTACTCTGTTTCCTCCACAGCCGCATTATTAACCCCCTTCCTGCAAGGCCCTTGACACAGACACGAACGCTGTCAGCTCCCTTCCACATGCCCAACTCTGACTCGCACTGTAATGGGTGCAGCCCCACCATTATATTCAACCCATGTATAGGTACACATCGAGAGCCCCTTACCTGGGTACTAGGGAGCCAGAGGCAGATTTTTAAGGGACGATGTCCAAGGGACCTGTAAAATAAAATATAAAAAAGGGGTCACAAAGGATCCACAGTTCTTAGAGAGTAAATAAGGTGAAACGAACAAGTTAGGCATAGAATGATACTTATCTGATGGGGAAGGAAAGAGTCAACATCCTGTCCCACCTGTAAAATAATTAGGTTAATATGGAGAAAATACAATAACAATAGAAGAAATAGAGAACCAAGAGATACAAGAGGTATTGGACAGCACGGAAGTAAGGAAAAGGGGACATTTAGAATGAAAGATTACAGTTTGGACAAAGTAGGGAAATAGACATATATAGAAGAAGAAAGGAAAAGGGGACATTTAGAATTTTAGGTTACAGTTGGGAAAAAGTAGGAAAACAGTCATATAAAGATGGAAATTATAGGAAAGAGTAGAGAAAGTGATATTTGTGAAAAGGCACAGCAAAAACCCATAAGTGTTCTGGATGGCCAGGTGTCCAGTATTTTGAAACAAGTGTGCTAGTGGAGCCTCTATTGTGTTAATGGCTTTAATAAAATAGGGAAAGAGGAAATTGTTTAACCAGGATTGGCACACTAAAACAAAGCTTGTTTCCAGGTGCAACCTGAGAGTACAAGGAAGTTAAGTGACTTGCTCAGGGTTACAAGTGGGTGCTGTGGAATTCAAACCCAGGTCTCCAGGTTTGCATCTCAGTGCCCTAAACCCTAGTGCTATTTTGCCTCTTAAAAAATAAAGCTGGCACTGGTGGTTCTGTGGGCTTGGGATGCTCTAGGAGGCCTGCCGCTAGAACTGGTAACTCTGATGGGCTAGTTCTCTGGAGGCCAATGGCCAATGATGTTAATCAAAGTCAGAACCCTTCCCTGGGGTCTAGGGAGACTCTCTGGACCCTGATTTTGTTCTAGAGAGCAGGGACAAGAGTAAAAGAGGAGGACAAGCAAGGGCTGCTGCAGCAGCCATCCCTATAGCATGAACCAACTAAAAGTGAATGTTTCAGCAGATACTTCTTACTCTCAGCCCATATGGAGCTCAGCTTGCAGTCTGCTCCATACGGGTGGGACAGGAGGAGACAGAAGCTCAGTGGAAGATGGAGCAGACCATGGAAGGAGTGCCTCCCTCCACCTTTCTGAACCACCATTCTGGTGGCAAATTTGAAGGCTTGGGAGGTGACAAGAGGAAGCCAGAAAGAAAGCCATACTCACAGCTAGTTAAAGCTTCCAGTCAGGAGCAGGAAAACAGCAGAAACACACAGCAGTCAAAGCTGCACCATGGAAAAATGCAAAGTGCCTGGCCAGAGGGCAAAGTATTTTTTAATAAAATTAGAACCCTTCCATGGGGTCTAGTGAGGTGAGGGCTCCCTAGGCCCGGATATTGTGTTGGATAGGCAGGAAGGGAGAGGAGGACAAACTCAGTCTGCTGCAGTAGCCATCCTTGTAGCACGACCATGTTAAAAATGTATGTCAGGCCCACCGGCACAGCAGAAAGTTCACTGCTGCAATGCCGGTGACCTGGGTTTGGGAACGAACTCAGGCATCGGAGAGCCAGCCAGGGGGAGAAGGTTGGAGCATATGTTGACTGCTCGCCTTCTCTCGGGGGCAGGGTGGGGTGGAGGACTGGTGCCTACTGACCCCTGACTGAGGCTGGGGGTACAGCAATGTGCCTGGTCCCACTAGCTAAGGAGCGTGACATACACTGGTGTCTGCCTTGCGTCCTGGACGTCACACTCCTGCAGGTGAAAAATGTGGAAATGGTGCACTGGTCGGTCGGGTTATGGCCCCCTGGATACTCACCGCCAGAGTTCCCGAGCCCTCATCAGCCACCTCAGCAGCATTCAGGATCATATGGAAGGCCAGCAAGGCTCATTCCCTGCTAAGGTTAGGGACCTGTTTGATTAAGAGGATTACATCAGGGTACCCTGGGATAGGCTGCAATGTGGGGCGGTGGGGGTCGGGAGTTGCTGGGGTTGGGAAGGTCCGTGTGGGGCCCAAAAGAAGGAGCAACCAGTGTGCAAGTGGGAGCAAAAAAACAGAAAAAATAAAAGCGAAAGTGTAATACCCCAATGATGGGTGTCTCCCAAGAAGTCCCAGTGCCCCAGTAAGGCAGTAAGGTGCCCATTATAGTTTAGGAATCAAGTGTGTGTGTGTGGGGATAAACAGAGTAGCAAGATCCCCACAGAATAAAGTTCTATCCTCCCAGTTTAATACATTTTTTCCCCCCTTTTACCTTCCTTGTACAACCTACCCAGGGATGGTGGCACGAGCCTGTGCCATCCCTGAAATCCAGCTCACGCTTCAACATTAGTAGCCTCAGACTCTTCAAGTGTCATCATGTTTCTCCCGTCTCACAGTCTCAGTCCCTTGCTGATTTATCAGCTCCTTAGACCAGTGAGAATATATTTGTTCCTCCACACAGCTTACTATCCCAGAACTTAACACACAATAAAAGGACAGTATTAAAGGAAAGAGGAGAGCTGGCCCGGTAGCACTGAGGGTTGAGGCATCAGACTTACCTTGCACCATGCTGGCAACTTGGGTTCAGGAATGAGCTCGGGGAGGTGGGGGTCGGCCGGGGAAGAGAGGACTGAGCGTTCGATGGATTGCTCTCCTCTCCTTGAAGGGACGGGGGGACACAGATCCATCATGCTAGTAGCTCCCAGTGGAGGCTGGGTGCACTGCAGTCAGTAATGTGAAGAGGGGCAGACATCAGCAGACATCCTGCGAGCAGGTGCAGGAGTGCACCCGCAGCTTGCTGGACGTCACTGCATGTCCGTGTCTTGGGAGGGGGAGTATGAGAACAAGGAAAAGTCCAGGCAACTACGAGGATGGTAGTGGGCCTTCAGGCAACCTCACACTCAACAACAGACTCAGCCTATCAAGGATCCCCAATTCCTCTTCCTCCTCCTCCTCCTCTCAGCCTGGCAGCCGATTCGAAAGAGTTACTGTAAGTGGTGGTGGCCCTACCTCTGGGAGGGTACAAGTCGGGGGGGGGGGCTGATGCCAGGATTTGTGAGTGGGGTTCTGAGTCAGGTGGAGTGTTTCAGGCAGGGTGGAAAGAGCTATCCTGACAGGTTACTCTGAGTTAGATCGCAGTAGCCAGCAACCGAAGGGAAAAGGAGTTAAAAAAAAAAAGCAAGGGGAGGAACCACACCGCTTCTGGTTTGTGTTTACATGGCAGGGGGGGCGCTGGCAGTGTTTCTGATGGCCTTCTGGTGTTTTGTATGGCAATTCTGCTTGGCTGGGGGGTAGGAACATTTGGCTGAACATGCTGGGTGCATGGGGATTACAGCAGTGCAGCACGTTTACACACTAACCCAAATCACCTGGTACATGAACCTTCACAAACAGGAAACACTCTGTGGCGCAGCGGAGAGATGTACAATGCTCTGGCAACCATTTAAATGGCTGGGTTTGTTCCATTGTGATTCACCTGCACCACTAACAATGGTGCAGATCCTGTAGTGTAACCACAGCTTTTAAGCAAAGAGGAGTTTCAAGTGTTCAGTCAGGGCTGGCAAGGGGGCAGCAATTACGTTTCTTTACTTTCTGTTTCCAGTGGCAATTACCACATGAAATGGGGTGAAAGCTGCCATGATCCTCCACTCGGGGCCTAAATCAGCACCAAAGCATGGTACTCAAAGTGATCCAGAAGCAGCAAGACACACAGGGCAAAGGGCAAGTCAAGCTGTTCCATGGACAAAGGAAGGAAAGTGACCATTATCCCTGTAAACTGCATCAGCTCAATCAATACATGCAGTGCCACCAGATATGCCATGTCTATAGGAACCAACAGCCAGCTGCCCGCTCGAGTATGAGAGCCCCCAGTTTTGCCAGGTGCAGACATGGCAGGGAGATAGGCAATGGGCAGAAAGGGCCGATCAGTATCCACCCTGCTCACTCTCAGCCTCAACCCATTGTTTTGTATACTTTTTTCTTCTAGGTTTTTATTTGACTATTTCCCAGGCCAAGATAAGTTAAGAGAACTATCTCTTTTTAGGTAATTTAAATCCAGACTGTCAATCCCAGGAATAGTTTAACTTATCCTTACTGACATCTGAATACTAATTTTTGTCTTCGTTTTGTCTTCTTTGCTAGTGTAACCACTACCATCTCATTTTCCACTCATAACTGCCTTTGCTGCCACATACAGGCTGCTTAAAAGCTGACATGCCAGTCCGTGGGAGCAATGGGTTTTTTAAACCTGATGCCATTTCATGCATTGACCTGACTGGAATAACAAGCCAGACCCTCACCCCCACCCCTTGTGTCTAGGGGTTTGATGGAATTCAGTCTCAGAGAGGGTGGGAGGGGATCTGATCCTGCGGGTCCTTTAATAATGTAAGCAGTACATTTAGGTAGTTACTGACCTTGTGAATGATTTGGGTTCGACTTCTGGCAGCTGGAGGCTGCTGACACAGAACAAGCTCCACCCTGTACCTCAGACCTCACTGTCCAGTTGATTTCCACAGTCCTGAAAAACATGGGGTTAGAAAACCACAAGCACGCAGTTCTTTTAAAAGATTCAGACTCCACACAACTGTTGGATGCAAACTGGCAAACCATTTATTTTTTGATAAAAAGGCTCGGGCCATATTTTCCTCGAGGTAACATATTTACATAGTGCACTTTTTATGAGCTCAACCAGTCAGACTACAGCACTTGTTGTGACACATCTTATTGAGGAAGGGGGATTTGAACCTCCAACCATATGTTACTGGTGGATTAACACAGCATACACATAGCTAAGTTTTAACCCATAGCAGGGGGTCAGTTTGTTGCTGATTCCTAATTCTATTTTCATTTAAACACTGGCTGACTTCCATATGAATTTCCCTGTCATTGAGAAGCACTGAGGAACTACTACCACTTTCTGGAATTTCTACTAAAGAAACTGGATATTTCCCCACCAGTGGGGTGGGTAGTAACCTTTTCCACATTGTGGGATGTCTCTAAGTTGGGGGGAAAATTGGAACCAGTTCTTAAATATATCCCAGTTACATGTACAGTCTAGAAGGCTCATCTGCATCTGGCCCAAACAAGAGGACAATGGCGGGGGAGGGCCTATCTTTCAAACAGCAACATTGCAGGAGAATCAAACAGTTTGGACAGCCTTTACTTGGTGGACATGAAAGAGAGCGAAAAGGATAAAAACTGCCATCGTGTACCCCTCCATCGATCCAGCTGCCACCTGAATGTCTGGACCCCTTCTGGCAACCACCATGACTCTTGCCAAGCTGAGGAGATGACTCTCTCCTCCCACCTCTCTTCAGAATTGCTGCCCTTCACTCTGGTCCTGCCCCACTGAAGAATGGTGGGAAACTGCTCTTTCTGCCATACTTTGGGAAGGGTGGCTATCTATCCCCCTCCTACCAGAGGTCTCGCCGGCCTCGACATGTTGGGCTGCCTGACGCCACACTTAACCACCGAGCTCCCTCTCACACACTCCTCCATGACTCTCCTCTGACTGACTCTGAACTGCCACTCCCCTCACGCCTGATAGGCGAGAAAATCCTGATGCACGTGCACACACACCTAGTAGTCGTGCACACTCACTTGGTGTCTCAAAAGCAACCTTTGTAACTCTTTGCAATGGCAGGGGGGTTACACTTTCCCCCACAGAGATGCTTTTCCTCCCGGATAAGCCCTCCACTGGCTATCCAGGTAGCTGTAATTTCTGGGATAATGCGCACTCTCCCAGGAACCAACACCAACATGCATCCACCAGTCTGGTTGGAAGACGCTACCTAACACCCTAGATGGATATCCATCCACCTGTAAACCCTACCTATGAGAACCCACTAAAGGACATGGCCACCTGACCTGGTATTTCACATTGGCCGTGGGTCCACTAAGCCAGCGTCCCACCCGTCTCACCACCCTAGGGACTCCCCTAACAATTTCCAGCTCCAGAACTTTCCTAGAATGGACCTTTCAACAGTACCCACCCAGGCCTATTTGCCACCCCTACAATACATTGCAACAGGTGATACTAACATTTCTATTATCTAACTTTAGTAACTAATCTAACATTGCTAAAATGGTGGTGATTTAACTAGTACTTTTTTTTTTAATTTTAGCACTGGTAACATTTCACTCTGTTGGCCTATAATACTGACTTTCCTACAACAGATCCTAATACCCATTTACACATACTGTTCCCCCCAGCGAAACACTTTGCCACTGCCTTACTATAACTGTTATGCCTACCTGTACCAGTATAAAACCTAAACTACTTAGCATTAGGAAAATACTATCAGGGTGACTTTTACCTTTAAATATTATAGTCCAAATAAAACTGTCCATGGGATGGAATATTAGCTCATATCTGAGCACCCCAGCCTATAAAATCCAAACTGAAAAATAAGTGCCTTAATAGCTATGGGGTCCCTACTTAATAGTCCTATGGATTTAGCAAAACTTAAACAGTATTCCTATTTTATTCCTAAATTAGCTATTAGGTAATATAAATCACAGTTAAAGAATTTACATCAGTGGAAAAAAAAATACAATAATTTAAAAACTGAAAAAAAAAGTATCTTTAAGTATTATAGAGTTCCTTTTCAGCATTGAACATGTAAGGCAGTGTCCATTGTAAGTGTTTTCTGTCTCTCAACACCAGGGAGTACAAGAAAGTCTAAGCGGTTACAGCATATGATGTTGTTTATATTTTGCCACGGGATCCCTAGGGGCAAAATAAAAAACAAGGGTCAGGCTTGGTACACTCCATACCTCTGCTGTCATGATGTACCACATAGTACTTTATCCGATGTCCCACTCAGTCCTGTACTAAGGCAAAGGTTTTAAACAGGGTAATTCCCTCCCATGCAGTAGCTGCTAACATCCCTCGGGCAAGTAATGTCACTTTTACCCCGTTGTAGGATGCATCTCGAACATCAATTTGGTTCTTCATGTGCACCTTCTCAACTGCTCCACAGAAAACCCAATCAGCACGACGGCATTCAATTAAATCCCAGACTCTTTTGCTAACATACAGTAGGGGTAGTTTAGGCCAGGAAATTCAATTTGAAAGTACCTTCTGCACCAATGTTCAGCCTGTCTCCATTCTGGCAGGGATCTTACTGCAGGTCTGGGAGTCTGTCATTTTGGTAACCACATCCCATCTCTATAGTGTAGCACGTTTAAATCTAAGTTGTGGCGTGAGTCCATGTCCACTAACATTCTCTTACTTGTTATTGGCAACAGGGGGGTATTTTCCAACATACTCAACATAGGCACGATGATCTGGAAATGTCTCTCTCTCTCTGTCTCTCTCTCTATTACTGTATCTTCAAACTTCCTGGTGATCCCTTCCATTGGCTGTTCATACATAGACAGCACTTCCTTGTGATCCTCTCTGCTTTCATTGTCTGATGCAGACCCAGGTTCCACAGCTTCAACAATCTCAATTGGCTCTTCTTTTGGATTAGTAACAGCCTGTTATGCTGGGGATATATGTGGAGCCCGTAATGGCTTTGCTTCTTCCAGCTGTTTTGGCTTTCATTTTGGTGTTACGCTCCTCACCGATAGGTGATTGTTTTTCTGGAGACATTTCAGCTTGTAGGGTGCTTTGCACCTTCACCTTAGGTGACTCCAACTGCTCAGGTGTGTCCCTCACAAACCCTGCAGCAGTACACCGCAATCCTGGAGTCAACCCTCTGCCCCTCCCTCTACCACAGGGAGGTTCTTTGGCACTCAGCGACGGTGTGGGGCTGGGCAGACAGCTAGGCCCTGGCACCATCTTTGGCTGTTCCACGGGGACACTGGCTTCCGACTCCTCCCAGTTTTCCAAAGGCTCTGTCTGTGCCACTTCAGTTTCAATCAGAGAAGTAGGCACTACACTGGCCAGCCATGTCCACGGTTCCTCAGGTGCTGGCACCAGAGTTAACTGATCCTCTTCCTGCGTTTGCACATGAAAAGGTTCTTTCTCAGTTTTCCCCCATGCACATGAAATGCAGATAGGCTGTCTGATCACTTCTCTCCCTCTGCAATCACAGAATAAACTGGTCTCACGAGCACCACTATTTTCCACCATGCCCCACAACCAACTAAGTACAGTAGTCCTTCAGGGACAGTTACAGTCCTGGTCGCAAATCCTCCAGCAAATGCCATGGTTTTTCACCCATGTGACTCCCTCCACTTTATCACTTTTAGCCACTTGGTGATTTGTTCCACTTTTTGACATCTACTAACAACAAATAGCTTGCCACTACTATTTTCTGCAGTAATAGTCGACTTTTCCCACACAGATTACTGTATATAACTCTACAAATTAACTTGAGCACTAACAAATCTTCCAAATGCTTTGAAATCTCCTTCACTCTACTCAGAAGCCACCTGACCTCCTTCTAGAATTTATTCAACTCATTAGCCATTCCTCCAATCAGCTTCCTCAAATATCAATGAATTATGCATGCATCAGGTTTTACAGCATAAGCTCTTCCACTATTTTGTCTCCTCACGAGACTGTTCCCCAGTCAGTTACTCCAAACTACTAATAGCGCTTTGGCCTTCCTTCTATTTCTGAGGTACGTCATTAATTGTAAAACTTGCCATTTTCTCTGCTGTTTCAAATCCTGGATGACAGCCCCCATATTTGTAACCACTACCACCTCATTTTCCACTCATGACTGCCTTTGCTGCCACATGCAGCCTACTTAGAAGCTGACATGCCAGTCCGTGGGAGCAATGTTTTTTTTAAACCTTTTTAAATCCATTTCATGCATTGACCTGACTGGAATAACAAGCCAGACCCTCACCCCAACCCCTCGTGTCCAGGGGTTTGATGGAATTCAGTCTCAGAGAGGGTGGGAGGGGATCTGACCCTGTGGGTCCTTTAATAATGTAAGCAGTGCATTTAGGTGGTTACTAACCTTGTGAATGACTTGGGCTCGACTTTTGGCAGTTGGAGACTGCCGATACAGAACAAGCTCCACCCTGTACCTCAGTCCTCACTGTCCAGTTGATTTCCACAGTCCTGAAAAACATGGGGTTAGAAGACCACAAGCATGCAGTTCTTTTAAAAGATTCAAATTCCACACAACTGTTGGATGCAAACTGGCAGACCATTTATTTTTTGATAAAAAGGCTCAGGCCATATTTTCCTCGAGGTAACATATTTACATGGTGCACTTTTTATGAGCTCAGCAGTCAGACTACAACACTTGTTGTGGCACATCTTCTCATTGAGGAAGGGGGATTTGAACCTCCAAACATATGTTACTGGTAGCTTAACACAGCATACACATAGCTAACTTTTAACCCATAGCAGGGGGTCAGTTTGTTGCTGATTCCCAATTGTATTTTCCTTTAAACACTGGCTGACTTCCATACGAATTTCCCTGTCTCTGAGAAACACTGAGGAACTACTCCCACTTTCTGGAATTTCTGCTAAAGAAACTGGATATTTCCCTGCCAGTGGGGCGGGTAGTAATCTTTTTCACATTGTGGCCTGTCTCTAAGTCAGGGGAAAGCTGGAACCAGTTCTTTAATATATCCCAGTCAAATGTACAGTCTATAAAGCTCCCCTGCACCCGGCCCAAACAAGAGGACATCAGGGAGAAGAGCCTACCTTTCAAACAGCAACATTGCAGGAGAAACAAACGGTTTGAACAGCCTTTACCTGGTGGACATAAGAGAGTAAAAAGGATAAAAACTGCCACCTTGTACCCCTCTATCGATCCAGCTGCCACCTGAATGGCTAGGCCCCTTCTGGCAACCACCATGACTCTTGTCAAGCTGAGGAGATGACTCTTTCCTCCTGACTCTGTTCAGAATTGCTGCCCTTCACGCTGATCCTGTCCCACCAATGGATGGTGGGAAACTGCTCTTTCTGCCATACTTTGGGAAGGGGGGCTATCTATCGCCGCCTACCACAGGCCTCACCGGCCTCGACATGCTAGGCCGCCCGATGCCACACTTAACCACCGAGCTTCCTCTCACACACTTCTCCACGACTCTCATCTGACTGACTCTCAACTGCCACTCCCCTCACGCCTGATAGGCACGAAAATCCTAACGCGGGTGCACGCACGCCCAGCAGTCATGCACTCTCACTTGGTGTCTTAAAGGCACCCTTTAGTAACTCCCTGCAATGGCAGGGGGGGTTACACTAGTATTGAAACAGTAATTTTATAATCATTTTTGGCTAATATTTGGGTAGTAGTAAAGAAGTCTGCTCATGAGTCGAAAAATTTAAAACAGCTATGTATTTGAAGACTAACTTAGTAACAAGTATTCAGTTAGTAGTTAGGTAGTCTTATATGCAAATTACGGCAGTGCTGTAAAGATTAAATTATTACTTAAATGATTACTTCTGAATACCAATGAAGACTAACTGAATACTTCTCAAAAGTGGCAAATCAGTAGTACTCTAATACTCAATTAGTATTCATATGGGGCCATATATGCAATTTGCGCAGCATAGGCTGCGTGCTGTGCTCCAGCTGTGAGTGCAGCTATCCCAGCTGTAACTGCTGCTCATGGGAACAGATTTTGAGCAGCAACATGCATATGGCCTATATACAATGTCAGTGCATGGGGGCAGGCTAGCGAGCCTGCCCTCACACACTGGCACTGTATACAGAACATATGCATGCTGGTGCTTTCTCAAAACCTGATCCTGTGAGCTGCACCTACAGCAGGGCTAGCTAGCAAGTACAGCTGGAGTACAGCACGTGGCCTATATGCCTGCAGGCATCCTGCTGTATGTGTCCTTCAAAGCAGAGGATATCCCATCATGGCTTGAGGGTATCCCTCTTATCCCCATCCCTCCTTAGTGTAAAAGAAACAATTTGACAGGATGCATTTGTGAATGCTGCAGTTGTGACTGTAACTCTATCCCTCTGTGGCATGCAGAGTCCATATGCTGCTCTTGTAATCCTCATGTGGCCAGGGTTTCATGTTGAGTGACAGCTTTGGGCTGTACTAATACCCGACTGTTGCTCAATATATACACATGTGCACACTGATAATGTGAAGCAATGCAGAAATGCTGTTGCTTACACCCTTCATTTTCCAGTGTATCTGCCTCTTTTAGTGGTCTAAAATGTACTGACACTTTTACACAGCTCCTTAATGTAATGGTGCACCTACAGTCCTCTACTTGCATGGTTCAGGGGATCCAGTCTGTTGGCAGAATGGGAATCCAACTGGATGCTCACTGGAGTCTTCCATTCGAGTTGCATCTGGCTCCCTGTTCCCACTGCACTCCTATGCACATGTGGGGAGGCATAACAGACAGGTACCATTTTAATGCATGTAAAAAGATATTTGCCCAGCTTCTTTAACTCCCCAAATGAAAGTCTTTATCAATAAAAATGAACTTACCTTTGCTGACATTCAACCATTTGAAGAAGATTACACCAAATGGAGGGTCCAGATATGTCACTGTGTAGAACCACCTAAAACAGAAAAAATAATTATTGAAACTGCACAGGCATGTTACTTTATGACAAAAATGAGTGAATAAACTTGAACATTAAAACACAGTTCTATACTACATCTTTTTTATGTTCGTTAGAAAAAACTGCAATAAATTTACGCTTTTTTCTAAATTCAATCTAAATCATGCTTATAGGCCTCACAATACTTGAGTACATTTAACATTTAATGTTACATGTCAGCGCTAGGCGTGGGTGAAAGTTGTGAATTCCACTTTCGCTGAACTTCCACAAAATTTCAGAAACTTTGCAGAAATTGCGGAACTTTTGTCATTGGCGAAACTGGAATTTTCTGCAGATTTTTACTGAGTTCTGCTGACTTTTTTTGTGAACTGCGGAAAACTGCATATAAACTGCAGAATTTATTAATGAACTGTCAGTGAATGAACACCTGCTTGTACAACCATGAGGTCATTCACTGACACTTCAGTGGGCCACTGGTAGTGGAGGAGAGAGGAGTGTTGCACTGGTGGCCAGCTCAGGGGTAGGGTGGGGAGGGGAGTAGGGTGGTGGCAGATGAACTGTCATGGTGGGGGTTGGTGGTCCACTAGACACCAGGGAACACTGGAAATAGAGGGGGGGATGAGTTGCTAGACTGCCAGCTGTTTATTTCTGGATTAAGTAATCCAGGATAAAGAGGAGGGTCTGCTAGACATCAGGGAAATAAAATCTTTTGGGGGCCCTGATCGTTGGGGGGAGGGGCCACTAGAAACCAGGAGGGTTCAAGGAAGAGATTGGAGGTATTTACTGGGACCCCTGATCAGTGAAGGTGGAGTAATGATCAGTGATCATTTCTACACATTTTTTTCTGCAGTTTAATAAATTAACCCGCAGTCTGTATATTTATTCTTCCGTTTTAAGGTGTAATTTCTGCGAAAGTTCCGAAAATGATTTCTGAATTTTCGTGGAAGTGAAATTCGCACTTTAGTCGAAATGCCACTTGCAGAAATGTTTTTTTGCACATCCGTAGTCAGCGTTTACACCTTAAAGCTGGCAATTATGATGCTCACCACCCACTACAATTACTGGTCAGTAACAAGTTATTGCTGGATATATTTAAAATTATTTTGCTCAAAGCACACTTTACAACAAAGAAAATGACCAATGTGTGCCTTAAATTTCTCAGAAACATAGAAAGTAAGGCAGACATAGACTAGGTGGTAGTGTAAGTGCCCCCCAATTGCCACAAAAAGCATCTGTAAATATATACAACCACAACGTGGGTGGATAGTGGCCCCTCCCCCTTCCCCCACCTCCAATCCCTGCCAAAGGTATCAGCTCCCCCTACTATGGGCTACCCGGGCCAACCTACCTCCCCCTCAGCTCCAATAGCCCTGCCCCTGGGCAATCCAAGCTCTCCCCTGCCTTAGTCATAGGCCATATAGCCCACATTGGCTCTCAGTTCCCATGGACCTTTGTCTGGACCACAATAGCTCCACTTGTCCCAGGCTTACCCCTCTTATCCAGGCTCACATGGCCCTGTCCCTGTGGAGCACTAGCACCAGTCTGTGCTGGTCCATGCTGTGCCTCTGCTCCACACTGGTTACCTTCTCCCTGCCTGGGAACCACCTCAGGTCCTCTGCCATGCCCAATGCACCACCATCCCTCCCTCTGCCATGACCTCTACCTATTCCTGTTCTGCCCTCCACCATCCTTAGGATTCCAGTCTTTGCTGTCCCTCAATTCCCATGGCCCTGCCCAAGACCACTGCATTCCACCTTGCACCAGCCACCATCTGCCCTGATTATATCCCATGTCCACCCAGGCTCACACTGTCTCAGGCTTCCCTGGCCTACTTTACTCCCTAACTCCCATAGCTCTGCCCAGGATTGGGCTGCTTGCCCCCTCGGCTATCTGTGTTCCCATTTCCATTCCTCTTAACTAGTCAAGAGCTCCCTTCCCTGGACTTATCTGGTCCCCCAGCTCCCATGGCCCTGCCTCTTTTCCATCCCAGCACCCCCAAGTCCCTAGCTTGGCTCTGCAATCCCTCCTCCAGGAGGAAAGCAGTCCTCTGGATGTTAGATTCAACCCCCCGGGACAACCCTTTGGCACCCCAAGTTCACTTTGGAACTGAGGATGTCAAATGCCATAATATGCTACCGCTGAGCAGGCAGGCAGGCCTATGCTGAAATTTCTGAGATATTTCCTAGCATTGAAGTCTCATGCCCCCAGTTCAGGGGCTCAAGATTTGAACTTCCAACTGTGATGCTTCTAGACCAGGATTCTACCACTGAGCTAAAGGAATAGAAAATATACATTTGGAGGAAGTGTACTGTAACCCCTAGGTGGCACTACCACAAGGGATACTACCCCTGCCTGCGTGACTGAGAGCAGGGTGAGGGCCCTGACTTCTAGGAATGGGTGCCTCCACCTAGAGGACAGGGTCAATGGTAGCATAGCTGCCGTGGTTACAGCCCTCTGGAACACTGTTATCCCCTCTTTTCCCTCTAGTGGCCTAAATGGTTCACTGAATACACAATTACAATTAACACCTGACAACAGATTTAACCCCACACTTGTTGCAGTTACCACCAGGGCTAGATTAGCTGACTCGGCCATGGAGACCCCTTGTAAAACAAGATTTACCACAACAACCAACAGTATTTCAATGCTGTCTGTACAGAGGTACACCACAATCTCTTTAAATGCAAAGAGATTCAGATCTGATTTATTTGGGGGTATGAACAAGGAAGGGGTGTAATCTGGTGCTTGATTCTATTACTGATTAAATCAGGTTTAAGCATGCATGCCTCTAAGAGTCCCTCTATCACAGTTACACACACTCTGGGTACCCAATTGGAGTTAAATGCTAGCCTGATGTCACAACAGATCATTATAATTTTAAGTAGGGAATAAGCTATAGAGGCAGATGAACTCTAAGAGATGCAGATCTTCATTTTCTGGGAATTTCTTAAGTAATAAATAATGGAGAGGAACTATATATGGAAATCTTAAAAAAAATATATGAAATAGCAGCTCAACTGTGTCTAAATATTATGCCTTTTAAAGTTTTCCCAAAGGCATCGGCTGCTCTTTAATAAAAAAAAGATGCAGACACACTTACTGTGAACACACTGCACCTGCACTAGAAACCAGCAAACTCCACCTGCAGTATCCAGACAGAGACAACACTGCAAAAAAAATAAATAAATAAATTGTTGTTTAACCCACACAGGCCTTCACACAGACTAACAAGATTAATGAAGAGGACAATACGTTTAACCACTCCAAGGAACCAGCAGACAAATGTAAAATGGATCCAATTATACAGTTTATACAGGTTTCTGGTTGGTAATTCTCAGTAATTCAGTAAAGCCAACACACTATTTCTTTGCCAAATTAGTGGTACTTTATTATGATAGTATTAATAAGATTAGCCAAAAAATCATATTGTAACAATAAAAACACACCCTGACAGGACGAATAGTTGCAATACTCAAAAAATAAACCACAGTGATCCTATTTTAACAGTAAGAATGCATCCTGTCATGGTTAATAATCCTAGTTTACAGAAGGGAATACATGCTAACATTATTTTTAAACATCAGGTAGCCCACCACTACCTAGGTGTTCCTGTTACAATTTAGTTCTAAACAGCCAAAGGGCAATCCCAATGGGGTGTTTCTAACATGCAATCTAGACAGCTAGTAATATTTGCATTACAGGGCTACAGATTTGGCTGGGTTCTGAGCGCTATGGCCAGTTGATATCACCAACTTCTGTCCTCTCGGAGACCTTACACCTGACAATTAGGTCTCATTTATAGCTAACCTGTTTTCATTAAAAAGGCAGAACTGGAATTTCCCAAAAACTACCTCAGCAGATTTAAACACAGACAATATGTCATTCAACAAGTCATAAGACTCGGGTTAAAAAAAAATACATTGGCCATAAGATATCTTGGTCATAAGATACTTTTGATACTTTGCAGAGACATACGGTCATTCTTAAATGGAAAAACAAGTAATTAGGGTTTTTTTTGTTTATCAAAAATACTTAATTCAGGATACAGAAAACATGCAAGGGGATGTGACTGTTTTAAAAATACTCAGCTTACAGATAAAAACCAGACAGTGGCCAAATTGCATAGTAATCACAAAAATGGGGAACTTTAATCATCCATCAAGGCCAGCCACGGTTACTAGCAGCTGCTTTCTTATCTCAGCCGTAACCTTTTAAAAAGACATGTTTTGGTACACAATATTTTCTGCTAAATAGGGCAATTCCAATTTAGACCTTAGCTTTGTGCTTAGATTTATTTTATTTTCTTCATTTCAGCCATTAACCTTTTATAGCCTTACACATACATGCATATTAACTGACATGGTGGTATCATTCATTTACTTAGCCACTTGCAGCCATTGACTAGCTAGCCATATTAACTTATATGTTGGCCTCATTTAGTTATTCATTACTCATTTGCAGCCTCTATACTAGCCATTTTTCACCTTTCTAGCTCCTCAACCTTTTGGTTAGCCAATTATATATTGTTGATAAAAGTTTTGTCACTGGTCACTAAAACCTTGGCCACTGGTCACTAAACTTTGGCCATTGGCCACTTTCAACAGTCCCCACCTCGAAGGTAAGAGGCCCCTGAGGGACTCGAACCTTCACAAAAATTGAACATAAATGTAAAGATATTAGTTATTAACTGAAGGTTAAAAAGAACTAAATAAACATTTTTACTCTTAAACAGTTAGTCTAGGTGAATAGGTATATGATTTAAAACTGGTTGCCAGCATACAGATAGTCAAGGCATTTATAAAAAGCATCCTATTCTGGAGTTGGTACAGGGGTGGTTACAGATGAAACACAAACGGTGAGTTTGTAAAACATAGTGCAGAACTCAGGAATGTCAACACCACAATTGAAATATGTGAAAAGATGTTAACATGTGATACCACATATAACACAATGTGACATAACAATATTTGTTGATGAAGAAGAGTTCATGGAATCTGCTTTGAGTGTGGATAAGGTAGATGCTACCTTATGCTGAGGTGTGACACATCCTTGGAGCTTAATTGAAGAATCTGTTGATAATGTCTCTTGTTAGATAGGTCATTATAAGACGTAGATGACCAGTTTAGTAACAGTCCATAAAACTAACAGTCCATAAAGTTCATATAAGTAACCACAGGTTGATGTAATTACAGTACAGGTGAAATGTCATTTGCAGAATGGTGGTAACCCCACAAGACACATGGGGCAATGCAGACAGTAATTTAAAAACAAAACACCAGCATAGTAGAAAAGTCAATGTTCATGTTGCTGGCTGCTGGATGGCTGATTGGAAGACACATTGGCCAGGGGTGCATTAGATTGTGCATTGAGTCATTTTAATGGAGTAGCCACACACACACACTGGCATGGCATTTGTGTTGTGGTAGTTGATTACTCCCCGGTACAAAGATTAACAGTCCATAAAAAAGTAACAGTTTACAATAAACCATTAAGAACACAGTCCATAATAGAGCAATAGGTTTGTATAAAGTACCAACCATGTCTGGAACCAGCAGCAGTGAAGAAAATGGATGTCTTGCTTGAAGATCAGTTGAAGAAAAATCTTCTTGCTGAAGTTAGGGGATTGCCCCTACCCCAGACTTAACTTCATAGTAAGCAGAAACAATAAGCTTGATTGCAGAGTCTGAACTGACTGAACCTTTTTCAGTTGATTTAAAGTTGTACAAATAGGTGTAATTTTGCTGAAAACATTACACTTGCAGAGGTACTAATAACTTGATTCATGTAGTAGTCCTTATGTGGAACCACTCAGGCACAAAGATAGTGATGACATCAAAGCTGTGGCAGTTGTTTTCTTTTCAGGAAAAAGATGAAGGTCTTGGCAACTTAATGAAAGTATTACTGCTGTTGAATGTGGAGATCTTATGTGTGCAACACCGTGGAAACCTGTAAACTTGCAAAGTGTGTTAGAAACAGAGTTAAAAACACATAAATAACAATCTTTTAAACAAATGACTTTTTGTTTTGTAAAGGGTGATGTGACAGAGCATAAATTCTGGCAATTGTGGAAAGAGAAAATTAAAAATGGGACGTCAACTGCACACCTGGGGGTGCAGGCCGAGGTCCAATTGTACCATTTGACCATCTGTAAATGCATGACAATGTTATGATTACACCCTGCATTTAAATCGACAGTGATGAACATTATTTCCTGTCTGTTGCTAGCAGGCCTAACTGAGACCTGAGTTATAAAATCTTGTAATGTTACAATAACACTCTTCAAACATATAGTTTATGGCAATATGCCTGTTACATTATGCAATTGTGGGACAAATACATATTGTTGGCCTATGCCAATTTAATAATAGTGCCTATTGCACCTGTGACCAGTGAATGGGTCTACCATGGAATCTTGAAGCATAGGTTCTTTGAGCAGAATCTAAATTCTGCATATTATAATAGTTAAGATTTAAAATGACAAAACCTGCATAGATTGCACTTATTCTTCGGGGTACCTGTGAGTAATAAGGCAGAGTATTGATTTGTCTGGGGTTTTGCTTTGGAACATATTATAGGGGTGGGTCAGCAATGCTGCCCCAGTATTTAGGTTTGGTTATGAGCATTAAAAACATTTATACATGTGGAACACTTTTTCTGAATACACACATGCTACAGTGTAGCACGATGTATATCAAAACTTTATAACATAAACGTGAAACATAAGCATTTTTGCAATAGAACAATTTCAGTATTGAGCATTAATGCATAAAATACATTTTAAACACAGAACAAATATAGTCTGTAAGCTTAGTTCAGAGTCCAGGAATGTTAGAGTATTGTGAATTTACTGGTTGAACATACAGTAACCATGGAATAGGTTGCAGAGGGTATGTGGTACAGTTCAAGTTTATAAGTTGCAGTCCTTGGTAAAAATTACTTAGTTTTGGTTGAAAAAATTATTAGAGCAATCCACCACTCTGTTTTTGCTAACTTGTAAGACTTTTTCAGGGTCTGCGATGCTTTAGAACTTAAAATTATAAAAAAAAAAAAACTTTGCACTTACAGAAAGCAGACTATTGCATCCATTGCTGTAAGGCTGTGAGAAGTTGTTTTACATTTGTTTTGACAGGATAAGAAAGCTGGAAAAAAAAACAATCAAAAGAATGAATATGTGGAAATACATATACAACTTCCCCCTCCAGCTTAACCAATTACTTGCTGAGGGCAGAAGCCCTTGTACTAATAATAGGTGTGAGATTTAACTGTTTGCACTAGAAAAAGCAGAAGGACTGAGCTGGGTTATACTGTTAAAATACCTTGGGTTTTTGCAAGACCTGTAAATAAGAATTAATAATTGGCAAATACACATTTTATTTATTTATTCTTTTGGGGAGACAGTTATGTACCTTGCAACCTTTGTGGGTATTACACTGGAAGGAAGGATAGTATGTCCCCCCCCCCTTTCCAGCTCCTACTGATGGAAGAGACAGCTCGAATACTGTAGCAATAAATAGGTTAGCTGTGGATGGTGACATGGATATTGGCCAGAAATGGTCTGGCAATATTAGTAGCCAGTCATGCAGCACCTTAAAAAGGTGTGCACTGGACAAATGGTAATGGGGTGGCCCCATTGCAGTCCACACCTAACACACTTTAAATTAAAACAGGACAATATTACAATTAGTTCAGTAAGTTTCATACCTTACTGTAAAGATGGGGAACTTCTTTTTCTCAAGAAGAAAGAGAAGAAACACACAGACAAGCAACAAAAACAAACACACAAGTCTAAAAATAAAACAAGATTATTTTCACAGGATAAAAGAAACCAAGTGTCCCTGGGTTCCCCTAACCTAAGCATGACAAAATGTCAGCTGAGGTTATAAAAGATCCAGATTGATGGTAATACCTTACGTACGTATTTTTTAGAATGCATTTTAAAAGGAAAAAAAAAATGATTACACCATGGTTACACATAAAAACAAAAGCCATTGTTTTTTAACTGTAGATGGTAAACTCTAAAAAACAGCTGTAATAGACCTTTTTTAAAAGTGTACTGTATATAAATAAAAAAGTAAAAAAAAAAGTACAGGGAGGTGATGAATAATTCTCCCCTTCCAGCTGGAGTGCCTTGCATAGTATGGGAATCATGTGATATTATTGAGGAACAAAGGAGTTGTGCTTACAACCAAATGTTCATGGAGGAATGCCTTGAGCATTGCCTGTGTTGGCTGCAAGCCCAGAAGAAAGGAGAAGAAAAAAAAAAGTTTGTTTCTTTTTACTTAGAATGCCAGTTCTATAATAAAAAGTCAAATTGCATGGTTCACTCTTGGTGTGCTTTCATGAAAACATACGTTTCATGTGAAAAGTTGTGCTTTAGGTAGGGAACACACATCAAGTTTGAACTGGTAGTAACATAAAATGTTGAAACACAAGAAGGTCAAATAACGTGCAGAAAGTCACACAGTTTGCATGCAGGGGTTGCTGAAACCCAACTATTTTTGTAGTGTCCTTGAACACTACTGATATTAAAATATCTTTAAATAATAATAGAGCACAAAATAAAACTGCTGGCCAAGACAGTACACACACACAAAAATAAATACTTAACACAAAATAAGACTGACATTATTTGACGCCAATTTGCTGAGGTAATGCCCATAGTTTGATTAGAACACTGTAAGTGTTTTAGATATATGTGCTGCCTCCTGCCTGTCTTGTAACATCGACAACCTTTTAAAACCAACAAATTTATACCTATCTCCATGCCAAACCTTTCCAGAACAAAACAATTTTTAAACACCTTGCAACTCCTTTAAAATACAGCACAACATACCATCTGTAAGTGGACACATCGGGCCAGATATTGAAACTGCGCCCAAAAAGTGCACAACAGCAGGAGCAAGCACAAGTCCACTGCGCCCATGTGCAAGAAGTGCGATATTCAAAAACTGCACAGGCCAACATGCGCCTACGGCCGACGACTAAATATTGCACCACCTGCACCATAGTGCAACTAGGGAGGTGAAGCTGAGCATATCTGATGCGCCATAGCGCAACAAGGGATGTTCAGCTGAGCAGTCCAGATGCGCCATAGCTCAACCAGGGATGCCCCCAGCAGCAGGGCAGCAATGCAACAGCACAACCAGGGATGCAGGGGCCCAGCACCCATGCCACAGATGGGCAGAGGAACACACAGCAGAACAGACAGTGTCCCCCACACCCCATGCACTGCACAACTAGGGGACAGCTGGAATAACCACTGGCCCATGGAAACCAGCAACCAACCCACAGGCGGGCCATGGTGCCCCAACACACCCCCTGGCAAGCCGTGACTGGCACACAAGGAGGGCTGACCACCCCGTACCATACCATCCCACTAATGCAGAGCACACCCTGCACCATGATCCCCATACACCCTGCCCAGGAGTAGCACCCAACAGTGCAGGACACCCCATGCATGCCACCACCCCCACTGTGACAATGCAACCCTGTGCACCATGGAGCCATGCAAGGCAACCCCACCATGGGCACACTGCAGCGGGCAACAGCAGACAGCGATGCAACAGATGCATACACAGTGCCACACTGCACGTCCCCCCCGAGGTACAGCTGAGAGAACAACCATGCGTCAGTACACAAGGTACCCCACATGCGACAGGGCATGCCCCGCACCCCACCCCCAGTGGTACAGCACCTTGCACACCCTCCCAAGGACACATCCTGTCCCAGCACTGGCCACAACAGCCAGCACAGACATGCACAGTGTAGCATGGAGGCATGCACCACACAGGATGCAACACAGTGCATGGAAAAACACTCACCCATACCCAAGGGCACACCAACACAGGGACACAGTAGCTGGTCAACCAAGCCACTGGCATGTGGCCACGGCTGACGTGTACACACGGCCAGCATCCCTACATTGCACAGGTGTGCCAGCCACCCTGCGCAGGCACCATGAAGCTGTATGCCACCAGCATGCTGCTGGAGCATAAGTGACAGACACTAGAGCACATCCTCTGCAACAGACACAAGCGACAGCATGGATGGGGGACAACAACAGCGGAGGCCATAGTGCCACCGGAGGCAGACGTGCACCATACTGGTGATGGCAGGCAACCTGACATTGTGCCGGGTACAGTTGTTATCCAGCATGGACAGCCACCACTGACACACCAGTAGACTATGCATATCACAGACATGCAAGGGTGTCAGCTGCACAGGCCATGGACGGTCTGACAGGGGTGCCATGCAAACAGTGCTGGCCCCATGGACCACTACACACAGGCATCCAGTGCACAGAGTACAACACACAAACCACAGACAGTGACTGATCCCCCTGCCCACACCATAGGTGGTTCACCTCTCACACACACACACACACACACACACACACACACGCCCATGCTGCACCACCCCTGATGCCATGCACACCACTGCAGCTGAGCACCTGTAGCCCACTGCAAATCAGAGACCACCACAGTTGTTATAACAAAATGTATATATTGAAATGATGTCAAGTAAAACTATTTACAATTATATACAAGAGGGGGAAAGGGCCACATAACAGGTGGGGCCGGGTAAGGGGCAGGGGTGAACATATGGGAGAGGGAAGAAGGGGTGTGAGGGTGGGTCAAAGGGGGGGAAGGTGGTAGTCGGGGCATGGGGACATCAGTGGCCACCTCGATCCTCCTCTTCCTGGTGCCGATGTGAGCTCCTCCTCCTCCTCCTCCTGACCCTATTGCAGTGTATGTGCTGCAGGAGCTGCAATGTCTCCCTTGCCACCTGCAGCAGCTCTTGAATATCCTGCTGTATCTGCAGGAGTCACAGGCCACCTAGGATGAGGGAGCAGAGTCAATAGGTGTGACTGTCCATCCCCCTGCAACCCACCCATTGTGCATGGCATTCAGCCATGTGACACGCCCCTGTGATGATGTGTGACCACCCACAGTGACCGTGTCCACAAGACCTGCCCACCCAGGCAGCCACAGCCATGTGGACCACTGCACACACCCACTGCCCATGTCCCGCACAGCACCACAATGGCCGTACAATGACTTGACTATGTGGTGTGAAGGCAGTGCCACAGCCATGTGCCCGGTGCACACATGGACCACCATTGACACACTCCCAGACATGCAGTGCCACTGGACAGTGCTGACTGTAACAAGTTGTGTGTATGGCAGTGGTGTCGATGGATGGTGGCTATGCCCCACAGCTCGCCCAGTTATACAGCATGCACTAGTAATCATGGATGTAAGGCACTCACCATCAGCAGGCTGTACCACATGCCGCGGACCACTATCACCCATCCTGTCCCTCTGCTCCACCATGTGGCACCTCCTCTCCCTGTTGAGCCACCATTCTTCTGGCCCTAAGGTGCAAACATGGAGAGAAGAACATCCGTAGAATCCGGTAGAAAAGTCCCCCCACCCCCATGTGTGTGCAATCCATCACAGCCATACCCATCCACCCCACACCCCGATACCGCCACCATGGCCAACACCGGATGGCTCCCCCCATGTGCCGGACAAATGCAACCATGATACCAGTATGGACAATAAAAGTGTATGTATGTTGCACCTACCTGGCCATGGCACCATGCCCCTCCTGGCACGTGCCCACAGGCGGGCAAGCAGGTCTGGATTCCTGCGCCTCAGGTCCCCATAATGGTGGCAGCACTGCTTCGCCGTCTGCCCCATATTGGTGGCCTCCTCTGGGGCATCAGCCACCTCCTGCCAGACCACACTCCTGGCCCTGTCCAGGGGTGCCTCTCCAAACAAAGCCCCAGCATGGGGCTCAACTATCACCACCAGGTTGGCGAGCTCTATCTGGCTCCAAACCACAGCACACCTCTGCACCATCTCTGCTGCCTGGTGCAAGCAAAATGGCACTCTGCAGCACGGTCCTGCCATGTGCAGATGTTGCACAGTACAGTGCTGCCATTCCCTATAGTGCTGTCACCGAACAGCATGATAGTGGTGCACCCATGCCCGACGCATGGCACCTTGGGGGAAAAGGTTGGTCAAAGGGTCAAGGGTCTCTGGCGCATGGACAGCCACAGCGCAATTGGAACCCAATGCATGTAGTGTGATTGGGTGACTGTGTGCCACCTCCTGTAGTGGCCTACTGCGCTGTTGCCCCAGTGTGCCTATGATGCCCCAGTGCCACAGTGCCATATAGGTGAACAGCGCCGTAGCGCCACTGGCACAATGGTGGCCTTGCCCTGCTTTGCCTCCCACACACAGCACATCAGCAGTGCGGCAGGCACCTGCGTCATCAACCCAGGCATGCGCAGTTAGGTGTGTACTATTATGTACTATCTATAATGTGCCTCGCTGTCTAGTGTAATGTACCTGTGCTGTATGCTACCCCAGGTATTATTCCATGTAATTCCCTGGGTCGCCCCTGAAAAAGGGACCTTTGGGGCCCAGCGGGCTTACCCGGTTATCAAAATTTAATAAATAAATACATAAAAATTGTCACAGAACTGCGCCCTTGGCTCAGCACGTTCAACACAATTGCGCAAAGCACAACAGCGCAATATTCAGCCGGCATATGCAAATCATCTAATCAGCCATTCAATGGTGCAGTCACTGCATTTGCATCCACTTAAAGATGTGCCTCACCTCATTTTGCATGGGTTGCACTATAAAAATGCGACATTGTGCTGCACTGGCCATAGTCAGTTACTGCTGTCTATGGCGGTGAGTTGCATGCTGTTTGGGAGTGTGGACTGTAGTGTTTGGGACATGCATGGGACTGCACAGTCACAGGTAACACCTGTCATTCTCACAGGATGAATCATGACCGAGCGTGTGGTGGAGGAAGAGGAACAGAGTCGTGGGAGGAAGAGGAGGCCAAATTTTACAAAGGCCGAGACAGATGCCCTGTTCAAGGCCTACCTCGACGAGGTGCCACTTCTCAGCGGATGCCAGAGAGCACCATAGGCCCATGCTGCTGCATGGGAGAAGGTGGCTCATGCTGTAAACCTGCATGGCAGCCACCAGCGCTCCATGCAGGAGTGCAAAAAGATGATGGGCACAGACAGGCGGAGGATTAAAGAGAATGTGGCTGCCATCAGGGCAGCACGGTCTGCGACCGTTGGGGGACAGCCGGAGGTGCAACGCCTGACCCCAGAGGAAAAGTGGGTTGCTGGCAGCATGCAGTGTTGTACCATTGAGGGTGTTCCGGGTGGTGGATTCCAGATGGGTGGTAGCCCGTCACTGCATGGTAGGTCATGGTCTGTCTATTGGAGGGTGCAGGGTAGGTCACTTGCAGTAATGCTACATTTTTTCCCTTACAGATCCTGAGCATCAGCATGGGTCAGTGGTGGTGGGCTTCTCCACTGAGTCCAGTAACATGGAGATGGAGGAGGGCCCATCCACCTCCACAGGAATACGGGGGTCAGGGCGACAGTGAGCCCGCCTGGAAGTCCGGACTGATGTTGGTGGAGCAGGTGCGGAGAAGGCCCTGCGATGTCCCAGCGTCCATGGATGCCAGCATGCTGAGACTCTGGCTGGTGCCGGATCCATCACCGATGATGATGGAGCTAACATCATGGGCATTGACACATGTGTGCCACAGGATGGCCACACAGCAGGTGATATCGTGGTCATGGCTGTGGGTGGTGCCGCCGTAGAGGCCTGCATGTAATCACAGTCCCAGCCTGCGCCTGTCTGCACCAGTGGGCAGCACTGGTGTGTCCAGGACATGGACTGTTGCAGCCACTGCGTGGCACCATCGAGCCCTGAGCAGCAGCTGCGGGCAGACCAGCAGTTGGCCAATGGCCATGGGGGTACAGTGTCAGGGGCGGCGCTAGTGCACCTCCTGTGGACAAGCACAGGCCTGGCCCTGGTGTGCAGCTCCCACCCACAAGGGGTGATAAACATCAGGGCCACGAACACCCTGAGGGACAGTATGCCGATCAGGCAGATGACCTCTTAGATGAGCACACCCACACACTGCAAGCATCAGTCAATCAGCAGATGCAGGTTGTGATGGCAGTGGATGCACTGAGTGTGGCTCTGCACCAGGCAAAGGAGCGGAGCAGCAGAGACACCGCTCTGCTCCTGGGAGGGATGGACCGGTTGAGGGATGATGTGACCGCTGCCATTGACAGGCAGACACAGGCATTCATAGCTGTCATGGCCACAATGGGCACAGTTATTTGCCCATGCGTCGCAGACACCATGCAGTACAATGTCCACCCCCAGTTCCCGACGTTGTGCGACACCATCCTTGTCAACACTGGGTTCAGCTGTGGGCATGTGGAGCATGCCTGGCGCAGGCATATTCGGTGTGCTGCAGACCCCTGCACAAGCATGGTCATGTTCACACAGTGGAACTCCTGGGGGACCATCGGTGCCACCCCATGAGGCCAGTGGTCAGCCTGTCACTGCTGGTGGGTCTCGGTGGGGCTGTCCATGCATCCGTGGCAGCCGTGGCACTGTGGCACATGACTGGCCTGTCTCCCAGCACAGCTACTGTTTGATGCTGCCGTGTGTGCATTGTGTCATTCAGTGGGCAATGCACGGTTGGGGTACTCGGCCCTGCACGCACACACATTCCATCTGCACACCCTCCCGGCTGCTGTCTGCTGTTGCGTGTGCATGATGATGCCTGCGTTGTGCTATATGCCAGTGTACAATGGTGACCAGTGTCTGACACATGCACAATGACAGGCAGTGGGTGTGGTGGTCTATGGACATATGTGTGGCTAGGTGGTGGTCTGGCCAGCGTGCTTCCTACCTTTGTGTACATGTTCCCAGAGGGTGTGTGTGTGTGTGTGTGTGTGTGTGTGTGTGTGTGTGTATGACCATGTGCCATGTTAGACCTCGCCCATCCCTGGTGGTGTGTGTGGTTCCATGCTCGGCCACTTCCCTTGATGGCATGCATCCCTGGTGTGTGTCCATGCGTGTTTGTGGGTTGTGCCTTTGCCACTGGTGGTTGTACATGGCTCCATGACTTACCTGGGTTGGCTGAAGTGCTCCTCCGTGATGGTGTCCCGGTGCAGCTGTGCCAGCTAGAGCAGTCGGGGGTCCCGTCACCCAAGGGGGGGCTGCCCATCACCATTGTAACCGATGTACTCATCGTCCCTATCACTGTCCCCCTCTTCGACCTGTACGGCTATCCCACAGTCATTGGCCATGTTGTGCAGGATGCAACAGGCCAGGAATAGCCTGCAGGCCTTTGAGAGGCTATACTGTAGGGCACCGCCAGAGGTGTCCAGGTAATGGAAGCGAGCCTTCAGCATCCCGAACACCCGCTCAATGACATTGCGTGTGGTGGTATGTGCCTCACTGTAGCATTGCTGCGATGGGGTCACTGGCTGCCGGTATGGTGAGCGCAGCCAGGGACTGAGTGGGTATCCACTGTCACCTGTGTGTAGAGGGTGGAGGTTAGTTTGGCCATCAGCATCACCCTGCCTTAGGCCATGTAGGCCACTACCCATGTCACCTCTGACCATGCCCCTCCCAAGCTCTATGTTTGTCCATGTGGTTTGCATACTCACCCACTAAGTAGTCAGTGGGGATGTCCCCACTCTCGAATCTGTGGCACAGTGCGGACTGGTGCCAGATGAAGGCATCATGTGCTCCCCCAGGGTGAATGGCACAGACATTGATTATGCGCCCCCTGGTATCGCACACCACCTGGCAGTTGATGCTAGCATAGCCTTTCCAATTGATGTATGTGGCCCCCTCGGGGCCAGGTAGTGGCGGATTGCCACATGGGTGCAGTCTATTGCCCCTAGCATGCCAGGCATATGTGCTACCCTGTGGAACTCCTCTATGTTTACTGTGTGCTCCGCCAGTGTGCTGGGGAAATGGATGTACTCCGTAGCATGTGGCAGCAGTGCACTGAGGAATTGGGTGAGGTGGCATGATGCAGCCGACTGGGTTATGCCTGTGGTGTCCCCTGTTGGTCTCTGGAAGGTACCCGTGGCGAGCAAGCACATGCAAGCTGTCACTTTAGTCTCCACTGACAGAGCATGGCTCTGTCGTGTGGGTGCCTGAATCACATCACTGCACAGCTCACAGAGCCACCTCAGAATTGCCCAATTCAGGCTGTACTGGCCCACGATCTCAGTATCACTGTACAGCTCGAAGCTGGTGCTGGCTCGGTACTACCTGTTGGGGGCATACCACCGATGGGCCCTTCCACGGCCGCGCCCCCCTGCTGCCTGCCTTCTCATCCCCCTCATTCCTGCCACCATCTGGATGGTGGCACTGGCCATGTCCCTGGCTTGTGTCCCTCCCCAGACAGCTGTTTCTGTGTTCCCCCCACTGTCCTGGCTGCTACTTCCCCTGCACCGGGAACACCTTCCTGTGGTGGCCTCTGTGCTGTGTGGCACTTCTCCCTTCTGCACTGGCTGTGGCTCCCCACACCTTCCCTGTGCCTGTGTGTTCAGGGTGCCCTTTCCCTGTCCTGCCCTGTGTGTTCCTACTGCCCTGGTTTTCTGGCTAGAGTTCGGCCTCATGTGCCTTCCCTGTAGCGTTCTTGCGCCTCTCCCTTGTTCCTTTTTATTTTGGCTCATTTCTGCTATCGCGCAACTTCCGCTTGCTCCCCTATTGAGCATGGCGCATGTTGTTGAATATTGCACTGCGCCATTTATGCATGGTTCCTCCCCCTTCAGTTGCGGATACATTCATTATCATTGCGCTATTGCTCATCGTGATTTGGGGGGCGCATCTGCCTCCCGCCGAATATCGCAGAATGGTGCATTTTCGGACTTGCACTGGAGCAACCCTATTGCGCATTTTGCAACCCTTTTGAATATCTGGGCCATCTAGTATAACATGGTTACACCTTTTGGTGCATAGCCAAAATATGGCACTCTGCCATTTTGCAAAAAGTTTCTGGTTTTAACTAGAAGTATGATAAAGCTGTTCATAGCTGTTAACACATTACATTTTCACCTAGCAGTGGCTTGGCACTTTGCCTGCAAACTACACATCTTTCCGCACATTGCAATCTATACGTCATATCTCTTCACCTTCAACACTACCTGCTCCAACCAACAACTACATACAAAAGTTCTTCACTGAACCTATCTAGGCAGCACAAATGTTTTAGTAAACATAAATCTAATTAAAACAGTCAGATATGAGGTAAAGAAGCTTCTTCTTTTTTACTGTAACATCTTCTGCACCAAAGGCAGTCAATGCTATCTTGCAACTTTGACAACAGAACATAATTACAGAACACAGATATACGCTGGAAACTATGTGAGAGAGAGATGGAGCATTACCTTGTTTAGTATATGTATCACAGAAATAAAACAGACAGACATAAAAAAAAACTTTAAATAAAAAAAATTCAGACTTACCCTGTGCCAAGGTATTTCCCTTCTTCTTTTTTGATACGATACGATCACCAGTCCGATGTAGAAAAATGACTGCAGGACCTTCATGATAATCTCCAAACACTGCAGCTATTAACCCTTTCAAAGGTTTTCGTTTGGCCATTTCAGTAACCTGCCAAACCAAGTCTTTTCTCAGAGCTCTGGTTTGCAGTTTAAAAATAAAATCTGTAGCAGTACTAGGTACTAGGTTGAGATCCAACTGGTGGAGATTCCCAGTACCTGGGTTTGGGATCAAATGTTTCAGCCTCTGTAGGAGGCAAGGGAACTTGAAATTGATACAAAAACAAAAACAAAACTGAAAGCTGCACAGATAGTGAACTTTGGGGGGGTGAAGGATTTTTAAATCAACCCGTCTGTAGTCATATCCACTGTGTATGCATCCACAGTGGCTTGTTCCTCTTTCTCTAAATGTTGCTTATCTAACGTTACTTAATCAGCCGCTGCTTTTCTACTAAAAGCAGCCTGAACTGTGAAAGCCTTCATCAGCTCTAACAGTATATACTTCTAGCAAGCACAAATTACAAGGGCAGTTGACATTGCTTGTTTGAGAGACTTTTCCTTAATACATCTCTCCACATATCCTTAAACCTGGGGTCCTCAGACCCCCACATAAATATCTTTAAACCTGGGGTCCTCAGACCCCCACTTAAATATACATTACCCTTACCCAGCTTATAGCTTCTCCATAGACCTTTTTCTGTAGGTTCAATTCCACTGGAACACTTAGAGTCTATTAGACTCTTTTTCCCAGCCCCACAGTTAGGTTATGATCCTGTCTAGATTTAAAAAATAACTTTACCAAATTACCAGAATTAAAACCAAACCAGCTCGGGGCAGGCTCGCCAATTATGTAAAATGGATCCAATTATATAGTTTATACAGGTTCCTGGTTGGTAATTCTCAGTAATTCAGTAAAGCCAACACACTATTTCTTTGCCAAATTAGTGGTACTTTATTATGATAGTATTAATAAGATTAGCCAAAAAAAATCTTATTGTAACAATAAAGACACACCCTGACAGGATGAATAGTTGCAATACACAAAAAGAAACCAGAACAATCCTATTTTAACAGCAAGAATGCATCCTGTCATGATTAATAATCCTAGTTTACAGAAGGGAATACATGCTAACATTATTTTTAAACATCAGGTAGCCCACCACTACCTAGGTGTTCCTGTTACAATTTAGTTCTAACAGCCAATTGGGGCAATCCCAATGGGGTGTTTCTAACATGCAATCTAGACAGCTAGTAATATTTGCATTACAGGGCTACAGATTTGGCAGAGAAAATGGAATTATACCCCACTTTCTCAGGGTTCCAAGCGGTATCACCAACTTCTGTCCTCTCGGAGACCTTACACCTGACAATTAGGTCTCATTTATACCTAACCTGTTTTCATTAAAAAAGCAGAACTGGAATTTCCCAAAAACTACCTCAGCAGATTTAAACACAGACAATATGTCATTCAACAAGTCATAAGACTCGGGTTCAAAAAAATACCTTGGCCATAAGATACTTTTGATACTTTGCCAAGACACACGGTCATTCTTAAATGGAAAAACAAGTAATCAGGGTTTTTTTATTTATCAAAAATACTTACTTCAGGATACAGAAAACATGTAAGGGGATGTGACTGTTTTAAAAATACTCAGCTTACAGATAAAAACCAGACAGTGGCCAAATTGCATAATAATCACAAAAATGGGGAACTTCAATCATCAAGGCCAGCCACGGTTACTAGCAGCTGCTTTCTTATCTCGGCCTTAACCTTTTAAAAAGACATGTTTTGGTACACAATATTTTCTGCTAAATAGGGTAATTCCAATTTAGACCTTAGCCTTGTGCTTAGATTTATTTTATTTTCTTCATTTCAGCCATTAATCTTTTAAAGCCTTACACATACATGCATATTAACTGACATGGTGGTATCATTCATTTACTTAGCCACTTGCAGCCATTGACTAGCTAGCCATATTAACTTACATGTTGGCCTCATTTAGTTATTCATGACTCATTTGCAGCCTCTACACTAGCCATTTTATACCTTTCTAGCTCCTCAACCTTTTGGTTAGCCAATTATATATTGTTGATAAAAGTTTTGTCACTGGACACTAAAACCTTGGCCACTGGTCACTAAACTTTGGCCATTGGCCACTTTCAACTCAAAGTCAATAAAGAGCAAAGTTAAGATGACGACACACCACAGACCCTCTCAATGGTAGTATTTTTATGTTGGCCCGCTTGCGCAGCCAACATCTTGTGGTAGTGGAGATTTGGAGGCGTGGTCACTGTTTGGTGAATGCAGGGCATGCACCTGTAGGTGTGTCCCTCATTCCCCTATCAGCCTGCATGCCAGCACCACACCATGCATCACAATGTGGCGAGCACATCTAAGAAAAGGTCCGCTACAATGCAAGCAAAGCTCGTCACAAGCAGCAGATCTTCCTACGTGCTTTGCCAGCTACAAACATGGCGGCACAGTGACCGTTAAACTGCCGAGTTCAGGGGTTCCCAATCCCCCGGTCAGCTTACCCTGCCCCTCATGTATGTGCCGACGGGGGAGCCCACTCCCTATCGGCATAATATGTCCCCCCTCCTTTTTTGCTTGCCAAAGAGGTGCCAATCCCTCAGCTCATGCACTCCCCCGCTTTCATTGTTTGCCAATGGGGGTGTCCAATCCCCGTCGGCATCCTTCCCCCCTTTCCCACTTTAATGTGCTGACAGGGGAGCCCACTCCCCACCGGCATGATGTCCCCCCCTTATTCTGTGCTGAGGGGGTGCCCAATCGCCCTTAGCTAGTGTTCCCCACTCCATATGTGCCCATGGGGGTGCCCAATACCCATCAGCTACTGTACCCTCAAAAAAAAACTATAAAAATGGAAAATGCTATTTTTTTTACACCTGTAAACAGAAAACGGTCCCTTAGTCTCCCCATCCCCCTCCCACCACCCGCACCTACCCACTGCGCACTCTGCTTCCCCACACCCCCTCATCCCATACTTATCTCCGGAACTCAGCGCGATGATCTTCGGTGGACCGGGAACATGCCTGCACTCTTCAAAGCTGACTGCGAACTGAGGAAATGCCGGTAAGCTGTATAATGGAATAAAATGGGTTTTTTCAACTTTGATGCATATCTCAGGCATTTTTTGGAATTTTTGCACAAAATTTTCAGCATGGGGTTTTTGGGACCCCTCCTCATGAATTCTGGCACGGTTATGACATTAATCAGTCCCAAAAGGTGATTTTGTAGTCACTGCGTGGAATCACCTTTTGGGACTGATTAACACAAGGACAGTGGCAGTGTTCATGAGGTGGGCTCTCAAAAAGCCTATGTTGCAAATTTGGTGGAAAAAATAAAAAAAAATGGCTGTTTTACAAGCCTGTGTTGTGCAGTTGCTACACACGCTTGTAACTTCATGGATTCACAATATTTTCATGCCAGATTTTCAACATTGTACAGTACAGCTGTCATTTTTCACATCCTGGCTGAAATGTGTTTCCGCACTTCCGGCACACAATAGCGCAGTCGCTGTGGGACATCAGTGTTCAGGGTAGAGTATGAAAATGACAGTGACACTGTTAATGAGCAGATGTCCTAAAATGCCTATGTTGAAAATTTGGTGATGATACTCCATAAAATGACTGTGTTATGAGCGTGTGTTGTGCAGTTTGCACGCATGCTCGTAACGTTGTGCATTTTGTAATATTTTCACTCTGGATTTTCACCATTGGCATTCTTCGACACCTCTAGATGAACAGTACAGGACAGTACAGAATACAGCAGTACATTTTACATATCCTGCCTGAAATGTGTTTTCGCACGTCCGGCGCAGAATAGCACGGTTGCTGTGTGAAATCACTTTTTGGGACAGTTTGAGGAAATGACAGTGACACTCTACATGAGCAGAGGTGCTAAAATGCCTATATTGAAAATTTGTTGACAAAAGTCCATAAAATGACTGTGTTACAAGTGTGCATTGCGCATTTCCCACGTACCCTTGTAACTTCACAAATTTGCAATATTTACATGCCACAATTTCAACACTGCCATTTCTTTACACCTCCTTATGAACAGTACAGCTGTCATTTTTCACATCCTGCCCAAAATGTGTTTCGGCACTGCACTACTAAAGCCAATGCCAGCGTGACAACATTCGGCATTGACAAATGCTTGTTTTTTTTGTGACAGTCGTTTCTTGGTTCTCAGACAGTGACACCCCCCTCCAAGGCTTACGCTGCCCATTCAGGATGTGTGTCACTCCGTATATTACTAACACCTGAATAAGCCCCTACTTTAACACACAGCTTCCTCCCACTGCAGCATTTCCCACCTGCCACCTGAAAGTCCAAGCCTTGTACAATTCAGTCTAGTCTATCCAGTGGAAACTCTGACCCTTTCCCTGACTTGTGCAGTCCCTGGTGCCCAAGAGCACCCCCACTCACTCTCCCTGACTGACAATGAGCAGATACTGGTGTCCACCAGTCCACCCTCCCTGACCCATTCCAAGCAGTCCTTGGTGTTGAGTGGTGCCCCTTTTTGACTGGTAACAATACCTCCTCACTCTCCCTGACCTGTAGTCTTCTGGAGTCCAACTGTACCACCTCTTTCTCCTAGGAACTACTGAAACATAGAAATTGTGGAAAGATAAGAACCACCAGGCCCGTCCAGTCTGCCCAAAAGCTTTACACTAGCTTTTGGCATCTGACCCTAAATGGTCAATGGCTTTTCACCCCACCTTCCCACCTCTAAGGTACCCTTAATGACTGTCCCATACGTGTTTAAAACCCTCCACTGTGCTAGCCCCCACCACTTCATGTGGTGGTCTATTCCATGCGTCTACCACCCTCTCCATGAAGAAAACCTTCCTCACATTTCCCTTCAGCCTGCAACCTTCCAATTTCATATCATGCCCCCTTATTCTTATATATCTCTTATATTGGAAGATGTGTCCACCCTACATCTTGTTTATGCTCTTAAGGTATTTGAATGTTTCCATCATGTTCCCCCTATCTCTCCTCTCCAGGGATCGGAATTGGCACCGGCCTGCTAGTCAAATGCTGATAAATTTTGTATCGGGCTAGTAAGATTTTAATTTAACAAGCCCTGCAGGTTTGTACTGTAAAAGGCAACCCTTCATTATGTACATGAGCTGGGCCAGTGGAAATGTTTGTTGGGCCAATGGATCTTCCCAGTCACTAGCCCTACTGGCAAGTGGTTGCAATACTTAATTTTGACCCCCTGCAGTGAGTACATATTGAGGTCCTTTAGTCTCTCTTCATATGTTTTCTGGTGCAAGCCCTGTACCATCTTAATCACCCCTCTCTGGACCACCTCCACCCTGTCAATGTCCTTATGAAGGTTCGGCCTCCAGAATTGCCCAGAGTACTGTAGGTGAGGCCACACTAGCATTTTGTACAATGGCACCACCTCATCCTGCCTTCTGCTAGTGATACCTCTGCCTATGCACCCAGCATGCCACTGGCCCTCCCTGCAGCCTTTGTACTCTGCTTAGACTTTTTTAGGTCATCAGGAATGGTAACCCCCAGATCCCTTCCTTCCTTGGTGTTCATCAGCAACTCCCACCCCGATCCTGTATCTCTCCTCAAGGTTCCCTCTTCCCAGGTGCATTATTTTGCATGTCTTGGCTTTGATCCTCAGTTGCTACACCTCAGACCATTTTTCAAGATTTCTCAGGTCCCTTCTCATTCTCTCCACCCCATCTAGAGTATCCTCCCTGTTGCAGATCTTAGTGTCATCTGCAAACAGACAGACCTTTCTCTCTAGTCCTGCTGCAATACATAGATATATAGATGCACAGACACTGTCAGCAGATAAGGGCCATAGCCCACCCAGTCTTCCCATTTGAGCTTGTAAGTTCACTTTATGTTTTCCTAGAATTCTATTGCCTCTTACCCCTGATGTCCAGAATTCTCCTATGTCTATCACATGCATTCTTAAATCTTGTGATTGTTTCAGCCCCCACTACTTCCTCTGGCAGGGTGTTCCACTTGTCCACCACCTGTTCTGTGAAGAAATTCTTCCTCATGTTTCCTCTGAATTGCCCTACTTCCAACTTCATCCCATATCCTCTAGTCCTGGAAAATATTTTTTGCTGAAAAATAGTGTATTCCTGCACTCTTTTCCCCCCTGTAAGATACTTGTATGTCTCTATCATATCCTCTCTCTCCCTCCTCTCCTCCAGGGAGTATATATTCAAGTCCCTCAACCTGTCCTCATAGGAATTGTGATGCAATCCATGTACCATCTTTGTTGCCCTCCTGTGAAACTTCTCTACCCTGTCTATGTCCTTACATAAGTAAGGTCTCCAGAACTGTACACTGTACTCCAGGTGGGGCCTCACAAGTGTCTTGTATAATAGAATTATGAACTCCCTTTTCCTGCTGGTGATGCCCCTGCCTATGCATCCCAGCATCCTATTTGCTTTACCTGTTGCCTTGTCCCACTGTTTCCCTATCTTAAGGTCATCAGAGATGATAACCCCAAGATCCCTTTCCTGCTTCGTGCATGCTATATCCTCACCCCCCAACTGATATGTTGTTCCAGGGTTTTTGTGCCCCATATGCATTATCTTGCACTTCTTTGCATTGAATTTCAACTGCCAAACCTCTGATCATTCTTCAAGTTTCTGCAGGTCCCTCCTCATTCTGTCTACACCCTCTGGTGTGTCCACTCTGTTACAGAGCTTTTTGTCATCAGTGAACAGGGAAATTCTACCTTCTATGTCCTGCACAATGTCACTGATGAAGATGTTAAATAGGACTGGTCCCAGCATTGATCCCTGTGGTACCCCACTGGTCATTCTTCCCTCTGTGGAGTGACAGTCATTTACCACCATTCTCTGCGTCCTGCTGCCCAGCCAGTTACCTACCCACCGCACTACTGTCCTGCCCACTCCCATATTCCCTAGTTGGTTTAATAGCCTTCTGAGTGGCACAGTGTCAAAGGCCTTGCTGAAGTCCAGATAGCCCATGTCCACTGCCCTCCCTCGATCTGCCTCCTTTGTGATCCAGTCAAAAAATTCAATGAGGCTGGTCTGACATGACCTCCCCCTGGTGAAACCATGCTGCCTTGGATCCTGTAGTCCATTGGCAACCAGATGTTCCACCAATCTTTCCTTCAGTAGTGCTTCCATGATCTTCCCCACTACTGTGGTGAGGCTGACTGGTCTGTAGTTCCCTGCTTCCTCTTTGTTCCCGCTTTTGTATAAGGGAACTACATCTGCTTTCCTCCAGTCTTTGGGTACCTCCCCTGCTTCCAGTGATCAGCTAAACAGGATTGCCAGAGGTTCAGCCACCACCTCTTTTAGTTCGTTTAGGACCCTGGGGTGCACCCCACCTGGCCCCATTGCTTTATCAACTTTAATTCCTTACAGTTCCTTCAGGATCCTTTCACATGTAAAGGGACTTGTGTCCATTTCTGCACTGTTCCCACCCCTTGTATTCCCTTCAGGCCCATACCATCATCTTCCTCAGTAAAGACTGAGCAAAAATACCTGTTCAATATGCCAGTTTTACTGTTGTCATCCTCCGCACAGCCCCCATCCTCCCCCTTCAGTCTCAATATCCCTCCCTTTGCCTTTCTTTTTTCACTAATGTACCTGTAAAAGATTTTGCCCCCTCTACCCACTGTTTTTGCAATGCGCTCTTCTGTCTGAGCTTTGGCTTCCCTTACTGACCTCCCTGCCTCCCTTTGCTTCTCCTGGTATTTTTCCCTATCCTCTTTTGACTGCATCTTTTTGTATTGCCTGAATACAGACTTTTTGGCTTTCACTTTCTCCGCTCCATTTGGGAGCCATGTTGCTTCACCCATTGACCAACACTAATGAAGACATTAAACAGGAATGGTCCAATGACTGATCCCTGTGGAACCCCTCTTGTCACTCCCCCAGATTGGATCCCATTTACCGCCACTCTCTGCTTCTTGTCCATTAGCCAGTACCTAACCCAGTTTACCACCATGTGCTCCTTGCCCAGACTACTCATTTTGTTGAGCAGCCTTTTATGTGGGATGGTATTAAAGGCTTTGCTGAAATCGAGGTAGGTGATGTCTATCCCCCCTCTCTGATTTACCTCCCTTGTCACCTAGTCAAAAAATAAATCGATCAGATTCTTCTGACACAGCCTTCCTGCTGTGAATCCATGTTGCCTCAGATCCTGGGCACCACTGGATTCCAAGTGTGCCACAATTCTTTCTGATCTACCCTGCACTATCTATGCTGCTGTTTGGGTAGAGGGATCATGGCAGAATTTTTCTTCCACAAGTGGTGAAGAGTGAGACCCCATTTAGAGACCTTGGCAGCATTATATGTGTACGTATTTATGTACAGTGGTGTGTGTGTGTGTGTCCCCACTGATCTAGTCATGAGACTATGGTACCAAATAGTGATGTGTACATGTCTATGTAAAGTGGTGTGTGTGCGCACGTGTATTCAGGTTGTGTTGTGTCTATAAAGTGCTCTGAATGTGTGTGTACATATGTGTGTGCGTGTGTATGTGTGTGGTGTATGTGTGTGTATGAGTGTGTGTGCATGTGAAGGGGAGTGATATTTGACCAGGAGCACACCATCGACCTTGGTTTTAGAATGGATTCAGTCACTGAGGGCTGTCTTGGGTGGGGGGGATTTAGTATCACTAGAACTGATCTCTGTTGGGGCTGGGAGCCATGTTGCACCACCCATTGACCAACACAGGGCAGGATGAAGACACCAGCTGTTATGATCCCAGCACCATTAACAGGGATCTGGACCACCAAACTGGTAGAGATTCTGGGGGAGGGATTCATCATGCCAATGAGAGTCTCCAGACTGGGGGAATGGGGATAATGACCCTTCCCCTCCTGCCTCCCCTCCATGGAGGGAATCTGTGGCTGTATTGAAGGTCCAAGTTTAGTCCCTGGGATTGGTGGGTGATATTGCTAGGTGGCTGGTGGTAGTATGGTACTTCTCTGAGAGGCAGGGCCTACAGCAACTGGGGCTTCATGCTAGCAGTTGCAGTTTTTCCCCATTTTCATGCCTGCCCACCTCTTCCAACAGAGTGAGTAGTCTTGTCAGACTTACACACACACACACACACACACACACACACATATCAGAGCAAGTATCTCTGAACTCTACCCACTGTCAGGAAGCATTAAGTTCACTAACAAGTTCATAAATTGTGTAACTGACCTGAATAGAGCCAGGTGACCATCAGGCCACTGGCATTTATACACAGAGTGACCCAATCAGTAAGTAAAGAGCTTCAATGAGCATTTAGTGACACATTTCCAGGTGCATCTGATGTAACCCCAACCAGGTATATGTCACTGAACAGTTTGTTGTACGAAATCCTGGTAAACAGATACACTTCAATAAATAACTAACAAACAAACAAACAAAAAGCTTGGAAGACGCTTTAAGTGTTTTGCCAATAAAACCAATTTTTTTCCGACAATAAATGAGACGTTGTATACCCCCCATCTGTTTAGTTAACTAGCCTGCAGCTCAGACACTAGCCACACCTCTTTCCTTGAACTCAAATACTAACCTCATCACATACCTATCTTGACACTAGCCCCTTCCCTCCACAGCACCTGACACTAGCATGTTTTTCTTATAGCCCCCCATGACAGTAGATAGCCCCCTTGACTGTACAACTTCCACAGCCCCCAACACTACCCAGGCTCTCTCCATCACCCCAGACACCAACCCATCCTTCTACTTCCTGACTCTACCCCAGCACACCACCCCTCCTTCTCTTTCACCACAATCTCTCTGAACACCCTTCCCTCTCTAGGCATTCCACTTTTCTAAGCCCATGGACATCACCTCCCTCCCTCCCTCCTGGGCCTCCTCTGACTCCCAGAAACCACACCCCTTCCTTCTCAGCCATTTGAGAATCATATATGCTTGTTACCCACCTGCTCTGCAAGGCCCCCTCTGGACACCACCTCCTCAGACACCTGAGGCACACATACACCCTCCTCTACACTCTCCTTCTACAGGCTCTGAAACTAGCCCCCTCCCTCCATAACCCTCGACCCTAGCTTACCCATCTTCCAAAGCCCCAGGCACTAGCATCTCACTTCTCCAGACACTAGTCCCCCCAGCCCCTGACAATAGCCCCACTTCCTTCCTTGGCACAATACACTAGCCCCACCTCTTTCACTGGCATCAAAATTGGTGCTGTCCCACTAGCTAAATGTAGCAGATTTTGTATCTAGCTAGTAAGATTTTCCTTTAGCTAATCCTGTGGACTCATACTGGAGAAAGTAACACTTCAGTAAGTACACCAGCAGGGCCTGTGGAGAAGTCGGTGGGGATTTTTACCTGGTTACCATACAAGAAAATCAATTTTCCCAGTCGCTAGCCCTGCTGGCTAGTGGCTGCAAAAACCTAATTGTGTCTGCTAAATTAAATATGACTTACCTGCTCTGGTTGAGTCACAGTGTCCAGGGTTGGATTGGCTAGGGTTTGGGGTATTCTGGTAGTATCTAAAAGAAAAGCACAGAGAAAGATGTGGAGATAAATGTGTCAGAGGTTCTAGAGGAGAGATTAGGGATCAACTCAGAATTAAACAAGATAAGATACTTATCTGAAAGGTAGACAACCATCATTTGGCCAAATCTGTTGAAATAAAGCTAAAAATGAGGAACGTATAGTAGCTTGAGCAGAGACAGAGAGCAGCAGAGAGATACAAATGGTAATACAACATAGGAGTAAAGAAAGCAGAGTTTTAGTGGAAAAGACAAGAGTTAAAGAGAAACTACTGTATTATAAGAAAGAGTAAAAAACACAAGATTTTCACCAATTGTATTTTAACTTTATTGTTTCTAGTTATTTTGTTTTTTACTTTCCCATACTGTTGGTCTACTAAATATTGTAGTTAATACAACACTTATTTCACTAAGTTTTCCAAAATCTAGAGTTTCTTCCAACCTTAAATTAGTGTTATTATGTAATTATATACCCACATAACCCGTTACACCCAAATCAAACTGTACTTATCTAATAGGTAAGGCATTATGGGCCCCTTATTCAAAGCCAGCCAGCTGCGCACACACATGGGGTGCCACATGAAAAAATGGGGACAACTTGCTCCGGCACCATATTCAAATGAATAGTATGATCTGAACTGACTGCACTATCCATTTGAATATCAGCCATGGTAGCGTGGCACCTAGCCAGTGGTCAACATGCTTTGTGCTTCGCTACAAGGGTACAGGCTGAAGAGCAACCATAGGGGTAATATGTAGCACACACACTGGTTAGTCCTGCACCCCTATGGGTGAATATTCAAACAAAGATGCAGATGAACCCACTGCACTACAAGATCATTTGTATGCCCAGTATGGACTCCTCTGCATGCAACCGCAGCAGCTAAGTATGCTGGACCATGTCCCCCCATGCCCCAATTCCCATCCTTGTTTAAAAACAATACACTCCCTGGTGGTCCAGCAGTCTCTCACCAGCCCTGATCCCTATCCTTGTTTAGAAAATGAAAGAATTCCCTGGTGGTCCAGTGGCTCCCCCTCCCTAACAATACCTGCCCATAGCAGACAACCCGTGTCCCTGGTGCTGTAGTGGACCCTCACTCTGGCAGGTAGTGCCCTATCACCCCACTGGCCCCCTTGATCCAACACTGAGAACCAGCAAGCGTCACAGCCTTCTTATCACTTCCACAGCCGGCCACAGACTGAGTTCTCCTGACACCAGTACTGTACAGTGCACATTATGAATGCAGTACAAAGCCCCCCCAACACAGAAATAAATTCACTTTGGAAAAAATGTAGTGGACAGGCAGAGTCATGGTATTCATGTGTAACCCCCCTATAAATGGGGGTTCCCAAAAGGTCTTCCAAGAGCTTGCCTAATTGCTCACAGCCTGGTTGGTGTTCGGTGTTAAAGCCGTTTAAATGTCGTTGCAGTGAGTGCTTTTAAAACCTCCTTGTACTGTCCCTTTAAGGGCTGCCTGCCTGCATTCAGTACTGGTTTAAATGGAGGGGTCTGTGTGTTTCTATGCCTGAGTCCCACTCGGGCTGCTGACTAATCGCTCAGTTTCTGCCATCGCTACTTGAGCAGAGTGAGCCCTGCTGAAAGATGTAACTGATGGCTGATAATTCGATAGAATAGTAGTGAAAATGTAGTTTGCTCTAACCTGCTTTTCTTGCAGTAAGGACTGTTCAGTGTTGCTCCACCATTTTGGTCCTAAACTGCTGAACTGGACGAATCAGTACTTTAGGACTCTAAAATGGAGCCTGTTAAAGTGGGACTGCTTGGTGCCAGACTCTGGGAATTGTAGTTTTGGATGATTGGCACCTTTTTGCACCAACAGGGGGAGCATGTTGTGACTGACAGCAGAACCGACCAATCAAACCTTTTGGATCTAAAGGAAATCCCCTGAACTGTCTGCTGGCAAGCCAGATTCAAGTTGGAAGCTGAGACAACACATCTCGGAGTGTTTGAGTGGCTGTTCTGCACAGTAGTTCATGCGGGAGAACCGTGGAAGGTCTGCCTTCTGGCCTGCTAGCCTGACTTCTGCCTTGACAGGGAGAAGTGGACTTTCATCAGACTAAATCTGAATTTTGTGAGAAGGAAGTAAGCTGCTGATTTGGGACCAGGCTTAACCTGTAGAAGACCAAAGATTTTGCTGAATGAGATCGGCCTGTCAGGAATTTCAGTCACTTCTGAGCTCCCAGTGTGTGCAGAGACTTGCGATCATGACTGGGGAGAATTTGGCCTGGTACAGGTATAATTTTGTATAAAAATATACTGTGAACTGGAAGAGAAGTGCGATTTAGTTTGGCTGTGTACTACTGGCTTGTAAATCTGAATGTGCTATGTGCTGAATGGGGATAGCGATCAAACCCCATTTTGCTGTGAACTGTGTGCTAGTTGCTAGAGACTGTTCCCAGCTGATTTCTGACTGAATCCATTGTTGCCTAACGCAGATAGGCCCTGCCACGAGGGCCTTGTCCCCTTACCCTGCTGCACAGAGAAGATCCATTGTTGAGGGACCTGCCAGGGGACCAGCCCCTTGCTCCTTGCTTGAACCAGAACAATGCCGATGCAACTCGTGTGGGCCCTGCTTCCTCTGGCCATCCAGAACGTCCTCCCTATATCCCTCCTGTGTTCAGTCTGGGTACCGTGAGTAATTATCAGGGTAGTTCCCTGCAACATTTCTTAAATCAAAAGTGTGTCATCTGATTCTTGTGTTGTTTTGTTACCACGAACTGAGCCCTCCAGCTCCGGATTACAAATTGTGTGTGTGCATGTTATTTCTCCTTCACAGAGCCTCAACCAGCTGCATCACCGGCCTACCCCGGGCAACAGTCCTGGCTAGCCTTTCCCCCCATCCTGAGTACCCAAATAGTGTGACTGAATGGGGCTCTGATTGCATACACAGTAGTGTGATTATTAGTGTGTTTAAGCCATTAACCTGATTGTCCCCCATTCTTGTTACAGTCCACTGAATAAATCAGATCTGCTTTTCTTTGAAATCAACATTGACTGTGGTGTCAGTATATTTTGAAAGTATTGCATTATAGCTGGTGCGGTGCATAACCTTATTTTACAGGGGGGTCCCCAGACCCACGCTGAAGGAATAAGTCCTGGGGGTAAGTGCCAGATATCTGTGTATGTGTCTTGCATATCTAGAGGATAGGGAAGGTCACGCCTGTGTATTGAGAGGGCCACTAGCAGGAGTCGAGGGGGGGTCACAGTGTCCCAGAGGGCTGTGACCTGGATAGACTGACCACTACCAACCCTGATCTTTTGGGTGGAGGCACCCATCACTGAACCTAGGCCCCTTAACCTGCTGCTAGCCAAGCAGGCAGGGGTAGTAGCCCAAGGGATAGCGCCATCTAGAGGTTACACATGGTATTCCCATCCCCCATACTATTTCTGTTCGCTGTGATAACTGGGTCAAACTGTAGTTGCTCCAAGAACACTATAAAATCCACACTATATATAAACATAAAATCCATGTCAGATATTAGTGGCATAGTCTAGTCTTCTTTCACAAAATACTATGCACACACACAAAGCGGCAACAATTTCTTCAGCTAATATTAAATATTGTGTTAAGCCAACTGTTCCTGATTTTGACCCCTTCTTCCAATAAAAAAAAAATATTTCTTCAGCTTAAATGGCACAGGATTGAGAAGTAAATTGCCTAGTAACATTCCATGGCTTGTATCATACTACACTATATAAACACAACAGCATTACAAATACTACATTTGAATTCAAAGCCTAGAGAAGAAAGCTTCAAGTGTCCTTCTACCACACACAAACACATGTTGGTTTACATTCAAATAACTGCAAATGCACACATTTCTTAGTCTAAAAGTCCAGTTTCTGTATGACAAAACTTTAAAAATGCAGTAAAAACGAAGAAAGCACTAATTAAATATATGCAGCATGTAATTAAACACATGCAGCAAATAAAGAATTTCAATTGCAATCTGACACAGCACAGCAGTTAGAAACTTTGCAAAACTGTACTGTATTTAAGCTAAGAGACTCTTTAGAACTATTCTAGATTAAAAAATACCCTTCTGAGTTAAACTTTATACAAAATTATAGAAAACAAATACCTGAAAAGTCTCTGCATATCTTTTCTCACTGGTCTCACAAAGAAGCTGAAACTGCCATGTCTTTTTTCAAACTAGGAGAGGAATAGGAAGTGCCTCCTTCTGGCAGTATCACATCCTGCCAAAAAGCAAAAGAAGCCTTCCCCCACAAAGCATGGTAATTAGTGAGGTAAACACCAAGGTAGAGAAGTCATTAGGGAGAATGACAGAGGTAAATGTAAAAAAAAGGCAAAGGCAGTAAGGACAGGAATGGGGCTAAAAGAGGTAAGGCCATCAAAAAGTAGAGAGTGATGAATACCAATGCCCATAGTCTATGTAACAAGCTCCCTGAACTAGTGGCCTTGATGGAAGAGGGTTGCTTGGATATTGTGGCAGTCATTGAAACATGGCACACAGAGAACCATGAGTGGGATGTCAACATACCAGGATACACAATCTACAGGAGGGACAGGGAGGGTAAAAGAGGAGGAGGAGTAGCTGTCTATGTAAAGGAAGGGATCAAAGCAACAGAACTAAAGAGTAGACAGGGAGCATATGAGGCACTCTGGATCACCCTGGAGACAGGAAATGGCACCACAATCTGCATGGGGGTTGCAAACAGACCCCATCTCAGGTGGAGGGAATGGACAAGGAAATGATAGAAGGCTTCCTTAGAATGGCAGAAAAAGGGGAGATATTGTTGATGGGGGACCTGAATATGCCAGATGTTAACTGTAGCACCTTTGCTGCAGGCACATCCAAGAGCATGGTCATTCTTGATGCCCTACAGGGGGCAAGCCTCAGACAGCTAGTATTGGAACCCACTCAGGAGGGAGCAATCTTAGACCTGGTACTCTCAAATGGGGATGGAGAAAGTATCTCAGATTTAGAAGTGGGTAGCCATTTGGGAACAAGCGACCAACAAACAGTGTGGTTGACGATAAACACAGCCATACAATCAAGCCATACAAAAGCAAGGGTATTGGACTTTAGGAGGGCTGACTTTGGGAAAATGAGTGGGTACCTCAGAAAAGCACTAGCAAACAGGCAAGAAAGAGGGGTGGAGGAACAATGGGGAGTAATCAAAACAGCCATCACAGAGGCAAGAAGCCTTTGTGTAAAGCAAATCAACAAAACACAACGAAGGAAAAAAATGCTATGGTTCTCAAAAGAGGTGGCAGGGAAGGTTAAGGAGAAAAGGATAGCATTCAGGAAATATAAGGAAACACAGAAGGAGCATGATAGAGAACTTTATCAGTTAAAGCAGAAAGAGGCTGGTAAGGCAGTCAGAATAGCAAAGGCCCAAACCGAGGAATGAATAGCCAACTCTGTTAAGAAGGGGGGGCTAAGACCTTTTATAGGTACATTAGGGAGCAAAGGAAGACCAAAGGAGGGATACTGAGGCTTAATAAAGGGGAGGGAATGTGGGTAGAGGGTGACAGTGAAAAAGCAGGGATACTGAACGAGTATTTCTTCTCAGTATTCACAAAGGAAGAGGAGGGGGGAGGTACCAAAACCAAACAAGAGAAACACTCTGAAGATGGGGATCTATGCCAGTCCATTTACAGAAGAAAGGGTTCTGAAAGAACTAATAAAATTGAAGGTGGACAAAGCAATGGGGCCTGATGGGATTCACCCAAGAATTCTAAAGGAACTAAGGGTAGAACTAGTGACACCGCTGACTACTCTCTTTAACAAATCATGGGAGGATGGGGTGGTACCTGAGGACTGGAGGAGGGCAGATGTGATTCATCTTCACAAAAGTGGGAGCAGGACAGAGGCAGAAAACTACAGACCAGTTAGTTTGACCTCAGTGGTAGGGAAAATGATGGAATCACTTCTGAAGAAAAGAATTGTTGAATACCTAGAGGCCAGTGGGGCACAGGACCCAAGACAGCATGGATTCATGATGGGAAGGTTGTGTCAGATGAATCTAATAGATTTCTTTGACTGGGTGACCAAAGTAGTAGACCAGGAAGGGGCTGTGGACATGGCCTACCTAGATTTTAGAAAGGCATTTGATACTGTCCCACACAAAAGATTAATACACAAGTTAGCCAGCCTTGGAGTGAGTCCCAAGGTGGTAGCCTGGATGAAAAATTGGCTAGACAACAGGACGCAAAGGGTAGTAGTAAATGGAGTCCACAATGAAGAAAGGGGGGTTACTAGCGAGGCACCGCAGGGTTCAGTACTAGGACTGGTCCTTTTTAATGTCTTTATAAATGACATTGCAGAGGAACTGGAAGTAGAAGTTTGTCTCTTTGCAGACGACACAAAGATCTGCAACAGGGTTGATACACAAGATGGAGTGGAAAGGATGAGAAGGGACTTGGCAAGGTTGGAGGAATGGTCAGATGTATGGCAGCACAGATTCAATGCAAAGAAGTGCAAGGTAATGCACCTGGGAAACAAAACCTAGGGGAAGAGTACACAATGGGGGGGTGAGATACTGACAACAGTAAAAATGGAAAGGGACCTGGGGGTAATTATATCAGATGACCTAAAGGTGGGCAAGCAATGTGAGAAGGCAGTAAGGAAGGCTGGGGGGATACTGGGATGCATACGGAGAGGCATCAATAGTAGAAAACAGGAAGTTGTTATCCCTCTGTACAGACAGTTGCTGAGACCCCATCTGGAGTATTATGTGCCGTTCTGGAGAACCCATCTCTACAAAGACATAGACAGAGTGGAGGCTGTCCAGAGGAGGGCAACCAAAATGGTGCAGGGCCTGCAACAGAAGACATATGAAGAAAGGCTAAAGGAGCTTAATATGTATACCCTTGAGGAAAGAAGGGAGAGAGGGGGCATGATGGAAACTTTCAAGTACCTCAAGGGAATCAACAAAGTCCAAGAGGGTAGCATCTTTCAGAAAAAGAGATGTGCAAGAACAAGGGGCACAATTTGAAGATAGAGGGGGGATGGCTCAGAGGTAATGTGAGGAAGTATTTTTTCACAGAGAGGGTTGTGGCTGCATGGAACAGCCTCCCTGAGGAGGTCGTGGAGTCAAGAACAGTGGGGGAATTCAAGAATGCATGGGACAGACATAAGGCAGTCCTAGTGCGGGGTAGGAGGAAGTAAGCTGTTGGTTAACTAGGATTTGCAACTTATCTGTTAGGTAGGAAAATGGGCAGACTAGGTGGGCTAAGCGGTCCTTGTCTGCCGTCACATTCTATGTTTCTATGTTTCTATGCTGAGTAGATTTTTAAGGCAATATGCAAGTGCAATCTGTCGGTTTTGCAAGATGTTCCAAATTATTTATATAACAAATGTGGGTCATAAGGACAATTACACAAGGGGGGTATACTACCCAGACTGTGACATTTCGACAGCATGTGACAGTTCATTGACTACAGTGCCATGTCACTGTAGTGTCCATGCTGTAACATGGCACTGTCTGTCTGGGGTGCTGCACCTCCCCCCAAATCAGCTTAGACTCAGAGTTGATAAAAATGCAGTCCCCCATGTGGGGGGTCCAGGGGGGGGGGAAGCCGGTTTCACTGTCTGGTCATTCGACAAAAGTTTTGTCGACGACCAGTCATGGAGTCATGGACCCACACAAGGGTGTATCTTAGAGGACTGGCTTTATTTACTCATTTACTTACCTATGGTTGTCAAAAATGAACAATCTCTTTTTTCAGTGAAGTTCTGCTTTTTCTGCACAAGTTCTCATATTTGAATAGAGTCTTAGGAGATAAAATGCGGTCACAGCTGAACAAGAAGCTGCTGTGGCAGGCCTGAAATATTTAAGCAATAAGGAATGACCAGGGGTTGCAATAACCATACGTAAATCACATCCTTGTGAGATAATGTGGCATAAGACGAAGCCGAGTGCCATGCCCCAAGGGTGTGATTAACATATTTGCAACCAGCGTGAGTACCTTATTGTTTTTTTAGCAATGTGAATAAAAAAACTCTTCAAACTAGCTGTTTACATTTTTTGTTTATTAATTGTATCTGATTTTATATTCAGATAGTCCTTCCACCATCTGGTCATCAGTCCATCCACAGTCAGTTTAAGTTACAGTTCAGTTTGCAGATGTTCAGATACATATGTGCTTCTGCAGAGCTGTAGAGCACATCAAGAACATGTGTGCAGTTGCAAAACAGTATGTCAGGTTCTGACATCATGCTGATGTTGGTATTGGCTAGCCAGCAAGTTTGTCTGACTAGGAAAATTAAGAAAAAAACATGCCAGTTTAGTTTGAATGTGTGGGGTTAATGGCTTAGATGCCAATCTTGAGCTGTTAAAAAAAAACACTGTTGCCATGGCAACACTGACCGACTAAACATGCCATCACAGAGGGGGAGATTTGGGTCAAGAACATTGCATAGGAACGATGGCAACATTGTTTCCATGAAGGTTGTCATGGCAACAGCAATGCGTTTTAGAGAGTTCTTTTTCATGCTGCATGCTCCACCCCCTACAACACTGCTTTCCCTGTCTTAGCCAACTATCATCACCTGGAGTAGCATCCTAACCATCTTCCCTATAGCTGCATCAACACCCTACACCTAAACCACCCTACACCCCCCAAAACTCCCTGTAACTAGACCTGCCCCAAGTTCACCATCTCCCCAGCTGACCACTCATTCCTGTAACTGGAACCCTTCCCCCTGACTGACTACACTCCATACCACTGCATTCCCCTTCCAGATCCCTGACTGGACTCCCCGCTCAAACATCTCTTGGTCAGCATCACTGGTGGCAAAACATGGGCTGGTGGTGGAGGGGGTGGGAGTCTTTGGAGACAGTGAGGGTGTTGGGGGAACTATGGGGTGAAGAGGCCTGGAAGAAGGAGGTGGTAAGGAGACTCAGAGTTGGGTTGTGGATGGAATGGTTACTGTGGAGGGAGCTGTGAGGGGATGGGGATGTGGAGGGAGGGCAGGCAGTGTTTGGGGCCATGGAAGGAGGTTAAGCTAGTATCTGGGACTGTGTAAAAAGACTCAGCTAGTGTCAGGCAACAAAGGGAAGAGAAGGGGGCTAGTGTCTGGAGCTGTGCAGGCCTGTGGAGAAAAAGAATCTTGACAGTCTGTATTGGGTGGGTGGGTGTTTAATGGGTCTGGGAGGTGTCAGTGGGGGGCCATGAAGGAAGGCAATGGGTCAAGGGTATGAGGGGTCTCAACTGACCAGAGAGAGACAGGAATGCTAAGGTTGCTGTGGCTGACAGGTGTTACTGGTTAGAAGAGGGGCTGGGGTGGGGAGTACCCAGGGGCTGTGAAAGGAGTGCAAATGGCATGACAGAGGATTTAGTGATCTGTAAAGAGAGGGGATATCAAGTGTTGGGGGTAATTGACCATTCTACCCTCACAGCTGGAACCCCCTTCACACAGACCAGCGAGCCCCAGAAGTTGGACCCACTGAAGAACATACTGGCTGTGTGCCTCCATCCCACATCTTGGACCCCCCTTTCCACAGATGGGGGTTTGGTGGGCTGTAAAGGGAGTTTATGTCAAGGGTTAGGGGATAGTGGACGAACAGTCCCTAGCATCCATTGGGAAACCCCTCTCTCCTCTCATTCCATGTAAATTAAGTCATTGGCATCAAGTGTCACCTCTTCGCTCTTCCCATCACATATTAATGTAACCCCCCTACAAATGGGGGTTCCCAAAAAAGTCTTCCTTGAGCTTGCCTAAATGCTCACTGCCAGGCTGGTGTCCTGTGTTTTAGCAGCTTAAATGTTATTGCCAGAGAGTGCCTGTATAGCCTCTGTGTACTGTCTCTTTAAGAGCTGCCTTGATTGCAGTCATAAGTAATCTCAGAAGGAGCTCTGTTGAAAGATGTAACTATTTGCTGAACATCATTTAGAGTGATAATGATAATGTAGTTTGTCTAACCTGCCTTCTTTGCAGAAAGGACTGTTTTGTTTATCTCTACTATCTTGGTCCTGGACTGCGAATTGGACCAATCAGTACTGGTGGGACCTAAAATGGAGCCAAACTACAGGAGCTGTCTGGAGTCAAAATCTGTAGGAATTATAGTTTTGGGCTTTTTGCCCCTTTTTGCACCTGAAGGGGGAGCCTTTGTTGTGACTGACAGGAGGATCAGCCAACCGAACCTTTTGGATCTTGGGGAATTTCCCAGGCTGCTGCAGCTACTTTCAGTTTTGAGCTGAGAAGTGAAGAAGTAACAGCTTAAGTGATTTTTGAGCAGCAGTTCTGTGTAGTTTTGCATGGGAGAACTGTGAAAGGGCTGAGTTTTGGCCTGCCTGCTGTCCCTGAGAGGGAAAATAGAGTTTATTCGAACTGAATCCGAGTTGTGAGGACTATTTAAGCCACTGGACTGTGACCAGGCTTTAACCTGGAAGACTGAAAATTTACTGAATTAGATCGGCCTGTCAGGATTTCCAGCTGCTTTTGAATCCCCGGTTTGTGCAGAGACTTTGCAATCGTGACCAGAGAGCAGTTTGCCTGGTACAGTAGAATTTCCTTACATGTACTGTAAATGTGCTGTGTATTGAAAGTGGGTCATGATTTGGTTCCCCACTGTGTGAACTGTCTTCTGCTTGTTGGAAGCTTTATCCAGCCTAACAGGACTGAATCCATGTTCATCTCCATTTGGCCTGGACCATGCCATGCTGGCCTTGCCAGACTACCCCACTGCATAGAGAAAGCCACAGACGAGAGACCTGCCTAGGGATCAGCCCTCTACTCCACGCTTGAACAGGAATGGCGCCTCGGCGAATCGTGTGGGCCCTGCTTCTCCTGGCACTCCAGATTAACCACCAACTGTCTCGATTTTCGTCCAGCCTGTGTCCCTTCTTGGGTATCATGAGTAATCATCAGGGTAGCTTTCTGCAACAACAGCCTAATCTAAAAGTCTGTCATCTGATTGTCTTGTTGTTTTCTTTTTACGAACTGAGCCCTCCGGCTCTGGATTACAAATAGTGTGTGTTGTGCATGTTATTTTCTTCCATCACAGTGCCCCAACCAGCTGCAACATTCCTGGCTAGCCCACCATTCTCCATCTGGGTACCTAGAGTGTGTGACTGTTTATGGACCCTGAAGTGCATGCATAACTGTTTGATTGATAGAGCCTTTCAGCAAATTAACCTGATTACGCCCCTCCCTTGTTCAAGCCCCTTAAATAAATCAGATCTAACTCTTTTTTGCATTTACCCTGACTGTGGTTACAGTTTGTGCAAGAGTACTGTACTGCTGTTATTTGCTGTGTATAACCTTGTTTTACAGGGGGTCCCCAGGACCTGGCCAGAGGAAAGCCCTGGTGGTAAATGCAAACAGTGTGGGTACTTGTGTGGTGTATCAGGAGTATTGTGAAAGTGATTATTGAGTATTGTTCTGGCCACTAGTAAGGAAAGAGGGGGGTTACAGTGTCCCGGATGGCTGTGCCCAGGTTAGCTTGACCACTGCCAACCCTGACCTCTGGGTGGAGGCATCCATTTCGGAATTCAGGCCCCTTAACCTGCTGCTAGCTAAGCCAAGCAGGCAAGGGTAGTAGCCCTTGGGATAGTGCCACCTAGGTGTTACATTCCAGGTGTTCCTCACACCCCTGCTCTGTCACTCTACCAAAGGCAACTAGTAAAGTTCTCCAACCCACTTCTTCAGCTGGATGCCGTTTAATGTGGACCTTTAGTCAACACTGATTATTTTGATTACAGCAATAGATGCAGCACAATCAATTTTTCGCACAATGAGCTGAGTAGTATGTATTTATGTAATTGTCATTTGGTACAAAGACTAATGGTAGTGGTGGACCATACTGCTTAACTTTTTGCCATTGGAATGAGGGACACAGACACTCTGAATTCTTGCTCTTTCTTCCTCCCTCCCCCCCACTGTGACTTGCACATACCCCAGATGGGAGAGGGGGATTTCCAAGGACATTGCTCAGCTGGGGAGACTGGTCATGGGACTGACAGTGGTCCTGGTTCATGAAGGATGGTTGTGCGGGGGAGGTAGATTGGGGGATGCGGATTCAATGGTTGCTGAGGTGCCATCCTTCAGATGAGATGTTAAATTAACGTCTCTTCTTCCTATCTCTGGTCTCCATCCAGGTGGAAGTAAAAGTTCACATAGCTAATTGAAAAAAAAAAAGAGCCACAGAGGTTCCCAGTGCCATGGCTAACAAAGGTATCAGTGTAGGAAAAATAATCTTTTAACAAAAATCATGTTTAAGAAAGCTTATATTCACAGAAATGCACAAAACAAGAACTTGGTCACTTTAAGATTTCTTACACCTTAAGTGCATGTGACAAACTGAAAATAAGTACAGTATAAGTGAGACTAAAACACCCTAGCCAGGAGAAGTAGGGTCACCCCCCCGAGCCAGGAGAAGTTGGGGCACACTCCAAGCCAGAAGAAGGAGGGCCATCCTCCTTGAGCCAGGAGACAAAGGGCCACCCTTCTGAGCCAGGAGAAGCAGGGCCATTCCACCATGAGCCAGGAGACTAAGGGCCATCCCACCCCCTTTCCAGCAGCTATCAACTTCTCAAATCAGTCCCAGTGGATTGCTTTCCCACAGTGGCAGGGCCAGGAGATAGAGGGCCATGCATTCTCTCCCTTGAGTCCCTCCACACCTCACAGTACATAGACATTTTCAAATAAACACAGTCACTTACCTCAGCAAAAAGGCACAAGAAGTCAAGACCCCGTTTCTGGGTCTGCAGGCAGCTCCTCTCTTGGCTGTTGTTGTTGTTGTTGCAGTTGTTGCTGTCATTGCTGTTGCTGTTGCTGTTGTCTGGACTTTTACTTGAGGGACTGACTCTGTGCTGCAGCAACTGGCTGGTCAGGGTGACTACTCTATGCTGCTACTCTATCCTATTACCGACCGGACAGTGCTCTAGTTTTTTGTAACAAAAGTACAACACAGTCAGTACAGCTCTTTTCAGTGGGTGTTACTGTGTCATGGGGGGTCTATTCCGGCTATTCTGCAACACCAACGTGAAGAAGAGCAACTGGCTAGACTTGGCTGAAGGGGGGGCCCATTGGACTGGTCATGAGTACTAGAAGGAGGCCTGGGCTTGGGTGAAAAAGGGGTTCCACTGGGCTGTGCGTGGGTGCAGGGAGGACCCACTGTTCTGGCATGGGTGCATGAGAGGGACTCAGTGGGCTGGGCATGTGTGCGGGTGAGGAACCCAGCAGGCTGGGCTTGGGTGCAGTAGGAATTTAGTGGGCTGTGATGGGAAAAGATAAGGATTCTCCACCAACACCAACAATGTGCTGCGAGGTATGGAGAGTTTTACTGGGACTGTTGCAAAACAGATAAAAACAGTTAAGTGCCTCTTTTGTTATCAAAAAGTAATTGTTTGTTGTGAATTTTTCTAAGTTAGCTGCTGCATGCATGTCAAGCATGCTACATGCAAACCTGATAAGCTTTATCAGGTTCGTTTAGGTTCACTTGGTGTATGTGAACCACCTGCAGTCACTGAACAATTTTGCATGTGGCATACATTCTGTATGCATGCTGCACACTTGTATTTCTGTAAGGGACTGAAGAACTCAGGAGCCTGCCAACATGGCTATGCAGGCTGAGATGCCAGAGGGTGGGGATGGGACTCAAAAGACTCCTGCCAGGGCTAAGAAAGAATGGAAAATACAGCATGCCACCATGGCAGCTGTGTGTTTTGCGTGCACCAAATGCCGATATTGGCAGCAGTGCATACCTGGAGTAGATTTACCATAAATAAGTTTTTTATATATATATATATATATATATATATATATATATATATATATATATATATATATATATAGAAGCTAAGATGACAGTAACATTAACTGAGATGATGAAAGGGTGAAAAATAAACAAAAATTAGTTTAAATTGAAATAATCTGAAGAAATGGCATGAGGGAAATTAACTCTAATGCTCTGTTAGTGAAACCAGAATAGCAAAAGCAAGTTGAACATTTACAGGGAGTTTCCATTATGTTAGCCATTACTATTAACTATAACGTGAGAAAAAGTCTGTGAGAATTATCTAAAAATCTGCACTAAGTGTGTACAGTGCTACTACAGTGTGCATCTAAAAATACGAAAAGTAATACAGTCGTAAAGAAGTGTGCAAGGAAAATTGTTAAGTGGGTGCAGTGCTACTACAGTGTGCATCTAAAAATAACAAAAAATAATGCAGTGGTAAAGGAGTGTAATAGAAAGTCAATGCAGTGTCGTTATAGTGCAGTGAATAACAGCAGTGATACGTGTTAACACTGAAATGGGACCCTAGATTGTAGTGTGCACTCCACTTCCCTTTGGGTTATCTCTTTAGTTTTGTGCTTCCGCATATATAATGGAAAAATGCCTTATACCCTTGCTTCAGCCTGTCAGCTTTTTTTAGTCCCACCTCGGATTTTGTTTCACTCAACCATTGATTTTACTTAATATCAGTTGAGAAAAAGCAGTAAACTGAAGCAACCACAATAAAAGGAAAAAAAACACATGTAACGGTTAAAATAATTGAACTGCTACAAGATGGATAATTTCTATGGTATTTGAATGGATACTGGGTACAATTTTGACAATGAAAGACAAAAAAAATGGAAAATGAATGGTTCAGAATAATAAAAAATGGAAAATGAATAGTACAGAAAAACTGCTCAAAAAGATGGGTATTTCAAGGGATATTGGGAGCAAAAAATGAGGGGTAAAGATCAAAAATGGAAAATGAATGGTTGAATGGTACAAATACTGAGACATGAAGGGGCTTTGAGAATAAAACAACTGAAAATTCACCCTTCTTTTTCTGCATGGGCCAACATCAGAGTTTCCCCTTTCCTTGTCATCTTTTGTATTTCCTTGAGCGTCTCCCTGTCAACCTCCTCCTCCTGATTCGGTGGTCTGTACACAACCCCCATACAATATTGCTTCCCCTGTCCTCTTGTTTAATGTGACCCATAGTATCTCTACTGGACCCTGATCCTCCTGACCAACCATTGCCTTTATCCCCTCTTTTACAAATATTGTCCCCGGAGGGTTTTCTGGTGGTGGCTGACCTATCTAGTGTGGAAAGTGCATGCGAAGGGGGTTCAGGAGAGGCTGTTTCCACCTATAATAGAGTGATGACAGCAGCACTCGACTCCCTCACACTGGCGCATGTATGACCCAAATCTTTTCACTTGCGGTCCCCTTGGTTTAATGGGGATCTCAAAGTGATGAAGACTTTGAGTCGGAGGCTGGAGCACTGCTGGCGGAGGTCTGACCTGGAGGCGGATAGACTGGCTCTACACTCACACTATAATGAGTATCAGCGAGTAATCACTCATAAGAAGGCAGAGTTCCTGTCTAGAGGGATTGCTGCCAGGAAGAATCGACCAACTGTGCTTTTTTGGACTGTGGATAGGCTGCTTAATCCTGCCTGTCTTCAGCCGATGAACACTTTTTCTTAAGGTTTGTGCAAAGAGTTTGTTCAATTCTTCTTGGACAGGGTGTCCGCCATCTGGCAGGACGTTCCACCAGTGAGCCACACTGAGGCCTACAGTGGTTGTCTGAATTGCCTGGAGAGCACTCTGCCTGGTTGGGGGGAGTTCAAACCAGTGGTGGCATCAGAGGTCATTGGGGTTGTTTCCAAGTTAAAGCACACAAATTGTGAACTGGACGCAGTGCTGACTTATTTCTTGATGAGATGTGTTGACACTGTTGGCCCAGTGTTCGCCTTGATTGTTAGGCATTTTCTGTCAGAGGGGTTTTTCCCGGATGCCTTGAAAAAGGCTCTGGTTCATCCCTTCCTGAAAAATCCATCTTTATACCCTGACATCAAGGTGAATTGCCATCCATTCTCCAACCTCCCATTCTTAGCGAAGGTTGTTGAGAAGGTTGTGGTTCAGCAACTTGAGGAGTTCCTTATGGCCTTTGATCTATATGAGCCATTCCAGTCTGGATTTTGTATGAGGCATAGTATGGAAACCGCACTAGTCCAGGTGCATAACGACCTCCTCAGGGCAAGAGATCTTGGAGAAAGGACAATTCTCATTCTCCTAGATCTCTCCTCAGCTTCTGACACTGTAGACCATTGTGTGTTATTGGACCATCTGAGGGAATTCTGTGGACTCACCGGCACTGTCATCTGCCGGTTTGAGTCCTATCTCACCAATAGGAGGCAACTGGCAGTGATGGGGAATTTCCCCTCCTCCCCTAGCTTCCTGACATGTGGAGTACCTGAGGGTTCGGTCCTTTCGCCAGTGTTGTTTGCTGTGTACATGCTGTCCCTGGGTGAGCTAATTAGGAAATATGGCTTGGATTTTCATTGCTATGTCGATGACAACCAGCTGTATTTTTCCTTTGCCCCTAGAACATCCAGTGCAGCAGAAGTATTAAATAACTGTCTTGCTGCAATCAATGACTGGATGGCCTCCATCTGGTTGGGACTGAACCTCGATAAGACAGAGGCACTGGTGGTGGAGTTGAACATAGGGTAGAAAAGGACGGTCCCTGGTGCCAAAACTGGTTTATTTCTGGGATCGGTGCTATTGAAGGCCTCCTCTAGGGTGCAAATTCTTGGCATGACCTTTGACAGTGGATTGACATTTGATTCTCAGTTTTAATCTACTGTCTGGACCAGCTTTTACCATCTTAGGAATATCGCCAGGGTTAAGTCCCTAGTTCCACCAATGGCCCTGCCCTCCTTAGTATATGCCTTTGTGGCATCCAGACTTGACCACTGTATTGCGCTGTACCTCAGGGTCTCCAGGGGAAACCTTCTCCAGCTGCAGCTAGTGCAGAACACAGCTACCAGGTTGCTGAAGGGGAAGTCTAAATTCTGCCCTATCACCCTGGTGCTGTGTAATCTGCACTGGCTGCTGGTGTGATGGAGGATCCTCTTTAAGGTGGGCTTTCTCACCTTCAAGGCCCAACATAGACTGGGCCCTGGCTATCTGTCAGACCTTCTCACATCTGCTGCCTTGGCCCGCTCCCTCTGATCCTCCTCCTCTGGGGGCCTCCTAGCAGTCCCCACGATGAGGCTTAAAATGCCGGTGACAGAGCATTTAGTGTCACTGACCCCATCCTGTGGAACTCACTCCCTCCAGCCATCAGGAAGGCCCCTTCAGTTGAAGTTTTTAAGGCCTGCCTCAAGGCTTATCTGTTTAGCCAGACCTTCCCGGACATTGTTTTTTATTCCTTCCAAGGTGTCCTCACCCTTCTTAAACATGCATACTGTATTTAGGGTTCTGTGTTGACACAGACCATATTGATTCTGTGCTGTTTTATTATTTGTGTCTGTTTCTAGTATTTTTTTATTTATATTGATGGATTGTTTTATTGTACGGCGCCCAGAGCCTCCCCAGGATTGGTCGCCTAGAAAACTAAAATTTGCCTTGCCTTGCCTAAAGAGACTGTACCCCAACATAACCACCTCCCAATTGTGGTTTTCTGCCCACCATGTCTCCGTGACAGCTACCAGGTCAAGTCCCTCCTCCACCACTATGGCCTCTACAGTAAATCATCTGTTTTATTCCCCAGACTCCTAGCATTTGTCAGCAAGCCCTTCCATCTTTCTTCCCCTTCTCATTTTTCTTCTTTCTAATATTTCCTTCCCCCTTCTGCGGGAGAGTGCTAGCTAGGCAAGACTCACTATTTTCTACTTTTATTCCTTCCCTAGATTTGCACTGTACCCCCTTGTTTAAATCTCTCCTCATAATTCTGTCAATGTACCCTTGCAGTTTTTCTCTTAACAATCTAGCTTTCCCCTCATTAACATTCAGGCTGTCCCTTGCGAATAGATGCTCCCCTGTCCATGTGTCCCCCCATTCCCCAGAGCATGCGTAGCCTTCCCATTTGCACCAGTCCCTTAGCCAGAGGTTAAAATCTTTTATCCTTAGTTGCTTAGCTGTACTAGCACAGTGTACTGGTAAGACCTCTGAAAATGCTAGTTATCCAACCATCTTTCTACATTCTCTGGCTAGCTCCCTAACCTTCTTTATACTTCTTCCACCTCTTCCGCAGCCAGATCACTTGTCCCAAGATGCAAAACCAGGTGTGGTTTACCCCAAGTAATCTAATACACTCCTTTATTCTTGGCAGAGCCCTGCTCACCTCCATTCCTAGGTCGCAGAAGACTGACCTCCTTTTATATGCCACCCCCTTCCTCAACCATTGCATTCTCTTAATTATTGAGTTGCCATAGACCATTACCGACACCATGTTCTCTATCCCTTGGTTAGGTCCTGTAACCCTGTCCTGATTTCTTTTCCTTGTGATTCTCTCATAGGTAACCTGCACTTCTGTCCTTGCTCTGACCACCTGCTCTTCCATATTCTGTACCTGTACTCTTTCAGTTCCAATGTCACCCCTCTGCTTCTCTTCGTATTGCTCCCACCCCATCCAACCTTCCTTTCATGCTTCCTTGCTCTTCCCTCCCCTAATTTGTTCTTTACCTTGTCTTCCTTTTCTTTCCTGTCACCATCTCTTCCCCTATGTTCCTACCCTTCGCCCCACTACCTTTTCCCCTTCTGTACTTCCCCACTTTCCTGCATTGTCTTCTGTTTGCCTCTCCCCTCCCTTCTTTTCCTCTTGCCTTCCTGCTGGGTCCATCTTACTTCCCCACCCTTCCCTTAGCAATACCCATCTCTCCTGTTTCCTTGTTCCTGGGTCCCAGATTCATATTTTTCTCAGCCCCTCCCATCTCCTTCTCCTCCTTTTCCTGTACTTTGGTTAAAGGTGAGAAACTGTTTGATACCCTTATATCATTTACTGTGTCATCATTATTTGACTTCCTGTTCTCCTGTGCCCTGTACCATTCTCTTGCATGTGACCCCCCCTCCTTTCACCCATGCTCTCCCTTTCTCCTTCCAAGAGCCTTCTACCTTGCTGTCTGCTCTACTCCCCTACCTTCTTCTCCAGTCCCCCTGTTGTTGTGTACACCCTTTCTGTTCTGTTCCCCCTGATTTCTTCTCCAAGCTCCCTGTTGCTCTGTACACTCCACTCCATCTCCCTTCTTAGCTACACTAATGCAGCCTCCATTCTCCCCAGTCTCTGACAGATTGGGCACCCTCTTAATCTCCATAGTGTATTCATAAAAACAGTCACTCCGCATCTATTGCAACACACCATTCTTTCCACTCTAGAATGTCTTCTTTCCTCCTGCCCCTGATACTCACTTCTATTCCCTGCCACCATCCCTTACTTCAAGATTCCATCCTGTTGCTTCTCTAACCCTCCCTTTCATGCCACATTTTTAGGATTATTTAGTTTTCTGTCTCTTTTTATCATACTTTTCCACCCAACAGTGCCTGCCTAAACCCCCTACATGCTGCTAAAAGTCCTGAGCATTTCTAAAACACACTTAAACGCACTTTAATACTGCAAAATTATGGAGCAGTTTGATCAGTTTGCCCTTAAAACACTCTTAAACCCTTTAAATATTACTAATATTCCTGAACAGTTTTAAAACACACTTAATCATACTTAAATACTGCTAAAATTCCTGAGCAGTTTGATCATTCAGTCAATTCTACACTCTAAGAGGAGTATCAGCTGTCCTAATAGGTTCCTACAATTGTGAAATTATTATTCAGGGCTAGACCACTACTCATAAATCACTGTGCTAATCTGTTCCATTTAACTGTACTTGACACACACCAGTAATTTATTTTATATTTATTTATTAAGATCTTGGATTGACACCTATGAGCAGGAGCTCTTTTATATACTCTAGGTTCCATGTCAAGCAAGAAATACATACAGCAGGGGTGTACAAAGTAATGGGGTACAGGAATTTATAAAAAAAACAGTAACTATGCTGGCATTATACAGTGTATGCCAGGCCAATACATGCAATGCGAAGAGAAGCAATACACTGATATGAGTCTGTTAAATCAGCTGAGAGGCCTTGTCGGGTGGTAGACAAGGAGATGGAGGGAGGAATAGGGGAAGGGAGGGGAAGTGAGGGAAAAGTAGAGAGGCAAAATGCAAAACAACAGCTAGGTAATTGTAATCATTGTCTTCAATACTGCTCCCTTGACGGTGACTTGCTATGTTCCAAAAATTCGTTGCAGGGAGCTCTAACATATTCCTGAAGAACGTCACTTGACAATGTATAAAATTCATGTGCCTTTTATTGTATTCACTCTCTCCTATGTTTCACTCCTCAGAGCTTGTTAACAGGGATTTATTATCTGTTTCAACACAAAATGTAATTTGTTTTAGTGCCATCATTTTAAACTTCAATGTTTTAACACTTTCAGTACTAATATTTTGAGGAACTACACATTATTTACCATCTAAACTTCTAAAGCCTGTTGTTTAAAACATTCTCAAATTTCATCTGCAAACTCTCTGTGAATACACAAGCAGCAACTTTTGTAACTATGCAGCATGAACGCCAGCCATGGACTTATGCAGTAATATGCAGCTTCTGTTTTAAAACATGATTCCCCATAACTGCACACATACCTCATAAGCAAAGGGATTTTGGTGTGCTGCCCCAATTTTAAAAATAATCAAGGTCCAAAGTGCATGTGGCTTGTTTTCTGTTTAAGTTGTTCAGCTCCTACGATACACACAAAAAACATTTTTAAGTATTTTCCCTTCAATTACGCCCTTATTTCATAGGAATTTGCTCAGTCTTTTACCTTTAGCCATAGCACTATTTGTGCTGTTTCCCCCTCTCTGGTATGCAGACCATAGGAATATATACAGGAGAGCTTGCTTGGAAAAACCGTATCTCCACCTTTGGGGAAGAATGTAGAGTTGCTTAGCAACACTCTCACAACGTGAGAGGTACTAGAGGTGATACGTCACATCGGCGGTAATCCAAGCAGGCTCAGGAGGATGCCACACCTCATTATGCAAGGTAGCATTTGGAACGCCATTACTGAGCAAAGCAACAATTAAAACCTGTATAAGCAGAGAAGGGGAAACAGCACGAATAACGCTATGACTGAAGGTAAAAGACTGAGCAAATTCCTATGAAATTAGGGCATAATTGAAGGGAAAATACTTAAAAAAAAATTTTGTGTATCGTAGGGGATGAATAACTTAAAGAGAAAACAAGCCACATGCACTCTGGGCCTTGATTAATTTTAAGATTGGGGCAACACACCAAAATCCCTTTGCTTATGAGGTATGTGTGCAGATATGGAGAATCATGTTTTAAAACAGAAGCTACAAATTACAGCACAAGTCCGTGGCTGGCATTCATGCTGCATAATTACAAAAGTTATTGTTTATTTGTGTATTCACAGAGAGTTTAGTGCTACAGGTGAAATTTGAGAATGTTTTAAACAACAAGGAACAGAAGTTTGGATGGTAAATAATGTGTAGTTCCACAAAATATTATTACTGAAAGTGTTAAAACATTGAAGTTTAAAATGATGGCACTAAAACAAATTCAATTTTGTGTTGAAACAGATAATAAATCCCCGTGAACAAGCTCTGAGGAGCGAAATGTAGGGGAGAGTGAATAAAATAAAAGGCACATGAATGTTATACATTGTCAAGTGACTTTCTTCAGGAATGTATGTTAGAGCTCCCTGTAACGAATTTTTGGAACAAAAGTAGAGAAGCAGTCAAATTGCCTTTGTCAGAAGGTAGCAGAGATAGTGGAAAGGGATGAGATGGCATGGAGGGTGGGAGAGGTGGGTGGTGAACAAGGAAGGAGGGAGGAGTGAGGAGTGCTGGGTAGAAAGAATGGGAGGAGGGTGGATGGGCAGGAAAGGGGTAGGGGGAGTACAAGGAAGGTTGTTGAGGAGTGAGGTGTGGTGGGTGAATAGACATGGGAGGAGGATGGATGGGCAGAAACAGATAGGGAAGGGAAGTGTAGGTAGACCTGAGGAGGGGTGGGAAGGGGCTGAGTAAGGGGACTACAGCAAGAAGTGTTGATGATGTAATCTAGTAGAGGATAAGTGCAAGACCTGATGAGTTGGGGAGGATTAGTGGTGAATTCCTCAGAGGTGCACAGCTCAATGGAAGCAGTCACAGGAGTTGTGCAAGATAAGATACTGTTGGAATTTATGTTTGAAGGATCCTGGCTTGGAAATTGAGGAGATGTCACCATGGAGGGAGTTAAGCCAGAGAGGAGCTCAGCAGGCAAAGGATCTCTGTCCTTGGGTTGTCCGGCAGTGGGTACCTTGAAGATTTGGTGAACAGAGCCTCTGGTACGTCAGGATTGATAGGGATGGTTTAGGATGTTTTGCAGTCCTGGTGGTGCAAGACCCCAGACTGACCTTCTTAGCAAGAAGACATGTCTAGAAGTTAATTCTGTCTTTTAACTGAATCCAGTAAGTCTTAGCATAGAGGTCACAGGTGTGTGTGAGCTGAGCATCACCTGTGAGGAGCCTGTAGGCCTTGTTCAGGGTGGTAGATATTCGCTGTAGAGATGTTTCAGTGGCAGAGCCGTGAACTGCAAGTCCATAGTTCTATTATATATATGATGGAGCTATGGATTGCAAGTTTTAGCACATCAGAAGTCAGACTCCGTTTATGCCTGTGAAGAAGCACAATTTGAATGTTGACAGTTTTGGCAACATGTTCAATATGATAAAAGTAGAATAGTGTGCTGTCCAGCGTGATCCCAAGATATTTAAAGTGTTGACCTTGTTCCAGTGGTGTGCCAGCAGAGTTGCAGATTGTCAGAGGGTGGGATCTGAATTTGTTATGCTGGCCAGTGAAGAGCATTATCTTGGTCTTCTTGTAGTTAAGTATTAGTTTATGTTTACTGAACCAGTCTTTGACCTTCACAAAGCTTTGTTGGAGTTGATTCTTGAGGAGCTTGGGGTCTAGGTTGTTAGTGAAAATTACTGCATTGTCTGCATACAGTAATATTTGGTCCTGATAGGAGCTGGTAGTCTGTTCATGAAGATACTGAACAAAAATGAACCCTTGAGGGACTCCCGATAGGACAGCTTTCCTGTCAGAGAGGTGGTTGTTGATCTTTACCTGTTGAGAGCAGTCATTAAGGTTACTTTTGAACTAGTTTAGGGAATCACTCGACAGTCCTGTGTCTGTTAACTGGCCAAACAGGAGGGCGTTGCTCACCGTATTGAAGGCTTTGGAGAAATCTATAAATACTGCTCCAACCAGACAGCCTTAGTCGAGTGATTCATGAATGAAGCCTGTGAATTCAGTGAGTGCCATGGTGGTGCTCTGACCCTTTCTGAATCCATGTTGCTGGGGGCACTGCAACTGGTGTTTTTCTAGGTACTCAATAAGCTGGTCTGTAACAATGTGTTCAAGGGCTTTTGGGAGGGAGAATGGAGATTGGTCTGTAGTTCCTGTGGTGCACTCTATCACCACTTTTGTGGACAGGAATCACCAGGACAGATTTCCATTTGTCTGGAAATTGCAATAGCCTTAGAGACAGATTAATTATTTTGGTTACTGGGAACAGAATTTCTTCCAGGGCTAGGGTGAAAAGTTTCAGGTCTAGAGTATCCGCACTGAATCTAGATTTTCCTAGCACCTTTTGGAAGTATCTCCTGGCTTCACTGACAGTAACTGCTTTAAAGTAGAATGGAGGGTGTGATTGTGGTTGGTTCGTGTCAGTGTCCTTATTCATTTTTGGGAGACTTTGAAGAGGTCAGTGGGTAGGACTCCACTGAGATCCATAAAAGTGACATTAATAGTGTTGGCGATGGATGTATGGTCGAGGGTCAGTGTTCCTTCAATACTGAGCATTGTTGGGGGCTGTTTTGGTTCTTTGTCTGTTGCCTCTTTAATGTTGTTCCAGAACTTCCTACCATCTTTCAAGGAGATGGTGAGAGAGTCCCTATAGAATTGGTTCTTTAGGTTGTGGATCATACAGATACAGTCATTCCTGACTCTCTTATATTTCTGTATATCCCCTTGCCTGCCTGTGACCCTTGCTCACTGCCACAGGTGATCTCCATTGTTCATGAGCTCCAACAGATCCAGGATAATCCATGGGTTGAAGGTGCCTTTAACTCTACATGTTTTGAGGGGGGTATGGAGGTTACAGGTAGCATTAAAGTGGTGGATGAAGTAGTTAAGTGCCATGTTTATGTCCCCAGTGGCGTCGATCAGCATCCAGTCTAGATTACATAGCTGCTGTTTGAGAGGCTCGAGGTGTCCGCAAAGTAGGGTCTTGCATGTGATTGTTCTAGCTGGTGGCTTGGTGAACTTATTGGACCAACTACCCATGATAGGGGAATGGTCACTGATAGCATCTGGTGGAACGGTTATGTCAGTTATTCGATCAGGGCAGTTGGAGAGGACACAGTCCAATAGGGTACTGGTCTCTGTCCTGTAGTTTGTTCGGGTTGGAGAATTAACAAGTTGGGTGAAATGATCAGCCTTGACAGCATCCTTTTGTGTGCTTGCTTCAGGAGATAACCAATTCTTGTTGAAATCACTCAACAAAATGGTCTCTGAGTTGGAGTGCAGGTGACAGATACCATCCAGGATGGAGATAATCCTGAGACACTGTGTTTTGGTGGAATGTATATTGATACAACAGTAAGAGATTTGTTATGCACACCAAGTAAGACCTTGATAGGTACTGTAGCACCTGTATCTTGCCCTGCAAGTTTGACACAGGTAACGCGTGCACCATGATGGTGTCTTTTACATATATTGCACAACCTCCTCCTCTTTTGGTAAGCCTGTCATGCCTGAAGACCATGTATCCCAGGAGGGTAATGGAGACATCTGAAATTTTAGGTGAGAGCCACGTCTCAATGACCAAGAGAATGTCAGGGTTATGCTGAGAGACCCAGACACATAGGCTGTCAAGTTTAACCAACAGGCTACATATGTTAATGGCATCAAGCGTGAGCCCTCCTGGTTTTGTTTCTGCATAGTATGAGCATTGAGGAGGGCCAGAGTTGGGGTGAATATTGCCCAAGAGCAGCAGTAACAGCTGTATGAGTCTCTTTAGACATTCCTTGAGTTGTCTGTAAGCAAGGGCATTCTCATGTTGAGGAGAGGAGCATCTGCTAGGTTTCATTGGGGCAGTAGAGTGGTAGGTTAGGGAAAGAAGATATAGGTGCCAGGCAAGGGCCCCCAGATGCAGCCAATCAAAGCTGGGATTAATCGTAAGTAGTGTGATCTGGATAAGTAAATTGCGGGGAAAAGTAGGGGTTGCCATTATCTTGCAAAGGAGGCGAGATACCCAAGATGTTGGGGAGCACAGAAGCCCATTTTGCTTGTCCTTGGGCGAGTTGTATAATTCTGCCAATAGTTCCTTTTGTACTTCAACTGAGTCTCTCAAGTTCAATTTAATTAATCTTAATGAAGCAACATGACATTCTTCCTTCCAAGCAGCCACAAAGACATTCCTGTTTCGTCCTGAACTTGGAATCCATAGAATTCTGAGTCCCCTAGGTACATGACCTGCTGCGACATACCTGCTGAGTGTAACATCATTCCAGATGAGATGATGTATCTTCAAAGCCACCTTTTTATAATGTATGAAGGCATCGTATATGGTGAGAGGTCTCTTAGGGGTCTCCCGAGTACCTGTGTCAGTATTGCTGTTATTGTTCTCTGCAACAGTTGCTACCTAAACAACCTGGGCAAATCGGCAGACCTTGAAATGACTGATTTTTTAAGGAAATACATTAGAACAGGTTACCCAGTTCAAATATTTGGGAATCTTGCTGGACCCAAATTTAACTTTTTCTGTCCATATCAAATTTGTAAGTTGGCAGGTTAATCAGAAATTGGTTATATTATTCAAATTACAACATACACTTACCTTACAGGCCAGAATGACTGTAGCTCAGAATGTACTTCTTTCCACATTGAATTACAATTCATTTCTCTTCTCAGATGTATCTAAACAGGATTTATCATTTTTGACTTCAACTTTTCATGGTATTTGTAGATTTTAATTTAAACTCTCCTACCATATACACTATATCAGCATACTGGTTGGCTTCCACTGAGGTTGAGCAGCTTGTATAACTTAAATTGTCTTACCAATAATGTTTCAAGACATTCATTATTCCACATAAAGGATGATGAAAGAGAATTATGCTCTAATGGCACTAAAAAGTTTGCTATTCTGAATACAAAAACTAAAATGGGAGAGCGTGGTTTTGCTAATAGGGCAGCAAAAAGTTGAAATAATCTTCTGGGTCCCTTCAAGGTGGTATAAGTCATGAAGTTTTTAAATTAAATTTGAGGAACCCTCTCTTTTGTCAATTACAATGTAACTGTTTTTTTTTAGATTATGTTAGTAACTGTAATGTTTATTTAACTTTTTGTTTATGTACCAATATTATTATGTAACATCTTGACTGTATAGGTATGGTCCTGGGTCATGCATGAAAAAGAGCCATGGGCTCATTGCACTTACTTGGTAAACAAAAGTTCAAATTAAATAAAAGGCGATCCTGGCGGTCCTCATCACATGCTGTATGGTTCTACCATGCTAAAACGACAACAGTGTCGTTGAGGTTCAGCATGGCGAGATCCCCAATGTTGACAGGTGAAATTTCACCTGTCAAACATTGTGTGTTTTCTATTGGGGGCTGCGCCTCCTGCATCCCCCCCTTCTGAAGATATCTAACTCCAAGTCGGAGTTGTTTTGAAGGGGGGGAGAAAGATGCAAAAGGGTGAGATTTCAACCTCAGGTCCCTCACAGCAACAGTCTTGAAACCTGTTGATATTGTTGCAGTAAGGGATTTCACCACTGTGCATTCACTGAGCGAATGGCATACTGTGCTCTATTATATGCGTTCTCTATGATGTTCCCAGAATACCCCCATCTTCAAACCTTTCTCTAAGATCAAGAGCATTTTTTTCAAACTTTTGATCAGTACTGCAATTGCATAAAATCCTCAGAAACTAACTAGTTGGAATGTTGTTGATGGTGTGTCGAGGATGGCAAGAACTGGATAGAAGTAATGTGTTTCTGTTGGTTAGCTTGCTGAATAAATCTGTGTCAGTGCCATTTTCTGAGTTTCTGGTAAAAATCAAATCCAAGAATGAAATACTCTTAAGGCTATATGACCCAGAAAAATACAGATTTTTGTTACTAGACTCAAGATAGGAGGCAGTATGGCGCAGTGGGTTAAGGCTCTGAGCTGCAGATCTGGGTTTGAATCCCACAGTCCCCTAGGTGCATACTGTGTGACCCTGAGCAAGTCACTTAACTTTCTCATGCTCCCAGGTTGCACCTGCAAACAAGCTTTCGGCTTAGTGTGTCTCACCTGGTAAAATAAAAGATACTGTACACATGAGTGTAATTCCTCAACAGTACCCCGCCACATCATCAGCACATTGTCACTATATCTCCTCCAAAGTGACACTTTCCCATAGAACATATTCACCTCTGGATTATATATAAACTGCTCTTCCCATGGACTGACATACAAATTTTAAAAATTTAGGGTGAAAGTGGCACCCATCACAGTACCACTCATTTGCTGAAAAATATCCCCCCAAAACATGAATGAGTTATCTAGCAGGCTGCACCAACAGCTCAGTGGGTGTCATGTTGTATTCTCTAAGATCTAAAAATGTGTGTGCTGATTTGAGACCCTTACTATGTGGAATTACTGTGTATAGATATTCAACATCTAAAGTGACGAGAAGTTCTTCACCTTCCACATATAAATCCTGCATTAATGATAGAACCTCTACTGTATCCTTGAAATAGGACCTTAAACCCATGACAAAAGGTTTAATAAAAAAAAAGTCTACATACACAGAAAGGGGCTCAGTAAGGGATTCATTACTAGAGATGTGTGAAACTGAAAAATTTCGCCCAGAGAAATGTTTTACGTGATTAGCACATTTTGCGAAATATTTCACTGGGCGAAAAGTGAAATTTTGCCCTCTGTTGCAAGTAAAATTTTGCCCCCAAGCTGGTGGAATTTCTCTCACTGGTGAATTTTTCCTCCCGCTGGTAAAATTTCACCACCCATGGCGAACATTTGCCTCCTGCTGGAGTAATTTCACTTCTCGTGGTGAAATTTAGTGGCCACTGGCTACTTCCCATAGTTCTCCCTGGTGTCTAGTGGTCCTCCCGGCCACTCACTGGGCCAAATTGTTTTTCCTGGTGTCCAGTGCCTCCCCGGCCAATCACTGGCCATAATTTCATTAGATAGGCACCCCCCAAGTTCCCTTGCCCCCCTGCCATTGATTTGTTTAAAAAAATTCAACCTCAACTCCCTGGTGTCTAGCAGACCCTCCCGTCCCCCACCCCATCATTACCTAGCAGCTCCAATCTGGCTCCCTCCAGTACCCCAATTGGATCACCAGCACAACCCTCCACTCACCTCTATGGCCAGCAGCCCGACTGAGCATGACTGGGCACTTGAATGAATGAGTGCTGGCTCATTCATTCAAGCACTCAGTCATGCTCAGTCGGGCTGCTGGTCATAGAGGTGAGTCAAGGGCTGTACCGGTGGCCCGATCAGGGTACTGGAAGGAACCGTAGGAGCCGTTGAGGTAATGATGGGGTGGGTGGGGCCTCTAGACACTAAGGAGTTGAGGTTGAATTTTTTTTTAACAAATGGCAGGGAGCCATGGTAATGGGGGGGTGCCTACTTAGAAACATAGAATTTGATGGCAGATAAGGACCACTTGGCCCACCTAGTCTGCCCATTTCCCTACCTAATGGATAAGCTGCAGATCCTAGTTAACCAACAGCCTACTTCCTCCTACCCCCTACTAAAATTGCCTTATGTTTGTCCCCGTCTGTGCCTATCTAATTAAATTAATGCCAGTGATCAGCTGGGGGGGCCACTAGACACCAGGGAGTGGGGGTTGAGTTGTGTGTCTCACAGAGACACACCTAATATTGTATGGTTATGTGTCTGGGGGGATGATTACTGCTTGCCATTTGTTGTGGTCAGCAACAGCGGGTGAAATTGTGAGCAAAATTGTGACATTTCACCACAATTTCACATAACATTTCATGCTGTGAAATTGCCGATTTTGCCGCAATGTCGCTGGCAACATTTTATTTTGCTGCATCTCTATTCATTGTCCAAAATTATGGGTCTATCAGGAGGTGACACAAGACATTTATGTACCATGGGAAGAATGTATATTGTCTGTCTTACCGGGCATGATTTAAAGTGATTTTCTTGAGTTTTGCCATAGCAAATGGGATTAGTAACCTGTAGTAACCTGTATGAGTTGTAATTCAATCTCCTACCAGTCAAACTTCCAAAAAGTGCTGTTTTCCATGAGAAAAAATGCTTTTATTTCTGTGCTCTGCTTCATTTGCATAATCCACTCCTTTTTTTCTCAGTGCTGCAACCCCCAACTGTAACATCATGCAAGGGAAACAAAGTTTCTAAGCACTGTTGTGAAATACAAACCTTAGGTTACCACCTCCCCTGATTTTTGCAGGACAACCCTGGTTTGGGCAGCTGTGTCCTGCAAAAAAAACTAAACAAAACAAAAAAAAAACATGAAAAATATTGCATGTCCTGACCTTATAATAGAACATTTATTTATTTAAAATATGGTAACTGGGAAAGTCACTCTGAGACTACGTTCATTTCCAGGTGCAACCCAGGTACAAAGTACAATACAGGAATAAAACAAAATGTTACAATACAATTGAATACAATTGTTTACAGGAGAAATCAACTGTATAGGTACAAAAGTTAACAAGGTAGGATGCTTGAATAGATTAAGATGCATTCAGGTAGGTCACACAAAAAGAATAACTAAAGTTGGCAAGGATACAATACATGACAAGCAGTAGTATAATTAGACACTTTTGGTCCCTAACAGGACCTGGAGCAGGCAGTAAAAGAGCTTGAAATCAGGAGGGAAGTTGACTCAGGCTGAGCTGACCTGTGAAGTGCAGGCAGGGGCTTATAGTGGAGGCACTAAGGGAGAAGGAGAGGGAGTGGGGGTTGAGGATGGGTTAGGAGCATTGGGGGCACAGAGGAGAGGGGAGGGGAGAAGTCTGCAAAGTCTTTTGAGGGATGAGAGAGGGGAGGCAAGGTGAAGTTTAGAGGGAAGGTTGTTCCAGAGCAGGGGGAACCAGTGTGAGAAGGCAGATTGGCCAGCAGTGGAGCAAGGGCAGGGAATGGAGAAGGTGCATGAGTCCCTATGACATAGGGAGTAGGTAGTGGGCTTGGATGGAGTGAGGCAGGAAGATAGGTATGAGGGAGGGAGCCAAACTAAAACTTAGCAATGAGAGGTACAGTGGATCAACCTCCTATGGGAAAGTGGAGCTAGGGAGAGAGAAGCATAGAGGAGACAGTGATGGGTTAGAGGAGAAGAGGCAGCAGTAGGAAAGTGGCAAAATGTCTTGAGTAGGGTGTCAAGTTTTGTGAGGGAGGAGGCAGGGTCAGTGCCACAAACAATGTCAGAGTAGTCCAGGACTGGTTAAATTATTTTGAGTACTAGTTCAAGCCTAGTTGAGAGAGGGAGGCTGGCTTTATGGTGGTAGAGGACAGCAAGGTTGGGCCAGAGTTTGCAGCAGATGGCATTGACATGAGTAGAGAAATCGAGGTGGCTATCCAATCAGACACCCAGATATTTGAAAGCAGTGACTATCTCAAGGGGGGACCCATCTAGGGTGGTGATCATTTGGGGGGGCAGGATGGAGGTTAGCTTCTGTCTGGAGCCAAAAAACATGATGACAGTCTTTTTTAACGTTAAATTTAAGCTGGTCTGATTGGAACCAGGACTGTACCCTGTTAAAGTCATCTTGGAGATTGGGGATGACATAGTCATGGGATTGGCCAGATGTGAAGATGAGAGTGTCATCCATATACATGTGAATATTAGATGAAAGACAGACAATGGGGAGGTCATTTTTAAAAAGAGAGAAGAGGATGGGGCCCAGGATAGAGCCCTGAGGAATCCCAGAGAGGATGGTGAGAGAGTTGGAGACGGAATCACCTATCTGGACTGATTGTTGACGATTATGGAGGTAAGAACGAAACTAGTCAACTGCTGGTTTGGCAATGCCAAAAGAAGTAAGTTTATGAAGAAGAAGAGAGTGAGAGACAAAGTCAAAAGCTTTTGCCAGGTCAACAAAGATTGCAGTGGTGACATGGCTATGGTCCATAGCTGAGAAGATAGAGTTAGTGACACACAGCAGGGACGTGATAGTAGAATGTTGTTTCCAAAAACCAGATTGCACAGGTGATAGGGAGTTATCTGAAGAGAGGAAGTCAGAGAGTTTGGCCAGAATGAGTGATTCCTGGACTTTAGCAAGGGAGGGCTGAAGCGAGATGGGCCTATAATTACCAGGGTATGACAGATCACCCCCTCCTTTGCACAATGGAAGGACTTTGGCTGATTTCCAGGCATTTGGAACAGAGGCTGTGGAGAGAGAGAGGTTGCGTATGTAAGTCAAAGGCGTGACCATAGCAGGGGCAGAGATGTGTAGTAGTCTAGGGTGGAGGCCGTCAGGGCAAGATTTGGAGGGCTCGAGAGAGATGAGTGCAGATTAAACTTCTAGGGAGAGAAGGGAGGAAAGAGGAATCTGGTGGATGAGAGGGGAGGTTCAGAAGGGAGGGGAGAAGTGCCAGGTGAGGAGTGGGAGTCTGGTAGGGCACAAGAGAAGAAGAACTTGTTGAAAGCATCTACTACTGAGGGTGGGTCTGAGATTGGGCAGCCATTGATTTTAAGGACTGGGCAGGTTGGCTGGGAGGGGAGATCTATGAGGGAGTGAATCATTTTCCAGAAGGAGGCTGGGGGGTTGTTGCTCTGGTCAAATTCGGATTTAAAATAGGAAGCTTTAGAATGGCAAATGGCCTTGGTACAGTTGTTTCTTAGCTGTTTATAAGATTGTAGATTACTTTGGGAGAGGGGTGCTTTGTAACGTCTCCACACTTTGTCCCTGGCTGGGCACAAGGTAATGAGTACTGAAATGATTGATCCAGGGATGGTGGTATCACTTCACCCTTGCTTTCCTGTGGGTTGCATGCAGGTCCCAGACGTGAATGAAGATGTCATAGAAATGGGAACAGGCAAGGTCAACATCCCGGGCTGAATAGACTGGTTGCCAGTCAGCAACTGTAAGGTTGTGCAGCAGGGCAGTTTTGTTGAGGGAGTGGAGGGGATGGGTCCATATGAATTTGGGAGGGGAGTGGGGAGTGGGGATTTTATGAATCCATTAGGTAATACAGTGATCGCTGAGGGCATCAGAGAGGATGCCTGATACGTTGATGCAGTGAGGGTGATAAGATAAAATCTGATCTAGAAGTGAGTGATTTTGGGACCGTGGGTTTAGACGGGTGGATTCCTGGATGAGTTGAGAGAGGTTGAGGGCTTCAATAGTTTGGTGGTAGTCTTGGCAGAAGGGGAGAAGCTCACCTTTGGATGTAAGGGTGGAAATAGAGGAAGATGGTTTTGATGACGGAGTCTGGCAAGGCCTTTGGTGGGGAGTACAAAGCACTGATAAAGAGGGGGGTGGAGGAGGGAAGGGATATATAGGCAATTATGAGTTCATGGTAGGAAAGACTGGATTCTCTAAGGATGGCAAAGCTCAAGATGGATTGCCTGATGTACAATGCTATCCCCCCCCCACCTTGCTTACCTCTGCCTTGACGGAAAAGATTAAAGTCAGGAATGGCAAGAGAGGAGTTAGGGATTTTGGCAGACAGCCAAGTTTCAGATATGCAGAGTATGTCAGGGTAATATTAGGTAACCCAAACATTTAGGGCATCCAGCTTGGGAAGGAGGCTCCTGGCATTGAGATGATAGATACGAAGACCCTAGGGAAAGAGGACGAGTTTCGAGGTGGGGAAAATATTGTCTAACTTTCTTCTAAATATTGCAGAAACTATAATACCTTAACTAAAATGCCTTAAAATTATAAGTAACAATAGAAGCAACTAAAAAACTACAACAATTAGTCTTAATTCTGATTACTGTGAGAAAATGTGTCTGTTGCATTGGTCAGTGTTACATACTGTCTGTAAAAAACATATTTCAGTAACAAATGTCCCAGTCTGGACTTCTTAAAAGGTGGTAACCTTAAGTGACCTCTGTTGGTCAATCTTGACATTTCAGACATCTACACTAGCAAATAGGAGTAGGGAGACAGAAAAATCAGCTATGCACTGTACCACAATGTCTTGCTACATATGCACCTACTGTGTACCCCTTTCCCCTCTAACCCAGGATGCATCTGGAAACTAGCTTGTCTGCTCAGTATGTCTTTCCTGGTGAAACTTTTACATTAATAAATAAATAAATAAGTCTAGATTTCAGGTGCTGCACTGAAGTCACCACTACCAATATAAGGGACTGCACCTCTGAGTAAAGAACATTTAAGTCAACTTTATAATTTACCCAGAATTCCATGTTGCTGTCTGTAGAACATCCCTTGCATGGCATCATTCTGGGGGTGTGGTCACACATACAAAATTGGAGGGCGGGCAGAAACAAAGTGCTGATAAAACATAAAAAATAACTTTTTTTACAAAACAAATTGCAGCTTCAACATTTGAAGCATGGGTGGAAATGGCATACTATGTGAAAATATCTCCTAAAATCACTTTAATAAAAAAAATCCCGCATTTGAATGTCTATCCAGCCCTCCAAATGAATCCCATAACATAGGCATCACTTTTTTTTTTGGAAGATAGGGTAGGATCAAAACTGAGTGGGTGGAACAAATTAACATTACTAAGCTGTCGTTTAATTTCAGCAGCATATTTAATGGTGTCCATGGCAACAATACTTCCTCCCTTATTGGCTGGTTTAATAGTTAAATCAGTGTTATTGACTAGAGCCATGATTGCATTCCATTCTACATAACTGATATTGACAACATTTCGCTCAAAACCACCCTCCATCAGAGCTTTTAAATCACATTCTCAGCTTTTGACAAAAACACTGACTGCTGTATTCATTGGTGGTATAAAAGTGGAGTGAGGTCTAAACTGACCTGTAGTGTGTCATCATTGACACCGTCTGACATAACAGATGAGTCAGACTCATCAATGGAAAAGTTCTCATCAGCAGGTGTAACTGGTTGTGGCACTATGTCACTAAAATAGATCTGAGATTTAAATTCCTTGCAAATCTCTGAAAGTCTACATGCATAGTGAAATGATTCAAATAATTAGTATGCACAAATTTAAAACCTTTACTTAAGGCAGACATTCCAATATCTAAAAGTTCATGTGAAGATAAATGAATGAAGTTGTTCATATTTAGGGGTATTTCTGTTACCGTGTAATATGTCGTGTCTGGTACCAACCCTCCTGCCACTCCACTTCTGCTGAGGATTCTGCTGTGATTGAGAGCTCTTGAATCATTGCTGCTGCCTGTCCTGTTCCTGTCCTCCCCTGCCTTCCATTCCATTTTGCCTGAAATGACCTCCTTGACCTCCCAGTGTGACATTTGTCCCTCCTTGTTCTACTTGTCTGCTGAATGTGACTCAGGGACTGTGACGTGAGAGGAATGGTTGTTGCAATTTTGGACTGCACTCTGGGATAACAGAGTCTTCTATCAAAATGATGATGCTGCATCAGAATCGTTAGCAGAACTATCTAGATTCACATTTTGTTGATCATTAGAGAGTTTCTGTCCCTTTAATACTGAATGAGGATTGGTCTGTATGTTAGAATTTTTTTTTACTTCTTTCAAATTGGTTCCAATTATATATACACATATTTTGATAGTGTCTCTCATCTCTTAACCATTTACATTCTTTATAGGATTTAGTTTTGATGTCAAACCTTTCAATAGTCTCTGTCAACTGTTTCTTGAAGCTATCAAAATCTGTCGTAAGTGATAATTAATTATGATCGTCCTCTTTAAATTTTAATTCTGCCAGTAGTTCCTTTTGTACTTCAACTGAGTCTCTCAAGATCAATTTAATCAATCTTAATGAAGCAACATGTAATTCTTCCTTCCAAGTACCAACAAAGACATTTCTATCTTGTCCTGAACTTGGAATCTTTAAAATCTGAGTCCCCTAGGTGCATGACCTGCAGCGACATACCTGCTGAGTGTAACATCTTTCCAAATGAGATGATGTATCTTCAAAGCCACCTTTTTACAATGCATGACGGCATAGCATATGGTGAGAGGTCACTCAATGGTCTTCCATGTACCTGTGTCAGTATTGCTGCTATTGTTCTCTGCAACAGTCGATACTTTAAAAAATCAGCTTTGTAAAAAGAGTGTCAGATAAACTAAAAGCAGGACCTGTTGCTCCTGTTGGAACATTGTATGTCTCTGGATTCAAACTTATGCTTGTCTTACCTCTGTGTACTGATAGTGGACGATGGCTCCCGTTCAAGCCTAGCCCAACACAAAAGTGCAATCATGAGCAAAGAAGACATGGCAGCTCAAGAACCATGGTGCATCATAACAGATACTATACTGAGAAAAAAAAAATTAACCCACACTCAAAACCACATAAATAAATGCTTAAAACAGTATTATAGCATATAACATATAGCATATGTAAAATATGAGGACAACAGACCCAGCCACAAAACAGTCCCAATGTTTCACGAGAATGCACTTTGTCAGGAAGCTAAAGTGCTCACATCCACAAACATAAAGTGCTCTCAGTTAAAACCACACAGGTGAAAATCATTAAAAAAAATGGTTGTGTTAATGAAAAGCAATAATAGCTCTGTTAGTAATTTATTACAGCAAATTAGCATGCTAATGAAATGCAATAGTAAGTCTGTTCCACATGAATTAGAACTAATTAGCATTTATATATAATGATTGTCTCATGTTTAAATGTTTTGTGCTTACCTTTTCACTTTTTTCACATTTTTTCAAATGATTTTTACCTGAGTGGTTAAAACTGAGAGCATTTTATAACATGTTTGTGGATGTGAGCACTTCAGTTTCTTGACAAAGTGCACTAGCTCAAAATGTTGGGGCAGTTTTGTGGCTGGGTCTACTGTCCTAATATTTTATATGCTATAATAAACTGTTTTAAGTATTTATTTATGTGGTTTTGATTGCAGTTTCATGATTTTTTTTTCAGACTAAAGAGAGTGTTGCAGAGAGCATGAGAGTGCCACCTTATGATGAATTTGAAAAAATCCAGAATAGGACTGACTGACTGAAGTCCCCTATATAGGACATAAACTAAGCACGGAAGGCCTGGTAGCTGACCCTGAGAAGATCAAGGCTCTTGTGGACATGTCCACTCCCCAGTACATAACAGATTTACAGAGGTTCATGGGGATGGTCAAATATCTAACCTCTCCACCATCAATAAACCCCTGAGAGAAGTGCTGGAGAATAAGATAGCATGACAATGGGAAATCAGACATGATCAAATATTATTATGCACCCGCCAGTGCTTGCCTACTACAACCTGCACATGCCTGTGGCACTGTCTGTGGATGCCTCCTTTAAAGGGTTGGGAGTGTGCCTGTTGCAAGCTAGCAGATCTGCTGCATTTGCTTCCGGATTACTAAGTAATGCAGAAAAAATCTGTACCCAAATAGAGAAGGAGATGTTATCCATTGTATCTGGCTGCACTAAGTTTTATGAATATATTTATGGGAGACAAAGGGTGCTAGTAAAAACTGAGCAGAAGCCTTCAGAAAGCCTGTTTAAGAAACCACTGTATATGGCCTCACCTTGAATTTAGCAGATGATGCTCAAACTACAAAAATATGACTTGCAAGTCATGTATAAAGTGGAATGTAAACTTCATATTGCTGACGTCCTCAACAGGGCAGTCCCGAAAGTTGCACTACCTGAAAATGACATTTATAAATATGAGGAGCACATGATTGCCAAGATTCCAATCACTGATGAGAAATTAAAATTGTTTCAAGCAGAGACACAAAAGGACCCAGTGCTGCAAAAATTAAAAGAGACTGTGCTACAAGGCAGCACAAGATCATAATGTTGCTGACGCCACTGTGCATATCACAACCGTGCAGGTGCAAATAGAGCGAAGACATGCTCAACCATTTTCCATTTGTTATTTATTTATTTATTGAATTGTTTCACAAGGAAAGGCACACTGAGCAACAAGATGCTTGTCTCCCGGTGCGACCTGGGGGGGAGGAGGAACAGAGGATTGGATAACACACAGGTTATCAATTGAGGAACATTTAACAGTAAATACAGCAGCAGGAGCTCACATTTTGTATGAGTTACAGACAAGATCATGGATCAACTAGATTACAGATAGGCACATAATACACATATATGAATTATTGTAGTAAGGATTACAAGGGTTGATAATTGCAGATGTAGACTCGCAAGAAGCAAGTAGCAATAACAATAAGTGCATAGGTTCAATAAGTGCATAGGTAGGGCCAAATAAGCCAGCTTCATAGCATTTGCTATGTGCCGCTGGTCAGACAAGGTGGATGGAGTAGAGGCAGTGCCTGATGGAGTCAGGTGCAGGAGCAATTTACCATGAAGTAATTTGCCAGGTGGTAGAAAGAGAGTGGGCAGAGGAGGAGTGGCAAATTTGCAGAGGGAGCTCATTCCAGAGCTCAGGGAAGCGATGAGAGAAGACTGCTTGGCCAACAGTGGTCCTCTGCTGAGGGATTACTAGTTGGTGGGAGTCAAAGGATCTAAGGGCATGAGTGGAGGTGGGGGCAGATGAGAGTATGGTGGAAAAGTAAGAAGGGATGGCACCTAGCTAGAACTTAGAGATGAATTTAGCGCAGTGCATAATACGCCAGTTTTTGAGGGATGGAAGTGCCAGGGACCAGTAGAGATCGCAGTGATGGGTGAGGGGAGGAGCATCAAGACCAAAGCAACAGACAGCATTGAAAAGGGTGTTTACTTTTGATGAGGTGGACTTAGAAGTGACACTGTAGACAATGTCACAGTAGTCGAAGGAGGAAAGTGTCATCTTCTGGACTAGTTCATGGTTAGAGGGAGGATGCTACGGTTTCTGTACAGAGCACCGAGCTTGGGTGTGGTTTTTTTGTGATAGCGTTGATGTGGTCACCAAAAGATAGATGCTGGTCGAGCCATACTCCTAAGTATCGGAATGAAGTGACCTCCTTAAGTATTTATCCATCCAGGGTGCAGAAAATGGGAATGGAGGGAAGCCTGGACAGATGTTGTCATGTGCCGAAGGTCACGGTGACAGTTTTTTTAGCGTTGAGGGAGAGCTGGTGAGTGCTGAACCAGTGTTGAATTTTGTCGAAATCAGCTTGGAGGTTAGATGCTACCGCTTCTTAGGAGGTGTCTAAGGAGAAAAGTACGGTGTCATCTGCATACATATGGATCAAAGAAGTAGAGCAGATGAGTGGTAAGTCATTTAGAAAAATGGCGAACAGAATGGGTCCAAGAACCGAACCCTGAGGGACGCCAGTAGTTATGGGAAGGGGGGGTGGATATAGCATCGGAGATTCTTACAGATTGTGTTCTGCAGTGAGGCAGGCACTGCACCAGTTGGTGGCAGCAACAGAGAGCCCAGATTCAGAGAGGCACGAAAGTAGTAAGGTACGTGAGACAATGTTGAATGCTTTAGCAAGGTCGACGAAGATGGCAGAGGTGATCTGCCCTCTATCCATTCCAGAGAGGATAGTGTCAGAGAGCCTTGTCAGGGAGGATGCCATGGAGTGTTTCTTCCTGAACCCAGAGTGGAAAGACAATGAAGAAGTTTGAGTCAGAGAGAAAGGAGGTAAGTTGTGTGAGTACAAGGTGCTCTTGCAATTTTGCGAGAGCCGGGATGAGAGAGATAGGGCGGTAGTTTGATGTAGAGGTAGGGGCACCCCTTTAGGGAGAGGATGACTATGGCATGCTTCCATGCCTGGAGAACTGCTGCTCTGGTAAAGGATTGGTTTAGGAGGCTGGCAAGTGGGGCAGCTATGGCGGGGGCAGAAAAGTAGAGGAGTTTGTGGTCCAAGCCATCAGGGGATTTGCCTTTTGATGGGTTGAGTGATAGCAGGGCATCTAGTGCATCCACTGGTGAGATGTAATTGAAGGAGAAGGTACAAAGTACAGGAGGCTTCTTTATACATGTGGTCGGTGTGTATGGTGCAGGGGTGGGCAGGTAAAAGAGGAGTGAAGCAGCGCATGTGGAGAAATATGTGTTGAACTTGGCAGCGACTACTCTTGGTTCCGAGAGAAGGGAGTTGTCAACATTTAGGAGCAGAGCAGAATTTGCAGTTGGTGGAGTGAAGAGGGAGTGAATGACCTTCTAGAATTTTGAGGGATTATTTAAGTTTGTCTGGAGGCAGTTGTTGAAATACTCAGCTTCAGCTAGATGAGTTGCTCTGGTACATTTGTTTTGAAACATTCGATATGTGGAGAGGTCTTGTGGGCAGCATGAGGATTTCTTTGAGCTCTCCAAGCTTTGTCCTAGGCAATTTGACATACTATGAGTTCTTGGGTGATCCAAGGCATGTGGTTGCCATGTACCCTTGTGCGTCTCAGTGGAGCATGAGTGTCTCAGATCTTGAGGAACGTGTTTTTAAAGTGTAGGAGGGCATCAGCAAGGTCATCTAACAAGGGGGCACGATTGAGGGATTTGTAGGACCATTGGACTAGGAACTTGGGGGTTGATTTGGGGTGGTGAATTTCGCAGACTATGTAGGTAATATGGTGGTCTCTCAGGGAGTCAGGAAGTAGTCCTGCCTTGATGATCCAGTGAGGATGGGTGGTCAGGGCCCAGTCTATAAGAAAATGGTTGCCAGATTTGGGGTTTAGGTGGGTGGGCTAGGTGATGAATCTACCATAATATATAATTCCCATGTAGGGGTAAGGGAAGAGATTTGCATGAAGAGGTCAGTGACAGTTGAGGCAGGTGTGCTTGGCCGGCAGTATATTCCTGCAATGTAAATTGGGAGCAAGAAAGGGAGGGACAGTTGTAAGAGTAAAAGCTCATAGACTTTTGGTTCAACCTTAGCTAGGACAATCGAATAGTGCAAGTCCGAGTTTACATAGATGGCCACTCCGCCACCTCTGGTGGCTCTGTCCTGATGGGCCATAGCATAGCCTGGGATGACAACCGATGGGTCAGTGATGTTTTTATTGAGCCACGTTTTGGAAATGGTGATGATATCTGGGGCACAGTTGGCAGCGAATACTTGGAGAGAATCAAGTTTGTGGGCAATGCTTCTTATATTTAGATGCAGAAGATGTAGGCCATGAGGGAGAGGGCTTCCAGTGTGAAGAGAGGTGGAGGATGAGACAGGAATGGGGCATGTTGAGTGTGATAGGGACAGTGTGAATTGGGGGCCAGGCTTTGGGTGTATGTCGCCTGCTGCAAGGAGCAGGAGAGCGAATGTTACATAGTGTGCAAACAGTTGCATGCACCAGGAAGTGAGTGAGCCTCACCTAGGTAACAGGCGTGTACAATTTTTAGGGGCTGGACAGGGGGCAATTAGTTGAAGTAATATCAATAATAATAATAATATTCTTTATTTATAATGCACTTTTCAAAAAATCAAAGCGCAGTACAAGTTATGGAATCACAGTGTAATAAAACATTAATATAAAAAATACAATAAATAATTAGTACATTACAACAAACTTCATAAAACAATAATAAAATTGAACCCAAATCAGTCAGTCACTTCCCCATAGGCCTTAATCCATAAAAAGGATTTTAAGGCTTGTTTGAACCCCCCCCCCACTGTCGTGCACTCTAATCCGACATGGTAGAGAATTCCAGAGGGTCGGTTCACAAACACAAAGGCCCGGGCAATTGTGAAGATTTCAAAATGACCCTCAGAATCTCCAGCAACCCTTCGCCGGCCGAGCGGAGCGGTCGCTCCGGGAGATAGGGAACCAGGAACTCATATCCATGAGAGCAAGGGGTTGAAGAGGAAGGGGCTGGGATGTGAGGCCGAGTGGGCCCAGACTTGGATGTGAGGAGAAATAGTCCCCAAAATGGTGGAGTAAGGGATCCTTATGAGGATTGGCTGGATAGGAGAGGGGAGTTTGGCAGTGGTTGGTGGCATGGTTGACAGGAAGGGAGGGAGGCAGATGAGAATAGAAATAAGTAGGAGCATGTAGCCAGGCAGGAGGGACATGGCTCAGCTCTAAAGTGAAAGTAGCACCCTAGCTGCAGTGGCAACTCTGTGGAGGAGGAGGTGAGAGCTCTGGGATAGTTAGAAAGGAATATGATTGGGTCCAGTGTGGGACTGGGAGCCCAATTGCAGGAGGGTCTTAGGTAGCCACTGGGAGAGCGAGAGAGAAAGTGGTGGGTAAAGAGTGTATTTAAAGAGTGGAGGGGTGGGGTGGGTGAAGAGGCAGGGGTGGGGGGCAGGGGAGGTGGGAGGGCTGAAATCTTGCTGTGAGAGTCAGGGTCCTGTTCTCGGTTGGCGGCTGAAGGTGCCATCTGACCATGGAGAGCTGTAGCAGCCCTGTTCAAGGGCAAGCAGCTGAGGTGATAGAGAACAAAAGCAGTTTAAATAGCAGATTGGGCAAGTAGACAGTGCTTGGGGGGGTAGAAATTAACAAGACAAAGGGACTGGGATTTGGGCACCAAAAACAGAAAGCTTAGTTCAGTGGGTTGGGTTGCAGTAGCATTAGAAAGAAAAAGAGATGTAAATCACTTTAACGCTACAATTTTTTTATCCAGTAATACAAATGTTTTTTTCCTTAAAAACTGTAATAAAACTTTAGATTCAAGTGAGTGCCAGGCTGCAAAGAAATGGAGGGAAATCCTGGCTAATCAGAGCGGAGTAGAGAGAAACACCCGGGGAAGTCGATTGTCTGCGCTGCTGCCGTTCCTTTGCTGTGAGTCTGAGTCTAAGATCCTGGTCCCAGTTGGTGGCTGCTGGTGCTGTCTGACCAATGGGAGGTGTAGCAGCCCTGTTCAACAGCAAACAGCTTGCTGTGAGCTTGAGTTCAGGGTCCTGGTCTTGGTCAGTGGCTGCAGGTGCCGTCTGACTTGGGGAGCTGTTGCAGCCCTGTTCAAGGGCAAGCAGCTGCCCCCCTGCACCCCCCATGCTCCCCACACCCCCAGACTTATTATAATCAGCTCTGAGGAGGTGTGGGCTTAGGGGCAAGAAACAAACAAAAAAAATAAGTAAAAAATTCCTGAGTTGGAATGAAACCCTGTTCCTCAAGCCCATTCACTGCAGGGTCGGATGCTCTAGCCACTCCTCCATGGGAGTGGCTCGACCAAGTACCTGACCGGCAGTGTCCCTAACCACTTCCTCCTTTGTGGTGAGCATCAGGGGGTAACAATACTTCCACATTGCTGTAATTCCCCTGACATTCAAAAGGTATATGAGCTAATAACAGTGCGGTTGTGCTGCGCGCGGTTTTCTCCACGCAAACATCACCCCGTACTTTTCAAGGCTGGGCCTCTGAGAGATCACAATTCAACCCTGACATCAGACAATACTGGCTATTTGGAGAGGAAATTACCACTGAAGGCACATTACTAATAAACTTTTTTCAATGCAGAATTACTGCTTGCTGGTATTGGCATTGGTAGTGCAGGAGTTAGAGAGATGCACAATAGGAATGGCAGTGAAATATTAAACTAACGTCAACCCCCAACCCCACCCTGCAGAGACTGACAAGCATTTGAGGTTGTGGCTTTGAGTCATAAGCCATAATGCTTATGACATTCCACCTCACTCCACCCTGCAGACACCTTCAGATGTTGCAGCATGCCTTGGGGTCTTCAGCCCTTATGCTCTCCCAATTCCATAAGGAAATAAGCTGAGATGGGTGCAGTTTAGGAGAATGGGGTGAATGTTAGGGCTGAAGACCCCAAGGCACACTTTAATGCCTGTCACTGGCTGCAGGGTGGGGGTGGAATGGTGTGAGCATTATGGCCAACAACCCCAAATCACACCCCCAATGCCTGCCAGTCTCTACAGGATGGGGCGTTACAGTTGGAAACCCCAATGACCCAGGCATTTGTTGGTATTTTCACTCCAAATGTTCAACTTGGGCTTTTTGGGATCCCACCTCATGAACAGTGGCACTATCATTTTGTTACTCTATCCCGAAAGTTGATTTCGCACAGCAACTGCACCATTTGGCACCATGGGTGTAAAAACACATTTTGGGCAGGATGTGAAAAATTACAGCTAAACTGTTCATGAGGAGGTGTGAAAAAATGGCAAGGTTGAAAATTTGGAGTGAAAATACAAAAAAAAATAGTGAAGTAGGGAGCATGTGTAGAAACTGCACAACGCACGCCTGTAATGCAATTGTTTTTTGGAGTTGTATCACCAAACTTTCAACATGGGCATTTTGGGACCACCCTTCATGAACAGTGCCACTGTGACTTTGTTAATCCCACTAGGAGGCAGTATAGCGCAGTGGTCTAAGGCTCTGAACTGCAAATTTGGTGACATCCAGCAGACCAGACTTGGGTTTGAATCCCACAACTTCCACTTGCATACTGTGTGACCCTGAGCAAGTCACTTAACCTCCTTGTGCTTCGAGGTCGCTCCTGTAAAAAGCTTCAGGCTTAGTGTGCTATACCTGGTTAAACAACTAATAAATAAAATAATCTGTCCCAAAAGCTGATTTCCCACAGCAACCATGCCATTCTACGCCACAGGTGCAAAAATACATTTTGGGCAGTATGTGAAAAATGACAGCTGTACAGTTCATAGAGAAGTGTGAAAAAATGGCAATGATGAAAATCTGGAATGAAAATATTAAAAATTAGTGAAGTTACAAGTGTCCATGGAAACTGCGCAATGCACGTTCGTAATGCAGTCATATTTTGGAATTTTTTCACCAAATTTGTAACATGGGTTTTTTGGGATCGAACCTCATGAACAGTGGCACTGTCGTTTAATTAATCAGTCCCATAAGGTGATTCCATGCAGCAAATGAGAAATCACCTTTCAGGACCAAGTAACCAAATGACAATGACAGTGTTCATGAGGTGGGTTCCCAAGTACCCCATGTTGAAAATTTTGGGCCAAAAATCCTAAAAATGTCTGAGATGTCAACCTAAGTTGAACCCCCCCCCCATTGACTCCCATTATACAGCTTACCGTCATTTCTTCAGTTTGCTGCTCTGCTTTGAAGAGTGCAGAAGTGTCCCAGTCCATAGAAGATTGCTGCTCCTGACCACCAAAGGCAAGTATGGGGAAAGGGGTGTGTGCGGGGGGTGGGTCCACAGATTGAAGGTGGGTTGGGGGAGGATTGGGGAGATGATGAGGGACCATTTTCTTTTTTACAGGGAAAAAAAGACTTTGGGATGGTTTTCTTTATTTTACAGAGTACCAAAAATATTTAGAAACATTGGGGTGGGCTCCCAGTGTGCCACAATAGTGTACGTGTTTGTGTGTGGGGGGCTTACCTACATGAGGATTGGGCACCCCGATGTCGGCACTTGAAATATTTGCACAGGTGGGGGAGGTCATCTAACACCGGGAATGGGCATCCCAGTGTCAGAAACATAAATAAAAAATTATTTTGGTACACTGGGGTGGGCACCCAGTGTGTCAAATTAATGGGGACAGAGGGGGGATATATGCTGACACAGGGATTGGGCACCCTGATGTTGGCTTTCTGGGGATTGTGTGGTGGGTAGCAGGAGCTGTCAATGTGGAAAGCCAAGCTGCAGCTCATTTACTTATTTATTGAAATGGTTCACCAGGAAAGGCATATCAAAGAAACAAGGTGCTCAGCGGCAGGAGCCAACCATAACTCGGCCATGCGCATTGCTGTGCACTGTAATTCATGTGACCGGAGTCTTGTCAGCTGCTGTCAAAAGAGAGAAGGAGCTCGCCGATTCATTGGTGCCTGAAGGATGAGCCCCATAAAGCATCAACTCATAACCAGCCCTGACTGGAGCGGCACTTTTCTTTCAAGTGAAGACCGCTTCTTTCAAACTGCTGTCATAGAAAGCTCACCAATTCATTGGTGCCTGAGGAATGAGCCCCATACAGTGTCAACTACACTGGGCAGAAAACTCGCACACCTCTAAAATGTCATACTGTCCCAAGATGTTTCTTTTGCATGTGCAGCATGCATGCATGCAAGCAAACATAACAAGCATTTGTCAATGCTGAATGTTTGCTTGCTGGCATTAGCAGTGGAAGTGCAGGTGTTAGACAGGTGCAGTATAGAAATTCCAGTGATGTATTGAACTGACACCAACTCCACCCTCACCCTGCAGAGTTGGACAGGCATTGTAATGTGCCTTTTGGTCGTCACCCATAGTGGTCAAAACATTTCACCTCACCCTACCCTGCAGACACTGACAAATTTCAAGGTGTGCCCTGGGGAGTTACACTCACCTCATTCCATAAGGAAATATACTGAAATGGGTGCAGTATAGGAAATGGTGTGAATTCTGGGGCAAAAGAGTCCAAGGTGCAACTCAATGCCTGTCACTGGCTGCGAGGGTGGTGGGGGGGGGTGGAATGGCATGAGCATTACTGTTGATAATCCCAAGTTACACCCCTGTTGCCTGTCAGTCCCTACAGGGTAGGGCGTTATGGTCAGAAACCCTAAGGCCCTGGGCATGTCTTGTTATTTTTACTGTAAGTTTTCAACATGGGCTTTTTGTGACCCCACCACATGAACAGTGACACTATCACTTTGTTAGCTGAAAGGTGATTTTGCACAGTGACTGTGCCATTAACGCCACAGGTGCAAAAACACATTTCCAACATGATGTGAAAAATGGCAGCTGTACTGTTCATTAGGCAGTGTAAAAAAATGATAATGCTGAAAATCTGGAGTGAAAATATAAAAAAACTGGTGAAGTCACGAGCGTGCATAGAAACTGTGCAACGCACACCCGTAATGTAATTAGTTTGGGGATTTTTACAGCAGATTGTCAACAGAGGCATTTTGGGACCTCCGATCATGAACAGTGTCACTGTGATTTTCTTTATCTGTCCTGAACAATGATTTCCCACAGTGACCAGGCAATTCTGCGCTGAAAGTGTGAAAACACATTTCAGCCATGTTGTGAAAATGACAGCTGTACTGTTCATAAGGAAGTGTGGAAAAATGCCACTGGTGAAAATCTGGACTGAAAATATTACAAAGTCATGAACTTACGAGGGTGCGTGGAAACTGAGCAATGCTCACTCATAACACAGTCATTTTATAGACTTTTGTAATCAAATTTTCAACATAGGCATTTTAGGACCCCTGCTCATGAACAGTGTCACTGTGATTTTCTTAATCTCTCCCAAACACTGATTTCCCACAGTGACCACGCTGTTCTGTGCCGGAAGTGCGAAAACACATTTTGGCCAGGATGTGAAAAATGACAGCTGTACTGTTCATAAGATAGTGTGTAAAAATGCCAGTGTTGAAAATCTGGAGTGAAAATATTACAAAGTCATGAATTTGCTAGTGTGCATGGAAACTGCGCAATGCATGCTCGTAACACAGTAATTTTTGGGAATTTTTTCACCAAATTTACAATGTAGGCTTTTTGAGAGCTCACCTCATGAACAGTGACACTCATTTCGTTAATCAGTCCCAAAAGGTGATTCCTCACAGTGACCATGAAATGACCTTTCGGGACTGAATAACCAAATGACAGTCACTGAATTCATGAGATGGGGTCCCAAGAACCCCCATGTTGAAGATTTGGTGCAAAAATTTGAAAAAAATGACCGAAATATGCAACAAAATTGAAAAAACCCTGTTTATGCCATTATACAGCTTACCGACATTTCTTCAGTTCGCGGTCGGCTTTGAAGAGTGTAGACGTGTTCCCGCTCCACTGAAGATTGTCACCCAGGCTCCGGAGGTATGTATGGGGTGAGTGTGTGTGTGGGGAGGTGGGGTATGCAGAGGGTTAATGCGGGTTGCTGGAGGGGGACAAAAGAGTCAACGAGGGATCATTTTCTTTTGTTACAGGTTTTTTTTTATTTTACATGGATGACATGGGACTTTTGCCATGCTGGGGTGGCCTCCCAGCATGGCAGCTGGAAGTTTTGGAGGGGCAGTAGAGCCAATGGGGGATTGGGCACCCCCATTGGCCATACAGTGTGCAGGGGGGGGTGACACATGAAAACTCTGGACTGCTGCCATGCTGGGGTGGGCTCCCAGTGTGGCACCTGGAAGTTTTTTTTTTTGGCAGGGGCACTGCAGCTGATGGGAATTGGGCACCCCCGTCAGACATACAGTGTTCTTGGAAGGAGTATGCATGAGCCAAGGGGGATTGGGCACCCCCTCAGCACACAACAAAGGGGGGGCTGCGTGTGCATATAATCACCGCTACAATCAGCGGTGGTGATGTGGAGGTAATTTGCATACTGCTATCGGCAGGGCAGTATGCAAATTGCCTACACATCACCACCACTGATTGTAGCGCCATTTGCTTTCAACTGTACACCACTGCAATCTGAACTGCTGTCATAGACAGCTGGGACATTCATTGGTGCGGTGCGGCCACGCCTACAAAAACACTGAGGGCATTGGAAACGGGGGTGCCACACCTATGAAAACTCCTATGGTGGCACTATGCTTCTTGCACATGCGTGCAAGCAAACATAATAAAAGGAGAAAGACTTACTGTGCCTACCTCACTCGGGAAAAGATATGCTTACAAAAATACATACTGTAACAGTCATTTGGGTATAGAGAAGTGCAAGAGAAGAGCAAGAGATATCCTGTTTTGGCCTGGCTTGATTAGCCAGATTAGTGATTTAGTAGCCAAGTGTGGTATCTGTACCAGTTATCAGAGAGCTCAGCCAAAAGAGCCTTTGAAACCCCAAGAAATCCCTGGGAGGTCTTTGGAAAAAAGTGTGAAATTATTTATTTGAATTCAATATAGGAAACTATATTACAATGGTGGATTATTACTCGCTGTTTATTGAGATTTCTAGATTGCAAAATATGACCAGTGAGACTGTGGTGAACCACATTAAATCACAGTATGCAAGACATGGCATTCCAGAAATACTCATTACTGATAATGATCCTCAGTTTGCTAGTATTGAGTTTGAACGTGTTGCAAAAATCTTATGAGTTTAAGCATATCACGTCATCACTCAGGAAGCCCCAGAGCAATGGTATGGTAGAACAAGCCACTCAAACAATCAAGAATCTGCTAAAAAAAGCCTAATAGGACCATAAAGATGCCTATCTTGCACTGTTTCACTTAAGAAATACTCTTATGGAAGACCTGGGGTCACTGGCACACCTTTTAATGGAATGCTGAACCAGAACACTGATTCCAACAAGACATGAACTGTAAAAGCGAAAATTAATAGAGACTGTTATTTGTGCAGGAGTGGACAGAACCCAGAGAAAACAACAATTTTATTATATTAAAAGTGCGCACTCATTCCCTGACCTGACTCTGGGACAACCTGTGCACCTGCATGCCTCTGAGAATGAATGGACCCCAGCAATAGTCCATTTGCCAGCCCAAACCCCTCATTCATATGTGGTTGAAACTAAAGAAAAGCAGTACTGATGAAATTGAATGGACATCCTGGGAACTCCAAATCCACAGTCCAGCCTGCCACATAGATTGCAGGACATTTAACCTAGTGGAGAGAGAGAGAGAGAGAGAGAAGGAGAGGCTGAACTAACAGTAGCAGAGAGAAAGATGTGCCTAAAGAGAGAGAGGGATGCAGCTATGGTGGCACAGCAGCTTCAGGACTCAATTGAGGGCCCACCACCGATGATGTCAGTAATGATGCCGGCCAAACCACTGAGCATGTGCAGCAAGACTGAGAGCCCAACTAGGGTGATCCAAGTAAATGGTTACCAGATACAGATGCCTGCAAGATACAGGCAAGTTAGGACTTAATTGGACTGAACCAGCTAAAGAACTGAATATAGAAAAGTTTAAAATATTGCATTTTAAAGTTAATAATGTTGTTGGGAAGTTGAGCTAGAGGGGGGTGATGTAAGGAAATGAATATCAATGATGTGCGCATGTCATTAAATCATTACATTTGAATGTGTACTCTAAATAAGGCTTGGTGGGATACAACCCCCCAGTTACACTAAACTTGAATGCTTATGTACCTAAGTGTATCGAGCTGAAATATTCAGTAAAGCTGTTCAAATGAGCAAACCTGCCTCCACATATCATTACATAGAGGATAATGCCAGATGTACAGGTGATAACCATGGTATAATCACCTCGAGTGATCGCTAGGGCATGCACGCATGAGGTTTACAATTGCCCTAGCAACCACGAGAGATGATTACACCACGGTTAACACCTGTACATCAGGCATTGTCATTTATAGTGTATGGGACTCGACATGTGAAGTTACCCCCCCCCCAAACACAAGTAATTTAGCCTTACCCTATTAATGAATCTGCATTACAGCCACATGATTGTGTAGGAAAACAATTTATTAGGATACACGGACTGAAAGACAGTGGGTCAAAATAGCACCAGAGTTAAAATCTCTATCAGACATAGAGATTGCTAGACTCAGTAACAGTAAACTGAGACAACTGGAATGTTATTTGAATACTGTACTGAGGCTAACAATCCCATTCTGGGTGTGTAGAATACTGAATAACATTGGCATTCTGTTTGGTAAACCATCTGCTATGACATAGATGAGATAGGTTTATAAGGTTCTGACATCACAACAGTGGGATTACAAGGTTGCAATCTGTTTGATTTCATTGGGTAATAAGGGCTACCCATACATTATAAATAGAATAACAGATAGGTGAGTGGGTATTACAAGTGAGTAATACCATCGAGAGGTTCTGGGGACAAGGAAACCTCGAGAGTGAAGCTCGAGAGGTTTCTTTGTCCCCAGAACCTCAAGATGGTATTACTCATGAGTGATACCTACTCACCTATCTGTTGTTTTTTGTAACATATGGATCGACTTCTTTGGGTCTGATTTTTTTCCTGGCATGCTGTGACTCACTCTCTCCATGTCTCGCTCCATGTCTCACTCCCCCCCACCCCCCAGCTGTGGCTTTATTTCATAGCATCCTTTTCTACAGTTCATTTCAGTCCTACCTTTCAGTTGCAGGCATGCAGGATCAACCAGATAACTTTTGAAATGGAGGACAAAAAGGATGCGTCAGCAAAACAATGAAAACAAAGGAGACGAATTTCTCTTGGAAAGCGAGAGACAGGCGCCATGTTTTTTTGAACTGCTCTGCCCACCGACAAACAATAACTGGCCAATCACACAGAGGAAAGATGCCAATGGGGATGCATGCAGTCACTAGGGCTGTGCAGGAAGGGACGTGGCACCATGGCAACTGGGTTTCTTGGCAGGCAAACTTGCACATGCGCTGTGGCATTTCAGTGATAATACTATTGTTCAGAGGTGAAACGATGGTATTATCACCTCTGAACGATAGTATTATCAGCAAGGAACGATAGTATTATCACTTGAGACAGTGGTGCATTACTGGAAATTTTTTGTATGGGACAGGATGGTATTATTTTACTGTCTCCATATATTACAATACATATGCTGTAGGAATGAGGTTGTGTCAAATGTGACTGATGGTAGTTTTATGTTCTCTTCGAGTTAGAAAATCCATTATATGTCTGTCTAGGGCTTTTTGGCTAGCATTATCCAAAAGAGAACTGTCATAACCACATGATAGAAATCTCTCTTTCAGCTCCTTTGCTTTTTAGTCATAATCTTTCACATCCAAACTTTCTTCTGAGCCTGATACACTGGCCATAAGGAAAGGATTCTGTCAAGGTTTTGGTGTGACAGCTGTCTGCCCTGAAAAGACTAAATGTGGCAGTGTGTTTCCAACAGTTGTAACTCTGTACCTCACTAAGTTCATATTTGCATATTTCAATGTCAAGGAAATTCACCTCGTGTTTATTAGCAGTGTATATGATACACAGATTGAAATCATAGATATTTAGACAATCTATGAAACCCTTAAGTTCATCCTTAGTGCCCTTCCACACACAAACATTATCAATAAAACAATGCCATCTGACAGTGTTGTCTGCATGTGGATTGGCATCCCTGTCAAAACTCATAATTTCCTCCAAGTATCTCAGGAGAGTTTGGAATACTTGGGGGCCATAGAGGTCCCAACAGCTGTACCACATAACTGTAGATAGAAATTATCCTCATATTCAAAATAGTTGTGAGGTAGGATGCAATCTAAACTGGCTAGGAGAAAGTCACCAGAGAGTGGTTGATCCCCATCCTCTCTAGACAGGAAGCACAGAAAAGCTGTTAGACCATCTTAATGTTTTATGGAGGTATGCAGAGCGTTTACATCAATTGTTGCTCAAAGGCATTTGAGGTCCTGTAATTTGACATGGTAATCTGTGGTTTCATACAAATGTGTCTTGACCAATGGTAGTTTGGTCTTCAGAAAGAAATCTAGGAATTTACTCAGGTTGTCTGTTAAAGACCCAATTCCTGATACTAATGGGTAACAAGGGGACTGGGTAAGATATCTGTGGATCTTTAGGCAAGGCACAGAATGTTGGGATTACAGAGAAGAGGGGACAAAATATCAAATTTTCTTATTGTGATGTATCTCTCTGTGAGACTACATTCTACCAATTACAGCAGTTGTTTTTGGAAAATGCTGGTCAGGCCCACATCAGATTTCAGTAATTGAATTCAACATTCAAAAGTTTGTAACACATTTCTCTTTAGTATGCCCTATTCATGAAAACAATATCCCCCTTATCTGCAGATTTAATAATAAAGTCATCCCACCCCGCTGCGACCTTCAAACAGAATTCAACCTACTTCAACACCAGCTTCTACACAAAAAGCTATTACTTTACACTAAAAAAAACAAAGTGATGCTTCTCTCTTCTTTTACACACATGACTAACCTGGTCAGTCCAGGGTCTGTACTACAGGTTTCTACAATCCTAGGGGAAAACCTAGAATTCATCATAAAGTTCAAATACCTGGGAGTTTGGCTAGATCATAAACTTTCCTTCATCAAGCACTTAGAGGACTTGCTAAAAAGACTACGTCAGAGACTCGGATTATATTTTAGGATTAGCTACCTTCTTACAAGTGATGCCAAAAAGAGGTTTGTACAAGCAACATTCCTTTCACTAATAGACCACACGGACTTCCTTTATAGTCGATGTGTTACCTCTCACCTCTCTAAACTGGATACGCTTTACCACAGAACACTGAGATTTATCACCGATCTTCCCTTCACTACGCAACATTGTTCACTATATGCAGCCATAGGATGGACCTCCCTCCAGTTTAGGCATGAAAAAAATGCCACATTATGGACCTACAGAGCTATCTCAAAAAACTCCCACAATATATTTCAGATTGTCTCCCACTAAATCTATTAGGTACCTATGCCCTGAGAAGTTACTACTATATCTTAATGAAAATTGCCAAAGTCCACTCTTGCCTCAGCAGAGCATCCATTAGCTTTACACTGCCAACAATGTGGAACAATTGGCAGAAAACCTTAAAATTGAGCTCAGTTATCAGCATTTCTTCATTTAAGACCCTCTACTCGCATTTCCTGAAGGAACCATGTAAGTGCTGTCTGCGCCTCTAGTTGGAATTAACTCTCTTAGTATCTCCATGTGGTCTGTCTTCTAAACTGCTCTATTATCCATTTATTACCATCCCTCTACTGCTTTCTACTGCATTTTTCTACTACTTTTTCACTCAGGTCAAATCATCCACACAACTGTTTCAGCTTTATCTAGCACTATCTCTGGGGTCAAATTTACTGGTCCTGTTTAGCCGGTGTCCTCTCCCTTGCTGACTGTCCCTGTACCCTTAGGCCCACATAGTCTTTACTCATACCCTTTCACCTTCCAAACTCAAATTCTGTCCACCTGTTACTTAAGCAGTTAACTCCACAACATCACCTTGTAGATAGGTATATCTGCAAATAATGTAAGATGTATGCATCCTACTGTTTGTTGTATTTTACTTTGTAATTTGTATACCGTGGCCCAGATATTCAAAAGGGTTGTGCCATGCGCAACAGGGTTGCGCCATGCTCAAGTCCAAAATGCCATTCTCTACATATTCAGCAGGGAGGCAGTTATGCCACTGGCACCAGGTTGCGCTAGAGAGCAATGCAAATGAATGCATGCTCAACAGGAGGGGAGGATCCATGATAACCCGCGCAACCCGATATTCAGTCGGGTTGAGAGTTGTGCATGCGCAATCCCAACCTGCGCCCACATGCTGTAGCTCTGCAACTGGGCGGCAGCCCCACCGGACAGTCAGCGGCGGGCGGCGGGCGGCAGGCGGGTGGATGCCGCCACCGCCCGCCGCCGCGGGGGGGGAGCGGGTGTGAGGGGCCTGTGGGTGGGTGTATACTAGACACCAGGGAGATGTTTGGGGGGTTCGCTGTGACATTCTGCCCGCTGATCGGGCTTTTACGTCCACTGACCACCAGGGAGTTATTCGGCTGGGGAGGGTTACATTCGCCCATGATCGGGCACTGGGGTTATGCAGGTTCTGCCGCGATCGGGCACTGGGGCGATATGTACGGATTCTGCCCGCGATCAGGCTATGGTGATGTGTGTGGGGGTCATAACTGTGATGCCCGCGATCGGTTGCATTGTGCGCCGGTCCCCGGATGGCCGCTGCCTGGCAGGGTAGCCAGGAGCAAGTCTCGGGATCGGCGCACCCACATGCAAATGGCATGCAAATGGGGCCATAAAGAGATGCAATGGACCCCCGCGCCTTGCATAAATTATGGCCCCATTTGCATGTCACCTTTGAATATCGGAAATTTGGTGCATGGCGCAATGGTACTTGGCGCCACCGCAAGTTGAATGCTCAACTTGGCAACTTGCGTAGCAAGTTCCACTCGCAGCATGCGCAGTGTTGGTTGGGGCGATATTCAAAGGAGCTGCTCAACGGCGCAACTCCTTTGAATATCACCCCGGCCACACCCCTGCGCAACTATTTTGAGCAGTGCAGGGGCTTGCGCCTCAGACTGGCGCAGTTTGAATATCTGGGCCCACATGTTAAACTTTGTTTGGTCATATATATACATATGTATCATTCTATCCTAACCAGGTCCATCTTGCAAAAGAGCTCTGCTCAATGATGTTTTACCTGGATAAATAAAGATTTTGATTGATTGATTGATTTTTCTACATCTCTTAGTGCCTTTAATTCCAGTGGTGATAAAGTAGACTTGGCTTTTTTGTTTTTAGTGTTTTAAACAGTAAATCTCACTTTTAACTGCCTTTTCAAAGGCTATAATGTTACTATTCACAGAAGCTGGGCAGAAAAGCAATTTTATTTTAAACATTTGTCTTCTGGGCCCAATAGTCAAAACTGGGCAAGGAGGAGTGCAAAGATTTGTGCTGTACCTTGCGGTTGCCCTGGTATCCAAAAATGCTATATTCAGTGGAATAGCACACCAGTGCTATTTGACTAAACATAGGGCCACTGTAGCCCAGTTCTAAGCCACTTAACATTGAGCAGACGTGGCTTCCACAATAGGGTGTCATAACTGCTTGCAAACAAGCTAAATGTCCAATATTCAGACGGACCCATGCAAATGAGCTCATTGGGAATGCAAGGTGCTAAAAGTTCATTTGCATGCCCATTATGGGCTCATTTGCATGGGTAGTTTGCAGTGTAGTATGGCACTGCCCCCCACTTGCCTAGTCCTAGAGAGCTATCCCTGGTGCTAGTGTCCCCCCCCCCACTGATCGCTGGCCCGATGTACATAATAAGGTATCCCTGGTGTGTAGTGGTCCCCCCAGTGATCACTGGTTTGATGGAAGTAATAAGGTTTCCCTGGTGTCTATTGGTCTCCCTCTCACTGATTCCCATCCCGATGTAAGTAATAAGGTTTCCCTGCATGGTATCTAGTGGTTCCCCCCACTGATCACTGGCCCAAGAGTAAAGTAAATCAGACTGTGGTGTCCAATGGTCCCACCCCCCTACACCCGCACCCATGCCCAATGTGCTAACAGGTAGTCTCTGGTGTCCAGTGGTCCCTCCTCCTAGCCAGTCACCTGCCTGATACAGGTACACACTGATTGAAAGCTCAGTCAGTGGCTTATTGTGGTGGAGAGCAGAGGGCTGTGCCGGTCATCAGCTCAGGGTCAGGATGGGGGGTGCAGGGTGGTAAGGCACTACCTGCTTGGGGAGGTCTGCTAGATGCCATGGAATGGGATTGCATAAACCTACAGGGGATCAAGGATAGGGAGGGGGTACAATAGACAGCAAGGAATGGGTTATCTGTCATTTACAAGGGACTGAGATGGAGGTGGGGATACACTGGACATCGGGAAACAGTGTCTGTGTGTCGGATGGGTGAAAGGTGGTGTGAGGAGCAATAGCAGATTTGCAGTTATGCCAATGGCACCATGGCACCAGACCCCCCCACATGGCTGGGGGTCCACTGGACTGGATCAATCGATGCCATGCCATCATTTGCATCCCCATTATGTCCTGACATAGTTCCTGATAAGGCTGGGCCCCCAGCCAGTAACAGAAGACGGCAGGCAGCATAGTGTAGCTCCTCCTCTTTCCCATTTCGGACAAGAGAAGAAGAGTGAGACAGAGGGGCAGGATCATATCAGTGTACCCACAGCCAAGCAGGTGCACTCATCCCTTTGTATGCCCCAGTGCCAAGTTTAAAAAAATGCAAGAGCTGCCTCCCCAGCAGTTTAAGCCAACCGAGGAAATCTGAAGTTCCTTGTATCTGTTGCTCTTTCTTTTGCTACTCCTAGTTTTCATGTTGGGCATTCTGCATTTCTTCAGAACAAGTGGTAAGTGTGGCCAGAGGGATTTTTTTTTTTCAGTTTATGCTGAAACTATTTATTTCATGATTCCTTTCTTTTTCCAAATTCCACAACTGCTCCATTGTTAATGGATTTGGACAGTAAAGAAATGTGTTAGTTGTGCATCAATTCAGCATCCTTTGTCTAGTGCTGCCTTTTTATGTTTGCTTGCACGCATGTGCAAGAAACATAGTGCCATCACCCGAGTTTTCAGAGGTGTGTCACCCCCTCTTCCAATTCAGTCAGTGTGTTGGTAGGCACGGCCCCAGTCCTCCAATGCATGCTGGAGCCATCTATGACAGCTCCAAAATGCAGTGGCGTACAGTTAAAAGGGGGAGCTACGGTTCAGTGAGTAGCGATCAGATATTGCCTGCTCATGCACAGCTCCCCCTACACACACACACACACACACACACACACAAACACACACACACACAAACACACGCACGCATACTGCATGCTGGCCCCCCCCCATGCACACACTGTATAGCCGACAGGGTGCCCAATCCCCCTTCAGTTGTGCTGCGCCTCCCCCAAAGTTTCACATGCCATGCTGGTGCCCACCCCAGCATGGCAAGTCATGGAGAGTCAACGGGGTGCCCAATCCCGCCGGCCCACCTGTCCCCCCCAAGAGTACAGGGTGCCACGCTGGGAGCCCACCCCAGCATGGCAACTGATGTTATGGACACCACGGGGTGCCCAACTCCGCCGGCTCTACGCTCCCCAACCAGCTATCTCGTGCCACGCTGGGAGCCCACCCAGCGTGGCAAACGCCCCTGTTGTCATTTAGATTAAAAACCTGAAAATTAAAAACTGTCCTCGGCACTTCTCCCTGCCCTCCCACAACCGCACCCACCCACTGCACACCCTGCCTCCCCACACCCCCCTCACCCCATACTTACCTCTGGACTTTGGCACAACGATCTTCGGTGGACCAGGAACACGTCTGCACTCTTCAAAGCCGCCCGCGAACTGAGGAAATGCCGGTAAGCTGTATAATGGAATAGATAGGGTTTTTTCAACTTTGTTGCATATCTCAGGCATTTTTTGGAATTTTTGCACCAAATTTTCAACATGGGGTTTTTGGGACCCCTTCTCATGAATGATGTCACTGTCATGGCGTTATTCGGACCCGAAGGGTGATTTCACAGTCACTGCGTGAAATCACCTTTTGGGCCTGATTAACAGAACGACACTGCCAGCATTCATAAGGTGGGCTCTCAAGAAGCCTATTTTGAAAATTTGGTGGAAAAATTCCAAAAAGTGACTGTTTTACAAGCGTGCGTTGCGCAGTTCCTACGCAGGCTCGTAAGTTCGCGAATTTTCAATATTTTCACTCCAGATTTTCAACATTGCCATTTTTCCACACCTCCTTATGAGCAGTATAGCTGTCATTTTTCACATCTTGCCCAAAATGTGTTTCCGCCCATGTAGCGCACAATGGCGCAGTTGGTGTATGAAATCAATGTATGGGGCACATTAAGAAAATGACAGTGATACTGTTCATGAGCAGAGGTCTTAAAATGGCTATGTTGAAAATTTGATGAAAAAATTCCTAAAAATGACTGTTTTACGAGTGTGCGTTGCACAGTTCTTACGGACGCTCATAAGTTTGTGAATTTTCAATATTTTCACTCCAGATTTTCAACATTGCCATTTTACCACACCTCCTTATGAGCTGTGTAGTTGTCATCTTTCATATCTTGCCCAAAATGTGTTTCCACCCATGTAGCGCACAAAGGTGCAGTCGGTGTGCGAAATCAATGTATGGGACACATTAAGAAAATCACAGTGACACTGTTCATGAGCAGAGGTCTTAAAATGGCTATGTTGAAAATTTGGTGAAAAAATTCCTAAAAATGACTGCTTTACAAGCGTGCGTTGCGCAGTTCCTACGCACGCCGTAAGTTTGCGAATTTTCAATATTTTTACTCCAGATTTTCAACATTGCCATTTTATAACACTTCGTTATGAACAGTACAGCTGCCATTTTTCACATGTCACCCCAAATGTGTTTTCGCACATGTAGCGCACAATGGTGCAGTCAGTGTGCGAAAGCAATGTTTGGGACAGATTAAGAAAATCACAGTTACACTGTTCATGAGCAGAGGTCTTAAAATGGCTATGCTGAAAATTTGGTGACAAAAGTCCATAAAATGACTGTGTTACGAGTGAGCATTGCGCAGTTTTCACGCACCCTCTTAAGTTCATGACTTTGTAATATTTTCAGTCCAGATTTTCACCAGTGGCATTTTTCCACACTTCCTTATGAACAGTACAGCTGTCATTTTATACAACATGGCCGAAATGTGTTTTCACACTTTCAGCGCAGAGATGTGTGGTCACTGTGGGAAATCATTGTTTGGGACAGATAAAGAAAATCACAGTGACACTGTTCATGATCGGAGGTCCCAAAATGCCTCTGTTGACAATCTGCTGTAAAAATCCCCAAACTAATTACATTACCGTGTCGTTGCACAGTTTCTATAAGCTTGTGACTTCCCAGTTTTTTATATTTTACTACAGATTTGCAACATTGCCATTTTTGCACCTCCCCATGAACAGTACAGCTGTCATTTTACATCCTGTTCAGAATGTGTTTGCACCTGTGGTGCTAAATGCCGTAGTCGCTGTGCATGAGCAGCTTTCGGCTAGCAAACTGATATTGCCACTGTTCATGAGGTGGGGTCACAAAAAAAACATGTTGGAAATTTGGAGTGAAAATACCAACGAATGCCTGAGGTATTACGTGTTTCCAACCATAACGCCTAACCCCAAGAGATTGGACAGGCATCAGGGATGTGACTTGGGATTCTTGCCTGCAATGCTCATACCATTCCACACCCTGCAGCCAGTGAGAGGCATCGAGGTATGCCTTGGACTCTTTGGCCCCAAAGTTCACCCCATTCTCTCCTATACAGCACCCATCTCACCGTATTTCCTGATGGAATGGGGTGCGCATAAGGGCCAAAGACCCCAAGGCACACCGTGACACTTGTCAGTGTCTGCAGGGTGGTGTGTGGTGAAATGGCGAGGCCATTATGCCTGACCACCCAAAGGCACACCCCAATGCCTGTCACTCTCTGCAGGGTGATAGTGGGGTTGGCTTCAGTTCAATACTTCACTGCCATTCCTATTATGCAGCTCTGTAACTTCTACACTACCAATGCCAATGCCAGCAAGCAAACATTCGGCATTGACAAATGCTTGTTTAAACAGTTGTTCTGAATTTATTGAGCAGCATTCACTTGTTTAAACAGGGAAGACAGAAAGTTTGTTATTGACTTGTTTTTTAATCAGAAGGAAGCATGCTTTTTCTGTTTTGCTTTCTAGGTCATGTATGATGATGATGCCTGAGTCTCTTTCTTCACTTTTGATTGCCAACTACTCCCCTCCCAACCTATAGTTAGCTTCCAGGTTTCTCTTCCCTATGTGCATGATCTTGCACTTTTTATCAACAACCAATTCTGGAAATTTTAACTGTCAGCATACTGGCCTTTACAGTGAGGTACATCATGAAGCTGACTAATAAATATGGTTTGATGTTCAAAGTGCCTCTCAGAATTGTTTAACACATAGATTGTCCTGAATTCCTTGTTCTTTTGTACAGATGAAATTAATTTCATAGGCATTCACTAATCACCTATTGAATGTCTTTTTGTATTATAAGAAAGTCCATTACTGTAATATAGTTTTAGAGCTACATATAATTGCTGTATAGTATCTTTTTTTTTTACTTTAGGCACTGTGTGTTATTTTTTATGTACTGTGGGGCTAGTCATTTGAGTTTTACTAGTACAGTAGTAGCACTTTATGTGTTGTTTCCTGGAAGCCTTGAAAGATTGCTGGCATAAGTAATTCACTAGCCATATTAGAAATATGTATTTCAGCTGTGGTATTTTATCCTGTCACTTAGTAATTTGATATGTGATTGGATTTGGTGATCAGACCAATCTGGCTGGTATAAATAGCTGGTATGGGCTCACAAACACAGCTGTAGAGAGAAGAGTAGAGAACATGGATATGTAAGGGTGTTGGTGGCACCTTACCTTCCTCAGGTATGTTTGTCTGATTTGCAAATTTTTTATGCTGGGTTTCTGTATATTTATATGATAATAAATAATAATTTTTATTTATAGAATGCAATTCACTTGTATCAAAGCGCTTTGACAATAATTAAAATCTAAAATGTATTAAAACCATAAATAATTAAAATTCAGTTAGTGACATACAGAATCAAATCAATCAACTTGAGGAGAACACAAGACTAAATAAATAGGTCTTCAGCACAGATTTGAAGCTCTCTACAGTTAGGCACTTCCGAACCCAACAAGGTAGAGAATTCCACAAGGTAGGGGCTGCAAAAGCAAATGCTCGAGCACCAGATGTCTTTAACCAAACCCTGGGAATCTCTAGCAATCCCTTGTCAGTGTAGTGGAGTGGTTGGGAGGGGCAGTATGAGTGGAGAAGCTCTTGCAGGTAGTATGACCACTGTTCATGTAGGGATTTATAGATCAGCAAGCCAACCTTGAAGGTGATCCGCCATTGAACTAGCAGCCAATGCAGTTTGTGCAGCACAGAAATAATATGGCTAGATCAAGAAAGTCCAGTTAGTAACCTGGCTGCTGCATTCTGCACCAGCTGCAAACCTCCAATAGCCCTAGATACAGGGCATTACAGTAACGCAGGCAGGAGGTCACAAAGGCATGGACTAGTGTCGGAAGATCATTAGGCGGAACCAGGTTTTTTAATCTGGACAATATTCCTTAGCTGGTAAAATGAGGTCTTGATGACACCTGGGATTTCAGGGTCGGCCCCTCATCAAAAATAATGTCCAGACTCCGAACCTGTTCAGAGGTCCTCAGCTGGCAGCCTCCAAGCACAAGTCCAGATGCCTGCCCAGCTGGAGACCTCTCTACTCAATGACCTGAGTCCACAACCAAAACATTAGTCTTGTCAGGATTCAGCTTCAACTGGTTGACACTCATCCAGTCCTAGATCTCAGATACGCAGTTGTTAAATACTGAGACTGCTGTATCCTGTTCAGGTACAAAGGACATGTACAGCTGAGTATCATCTGCAGTGCAGTGAAAACTGAGTCCGTACCACCTTACAGTGTCCCCCAATGGCAACATGAACACCGCAAACAGCATGGGTGACAGCACAGAGCCCTGCAGGACCCCACATGACAGGGAGAATGCGTCAGAGGAATAAATCTCCGACAACACTCTCTGAAAGCTACCAGGGAGGAAAGAATGAAATCATCTGAGGACTGTACCGACAGTCCACAGATCAACCGCAGACACTCTAGCAGTGTTCCATGGTCCACGGTGTCAAATGCTGTGCAGAGATCAAGGAGGACCAAGATGGAATGGCTCCTCTGATCTCTCGCTATAAGGAGATCATTGAGCATCCAAATAAGAGAAGTTTCAGTACTATGCCTCTTCCTCAATCCTGACTAGAAGGCATGATAGATGTCATGGATGGCAAGATGGTCATCCAGCTGTAGTGCAACCACCTTCTCAAAATAACCTTATCCACAAAGGGAAGGTTAGCGACAGGCCTGTAGTAGGTGAGACAATCCAGGTCAACAGAAGGTTTCTTAAGAAGGGGAATCACCACTGCCTCCTTCAGGGAGTCCAGAGACTTCCCGGTCTCTAATGAGCACTGGACAATCTCAATGATACTAACATACTAAAATGCCAGCAGAATAGGCCTAATGGTCTTTTGTGTCTGCTCGTTTGGTCAGCCCCCACCCTGGGAGCTGACCTTGCTGCCCCCCTCTCCCTTTCTGGCTTCTCCCATCCCAGTCCTGGCTATTCTCGCTGCACTGGTTTTTGCTTCCAGAATCCTTCCACTGTACCTGTCCCACCCCCTCTTGAACTCCTCCACTCTTTCTGCCTCCACTAGCCCCCTGGGCAGTGCATTACATGGCTCCACCACCCTCTCAGTGAAGTAGCACCTCCTCCTTTCTCCCCTGAATCTCCCCCCCTCCAGCTTCCACCCATGCCCTCTAGTTACCTCCCCTCCTTCTTTCTGAGCACCCTGACTGATCCTCCCCTATTTACCCCCTTCATGTACCTGAAGACCTCTATCATGTCCCCCCGGTCCCTTCTCTGTTCCAATATGTACATATTTAGCTTTTTGAGCCTCTCCCCATAGGTCATATCCCCCAAGCCCCAAATCATTTTGGTTGCCCTTCTCTGGACCCTTTCCAGGAGTTCAATATCCCTCTTTAAAGGTGGCCTCCAAAACTGCATGCAGTACTCGAGGTGTGGCCTCACCAAGCAGTTATAGAGAGGGAGTATCACTTCCCTCCTTCTGGAGGTGATCCCCCAGTGAAGCATTCCAGCATCCTGTTGGCCTTGGCTGCTGCCATTCTACAAGTCTCAGAGCTGTTCATCTTGACATCCACTACCACCCCCAGGTCCCTCTCAGCCATTGAGACTTGTAGCATCCCCCGGTGTACTCTTGGCCCGGGTTTCTGGCTCTCAGATGTAATACCTTGCATTTTCCTGCATTAAACCTCAGCTTCCACTTTTTAGACCACCTTTCCAGAGCCTCCAGGTCCCCCTGTAGAGCCACCTTCCCCTCCTCCCCATCCACCACTGCCCCGAGTTTTGAGTCATCCGCAAAGAGACCCATCTCACTCTTGATACCCTTCCTTATGTCAGAGATGTAGGCGTTGAGCAGGAGGGGCCTAAGGACCGATCCCTGAGGGACTCCACTAATGACCCTCCTTGGGGATGAGACTATCCCGCCAACCTCGACCCTCTGGGTCTGGTTCTGGAGCCAGTTGCCTAACCATCTGATCATCTGGTTCCCCACCCCATTTCTTCCAGCTTATCCAACAGGCCCCCATGAGGAACGGAGTCAAACTCCTTGCTGAAGTCAAGAAAAAGGATGTCCACTGGTCTATCCAGGTCCGAGGCACTCATCACCCAGTCATAGAACTCTACAAGGTTTGTCTGAAATGATTTCCCTGGGATGAATCCATGCTGTCTATCATCCAGGCACCCCAACTTTTCCAGGTCCGCCCCCCAGTCTGTCCTTGACAAAGCCCTCCATCACCTTGCCCACCTCTGATGTCAGGCTGACGGGCCTGTAGTTCACTGCCACCTCCCTTGATCCCCCCCTTGTGGATAGGCACTATATGCACCACCTTCCAGTCCTGGGGCACCCACCTTGTCCTCAGAGAGATGCGGAAGAGCTCCGCCAGAGGTTTCACCAGGATATCTGCCAGTTCCTTCAGCACTCTGGGATGTAATTTATCCGACCCTGGTGCTTTCTCCATCTTAAGGGACCTGAGGGTTTCCCTCACTCTCTCTGCCATGATTTCCACCTCCATTACCTCGTCCCCATACTTTGCTTCCTCCCACCTGCCAGTGATGCCCCCCTCCCCAGACCCGCCGATCAGTAAGGGTCCCCCACTCCACAGTTTCATGGTCTCCTCCCATGTATGATGCAGCCCCCTCATTTTCCTTGGTGAAAACTGAGGTGAAGTACTCATTTAGTACCTCAGCCTGCTCCCCCCGGGTCTTGTGCTCATTCCTCCCCTGTTTTAATCCTGCTAATCTGCCCCTTCACCCTTCATTTTTCCCCAATGTATCTAAAGAACCCCTTGTTCACTATCACTATATTTAATGATTTTGTTGCACACAGTGCATTTTCAATACATTTATCTAACTAAGACATTTGTACCATTGGCCTTTCTATGCACTGCTATGTCTAAATAGTCATAGCTTTAAACATGCCCTTAGAATCTCTGAGCACTGGTCTGCTTTGTAAAGTGCAATGGTCAGGAAATTAATTAAGATCCAGATGTTCAGGGCTGGCACAGTGACAACCTATGAATGAGCTTGGTATTTTCAACAGACCTGGATTTTATTCCTACAACCTCCACTTGTGTACTGTGTTACTCCGCAAGTCACTTAACCTCCCCAGTGCTCCTGGGTCACTGCTGAAAACAGTCCTTGTGCCTAGTGGGTCTTAACCAGTTCCCAAAGAATAAAATGAGCAGGTCAGTTATAAAGAGTACCATTTTGTAGCTCTTGCACAGTTGATATTGCATAAATAACATCTGCGTAATCAAATGCAAGAAATACTACGCTAGTGAGGGAGTGGGGGCCCACAAAAGGTTAATCCACTTCTAGGGAGGAACCACTGGAGACCAAGGACTGCCTGTCAACACATTGGACATGGTTGAAGTGGAGGGTAGGCCCACTGGATGCCAGTGACTGATTTACTTTAACATCGGGCTGGCAATCAGTGGAGGAGGGGGACAAGACACCAGGGAAACCTTATTACTTACATCAGGCCAGTGATTGGTGGGGGGGGACACTATACACAAGGGACTACTGTGTTGCAGGTTAAGGGGGCTGCATTACTTCCTCTACCAATCGTTAATGTAGTGTGGGAGTAAGTCAAGGTTTTGATCGGTGGTATGTACGCCACGCACAGGGATCGAGCAAAAGGGCCTTGCGTGGCACACATATTCTGAATATTGAACTGTGCCAATATTGAAGTCCCCACCCCTTCATTTACACTGTGCCCCCCTCTGCATTTTGCCTGGGAGCAAACTCTGCTCACGCTAACCAGGCTTTTAAATATTGCACATCCCCACAAAACCTGGTTTGTACTGGCAAATTTGGATTTACGCAGGGGCAGTCTTTTGAATATCAGGTCACTGATGTCCTTAATGTTGCCCCCTGTCTGGTAAAATATCAGCACTGAATTATTAACAGACATCAGACATCCCTAGAGTCAGTGTCATTTCTGTTCTGTTCATTTTCCAATATGAGATGTTCTAAAACATCTGTTTTCTGCATTTAATGCAGTCCATTCTTCATCTCTCTGACTCTCTATGGTGTGATGCTGTTCTGTTGTTACCTGTGAGGACAATTCTGAATTCAGTTTAAGTCCTAAATTGTTCCACATTGCACCCTGACTAATTTCCAATGCACAGGCATTCAGTTTTTCTCCAGTGTTAGGTGCTTATCTCATCTGAGCGTGATCATGTCTTATTGTCTGTAGATGCTGAAAACATTTTTCAAATTTAGCTTCCTCACTAGTGTATTACTGTTTATCTGTAAGTTAAATTTGTCAGGGCTACAGGTTAACACATATGAGAGCCCCTTTGAGAGCACAGCTATTTGTTCAAGGGTTAAGTTTTTCTCTGATAAATTTATTTAATTCTTGATTCTTTTCCATTATTGTGCTTATCTGCAGGTGACGATTTTGTCTCTCTATACCCATCTTACCTCTTCTGGTATGTCATTGTTAGTGTGCACTTGGGGAGAGGATGAATGGCAGAGGCATACTGTTGTTGGGGAAAGGGGCCCAAGGGAGCAGCTCAGGCTCCTTGGGGAGGACTATATGTTTTTTTTTGTTGATTCTGTGAACTGTGAATCTTTTTAGACCAGGCTGAACTTTGCGTGGTTTAAAGTTTGATGTTTACAGGGTCAAACTTTAGTTCACACAGATGTATTAGCTTTTATTGAACATGGCAGACAAGAACCAGACACATATATGTTATATTTAGTATTGCCTTAAGAAAACAAAAACATTTTGTACCCATTGTTTAACATAACAGTGTGTTATTTGTTATCTTCTGGGCCCCCCAAACACTAGACGTGTTCTTCTAAATCAAATCAACGGTTTTATTTTCTAAAGTTCCCTGTTGCTGGGGAGGTTTCTGAGGTCTCAGCTCTGAGAGTTTCTTGACCTGTTTCAGTCTACTCAGCATCCTCCACTACCCCTCGTTGGAAAGGCTATTTATTTTACTTTACTGGTGTGTCAGTATGAGAACAAGATCCAAAGAGACAGAAGGTAAGAACCTCTTTCAGAGGAAATCTCTCTAGGTTATAAATGATAGGGCCTTTGCAGTTTATGGCATAAGAAGCTAAATATATAATCTGCAGTAAATCTCAGAAAAATTGCCTTCTGTAATGAATTACTCTTCAGAGAGGTTCACAGTAAAATCTTGTTACCTCTTAAATTGCTTATTTTTAATCTTGATAATAAAAACTATAAGGAGAGATTAAAATACAATAATAAACTCTTATGATCAGTCAAAACTGTTTCATTTTCTGTAAAGGTTTACCTGTCAGTTGAAACATGCATTGGGGTATATTTTATTCAATCAAATGAATACACAATATGAAGTCTTAACAGCTGGGAATGGATTGCAGCCATTTATTATACATATAAAGAACAATTTTCTTCATATTGCTGCTTGAAGGCGTTCATGCTCACTTGAAAGGCATTTTGTGAACTAAATGTATTACCTTATTCTGACTGCAATGGAGGACCACTTCCAGAGGTTGAAAAAACATTTCCAAGACTGTGTCCTGCCACAACACATTAGAGGTGATGGGACATGTTTTTTCTTTTGTTTCTTTTCTATTTATGCCCCTACCCTCGACTTCAGCCCGTCACTCATTTGGGCTTATACAAGTCCCCTGTACCCACCGGTCTCACCTCTGCTGCATCACTCCACTGGTAATGATCCACGTACCCTGCATCTGGGAGGGAATCAGCACCAACCCTACCAGAAGAGCCCCTCCCCAAATCGAGTAGAGAGAGAGGAGAACACTTGGGTGCCCTTGGGGCAGATGCGGGGGTGGAGGAAGTGTGCTCCGGGAAATGTGGTGTGTAGGGACAAGCAACTGTCATCTGTCTGGGCTGGACAGCTCATTTTCTGTGTTTGGTCCTGCCCACCCAAGCTGCTGCATGGTGCAATGTGCATCCTGGGTGGGGACGACCAGCAGTGCATAGTCGCCCACCCTGCCTAGGTTGCCATGACAAACCACCACCAGGAGCCACTGTGAGAGCAGTACAGCGCCACCCACCCCTCCCTCCTGGAAAGAAAGCATCCAAAGAATGCTCTGCATATCCTCCCTGCTGGCATCTGTGCCTTTTGTCCCAGGCTTGAGGCATGAACCTGGGTTGCCAGTGTGCCGAGTGAACTCTCGTCACTCAGTGCCATGGAGCCAGCTTGATGGGACATGATTTGAAGTAACTTACAACACCGTCTTGTGTCTTTCTTTCAATTATTTCCACCGTTCTAACATGTTTTTGCTGTACTTATATTACCAATGAGTTTTCCATAGACTCTCACCTTTTACTGGTGAAAAGATTCTGTTTCAGTGTCTCCTGTTTTTTATGGAGTCAGTTCTCACTGTTGTACACTAAGTAGTAAACATTTATTTATTTGTTTATTAATTAGTTTATTTTTGTATTGAAATTATTTCACCTTGTAAGCTATACAAAAAATCATAATGGTCTCGTTTACAGATTCCACCTGGAAAAGGGATGGAGATGGAGAAACAGGGCAACATAAGTTACATACTAGTAAAATCATAGTAAGACAAGTAGCAGAATAAAGGCACGGCGTCATAATCTAGCAAGACATTATGCTGCATGGCTAAATCACACTGCCAATACAGTGTGATTTATGCCATGCAGCATAACTCTTTTTTTTCTGTGGGTTGCTCCACCCCCCACACCACCCATTGCAGGTGTTGTGCCCCCCCGGATCCCCTTACTAAAGATTCTTAACTCTGGGGGGTCCAACTCGGGAAGGGCACAAAGACTGAAAAGAAAAGAAAATTTCTGGGACCCGGAATCAAACCCAGTCCCAGACGCAGTGCCTGGGTTCCTGTTGCTGTGGCTCTGTCCAGTGAGCCATTGCAGCTGCTCAGTGGAACCCACTCCCAGGAGAGGTCTTATCCTCTGCCTGGAAGAGTGTGAATGGTGCAATACCGCATACAGCAGTATACACGGTATTGTACCATTCGCTATCCTAGACAGGGCTATTACGGGTTAGCTATAATGTCGTACGCTATTAAGCGTATGACATTATGACCCGGGTAGGCAGAAGAAATAGCATTGCAACAGTAAACAGCAAGGCAATACACATGAACATAGGACTGGGAGTAGAGCATTTCAATTTGGATATGTGCAGAAAGAGTGAAGTGATGATTTAATTTTAATTTGGCCATGCTTAATTTTGGGGCACAGGTTATTTCAGATGGCAAGCTAGTCCAGATATTGGGCAACTGACAGTATAATTGATTGCCACTTGCCCAGATTGCTCTTTTGCTGGGGAATCTTTAACCTTTTGTCCAGTTGTGAGAGCAGTGTGTAACAGGAAGTGGAGACAAGATTAAATAGATTGCAGAGGTAATCTAGGAGTTTACCAGCCCAGAACTTGGCACATAAGAGGGCAGGGTAAGACTTTGTTCAAATCTGACCAGCCAAAACTGGCATACATAAAGTGGTGGGTATGGAGTATACACTTAACAAGTAAGCATTAACACACGATGGGGTGTGGTTTAGTCTGGATAAACCCATGCCTAGGGGTGTAGGGAGGCACAAGACTGCAGGCCAAGTGCCTTGCCCCCCTAGGAATGCATTTATCTAGACTTTACCACGGAGTGTGTTAGTGTGCTTATAAAGTGGGCGTATGTTCAGAAATATTGTAGCTTTTTAAAAAAAATAGGAAGTATTAAAAGCTTTTCTTTTTTAAAGTAAAATAATCCCTTCACTTAATTTTCAGTAGGGGTGCTGGAGAGTGAGACTACCTTCCAAATGTTGTCTGCCATCCCTTTTCTATTTATTCTGTGCAGGCTTTTCTCTCTTCCATGCCATTCTTTTATTCAGGTGACTCCCACCCACTTTCTTGACTATTATAGAGTGTGAAGATGGGGGATCACTAGGCTGCTGGCAAGACCAAGATTTTCCTGTGGCCTTGCTGGCACCATGCTTCCATCTGTGGTAGCATGTTTTATAAAAGTCCCAGGGGTCTCACTCTCTGCCAGTTGGAACCAAAAGCAAGAGACCGCTGGTGACTCATATGATAAAAGGTCCATTCACATCTAGGATAAGGCACTGCTTTCTCTTTTTTGTGTGAGTGGCTTGAGTGCATTTCCAGTCACTGAAGAAAGCAGGGTATCACTCGCTATGAAAAAACCGGCGGCTATTGTACATTACGGCCTCGGATCTGTGGCTCATGGATTCTGATAAGTAAACAGATCACTTGTAGTGGGCCTTGTTATTTAGTGTGGTATAGTAAAATTTAAAAAAACATGACTGGAATTTTGTCTCAGCCAATCAGGTTCCTTAACTATCTGTCCCCATTTTATAACTCTATGTAATGCATTATATAAACAGTCAGATCTGGAGAGAGAGACACTTTGGGAGCTGTGGTGGAAATGGCATCTCCATAGCAGGGGCATAGTTTGTTATTTTTACAGGTGGGGCAAAGTAACAAAAAGGTCCTGATTTTCGCGTATCACGACAGTGAAGAGGGCGGGTGGCTTGCGTAATGCAAACAAATCAACCAGCATCAAATAATGCCCAAAAAACATTTAAGACTACAACTGAATAATTCCTGGGTGGTACCAGCCGAGGCCAAGTCAAAGCACTTCCCCACCCCACCAGTTTTACTGCAGCCTGCTCTCTGCCCAATTCCTCCTGAGACCAGAGTGGAAAAACTGACCGAGATCTGTTTTGTATTCAGTTCTTCGTTCTTCTGTCTTGGGAGTGAGGACTTACTTGTAAAGTTGAAAATATGTAAGGAACTTAACTTCCTTCTCAAGAGGACAGGACCTCCCCTCAGCTTCAATTCAAATCAGTCTTGACCTAATTTTGCCCCCACCTGAAACTCCAGGTGGATAGCTCACTAGTCTCTCAACCCCCATTGCTGCTTACATAACCCTTCCAAGTCCAGCCCTTATAGTGCATCCTGAACTTCTTGAAATGTCTGCTTGAGCTAGCCCTCCCACCCTTGAGGAGTGCAAAAACGCATGTTTCAAGGAAGTGCAGCAAATGGCTGTGCCACCTCAGTATACTTATAAACATGGATGGTATGGGAAATATCCCAGCATGTGCATCCTCGCAGCATGAGCCCTTATTTACAAAGATTACATAAAAAAAATGCGATTATACAATGACAAGAATGAAGGCTGGCCTCTGATTGGTCAGTCTTGGGCTAGACCCATGATGTTATCCCAGTACATCCAATTCATCACAGGTCTAGTCTCAGCCTCTCCTTGAACCTCTTGATGATTGTTAGCATTAGTGTGTTTTTTTTGTATCTTCTCTTAAAAATATTTTTCCACACCAAATAAAACATCTTTACAATTATTTTTTTAATTCTGTATAACAATATGCCATTGTATAATAGCAATAATGCCCTCCAGGGTGTGTGTCATGGTAGGATAACGTCATGTCTTATGCATTGGATGCACTCGTGTCCAACCACCTGAGGCGTGGCATTATCCCAGCATGACACATGCCCTGTCGGGCATTATTGCTTACTTGCACCCAGTGTTAACACTTTTCTTCGTTATAACCAAGTTTATTCATTAGTCTCTCATCCCATCCTATCCCATCCCATATTATTCAATGTCACATGCCTGAATCTGGTTAGGTAAGGTAAGCGAAGAGGATAATGCCCTCCTCAAGCAAGCAAGCATTGCATACATAAGCATGGGACTTGCTGATATCCCTCAGGCGGTGCTCTTAACAAGCATGCTGATGTACCTGGGACAGTGCAACAGAACAATGTAAATCCCCTAATTGTTCAAGATGATCATGGGCATGGTGTGGTCACACTCCAACCCCTACCACTCTCCTCCCCATGGGCGCCTAAGGAATCTGCATCTCTGTCCATGCCCAGGGTTACACAACCCCATCCAAGCAAACATGGACTGCCCTGGCACAAAAGTGGTCGCATCACATAACCTAAGAGAACAGACACCACAGGAAGTTTGCTGGAACAATGACTCCAGATACCTGTGCACAGCCTCACAGGACCCACCCTGAAAGGTAAGTACTTGGTTGGTGGTTTTTATTAGCATCACCTATGACAGTGTGTGGTGGGCTGGTTGTGGTAGTCCAGGTTGCCATGGATGCTCCCTTCCCCCCACAGACTACTTCAAAATCGTCTCATCTGACAGTTTTGAAGGGCACAAATGAAACATGGTTGCTTCAGTTTGATGTGGTTTAATACAGTTTTTTTTGTCCGAGCGTGTGTCTCTATGCTTCTACACACAGACACAGACAGACACACACCACCAAAAAATGAACTTTTTTTATACCATGTTTACATTCAGGATAGAGACAGGGTAAAGCAGGTCCAGGCAGTACAACACAGTAAATGTAACAATGTATTTTACAATGCCCAACAAACCGCCAAAAGACCACAAAACAAAGGACCTTCCCTGCCGCGGGGATAGCTGAGTCGCAGGACAGGGTGCTAAATGAGGAGGAGACCACAGAACATCTTGTCGAACCACACAGTAAGGTAAAACTACATAAATATGCACAATTTTTATACTGTAGGATTTCATACTTTCCAACAGTTCCTAATTTTGACACAGAAACTTATCTTTAGTGCTCAGAAGCCCCTTGTACGAGGGAGGTAAGCATGGCATGGACACAGCAGACTGGCATACATGTTGAAAAAAAATTTCTGTGCCAGTGTGCCCATCCACCCCTCCCTCCTCCATCACCAGTGGCCAGAACCATTTTTTTCAGCATATGTACCAGTCTGCCCTAGTCAGCACAGCAGCACAAAGCTGGCAGGGCAGCAGAAGGCACAGCAAGCAACAGTGAATTAAATGTCCGTGCAAAAAGCTACAGCCCACTCTCCCCACCCCAGGCCTGCAAGGCCACTATCTCCACCCAGACTGGCCAGCTCAGCTACTCTCTGCACCCTGATGGACTTGCACAGCCACTCTCCACACTCTGTGTCCACCCCACTAGCACAGCCACTTTCCCCACCGCACTAGCACAGCCACTCTCCCCACCCCACCCAACCAACACCATTTCTAGCTCCATTTATCTGGTATCTGCTCCAGGCATCCAGGTCTGTGCCTCCCCATCACAGGCACGCAAAAATAAATAAAACCACATTTTATACTGCATTTTGTTTACGTTTCTTTCTTTGTCTGGAAAGAGAGATGGTGAGCTACCGGTCAGCACAGTTTGCCTGGTATACAATTACAACCCCGCCCCACCGACACAATGTCAGTGCCTCCACCCACCCACACAACAGTGCCTCCACCACACCCACACAATGCCTGTATCCCCAACCCCACCCACACAAATGACCAGTGTCCACAACACCACACACACACACACACACACACATGACCAGCAGTGTCCCCAATCCTCAACACACACACGACCAGCAGTGTCCCCAACCCCACACGCACACACACACACACACACACACACACACACACACACACACAACCAGCAGTGTCCGCAACCCCACACACACACACACACGACCAGTGTTCCAACTCCCCCCCAAAAAATCATGGCCAGTCAGTAGTCGCTATAACAATAGCCAGGTAGTAGTATAATCATTTCTTTAAGGTGCATGTTTTAGTGCAAGTTTTTTTTGCTAGTCTTGTAACACTGTATGGTTGAGAACACAAAAAGCTACCCCTTTGGTTGTGTTTGCCAGGCAATGAAGACAGAGACAGCAAGGCCAAGGAATCTGTCTGTTTCACCCCTCCACAGAGGATGATCGGAAAAATCAAAAAAAGTGAACGATTACTTTTACAGCCAGGTAAAGGATGAGGGGGAAATAATGTTTCAACATTTACTAATGTTTGTATGCTAGCTGCGGGCACAGGTCAGTGAGATACATCCCTTGACAGGTAAAGAATGAGGTGGAAATTACATTTTGACATTTACTTATGTTTTTATGCTAACACCCAGTCAGCAAGCACAGAATGTCCCCCCCCCCCCAACCAACACGGACAGTCCACCAGAAACCCAGTCAGCAAACATGGACAGTCCCCCCCTTCACCCCACCTACAAGGACAGTCCCCAGACACCCGAACAGTCCCCCTCCCCACCAGACACCGGGCCAGCGAGCATAGATACCCCCCCTCCCAACCGACAAGGACAGTCCCACCAGACACCCAGGCAGCCAGCAAACATGGATGCTCCCCATATCCCACCAAGGACAGTCCCCACTGCCCTGACACACAGCTAGCAAACACAAATTTCCCCGCCCCACCAACATGAACAATCCCCAAACACCTGGCTAGCAAACACGGAGAGTTCCCCTCCCCAACAACATTGATAGTCCGTCCTAAACACCTGATCAGCAATCACCAACATTCACCCCCGTAAGCCAACATGGAAAGATCCCCCAGACACCCGACCAGCAAACAGTCCCCCTCCCCACAAGACACCCCAAGCAAACATGGACAGTCCCCCTTTTCCACCATAATGGACAGTCCCCCCAGACAAATGGCCAGCCAAGTCCACAAACAATGGCTAGTGTCACCACCCCACCATCACAGCCAGTGTCCCCACATCACCATGGCCTGTGTCTCCACCCCACCAGACCCCAGAATAGAAAACAACTGTCTCCCCCAGCCCCACCAAACACTGACTGCCCTCCCAGTTCCAAACACTAACCACCCCAGCCCCAAACACTGATCGACCCCCCAGCCCCACCAAACACAGGCCCTCCCCCAGCACCAAACACTGACCATCTTCTCAGTGAGTCAGCCCCAAAACACACAGACTGTCTCCCCTTACCCCAACCCCACAAAACAGACCATCCCCCCAGCCCCACCAAACACAGACCATCCAGTGAGTTTCCCCAACAAACCCCACACCAGTAGCACAGTAACTGAGTGCCCCCACCCCACCAACATGACCAGTGTCCACACCATACCAAACAAATAGGCCCCCACCCACCCCACCAACATGTATAACCTCAACAGCCAGCAAATCCCCTCCCACCCAAAGAAACACAAGCTGACAGCAAACCTTCCACCCATCCCCCAGACACATGGCCATGGCCAAGACAACCCCCTCAAAAGACACATTTCTGGGATGTGAATGGTATTAATTTCCAACAACCAGCTTGCAGCACAGTTACCCACCAAATCAGTAAGGGCACAGACAGGGCAGCATGCAGCAGGGCACAGCAAGGCCAAGAAGGCAGGTCAGGTAGCTGAGTCTCTCCCAACAGTCCCGTTCCTTTCCCGATTAATCCCCTGATGAGACAGTAACTCATTTTTTCTGACACCAGATGAACGTGTCACATTATGGGTCTGCTATAGCCTACATGACCACTGGCTTCTTCACTGTTCTGGACCTGGCTGTTCACTGACCTGAATAATCCCTCTCGGTGGACCGTGGAACTGGTGGGCAATGGGAGTGGTGTGGGACTTGCCGACAAGACAGTAAATCTTTTTCTGGCCTGCTGGACACAGGAGCTGGGTGTGCAGGCAAGCCTGGCTGTGCCTCAGACTCACTGTAATTGTACTACTCGCTCCTCCACCTGGTCTGTCCAGTGGTAGAGGCCTTGTGGCCACAGGCCTCCTAGGCTCTCGGGGTTGGGAGGCTCAGGTGGTAGCGGGAGAGCCCAGAGCACAGCTGGCTGCACTGAGAAACCGAGAGTAGGTAGTCAGAGGGCTCGGGTGAGGTATATTTAAACTGGGCTGTTCAGGACAGGAGGAGGGTGGGAACACTAGACTGACTGAGACACTGGTGACACCTGACAGACAACCAACGACTGCTGCTCGACATCCTCGAATAGCTATCTCTCCTCAGCCCTACACTATATGGATGCTGCTGCTGCTCCTTCATGGAAGGCACACAGACAACTAAATGGTGCCACTAACAGAGTACTGCTCATGCGATGGTGCCAGCTTGCAGCACTCTCTGACTGGCTGTAACATGCAGGCTACTATGGTTGCAGGCTTGCAGCCAATTGGAAAAGGGGATAGTTTTTGTTTAAGAGACATGGCGCTGCACCACCACCCCCCTTCCCTCCTCCGGAGAGGTGCAGGCAGTCTGGGCATAGCCCCGAGCTCATTCAATATTAAAAAAAAACAAATGATAACCAGAGAACGGTGGCTGGGCTCCTAAAAAAGTCCTGGTCTAATTTCTCAGGGGGGGGGGCGGCTTGCCCCTCTGCCCCCCCACAATCTATGCCTATGCTCCATAGCTCATATTCCAAAGTTGGTAAACAGAATTTGTTCAACAATACTCTTCTGTGCATTTTTTGTTGTATATTTCAGAACTCCTCTGTTAGTAATGTTACTGCTACCATACTTAGCTATGTATGTATTGAAATGTTCTTTCCTCTACTGTGTCCATCCAGGACCACCTTGTAAATGAGCCTGCTCAATGGTGTTATTCCTCATAAAATAAAAATTGATTTGACTGATTGATTGATGTAAGGAAATGCTACCTTGCAGCCTATAGAGTGAATCAAATTTAGTAAAAGAAACCAACAAAAAAATCATTTTTTAACAACTGAGTTAGTATGTGAACAGAAAGTTAGCTCATGGTCTAGCATAAGGCCCAGATATGTGAAATAAGATGCATTTTTTAGCACAGCGTCATCACATGTCTTAAAAAATAAAGGAGATAATATGATAAGTCAAGGATTACAGCCAAACATCATCATAACTGTTTTGTTTTGGTTTAACACAAGCTGGTTTGAGATACACCAGTCATGAATATTTGTAAAGTCACATTGCCATTTAGTGGAAAAACTGATGAACAAGGACCAATAGTGTATAGGACAGTACATCTACATACATATGAATGCTACAGGTGTTTATATTGGAAGGAAGACCATTGACAAAAATAGAGGAGAGGACCAAGCACAGCCCCTTAAATAACTCCCCTTACAACAGGAAGGGAGACAGAGATTGCCTGATCAGTCATCACAGCCTGACTCTGGCAACTTAAGCCATGGTTACATGGTCACATTTGCACTGGAGTAACCCGTGTGCTCTGGTTGCTGCAGTGCAAATGTGACATGTAGACACATACCCGATCGGGGTAAGCCACTTGCTAAAATGCTACCAGATTCTCTGGTAAGCTGGGGACGCCAAGAGGAGCAAGCAGTTGACAATGGAATAAGTGGCAGCGTGGACTGCCTGCACCACAGCAACCAGCAGATGTCTGGCTCCCCTACAATGCATGGTCCCTTACTAGCGCAGATTGCAGCGATGCAGAGAGGGGCTATGTAGACACACAAACCTTGGGTGGCAAGTGATCTGGACCATGCTGCTGTGGTTTGTATTTCAAGTGCTACTGCCGTGTAAACATGGCTTTAGATAGGACTTCAACCAGCACCGGAAGACTCTAACTTAGCTATTAGGAAAGAATGGTTTGCTGCATTAAAAGCTTTTGCAAAGTCAGTATAGGACAGTGTAAACTCACATCACTGTATATTCAGAAAACCTAGACACAGACAGCAAAAACAGTAAAAAAGCAATCAGAAAATAAAACATTCCTTTCAAAAGAGAATACATAGTATTTCAAAAGTCTGAATATCATTGAAAAAAAGAAGCAAGGAATTATTCAAATTTACAAATATTTATTTAACTGTATAAATGTTTACAAATATTTAAACTGACTTTCTATCACATTACACCAGACAAGCCCAAATTGTCTAAAAATGTCTCAGGTCAAGCTATTTGTCAAGTTATGTATCCTTGCCTTAATGATTGTATTTTTACCTATGTAACATAATGCCTAAAACCATATTTAACTTTTGTATATATCTGTAAATTCCTGAAATGTACTTGTACTGTAACCACATGTTACTCCTGAACATCCCTGTAAATTGTCTATTATGTAACTTGTACTGCAACTTTTGATCTACCTCTGTGTTAATCTCACGCAGGTCACATCTGGAAATGAGCCTCGGCTCAGCGTGCCTTTCCTGGTCACTGATTTTAAATAAATAAATATCAGACTTTGCTTCAGGCCTTGCAGCCACCTGCCCTGCTTCTGATGTCACTCACTTCTTTTGCCACAGTAACTTTATCTGTCCATTGTTTTGCTTCTCGGCAGGCACAGAAAGACAGGGATTCTCTTCCATTATCCATGGTGGGCATGAATATGCACAGGAAAGGTGCAGAGGATCCAGGAGTGCCACAGAAGACATCATTCTGCAAATGTTTGTGGGATTTACCATCATTTTCCTCCCCACCTGCAGGAAGATTCAGATTGGATGTCAAGGCAAGTGCATACATGCAGAGTGTGAGGCCTCTACCAACCTGAAGAGGTATCCTCCCTCCCTATGGATGTCCCAGCTATACTGCCACCTGTGGCAACCAGTCGTCAGTTTTGTGCCCTGAGCCCTAGCCTGTTGGAACTCTGACGTTATGAGGGTTGGGCAACCCACAAGATACAGTCCTCCTTGAGGAATGGTGTGCAATTCTTCTGCTGCAATAATACTGCCTCCTCGGTAACCACAGGTGGCAGTGCAGTCTGGTTTGTCACTTCAGGGAAGGGGGGGCATAACGATGTTTGCACACCAGAGAGTCAGCAACTGTTCATTATAAGTAAAAGTTCTGGGAGAGAGAAAAACATGGAGGAAATGGGCTAGGCTACCTATCTAAGGATGAAACCCTTCCTGCACCCAGATCTTCTCTTGAGCTTCAGTTTAGTACCTCCATTTGACTTTGTCATGGGCATTCATACTGATTTTGTGATAGGTGGCCTGGTAATACTCTAGGTGCATAATGCCTGTAGAGGAGCTAATTAAGGTGGCCTCCCATCCCAGGGGAGATACCTGGTAAAGGTGTCAGTGCTGTGGCAAGCTGGAAGCCTGAAGGAATGCAGTTGAATGGAGCTGTATGGGCGGGAATTGGCACTTGCTAGTGGTAAAGCGTGTGGTCTCATTGAAGGAGTTGAAAAGAGCTAAAACTATGTTTTAAAAAAAAAAGTTTAATTCTGGTAAAAGGGTATTGTTTGTATCCAGCAGTGCTAGATATAGTTGTCTAATTTTAAGTCTGATGTGTATTTGAGCAATTGGTAAATAGTTTACTATAACATGACTTCAGAAGCATAACTGTTAAGGACAATAGATTGTGTAAATCTTGAAATATGTGAGTGTTTAGTTTGTACTAAATTGGTTATGTTTGATGGTGTACAGTGCTTGCGGGAAGCGGTTGTATAGATTATATGGTATATAGCTATGTATTGTACCTGGGTAGAAAAATAGAAACATAGAAGTTGATGACAGATAAGGACCGCAGGGCCTATCCAGTCTGCCTATTTCTTTTTCTACCTTATAAATGTGCCATAGACCTTTGCTCTGTCAATGGCCTATTTATTCATACTCATCTGTATTGTTCCCTTATGCCTATCCCATGCCTGTTTGAAGCCCTGAATTTCATATCCACCACTTCCTGAGGTAGGCCGGTCCATGCATCCACCACCCTTTCTGTGAAAAAGAACTTCCTCACATTACCCCTTAATCAGCCTCTCTCTAATCTCATGCTGTGTCCTCTTGTCCTGCTATTTTTTTAATATTGAATTATGTCGGACTCTTTCACCTTGTTAATGCCCTTAAGGTCTTTGAATGTTTCAATCATATCACCTCTCTCCCTCCTTTGCTCTAGGGTATTCATGTTGAGTTCAGTTAATCTGTCCTCATATGTTTTCTGATGCAGTCCCTGCACCATTTTGGTTGCCTTTCTCTGGACTGCCTCAATTTGGTTAATGTCCTTGTGAAGGTGTGGCCTCCAGTACTGCACACAGTACTCCAGATGAGGCTTAACCAGTTTCTGGTAAAGAGGGATTATTACATCCCTCTTCCAACTTGTGATACCCCTACTAATACACCCCAACATCCCTCTAGTCTTACCTACTGCTTTAGAGGTCTGCTTGGATGATTTCAGGTCATCGGGGATGATGACGCCCAGGTCTCTTTCTTCCCTTGTGACTGCCAGCAACTCCCCTCCCCTCCTAGCCTATAGGTGGCTTCAGGGTTTCTCTTCCCTATGTGCATGATCTTGCACTTCTTTGTGTTAAACCCCAGTTGTCACTCTTCTGACCATTTTGATAGTTTATCTAGATCTCTTCTCATTCTGCCCACACCATCTGGATCATCTACTCCATTGCAGATCTTGGTGTCATCTGCAAACAGACAAACCTTGCCGTCCAGTCCATCCGCAATGTCACTGATGAAGACATGGAAGAGGACTGGTCCCAGGACTGATCCCTGAGGTACTCCACTTGTGGCTTGCATCTCTTCTGGCTGTATACCATTTACCACCACTCTCTGTTTACTACCCGTCAACCAGTTTACCACCCAGTTGGCCAACATCTGACCTATCCTGAGCCTACCCAGCTTATTAATCAATCTTCTATGTGGAACAGTATCAAAAACTTTGCTGAAGTCAAGGTAGGCAACATCAACTGCTCCCCCTTAGTCCACCACTCTGGTTACCCAGTCAAAGAAATATATGAGATTAGTTATTAGTTATCTATGAGGCTGTATACGTTGTGTAGATTCTAAGGTGTATTGCTATGTGTAGTGCCTGTGTGAACAGGCTATGTAGTTTCTATGGTGCTTGGCTATCTCTTTGTCAGTTCAGGGTATCTTCAAGACTATCAAACAGTTTTTTTTTTACTTCCAGATACTTTCCTTTGTTATCACCCAACCTCACCATGCAGAAGCAAAGTTGGGCCCAGTTGCAAACGCTCATATTAATTTTCTGCATGTAAGTGACATATGCTAACACACCGAGTTTACATGAGTGCCATAATAAGAAAAACACTTCTAATCGAGCACCTACCCCATGTGCCTCAGCCTGGTATGGGATTGTACCTAGGGGTCTCTGTAGCTATTACATATATAGTACATAAATTGACCACACATACAATACATTCCATGAGGAACTGATTATTTCCCTAAGAGGCAGGTATAAGGCAATGCACATGAGATGCAGTATCCACATTTCTAAGTCCAAGTAGATATACAATATCTGACCCTGGCAAAAATTTGAGACTAAGAGTCGGCAAAATGGCAAAGTTCTTACCCAACCAAGTAGGTGATCCTTATAGTACCTTTGCTGCCAGAATATATTTTTCATCTCTCAACTTAATTTTTACTACCCCATATAGATATCCTTTCTGGGAGATCCTGAACCAGAATGGACTTTAGCTGTTGACACTTATCTGTCCAAAGCATTCAGTGTACCTCCTCTGCTCTCTATGTGTGTGTGTGTATGTGTGTGGGGAGGGGGGTGGACAGGTGACCAGAGCTGGAAGAAACTGGCTGAAATGGTTGGACAAGCAAGAGTTGACAAGAAAGGGAGAGAGGGCAGCAGGGAGGGGGATTGGAGGAAGAGGATTCATGCCAATCACAGATGGGTAAGTGGGTGGGCCTCCCATGTAGAGGCATCAGAGAATGGGGGCTTGATAAGGGCAAGCAGGATCCCACTGTCACTTGCAGTCAGAATTTCATGGGGAGAAGAAAAAGAAAACATACTAGAAAGCACCCTTGAACAAGTCAGATCAGGGACTACGCTGAGACACTGATTAGTGAATATCTTCTGATATTCTTCTGTGATATCTTCTGTGAAATTGTTACAGGTGGTGCTTAGAGGTTTTACAGTTTTATCTATCATTAGACTAAGCTTTCAGGGCTAAATATAGGAGCACATATGAGATGCAGACTGAGGGACAGTGACTGCATTTGTTGTTGGTTGATTGTTTCTGCTCTTACCTCCTCGTTTCTTTCATCTGTGGTTATTCTTTCTCGACAGAGGAAGGGCCCAACCACCCACCCCTATCCCAAACCACCCCATGCTACACTCCTTTTATAGAGTAGCACAGTCATGACATTTCCTGTAGCAACGCAGGAAGGGAAGGATCAGAGGGGTCTCCACATGGTGACCTCACTTACAGGGCATAATTCATTTAACTTGTTATAAAAAGTTATACAAAAACAAACAAACAAACCAAAAAAAAATTATTTTGCATTCATTTTCCTTCTAACTACTCGGACCAGGTTATAAACTCAGCAATTCAACTGGAATGGATATTATTAACTGCAGGTATTGCGGGACACTTTTCAAAAGGACAGTTACACAGGATTTAGGATGCTGTCCTACATGTTGGGCCATCAGAGATCTAAGGGCTCAGCTCCAGGCAGCATGGGCAGAGATTGTGCACCTCAAATTGCATATTTAGGAGGAAATATATTACAAGAACTGCCCGCCATTTCCACAACATACAGCTGAAGCACCTCAACCGTAGAGGGTAGTTGGTCTGGGAGGTTGGCAGCTGGTTAGAAGGGGTAAATCGGGTGCCCCATCACTCAGTGCTCACCAATGTATCACTTCAACAAACCATATAAAAATGACAAACAGGTATCTGCCTCTGTCTCTGAAATCAAACAAAGGAGCAGAGGACACTGCAGAGCAGGACACTGCAGCACAGGCACAAGCACTACAAAACTCACCTAAAACAAAAAAGCAAAAAGGAAATCCAAAACATTTCTGATCACAGGAGACTCCATGATTCAGAGATTTGATACCTGCCTCCAGCCGGGGGTAATGGTCAGATGTCTCCCAGGTACATCAGCATGGAGAGACACTGGCCACATTCCTAAAATTGTGCAGGAAGCAGGAGAAAACATTGACGTCCTGATACACATAGGGACTAACAATCTCACCAGTCAGTCAGTTTTGGGACCAAGGAACACCTGACCAGGCTGGGAGACAAACTGTCACCCATTTCTTTTTGCATCTCCTTCTCTGAGATCCTGCCAGTCTGGAAGAGGGGGGCAGACAGACAGAAGGTCAGAGAAGGGGAGCTAAACATGTGGCTCATGGGATGGTGCCAGGAAAAAGAACACAAATTTGAAGGTACTGTAACTGGCAACAGTTTTGGGTGTGAAAGTTCTTTAAATTCAATGGACTGCATCTGACTAAGGAGGGAGTCAGTGGATTGGGGCAGAAGTTTAATGTCTTTGCAGAATATTTAAACTAGCAAATGGGGAGAGTGGTGCAGCATCCAATACATCAAACGGGAATAACACTCCTCCCCCCCTCAGCTAGTGCTCAAACAGGAGTTCAGCATGTTTGTAGTTCATTTTCATCACCAGGTAAGGAAAAAGGTATAGCTCCCCATGCAATGTGCAAGGGAAACTCTGGACCAGGCCCAACAACTAACGCACTGAAATCTGGCCACTGGAAAATCATATACATAAATGACTGCAGACTGAGAAACAAGATCCCATACCTGGAGGCAAAAATGACAGAGGCTAAACTGGACATCGTAGCCATTAGCGAGACATTGTTCACCAGTAACCACTCTTGGGAGACATCAGTTCCTAGCTATGTACTGAGAAGAGACAGAGGTGCAAAAAGGAGGGGGGGGGGAGGTGGCCCTTTATGTCAATGAAAATATTAATGCTACAGAAATTCAGACTACACATAAGGAGCCAGAAGAACTGTGGGTCACCATGGAAACAGGAAATGGGACAACCACATGAACTGGGGTTGTCTACTGGCCTCCAGACCAGGGGGAGGACATAGACACATTACTGTTAGAAGATATACAAAACATGACAGCTAAAGGGGAGGTTCTGCTAATGGGAGACTTCAACATGTGAGATACAGATTGGTGAATACCAGCAGGAACATCAGCCAGAACTAGACACATAGTGGATTCACTGCAGGAAGAGGGCCTCAAACAATTGGTAAAACAACCCACAAGAGACAGGTCTATCCTAGATCTAGTACTGACTAACAGGGAAAGGATCACAGATCTCTAGCTAGAAGGTCACCTGGGGTCCAGCGACCATTACATGGTAAGGTTCAGTTTGGCTACTAGAAATAAATCATCACATTCCAAGGCAAAAATATGGGACTTCAGGGGAACTGACTTTGATAAGATGGCCAACAAAGTTAAGCTAGCCCTGGCAAGACAAAATATAGGTGAGGTGGTACAGGCAAAGTGGGCAAGCATTAAGGATACAATACTTGAAGCAATATGCCATTGTGTTAGGGAGAAAAGCAAGAGCAAAAGAAGGAGGAAACAACTTTGGTTCTCAAAAACAGTAGTAGAAAAGATCAGAGCCAAAAGGCTGGCCTTCAGGAAATATAAGGGAACGCAGTGGAGGAAGATAGGGAGGCATACCAAACTTCCCTAAGGGAAGCAGGGAAGGCAGTAAGGCAGGCAAAGGCCTAAACTAAGGAAACACTAGCACGGACAGTAAAAGAAGGTGACAAGACTTTCTATAGATACATTAGTAAAAGGAGAAAGTCCAGAGGGGGTTTTGTTAAGATCAAAGGGGATAAAGGGGAGTGTGTGGAGGATGACCGAGGTAATGTATCTATCCTAAATAAATACTTCTGCTCAGTATTTACTGAGGAGAAGATAGGGCAGGGCCCACAGCTCAGCACCATGGACACGGGGGGAGGGAGGTGTGCACAAGTCCCTTCACAAAAGAAAAGGTCCTATAAGAGCTCGCTAAGCTCAGGATGGACAATGCAATGGGACCTGATGGCATACATCACAGGACACTAAAGGAGCTAAGGGTGGAACTAGCAAAGCCATTAGCAGAACTGTTTAGTGAGTCTTTGAGCACAGGAGAGGTCCACAAGAGTGGCTGCAGGGAGGAGGCAGGGAACTACAGACCAGTCAGTTTTACCTCAGTAGTGGTCAAGATTATGGAGGCACTCCTTAAGGAAAGGATAGTGCAACACCTGGAATCCATAGGAGCACAGGACCCAATACAGCATGGGTTTACAACAGAAATGTCCTGTCAAACTAATCTCATAGATTTCTTTGACTGGGTAACCAGAGTGATGGACCAGGGGATTGCAGTTAATGTCACCTACCTTGACTTTAGCAAAGCTTTCAATATTGTTCCATATACAAGATTGATTAATAAGTTGGGTAGGCTTGGGGTGGGCCAGAGGTTGGTCAACTGTGTGGCAAACTGGGTGGCGGGCAGAAAACAGAGAGTGGGGGTAAACTGTATACAGTCAAAAGAGATGCAAGTCACAAGTTGGGTACCTCAGGGATCAGTCCTGGGGCCAGTCCTCTTTAATATCTTCATCAGAGACATTGCAGATGGTCTGCAGGGTAAGGTTTGCCTGTTTGCATATGATACCAAGATCTGCAACAGAGTAGATCATTCAGAAGGAGTGGGCAGAATGAGAAGAGATGTGGAAAAACTGGCAAAATGATCGGAGGAGTGGCAACTGGGGTTTAACGCAAAGAAGTGCAAGATCATGCACATGGGGAAGAGAAACCCTGAAGCTACCTTTAGGCTGGGAGGGGAGTTGCTGGCAGTCACAAGGGAAGAAAGAGACTTGGGCATCATCATGACAGATGACCTGAAATCATCCAAGCAGACCACTAAAGCAGCAGGTAAGGCTAGAGGGATGTTGAGGTGTATTAGTAGGGGGTATCACAAGTCATAAGAGGGAGGTAATAATCCCTGTTTACAAGACACAGGCTAGACCACATCTGGAGTACTGCATGCTGTACTGGAGGCCGCACCTGCACAAGGACATATCAAAATGGAGGCAGTCCAGAGAAGGGCAACCAAAATGGTGCAGGGACTGCATCAGAAAACATGAGGACAGATTAACAGAGCTCAATATGTATACCCTAGAGCAAAGGAGGGAAAGAGGTGATATGATCAAAACATTCAAACTTTTAAAGGGCATTAACAAGGTGAAAGAGTCTAACATGTTTCAATATAAGAAAAATATCAGGACAAGAGGACACAGCATGAGATGAGAGGGAGGCTGATTAAGGGGTAATGTGAGGAAGTTCTGTTTCACGGAAAGTGTGGTGGGTGCATGGAACAGCCTACTTCAGGAAGTGGTAGATATGAATACAGTGCAGGGCTTCAAACAGGCATGAGATAGGCATAAGGGAGAAATACATATGAGTATGACTAGATAGGCCATTGACAGAGAAAAGGCCTATGGCACATCCATAAGGTAGAAAAAATGGGCAGACTAGATGGGCCTTGCGGTCTTTATCTGCCATCATCTTCTATATTTCTATGTAGTGGGGATTCATGGGAATTATTTTTGCCTCAGAGACCATCTTTTGTTGTTTCTGTTTTCTGAGTCATTAATTGTATGATTAGACTGTGGATCCTGGCTCATTTTCATTGGAAGACTGATACTTGATAGTGGTAAAGTTGCCTCTTTTGCTTGTCCCATGGTAGGCTTGGGATTGCTTCTGGGGCTTCTCAAGAGAGGAATGGGGACCAGTTTGTACAGTTGGTGTCAGACAACATAGAGTCATAGAATCACAGAATGTGTCAGCAGAAAAGGACTGGCAGGCCCATGTAGTCTGCCCTATTTTCCCTGCCTAACACTGCACCCTGGACTCTATGTGGTCACTGGTGTCCCTCCACCCTTACCGCTGTTTACTATATATATGTGTCTATCCTACACATGTTTGAAGCTAGCCACTGTCTTCACCCCTACTACCTTTTCTGTCAGGCTATTCCAGGCATCCACCACCCTTTCAGTGAAGAAATATTTTCTCACTTCCCTCTTAAACCTGCCTCCCCAGCTTCATAGCATGCCAATGTTTTCTGGTGCTCCTCCTCCTGTGAAAGAGACTCCCTTACTGCACCTTATTCACCCCTGTGAGGTACTTATAAGTCTCAATCTTGTCCCCTCTTCCTCTCCTCTACTCCAGGGAGTACATGTTGAGTTCTCACAGTCTTGCCTCATATGGTTTCTTGTGTAACCCCCACACCATTTTGGTAGTCCTCCTCTGGACCACTTCCACCCTATCTATGTCCTTGTGGATGAGCAGCCTCTAGAACTGAACACAGTACTCTAAGTAGGGTCATACAAGTGAGTGATACAGAGGCAACACTACCCCCCTTCTCCTCATAGAGATCCTCCTCCCTATGCACCCCAGTATCCAGCTCACCTTACCTACTGCCCTGTCACACTGCCCTGCCACCTTGAGACCATCAGATATGATCACCCTGATGTCTCTCTCCCCTGCTTGGTAACTGTAAGTACCTTCCCACCATCTTATACTCAGCCCCTGGACTTCCCCTCCATAGGTGCATGACTTTGAACTTTTTGTTCTAGAATCCCAGCTGCCACTTCCTAGACCATTTCTTTAATTTCCCCAGATCCCTTTGCATCCCCTCCATTCCCTTCTGGGTTTCCAAACCAAATCTTAGAGTGACTGCACTGAGCAAGGAATCCCAGTGTGGTGTTTTTACAGAGGAAACAGGCAGGTAGGTGCAAGGGAGGAGGTCTACACTCAGTCAGCATCCAGAGAGTGCAGAGATGTACACTGTTGCCACTGTATTCATATCTGGTTTATCACCAGGTTTATTGTTCCTCTCTCAAATGAACAATTGTATCTGTAACTAACTCTGGGTCACCCCTGAAAAAAGGGATCTTTGGGACCCATTGGGCCTACCTGGTTAACACAATTGAAATAAATAGTATGCCAAACAAATCATCATCTGAGCCCTCAACTGTGAAAGCGGTCCCATGGTTTAACCAAATCCCACCTCATTTGGTTCCACCTGATGATTCTGTCTGCAGTTTACTCCAGTGCTCCTCCTGCTGTTATGCACATGCTAGGGCTACAATCTTTTCTAACTGTATATAGCTCTCAAGTCCTACAGGGCAATAGGGAGCAGCTTCTGTGATGGCTCTCAAAGGGCCAAAAATGGTCATGCAGTCAGAAAGAAGGAGGGGTTTGGTACCAAAACCCAGCAAGTCTTCACATACAGGCCACACTGCTAAACTGAAGATCAAGGTTTTAATCCTATCCTGCAGCAGTCTACTTTTGGCTCTATATCTTTGGACTTTCAATAAATATAGCCCCTATGGATATAATTAAAGACAGAGAAGCCTGTCCAGTGTCGTGAATGGCTGGAGCACTGAGCCCCTTACCTACCTCCAAGCCAGCGACCGGGGATTGGGAACAGACCTAGTACACCAGGGGTTGGCTGGGGTGGGAGAGGATAGTGCATCTGGAGGACTGCTTTCCTCTCCCAAGGAGGCAGGGTTACAGTGCCCAATATTAGCTAGGCCCCTAGCATCAGATGGGGAAGGTACAGCAGCCAGGGACTGTCTGGATGGGGAAGGAGTGCCGATTGATGATGTCCCACATGCAGTAGCATGCATGGCGATGTCTGTGTGGCATTGAACATCTGCTCTTCAAGGAAAACAATGGGAAACATGGATTCCTGGATGTACACTGACATCCAGTCACACATTAACCCTGCACCCAGTGAATGAGACAATGCTGCCTTTTCGCAATGGTAAGTCCAGGAGGAAAATCAGGGTGACAGGTCTGGGGTGGCTGGCTTCCAGAGGGCTGCTCGGGGCCAAAGGAGAAAAAGAACTAACTGCAAAAAAAATTTTAAAAATGAGAGGATGAGAAAAGGGAGTCTAGAGAGACTGAGAAGCAGAAAGACTGCAAGGGGTTAGCAGGCTGGGAGGCAGGCTAACTTATTAATTAGCACACAGTTTCAAGGGACCTGGGCTCAAATATTGTGACTGCCATTTGCCAAGGGAGGTACAGCAGGTCAAGTTGGTGAAGTAAATAAAACACACAAAAGAATTCAGTGGTATACTCAGAGTTGTTACCATTTGGAATACGTTGCCTAAGTATGTGGTTGATAATGATAGTATGACTTTATGAGTGAAACAAAAATTTCTATGTTCCACCATTAAAACTTAACTGGTGGCAAGTTCAACTATGGACTTCAGTCTTTCTGAACTTGATACCCATCTATGAACCTATGAACCTATGAAGTCACATCAGAATTGAAAACTAAGTGATCTGTGCGTCCCTGTGCTGGTCTGCGGTGCTACTATGCGGAAACCATGAAAAAATGAACACAGGAGTTTAAAAACTAAAGGCTATAAGCTGGATTGCTTTTGCTCCAAAATATTTATTTGTCCACAAATGACACAGTCTGTACCAGATACTGCTGACAGATGCCACAACGCTTTGGTCTCAGAACTTTGCCAGTGGCAGGCTACAAAGCTGAGTGACAGAACTTTTATCCAGTAACAGCTGCTGACATCATCACCAGCTGGGTGTGACTTCTTACAGTAATTGGCAGCCATAGTCTGAGAAGTCTGTCAGCCTTTCCAGATGATGGAGGATCGCTAGATTATTCAGCAGTGGATGCAAGCAAGGAAGCTGATCTGGTCCATAATAATGCAATAGGGCTAGAGAGGTGCCTAGGAGACTAAATCAGTACAGAGGACCTGTAAGAAAGTGAATATGGAGATGGAGAACCTCCATGAGCTTGATCAGGTGTGGGGGGAAGTGTTCAAGCACTGAGAGCTGACACAAGGTTTGAATTGGTGTACGGAGTGCACCTGGCGTGAGATGCCCTGGGTTGGTATAGAGCTGCCTGGTAGGACTTATTCCACCATCTGTCTTTTTTCTATCTGAGAATACATTCTAATGTTACAAGTCTGCACCTTTTCAGTAACGAACGTTAACCTCTAAAATGTGAGTTCCAATAAATGTTGTTACTTGAAATTATTTTTTTTTTACTTTGTGCTGGTGTATAAAAAATGATCAAGTGACAATTCTGTATTCCTATCAATTGCTCTTTCACTTCAATCCTTGCACCATTTTTTTAAATCATCTGATGGATTTTAATGATGCCACTGTGATAGCAGAAGCCATAATGATACTTAAGGGCTGCTGATCTCATCAGCCCCACCTCCAAAGAAGCTATCAAGAACGAAGTGGCAGAGCTGTACAGGGTGGTGCTACTCGTATTTAACATACTAGATGCCAACAGAGTAGGCCTGTTGGGCTATCAAGTCTGCTCGTGCTTCAGCACCCTGATTGGGTACCGCCCTCTATCTGTCTCCTTACACTGTTACTCCATCCCCCAGCCCTGTTCGCCCCACCCCCAGGCAAACCAGCCTCTGCTTCACCCCTTGCCTATACCTGTCCCACCCTCTCTTGAATCCCTCCACCGTAGCTGCCTGTTCCAGCTCTCCGGGCAGTGCATTCTACGGTTCCACCACTTTCTCACTGAAGTACATCCTCCTCCTTTCCCCCAATCCTACCACCCTCAATCTTCCAACTGTGTCCTCTGGTGATTCAACCCTCCTTCAGTCAGAAGATCCCATCTCATCTTATCTTATTTATTCCCCTGAGGTACTTGAAGACCTCAATCATGTCCTCTCCAGTCCCTCCACTCCTACAGTAAGAACAGGATGAGCTCCCTTAGTCGTTCCTCATATGTCATAACTCCCAGGCCCCGGATCATTCTGGTTGCTCTCCTCTGAACCCTCTCCAGGAGTTGGATGTCCCTCCTTAGGTGCAGCCTCCAGAACTGCACACAGTACTCAAGATGTTTAATTTGCCATTTGTTTGAAGCTATAACTGGCAGCCTTCTATGTGGCTCTGATGGAATTTTACAGTCAATAAAGCTCCAAGCTTCAACTGTAAGTGTGAGCCCTTTTTTCCTTCTATTCATTTGCATAGGGGTATAGACGCAACTTGACAGATAAAGGACTTCATATGTTCCCATTGCACCTTCAGGAAGCAGTTATGGTAAACTGTAAGCTTACCAGTTATCGAAATCAAGCATGTCGTGCACAGAAGCAGGGCTCCAAATCGGGGCCAGGCTGTAGGTGGTTGGGGAGTCATGTGAGGTAGATTGCTATGGAATGGTGTGGGAAAACCAGAGTTAGTATCCAGATGGGAAGAGTGACGTCTTGCATGTCAAGTATCCTATCTACACAAAAGAGGATAAGGCACTCTGTCACACAAGCATGATAGACAGTGACTCCTCCCTTTTCCCTAAGGTCTCTGGTGAGGATCAGAGACTGATGTTAGGGAGAAGGTGCTGAAAAGGGGGTGACTTTATGAGATGGTATCCTGATGAATGTGGCAATGCCCATGGAGTGGTAGGGCTTAACATGCATTTGTATAGGGGTATAGAGGCAACTTGCCAGATAAAAGACTGGATATATTCCCACAGCACCTGTAAGCTAAATAGGCACACTTTGTTATTTGTATTTGCAGTAGTTTGATTTGCCATTTGCTTGAAGCTATAACTGGTAGCTTTCTAAGTGGCTCTGATGGAATTTTACAGTCAATAAAGCCCCAAGCTTCAACTGTGTGGTTCCCTTTTTTCTTCTATTCATTTGTATGGGGGTATAGAGGCAATGTGGCAGATAAAGGACTGTATGTATTCCCACTGCACCTTCAGGAAACAATTATGGTAACCAAACATGTCATGCAGAGGAGCAGGGCTCAAAATAGGGGCTGGACTGATGGTGGTTGGGGAGTCATGTGTGGTAGATTTCTATGCAATGTTGTGGGAAACCTTGAGTTAGTATCCAGATGGGAAGGGTGACACCTTACATGTCAAGCACCCAACCTGCACAAAAGAGGATAAGGCACTCTGTCACACAAGTATGATAGACCGTGACTCCTCCCTTTTCCCTCAGTTCTCTGGTGTGTATCACAGACCAATGTTAGGGAGGAGGTGCTGAAATGGGGGTGACTTTGTGAAATGGTCCCCTGATGAATATGGGAATGCCTATGGAGTGGTAGGGCTTAATGTGAGAGGCTCCTCCAGTGCACAAGCTATGTACATGTAAACTGCAGAGTGTTTCAGTACACATTTGGCTGTGGCTGTTCAACCCAAACAATGGTGTGGTCATTGTCTCCAAGGTAAGAGTGCATTAGAGATGTGCGAAGTCAGCAAAAACGTGCTTTGTGAATTTGTACATGAAATTGCCTGAATTCTCGCAGTGTGAAATGTAACTCCACATAGTTCTTTGCCCAGCAAAGTACCTACTTAGTCCAGTCAAGTATACGTGTAGTGGCACTACACCAGCAAATTTGTTCATAAAGTGCCACTTCATGAAGTTTTCTCTGGGTAAAGTAACACTTCACTCCCCAAGAACTACAGGTACATGAAGCAACTCAAGCAACTAAATATGTACCCTGTACAGGAAAGGAGGGAAAAGGGGGGACTGGATAGAAACATTCAAATACCTAGCAGGTGTAACTAAGTTACAGGAAGGTAGCATTTTCCATAGAAAAATATGCTTGAGGACAAGGGGTTACACTATGAAGATGGAGGGGGAGGCTCAGAGGAAATATGAGGAAATACTTCTTCACGGAGAGGGTGGTGGATTCCTGGAACTACCTACCAGTGGAGGTGGTGGGTGCTAAAACAGTCACAGAATTCAAGTGTGCATGGGACAGATATAGGTGACCTTGGAAGTAAGTCAAGGCATGGAGATGACCGAAGATCAAGTAGGGTCTGCAGTGGCACAGTAGATAGGGTGAACAGGGCAGACTTGGTGGGCCAAAAGTCCTTATCTGCTAACAACTTCTATGTTTCTGTATAAGTTGGCACTTGCCTCTTACAGTTACACTGTCATCAATGGGAAAAAATAAATCATAAATCCACCCACCCCCCACCTTTTGAGCCACATACACCCTTCCCACCACACCACACAGTTAAAAGCAGTATCCCTCCCCCCATTCCCCAGCTAAGTCCCCCTTCCTCCAACTGATGACCAGCTAATCAGGCATTACTACTAAGTTATACACCACTCCCCATTCATGGTTGGTGGGATAGATAGATAGATAGATAGATAGATAGATAGATATAGATAGATAGATAGATAGATAGATATTTTATTTCTAAATCACCTATTTCCAGAGACTCTGGGTGCTATGCAATATAAAACCATGCATTTAAAATCATACACAAATATACATATAAAAGAATACAACTGGGAGCATACAATTATCTATCTCATAAAACCAGATAATAATTTTAAAACATAATCAATAAAACGCTTGCTGGAACAAGTGTGTTTTAAGGCCCTTTCTAAAGGCTTCCACTGAGGCAGCCTCCTTTATATAACCAGGCAAGGAGTTCCACAGGGAAGGTGCAGCCACCGAGAATGCTCTATCCCCAGAATGCTGCAACCTAACCCTAGGAACTCCCAGGAGGCCTCCCCTGGCAGAACGGAGGGCCCAGGCTGGACAGTAGGGGACAGGGAGATCTTGCATATAGACAGGACCCCTTTTGTGTAGGGTCTTACAGGTGAACAGCCCTATCTTGATGACAATCCTCCACCAGACCAGCAGCCAGTGCAGTCCGCAGAGGATTGGGGTGATATGCTCACACCTTTTCACCCCATCAACAATCTCGCGGCCACATTCTGCACCAGCTGCAGCCTAAGGAGTTTGACTCCAGATAACCGTGGGTATAGGGCATTACAGTAGTCCAACCTGGAAATGATGAAAGCATGTACCAGCATAGTCAGGTCCTCAGGCGGGATCAGCACTCGAATTTGGGGGTTATTCCTGAGATGATAAAACCCACTTCTAACCATGGCCGACACCTGAGCATCAAGAGTCAGGCCATCGTCCAGGATCATGCCCAAATTCTTCACCTGCCTAGAGGTAGCTAAGGGCACACCTCCCAACACTAGGCTGGGGGGTAACACCACTCCCACCCTCTGCCCTGATGACCTGGATCCACAACCAGTACCTCAGTCTTGTCTGAGTTAAGCTTGAGTCAATTGTGTGTCTTCCACAACTGGATTTCCTTGAGGCAGCTGTTAAATACAGAGTCCGACACCTGGGTATTGGGTGCACAGGACAAGTACAGCTGGGTATCATCTGCTTAGCAGTGAAAACCAAGCCCGTACAACCTGATAATGTCCCCCAATGCAGCATGTACACCGTGAACAATAACGGCAACAAGAACAAACCCTGCAGAACACCACAGCACAGAGGCTTTGGGTTAGAAGAGGCAATTCCCATTCTCACCCTTTGAACAAGTTGATGACATTACGGGACAGGTCACACCAGAACCGTAGGCAGTCAAGTAACACCTCATGGTCCACGGTGTCAAATGCCACAGAGAAGTCCAGGAGGACCAAGATGGTATGGTCCCTCCTGTCCCTCACCATCAGGAGATCATTAACTCCCTCAACAGGGCAGTCTCCATACTATGCCCCTCATGGAACCCAGACTGGAAACACTCATAGGCGGAGGAAGCAGCAAGACATCTCTAAAGCTGCACGGCCACCCTCTTTTCTATAACCTTCTCTAAAAATGGGAGGTTCGAGACCGGTCTGTAGCTGCTGAGGCAGTCCGGGTCCAGAAAGGGCTTTTTCAAAAGGGGTCTAACCAAGGCCTCTTTCAGGGCCAGTGGGAAGCTCCCACTCCTCGATGAACTCCAGGCGACCTCAGAAACCACAGTTCTAATCAGTTCCAAACACCCAACCAAAAGGTGGGTTTGACCTGGGTCCAAATCACACTGTGTAGGCCACAGCTTTGAGACTATCTCCACCACTTCCCCAAACCCAACCAGCTCAAACTCATCCCAGACAGGAGGAGTGTTCCAACATGACTCAGGCTGGACCCTGCATCCCTTTCGAGAAATGCTTGAAGAGACCTCAGCCCTGATAGAGGACACCTTGTCGGCAAAAAACAGAGCCAGCTCCTCGCACCTCATGCTAGAACCTGCTCCCCCCACACATAGGCGGGCTGGATGTAAAAGCCCATCCACCGTGTGGAAGAGCTGAGCAGGTCTGTTTCTTATCACAGCAATCTCTCTGGACAGAAATTCCGCCTTCTTTCGGGAGATTGATGTCTGATAGTCAGTATAATGTGACATCAGGGCCAATTTGTCTTCCACCAAGCCAGATCTCCTCCAGCACCTCTCTAACTTCCACCCCTAATCTTTAAACCCCAGAGATTCTCATCATACCAAGGAGGTCTCCAATGAGTAGACAGGCGCCGAACACGAAAGGATGTGATTGAGTCAAAGGCCACACCAACATTCCCATTATAGGCCACCACTGCCTTCTCCAACCCAATCACACAAGCTGACCCAACACCCGATAGGTCCAGCCCTGCCAACAAGTCCACTGAGGAAACTCCTCTTAACGGTCGCTACCAGACCAACACCACCTTGGGCGGCCACAAATTCAAAGGACAGTGTAAGACCTACAGGTAGACTGTGAGGTTCAGGCTAGATTTAAAACAAATGACCACCCCCCCGCCTCTGTGATCCTTCCTCGGGCTGTGTATCACAGAGTACCTGGCCAGCACAGCTGTCTCCAAAATGGGAGCGGCATTTTCATCCAGCCAGGTTTCCGTGATGCAAGCCAGGTCGACCGAGGATATCAAGTCCGCCATTATGACAGTCTTGTTTCTCATCGACCTGGCATTACACAACATAACCAGAGTAGGATGAGGTGGGGCAACTGGACCAGCTATCTTCCCACACTCTAAGGTGGAGCCCTTGGGTATGAGAGCTAAGCATGGCAACCCCCGTTCATGTTCCCATTTCTCCCCAGGACGTCTCTTTGGCCTCATCACCCGAATCCCAGACACCCAAGCAGCCACTCAGGGGAGACTCCCTTGGGCCCCCCCGAGCTATCCCCAACCCCTACATCTATATTAGGCCTCAACCAGCAATGCTGGATGCTTGAAGGAGTGGAGGTCCTGTAGGTCACCACCTGAGTAGTTGCACCTTATGGCCCTTGTCCCAAGCACATTTCTTTAATAACAAACCCCCTCCACTAAATGACAGTCCTCAAGTGTTAATACATATAAACGGATATGAAGTGGGCACAATTTGCTCTGACCTTTAACAAAATCAGTATCAATGGTATTGATACATGCCCCTTTCTGACAATGACAAACAGCCATGGCTTCAGCAGGCGCTTCTTCATGGATGGCAAATGGAAACTGAATGAAGAGAAGAAGAATCTGTGCAAGCTGATCAGAACATGAAGGGGGTACAGCTGGATCTGAACACAGAGGTTATGTGCTAAGCTCCTGCTAGCTACATCAACTTTGCCCACCAGAAGCTGGATGCAGAAATGCCCTGGCTGCACGCAAGTAGAGATAGAAGAAGTGGCCAAAATTCATGGAGTAATCTGGAATCCACTAAGTAATCCGCAACATGAAGCGGAGTACTTCGCTTCATAATGAAGAACGTGACATCCATTTATAACAATGATTTTGCATTACTCCGCTTTCCCCCAACCACTTCTGCACCAATTTTAATGTGAAGTACATCGAAATCAATGTACTTCGTATCACTTCACCTTGTTATTGAGCGCCAAGGTGAATTTTTCAGTGATTCATGGGATTGCAGGTCACATGGGCTCTAGATTGTTCTGCACAGCCTCAGTTCTGTGGTGTGTGTGTATGTGTAGTGGTAGATGGAGATAGTTTCCTTTCAGAGCTCTGCGATTCATATCATCTAAAAGCCTTTTTGAGCCATTTTGGTTTGCTCAAAATTTAGTACGTCGATTGTAGGAAACCCTCCTGTGCTCATATCGAGTGTTTATTGTTTTTGTGTGGATTTTGAATGTTAATTTAGAACATTTAGTCTGTATAGTGACAGACACTTGAAGTGTGCTTTGGGGGGAGGAGCATATCTGTGGTGGAAGGGGGTTAAAACTGGGAGAAAGAGGCAGTCTTTCTGTTATGGTTATATTTTTCTTGTATAACTGTGTTAATGTACACACAGTAATAGTTTCAGTAATTCTTGACATTTGTTTTGCTGATTGTTGTGGTGCAGCAGTAGATAATTTCAGTTTGTTTAAAAAAATGTGGTTATATTACTGAAGTTTTCAATTTTCTACTCATTGCTTGTAGTGTGTGCGTGAGTGTATGTGCGATGCGTGCCATCAAATCAGACACATTTTATTGTGCCACAGAGTGATTGCAGCAGTGTGAACCTGCTTTCCACCGCACCTGCATGATTTTGTACTGCTTTGTGGTATCTTGGTTTTGGACTGTTACTGCAGTGTACTACACCCCCTCCCCCCAACTGGCAAAAAGTATTCTTTTCCAGATTGGATTGTGACTTGTCATCACTGGTTAAGATGTTGTTGTGACTTTGCATCTGCATCTCTTCTTGATTGCACAGTACAATCTTAATCTGTCTGTGCTTTTGCATCTGTTTAGTGCCCAATCTCCATCTGCAAGCCACAGTTGTTGTTTTTTCCGGCTTCACATCCACCGGCCCAGACTGAAAGTTCAGAAATCTAAATTTGTTTAGAATTTTCTTGGTGATCCCCCAAAATGCCTGCAAAGAGACGTGCAAGCAAAACTGTTTCTGGCCCTGGCACTGCTGCCAGGAGCAAGATTGTTCATGGGTGTGGTAGTACACAGAAGTGCAGAGCTGATGTCAATAAAGGGATTTCTCCATCAATGTTTTTTATAGCACAGTTTGTAGCTTCTCTCATAGTTGGAGGAAATTATGTTGTCCTAGCTGGTGATGTTAGTGTAGTTTCTTCTGGCATGAGAATTGCTGCCTCAAATTTCACTTCTGACTGGTAAACCATTTAAAAAAATACAGTTGAGCCTAAAGCTGTGACTGACAGTGTAGATGATGTCATACTCCCCATTAAGATACCCATGGTAGTTGGACATGATTCTGATCCTGGCAACGATAACTCACAATGTCACATTTCTTCCAGCTCTGTTGAGGTCATGCCTTTGCCATCCAATGATTCAAAGTGTGGTGCAAAAATATCAGGTGATGATGATGATGATGATGATGATGATGCAGTGGTTGGAACATGTTCTCCACACTTATTTATTTAGATTTTGGTAACCGAATGAACCCTCTGAGACCAGAGATCCCTTTTTCAGGGGTGATCCAGGGTTAATTACAACGACCACTTACATTAGGTGAAAATTATAACAGGATTTGAGTGAAATACAATATTGTTACAGAGAGTACATACATAATTATAGGGGTACATTACACAAAAGTTGGTACAGGTCAGGAAGTAGGCAATATACAAGGAGAAACAGGAATTAGTAGGAATCAACAGGGCTGGAACAGTTGCTTACATCAGGTCTACAGTGTTTTTTAGCATTAACCATAGACGATCCAAGGAGAGAAGGGCATAGGTCAGCTGGCATAGAAGGGGGGTAGGTTTAGGACATGATCTAGCGATTACAACCACAGAGGCTTAGTTCAAGAAGGTACACTTTGAGGCCAGATTTGAACCCTAGGAGTGAAGGTTTGTCAAGTAGGCTAGCTGGGAGTGTGTTCCATAAGTGGGAAGCCGCATATTGAAAGGAACGCTTTCCTTGGTTGGTGCGAACACGGGGGATGGCGAGGAGACGACTTGCTGTGGACCGGAGGGTTCGGCAGGGGACTTTGGGAGTAAGCAGGCTACTCAAGTGAGGCCGGTGGCCTAGGGAGGTGAATTTATAGGTCAGGCAGGCAGTAGGATAGGCTAGCTTAAGCCTTAGGGTGGGCCAGTGTAGGTCAGTGATGCCTCCTTGGGGAGGAGTTGGTTCCAAAGCGGGCTATTCGGTGGTAGAGAGTGGTAAGTTTGTTTAACTCTGTCTCCCGGAGAGACTGTAGTAAAGGAGAACCATATAGCAAGGAGGGGAGAAGGTTACAGTTTGCTATGGCTCGTCGTGCTTCTCCGGAAAGGGAGTTTCCCAAGCAATATAGAAGGCCGAGCCTCTGGTGTATGGATCTGGTTAGGGCATCGATGTGTAGTTTGTAGCTCAACTCCTGGTCAAGGAGAACCCCAAGATACTTGAATTGGTCAGCAATATCTACTTTCCTTCCTTGAGCTGTTGAGAGCTGGAGTAGCCCACTACGATCATTGCCCAGGCATCGTGTCCCAAAGAGGACTGCCTTTGTTTCTTCTTCATTCAGTTTTAGTGAGTTTGCAGTGAACCAGACTTCAAGAGCTGAGAGGCTGGCCTGAAGTTTGGAGGAGATAACCGAGGGTTGGGGGTCACTGCAGTAGATTATGGTGTCGTCCGCGTAGAGGATAAGGTTGCAGGGTGCACAGTCCATTTCAATGTCGTTTAGGAATACTGAGAATAGTAGGGGGCCCAGGATGGAGCCCTGAGGTACCCCAGAGATCATGGGTCTAGAGTCAGATTGTACTCCTCTCCAGTGGACTTTTTGGGATCTATTTGTCAGATAGCTCATGAACCAGGAGAGTGAGAGCTGATCCTGGCCAAGACGATGAAGTTTGGCAAGGAGAAGTTCATGGCTGACCAGGTCAAAGGCCTTGGATAGGTCAATGAATAGGGCGCCCGTTCGGATGCCTTGGTCAATGGCCTTAAGAATGTCGGATGTTAGACGGATAAGGGTGGTGTCGGTGCCATGGCCTTTCCTAAAGCCGTGCTGTACTTTGGAGAGGAGTAGGTGTTGTTCTAGGTAGTCTTGGAGTTGATTATAGACAAGTTTTTCCTGAATTTTCCCAAGGGGCAGAGAAGAGAGATGGGCTTATAATTTCCCACTCTATCCCGAGTTCCTTTTTTGTGGATGGGGACAATGGTCATTACCCTCCATTTACTGGGGACCATTCCTTCGTGGAGGGATCTATTAATGAGCAGGGTGATAGGATAGGCAATGGCCGGGGCTGCGGCCCTCAACAGCTGAGGTTCTAGAAGGTCATTTCCAGGGGAAGAGTCTGGGTTTATTTTGCGTAGGAGGGGAAGTACTGTTTCAGGCTCAACAAGTTTCAGGTGGAATAAGGGGAGAGGTAGCACCCTGTCCATGTAGGGGAGAAAGGGAGTCCCAGGCATGGGTTGGAGGTATCCATTTGGATTTGCAAAGAAGGCACAGAAAGCGTTAGCCACTTTAGCAGGGTCATTGGTAAATGTATCCCTGATTAGGAGTGAGTCATCTTGTTCTTTTGAAGGGCCTTTGAGGAGGGAGTTTATGTGGCCCCAGAATTTCTTTGGGTCACGTAGATGGCCAGTTTGGAGGTCTCTAAGGAATTTGGACTTGGCCTGCTTTGCAGTTTTTTTGCATAAGTTCCTCAGATTCCGGTACTTCTCTCAGTCCGGTTTACAGCCAGAGGATTTGTAGAGTCCCCATGCCTTGTCTAGGAGACACATGGTCTGCTTTAGTTTAGGGCTTAGCCATTTGTGGCATTTTCCCTGTACCCTGAGTTTCTTCCAGGGGGCATGTAGGCTAGCTAGGGACAGTAATGTTTTAGTGAAATAATCTAGCACCTCGTCAAGTGAGGGGAGGGAGACAATGGGGTCCCAGTGGATTTTCCGAAGGTCAGAACAGAGGTCAGCGGGTACAAACCAGCTGTAGTTCCTTGCTTTAATCACCCTGGTGGCGATCTTGGGGGGTTTGTTGGCCCAAGCACAGAAAATAGGGGAGTGGTCACTCAGGGAGTCAGACATAATCCCAGCAGTCCGTATTCAGTTGGGGCAGGAGACGAGCACCCAGTCGAGTAGTGTGTGATTGCCAGACTTGGTATTAAGCCTGGTTGGCAGATCAATCACTTGGGTAAATGATGAGTCCAATATTAAATTCTTGATTGTGGATGCACCTGGGGAAAGCCAGTTTAGATTTAAATTCCCTAGGAGGATGGTCTCACCCAGGGGGTGTTTGTGGAGGGCATTGGTAAGGGATTCAAGAAAGGAGGCGGCAGTTTGGGGTGGGAGGTAGGCACACCCTATAAAGAGAGGCTTGGTATCTCCCAGGAGTATTTTGACAAATAGTACCTCACCCTGTGATCCATTTAGTGGGGGGAGATCAATCTGGGTTGCATTCAGGGAGGAGATGAGGTAGATAAGAACCCCCTTTTTCCCTACTCTGTCCTTTCTAATAGCCTAATAGCCAGCCAGGTCAACTTCATGGGGGAGGATTTGTTGCTTTAGCCATGTTTCCATCACTGCTAGTATATCCGGTTTGTAGAGTAGGGTCCAAGCCTCAAGGTCAGGCATTTTGTGCCTTAGGCTTCCAATATTCATATGTACCAGCTTGAGACCACAGGTGTTTGCCCAGAGGGGGTTGGTGGGATCACTAAGGGTGAGGGTAGGAGAAAAGGGACCAGGGTTAGATTCAATGTCCCCCCCAAGTGCTAGCTTGAGCCTGATCGAGAGGCCAGTAGAATTGGGGGGGGGCATCAGTGGATTGTACTGGTTAAGGTCGAGGGCTAGGTTATAACAGTGGATGTTCGGTAGTGGTCCTTGCATGCTTAGGCAAGTCTTATTTAGCCTCTCATGCCTAGGCACATGGTGCCTAGGTAGGGACTTCCAGCTGGATTCAAAATTGACTGGTTCCCTGGGGGGGGGAGGATTTTTCCCCATAATAGAGAAAAGTAGGGGGGGCTACCCTGGGTGTAGAGCACCCCATGCTGTGGGTCAAAGTGGGGGCCCAAGGTTCAGGCTGTTTTTGGACTTGAGGGTAGTAGTAGAAGGTTAATTTTATGAGGGAATGGCTCATCCCAGCAGTCAGAGATAAAGAAGTTTCAGTGTGAATCCTCTGTATTGTGTAGGGATCCTTGCATGGGTGGAAGAATTCTGTTCTGCTAGTTGGTAATTTAAGACCGAGGTTTAGGGAGCGCATCAGGATTGCAGTAGTGTCATAGGTTATTAGCTCAGGAGAGGGAAAAGGATACGGTGTTATGTTACCACAACTGCCAGTAAATGAGGCAAGCAGCAGCAAGGATTTAAGCTGTTTTAAGGGGTAGAAGGCTGACAGGAAAGTTTTTGATATGACCTCTAGCGAAGAGGTCTGAGAACCTGCAGGTGGGAAAGTGAGCTGATAGGTTCTGCAGCTCACGTGACCACTGCTATATAAGCAGATGTTCACCAAGGGTGGTGGTGGGGGTGGTGGGGAGCTGGCGCACAGCACCGACGGGGCTCCAACTGAGAGTTTCCGAAGCATTGAATGCTTGCACAGACGCAGCGTCGGCCACACAAGGAGGAGTTCTTTATTCGTACCTATGTTAAAAATCAGGGCTCCAATGCAGGTTAGGAGAGGGCTGCTCCATTTGGGGAGGGCTGCTCTATGAGCCCTCACGACCTCTGCCTGTGTGCTTTTGGTTGCTGTGGGAACCGGGGCTCCAGTGATGTTTGGTGTGGGCTGCTCCATTGGGGGAGAGCTTCTCTGAGAGCACTTTGCGACCTCCGTCTCTTGTTGTGGAGGAAGAAGAAGGAGAGAAAGAGAGAAGTGGTCTTAAGTAGGGGTGAGAAGGTAGGAATTACAGCTGAGTGCTCAGTTTACAGTTTGCTAATTCGTTGTGCAGATTAGTTTCAAGTTCAAAAAATTATTAAGCAGGTTTGAAATTGACTAAGCGCAGCTGCATAGGTCCCTTTAAGGCAGCAGTCCCGGGTCCGTCTCGGGCAAGGCTTTTATGGGTAAACAACAAAAACAGGGGCAGAAATGGGATAAAAACAGTACTGAAGCAGCAGTTTGCAATACTAATTAAAACTGTGCAGGCAGAGTTTTTTTCCTTAAGGTAACAGTCAAAGTTCACTCAAGAGCAGGCTTTTACAAGTAAAAAGACCCTGGCAGAGCTGGGCTGGGAAACAGTCATTTAAACAGCAGTTTGCAAAATTAATTAAAACTGTGCAGGCAAAGTTATTTCCTTAAGGTAACAGTCAAAGCTAACTCAAGGGCAAGGCTTTTACAAGTAAAAAGACCCTGGCAGAGCTGGGCTGGGAAACAGTAATTTAAACAGCAGTTTGCAATATTGATCAAAACTGTGTGGCTTAATTATTTCAATTAAGGTAATAGTCAAAGTTCACTCAAGGGCAAGGCTTTTAGGAGCAAATTCGGAGTGGGCAGAGACTATCTCCACTGCTGTGCTGAGATTTAAATATTGAAAAAGGCGCCAAAGTCAGCAGCCTCTTTGTTTGTCCCCAACTGAGAGTTTCCGAAGCATTGAATGCTTGCACAGGTGCAGCGTCGGCCACGCAAGGAGGAGTTCTTTATTCATACCTAAGTTAAAAATTGGGGCGCCAATGCAGGTTAGGGGAGGGCTGCTCCGTTGGGAAAGGGCTGCTCTGTGAGCCCTCATGACCTCCGCCTGTGCGCTTTTGGTTGCGATGTGAACTGGGGCTCCGGTGATGTTTGGTGTAGGCTGCTCTGTTGGAGGAGGGCTGCTCCGAGAGCACCTCGCGACCTCCGTCTCTTGGGTGTTTCTATGTTAAAAATCGGGGCTCTGATGCAGGTTAGGGGAGGGCTGTTCCATTGGGGGAGGGCTGCTCCGTGAGCCCTCACGACCTCCGCCTGTGCGCTTTTGTACAGTATCCAAACTGAAAATGTGGATATGGATGATGTTGATGAATATGATAATGATGTCAATGACCCCTGTCGGGAACAGGAGAAAAAGAAAAGTCAAGGTGGCTGTGTCTGGGTCTGTTGGCGTTAAATCCCCCCCTCCTCATAAAAGTTGTGATCTTGCGGTTCCTGTTGATGACAATGATGATGACCCAGTAATAATCATAGATAGTTGTGGTGGTCAGTTGGTGCCCAAGTGTGTCCAGCCTGAAAAATCATGCAGCATCCCCCCCTATTTCAGGGGTTAAAAAACAGGAGTCCAATAAGCAGCATCAGGGACATGTTAAAAGTAGGGGATCACAAACCCTTGTTTGGGAGTTCTTGTCCAAGATGCAAATGATGAGTCAGTTGCAATCTGCCAGCTTTACCATGCATGCGTGATTCAAGGTAAAAAGGGGAGTCATCTGAGCATGGGGGGCCAGCATACACATCTTAAGAACAGGCGCATGTCACTGTAGACCAGGTACCAGATGGCAGCTAATGCCATAGTGGGGCATTCATAGATACATAGATACATAGACAGTGTCGGCAGATGAGGGCCTATGGCCCACCCAGTCTGCCCATTTGAGCTTGTAAGTTCAGTTTGTTTTCCTAGAAGTCAGTTGCCCCTTACTCCTGACCTCCAGAATTCCTTTATGTCTATCCCATGCATTCTTAAATCCCGTGATTGTTTCAGCCCCCACCACTTCCTCTGGCAGGGTGTTCCACTTGTCCACCACCTGTTCTGTGAAGAAATTCTTCCTCATGTTTCCTCTGAATCGTCCTCCCTCCAACTTCTTCCCATGTCCTCTAGTCCTGGAACATGTTTTTCACTTAAAAATAGTGTATTCCTGTACTCTGTTCCTCCCTGTAAGACACTTGTATGTCTCTATCATATCCCCTCTCTCCCTCCTCTCCTCCAGAGAGTACATGTTCAGTTCCTTCAACCTGTCTTCATAGAACTTGTGATGCAATCCATGCACCATCTTTGTTGCTCTCCTCTGAACCTTCTCTACCCTGTCTATGTCCTTACATAGGTATGGTCTCCAGAACTGTACACTGTACTCCAGGTGGGGCCTCACTAGTGTCTTGTATAGCGGAATTATGACCTCCCTTTTCCTGCTGATGATGCCCCTGCCTATACATCCCAGCATCCTATTTGCTTTACCTATTGCCTTGTCACACTGTTTCCCTACCTTGAGGTCATCAGAGATGATAACCCCAAGATCCCTTTCCTGCTTGGTGCATGCTATATCCTCACTCCCCAACTGATATATTGTGCCAGGGTTTTTGTGCCCCATGTGCATTATCTTGCACTTCCTTGCATTGAATTTCAACTGCCAAACCCCTGACCATTCTTCAAGTTTCTGCAGGTCGCTTCTCATTCTGTCTACACTCTCTGGTGTGTCTACTCTGTTACAGAGCTTTGTGTCATCAGCGAACAGTGAAATTCTGCCTTCTAGGTCCCACGTAATGTCACTGATGAAGATGTTGAATAGGACCGGTCCCAGCACTGATCCCTGTGGTACCGCACTGGTCACTCTTCCTCTGTGGAGTGACAGCCATTTACCACCACCCTCTGTGTCCTGTCACCCAGCCAGTTAGCTACCCACCACACTACTGTCCTGCCCACACCCATATTCCCCAGTTTGTGTAATAGTCTTCTATGTGACACAGTGTCAAAGGCCTTGCTGAAGTCCAGATAGGCCATGTCCACTGCCTTCCCCTGATCCACCTATGATTCACCCTCATCATCAACCTTACTGAACATGTTGTCCCCTTCCATGAGTGTAAGACCAAGTAGGAATGTCTGCAGTAGCGATGAAATAACACCAGAGTTGGTGGTCAATGCAGTATGTCTAGTGCAATAGTACATCAACCCCTGTACATAAAAAAGGGAAAATAACTTCATTTTTGGACTTGTCACCTGTGCACCTCTCTTCATCACACATCCACACCTCACCCCCGGCCATTCGCAGAGCTGAGCCATTTGTTACACCCCGTGCAAAACATGTAAGTCAGCCCATGTTGAAGAGTGTTTTTGCCCATAACCTCCTGCCTGCCTGCCTGAAGCAGGTAACCTACACTGTGTAAGCCATGTGATATGTGTGGTCTGCCTGTGAATTCTCACTCTTCCTTAAAGTGGAATAAGGCAGAGTGCATAACGCAAAGTCATAATTACAACACGAAGTTGCGAAGTGAGGGTTTAAAATAAGCACTCCGCATAGCGGAACACGCTACATCTCTACACTCAAGTGCTACAAAGTGGCAAAGGAAGACTTCACTGGAGAGGTCAGCCTGACAATGATCAAGGAAGGTGGATTGGCATGGGTGATTCTGGTCACTTGGAGAGGCATCATGTGTTTGGAGAGTCAGATGAGCTAATCAGTCAGAAAGTGGAACATGATCTGTTCAAATATCTCTGCATAATCACCTGAATCTGTGCCAAGCTTGACAAGCAGCATCAGGAAGAAGATCAAGTTCAAACAAATCAAGGCTATTGATGATCATGTGAAGGACTGGGGTAAGGTAGTTCTTGCCTATGAGCCTATTTGGGCCACTGGAACAAGAAAAACAGCTATGTTGCAGCAGGCTCAGGTGGTCTACCATGAGCTGCAAGATTGTGTGAAGAGCAATATGTTGGATGAAGTGGAGAAGTCTGTCTGCATCACCTACAGAGGTTCAGTTACTGGGGCAACCTGCAAAAACTGGTCTGCCGATCTGACATTTATCAATTTATTTATTTATTAGCTTTTGTTGACTGGGTAAGTGCACTAGACACATTCTTACCTATTTTCAGGCACGACCCGGGGGGGGGGGATGGGGATACAGATGAATGTCAACTGACCTTGAACCAGATTAAACAGTAAATTCCCCTACTCTTTTTGAGAAGTGCCACGGGATCTTTAACATCCTCCTGAACTACCACCAGAACAGGCAGATGGGACCTCGGTTTAACATCTCATCCGAAAGACAGCACTTCAGGAGTGCAGCACCCCCCTTCATGCTGCACTTTAATGGCTTCTTCGTGGGCAGAGCCTAACAAAAACCCAAATTCTCTGAAATTATTAATGCCGAGAAGTGAAACCTGTGGGCAAGGTGAAGCAAGAACAGATGGATGACAAGTGGAGAAGGGTGCTTGCTCTGCTTTAATTCTGCATTCACACTGGGTAATGGATAGGGGTGGAAGGGAATTTAATCTCTTTTATTTAAATATTATATATAAATATTTAAATAAAGCAACAGGTTTAACAGTAGCATAATACCTCCACCTGCCATCACTTGATGGCTGGAGGTACAGAGTCAGTTCACATCCCTTCTGTTCCCTGGTAGCTGCTGAATTCCCTGGCAGAACTTTGGAAAGGTGGGATGGGGGGTTGGGTTTTCCTTCACCAGTTGGTTGGACCTCCTAGTGGTAGAACTGCACTCGATGGAAGAGACTAGGAGGGCAAGCTCCTTGGACTGGATTTTCAGAGCATGGTGCAGGGCTTGCACCAAGCCTTGCTCCATAACACTTCGGTTCTGGCGGTGTGCCAAATCCCATCACTGCAACTGCGCCCGATTTTACAATCTCGGGTGCAGGTGTGACAGTTTTCATGATTTATGCCAGCTTGTGCCAAACATCTTGTACAAGCTTCATAAAAAAGGCCCCCAGGATCGCCACAAGTTAGACCAGAAAAGATTGATGTAACTTGTGTAATTGCCGCACAGGATAGAAAACCCATTAGATTACTGCAAGCCCCATGCACTGTATCATTGGTGCACCCAGGACTTGCAGCAATCCAAGCCATTTGAAAATCCTGCCTCTTATGTTTAAGGGACTGTACCAGATATCTCTCTCTCTTAGGGAGACAGGCCCGTTTCTCTGCTCAAAACTAGTTCCAAATACAATGAACGATGACAAGAAGCATGAAACTCAGATTTTTTTTCGAGGAGGGGTAAACCTCAGAAGGAAAACCTTGCCTTGCTGTGAGGTGTTTACTTCTGACCAGAAATGTCCCATCTGACAGACAGGACTGCGGTTTTTGTTCTCTGTAGAAACTCAAAATGCAGGTTCTTCCCCCCACCCCACCAAGGTAAAACTTCATTCTGCTTGGTCGATGTTCAGAAATTTAAATGTATCCCATGCATTCTGAACATGGAGAGAGAGAGAGAACTTCAAAGGAACAGCACTTGAGGATGAGAGAGCAGGTCAGGGACAGGAGAAGTAGATTACATTGTTCACTTGATCCCTTAAATGACTTACTGTACAGGCACTTGACTGGTTGAGAGTCTGAAACTGTACCCATGACTACTTAGGTTAAAGGACAAGGGGCAGGGCAAAACTAATTGAAACTGTGGAAGAGTACTTTTAAAAAAAAAATCGATTCTTGCTTCTCCATCCTGCTGTCCTGCAACTACTATAGCAGTAGTAGTAATCTTTCCAAAGGGAAATGGATGAGAGGATTCATGTACTTCACAGGGAAATCCACACTTTCAGATGAGTGATGTCTTGCACTGCTTTGACCAATTATTTTTTTTATTATGTACATCTTATTAATTTTTAGCAGTAAAATACACAAAACAATGAAACAAACGCCAATACAAATAAAACAAAGTACAACAATACAATAAAGAAATCCCCCATTAACAGCGACCCTGCTGCCACCCAAATTGATGCTGGCCCCCCAAACCCCCAGAAAAATAATAACAATGCCCACCATCAACCCAACAATGACCATTGAAGAAACCAGAAGAAACCCCCTCCCGGGTACACTACAAACATTGATTACTGCATCAGTAACCAAGTATATATGGACCCCATTTTCCAAAAAAGTCGAACGCTTGTGACAAATGTTCACAATATGCAATTCTAAATTTAAGGTGCTAAGGAGTTCTTTGAGCCATTCAGACCAAGCAGGGAGTTGATCATCAAGCCAATGCTATAATATAACAATTTTTGCAGCAGTCAATTTTAGAGCGGGACAATTTCTTTGATATATAAACGGAATAGTCCGGTACCGAACTGAAATACAAATTTCGGGAGTAAACAAATCATCCAATGCAAAAGAAGGGGTTGACTTTGTTTTAATAGTGTTCCAGAACAGTGCCACTGTTTCATATTGCCACAATATGTGAAGAAACATGCCATCTTTGTGACATCTGGAACAGCTGAGCTGACTATGCAGTCCTGATCTAAATAAATGTACCGGAGAAAAATAAATAGTGAGCAAAATTTTATACTGAAGCTGCCTGTAGGAATCCAGTTTAATTATTTTATATAAGTTCTCCCGGACCTTGAGCCTTTCATGCACACCCCAATTTAGGGAGAGAGAGAGAGAGAGAGAGAGAATTCTGTCAATAATATGCAATGCCAGAAGGCTTAGATGGGTCTATGGACTGATATAATTGAGCTACAGCATAGTAAGAGACAGCTGCAGAAAGCAAGTATGCAGCCATGATGTTGACATTTTGACAGCGGAGTCCCCTACAGTGACAATAGTGCCACGTTGCTGTAGGGAACCAGCTGGAACCTGGCACTGTCTGTCGGGAGTCCTGCACCCCTCCAATCAGCTCCGACTTGAAGTTGAGAATCCTAAGTGGGGGGGGGGGCACAGCCCCCCACATGGAGGGTTTGGGGAGGAAGCCTCCGAAGAAAACACTAGTGTATTGTAAAAACCGGCAGCTGACTATAAAATGCAGTCAACCTGCCGGTTTCACTGCTGGGTCCATCGACAAATATTTTGTCAACAACCCGTCATGGATCCCAGAAAGCACATCATCAACAAGGGAAGAAAACTGGTCAAACCAGGGGGCAGACTAAAATTAGTGAGGCTCACCCTAGACAACTGCAAATATTAAAAAAAAAATGCTTAGGCTCTAATATAAACCAGGTCTGAAAAGTTGGACAATCAGATAACCAATCCTCTGAAAGCAGAGCTGAGAAAGGAGTAGTAGGGTCCAAAGGAAGAAAAGAAGGTGGAATGGGCTTTTGAGCAACCTTCAAATTAGGGTTACCAAATAATGATTGCACCAAACAAGTCTTAACTGCAAAGCAAAGATAGTGACAAAGTTGCGCATGTGCACATAGGGACCAATAAATGGGTGTATCTTTCAAGGGAAGGGGAAGAGCCACTGGGGAGGCATGTAAAAGTGCTTGGTAGTGCAGGCTAGCACCTCTGCAAAGAGTCTGCTCCATATTCAACCACTACAGCAAATAAATGCCCTGCGATTCCTCAGAAATATCACCCCACCAAAAATATTTGGACCCATGGAGCGCCAAATAATACAAATAAAAATTAGAAAGCTGGAGGCTTCTCTGTGCAGTAGAAAAGGAAAAGTTTAAAATACCACTCCTACCTTTCCCCTGACCAGTCATATTCTGTAAGCTTTCTGCAGGGGTCTCCTTGCCATTATCTGTTTTTATGCTTGTGTTTTATGTCCTGCCCCTAACCCTGCTATGAAACTGGTCAATAAGCAATTAATTCAGTCAGTCAGGCCCTCCCCATTCATTGGCTCACAGCACAGAAGAGTGAAAACGCTCACTCTGATGGTGGATAGTTTTCCTTTCCACACATTTTGTATATGCTTAGCACTGGGCTTTGTGGGGGAGACGGGGCCTTGAAGAGTGGGCATTTTTATTTATGGTTTGTGGGGACTGGGTGGGTGAGGTAGAGGACACCTGATTCTGCAGACAGGGGGAGAAGATCAGTTATACATCGTGTACACAGAAGAGTGAAGACACTCTCTTCAATTAGGGGACACGTTTTTATTGGTTTACTCTATGCTTAGCAATGGGGTTTGGGGGCTTTGGGGAAAATAGAGGGGCATATTCAATAGAGGGTGGTGAAGGGTGGGGCTTTCATTTGTGTTTTTGGAGATGGGGTGGGGGTACACTTGATTTTCCTGGTGAGGAAGAGATCCTTTTGAAGTTTGCAGCTTTGCCAGGTTAGCAGTGGGAGAAGGGAATTGGGGAACTAAAGGGGGATGGGTTGAGGGATATTGTTTTAAACTGCGTAGCAAGGTGGGAGGGTGATAGGTGCATGTAGTCCAGAAAGTGGTGGTGATTTTCTTGCTTAGTTAACCTTTTTGTTAAATTGCAGGTGAAGCTGATGCGTGATCAGGGAACCTTGCAAAGATTCACGAAATGTGAAGTTCCTACTTCACACCAACTTTGCTGTTAAATTACAAATTTGCTGAAGCTCCTGGTTCATAGATCCAAAGCTGCTACTGTAGCTTCTTTGAGATCTCCAAGCAGTTGGACATTAACTATTAGAACCTATCATCCTCCCATAATCCTGTGCATCCCACCCCTGTTCTCCCTTGGAGGGGGTGGTTTAGACTGATAACCTAAGCTAGAAGAAATTGGTTGAACTGGTTGAGCCATCAGGTGCCGGGAGAAAAGAGAGAGGCAGCAGTGGTGGAGGCAGGAGAGTTGGGACAATCACAGGTACAGTAGGTGAGTGGGATGGCCTTCCAGCAAGGAAGAGGCACAGTGGGTAGTTCATAATGGAGCCCATCAGCCTCTTGCAGTCAGGATTTGTGGGGGAGCAGAACCGAACAACCCACCTTCGCTAATAGTTACAACATGGTGGACAGCACACAGGAATAGGCTGGTGAGCAACACGGATGCCATCCTGGAGATGCTCACTACAATGGTCATGAGGGAATTATTCCCAGTTTGGCACATAAAGGATTTTTTGCTAGGTAGTCACCCTTATCAGAGCTTGATCAAGGATGCCTGTGATAGAAAGGGAAGAGAGGCAGGGAACATGTCAAAGCAAGTGCAGAAGGGTGGGAAGTCTCATGTCACAGGTTGTCACACAAATGTGCAGGGCAACCTGACTTGGCATCCTGAAGGGTAAGACACAATGCCAGCATGGTGAGCACCCAGCGCATGCAGGAAAAAGGAAGTGGCATTCACACTGTCATACCCAGAATGGTGAACTGTGGCACTGCTCATTATCCTGAGGCCTCTGGTATATCTCATGGAGTCCTGTCTTGACTGAGGTGGCAAAAGGGGAAAGCGTTAATGGGGAGTTCCCCTAGATGCATATGGGAATGCCCAGCATTGGGTTGGGTTCAATGTAAGAGCTTTGCCACTGCACACAAAGCATGCACATGCAAACTGCATACGGTTTTCAATAAACACATGGCTATGACCCTTTAACTCATTCAATGGTGTGATCATTGTCTACAGGGCATGGGTGGCAAGGCAAGGCAATTTTATTTATATGGCACACAATCCCAAGGGCTCTGAGCACCTCACAAAATGGTGTGGGGATAACGATACCAGTGAATGGGTCCAAAGATACTGCGCTGGCTTTAACATCTGTAGGCCTTCCAATCTTTTACTTTTCATTTTTGTGTCACAAATATTATGTCTGTTGCCTTTGATGGCCTGAGAAACTTCATTAGTTTCAGTGCAATGAGCTGTGGTAGAACTCTTTATAAGCAAATAAAACTTCCCATCTACCTATGTACTTCCATCACCTTACAGTCTCTTAAAAAGCTTAACAGGAACATAAGAACACATACATCCCAGTAAATGCTAGACAAACAAAAAGACCAAGGGTACACCGTATTTGTCTCCTGGCATCAAGGTACCTGCAGAATACAATAATATGTGAAATGTATTTATTTATTTAGTTTTTGTTGACTGGGTAAGTGCACTAGACAAATTCTGCCTATTTTCAGGCATGCCCTGGGGTAGGGGGATACAGATGAATGCCAACTGACTTTGAACCAGATTAAGCTGTTGGTGGTATTTTTAGTGAATGGGGGGAAATTTGGCCAGGGCACCAGAGAAATTGGAGGTGGGAAGGTTTCTTTGGGGTTAAGGAGTGATTATTGTGTGGTCTTTAACATACTGCATCAAGTGTATGAAGTAAATACCTGTTGTTCTTTATTTATGTTTATTTTTTCTTTCCTCTTTATTTTTTGTACAATGTGTTATAATTTGTGATGATGTGATATCAATAAAAAATTCCCCTGCTCTTTTCAATAAGTGCCATGGGATCTTTAACATTCACCTGAACTATCACCAATCCAGGCAGATGGGACCTCGGTTTAATGTCTCATTCAAAAGACGGCACCTCAGAAATGCAGCACCCCCTTTCATTCTGCACTGCAGTGTCAGTACTGGGATATTAACCCGAGTACCTGGTGTGGGGATAGAACCCACAGCCTTCTGATTTCCTAGCTTCAGAGGTGAGTGGGCTACTTGCTGAGCCACTGACACTGACAAATATTGGTAATGAATAGAAACCCTTCCATCCTCAGTGCATTAAATGATATACCCAGTAATGTCATTATCCTTAAAGAGCAGAACCAACCGGAATTTAAAATTCAATGCTGCCCCACCTGTGTTACATTCTTTGGGAGCTTATTCACTAAGTTAACCTGCTATGAGTGAAAATATATTTTCTCTTATTACTCCTTACTCCATCACCCTAAAGTAGTGTATGCTATCTAGTTGTGCTACCCACAGACAAGCTGAGCAGGTTTTCTCTGATCCACCATATCCAATCATTTTAAACACTTAAAAATTAAATCTTATTTCACCTTAGCCTTCCTTTTAGAGAGAAAACATACATATCCAGTCTAAGCATTCCCCTTAGTGTAACCTTTCTGGGAAATTAATCCCTGTATTTGCTCTGTGCTGCATCTTTTCAGCTGCTGCAGTATCCTATTTATACTTTGACTGCCAGAAATGCATATAGTACACAAAGTGCAGCCTTACCAGTGTCCTATAAAAGGACAGAACTACATCACTGTTATGGCATGCTTTTTTATTTTATTTGAATTGTGTCAATTAGAGAGGCCCACTGAGAAAAGAAGTACCTTTTTCCGGGGCAACCCAGAGTTAATTACACTCAAAAATGTTGCACATTACATATTTTCTAGGAAGCTGATAAACAAAACATGATGTACAGTAAAAACCATCTGGGATAATATTGTACAAGGTACATGCAAATTGCCAAGTCATGTTGTGAACTGGGAATATTGCATATATAGGGTCCTACAATAAGTTACACTGTTAATTACAGATAAATGGTACCTTCTAGCAACACAAACGTAGACATCAAGAAAAAATGCATACCAAGCGGCAAATTAAAAAGGTATGGGTTTCCAGAAAGCTAGAGGCTCATTAGTCAGTTGATTGAGTAGAGCAAGAAGTTGCGTCAGTGGTTGCATCTACATTGAGTGAACCTTAATAAATGGGCCTTGATTTGTCCTGAACATAGCTTGGTAGGATAATATTGCACTTCTGGAAGCTTGTTCCAGAGGGACAGGGCTGGGACAACAAATGACCTTGAACCCAAGTCTGTCCTGGCCCGTAGAACATCAAGTAAGGAACAGTTTGAGAAGTGGAGGAGCCGTTACTGTGGTTTAAATTTGAGTAGCCCCCTAAGACTGGAAGGAGTAGTGTCCTGAGTGAGTTTGAAGGTGAGACAGAGAAGCGGATAGGCTAGTCTTACCTTGAGGGATGGACTGTTCAGGGCAGAGAGAACTGTGTAGTGGTAGTCCCAGGGGTGGGTGCCAACAGTGAAATGCACAGCTCTCTTGTACAGTACCTTAAGTTTACAAAGCTCAGTTTCACTTAGGGAATGAACTAGGGGAGCACCATGTATTAGCACGGGTAGCAGCATCCAGCTGGCAATGACTAGTTGTGCCTCCTTGGTGAGGTAGGTATTTATCCTGCAGAGGAGACCGACATTTTGTGAAAACACTTTGTAACATCATCCATATGTGCTTTCAAAGTTTGATCTTTGTCTGGATGTTTTTGGCATTTAGGACAAGCTTATTATTTATTAGTCAAGTTTCAAGGAGTTTTGAACTCACTAAGTCAAGGTTAAAATGATTTAAAACTCCTTATGTTTAAAGGACTGCACCGCATACTTCCCTCTCAAGGAGGCAGACCCATTTCTCTGCTCAGAACCAGCTCTGAATACATTGAAACATGACAGGAAGTATGAGACCAAGATTATTTTTCTGGGAGGGGTAAACCTCAGAAAGAAAATCTTGAGCCCAATTCTCAAAACTTGGTGCAAGCCATGCCAAAGGTGGTTTGCATCGATTACCATTACACCATGGATCCTGTGTCCTATTCTCTATTGGGTAGGGTCCCAGTGGCAAAGTCCTGCTGCTTGCGGCAACTATAGCAGTGTGGCACACTGAGGGCACACCTAGGCAGGTTGCTACAAGCTGTGGATGGCCATACAGTAATGTCCCTGAGCAGTCCCTGGCAGTCTAGCATTCCAGCCCCGATCTCCCTATAATATCTAATAATATGTATATTAAAATATTTATATTCCTTTGTAGTCTAGTAGCCCCCAAGCCCTGATCTCCTTTCATAATATATAGTAAAATGTATTGTAAAATATATATGTGTATTTTCCTGGTCTTCTATCAGCCTCCCCAGCCCCAATCTCTCATTAAAGAAATCTGAAATTCCTGATGGTCTAGTGGACCCCCACCTGCAGTGCCTACCTACCTCCACAACCCATAATAAAGTCAGTGATTACTTTGACCACTGCACCACAGCCAGCCACTGAATGAGCTCTGAATGAGGCGTGATATGCAGTACTCACTAAGTGACTGACCTGTCAGTCACTTAGCACGTACTGAATACAGTATGTGCTCATTCATAGCTCAGTTGATGGCTAGCCGTGGTGGTGAGCAGTGGGCTGTGCTAGTTACTGGTTCAGTTATGGGCTGGGGGAGCAGTGTGGTAGGGCACTGTGGGGTAGGGGGTAACTAGATCATCAGGAATTTTGAAATTTCTTTTAACAGTGGATCTGGGCTGGGGCAGTCTGCTAGACCACCAGGGCATATAAATATTTTATATAGTACTAAATATTATAATAGAAGATCAGGACTTGAGGAGGGCTCACCAGACCACCAGGGATATTTTCTCTCTTATAATGGGGGATCAGAGCTGGGGTGGTGAACAACGGCACATTGCCACAGAGTGCTTAACTCACCCAGAGGGCCAATTTCTAAGTACCCTTAGACCAGCCCTAGCTGGTCTAATAGTACTTAGAAATTCACCCTCTGAGTGAGTTTTGAGAACCCTGATTGAGGAGCTTTGGAAGCCTGCGTCTGCTACAAACCAGTAGCACCTTTCCGCAGCCCATTTTGTAGCACACTGGTAGTGCAAGCCCTGTTTGGTGCAGGAAGCCAGTGGGCAATGCAGGCTGCCTTTGAGAATTACTCTTGTTGCAACTTTTGGGGCAAAGGGCACTTTGCACCATTCCTTGTGGCACAAGCTCCTTACACTTCGCTGGGAGCTTTGAGAATCAGGCCTCTTGTTTTGCTATGAGGTGTTTACTTTTGACTAGAAATGTCCCATTTGACAGACAGAACTGTGTTTTTTGTTCTCTCTAGAAATTTGTAATACACGTTCCCCCATCCCCACGCACATTACCAAGGTAAAACTTTATTCTGCTTGGTCAGTGTTCAGAAATTTAAATGTGTCCCATATTTGTTATCATGGAGAGATGTGACTTCAAAAAAGCAGCACTTGAGGATGAGAGAGCAGCTTGGGGATGCAAGGAAGTAGGCTGTACTGTTTACCTGGTCACTTACAGTAAATAACTTACAGACACGTGATTGGTTGAGAATCTAAGATCATACCCATGATCACTTAGGTTAAATGACAAGTGATGGGGCAGAACTAGTTGAAACTGTGGTACTGTAATTTAAAAACAAATCTGTTCTTGCTTCTACAGCCTGCTTCCCTGCAACTACTATAGCAGTAATCTTTCTGAAAGGAAATGGATGTGAGGTATCCTATTCTTAAGAGGGAAATCCACACTTTGATGGGAGATGTCTTACGCTGCTTTGACCAGTCATAATCTGTCAGCTTCTTACACGCTGTCCTTACCATTATCTGTTTGTATGTGTGTGTGTGTTTTGACATGTCCCTAACCTTGCTTTAAAACTGGTTAATAAATGGTTAAGTCAGTCAGCCAGTCACTCCCCATTAATTGGTTCACAGCTCAGAAGAGTGCAGATGTTTACTCTGATGGTGGATAGTTTTCTTTTCTATAGATTTTCTATATGCTTAGCACTGGGCTTTGGTGGGAAGGGGGGCCTATTAAATAGAGGGTGGAGAAAGGTGTTTTTTTTTAAGTCATGGTTTTTGAGGATTGGGTGGGGGAGGTAAGGGGACACATGATTTTGTGGTATGTAGGAAAGGATCAGTTATTCATTATGTACACAGATGAGTGAAGACACTCACTCCAGGGAGGACAATTTTGTTTTTCACCATTTTTCTATATGCTTGGCACTGGGGTTTGGGAACTTTGGGGTCTAAGTATTCAACAGAGGCTGATGAAGGGTGGGCGTTTTATTTATGATTTGTGGAGATGAGGTGGTTGGACGCTTGATTTTACTGGTGGGGAAGGGATCATTTTGAAGTTCGCAACCTCACCAGGTTAACAGCAGTAGAAGGCACGTGGGGATTTAGTAAGGGAATGGGTTAAGGGATACAGTTTTAAACTGTGTAGCATGGAGGGTGGGAGGTGAGTGTAGGTGCTTCAGAGAGTGGGGTGGTTTTCTTGCTTAGTTAACCTTTTTATGCTTGCCATAGGCAAAGCATTTTGGTATGGTACAGGGCCTTGAGAGGTGTGTGTTGCAGTGGTCCAGTGCAGAAGAGTCTACTAGGGGCTTGGCCAATAATCAGTAAGACTGATTATGTTATGACATTCTCAGGCATCAAGTGCATGGACTTCAAAACATTGTGCCGACAGACACATTCATAAATCAGCTCTTTCATTCTCTCTGTGTCACAACAGGGAAAGGTTAATGTCTGTGTCTGAAGCATGCTATTTGGAATGCATTAAGTCTGTCATAATGTGGGCTACACATGGGAAAGGCTATAAATCTGTTTGGGGAGACTTCTGCTAGATTAACTATTGAAGCAGTTCATTGTGACAGTTGATGTAACCCTTTCACTCCCAATATGGAACCAGCTGCCTTTCTCAGTCTAGGGCTTCACTAGTGCTTTTCTGTCACCAAAATACATTGTAAGTGCTGCACAACCCTAATTAAATAAAAAAAAAACAACAACAATGGCTTATATTTTACCATGCACATTCTTAAGCAATAAGACATGACCAGGTGTTAGATTAACAGTCTATTAATCAACCCCTGGGGGTAATGTGGCACAAGGCACAGCAGAGTGCCATATTGCCCCAAGGGGGTGATTAATTGACTGTTAATCTAACTCCTGGGAATGCCTTATTGCTATTATAAAAATTATTCCAAAACAAAAGTGCTGAAAGTATACTTTTTGAATGTTTTCCTCATCTAAAGGGGGAATTTTAATAAAATAGTTCTTCCACCAACAGTTTAAGAATACTGGTTCAAAATCAGAATGCATCATTCCACACATTCAGCAGTGCTAGAGGATGGAATGCTGACAGGAAAAATCCATGTGCCATGGTGATCAGGCTGCACATGGCAGTATAACATGGATTAATGTAAGGCTGTTGGAACCCTAACAGCCAATCAGATTGCAGCATTTCTGAGACTCTTTTTATAATTTGTATTAAGTTCCAGCTTTCTTCCAGCTAGGCTGCTTCTGTCCTGAATTCAAGCATGGCATGCTTTTTAGAATCAGGATTTTAAACATATAAACTCTTTTTACAAAGTACCCTCTGCACTTTATTTATATCAACAGCCGGCAAACATGCTTGGCACTTTCTGATTGCTAAAGCACTATGAGCACTTTCTTAAGCAGTTTTTCTTATTCATGTGCAAATCACGCATTTTATTCAGCATGGCAGGCATTTAGCACCACATATGGACAGAAAATAAAAAATGTAAGAGAAAGAATAGTGAGAGGGGAGACTACCTAGGTATGTGGCCAATGTACTGAGTCATAAAATTGGAAATAAATAGGACAGGAAAATGACACTGCTGCAGCAGACTACTAAGAAAGAAAAGGGGAGACGTTAGAAAAATATGTCCTTGGGTGCTCCAGTTATACCTAACATAGAGCACAGCTCTGCCACAGCCTGCAGTTCAGTTTTATGATGTTCTCACACCAGACTTGTGGGAATAGAAGCCACATTCCTTTATGAAGTCACCCATGTACACCAGACTACAGCAGCACTGCTGCAGAGAAACCTCTACACTGAGAGTCCAGAGAATGGTGAAAACTGTATATTTTTATTCTTTTAAATTCCCTTAAGTTTGTTAGTTGTTGCTCCACCATAACTGCCCCTTCACTCAGGTCCAAGTCTTAGTCCTCTGGCATGGCACGGAATCTTCACATTGACCATGTACAACATTAATACCAGTGGCAAGCATCTGGCATTTACAATATTTTTTTTTTTTTATCCAATTGTTCAACCAGGTGAGACATACTAAGCTGAGAGCTTGTTTACAGGTGAACAAATGCTTGTTTTAAATTGCTGGTTAAGCTGATGCATGCTCAGAGAACTTTGCAAAGAGTTCAAAGTTCCATACTTCACACCAACTTTGCTGGTAAATTATAAATTCCCTGCATCTCCTGGTTCATAGGTCCAAAGCTGCTAATATAGTTTCTGGGAAATCTCCAACCAGAAGGACTTTAATTCTTGAAACCTACCCCACTCCCCAATCCAATGCATCCCACCCATGTTCTCCCTTAGTGGGCTTGATTAGACAGGTAACCAGCGCTGGAAGAAAATGGTTGCATTGATTCGGCCAACAGGGGCTGGGAGAAAAGAGAGAAAAGAGAGAGAGAGAGAGGGGTGCAGCATGGGTAGAGACAGGCGAGCTGGGCCAATCACAGGTGGGTGAGGGGGATTACATTGTAGCAAGGAAGGAGGCACAGGGAGTGGTTCATAAGGGAACCTTCAGCCCTCTTGCATTTAGGTTATTTTGGGGAGCAGAACCCATCAACTCACCCTCTGTTAGAGTTATGACATGGTGGACAGCACATGGGAGCAGGCTGGTGAGCAACATGGATACTGTCTTGGACATGCTTGCTACAGGGCTCATGAGGGATTTTTTTCCATAGTTTTTCCCAGAAATATTTTTTTACTGAGTAGTAACCCTTATCAGAGCTCATTTCAGGGTGTTTGGGATAATAAGAGAAAAAGGGCAGGGGCCCTGTAAAAGTTAAAGTAAGTTGGTAGTGGGGTATCATGTAACAGGCTGTCACACAAATGTGCAGAGCAACCTGGGTAAGCATCCAGAAGGAGAGGACACAATGCCAGCATGGTGAGCACCCAACCCATGGAGGGAAAGGGAAGTGGTAATCATACTGCCACACCCAGCATGGTGGAGTGTGGCACCTCCTTTCATATGAGGCCTCTTGTATATCTCACTGACCCCTGGTATGACTGGGGTGCCAAAAAAGGGGAAGGCCTTCATGGGAAGTTCCTCTAGATGTGTATGGGAATGCCCAGCAATGGTGGGGTTCAACATAAGAGCCTTCCCACTGCACACGAGGCACGCATATGCAAACTGCATAAGGCTTTCAATGAACATATGACTAAAGCCATTTAACCCATACAATGGTGCGATACTTGTCTACAAGCAGGGGTGCATGGGTTCTAAGCTAGTAAGTTGCCTTTAACATTTGTATGCCATTTAAACTTTTACTTTTCATTTTTATGTCATGAATATTATGTTTGTTGCCTTTGATGGTCGGACAGACTTCATTAGTTTCAGTGCAATGAGCTGTGGTAGAACACTTTACAAGCAAATAAACCTTCCCATCTACCTATGTACTTCCACTATCTTACAGACTCTGAAATACCTTGATTAACAGGAACATAAGAACAAATAAATGCTGACAAAAAGACCAAGGGTACACCATATTAGTCTTCTGGCATCAAGGTACAGTAACTGCAGCATTCAATATTGTGTCAAATATTGGTAACTCTATGGGATCCCAGTAGTCCCCAGTGCATTAAACGATGTACCCAATAATGTTATTCTCCATTAAGAGCAGCTCCAACTTGAATTAAAAACACTCTTGCACTTGAACTACCTTCTTTGGGAACACATTCCCTAGGTTAGCCTCTCTATGAGTGAAAACACATTTTCTCACATTACTCCATACTCTAGCCCTCTAAAGTATAGGGTATGTCTTCAAGTTATGTTACCCCAAACAAGCTATAAAGGTTTCCTCTGAGCCACTCTACCCAATCTTTAAAAAAAAAAATTTGAAATCCTATTTTATCTTAGCCTTTTTATAGGGAAAACAAACAATACACAGCCTGTCTATACATTCACCTTACTGTAAACTCTCCAGCCCCTTAATCACTGTATTTGCTCTGTGCTGCATCTGTTTATCTGCTGCAATATCCTATTTATACTTTGGCTGACAGAAATGCATACAATACTCCAAGTACAGCTTTACTAGTGTCCTATAAAGGGACAGAACTACACTACATCACTTTCAATGTATTTTCATTGGAGTTGTGTTAACCAGGTAGACCCATGAAGAAAAGAAGTTCCTTTATCAGGGACAAACCAGAGTTAATTACATTAAAAAATATTGCACATTACATACTTTCTAGGAAGCTGATACACATAACATGATGTACAGTAATAACTATCAGGGATAATATTATACAAGGTACATACAAATTACCAAGTTATATTGTAAACTGGGGATATTGCACATATAGGGTCATACAGGATAAGTAACAAGATTAATTAAAGGTAAAGGGTACATTCCAGCAGCTCAGACTTACACATCAGGAAAAAGTGTATATCTTGTGACAAGTTAATAGGTAAGGGTGACCAGTAATTTAGAGACACATTAGCCAGCTAAGTGAGCAGAGCAGGAAGTCGTGTCAGCGTTTGCATCTAACCTGAGTGAATCTTAATAAATGGGTCTTGATTTGTCCTGAACATAACTAGGTAGGAGCAATTTTGAACCTCTTGTTGAAGCTTGTTTCAGAGGAAAGGGGCTGGGACAACAAATGACCTCAAACCCAAGCCTGTCCTAGCCCATAGAACTTCAAGCAAGGGACAGCTTGAGAAGTAAATGAGCCATTTTTGGGGTTTAAATTTTAGTAGTCCCCTAAGATTGGAAAGGGTAGTTTCCTAGGTGAATTTGATGGTGAGGCAGAGTATCCATAGACCCGTCTTGCTTAGAGGGAGGGCCATTTTAAGGCAGTGAGAACTATGGTCGTCTGGGGTGGGGGGAACTGGATGGGACAGTGCATGAAACCCCTTTGATGCATCAACACTTTGGTGCAACACTTCTGTGGCAACTCTTGGGACTTTGGCACAGGTACTTACAACTTCCATAACAATAGTCAGCTTCCTATATGGTCTCCTTGCCATTACCTGTCTGTATGTGTTTGTTTTGCCCTATTCCCAGCCCTGCTTTAAAACTGGTTAATAAACGGTTAAGTCAGTCAGCCAGTCATTCCCCACGCATTGGTTCACAGCACAGAAGAGTGACAGTTTTCACTCTAATAATGGATACTTTTCTACACATTTTCTGTATGCTTAGAACTGGGCTTTGGCAGGAAGAGGGGAGCCTATTAAAAAGAGGGTGGTGAAGGGTGGGGTTTAATACTTATGGTGTGTGTGGGGGGATTGGGTAGGGGATGTAGAGGGACATGTGATTTTGTGGGCTGGGAGAAGGAATCAGTTACACATCATGTACACAGATGAGTGAAGACACTTGCTCAATGGGGGGACAATTTTCTTTTCTCATAAGTTTTCTATATGCTTGTCATTATAGATTAGAGGCTTTGGGGTCTAAGCATTCAATAGAATGTAATGAAGTGTCAGAGTTTCATTTATGGTTTGTGGAGATGGGGTGGTGGGGACACTTGATTTTGCTGGTGGGGAAGGGGTCATTTTAAAGATTGCAACCTCACCGGGTTAACAATAGCAGAAGGCAGATGGGCATCTAACAGGGGGATGGGTTAAGGGATACTGTTTTAAACTATGTAGCATGGTGGAAGGGAGGTGAGTGTAGGTGCTTCACAGGGTGGGGTAGTTTTCTTGTTTAGTTAACCTTTTTTTTAATTGCTGGTAATGCTGATACATGGTCAGGGAACTTTGCAAAAATGTACTTAGTGCAACGTTTCCTACTTCACACCAAATTTGCTGGCCCATTATAAATTTGCTGCATCACCTTGCTAATAGGTCCAAGCTCCTAATATAGCTAGCTACTAATGTAGTTTCTGGATGATTTTCAACTAGAAGGACTTTAGCTATTGGAACCAACAATCGCCCCTAAGTAATCTGGTACATCCCGTCCCTGTTCTCCCTTAGAGAGGGTGGGTTAGACAAATTACCTGAGCTGAAAAAAACTGGTTGCACTGTTTGGGCCAGCAGGGACTGGGAGGAAAGAGAGAGGAGCAGTATGGGTGGAGGCAGTAGGGCTGGACTGATCACAGGGGGTGAGGGAGATGACCTGACAGCAAGGGAGAGGCACAGGGGGTAGTTCATAAGGTAGTCCATCAGCCTCCTGCACTCAGGATTTTTTGGTGAGCAGAACCCACCAACCCTCCCTCTGTAACTGTTACAAAAAGATGGACAGCATATAGGAGAAGGCTGGTAAGCAACATAGTTACCATCCGGGAGATGCTCACTACAGGGTTCATGAGGGAATATTTCCCAGTTTTGCTAATAAAAGATTATTTGTTGAGTAGTAAGCCACATCAAAGCTTAGTCCAGGGTGCTTGGTATAGTAAGAGAAGAGGGTCAGGGACTCTGTCAAAACCAATGTAAACTGGTGGGGTGTCTCACGTAACAGGTTATCACATAAATGTACAGGGCAACCTGAGTTGGCATCCAGAAGGGGAGAACACAATGCCAGCACAATGAGCACCCAACCCATGGAGGGAAAGGGAAGTGGCATTCACACTGCCACACCCAGCATGGTGGACTGTGGCACCTCCTGTTTGTATAAGACTTCTTGTATATTTCACTGACCCCTAGTATAACTGGGGTGCCAAAACTGCATAAGGCTTTCAATTAACATATGACTAAAGCCATTTAACCCATACAATGGTGTAATCTTTGTCTACAAGCAGGGGTCCATGGGTTCTAAGCTAGTAAGTTGCCTTTAACAACTGCAGGCCATTCAAACTTTTGCTTTTCATTTCGTTTTAATGTCTGTGTGCCTTTGGTGGTCTGAGAGAACTCATTAGTTTCAGTGCAATGAGCTGTGGTAGAACTCTTTACAAGCAAATAAACCTTCCCATCTACCTATGTACTTCCATCACCTTACAGACTCTTAAATACCTTAATTAATAGGAACATAAGAACACATAAGTGCTGACAAAAAGACCAAGGGTGCACCATGTTTGTCTCCTGGCATCAAGGTAGCTACCACATTCAATAATATGTAAAATATTGGTAACCCTGTGGGAACATGAAATGCTGAACCCAGTAGTGTTATTCTCTATGAAGAGCAGATCCAGCACACTTGTAATACTTTCTTTGGGAACTCATTCCCTAGGTTAACCTGTCTATAAGTGAAAACAAGTTTTCTCACATTATTCCTCACACTATCCCCTAAAGTATATGGTATGGTGTCTACTCATACTGCCTGCAGACAAGCTGTAAAGGTTTCCTCTGATCTACCTTAGCTGATCATTTTAAACATTTGAAAAAAATAAATCTTAGTCTTCCTTTTTACAGGGAAAACATACAGTACACAACCTGTCTTAGCAGTCTGCTTAGTGTAACCTCTCCAGGCCCGTAATTACTGTCTTTGCTCTATGCTGCATATTTTTGTCTGCTGCAATATCCTGTTTATACTTTGTCTGCCAGAAATGCATGGAGTTCTCCAAGTACAGCCTTTTAGTGTCCTATAAAGCAACAGAACTACATCACTTTCATGGCATGTTGATTTATTTGGAATTGTGTTAACCAGGTGGACCCAAAAGGAAAAGAAGTCCCTTTTTCAGGGGCAACCCAGAGTTAATTACATCCAAAACTACTGCACATTACTTACTTTCTCAGAAACTGATACACATAACATGAATGTACAGTAATAACTATTGGATATAACATTGTGCAAGGAACAAATTGCCAAGTTACATTGTAAACTGGCAATGCAAATCGCCAGTAACTGCAAGGCCTTGCATATATGGGGTCCTATAGGACAAGTTACAAGATTAATTACAGATAAAGGGTATATTTCAGCAGTACAGACTTAGACCTCAGGAAAAAGTGCATGCCATTTGGCAAGTTAAAAGGTAGGGGTGACCAGTAATTTAGAGACACATTAGTCAGTTGAGCAAGCAGAGCAGGAAGTTGTGTCAGTGTTTGTATCTACACGGAGAGAATCTTAGTAAATGGGCCTTTATTTGTCCTAAAAATAGCTAGGTAGGAGCAATTTTGAACATCTTGGGGAAGCGTGTTCCAGAGGGTCATGGCTGGGACAACAAATGACCTCAAACCCAAGCCTATCCTGGTGGCTGGAACATCAAGCAAGAGACAGTTTGAGGAGCAGAGGAGCAATTATTGGGGTTCAAATGTGATTAACCCCTAAGACTGGAAGAGGTAGTGTCCTGGTTGAGTGTGAAGGTAAGACAGAGCAGCGGATAGACTAGTCTTACCTTGGGGGAGGGCCTGTTCAAGGCAGAGAAAACTGTGCAGTGGTATTCCCTGGGGTGGGTGCCAACTGTAAAATGCATGACTCTGTTATACAGTACATTAAGTCTATAAAGCTCAGTTTCATTTAGGGAGTGAAGTAATGGAGCACCATGAATTAGCACAGGCAGCAGCATCCTAGTGGCAATGGCTAGTTGTGCCTCCTCGGTGAGGTAGGTATTGAGCCTGCAGAGTAAAATCAAAAGTTTTGCTAAAAGACTTTGTAACATCATCCATATGAGGTTTCAAAGTTAGGTCTTTGTCTAGAGGAACCCTAGGTATTTCACTGAGTTAGCCACTTCTACCTGAATACCTTTTTGGCATTTAGAAAAAAGCTTATTATTTATAAATCAAGTTTCAAGGAGTTTAAAATTATTGTGTAAGTTAAGGTTAATCTGATTTAGGTCAGAAGAGCTTCTGTGGGAAGACTTCTGGTTCTGGTTGCCAAGAGATGGAAGCCTAAGCTGGGAGCTCTCGACTCAACCACTGCTAATCCATCGGAATCCAGATCATCAACATTGACACCCTGTCAAAAACCAATCGATCAAGGACTTTATCATGTCTCCTAAACTACAGCACAAAGATGGATAGAATAACTCTCATCCAAAGCTGAAATTCCCTTCTCAAGGTCCACAGCAGCAGGCCGTGCTCTGCGCAGGGATCACCAACTTAATATCCCAAACTCCCATGGCTCAAGCTAGCACTGAAGAAGACTTCAAAATTATGTCTAAAACTCTATGCCGCACTCTCCAACAAATAAATGAGACCTTAACTAGATTGGAACAAAAAGCCACGGAGGACAGAAAATGTATAACAGACCTATCCGAACGGACTGATCGTTTGGAAAATTCAGTGTCCAAATATACAGCACTTACTGATACCCACAATGCAAGGCTGAGAGATCTTCATCACAGAGAACTGGCTCTGTTGATACAATTGGAAGATCTTGAAAATAGCAATGGGCAAAATAACTTACACCTGCGTGGTTTGCCAAAAGGCACTGAAATGGGAGCCATGACACTATTTATGGACAGCTTCCTAAAAGAAATCCTTAATCTAGACAAATAAAGAGATCTGGGTATAATTCATGCCCATAGATCCTTAATCACAAAACCTAAAGAGCCTAAGGCTCGACCCCTTCAGTAGTCCTGGCCTTTATTGGCTACAGGGTCAAAGAGAAGTTACTTCGAGCTGCCAGGTCTAAAAAGCAAGTCCTTTTTGGTGATGTTCACCTTTTTTTCACCAAGATTATGCCCCCAAACTTTAGCCCGCAGGCAGAAAGCATATAGTGTGGTTAAACTCATAAGACAAGCAGGACACCAAGCACAACTCAAATGCCCTGCTAGAATTAAAATTAATACTTCAGAAGGTTGCAGAGGTTTCAGGAAGTAGCAGAGGTGGTAAACTGGGCCAAGAAACATGGACTGCTTATCCCTGAAGATGGCACTGGAGCATCAGATAGATCCCTCACGAAGTAATCCTGGCAAGTGAAGGGTACCAACTACAGATGGACAACGAGGGCAAGGGAATTCAAAACAGCATGGGACAGTGCTCACAACAAAGAGATCCCCCGTGGACTCAATCCACATGCAGCTCCTCTCGTGGTCCATCCAGATAAAGCTACAACTGAAACTGGCTGAGTACTTTTTCCTTAAACAAACTTTTCCTTTTCTCTTGCCTAAGTTGAGATCCCTTGAAAGGAGGAAGGGAGTATTTTGACACTCCATCCTGGTGACTGCCCTTGACATAGCGGCAGGGGAGGGAGCAAAGGTTTCACTTTTGGCTGTGTTTCAGCCCTAGATCGTTTTCTTTACTTTCCCTTTTTGCTGTTTACTATAACTCTTTATAGCAAGAAATGCAACGCACTAAATATTAAGGAATGGGGGACTTACTAACAGTGCTGAGGACTTGAATTGCCATATCTTTGACCTAGCAGCCTGGATGTTTCTTTATAATGTGTTTATAAACCGCTTGGTTTATATGACTATAGCATTTACCCCTTTGTTTTTTTTTTTCAGCATACAAAGATAAATATTATACTAATTCTATTTAACAGAGCTGGATCCGGTGGATAGATTATGTGGAGGGAGGTTTCTCGGTTGGGGGCATCCTTCCCTCTTTGGGGTAGGGGGCTTCTGGCAGGGCAGGGTGGTCCAGAGGAGGCTGATTAGTATGAGCTACCTTGTCTGGGGGACTCCTGTTTGAGCTGCTGCAGGGTGGGCAAACGTGGCACTCTAATGCTGGGGGGGGTCTGACCTTCTCCCTGTTGCTATGTGTTTGGCTCCTCAGATGGGCACCCCTGAACCATTCATAGGAGGGGCACTGACTCCAAGTGGATCCTGCTATTTTTTGAGGCATGAAAGTGCAATTCTCAGGACGTGACTTTCTATTTTGGGCTGTTATGCCCAGAATATTGCAGTCACCAATGGGGGAGTGGAGCTGGGGCATCGAAAGGTGCCTCATGACGTCCCACCAAATCTTTTGTTATGGTAGGTCCCTCTGTGGCCTATGAAATAAATGTTTTATTCTGGCATGCCCAAGAAAGCATGACAACGGAGTCCCTCGGTCTGTCAGCCCCCTTATTACTCCTCTAAACAGATGCTGACGTACTGGAGGGGAAGGATGTGTCCTGGGGGGAGTGGTTGGAAGCAGAGTGGAGAGAGGAGAAGGACCTCATGGCAGGGATTGATGCATGGCCAGGCCACGTGGCTTGGATGGGTCACCACCCAGACTGGCAAGGGCTCTTCTCTATAACATAACATGACAGGGAATGTTAGGCTCCTCCCAGGCTGTCTCTCACCCTACGGGGCTCCGCCCCTGCCGACTGGGGGGGGGGTGCTTTACAGGCTGGTTCCTGCCTAACCTCCCACATTAGCATAACAGATCATTAAATCCTTTGAATCAAACCTTGGCTAATGGCTAGTCTTGATTCCCAAGGTGACCTGAAACTACCCAGCTGGGACACTCAACATTCTAGTGGATTTGTTCTGGTGGGGAGACTACAGATATAGTCTCCTACCACACCTCATAGAGATACTCCAGAGGTGTGGAACAGGGTATATATACACCTTGAAGTATCTCCAGTGCTCGATCTGCTACTTAGATGGCAACTTGTACATAGTTTTGAAAGGTTTATGATGTGTTGTTTTGATTTTCAAATGTTTAGATTGTTCATGCAGGCTATTAGATATCCTCGGACAGTCTGACATATGATTAATACATCAATATGTCAGACTTAAAAATAATTTCTTGGAACATAAGGGGTATTAACAGTCCCATCAAGAGATCATGAATTATCCAAGACCTACAGCGGTAACATGCCTCTGTAGTGTTTCTACAAGAGACGCACTTGAGTGCTGAAGAACCAGAAAGTTACATAGAAGTTGGGTGGGGGAGGTGTATGCAGCTGAGTACCAACAACAACGTAGCTGAAGGGGAGTAGCCATATTAATAAGAAGAGATGTCCCTCTTAAGGTTTTACAGGTGGACTCTGACCCAGAAGGCAGATATGTGAGACTCATAGGAGAATATAGGGGTCAGAAGTTCAAGTTCAAGTTCAAGTTTATTGCAGGAAAACTCCATTGAGCAAGCTCATTCACAAGGAGGTCCTGTGACATAAACACTTAAAGTACAAACACAGATAGGTAATAACAGTATATACATGAAATGCACATTACATGATACAGGCTGGATATACCTACAAGGGTACCACATAGGGTGACCGCAGGTGGTAAACACTGATATGAAACAGGGAAGCGACTTACAGGTTGCATACTGATAAATGAAACATGATGACTGGTGTGTGCAATACATATATTTTGGCAGCTAGAACAAACAACAGACTACAACTGATATGGGGGGAGGAGTGATTTGATAGAGTAGCAGTGGAGCGTAAGCATAGATAAAGCCAGGAGTAGAAGGGGAAGAGAAAGCAGTTAATATGACAAATCAATTACACCTTACCAGTGGATAAATATGGCACACTTGGGGAAGGAAGAGACTTAATAATGAGTTACAGGTGTCTTTTATTTTGGCGAACTTAGCGATTTGTAGAAGTTTATTGAAACTGTGCTAGTTAGTTTCAGTATGGTTTGCAATTGGTTCCAAATGGAGGAAGGGCATATGCACAGCACGCTACCAAAGGAAGTCTGCGTCCTGGTATGTCAAGCATAATAAAGTCAGATTTTCTTAATGAGTATGCACTATGTGAGATACTAATAAGGAAGAGAGATAGCTTGGAAATTTCTGCAGGAGCAGTTTAAGAGTCCATAGCCCAGCATGGAGCAGGCGTCTAAGTAGTAAGGGATGTTCCTTAACAGCTGCATAAGTCACAGTGGTCACGAGCAGTGAGGAGTTGGTAATGAACCGTAACGCATGGTGATAAAGGATGTCCAGTTTACTTAGATTTGCAAGAGTGGTGGAGGAATAGATTACATCGCCAATAGTCGAGTAGGGGGAGAAAAAGTGGCCTGTCACAAGCTTGTTTCGAGTTTCAAGGGGAAAAGGGGCCTATTTCGTAGAAGAAACCTAACCTTGTTTTTAACCTTCTAGGACATCTTCGACGTGGTCATTGAAAGATAATTTATTGTTGATCAGATACCCAGATATTTAAATTTGGTTACAACTTCCAGAGGCTCATTTAACGTGGTGACAATGAAGTCTTGGGCAAGGGTATTGCGGGGGCCTGTGACAGTACTGCGGGAGAATATCATCGCTTTAGTCTTCTTAGCATTGAGCAGAAGCTTTGCCTTTATTAGATTATGCTCAAGTTGTGCTTGAAGCACTCCCTTGACTTCAGATAACGATGAGCCAGAAGTATACAACACGGTATCATCTGCAAAAAAGTGCAGATTGGACGTAGATATGTTAGCATCTAAGTCATTAATGTACAAAGAAAACAAGATAGGGCCTAAGATGGATCCTTGGGGGACTTCTCTTGCAACTGGCAAGGCAGCAGAAAAAAAGCCTTCCGCCTTTACTTTTTGGAATCTTCCAGTTAGGTAGCTAGAGAACCACTGGGTGGTATGGTATGTGGCACCCAACTTTGCAAGGCAATTGACTAATAGTTTGTGATCAACAGTATCAAAAGCTTTGCTGAGGTCCAAAAAGACTGCACCAGTTACCTTCTTAGCATCTATAGCAGAGATCCAATCATTGGTTACTTTTGCTAGTGCAGTGATTGTGCTATGATTAGCCTGGAAGCCAGACTGAGCTGGGTTAATGAGAGAAGGTTTCCAAGTGAGATTTTAACTGAATATGGATCAGTTTTTCGAGAACTTTAGAAAGGATAGGCAATATGGAGATAGGCCTATAGTTGTTTAAATCGCATGGGTCACCAGATTTAAATAGAGGAGGATATGTGCTGATTTCCAGCAGGATGGCACAGTAGCAGATGTAATGGAAAGATTGAAGATGTGGAGAATTGGGGCAGTGAGATGGGCGTAGCCTGACCTTAGGGAAAAAGGGTTCCAGGCCATTGTCCCTGTGCTTTTTGGTTCTGTTAAGAAGAGAATCTTCTACTTCTTTATAAGTTATCTCATGCAGTTGGAAGGGGCTGGGTGCAGGACTAGATGTAGGGGAGGGTATGCTGGCTCACCGCAGCACCAGCATAAGGTGACGAGTCAAAAGCTAATCCAGCTGTGGCAAAGTGGGAGTTACGTTCCTCCAGGATTAGGGACTTGTTTTCCACAATCTTGCCACTTGCAACTATCTTTGTTGGGACAGAGGAGGCCATGGGCCGTCCTTCTATAGCTTTGATAGTCTTCCATATTTTATGAGGGTTACCTTTAGCTTGTTTGAGAGTAGAAATATAATAGTTAGCTTTAGCAGAGCGAAGTTTTTTCACACAGTTATTCCTGGCTGTTCTAAAGGCCTGCCAATCCGAAGATTCTTTGGAATGTCTAGCTTTAGCCCAGAGCTTATCTTGAGCTATAAGGGCTGCCTTGAGATCCAAGGTGAACCAGGGGTTGGAATTGTTCTGTACCCTTACTTTGATGAAAGGGGCATGCTTATTTATTATTGTAGTGAGTTTGTCATTAAGGATGTAAGCTGCCTTGTTGACATCTTTGGCTAGGTAGAGATCTTGCCATCTGATCATGCTCAGGTCAGATAGGAAGTTTACTGCACTGAATTTGCGGAAGGATCTTTTTGTTATAAAGATGGGTTGCGGCCGGGCCTTAATTTGAGATCTTATGCAAGCAACAATTCCATGATCGCTCATGTCGTTGTGAAACACTGCCAAATGAGATATTTTGTGTGGATGGGTGGTTAGTACCACATCTAGAATGGAACTGTTGGCAGTATTTAGAGTGTTGTTCCTAGTAGGTTCACTGACTAATTGCCCAAGACCTAGTTCATTACAAAGGGATTTGAGGCCGTGTGATTTAGGTGACAGCCAGTCCATATTTAGATCTCCTAGAAATATTGTTTCAGTTTTTGCATCTACGAACATGGATTTCAAAAGATTAAGGACTTCATCACCACTAGACGGGGGTCTATAGCCACCTAGGATAGTGATACATTCCAAGGAGGAGATGAAGGCTCAATGAAACTAACTCAAATTCCTTGGCTAGAGATTTGCAACTAATATTGGTGACCAAGTACTTAGATTGGTGATGAATAACCACACCGCCTCTAGACTCTCTATCTGCTCTAAATAAATTGTAGCACTGCAGTGATATTTGTTGATCAGTGTTCGTCTTTTAACCACGACTCAGTAATTATGATAAGGTCAGGGTTAGCGTGTACGGCCCAGGCTTGCAGCTTGCAAGTTTTTAAGGCAGGCTAAAATGTTGACCATCATCATTTGAGACCTGTAGCCTCAACAAAATCGATGAGGCGAGGTAAGTTGTAGGGGGCCAGGTTAAGCTCCACATTTCCTGAGCAGAGAAGAAGCAGAAGTATAACTTTCTTTAAGGAGCTTATAAGAATGGAGACTGCTTTTTTATTTCTTTGCGGCAACCCATATCGTGCTGCGCAAGAGGTGGCATCACTGTAATGACAGTTGATCATGATCAATGTAAGTGCTTCAGTAGACATAGGTGAGGACAGTAGCAAGGGGGTGTAGGCTAACGGGGGGGAATAGGCTAAAAGGGGAGAGGAGAATGATATAGTGTCTGCACGGTAGACCGTTATAACATTAGGTACTGATAAGGTACATTGGAGAACTGAATTGCATTGAGGTACTTCGAATTGCACTGTATTGCTGAAAACTCTGCACCTTAGGAGCAATAAAAACACAATAAGGAGAGCCATGATCCCAGATTGAGTGGTCTCTGATTTGTATTAGTGCAATATTTTCTAGGCAAGTAATTTGCCCACCTAGGTACTCACTTAAAACCTAGATGAGAAAATACAGCAGAAAGGGGAACAAGGAGAGCAGGAGCAGCTTAGTTAGTGGTGGGGCTCAAGAGATATTCACACAGGGCAGTCTTATTGGCCACACTCAGATACCAATCATATGTTGGCAGCAGTCAAAACTAGGCTAATGAAGCAGTAATATGATATAGGAGGTGGATCATGAGTGTATTTAAAGGAGGCCTGGGAGAGGGGGGGTGGTGGGTGGGAGAAAATTTAAGGTCAGAGCTAGAGCTGAGAAGTCAGAATTAAGAAGGGAACACTGTAACAGGCTATAGAGAAGGTGCCTCAATCAGAGCAAAGCAGGCAAGCGGGCGTACCAATCACAATTCCCCTATGGCAGTGCAGCACCAATCAAGGGTGCCCAGGCAGGCTGGCTCTCTGCAGAGGATTCTATCGGTATCTATCCGTATGACAGCGCAGCGTAGGTAATAATAGGGTGCTCAGCGTCTATCTGACTTGAGTCTGAAGGGTGGATGGCAGACACTGAGGCCTCCTGTTTTCAGCTGCAGAGCTGTCGCACAGGCAGTTTTAAGGAAGTTGTCAGCCTGTTGAGTGAAGCTTAGGGGAACCTCAACTACAACCACCCCTTGTAGCAGCACTGGGAAAGAAGTAGAATGATAATGCAGGCCATATTGCCCACAAATGAGTACAGGGAGTTATGTAGAAGACCAAGAATCCCTCTAGTGGCAGGTCTGTATAACCTGCTAATGGAAAACTAGCCACTTAAAAAAAAAAAAAAGGTAGTTAGACTTATCGGCGCCAAGGCAGAGTGCTTGGATGGGGCGCTGCAGGAAGAGCAGTCAGACAGAAGAGGTGTAAGCACTTTAAAACAGTAGTAGAAATTACAATCCAGCTAATACAGTTGAATAACTTCTAATAACACAGTTGAAATGTGCTTAGTTCTATCGAAAATCTAACAAAGTGCCAGGTGTCTATAGCAGGGGAAAAGTCCTGGCCAATCAGAGTGGGTTTGCTGGAAGCACCCGTGTTCCGATTGGCTGCGCTGTCCCGTACCTTCCAAGGAGCTGCAGGAGGGTGTCCTGGTCTTGGTCGGTGGCTGGCTGGGTGCCGGCCGACCGTGGGTGAGCTGAAGCAGCCCTGTTCAGGGGCAGGCAGCTGGAGAGAAGAAGACAGAGCAGGTCTTAAATAGCACAGAGGTAAAGGGGGTTAGATTTGAGCAGTTTAGTAAGACAAAAGGTAGTTAGACTTATCGGAGTCAGTGCCCCTCCTATGAATGGTTCAGGGGTGCCCATCTGAGGAGCCAAACACATAGCAACAGGGAGAAGGTCAGACCCCCCCAGTATTAGAGTGCCACGTTTGCCCACCCCACAGCAGCTCGAACAGGAGTCCCCCAGACAAGGTAGCTCATACTAGTCAGCCTCCTCTGGACCACCCTACCCTGCCAGAAGCCCCCTACCCCAAAGAGGGAAGGACGCCCCCAAGAAGTGAATATTTTTGTATTTTTATGCCCCAAATGAAGAACAAGAGAGGGCACCCTTCCTAAGCAAAGTAATCTCTGACTCTGTCCCAGATCCTCATAGTCTAATATTGATAGGAGGAGACTTCAGATCTGTACTAGACCTTCATCCTGACAAATCTGTAGGCCCAGCCAGGGCTTGTAGGGTCATTTCCAGACTGTGCTCTGAATTATCATTGGTAGATGCCTAGAGATTCACTAGACCGAAAGAAAGATATTACACATATTACCCGCCTAAGTACAGAATGTACTCTAGAATAGATTTTTTTCTATTATCATCTAATACCTTACAGTATCTCACCAGGGCTGACATAGGGAATATATGTTTATCGGACCATGCCACAATCTCCTTAGAGGTTGAACTGACATCTAAACCCCCATAGTCTATATGGTGCCTCAATGTCAGCCTGCTGAATAATGTAGATTTTAAAGATTTAATTCCAAAGTCTATGGAGGAATTCTTAGCCTTTAATCCAGCAGAAGGCATGGAGGCAGGAGTCAGATGGGATGTCCTTAAATGTTATTTAAGAGAAATCATTATTAAATAAGCATCTTGGAATAAAAAAATCTAAAATTAAAGAAAGACTTGAACTAGAAAAGAAAATCTCTCAATTAGAAGTGTCCCATCAAAATAACTTAAACCAACCTACTAAAATAGAACTAGACCGGCTAAAAATCAAACTCAACAAAATCCTAGATATGCAAGTCGAAGGCCAGCTTCAATATGCTAAGCAAAAATACTATGAACAGGGCAATAGGGCTGGAAAATGTTTAGCGTGGCAGCTTCGCAAGGAGAAAACCTCTCGGGCAGTGTTGAAGCTGCATACCATAGGTGACACCACTACGACTTCAGCCCCCCCATCACTGCTCAGTTTCAAAAATACTACACAACCCTCTACCAGGCAGAAAGAGGTCCCAGTCATCAACAAAAAATTATTTCCTACCTAGAAAAACTGAATATCCCAAAAATAACAGAGGTACAGAAATTGGCAGTGGAAACACCCATTTCTAAAGCAGAAATCATACAGAAAATTAAACAAATAAAAAAATGGGAAGGCCCAGGAATGGATCGCCATGTAGCTGAATTTTACAGGGAATTTACTGACCCCTTGTTGTCGACACTATTAGATGCTTTTAACGAACTGCTGGAAGGGAAGGGGACAGCCCCCAGGTCTTGGAACCAGGCCCAGATCTCTGTCATTCTCAAACCGGGCAAAGACCAGGAAGACTGTAAATCTTACCGACCCATCTTCCTGCTCCCAGTGGACCTAAAGGTTTTTACAGGGAGCATGGCAGACTGCCTACAAAAAGTTGTACAAGCTCTGGTCCATAGGGACCAAACTGGTTTTATTTCCGGCCGCTACCTACAAGACAATATACGTCATTTATTAAATGTTGTTTCAGCCCAAACAATTAGTAAACAATTTAAATTGGCTATCAATATGGATGCTGAAAAGGCTTTCGACAGGGTCAACTGGATTTTTCTAATGGAGACCCTGAAGAAATTCGGCTTAGGAGACAAATTTGTATCTACCATCAAAGCCCTCTATAACACTCCGGAGGCCAGAATAAAGGTGAATGGACATCTCTCTGACAGATTTCCCCTTGCAAGAGGAACAAGGCAGGGCTGCCCCCTCTCCCCACTCCTCTTTGCATTATCCCTTGAGCTATTGGCAGTGGGCATCAGAACACATCCCCTCATTAAAGGGGTGAAGGTGGAGGGCCACATCCCAAAAATTGCATTATACACAGATGAATCCTTATTTTTTATTTCAGACCCAGAGACCTCAGTCCCAGCTCTCCAAGGAATGCTAGAAAATGATGGCACTCTGGCTGGCTACAAAATTAATCTTTCCAAATCCAAGGCTCTTATCCTGAGTAAATTCCCCTTTAAAATGCCCTTTGTATGGGCCCACAAAAATACTATCTGTTAATGTCTCTGTAGATCTAACTCAGCTTCACAAAAATAATTACCTAAAACTATTTCAAAACCTTCAGGCAGACATGGCCAGATGGCAGTTATTACCCCTGACACTATATGGGAGATCAAAAACTCTCAAAATGAATGCCTTACTAAGGCTCCTCTTTCTTTTTCAAACCCTCCCTTTACAGCCTCCCAGAGAATTCTGGACGGCTTTACAAAAGGTGACACAGAAGTTCCTTTGGAACAACAAACACCCCAGATTAGTCAGAAACATATTACAACCCCCTTGGGAAAGAGGCGGATTGGCCCTCCCGCACTTCTATCTTTACTTTGTGGCAGCCAGAGGGGCACAGCTATGTACTTGGGCCAAATGCAGAGAAGATTCTGGGTGGTATCCCCTAGAAGAAGAATCTCTTAGGGAATGGGTGCTTTGGGCCTTCCTGACCAATCGTATACCGCTAGGCATACAAGGCTCTCTAACAAACCCCTGGGTTACCCACTCCTTAGCAATTCTGAAAAAAACTCAGAAAGCTTACCCACACCCAAGAGGGCCAAGGCCCTTTATCCCTGATTATGTTTGAACCATCTTTCGCCCCACCTAAATCAGACTCTGGTTTCCAGTTCTGGGCTGCCCATCGACTCTCAACATTTGCACATTGCATAGATAACAGCAAGTGCATGTCATTTGCACAGCTGATGAACAGGTTTCAGCTCCGTAGGGAAGACCACTTTAGATATCTCCAGATCCATCACTACATATTATCTGCTAACAGGTTACAAATGCTGAGTAGAGACAGAATGGAACTTGAAAACTTTTTTTATTATTGTATTACAATTAAAGACAACACCCACCCTCTTTCACAATTATATAAAATTTTAATTAGCACCAACCCATCTGGTCTGGAACAGATTAAACAAAAGAGGGAAGACAAACTATAAACCCCTATATCTCAATTCATTTGGGACAGAAGACTGAGCAGAGGATGGCCAGTAACTAGTTCACCAACCTGGTCAGAGTTCCACTGGAAAATTGCATTAAGATTTTTTCTTACTCCCACTATAGTAAAATACTTTGGATGCAACCAGTCTGATCTGTGCTGAAGGGGATGTGGGAACATAGGAACTCAGACACATATATTCTGGGCCTGTCCCAAAATTCCCCTATTCTGGATGGAAATCCACACATGGATCCAAAACATTACAGGCCTACAAATCCCGTTTATGAGGTCGGACCTGTTACTGGGCCTTCCGACCTTACTTTTTGGACCTAGACAGTCCACCAAACTGGCCCAAATGATGAGGGTTGCAGCACTGAACTGCATAACATCAAGACAGTTGTCTCGAGCTGGCCCAGTGGCACTAAAGGTTGAGGCGCTGGACGCCACACCTTGTGGCACGCCGGTGACATGGGTTCGGGAATGAGCCCAGGTCGTTGGGGGTCGGCAGGGAGGGTGAAGGATTGAGCATCCCTAGGACTGCTCTCCTTCACTGGGAAGGGGGGATTTCACCAGCTGGTGTACTGGTGACCTCTAGTGGAGGCTGGAGGCACTACAGTGCTCAGCCACGAGACGCTGGGGATCAGAGCTCCGGCAGACGTCTTCCGGGGGTGCACGCCAGTGTGCATCCGCTGAGCTGGACGTCATTGCATGACCGAGCTCCTTGGGAGTTCAAGAAAAAGTGGAAAACAATGGCGTCATGGATAGGCGATGGCACCGAGCCCCCCATGCCCTTTGCTGGGCCATCCCCATCTGTCCTTCCAGGTCCTTCACCTCAGTCCTGCTCTGCAGCTGGAGTCTGAATCTAAGAGCATCCAAGAGGTGGTGGGTGACCCACCCTGGGAGGGTTAGACCAGGGGTGCTGGCTGCAGGGAGATGAGAAAGAGAGGTGGTTCAGTTCGGGGGGCCTCTGGCGTGCAGGATAAGGACGCAGATGCCCGAGAGAGTTCCATGGGGGCTGCGACCGGAGGGAAATAAAGTTGAAAAAAAAAAATAGACAGTTGTTTCCGCTCCATCCCACAGTGCAGGACTGGTTGTCCAGAGTGAATCAGCTGGAAGCTACGGAACAAATCACTAGTATATTGAGATTACAAAGTGAAAATTTTATTCAAACATGGTCTCCATGGCATCAATATTTACAAGGACAGGCTGATACCCCATAACAAGAATTAAGATGATGTTCAGATTTTACAGTTTAAATCTGTACCAATAGAGGATATGACTTTCCTTTCAGCCTGTTTTTTCAGTTTCTCTATATTTCTTAATGTTTTGAGATTTAAACCAAAGTATATTTTCCCATAAAGCTAGTTTAGCAGGAAGAGTTATCCCCTTGGGGAAATAAAGCAACCATTTTAATCACTTAAAAAACGGATTACCAGAGTTTAATGGAAATACATGCATTTGTATTTTCTACTATTAATAAGAGTTTGTCAATCAGATGACAAGTCTGTATTATCAGCAATTCAGAATTGTAAAACACGTCTGATGTACAATAAACTTGAAGTTTTAAAAAAAAAGAAGAGCTTCTGTATAAAACAACATCATCTGCATAACGTTGCAACTTGGTACCCCTACAGTTAGCAGGCAGATCATTGTATAGCAAGATGAGCAGGGGACCTATGGATTCTTGAAGCACACCAACAGTTATGTCTTTAAGACCAGATATGCCATCTTGCCTCGAACCAGTTTTTTCCTGCTAGACAGGTAGTGCTTAAACCAGCTGTAGGCAAGACTGCCAAGACCTAGAGCTTAACCAATAGAAGGATGGCTAACCATGTCAAATGTCTTTGAGGGATCCACAAAAATGGCTCCTGAAGATAGCTCTTGATCCATTGCCCCAAGAATGTATGAGGGTAGTCAGTCCAGAGCAGTATCCATTATGTGGCTCTTTCTAAAACCATGCTGGACATTAGATAGGGTGTTACTGATTTCTAGGAAGCCATGGAGATGGTTACAAAAAGGTCTCTCTTGTATCTTTGTAAGGGAGCAAAGGAAGGAAATGAGCTGATAGTTCTCATTTAGGTCTTTAGACCCATGTTTATGTATAGGAACAACTGTGGCAATTTTCCATTTTTGGAGGACAATGCGCTGGAGTAATGATTTGTTAAATTGATTTCTGAGGGGAATGACAATCACTGAAGCAGTGATATTTAGGAATTTTAGCTCAAGTTTGTCATAGCCTGGGGTACCACTATATTTAATCTGTCTCAGTTAGGTGAGAACCTCCTTCAGATAGTCAGAGTTAACTTTAAATTCTGCAGTAATAGCAAGAACAGGGGCTCCAGAACATTATTTTATGAGACAGTTAATCTGCATTCAGAAGTTTTTTGGATCAATTTAGAAAACTTCTTTTAGCATTTTTAGGTTTGATTTTCAGGAGTTTCCATGCTTTCTATGGCTGTGTGTCCCTTGTAATGTAGCCCAGCATTTGATTTGTCTTACTGTACTTATGACTTCTGCACATCAGTGTGAATCAGTTGCCCCATTTCTCCAACTGTACTTTAGTTTATAGGTATAATGCATGTATTTCATAATGCTTAGCAATTTTAAAGATTTTAGAAGTTGTAATAACTTTTTCTAGCAGCTTGGGAGTAAGTACAGTGTATGTTACCTACCAAAACAGATGACTGAACTCTGCATTTTTCCATGATATTCCTCAATGGATAGAAGAACCTTTAAATGATAACACCAGTGGCTTCATCTGATTTTCTGCCTGTATTTTGAATTCTGCAGTCAAGCCACCAGAAACAGCAGCTAGGATGAACATTTCCAATAATAGTAGCTCAAACAGTTTCACAATCCTCAATAAGGATTTTTTAAAAATCTTTAAAATCACTTGACAAATTCGGTGCTATTACAGTGAACTGTACTGGCAGTCTCCCTTGTTTTGTGCCTGGAGCCTGTTTCAGAATATGAGGAGGTATAAGTTATTTCAGCAGTGAGAGTGCTGGTTCTAGTGTGCCTGTGACTCTGCTTCTTTATCTGATAAATAGTAATTTAGACTGTTAGTTCTTCTTCCCTTTCTGTTGTAAGAGAGTTGAATTCCAGAGAGGCTTGGTCTCCATACATCCTTTCGTTAGTGGTAGGAACACTTAATTTTAGGGGAATTTTCTGGACTTCAGAGGTGCCGTAAGACAGTAAGCAAAGATCTTCTGAAATCCACACTGAATACTGGAAACAAGCTTGGTGGTGACATCATTAACAAAGAAGATGGAGGTAAATACAAAGGTGGACATGAGAAACTAGAAAAAATTGGTTCTCCCATATGGAATGCAACTTTTATATTTTGATGAAGTGGCTAATATCATAGATAGCATTGTTTACTTACATGGAGCTGTTGGATACCTGCTTCTTTGATGCAGTTAAAGTGTGCTGATTCATATTAAATTAAATTCTTTGAAAAACAATTACATTAATGCATCAGTTAGGGTTGATATATAACTGTAAAATGGAGGGAAATACGATGTTAGGGTTTCCAACGCTAACGAACCACCCCCACCCTGCACACACCAACAGGTGTCAGGGATGTGCCTTGGGGTTTTCAGCCATAATGCTCACTCCATTCCATAAGTAAATAAGCTGAGATGGGTACAGTATAGGAAAATGTGGTGAGCACTACGGCTGATGACCCCAAGATACCCCCCTGATGTCTGTTGGTGTCTGAAGGGTGGGGATGAGGTGTTAGGGTTGGAAACCTTAACATCGTACTTCCCTCCTTTTTATAGTTTAATACCAACCCTAACTAATGCATTAACATTGTTTTTTGTAAAGAATTCTCTCACTTTTTGCAATTGTAATCTTATTTGCCCGTGGGGGTGTAGGGCCTGTTCACCCATTTATAGGTTTTGAGATAGAGTAATCGTAATCCAATTTGCCAGTGGGAGTGCAGTGCCCTTCAGGCCCTGTGCTCCCATCCCTCCATAGATGTGTATATGTATGTCACTGCGTAAGTGCCCTGCACTTCCAATTATAGGACAACAGTGGCTAAGTTGCCACCATAGCCATCTTATTACCCCACCTCATGCACCTGGTACAGAAATACATTCAAAACCCAACCAAAACATAATTCCATGCAACTACAATGCCATTCCATGCCACAGGTGTAAAAACACATTTTGGACAGGATTTGAAAAATGATAGCTGTGACATACATGAGGTGGGGTAATAAGAAGTCTGTGTTGAAAATTTGGAGTCAGAGTCTGTAAAACTTCCAAAGTTATAAGCGTGCATAGCAAAATTGCAACAAATTGTCATAACTTTGCCATTTTTGCATATTATGATCCCAAAATTTCAACATAACTTTGGTATGATCTCACCTCATGAACAATGACTGTCGTTACACAAATCCCACCTGAAAGGTGCAATCGCTAAGCAACGGTGAAATCACCTTTCAGGCAGAAGTTGTCTAAAGACAATCATATTGTTCATGAGGTGGTGTCCCCAAAAGGCTATGTTGAAAATTTGGGGTCAAAATGTCAAAAAAATGGTGAAGTTATGAATAAAAGTTGAAACCCCCATTGAAAAACATTGAACCACATTTACTTTAGTTTCTCATATTGCAGTTGCCAGTTCCAGCAGCAAAAGGTGTCTTAGATGGGAGAGTGGATCTCAATCAATCAATCAATCAAAATCTTTATTTAACTAGGCGGACACCACTGAGCAAGCTCATTTTCGAGGTGGACCTGGGACATACAAATAGGTGGATACAATTTTGGTAAAGATCAACAATACAAATACAATTTCGTGTACAGCAATTGGGAATAGGCAAAACAAATACAAGTAAAAAGTGCAGATTAATGTATAACATTATTTTACAAACAGGCAATATGTACAGCACAGACAGAATTACAGAAGCATACAGGCAGACAGTAGGTACAGAGTAGGTGGAAGTAAAAATGATCAAATTGGCACCCAGAGGTACATAGTAGCGAGATGTGTTCAAAGTGGGGTGGGGGGGTGGAGGTAGGAAGAAGAAAAAAAAAAAGAAAAAAGAGGTTGAGGAGTCACAGGTAAGATGATTTGAGGCATAAGCTATTAAGGGGAACGATACGGTGAAGGCAGGTGAGGGTAGGGGAATGGCTAAGGTAGGCATAGGAATGGCAATAAATGGAGTACAAGAACAAAGAGTGACCTAAGATAATAAGAAGATAACTCCAGTACACCCCCATGATGTGTGGAGGTGTACTGGGGGTGTGGGGTGGTGGGTGCTGCGTGGGTGGTTGGGGCTGCTTGACAAGATACTGTTTCTGGAAAAAACACAGAGGATTTTTTCTTTATTGTAGGTTCATTAATGAAGGAGGACAGTGGTCAGTTGGTAGCGGGTGCCTCTAGACACCAGGGAAATGAAGAGTAGGGGTATTGAAGGGTGGGGATGCCACTAGACACCAGGTAAATATATATTATTTGTCAGGGACCAGGATCAGTGGTTGGGCGTCCCACTAGACACCAGGAGTAAAAACAGATGAAATTGCAGATCAGAGAGTGTGGGTGCAACTAGACACCAGTGAAATATATGTTATTTGACGGAGACCATGATCGGTGGGTGGGGGTGCCACTAGATACCAGGGAATAACAATATATGAAAAAATGCAGATCACAGGGTTGGGGGTGCCACTAGACACCAGGAAAATTAAGGTTAGGGGTATCGGATGGTGGAGGGTACCGCTAGACACCAGGGAAAATATTACAGTACTGGTGACAGCAATGCAAAAGACAGGGAAGCATTCCTGAGTCACGAAAAAGGATCCTTTTTCATGACTCGTGATACAAAAAAGGATTATTTTTTGTATCACGCAGTCACGAAAAAGGATTCATAATATTACCAAAAAACATTTCCAGGGCATGTCTGCAACACAGATTACACCTATGGGGTCCCAATCAATCATCTAGGTGTGTTGGTCTCTCTCCAGGATGTTATCTGTGTGCCTTTTGAAAATGTTGTTTTTAAGGAAAAAAGAGAAACAAGATAGAGGCAAACAAAAAAGGAATTTTCCCATATGAAACAGGATTCCTTTTTTGTTTCATACAGCTATTTTTCAGTTCTTACTGAGTCATTTTTTCAAATTTTTGAAATGCAATAACGTAAAAAGGCTTATTATTTTTTCACCAGACTAGCAACTTGTACATCTGTGGGCTAGTCTCATTCTGCCCTGAAAATTTCAGACCAAGATTCTAAAAAATCTGGGTTGTAGGCAAGTTCAAAGAAAAATCCCAGCAAACTTAACTAGCAAAAAAATGCTTTTTTCACCTCTCTGGAACTCAGAAACTGCACATCCAACTGGAATGTAACTTGCCAAATCCAGAAATCTACCCTGGGCAATGGTGCATGTGAATTTGCATGCAAATCTGTTAAATGGTTACAAAGTTATTAAAGTGCAAGAAAGAGAGAGTGCGAGAACAGCTTTCCAAACATCAGGAAAGGAATTGCTTTAATGAAGAACCAGGGGGTGTGAAACACGTCAGGAGAGATGCTACAAGTGAGGAGAGGGTATGCAGGAGGAAATATTTTCAGTGTTTGTGTAAGTCACAAAATAAAATTATGCACTTTATTTAAGCACCTTATTGGACATCTTCTTCAAATTATTCTACATTTGCTGATGTTTAGAAAGTTGTTCTGGGAGCTAGTGAGCACCGTAGTGCAAGCAGGTGCCGGCAGAACTTTTTCTTTATGCATTACTTGCTATTTAGCATGACACTGCTTCCCTGGTGTGACCACTGACATTCTGACTGATTAACATTAAAGTGCCTACTCAACCCTAACTATAGGGGCACAACTGCACCTCTATAATAATGCAATGATTAAAAGTGTATTGATATATATTGAATTAATGTGTATTAATGCATGGAAACTGTATTGGCAGAGCATAAATGTTAATTTCCTAGCACTATTAAATCCAGTATTCACCATTTTGAAAGAAAGTGTCTCTAGAATGGCTAACATTGGAAATGATATATTAAGGAACTTTTTAAAATTAATAGCTTGGCAGAAGACACCAGGAGACACCAGGAGAAAGGACTGCTGTGTGACTGAACTTCTCTGCTGGGACTAAAGTAGAAGAACTTTTGTATTTGACCTTTAATTTAGGGTAAAAAAACTAACATACAAAAAAAAAAAATAAGTGTGTGTTTGGGTTAACTGAACTGAATGGGTATCTGAAGAGTTATCTAGGTGTAAATCTCAGGTGACTGAAAGGACTTAACTGCTGTGAGGTTTAAATTACCTGTAGAAAGATCTGGTAAGTAGGGGGAGTGGCTTAGCTAGAAGGAAGCTACATTTAAAGACTACCTTAGAAAGTTTCTGCTAATAGCTTGGCAGAAGACACCAGGAGAAAGGACTGCTGTGTGACTGAACTTCTCTGCTGAGACTATATTGCCCTCCTTCCCACCCAAAGCTAGCTCTATTTTTATAGCCACAGGATTTGACTGACAACAGGAACTTCCTGTTTAGGGGCAAGAAGTGAGTGATCACAGAACCACCAAGGACCCACCATCCTAGAAGGGCAAGAGTAGCTCTCCGGCCCCCTCTAGCTGCTGGAGGTCTGCCTCTGAGCAAGTAAGTGGTCTACTGCGAAATATAGGATATTCTTGTCTCAGAACAGACAATCAGGAGCTTAAAGGGCACACAGGCAGAAAGTAAGGAGAGATAGAAAAAACAGAAGAAAGAGTAAGGATTGAAAACAGTTAAGGGGCCAGAAATAAGACATGATTGGAGTGGTGCAGTGCAGTGGCTGTGGAGCAGCAGTCTTCTGGGAAATGTTCTGGAGGATGCGGTGTTGTCCCATCTGCAGGCACCTCTCTGGGCTGAGGGAGGAGGTTGCTCATCTCCAGGCTGAGTTGGCCAGGATTTGTGGGACCTCCTCTTCCATCCAGGGACCACCAGTGCCACTGCCGTTGCCTCAGAGGTTGCCAAGAAAGAGGAGCGGTTGGACCACAGTGGGTGCAGGGAGGGTGAGGATGGGGAACAGAGGCGCATCCCTCCCATTGTACCTCCACACCCTATGCCATTCTGGCAAAGTGTGGTTCCTCTATGGAGGCACCCACAGTGGAGACCAAGGAGGATGTTGGGAACCTCCACAAAGGAGACCCACAGGAGGGTGGCAGGGGACCCTGCAGGGGAAGGAAACAACTCCTGGTGGGGGACTCCATTGTTAGGAAGGTAGAACTGGGGGAGGAAGGGGAGAGGGAGGTAAGGTGCCTGCCTGGTGCCATGGCTTGCAGGGACAGGGAGCGAATCCTCAGGATTGCCGGAGCAGCTGCAGAGGGGAGGGAGCTGGATGTCATTGTCCACCTAGGGACAAATGACCTGGCTAAGAAAGGGATTAGAGAAGTGCAGGAAGAGTTTGTGGAATTGGGGAGGGGCCTTAGTCAAGTAGCATGCACGGTAACCTTCTCGGAGGTGCTACCCATCTATGGCATAGGAGAGGCTAGGGTGTTTCACACCATGGGATTCAATCAGTGGTTGAAAAACTGGTGGAGCCTCAGGGTTTTGGCTTTATTGGGGACTGGAGGTCCACCTGGAGTGATGCAAGCCTATACTGGCATGATGGGCTGCATCTGTCCGGGAGGGGAACCAGGATCCTAGGTGATAGGTTTAAATGCTTCATTGGCAAGCTTTTAAACTAGCCAAGGGGGGAGGCACTGTAAAGGAGCAGGAAAATCCTAGCCCCCAAATAATCATGGTAGTAAGTGCAGCAAACACCAACATAGAGGTGTCAATAGGGAGAAGGGCAGGGGTAAATGGAGAAAGTGACAAAGGCAAGAAGGACAGGGATGGGGCAAAAGGGAGAAAGGCCATCAGGAAATGGAGGGTAATGAGTACCAATGCCTGTAGTCTGGGCAACAAGCTCCCTGAGCTGATGGCCTTAATGGAAGAGGGATGCCTGGATATCGTAGCAGTCACAGAAACATGGTACACAGAGAACCATGACTGGGATGTTAACATACCAGGGTACATAACCTACAGGAGAGACAGGCAGGAAGAAGAGGGGAGGAGTAGCTCTATGTAAAGAATGGGATAAAAGCAACTGAACAAAAGAGTAAACAGGGAGGAGAGAAGGTACTGTGGGTCACCTTGGAGACTGGAAGGGCACCACAATCTGCACAGGGGTTGTGTACAGACCCCATGTCAGGGAAAGGAATGGACAAGGATATGATAGAAGGCATTCTTAGAATGGCAGAGAAAGGGAGATACTGTTGATGGGAGACCTGAATATGCCAGATGTTAACTGGAGCACATTTGCTACAGCCACATCCAAGAGCAGGCCATTCTTGATGCCCTACAGGTGGCAGGCATTAGATAGCTAGTTTCAAACCCACTTGTGAGAGAGCAATCTTAGACCTCGTGACTCAAACGGGGCAGTGAGAGGATCTCAGATCTAGAAGTGGGTTGCCATCTGGGGACAAGTGACCATCAAACAGTGTGGTTCACGTTAAACTTAGCTACAGAGTCAAGCCATACAAAAGTGAGGGTACTGGACTTTAGGAGGGCTGACTTTGGCAAGATGGGAGAGTGCTCAGAAAAGCACTAGCAAACAGGCTAGAAGGAGGTGTGGAGCAACAATGGGAATTATCAAATTGCCATCACAGAGGCAACAAGCCTTTGTGTGAAGCAAATAAACAAATCAAAATGAAAGAAAAGCCACTATGGTTCTCAAAAGAGGTGGCTGTGAAAGTCAGGAAGAAAAGATAGCATTCCGAAGTATAAGGAAACACAGAAGGAGCAGGACAGAGCTGTACCAGTTAAGGCAGAAGGAAGCAGGGAGGGAAGTCAGAATAGCAAAGGCCCAAACTGAGGAAAAGATAGCCAACTCAGTTAAGAAGGGGGATAAAACCTTTTATAGGTACATCAGCGAGCGTAGAAAGACAAAGGGAGGGATAGTGAGGCTGAATAGAATGAACGGTGGGTGGGCAGAGGGGGACAGTGAAATAGCAGGAATACTGAATGAATATTTCTGCTCAGTATTCACAAAAGAGGAGGGGAAAGTGCCTAATCCAATTAACAGAAGCACTCTTAATAGGGGGGTCGATACCAGTCCTTTCACAGAAGAAAGGGTTCTGCAAGAACTCCTAAAACTGAAGGTGGACAAAGCAATGGGTCCTGATGGGATTCATACCAGAATTCTAAAAGAACTAAGGGTAGAACTAGTGACACCACTGACTACCCCTTTTAACAAATCATGGGAGGATGGTGTGGTACCGAGGACTGGAGGAGGCAGATGTGATTCCCTCACAAAAGTGGGAGCAAGGCAGAAGCAGGAAACTACAGACCTGTTAGTTTAACCTCAGTGATAGGAAAATGATGGAATCACTTTGAAGGAAAGAATTGTCGAGTATCTAGAGGCCAGAGGGGCACAGGACCCTAGGCAGCATGGATTCACAGCGGGAAGGTCATGCCAGATGAATCTGATAGATTTCTTTGACTGGGTGACCAAAGTAGTAGATCAGGGAGGGGCTGTGGACATGGCCTACCTAGACTTTTAGCAAGCATTTGACACAGTCCCACACAAAAGATTAATATACAGTTAGTCAGCCTGGGAGGATCCCAAGATGACAGCCTGGGTAAAGAATTGGCTGGAGAATAGGACACAGAGGTAATAGTAAATGGAGTCCACTCAAAAGAAAGGAGGGTTACTAGTGGGGTACCACAGGGTTCAGTATTAGGACCGGTCCTCTTCAATGTCTTTATAAGCGACATTGCAGAGGACTGGAAGGAAAAGTATGTCTCTTTGCAGATGACACAAATATCTGCAACAGAGTTGATGCACAGGGTGGGTGGAAAGGATGAGAAGGGACTTGGCAAGTTAGAGGAATGGTCAAATGTATGGCAGCTTAGATTCAATGCTAAGAAGTGCAAGTAATGCACCTGGGAAACAAAACCCAGGGAAGAGTACACAATGGGGGTGAGATACTAACAACAACAAAAATGGAAAGGGACCTGGGGGTAGTCATATCAGATGACCTAAAGGTGGGCAAGCAATGTGAGAGGGCAGCAAGGAGGGTTGGGGATACTGGGATGCATAGGAGAGGCATCACCAGTAGAAAACAGGAAGTTATTATCCCTCTGTACAGACAGCTGGTGAGACCCCATCTGGAGTACTGTGTGCAGTTCTGGAGACCCAATCTCCGCAAGGACATAGACAGGATGGAAGCTGTCCAGAGGAGGGCAACTAAAATGCTGCAAGGTCTGCACCAGAAGACATATGAAGAGAGACAAAATGAGCTTAATATGTATAGCCTCGAGGAAAGGAGGGAGAGGGAGGACATGGTAGAAACGTTCAAGTACCTCAAGGAAATCAACAAAGTACAAGAGGGTAGCATCTTTCAAAAAAAGAAGTGTGCAAGAACAAGAGGGCACAATTTGAAGATAGAGGGGGGCTCAGAGGTAATTTAAGGAAGTATTTTTTCACAGAGAGGGTTGTGGATGCATGGAATGGCCTTCCGGAGGAGGTTGTGGAGTCAAAATCAGTGGTGGAATTCAAGCATGCATGGGACAGTCATAAGGCCATTCTAGGGGTTGGGGGTAGGAAGAAGTAGGCTGCTGGTTAACTAGGATCTGCAGCTTATCCAGTAGGTAGGGAAATGGGCAGACTGGGTGGGCTAAGCGGTCCTTATCTGCCGTCAAATTCTATGTTTCTATGTTAAATCGATCAAGTTTGCCTGGCATGACCTCCCCCCCCCCCGCCATGAATCCATGTTGCCTTTGTTCTTGCAGCCTGTTGGATTCAAGATACTCTACTACCTTTCCTTAATCAGTGTTTTTATTAATTTCCTGCAACTGAAAGGAGGCTCACCAGCCTATAGCTGCTAGCATCTTCCTTGCTGCCACTCTTATGTAGAGGAACCATGTCTGCTCTCTTCCAATCCTACAGAACAATGACCATTTCCAGTGACCTATTGAATAGGGCTCTCAGTGGGGTGCAAGCATGAATACTGCTATCAGTGGGGCAACAAGCTCCTTTCTGAGTTCTTTTAGTAGTCGGGTGTATCCCATCTGATGCCATAGCCTTGTCCACTTTCAAAGCTGCAAGTCCCTTCAGTACTCTTTCCTCTGAAAAAGGACTTGACCTGATTCCCCCTTTGCTTACGCTGCTCCCTGATGGTCTTTCACCCTTCCCCCAATGTGAAGACTGAACAGAAGTACAGTAGCTATTCTGAATGCCTGCTTTTTCTTAGGTCACCTTCTGCACAGTCTCTTGCTTTTCTTTTTATCCTTACTGTTCCTCCTCTTGCTTTCATCTTCTCACTTATGCAGTTGAAGAATGTATTTTCCCCATTTGCTACTCATTTGACTATCCTTTACTCTGTCTGCACCTTTTGCCCTCCTCACTGCCTTACCTGCTTTCCTCTGTTTTACCTGGTACACCACTTTGTTTTCCTTCCTCTGCATTTCCTTTTAAACCTTATGAATGCCAACCCTTTTTCCTTCATCACCATGGCCCCTTCCCTAGACTATCATGACCATCTCTTTCCTTTCACTTTTATTCACTTTCTTTGCACAGAAGCTGGTTGCCTTAATTATGCCCTCCCATATTTTTCCACACTGTTCCTCCGCCGCTCCCTGGCAATCCCTCCTACTAGGCAGCTTCAGAGGTAGTGTCCAATTTCTTTAAAGTCTGCCTTCCTAAAGTCCAGAACCCTCATCCTCATTTGGTTTGCCTCTGCTCCTGTCATAAGGTTAGATCACAGTGAATAGTGATCACAGGTATCTAGGGGACTGCCCACTGTGACATCTGTAATGCAGTCTCTGTTTGTAAGCACAAGGTCGAGCACTGCCCCATCCCTAGTATGTTTGTTGACTAGGTTCCTGAGAAAAGCTCCTTGTTGGGAGTCAGTATCAAAGGGCAATCTCCCATAATAAGGCAGTATTTCTGTCCAGGGAGATTGCTGCGGGGAGGAACAGACTGACTCAGCTCTTCCAGACCGTAGACAGGGTACTTCACCATGCCCGCCTGCAGCCGAGAATAGTAATTTCAGTCACTAAGAACAAAGAAAATGCTCTGTTCTTCTTTAACAGAGTGTCCTCCATCAGGTCTGGGACCACTCCAATGGGGCCATCACAGCCCTGTAGTAACAGGATGGTTGTCTCTGGAAGCACTCATCTTGCCTGGAGTGAGTTTAGACCAGTGGAGGTGGAAAAGATCTGTGGGGTAATTTTGGAGCTGTGGCCCATATATTGTGAGCTGGACTCAGGCCCAACTCATCTTCTTGTGTGATGTGTCAAGTCTCTAGGTGCGGTGCTCCTCAAGATAGTCCATGCTTGCTTTTGAAGGGGCTGTTCCCTAGCACCTTGAAAGAGGTGCTGAAGAAACCATCTCTCAACTCTGATGTCTTGGTGAGTTATAGACCAGTTTCTCTTTTTGGGTAAGTTTATCAAAAAAAAAAACAGTGGCTCTGCATCTCGAAGCACACCTCATGGCCCTTGACATCTATGAGCCACTCCATTTGAGATTTTGGTCTGAGCATAGTACTGACACTGTATCGGTCAAGGTGCCTAATGATCTCCTCAGAGATAGAGATAGATGGGAGTGGTCAATTCTTGTTCTCCTCACTCTCTCCTTAGCATTCCACACTGTGGACTATGGACCATGCAGTACTGCTGGATTACTTAACAGAGCTCTGTGGGCTCACTGGCACTTTTATCAGCTGACTGAAGTCTTTCCTCACAGGCAGGACAAAAAGGGTGATGATGGGGAGTTTCTCTTCCTACTTGAAGCCCCTGCACTGTGGAGTTCCCCAAGGCTAGATCCTCTTGCCCATGTTGTTTGCAGTATACATGTTGCTTCTGGGTGAGCTCATCAGATGTTACAGTATGATGTTTCACTGTTATGCAGATGACACCCAACTGTATATGTTATTTGCACCCAAGACGCTTGATGCAGTAGCAGTACTAAATAAATGTCTGACTGAGATCCAGGGCTGGATGTCCTCTAATGGCTGAGGTTCAGTATAAACAATACAGAAATGCCAGTGATTGAGCCTGGTTGACACTGCAATGCAGTTGCTGTTGGGGTGGGAACAGGAGTGATGCTTGGTCTCACCCCTTTTACAGCCTCGGCTAAAGGGAAAAATCTGAGCATGATCCTGGATGATGGACTGACATTTGAGGCTCAGGAGTCATCTATTGTCTGGAGTGCTTTCTACCATCTTAGGAACATCACCCAGATTGAAGCCTTAATCCCACCAGATGATCAGCCCTCAATAGTGCATGCTATTGTGACGTACAGACTTGACTATTGCAATGCTCTTTACCTTGAGGTCAGTGGAGGGGTTCTTCACTGCCTGCAGCTGGTGCAGAACTCAGTGGTCAGGTTGCTGATGGTCCTTCTGAGGTCCTGTCATGTGACCTTGGTCTTGTGTGATCTGCACTGGCTACCAGTGAGGTGAAGGATCACCTTCAATGTGGGTCGTCTCACCTACATGGCCCTATACGGACCAGGACCTGGCTATCTGAGCAATGTCCTGACTCATGCCACCCCCTTGCACTTTCTTCACTCCTCTGAGGAGGGTCTCCTAGTGGTTCCCATGGCCCAGCTTAAAACCTTGGTAGACCGCCCTTTTAAGGTGGCAGGACAGGCCCTGTGGATCTTGCTTCTGAGGTCTTTGAGGGAATTCCCCTCAATGAAGGCTTTCAAATGGGGTCTGAAGGCGCATCTGTTTAGAGAAGCATTTGGGATTTCTAGATTAGCTTCTGTAATTCTTTTATGCCAAATTTTTATGTATGTCCTTTAATCTTCTGTTTACAGCACTATTTTCAAATCTTGCCAGTATCCCGTATAGCGTCCTTAGCCCCAAGGAAAGGGTGCTTAAGAAAGAAAATCTTTCTTACTTACTTACAAAGAATGGCCCTGCTCCTTGCTGAAACTGCAGTTGGAAGGCTCCAATCCACATATGGCAGATCGAAGTCACAAATTAGCAGCACCTCCTCCTTATTTGTCATCCTGATGATGTCTTCCCCAAGTGCCTGATATATCTCCTTTCCCTATTCTGGAGGACTTTATGCCACTACTGTATGTGTAGCAGCCACTGATCTTCTCAAGGATGACCCACAGCACCTTCAGTCCTTTCATTTCCTTGGGGGTAGTTCTGCAGCCTAGATTCCCTCCCTCACATATAATGCAACTATCTCCTCTCTTCCCTGTTTCTCCTGAACAGAGAGTAGTCTGCTATGGCCATATCCCGATCATAGCTGTCAATGCAATATTACTCTGTTATGGCCACCAAATGTAGGTTAGACTTCTCCATGATGGCCTGCAGGTTTGAAATCTTATTACCCAGGCTCCTTGTATTGGTGCACAAGGCTCTCCATGCCATACCTTGTACTCTTCCTGGCTGCCTCCTTTCTGTCTTCACCATCCTGGCTGTTTTGTTACCTAAATAACCCCCCTCCCATCTCCACCACCCTTGTGATCCTCTAGATCTGCTCTCCATCCTTCCAAGCAGAAGCACCAGGGAGGCACTTCACTTTCCTCTCCCTTTCACTCCTGCTCCCAAGTATATCCCCCTAGTGAGAGAGTCCTCCACCAGCAGCTGCTTCTTTTTTGGCTGGGGTCCTTTCTCCCTCCTCGGGGCCTACTCTTCTGAGGATCACCACAGCCCCCCTTCTGCTGTGGGTTACTCCTCCCAGCTGTTCCATCTTACCAATATGGCAAATGAATTAAGCAGTGGTACATGTTAAGGAGTGCATACCCTTCCCACCACACCCACCTTCCCGGAGCCCACCAAGATCCAACTGCCTGACTCTGCTTAGGCATCCTCCTGGGGGACTGGCTGCAGATGTGGTGATCCCTGCATGGGGCAAACGGTTCTCTGCACCCTTGCCAGTTTGGCTCAGATTCTAGAAACCTCTGCCCTTAACCCAGAGAGTTGGGTGCAAATGAGGCAGCACCTCAGTCTCCAGAATGTGTCTCAAAAGACTGTAGCTCCACACCCATTACACTGCACCACTTCCATGCTCTTTCCTTCCTTAACCTTTTTGTCAGTTGAACCTTCCCTGTACATTCCTGCTTCCATTCTATGCCTATTCACTTCCTGCCTCTTTGTTTACTTGTCTGAAATATGTTTGCTGCCCTACCCTAGATAGGGAGTCTCCTAATTCCCTTTTCAGCCCTCCTACCAGTAGCTACATTTACCTGATGTCTACTACTTCATACACTTAGTTGATACCTTACTACCTATAGCTATTTAACCTTAAAGTGTCTATTTCAGTATATCCATACACAGTACTGTGTTATCTCCTACATTGGTCTGGTGTCTCCCTTGTAGAGTTTCCTGTGGAAAGCAGACTCTCTGTGGACACCTGCAGACATCTAAGATAGATGTTCCAGTCCTGCACTGTTCCATTCATGTGCTGGGACATGAGTGTGATGGGAAAGGAAAGGGTCAATCAGCATTTCTTTTTGTTATTTAAGTTCCTTATTTTTGATTCCGAACTGCAATACCATCCCTTTCTTCTCATTTCTAACCACAGATTCTTCCTGCATTTTTGCCCAGATCTTTCACAACTGCAGCTTGAGAAGGAGATGGTGAGTACATGCTCCACAGCCAAGAATGGGACAGCTTTACTGTTGAACTGATTTAAGTTACTTGTTGTGTCCACACATAGTATATTCCCCATCCTAATGACCCTGACCAAGTCACTTAACTTCCCTGTGCTCCCAGGTTGCACCTGTAAACAAGCTTTCAGCTTAGTGTGTCTCACCTGGTTAAACAATTGGGGGAAAAAAGAAGCTTAATATGTATACCCTCAGGGAAAGGAGCAAGAGGAGGGACATGATATAAACTTTCAAGTACCTCAAGGGAATCAATAAAGTCCAAGAGGGTTGCATCTTTCAGAAAAAGAGATGTTTAAGAACAAGGGGGCACAATTTGAAGATAGAGGAGGGACAGCTCAGGGGTAATGTGAGGAAGTATTTTTTCATAGAGAGGTTGATGGATGCATGGAATGGCCTCCCTGAGGAGATCGTGGGGTCAAAAACAGTGGGGAAATTCAAGAATGCATGGGACAGACATAAGGCAATTATAATGGGGGGTAGAAGGAAGTAGACTGTTGGTTAACTAGGATCTGCAGCTTATTCAATAGGTAGGGAAATGGGCAGACTGGGTGGGCCAAGCGGTTCTCATCTTCCATCAAAGTCTTTGTTTCTATGTTTCTATCCTTGAAGTCCAGATTTAGGGATGTGGACAATTTATTTTTCTGGAAATCTCATGCATTGTAAGAATATCTCCTCATTTGTGGAGTTGGGGGGGGCCTTAGACAAGTAGCATGCACAGTTACCTTATCAGAGGTGCTGCCTGCCCACGGCATGGGAGAAGCTATGGTACTCCACAAAGTGGGATTCAATGAATGGTTAAAAAACTGATACAGAGCACAGGGTTTTGGCTTCATTGGGGACTGGGGGTCCATCTGGAGGGATACAGGCCTGTACTGGCATGATGTTCTGCAACTGTCTGGGAGGAGAACCAGGATCCTAGGTGACAGGTTTAAATGCTTCAGTGGCAAGCGTTTAAACTAGCCAAAGGGGGAGGCATTGAAAAAAGCATAGAATTCCCAGCCTCCACTCACAAAAAAGGGTAGTTAGCAAGGTTAACACGAAGGTAGAGAGGTCAATAGGAGGCAGGGCATGGGTAAATGGTGAAAAAGACAAAGGCAGTAAGTATAGGGATGGGGCTAAAAGGGGTAAGGCCATCGAAAAATGGAGGGCGATAAGTACAAATGCCCATAGTGTGAGTAACAAGCTTCCTGAACTTGTGGCCTTGATGGAAGAGGAACACCTGGATATTGTGGCAGTCACAGAACCTGGTACACAGAGAATCATGACTGGGATGTTAATATACCAGGGTACACAATCTACAGGTGGGACAGGGAGGGTAAAAGAGGAGTAGGAGTAGCTCTCTACATAAGGGAAGGGATCAAAGCAACAGAACTAATGGGTAAACAGGGAGGAGAGGAGGCACTGTGGGTCACCATGGAGACAGGAAATGGCACCACAATCGGCACAGGGTTTGTATACAGACACCCATCTCATGGGAGGAAATGGACAAGGAAATGATAGGAGGCATCCTTAGAATGGCAGAAAAAGGGGAGATATTATTGATGGGAGACCTGAATATGCCAGATGTTAACTGGAGCACATTTGCTGCAGCCACATCCATGAGCACAGCCTTCTTGATGCCCTACAGGGGGCATGCCATATGCAGCTAGTGTTGGAACCCACTTGGAAGGGAGCAGTCTTAGACCTGGTACTCTCAAATGGGGATGGTGAGAGGATCTCAGATTTAGAAGTGGGTAGCCATCTGGGAACAAGCGACCACCAAACAGTGTGGTTCATGATAAACACAGCCATAGAGTCAAGCCATACAAAAGCAAGTGTACTGGACTTTTGGAGGGTTGACTTTGGCAGAATGGTAGAGTGCCTAAGGAATGCACTAGCAAAAGGAAAGGAAGGAGGGGTGGAGGAACAATGGGACAAAATTAAAACTACCATCACAGAGGCAACAAGCTTTTGTGTGAAGCAAATAAAACAAAACGAAGGAAAAAAACACTACGGTTCTCAAAAGAGGTGGTGGAGAAGATTAGGGAGAAAAACAGCATTCTGAAAGTATAAGGAATCATAGAAGGAGAAGGACAGAGAACTCTATTAGTCAAAGCAGAAGGAAGTGGGGAAGGCAGTCAGAATAGCAAAGGCCCAAACTGAGGAAAAGATAGCCAACTCAGTTAAGAAGGAGGATAAACCCTTTTAAAGGTACATAAGTGAGCAAAGAAAGACCAAGGGAGGGATAGTGAGGCTTAATAAAGGGAAGGGGGGTTGGCAGAGTGTGACAGTGAAAAGGCAAAGATACTGAACAAATACTTTTGTTCAGAATTCACAAAAGAAAAGGAGGGGGGACATACCTAAACCAAACAATAGAAGCACTCTGGATAGGGGGGTCAATACTAGTCCATTCACAGAAGAAAGGGTTTTGAAAGAGCTCCAAAAACTCAGGGTGGACAAGGCAATGGGGCCTGATGGGATTAATCCTAGAATTCTAAAAGGACTAAGCGTGAACTAGTGACACCATTGACTACCCTTTTTAACAAATCATGGGATGGATGGTGTGGTACCTGAAAACTGGAAGAAGGCAGATGCGATTCCCCTTCACAAAAGTGGGAGCAACGCAGAGTCAGGAAACTACAGACATATTAGTTTGACCTCAGTGGTAAGAAAAATTATGGAATCACTTCTGGCTAAAGAACAGCAGGGCACAGGGCCCAAGACAGCATGGATTCACACTGGGAAGCTCATGTGAGATGAATCTAATTAATTTCTTTGACTGGGTGACCAAAGTAGTAGACCAGGAAGGGTCTGTGGACACGCTCTACCTAGACTTTAGCAAGGCATTTGATGCAGTCCTACACAAAAGATTAATAAACAAGATAGCCAGCTTGGGAGTGGGTCCCAGGACGGTAGCCTGACTAAAAGATTTGGCTGGACAGCAGGACACAGAGGGTAATAGTAAATGGAGTCCAATCCAAAGAAAGGGGAGTTACTAGCGGGGTACAGCAGGGTTCAGTACTGGGGCTGGTCCTCTTTAATGTCTTTATAAGTGATATTGTAGAGGGATTAGAAGGAAAAGTATGCCTTTTTGCAGGAAGTAGGCTGTTGGTTAACTAGAATCTGCAGCTTATCCAGTAGGTAGGAAAATGGGCAGACTGGGTGGGCCAAGTGGTCCTCATCTGTCATCAAAGTCTATGTTTCTATGACACAAAGATCTGCAATTGGGTTGATACACAAGGTGGGGTGGAAAGGATGAGAAGGGACTTGGCAAGGTTAGAAGAATGGTCAAAAGTATGGCAGCTTAGATTCAATGCAAGAAGTGCAAAGTAGCGCACCTGGGAAACAAAAACCCAGGGGAAGAGTACACAATAGGGGGGGTACTAACAACTAAAAAATGGAATGGGATCTGGGGTAGTCATATCAGATGACCTAAAGGTAGGCAGACAATGTGAGAAGGCAGTAAGGAGGGCTGGGGGTATACTGGGATGCATAGGGAGAGGCATAAACAGTAAAAAACAGGAAGTTGTCATCCTTCTGTACAGACGGTTGGTGAAACCCCATCTGGAGTACTGTGTGCAGTTCTGGTGACCCCATCTCTGCAAGGACATAGACAGGATGGAGGCAGTTCAGAGGAGAGCAACTAAAATGGTGCAGGGTCTGCACCAGAAACCATCTGAAGAGAGAGAGAGAGAGAGAGAGACTAAAGAAGCTTCATATGTATACCCTTGAGGAAAGGAGGGAGAGGGGGGACATGATAGAAACTTTTAAGTACCTCAAGGGAATCAACAAAGCCATGAGGGTAACATCTTTCAGAAAAAGAGATGTACAAAAACAATGGGGCACAGTTTGAAGATAGAGGGTGGATGGCTTAGGGGCATTGTGAGGAAGTATTTTTTCACAGAGAGGGTGGTGGATGCATGGAATGGCCTTCCTGAGGAGGTTGTGGGGTCAAAAACAGTGGAGGAATTCAACGATGCGTGGGACAGACATAAGGCAGTTATAGTGGGGGGTAGGAAGAAGTAGGCTGCTGGTTCACTAGGATCTGCATCTTATCCAGTAGGTAGGGAAATGGGCAGACTGGGTGAGCAAATCAGTCCTTATCTGCCATCAAAGTCTATGTTTCTATGTATCCATCTGCCTCGGAAGTTTACTGGATTTAATGTACTTTCCCCATTTGGTAAACCCTCTAATCAACAAACCATCTTGGTTGCCCACCTCTGTATTTTTTCAATTTCTTTTGTGTAATTTACTAAGTATGGGGACCCAAACTTTCATCCATAAAACCACATTTGGCCTAACCAAACTTCAATACAGTGGTATCACAACATCCCTGCCTCTTGACACAAAGTTTCTCCTTATGTAGGCTATCACTCTGTTGGCCTTTTTTGCCATTTCTCTGCATTGTTCAGAGTGTATCAGTTTGTGGTTAGCTATAACTCCCAAGTCTCTCTGAAATTGACTATAAATCAGTACATACCCATCCAAATAGTATTTATGTTGTTTATTATTTTTTCTAAAATGTAATATGTTGCACTTTTCCATGTTTACAACTGACACCCTGACACCCTGATTTTCTTGTCCAGCAAAGTAACTTGTATAAATCCTCAGAGAGTTTACTAGATTGGTTTTCAGTTTCCACTGTTCTTCCCAATTTCATGTCATTAGCAAACATCACACTTTGCACTGAAAATTACTATACATGTCCCAAATATATATTTTAAATGGCACTGGTCCAAATATTTACCCTCGTGGGACCCCACTGAGTACATCCCTCTCTTGTGAGTAAACTTCATTAATTCTCACTCTTTGAGTACTATGTGATAACACAGCCCCTATAATCTTACCAAAAACATAGAAAAAGATGGCAGAAGGAGACCTATGGCCCATCAAGTCTATTCATGGTTGGTACTAACTTAGCCTCCCACCCCCGCCTAGTTCAACAGTGGGTTATTTATGCCTCTCTCTCCCTTCTGCTTCCACCCCGTTCTTGGTTCCCCAAAGCAGGATTTTGAGTCCTCTGGCCCCCTCCCACCCATGTTTGAACCCATTCATGGTCTTTGCCCCCAGGATCTCTACTAGTAATCCGTTCCAAGTCTCCACCAACCTTTCTATGAAGTAAAACTTTCTCAGAATCCTTCCTGAATTTCCTCCCATTAATCTCCAGTTGTGGCCCTCCACCATGACTGCATTTCTAGTTTTAAAAAACAGGTCCTTGCAAGTTACCTTATTTATACCCTTAGGAATCTGTAAGTCTCTATCATGTCAGCTCTCTCCTGGCTGGCCTTCAACAAGAATTTTGATCCTCGACTTCTGTTGTTTCTCATATGACCAACCCTGCTGGTCCTGAATCATTTATGTGACTCTTGTCTGCATGGACTCCAGCCTACCAATGTCTTTCCTCATGTGTGAACTCTAAAACTGGGCACAGTATTCCAGGAGAGGCTCCTCCAGCAATTAGTATCAGTGCACTATCACTTCTCCCCTCCTCCTGTCAAAATCTTTCCCTATACACCTCAGCATCTTACATGCTTTGCTAGAAGCCATGTTGCACTGCCTGGTTTGCTTGAGTGAGTCGCTATTTATTTATTTATTTTATAAAAAAATTGGTAACCGGCAAAGGCACACTGAGTCAATGCCCATCTCCAGGTGTGACCTGGTGGACAGGGGAAGGGAAGTCCAAATAGAATAACACTGCAAAACATCAGGGCGTGATTACATACACAATATCACAGGTACGAAAACTATATGATGAACAAATAGATAAAAAGCAGCATGGTTTATCACACTGATATGAGAACAAGCGTGCATGAATACGGTCCATCACGCCCTTCTCCTTAGATCCCTGACTGATGTGGGACTGTCACCTGATACCTTGGCCTGGTTTTAAAACTATCTGTATAACCAGTCACAGCAGGTCCAGATTGGCACCACCCTCTCTTCCTGCCTCCCAGTTCACTCCGGGGTCCTGCAAGGCTCCATTTTAGGACCCCTTCTTTTCAGCCTCTTCTTAAACCCGCTACCCAGTGCCTGTTCTGGTCGGATGCTTCATTATGCTGATGATGCCGTCATCTTCTGGAGGTATCCAAAGCCTCAAACTTTACAGGCTGCCATACAGATGTCTTTCATGGAAGTCGAGGCTTGGTTCACAGAGCACAGGCTACTACTCAACTACAAACAAACCAAGGCCATGATTTTCGCACACTGCCAAAACTCCCACCATGACTCCACACTACTTGTCAATACCTCCCTTGGCCCCCCCTTGAGCAGGTAAGCACTTAAAAATACTTGGGTATCACTCTTGTCTCCCCCCTTGCCTATCATGCTCATATCCACACCCTCTGTAACACCGTCAACTCCAGACTTGGCTTCTTTCATTGTATCAAGCACTGTCTGACTAACGAGGGGCTGCGCCTTGCTGTTTTGTCCTCGTTCCTCTCTGTGCTAGACTATAGAATTGTGTTCTATGGTGCAGCTGATAACTCTGCCCTCTGCCGCATCAGGACAGTGCTGAACAAGGCCTGTCGCCTGGTGACAGGCTGTGATAAAACTACCCACACATGTGACCTCTACAGTCGCTCTAATTGGCTAAACTTCGAATGTCGCCTTAAGTACCACACTTGCCTCCTGGCTAAGAAAATCCAGTGGAAACTCACCCCACCCTGTCTACAGGGCCTCATCCAATCCTCCCTCCCTCCCTCAAAGAAGCTCCAGAAGCTCCTCCAAGGTCCCCTTCTTGGTTCCCCGCTGCAGGACTTCCTTGGGTCAGACAGCCTTCAACCACAGAGCCCCGAGCTGGTTAAATGACCTACCTGGTGCTCTGGCCGCTGGGACAAAAATGGGACCTTTTAAATCCTCACTCAAGGAATTTCTATCTAACACCTCCACTTGTGACTGCCTTTAGTGGTACTTCTCTAACTTCAGCCCATTCGCCTCCCTCACATTCACTTATTACTATGTTTTGCTTTGGTATTCAGCCATTATGATTTAATACCTGCCTTACTTTCTGTATCTTTTCTGTAAAATGTTGTTTGTTTTTTATGCACATGACACTGGGCTGTCTTCGCCCTCTGCCATAATATGTTACCCAATTCTCTATTACCCGTTAATTTAATTTTCAGGTCTGTCTGATGTGTTGTTGCCTTACACCTATACTTATAATCTTGTACTGTGACTTTTGATGAGGAGCTTTTGCAAAAGAGTCTGTTGGACTCAAAGAGTTGTAATTCCAAATTTCTCAATAAATAAATAAAAATGCACAGTGCACGTTGTGGAAGGTGACAGTGCTTAGGGGTACAGTCGCAGACTGGGGTGTATTCACAATTAGCCTAAATTAAGAGGGTACTAAGCAGGAGGCGGAGTCAAGAGAGAGGGAAAGGAGAGTCAAGAGGAAGGCTGACAGGAACAGGAAGGTGCCTTAGCTGATATCTAAAGACTGGGAGAGGAGGAGAGAGGCAGAGAGGAGAGGCAAGCTGGTTCCAAAGGGAAGGGAGGCAGTAGGAGAAAGCAACTTTCTCAGAAGAGACATGAAGGTGAGAAAGGGAGAAGGTACAGAGATTCCTGGTGTGGAGCAAGTAAGAAGTGGAGGGATGGGGAGAGGAGTGACAGGAGGTAAGAGGGAAGGGATCCAAACCAGTATTTAGCAATGAAGGAGGCACAGTGAGACTCGCAACATGAAGGCAGTAAGAGGATGGAGAAGTAGTAATAGAGGTTGAGTGAGGAGTATGGAGGGGAGAGTTTGTATTGAAATGACAGAAGGCTTTGCAGATGGTATCCAGTCTGGCAAGGAAGAGGAACAGCAGTACCATAGACCACATCTGCATAGTTGAAGAGTGGGAGAACTATTTTGGTGACCATCTCCCAGCAGACCTGGAGGGAAAGGCAGTCCTTGTTGAAGTACAAGGCACTGAGTTTAGGGTGAAGTTTGGCATGAATTGCATTGGTGTTGGCTGAGATGTCGAGCTTACTATCTAGCCACACAACAAGGTACTTGAAGGCACGGACAAACTCTAGTGATTGCCATCCAGTATGGAGAAGACAGGTGTGAGTGAGAGCCTGGCGAGTTTCAGGTGGGTGCCAAAAGTCATGGACACTGTTTTCTTGGTGTTTACCTTGCACTGGTTGGTGTGAAACCAGCGCAGTACATTGTAGAAGTCATGCTGGAGCAGTCCTTCCACAACCAAAGCACCAGAAGTATAAATGATCGTGTCATCCACATACATATGGATATGCAAAGAGACACAAGCAGAGGGCAGGTCATTTAGAAAAACTGAGAATAGGATAGGACCCAGGATGGAGCCCTATGGGATATCTGCTCGGATAGGGAGGGAACAGAATGCCTCCTACCTGTACTGACTGTTGACAACCCATGAGGTATGAATGGAACCAGTCAGCAGCGGAAGATGAGAGGCCAGCAGAGCTCAGCTTGTCCAGGAGGAGTGGGTGGGGCACTGAGTTAAAAGCGTTGGCCAGATTGATTAATATAGCAGTTGTGATATGTCCGTGATCAATACCAGAGAGAATATGAACATACGAACATACGAAATTTGCCAGCAGATAAAGGCCTAGAGCTCTATCAAGTCTGCTCGAATGTGCAGCTAGCACCCCTAATTCTGCAGCTGCTCCTCTCTTCCACCCTTCCACTTCATTGACCCTCCCCCTTGTCCAGTCTCAACCCCTTCTGAAGCAGTCCACTGTTCTACTGGATACCACTTCTGCAGGTAACGCATTCCACCCAGCCACCACCCTCTCTGTAAAAAAGTGTCTCCTCAACTCCCTCCTGAACCTTCCTCCTTCCCTCCAGTCTCATATCATGGCCCCTGGTGTCCCTCCCTTCCCCTTCCTTACTTTGAACAGCCCCTCTGTAACTGTCTTGTTTATTCCTTTCATGTACTTAAAGGTTTCAATCATGTCCCCCTGTCCCTCCTCTCCTCCAGCGAGTACATGTTCAACTCCCTCAGCCTCCTCTCGTATGATAAGTCCCCCCGCCCCTTGATCATCTTTGTCGCCCTGCGCTGCACCCCCTCCAGTAACTTCATGTCCCTCTTCAGATACAGGTGCCAGTACTGCACGTAGTACTCCAGGTGCGATTTAACTAATGATCTATGCAGTGGCTGAATTACTTCCTCCCTCCTCTAGGATATACCCCTTGCAATACAACCCAGCATTTTGTTGGCCTTTGCAGCTGCCTTCCTACATTGTGCCAAGCTGTTCATTGACCCTGTAATGAGCATCCCCAGATCCTTCTCCTCCTTCTCTGTCTGGGGTAGCTGCACTCCCCCCAGCTGGTAATTCCTCATTGGGTTTTTCATCCCAAAATGCAGCACCTTGCACTTTTTGGCATTAAAGCCCAGTTGCCAGGTGTCTGACCAGGTTTCAAGCTTTGCCAGATCATCCTGCAACCCCTGCCATCCCCCTAGGTCATCAACCACCGCTCCTACCTTGGTATCATCAGCAAACAGACTGATCTTGCTCTTGATGTCCAATGATATGTCTGCAATGAATGTCCCAAACAACACTGGTCCCAACACCGAGCCCTATGGAACACCTCTCATCAATACCCTTGGGTGTCAGAGCTCCCCACCCACCACCACTCTCTGTTGTCTTCCCTGAAGCCAGTTCCCTACCCATCTCACCAGCTTTGTACCCAACCCTGTGCCTTCTAACTTACTTCCCAGCCTTCCACGTGGCACTGAGTTGAATGCCTTACTGAAGTCCAGATACAGGACATCCACTGCATGGCCCCTGTCCAGTTGCCTAGTTACCCAGTCATATAACTCTCCTCCAGGTTGGTTTGGCAGGATCTGCCATGTATGAAGCCATGCTGTCTGCTGTCCTGTAGTCCTTTGGCCTCTAGGAGGGCCACCAGCCTATCCTTCAGGATAGTCTCCATTAGCTTACCCATGATGGATGTAAGGCTCACTGGTCTGTAGTTTCCTGGTTCATCCTTGGGGCCACTCTTATTTATTTGCTTTTGGTAACCGGTTAAGTGCACTAGGCACAAAGATGCCTATTTTCAGGCACGACCCGGGACAGCACATTTAGAAATACAAAAATTGTGTATGTGACGCAGCACATGAAAGCAGTACAGTACAGAGTCAAGTCAAAACTTCAGGTAAGAGGAGACAAAAGTTTGGCAACAAACATGAATAGGTTTACACTGTAGGATAAAAATACTTTGGAGGGGCACCACATGAGCCATCCTTCAGTCCTGAGGTACACACCCGAATGTAGTGAGGCATTAAATAGGTCTGTCAAAGGTCCTGCAAGCACCTCTGCCAGCTCCTTCAGTACCCTGGGGTGGATGACATCTGGGCCTGGCTCCTTGTCCACCCTCAGTGCCTTCAAACCCTCCCGAACTCTGCCCACCATGATTTCCCCATCTGTCACCCCCTCTGCCCCTGTTTCTGCCATTCCTCCCCCCTTGGGTGTCACCCTTCTTCTCCTTAGTAAATACCAAGCAGAAGTAATCATTTAGTGCTTCTGCCTCATCGCACCCTGTTTCCACCCAACCCCCCTCCTTCCTAATCCTTACTATGTGGTCCTTACAGCTCTTTTTCTCCCTGATGTACTTAAAGAAGTCTTTCTCCCCCTTCTTAATGCCTTGTGCCAGCCTGAGTTCCATAGATGCCTTGGCTGTCCTTACTGCCCTTGTCACCTCCTTCGATTCCATCAAGTGCTCCTCCCTGTCCTCCCCATTCTCTGTTTTCTTGTACCTCCTAAAGGCAGCTATTTTCTTTCTTACCTTTTCCATGACCTCCTTGCTCAACCAGCTTGGTTTCCTAGCCCTAGCCTTCTTGCTGTGGGCCTTGCAGCAGGTTTTTGTTGCCTCCACTATCCCCAGTTTTATGAGCTCCCACCTCTGGTTAGTGTCCATACTAGACTGAATTCTGGCCAGGTACCCTTTTACCACTTCTCCCATTCTCCCAAAGTCTGCCATTCTGAAGTCCAGCCTCTTGTGCCAGATTCCACTCCTTCCTTGCCCATATCCAATGTGAGTCATGCTGCGTGCCGATCACTCCTTGACAGCTGTTCCGCCACTGTAAGTTCTCTCAGAAAGTCCCCATTTGCCAGCACAAGGTCAAGGGTATTCCCTAACCTGGTTGGTTCACTGACCATTTGCAGCAGGAAGCTGTCCTGGAAGGCATCCAGCAGTACCTGCTCCCTTCTGTTCCTGGTTGCTGGGGTACTCCAGTCCACTCCTGGCATGTTGAAGTCCCCCACAATCACCACACTACCCTTCTCACAGGTCCTCCTGATCTGTCCTGCTTGTTTCCTGTCTAACTCCTCCATCTGAGATGCTGGCCTGTGCACCACTCCCATTCTGAGACTCCTATTCTTGGAATCCTGGATTTTCATCCAAAGTGACTCTGTACTACCCTCCTCCCCTTCCTCCCTTACACACTTCAGTCCTTCCTTCACATATAGTGCCACACCCCCTCCTTTCCCAATCATCCTGTCCCTACGAAATAACCTGTACCCTGGTACAGACAGGTCCCAGTCATTGTATTGGGTGGCCCATGTTTCTGTGATGGCTGCAATGTCCACCTCTCCCTCTGCCATGAGCACCTGTAACTCTGCAGTTTTCCTCCCAAGGCTCCAAGCATTAAGGGTAACCACCTTCCACCCTTTCCCCACTCTCCCATCCCACCCTCCTTTACTAGCATCACCAATAGTACTTGCCATTTGTCCTTTGTTACTGTTAATGGGGGATAAGCTCATATGGTTTCCCAACCTGTGGTCTCTGCATGTCTCTTGCAAAATTGCCACCCCCGATCCTAGTTTAAATTCCCGACTTCCTCTATGTACTCCTCCATCCTCTGTTTCAACACTTTCTTTCTGTCCTCACTCAAGTGTAGTCTGTCCTTGGCATAGAGACTACTGTCCTCTTAGGTCCCTCCCAACCCCCAATAGAGTCAGTTACTCACAGCAAGAAAGAGACAGTAGAGTGCTGCTTCCTAAAACTAGACTGGAAAGAAAAAAGGAAATTTGTGTAGTGAAGAAAGTCAGCAAAAGCCTAGAGTAGACAATGGTATCTTGCAGCTTTGCAAGAGAGAGAAAGAGTGCGATCGGTCCAAAGTTGCCAGGGGAGAAGAGGTCACCCCTTTGTTCAGAGGCAGAATCTTCACAAACATCGAGGTCTGAGGGACAGCACTAGGGAGAAAGAAAGGTTCAGAAGGTAAGAGAGTGGAGAGGCAGTGGCCAGAGCTGAGATATGTAGACATTTGGGGTCCAGCCCATCAGGGCTGGACTTAGGAGGGTTAAGTGAAATAAGGGCAAGAAAGACTTTCTGTTAGGAAACAGGAGGGAATTTGAAGCCCACAGGTGAGTGGGATGGGGAGAGGCAGCAGAATACAGAGGGTGAGAGTGACCAGGAGAAGGAGGAAAGGGGAATGCACAGATAGTGAAGAATTCATTAAAATGAGCAACAACTAAAGGAAGATCTGAGACTGGTGAGCTGTTCACCAAGAGGACAGGGGCAGCAGACTGATCTGAGGGTTGAAAGAGGGAGTGGATAACATTTCAGTATCTTATGGGGGAGCTAAGGTTAGACAGGAAGTTTGATTTGAAGTAGTGGTCCTTAACAGTGCAGACAGCCTTCGTGCAGAAGTTCCTGAGTGACCTGTAGGATAAGAGGTCAGACTCGGAAGGATTTGAAACATCCCTATGCTTGGTCCTGGGACTTGCACAAATCAATAAGGTCAGATGTAATCCAGGGGTAGTGGGAACTTTTAACACTGTATTTTATAAGGGGGGTGAGTGTTTCAGGCATGCCAAAATATGGCGTAGAAGAAGGAGAGGGCCATGTCAATGTCTGGGCAGAATAAACTGGGAACCAATCAGAGATAGCAAGTTCGTTTAGGGGGGTATTTGTATAAAGCGATCTGAGGGACAGATTTAGTGGGCCTCATTTTCATGATACAGTAGATCATACAGTGGTCACTGAAGGCATCCAGTAGAAAACCTGCTGCAGTAATACAGTGGGGGGGTGAAAAGAGCACCCAGTCCAAGAGTGAGTGGTTATGGAAGTGAGGCTTGAGCCTGGTGGGTTAAGTGATTAGTTGAGAAAGTTTTAGGAATTCATTCCTGTAGATGGTGGGCAAGGAAGCAGGGAGAGCCAATTTAAATTCAAGTCCCCAGGGAGGATGAATTCACTGGAAGTGGCAGGAGAAATGAGAGCTAAGAGGGAGCCGACCAAGGAGGAGGGATAGATTTTAGGTGAGGCATAGAAAACACCAACAAATATGGGGAGAGTGGAAGGAAGGGATAACTTGGCTAGAAGAAGCTCATGAAAGGAGGAGACTGATTCTCTGAGGGTGATGGGGCAGGATCGGATCTGAAGGACATACAAGGCAACACCACCTCCATGCTTGCCACGGTCCTTCTGGAGGAAGTGGTAGTTGGGTGAGTCAAGCTGGAGTCAGGTAATCAAGAGGAGAAGCAAGATTCATAGATACACAAGAGGCCAGGAAAGTGCTGAGAGATCCAGACTTTGAAAGTGTCAAGCTTAGGAAGAAAGCTCCTAGCATTAAGGTGAAAAGTGCAAAGTCCTTTAGGGAGAGTAGAGGGAGAGGAGGGAGAGATTGGGCCAGGGTTGAGTTCAGTGTTACCAGCAAGGAGGAGAAGAATGAAGAGAAGAAAGAGAATGGAATGGGACTTCTTTCCCCTTGAATGAGTGGGAGAAGGAGGGAGGTGGAAAGTGGAAGGGAGGAGATGGCATGGTTGAGAAATTCAAGACTTGGGAGGGGGTGTGGAGGAGTCCAGGGTGGATGGCGGGGTAGAGAAGGGGGATGAGAAGGTAGGGGATAAGAATTGAGGGAGAAAGGGCAGGGGAAAAGAGGGGGAGGTATGGGACAAGAACAGAGGGGGAGGGAGAGATAGGGAGGGAGGAGACAGGGATAGGAGGGAGAGAAGAGTGAAACAGGCAGGAAGAACAAGCATTTGTCAATGTCAAATGTTTGCTTGCTGGCATTGGCATTGCTAGTGCAGGAGTTAGAGAGATGCATAATAGGAATGGCAGTATTGAACTAACGCCAACCCCACCATGCAGAGACTGAAAGGTGTTGGGGGTGTGCCTTTGGGTCGTCAGCCATAACGCTTATGCCTTTCCACCTCACCCCACGCTGCAGATACTGACAGGTATTACTGTGTGCTTTGGGGTCTTTGGCCCTTATGCTCAACCAGTTTCATAAGGAAATAAGCTGAGATGGATGCAGTGTAAGAGAATAGGGTGAACTTTAGGGCCGAAGACCCCAAGGCACACTTTGATGCCTGTCAGTGGCTGTAGGGTGGGGGTAGAATGCCGTGACCATTGCGGACGATGAACCCAGGTTACACCCCTGATGTCAGTCAGTCTCAACAGGGTGGGTGTTATGGTTGGAAACCTTAATACCCTGGGCGTTTGTTGGTATTTTCACTCCAAATTTTCAAAATGGCCTTTTTGGAACCCCACCTCATGACAGTGGCATTATCATTTCATTAATCAATCCTAAAAGGTGATTTCGCACAGCAGTTATGCTATTTGGTGCCACACATGCTGAAACACATTTTGGGAAGGATGTGAAAAATGACAGCTGTACTGTTCATGAGGGGGTGTGGAAAAATTGCAATGTTGAAAATCTGGAGCGAAAATATTACAAATTTGCGAAGTTACAAGTGTGTGCATAGAAAATGAGCAACGCACTCCTGTAACGTGGTCATTTTTCAGAATTTTTTCACCAAATTTTCAACATAGACATTTTAGGACCTCTGCTTATGAACAGTGTCACTGTGATTTTCTTAGTCTGTTCCGAATACTGATTTCCCACAGTGACCACACTATTCTGTGCTGGACATGTGAAAACACATTTCAGCCAGGATGAGAACAATGACAGCTGTACTGTTCATAAGGAGGTGTGATAAAATGACAATGTTGAAAATCTGGAGTGAAAATATTACAGTTTTGCAAAGTTACAAGTGTGCACGGAAACTGCGCAATGCACTCTTGTAACACAGTCATTTTTTGCAATTATTTCACCAAATTTGCAACATAAGCTTTTTGAGAGCCCACCTCATGAAGTGACACTGTTGTTTCATTAATCGGTCCTGAAAGGTGATTCTGGGCAGTGACTGTGAAATCACCTTTCGGGACCAAATAATGCCATGACAGTGACTGAATTCATGACGAGGGGTCCCAAGAATCCTATTTTGAAAATTTGGTGCCAAAAGTTGAAAAAATGACCGAGATAGCCACGTAAGTTGAAAAATAAAACATTTATGCCATTATACAGCTTACTGGCATTTCTTCAGTTCGCGGTCGGCTTTGAGGAGTGCAGATGTGTTCCCGATCCACGGAAGATCGTCGCGCCATGCTCCGGAGGAAAGTATGAGGTGAGGGGGGTGTGGGGAGGTGTGGTGCATAGAGGGTGGCTGTGGGTTGAGGAAGGGGCCACCGGACTCAATGAGGGACTGTTTCCTGTTTTTATAGTTTTTTGTTTTTTTTAAAGATGACTAGGGACTTTTGGCATGCTGGGGTGGGCTCCAAGTGTACCACCTGGAAATTTGTTTGTTTGGCGGAGGAGTGGAGCTGACAGGGATTGGGCTCCCTGTCATCCATACAGTGTGCATGAGGGGAGAATAAGGACTTTTGACATGCTGGGGTGGGCTCCCAGCATCACACCTGGAAGTTTGTGTCTTTGGGGGGGTAGTGGAGCTGACAAGGATTGGGCACCCGCTAATCCATGCAGTGTGCTTGGGGGGGAGTGCATCAGCAGAGGGGGATTGGGCACCCCCTCAGCACACAACAAATGGGGGAGGGGCACATCATGCCAATGGGGATTGGGCTACCCCATTGGCAAAAGAACTGGAGAAGGGGGCATGCCGACAGGGGGATTGAGCACCGCTGTCAGCTTCCTCAGGGACTGTGAAAGGTGGCGGCTGTCCATTGGCTTTCTGGGGATGGTGAGAAGCCAATGGAGAAGCTGTCACCATTTTAATTGAAATGAGAGACCACCAGACAATGCAGTTGTAATTGGCTGCTGTAGTCATAGACCACCCCACAAACACAGCTGATCGTGACGGGGCACTCCCTGATTGCAGCGGTCAATCTCTTTTTGCACGATAGCATGCTCATTAACTGTCGCTACTGGAAGCAAGGTGATTCTTGCGCCTGCAAGCAAACACCAAAAGTGCACAAAATACAAAACAGCCAGATACAGATACTAGTACCGGGTTTTATACTTCAGCTGTGCTGTGTATAGTAACTCACAGTGAGGACAACAGGCACTGAATCAGAGAGTACCTATAAAACTAATAATACTGAGAAATGCTATGTGTCATTTGTTTTCTACTGGTGGTTAAATGGCTACATTGAAATTGTCGGCAGATAAGGACCGCTACCTGTAGGCCAATCTAGGCTGTCCATAAGCCCTAAAATTGTATGCAGTCACCAGATCTGTTGTTGAGGGCCATAAAATGAGGATTGTTGAATGATTTTATTGTTAAATGATTTTATTAAAATATTTTGATGGTTGCCCTACACAGCATCAATACTGTAAGGTAGGGAAGTCAAGTTACTACACATATAGGATCACTGTGTACTCTTAATATAAGATCCACGTTCAAGTTTCAATATTATTTGCAGGAAAACACCACTGAACAAACTCATTTACAAGGAGGTCCCTCCTAATATAGTAATAATAAGGTAATATAAGCCCTTATGTGATTTATTTTGACATCTGAAATCTCAAGATATAGCCAATATGTGATTGTGTCAGATGTAGTATTACTAGGGGTTAACTCTTCTGCCTATGTTTCTAAGAAACAATTACTTGAAAACATTGCATACTACAACAAATTTACATTTTTCACAATTCTAGTAGGGCACTACCTGTACTGATCAATGCCTCATAGGACTTTTCCAATTTGTAGAGGATCATTTTCAGTTTCCCACTGCAGAGGTATAGTAAAAGAAATCCAGACTCCCCTTAACTTTTCCACTAGTTGACTGCATATAGAGCTATCTTTTGAGTATAACTTCTCTGTCAAGTCACTGGGTGGGAATTTAAATAAAAAAACATTCCTGAAGCCATAATGATCTGTACTGATTGGTCCAGCTGATCAGCTGTCCACACTTTCTGCATGTGAGACACACATGAGTGAAGTGCTGGAGCACTTAGTAATTAAATGAGAATTGTAAATTGCTGGCTCTGTCAGTTCAGAGCTGAGCCCCACTGTCACAGTCCTGACTTCCTGCTATCTTTACAACATAAAGCTGGTATACATCTCATCTCCCCTGCTCCTCTTTGAATCAGCATGGGAGGATTACCCCCTTCACACCTGAAATCTTTCAGCCTAAAAGACACATACATGGCTCTTTTTCAAATTACTTCTATATAATTCTGGTGAGAAGGGGTTAAAAAGGGCAATCTACTTTGGCCAAAAAAAGGTGGAGTGGTGGCAGACACCCCTCGCTTCCCTGGTTCCATCGCCTGTGGGCTGCCTGTTACATAGCCAAATGCTGTTAGGGCAGTGTCCATTCTTACTTTAAGTATTGTATAGAGATGTGGGAGCTGCTGTGTCTGTATTGTACCTCCCATAAAGAATGCAGCTGTAATTGGCTGCTGCAGTCAGGGACTGCCCTGCAAACACAGCTGATTGTGATGTCACGTTTATTTGAGCATAGTGGCATGCTCGTAAACTGCCTCCTACTGAAGCAAAGTGTTTCTTGCGCATGGAGACTTCACCTACGTAGATAACAGCAAATACAGTGACAGTGAAACAAATGCAACAGACAAGTAATTTGAATCAAATCAGGCAGGGCTATAAACAAACAGTATACATCAAGTGGCAGCAACCCTTGAGTAACAGCTAGAGCAGGCTTGGTAAGCAGATTTATGACTATTGTGGCAGCTTTATCAGGAGCAAATAAACCAGGTAGAAATTTGTATAAGCTACAGATATCAAGCACAAGTTCATGGTGACCCAGCTAGGGAGTGAACAAATAATTAACATATCATCTTAAAAACATATTGTCTGAAGTGTTCAGTAACAAAAGCAAAAGTTCAAGGTGACCAAGATAGGGAGTGAGCAATAATTAGTGTTTCAACCTGAAAGCATTTAGTCCCAAGAGCTCAGTACCAATAGCAAATGTTCAAGGGGACCCAGATGGGGAGAAGGCAAAAAGTGGCAATGGATCACAAGGGTGAGCAGGTTACCTTGCAGAATGTATATTTGTCCAGCAGCATTTGTTTAGCTGACGTGGAACCTTTGTAAAAGAGCTCCAAGCTCAAAGGCTGTATATCTTAGACAATAAATAAATAAATAAAAAATATATATGATAGGCAATCAGTATGGTTGACGGTTAGAAAACAGAGAGTGCTGGTAAACGATATACAGTCAGAAGAGATGAAAGTCACAAGTGGGGTACCTTAGGAATCAGTCCTGGGGCCAGTCCTCTTCAATATCTTCATCAGTGACATTGCAGATGGACTGGAGGGTAAGGTTTGTCTGTTTGCAGATGACACCAAGATCTGCAACAGAGTAGATGATCCAGATAGGGTGGGCAGAATGAGAAGAGATCTGGATAAACTAGCAAAATGGTTGAAAGAGTGGCAACTGCGGTTTAACGCAGAGCAGTGCAAGATCATGCACATAGGGAAGAGAAACCCTGAAGCCACCTATAGGCTGGGAGGGGAGTTGCTGGCAGTCACAAGGGAAGAAAGAGACTTGGGCATCATCATCACCTATGACCCGAAATCAGCCAAGCCGACCACTAAAGCAGTAGGTAAGGCTAAGGGGATGTTGGGGTGTATTAGTAGGGGTGTCACAAGTTGGAAGAGGGAGGTAATAATCCCTCTTTACAAGACACTGGTTAGGTCCCATCTGGAGTACTGCGTGCAGTACTGGAGGCCACACCTTCACAAGGACATTAACCAAATTGAGGCAGTCCGGAGAAGGCAACCAAAATGGTGCAGGGACTGCATCAGAAAACATATGATGACAGATTAATGGAGCTCAATATGTATACCCTAGAGCAAAGGAAGGAGAGAGGTGATATGATTGAAACATTCAAACACCTTAAGGGCATTAACAAGGTGAAAGAGTCTAACATGTTTCAATATAAGAAAAATAGCAGGACAAGAGGACACAGCATGAGAGTAGAGGGAGGCCAATTAAGGGGTAATGTGAGGAAGTTATTTTTCACAGAAAGGGTGGTGGATGTATGGAATGCCCTACCTCAGGAAGTGGAGGATATGAATACAGTGCAGGGCTTCAAACAGACATGGGATAGGCATAAGGGAGCAATCCAGATGAGTATGAATAGATAGGCCATTGACAGAGCAAAGGCCGATGGCACATTCATAAGGTAGAAAAAGAAATGGGCACACTGGATGGGCCTTACGGTCTTTATCTGCCATCAAGTTCTATGTTTCTATGTTACTGTGCTGGAGCAGCATACCTGGCTGATGGCAGACACCTGGCTGACTCCAGTTGATGTCCTTAGCACTCATCATTCACATGAGGGCCGCAGTATGAAAGGGCCACTTGCAGTGACTCAATTTAAAGGGCAAAGTACACTCCACCCATGTATGCTTGCACTGTCAGGAGGTAGGGCAGGAATGCTACAAGGGCTCCCTGGTAAGCTGGCTGTAGACTGGTTCACCCATGCCACAGCAACATTCAAACTGCTGACATAAATCACAGCACCAGCAATCTGCCGACAGCAGCTATGGCGCTATGACAATTTTCTGTCCAGCAGTACGTGCGACCTATATTGCGGGGGGCTCTTCCCCCCCCCCCCATGTATTAATATAATCAGCTTCAGGTCCTGGCATCTAAGGAGAAAGTGCCGTCTGTGAGGTAATGCCATAACACAACTCAACAAAAATCAAACTTGCGAAGGAAGCCTGTGGCAGCATTCCTTTGCTAACATCATGGTAACAATATTGAGTTGCCCTATTAATGAACTACCCCATAGATTCATGGTTGTGCTTGACTGATCAGCTGGGAGGTAGAAGTCAACAGGGAAAAGCACACTGACTTTTCTCGTCCCCGAGGGTTCCCAGTGTTAAACTGCAGTGGTAGAAGAGCTGCACCAACAAGACTTTGTCCCAAGTTTGAATTCCAGCAGGCAAATTATGCTGCATCCACATCCACTTGCACTGGCTGAGTGTCAGGAGGGAGAGTGGGAATGCAAAAAGAGCTCCTTGGTAAGCTGGCTATAGAGTCGTGGTGGTGATCGGCTGATCAGCTGTGGGGTGGAAGTCAGCAAGGAAAACACATTGACTTTTCTCAACCCCAAAGATTCCCAGTACTGAACAGTAGCAGTAGTAAAGCTGCACCAAGTCTTTGACCTAAGTTTAATTTTCAGCAGGCAAAGTATGCTCTGCCTATATCCACTTGCTGTGGCTGAGTGTCAGGAGGGAGGGTGGGAATGCAAAAAGGGCTTCCCAGTAAGCTGGCTGCAGATTCTTTACAGCGATCAGTTAATAGGCTTGGGGGAGGTAGAAGTCAGGAGGGAAAAACACATTGACTTCTCTCTATCCAGAGGATTCCCGGTGCTGCGCTAAAAAGGGATCCCATATCTTTCTCCTCCGAAGTGGCCAGTTTGACCCTGTGTGTGGATTCTTATTCCTTAAGTGCTTCACCTTGCATTTCTTGGCATTGAATCTCAACTGCCCAAACCTCGATCACCGCTCAAACCTGTCTAGATCCCTTTGAAGCTCCCTCTCTCCTTCCTCACTGTCCACCCTGCCACAGAGCTTTGTGTCTTCAACAAAGAGACATACATTATCCTGGATACCTTCCCTATGTCACTAATGAACATATTATATAGGACTGGTCCCAAGACTGATCCCTGCAGCACCCCACTCATGACTATAGTGCCCCTGTATAGATCATTGGTAAAACCCCACCTGGTGTACTGTGTCCAGTTCTGGAAACCACATCTCAGGAATGACATTAACAGAGTACAGGTGGTCCAGAGGAGGGCTACCAAGATGGTACAGGGTTTACATCAATAGCCCTATGAGGAGAGGCTAAAGGAACTAAAAACGTACACCCTGGAGGAGAGGAGGGAGAGGGGAGATATGATCAAAATCTTTAAATACCTCACAGGGGTGAATAAGGTACAGATGGGTGATATTTTTCAGAGGAAAGGGTGCTGTAGAACAAGGGGCCACAATCTGACGCTAGAGGCAGATAGATTCAGGGGAGATGTGAGGAAATACTTCTTCACAGAAAGAGTGGTGGATGCCTAGAACAGCCTTCCAGTGGAGGTAGTGGGGGTGAAAATAGTGATGGGATTCAAAAAAGCCTGGGACAGACACAAGGGAATCATAAGGGATAGGAAAAGAGTAGAAGAGAAAGTGCCATAGACCTAGAAGGGTCCACAGTGAAAGCAATCACAAAAAAAAAGGGCAGACTGGACAGGCCAAGCGGCCTTTATCTGCAGTCCTTTTCTGTGTTTCTATGGTTCTATGACTACAGATACTGTGAATTTAAACTTCACCTGCAAAGTAACTATGAAATGTCCAAAATTCACCTTCACAAAGAACATAAGAACATATGAAATGTGTCGGCAGATGGGGCCTGTGCGATCCAGCTAGTCTGCCCTTGACACTACCTCCCTCTCCATGCAGCCTTTGTCCTAACTTGTCCTTTATGTCTGTCCCATGTAAGTTTGAACTCCCTGATTGTCTTTGATGCTACCACCTCCTGGGGCAGGCTGTTCCATGGGTCTATAACTCTCTGTGTGAAGAAGTACTTCCTGAGGTTGCTTTTGAACCTTCCTCCTACCAGTCTCATATCATGCCCTCTTGTGCATGCTGCCGTGTTCTGTTGAAATAGATTGCCGTCTGAGCTGTGTTAAATCCACTCACATAATTAAATGTTTCAATCTTAGAAAATAGGTGTCAAAAATCCAGTATTCTGATTGGCCAGTACACTTGCTTTAGCGGGCTGGTATTTTTCAATAAAGCACGCTAAAGAACAAGTGCCAATTCGGGGTGCCCCATCACTAAGTGTATTCTTGGGCACCCTGAATTTTCAAATGTGCCAGCCGCCATAATTCCCGCTCCCTAAGAGACCAAAAGTAATGACTAGGCCAATGCCTCAGTTTCTCCTGTGGCAAACATAATAAATAAATTAAAAAGCATATACATCGTCAGCCCTAAGAAAAATATGCAGCAGAGCTTCAAAAGTGTAAAATCCAGAGCGGTAGTTCTGGTGCCACCACCACGATGCATCAGACTAGCGGCACTTTCTTAGTTCTCTGTACAGCAGATAGCCATCTATCTGTGGTATGGTAAATGAAGAAAATGCTGCTGCTCTGCTCCCCAGTAGCCTCACCGACCCTTCTCGGTTTGTACACAATCACCCCCAAGACAAAAAACAACGGTTTCCAATGAATTGCTTTTTTTAAACTTAATTTCCAGCTCTCACCTGCAGCATGAAGAGCTGCCCACTATTGTGTTCACACTCGCAACAGTTTTGTCCAAAAAATAAACAGTTCCTCACCCGACTCCCCTTACATTCTTTCTGTCAACCTGTCCCAATCGCGATGGCAACAATGTCCCTTTAAAAAAAAAACACCATACTTTACTACCACTCATGGAAGGCAGCGAGGATCGGAAGCTTGTAAAACACATACAAAACAGAAAATGGACTCCCATTAGCATGCAATGAAGACCATAACGAAAATGCAGCCTGAACAACTGGCCTCTGACCCATACGCTCCCAAACTCCACTCCGTTCTGCTCCCAAACTCCACTCCATTCTCCCGATCACAACATCTCCTGGCCCAGTATAAAAAAGCAGCACTGCCTCTCAAATGCTAATCAAATAGACAGTGTAGAGGATGAACACAACTGTTCCAAGACTACGGGGGTGGGGGGGGGAGACACAAGGTTCAACTGAAAAACAAACAGTCTGCTGTGGTGATAGTAACTGCAGCCAACCAGTTTTCCAACTATGGGATCTGCATAAGGACAAAAGGCCATCCTTCTCATGAAGGCGGAGGAACTATTTAATTACAGAATTTATTTCAAATTAATTATTTATGAACAATTTGTTACCAATTTATTTTTTCTTTAGAGTGCCCATTTTCTAAGTGCAATAATACCCTCCAGGATGGGTGGTATTGGGAAATACCAGACCTTTCAGGGGCTATAAGGCCCTCCGCCTGTGGGGTCGGGCCTCCTTATGCCCCTGGGTGGTCCGGTATTTCCCAATACTGCCCACCCTATCAGGTATTATTGCTTATATGTCCCCTCTGTTTCCTCTGTGCTCAAGGGAGTATAGGTTCAGCTCCCCAAGTCTTGCTTCATATGACCTGTGATGCAGTCCATGCACCATCTTAGTAGCCCTTCTCTGCACCGTTTCCAGATGGTCAATGTCCTTCTTGAGGTGAGGTCTTCAGAACTGAATGCAGTACTCCAAATGTGGCCTCACCAAGGACCTGTAGAAGGGCATGATAACCTCCCTCTTCCTAGTAGAAATACCTCTACTTCTACATCCGAGGATGCCACCCGCTTTCTGCGCTGCTTTCTCACATTGTTTTCCTATCTTTAATTTGTCAGTGATGATTATGCCAAGATCTTGCTCTGTTTGTGTCACCTCAAGTTGATGTCCTCCCAGTGTGTACTTTTTTCCAGGGTTCCTCTTTCCCAAGTGCCTTACCTTATACTTTTTGGCGTTAAATTGTAACTGCCAGTCCCTGGACCAATCCTCTATCCTTCTAAGGCCAGTTTCCATGTTGTCTGCTCCTTCCCTTGTGTCCACTCTGTTGCAGAGCTTTGTATCACCTGCAAACAGGCAAATCTTCCATTAGTCCATTCGCTATGTCTGCTATAAATATGCTAAATAGGATCGATCCCAGTACCGATCCCTGTGGGACACCACTGGTCACCCTGTCCTCCCGTGACAATGATCCATTGACTAGCACTCTCTGGGTCCTATCATTCAGTCAGTTACTGATCTAGCTGGCCATCTTCTGGCCAACTCCCATTTGTTCCAGCTTGTTGTTTAGCCTTCTGTGAGGGATGGTGTCAAAGGCCTTGCTGAAATCTAGGTATACAACTTCCACTGCTCCTCCCTGATCCAATGTTCTGGTGACCCAGTCAAAGAAGTTAATCAAGTTGGTTTGACAAGAGCATCCTGCTGTGAAGCCATGCTGCTTTGGGTCCATTTTTCCTGTATCTGTTAGGTACACCACTATCCTCTGTTTTAGTAGTGACTCCATCATTTTCCCCACAACTGAGGTCAAACTGACAGGGCAGAAATGTCCTGCCTCTTTCTTGTTTCCGCTCTTGTGTAAGGGTACAACTGTTGCCTGTTTCCAGTCCTGAGGTATTTTCCTGCTATCTGGGGACTTGTTGAAGAGCTCAGCCAGTGGTATGGCCAGTTCTTCTCAGAATGCCTTCAATATCCTAGGGTGTATGCCATCCGGTCCCATGGCTTTTTCCACTTGCAGTTTATTAAGCCCTTTTAGGACCCACCACCATTTCCACAAATCCTAGATACAGTACTTTGTCTTTGGTAACTAAAACTGCAATGTTTTTAGTGCGGGTTGACATTATTTAGGCAAAGTGGCCACTTCACAAGCTAAGTTTGGTAAATTTGATAAAAAAATGGCAACTTCGTAGTTCATAACTTCTCAGATCTGGTGAATTCACTCTTTTTGAATTCCACAGAATTTGCCAATTAATTTGCAAGCAAATTTTGTCTGCTTCACCCATCCTACTCAGACTCCTGTGCTCAGATTTGACCCCTTTAACCACTGCCCTCTGCTGCCTTTTCCATAACCAGTTTCCCACCTGCTTGACTAATCACTTTTCTACTCCTAAGTCATCCAGCTGTTTGAGCATCCTTCTGTGTGACATAGAAATAAAGTATTTGCTGAAATCAAGGAAGATCAAATCCACAGTCTGGCCTCTATCCACTGTTCTAGAGACCCAGCTGAAAAACATGATCAGATTTGTCTGACATGATTTTGCTTGCACAAACCAGTGCTGCTTGCTGTCCTGCAACCTGTTATCATCTAAGTAGAACATTAGTCTATCCTTTACAATGGTCTTTGTAAGTTTTCTGATGATGGAGGTAAGGCTTATCTTTCTGTAGTTTCCTGAATCCTCTTTCTCCCCTCCTCATAGAGTGGGACCATATCCATAGTTCTTCAATCCCCTTGCACTATCCCTGACTGCAGTGAATCATTAAATAGCTGTTACAAGGGCCCTGCCAGCTCAGAAGCAAGGTCCCTAAATAACCTTGGGTGCAGGCCATCTGGATGGAAGGCCTTGCCCGCCCTAAAGGCAGCTAACCCTTTCCATACTTATTCAGCCATGATAACCACTCTCCCTATTTCCTGTAGTCCCTGTGTGACCACCTTGAGCCTGCTTTTTATGTTGCTTGCACGCATGTGCAAGAAACATAGTGCCATCATCGGAGATTTCGGAGGTGTGTCACCTCCTCCTCCAATTCAGTCAGTGATCTGGCAGGCGCGGCCCTGTAAGCCAATGCATTTTGGAGCTGTCTATGGCGCTCAAAATGCAGTAACACTACAGTTGAAAGGGGAGCTACACTTCAGTGAGCAGCGATAAGGCGTAGCTCCCACCGCATGGCGATGCATGCCCCACTGCGTACTGTGTAGCCGAAGGGTGCCCAATCCCGTCGGCTGAGCTGAAATCGTCCCAGTAGTTGGTGCCACGCTGGGGCCCACTCCAGCATGGCAATCAGTCCTTTGGCCGACGGGGTGCCCAATCCCCGTCAGCTGAATCGTCCCCCATCCTTGTGCCACACCAGAGCCCACCCCAGCATGCCAAGCGTCCCACGATGTCTTTTTTTTTTAAACCTGTAAAACAAAAAGCGGTCCTGCGGCGGCGTCTCCCCCCTCCCCACAACCGCACCACCACTGTGCACCCAACCTCCCACCCCTCACCCCATACTTACCTCGGACTCCGGTACAGCGATCTTGAGTGGACCGGGAACACGTCTGCACTCTTCAAAGCCGACCGCGAACTGAGGAAATGCCAGTAAGCTGTATAATAGGCTAGATGGGGGTTCAACTTTATTGCATATCTCAGGCATTTTGGGAATTTTTGCAAATTTTCAACATAGAGGTTTTAGGACCCCTTCTCATGAATGATGTCACTGTCATGGTGTTACTCGGGCCCGAAGGGTGATTTTGTGCAGTGACTGCTCAGTGACTGAAAAATCATCCTTCGGGCCTGAATACCACCATGACAGTGACATCATTCATGAGAAGGGGTCCCAAAACCCCATGTCGAAAATTTGGTCCAAAAATTCCAAAAAATGATTGTTTCTATGAGCGTGCATTGCAGGCTCCCACGCAGGCTCGTGTTCACGAATTTCAATATTTTCACTCCAGATTTTCAACATTGCCATTTTACCACACCTTCTTATGAGTAGTACAGCTGTCATTTTCATCTCACCCAAAATGTGTTTCTGCCCTTGTGGCAAGAATGGGCAGTCGGTGTCTGAAATCAATGTACAGGACAAATTAAGAAAATCACAGTGACACTGTTCATGAGCAGAGGTCTTAAAATGGCTATGTTGAAAATTTGGTGAAAAAATTCCTAAAATGACTGTTTCTGATGCGTTCTTGGCAGTTCCTACCTTGAGCTCGTAAGTTCTAAATTTTATTATTTTCATTCAGATTTTCAACATTGCCATTTTACCACACCTTCTCATGAGCAGTACAGCTGTCATTTTTCACATCCTGCCCAAAACATGTTTCCGCTTAAGTGGCGCACAATGGCAGGTGGTTGCTTGAACTCAGTGTATGGGACACATTAAGAAAATCACAGTGTCACTGTTCATGAGCAGAGATCTTAAAATGGCAATATTGAAAATTTGGTGAAAGAATTCCTAAAAATGACTGTTTTACGAGCGTGTGTTGCGCAGTTCCTACGCACGCTCGGAAGTTCGCAAATTTTAAATATTTGCACTCCAATGACTTCCAAATACCTAAACAGCACATAGAAGCAAGCAACATTCAGCATTGACAAATGCTTGTTGGTAGAGGTTCATCAGTGTTTAGGACACTGACCATATGCTCATCATCTTCCACCACCATTCCCCTCTCAGCTTGCCTGATTATCCCTCCCCTAGCCTTACTTTTCCCCTGAATGTATCTAAAAAATTCTTCTTCCCCTCCCTTCACACCCTTAGTGATATGCAGTTCAATGTCTGCCTTCACCCTTTTTACCACCACCTTCACCTTCTTTTAACTTTGCCTGATATTCCCCCTTTTCCTTCTTCCCTTTGGCTACCTTGTACCTTATGGAGGCCTTGTTTTTTGTTTAATAGCCTCTCCCACCAATTAAGTCATTTACTCCTATTTCTTTAAGCATAATACAAATTGCTTCATAAGGAATCTTACGAAAGGCATTACTGAAGTCTAGAAGAATAATGTTGATGGGTTTATCTTCATCCAAATATTTACTCACAGGTTCATAAAAAGTTAGAAAATTTGTTATACATGACATTTTGAGAGCAAAACCATGTTGCTTTTCGTCAGTAATCCCCACTCTCCAAATATTTTACTATCAAGTCTTTTGATAATTGACTCCATTATTTTAACTAAACTATTTGTTAAACTAATAGGGCAGTAGTTATTAGCATGTGATTTACCTCATCTTTTACATGGTGGCATCGCAGTAACTCTTTTCCAATCCTCTGGAATTCTTTTTGATCTTAAAGAGTGATTTGTAATATAGGTTAGAGGTGCAACAAAATATTTACCAATCAATTTGATCATTCTGTGTGCAATGAGATGTTGTCAGTTCCCACTGTCTTAGTTGTTTTTATAGCTCTTTGCTTATTTGGGGAGAGATGGGCACAAGACCCAGGGGAGCAGGCTAAGGTACTAAATGAGTACTTCACCTCAGTTTTCACCAAGGAAAATGGGGGTGCTGCATCATACGTGGGAGGAGACAGTGATACTAAGGAGGGGGGGACCCTTACCGATCGGCAGGTCTGGGGAGAGGGGGAGGAATCACGGGCAGGAGGGGGGGAAGGCTAAGCAGGGAGAAGAGGTAGCAGAAGTGGAAATCACAGCAGAGAGAGTGAGGGAAGCCCTCAGGTCCCTTAAGATGGAGAAAGCACCTGGGCCGGATAAATTACATCCCAGAGTGCTGAAAGAACTTGCAGATGTCCTGGCGAAACCCCTGGCGGAGCTTTTCACCATCTCTCTGAGGACAGGATGGGTGCCCCAGGACTGGAAGGTGGCACATATAGTGCCTATCCACAAGGGGGATCAAGGGAGGTGGCAGGGAACTACAGGCCTGTCAGCCTGACATCGGTGGTGGGCAAGGTGATGGAGGGCATTGTCAAGAAGAGGCTGGGGGGACCTGGAAAAGTCAGGGTGCCTGGATGATAGACAGCATGGATTCATCCTGGGGAAATCATGTCAGACAAACCTTGTGGAGTTCTATGACTGGGTGACGAGTGCCTTGGACCTGGGTAGACCAGTGGATGTTCTCTTTCTAGACTTCAGCAAGACATTTGACTTTGTTCCTCACATGGGCCTGTTGGATAAGCTAGGAGAAATGGGAGTGGGGAACCAGATGATCAGATGGATAGGCAATTGGCTCCAGGACCGGACCCAGAGGGTTGTACTTGGCGGGATAGTCTCATCCCCAAGGGGGCTCATTAGTGGGGTCCCACAGGGTTCAGTCCTTGGGCCTCTCCTGTTCAATGCCTACGTCTCTGACATAAGGACAGGTATCAGGAATGAGATGAGTCTCTTTGCGGATGACTTAAAACTAGGGGTGGCGGTGGATGGGGAGGAGGGGAGGGAGGCCCTACAGGGGGACCTGGAGGCTCTGGAAAGATGGTCTAGAAAGTGGAAGCTGAGGTTCGATGCAGGAAAGTGCAAGGTACTGCACCTGGAGGCCAGAAACCCGAGCCAAGTGTACACCCTGGGGGGGGGAATGCTACAAGTCTCGATGGCTGAGAGAGACCAGGGTGGTGGTGGTGGATGTCAAGATGAACAACTCTGAGACTTGTAGGAGGGCAGCAGCCAAGGCCAACAGGATGCTGGGATGCATCGCTAGGGGGATCACCTCCAGAAGGAGGGAAGTGATACTCCCTCTATATAACTGCTTGGTGAGGCCGCACTTCGAGTACTGCATGCAGTTTTGGAGGCCACACTTAAAGAGGGACATTAAACTCCTGGAGAGAGTTCAGAGGAGGGCAACCAAAATGATTTGAGGCTTGGGGGACAGGACCTATGAGGAGAGGCTTGAAGAGCTAAATATGTACACATTGGAAGAGAGAAGGGACCGGGGGGACATGATAGAGGTTCCGGTACATGAAGGGGGTAAATAGGGAGGAACAGTCAGGGTGCTTTGAAGGAAGGAGGAGGGGGCCACTAGAGGGCATGGGTGGAAGCTGGAGGGGGGAAGATTCAGGGGAAAAAGGAGGAGGTGCTACTTCACTGAGAGGGTGGTGGAGCCATGGAATGCACTGCTAGGGGGATGGTGGAGGCAGAGATGGTGGAGGGGTTCATGAGGGGGTGGGACAGGTACAGGGGAAGTGTTCTGGAAGCAAAATCCAATGCAGCTAGAATATCCAGAATTGGGAAGGGAGAAGCCAGAGAAGGTGAGGGGGACAGCAAGGTCAGCTCCCAGAGTGGGGGCTGACCAAACGAGCAGATGCGAAAGACTGTTAGGCCTATTCTGCTGGCATTTTAGTATGTTAGTATTTCTGACCATCTCATGTGTGACTATAAAGTAAGTTATGACATCTTACATATATTATCCTTAATTTCCATATGCCCACATCTAGTTTAATCCAGTCTTTAGTGGACATGCTACACAAATGACTATTAAAAGCGTTGTCAATATTCTTCTCTGTGATAATGAACAACACCTCTGTTGACAATGGTTCAACCTTGTTACTAACTGATGCAAACTGTAACTGCACTTGAATGTATTACAGGGGGGTGCAGAACCAAGGTTGGTTTACCCTGCTCATTGAGCAAACACACAGATAGATGCTGCATTCCTAGATCAGAAAATTAATGCTAACTACACCATATTCGATAATTTGCACATTTATTTGTGAAAGAAACATACAAGTAGTGCTAGAGTCTAGATAGTTAAACTGTCACCTGGGAAAAACAAATGCCCCAACACTTCAGCCATCAAGGATTCATCAGGAGGCGGAGATCCAGGGACTCAGTGATGTATAAATAGTTCCACATTTATGATGTCATATGTTGCATCACATTTCACCCATCTTTAACAAAACCTGTGTTAATTAACATACAAATGTCTATGAAAATCATGTCGACAATACAACAATGTAAAGCTAAGGCAGAGATATTTACTAGATACAATATTTTGCTCATTAGGAGAGGACCGAGCCAATATTAAATATATCCAGTGATCACCCATATAATTTTTGTCGGACGTCTTGAGGATCCGCTGAGGGACATATCTGTATGAATGGTAAAAGGAGCATAGAAGAAGATTCCATTTCCCATTTATCTGTAAACATGAAAAAAGGAGACAGCGGAATTAGACTTGATGCAGTTGACTTGACTTGACTGACTTACAGAATTAGACTTGATGCAGGCAAAAAGCCATAGAATTACAAGTAATAGATCTCTCTACAGTAAATATTACAGCAGATAAAGAAAAACTACTTCTGAAAGGTCTCAATTTCGTACCAACTCCCAGTAGTAATGATTTTTAAGTTTATGTGGCTTTATATAGATTTTTTAGGAAAATCAAATTAAAGTATTATTTGGGAATAACCAAAAAGGAACACCAGAACAGTGAAGAAATGGGGCTTCTGGAAGAACTGACTGTTTGAGATCAAAAGAAAATAGATTACATCATAACTGCTGTTACAGAGTTATCTCCAAAACATTCACCTAACATGGGGCCAGATATTCAAAACTTTGCCCTGGGGCTAAATTAGCACTGCCCGGCGGGCAAACTGTGCCCAGAGCAAAAACATAGCCATATTCAAAATGAATAGCCCGGTGCAAAACCAGCTGAATATAGCAAGCGAAGGAAGCCGGGCAAACATTGCCCAGGATTAAGACAGCACTAAATATAGCAGAGAAGGCAGCACTGAATATAGCAATCAGACAGAGGGCAGTGCAAACACCCACAAAAACAAAAGCGTCACAGAGGTGTAAGCAGCTGTCCAGGAACACAGGAAAGCAGAAGAGCCCAGCCAGACACAACTACAGTACCAGTGAAAGGAATGGAATAACCTACAACCACAAGTGAAATCAGAACGCCACAGAACACTGTCAAATCCCAAGTCCACCCCAAAAAGACACAGGACACAGGAATGTCAACTTCAAAAAAGTATAACGTAAACTGTGAAAATCCAAAGTGCAAAGGCAACATGAACATATTTACAGAAAAAAAAATCAAAACACAGCAGAACACTTTTATGTACAAATGGGGTGCAAGAAAAACCTAATGAAAGGGGAAAGGGCAGGCATAACAAAGGGATTGAAAACAATGGGAAAACAACAGTAATAGTGCAAACAGTCAAATGTTAAATAAAGCAACAGAACAATGGGGTAAGAATGTGGTTGTGAGAGGGATGTGGAAATGCAAAGCAATGATGGGGAACAGGATGGCAGAAACAGGGCTAGGGACACTGGGCCAGGGACAGGAAGCAGGATAAGGTACATAGAATGCAGGGGTTAGGTGCGGGCAGGTGCTGGCAGACGTTCTTCTAATACAGCTGCAACACGTCTTGTCTCTGATATGAGCACAGCCTGTTGTTCAATTAGGGTGCTGCTGGCGCACAATCCTCCTCAAGCTCCTCTGTCCCTCACCCTCCTCTGGATGGCTGGCCCACAGTGATGACCTACGTGGACCTACAGGAGAAAGGGGGACCACATCAGGGCATGATAATGACACAAAGGCATCATGTACCACCACACGGTGGACAGCATGCCCCAACAACCATGCCCATGTGCTAGTATGTAACAAACCACAACACACACTAACATGTGCCTGCAGGACAAGGCAGTACGTAACAGGCAGCATGCAACACCCCAGTGTACATCGATATGCATGGAACTACGCTGAGAAACCCAACAACGTGGAGGCCAGCCAGCACAGTGGCATGCAGACTGTAACAGTGCAAACAGACAGCCACCTCCAGAGATGTGAACGACAAGTGGACACTGACTGATATGCACATGGGATGACACATGGTGGGACATGCTGCCCACGGTCACACAGCTATGATACAAAATACAGATGATACCAACTGGAGAAATTGCCACAGCCCCAACCACGTGTGTAACCACACATGCCTGTCATGTACACCCTCAACAGTGGACCACCCTCACTGCTGCCCTCCACAAGAACTGTAGACACCCAGCCAAACTGCCACCCACGATGCCATACTACAGCAGCTGTACAAATGATGACAGGAAACCCTGAACAGGTGGGTGAGTGACTGACATAAGTGTGCAACAGTGGCAAGTGACACAGATAAAGACTCGACAATGACCACAGAGAACAATGACACTGGCATCAGAACAGTAGGGACTGCAGGACAGGTAACCAAGCAGTACACAACCAGGGGAAGTGCCAGCCACACCACTTGCTGCAACAGAAGGGTGAGGGGCCCACAGTGGTGTACAAAATGGCACAGTGCCGTGACACCACCCATGCAAGAAGACACACATGTGAAACACAGACACTGGGCATGGTCCACCAGTGGCACTGCAGCGGTGGGCCAAAGGCATGCACAGGACAGTGTCACCCTGGTGGTCAAGGCATGGCAAGGCACACACACACCTGTGGGAGCAGCATCTGCCATAGGGGCTGACAACCAGCACACCATGCTACCACAGAAAACTCCTGCAGCACACCTGCATAACATGTGCACAAACAGTGTGCACTACAGGGACAGAGGGACAGCACCTCTTAGGGACAATGGCCCCACATCAGAGCATGAGCCCACAGGCAGGTGTAGCCAGACATTCAGATGTTCTACATACAATCCCAAACAGCTGCACCCTCATAAATGCTGTACTCAGCAACCCCAAACAGTAAACCCCTTCCAAAAGGGTATGATGTCTGTCAGATAATTCCCCACTCTCTAATGAGGTTGTACATTCCCAGGTGGGCCCCCCTCAGTTGAGTAAGTGGTTACCTTCTGAACTCTGAAAACTTTTGCATTTAGTATCGTGTTTCCTTATTAAATGGGGTATCTGGGACACTGTTGATAAATGTGAGATGCAAACACAGAACTAGTGTATCAGAATGAAGTGGAACATTGATATAAGTGTGTCAACCTGGGCCCTCCTCTATTGATTTTCCAGGTGGGCCCTTGCATCATCTGTCCAGGTGGGCCCTCTGCACCCCAGTCCAACCCTCTCTCCACACAACAGCATTTCAAACAGGGCCACACCCCAGTGGCCTACAGTGACCCAAAACGTCTGGTGTACCTAGGAACAGTTGACAGACATGTGCAGTACACCAAAGTGTACACTAAAGTGCACAGTGCGTATGCCTACATACACACTCCTGCTCAACTGCCTGCCCTGTAAAGCCAGACTCATAGTGGAAAAGCATAACATTGCACAGTCACTCACGCACAACACCACTTTCACCGTCCGTGCTCTCTGCTGCATGCTGTGCCAGTGGAGCACCCTGCGCCTGTCGGATGATGGCCCCTGTCTGGCTTGTGCACGTCTCTCCTGCCTGTGGTTTGTTGTCGGCGCCTGCAGTGAGAAGAGGGTACAGCATCGTCAGTACAATATCAGCCACCACGGTACGCTAAAGACCACCCTGTACCCCAGTGGTGCAGCACAACACACGCAGTGGCAGACGGGTGCAGTGCACCACCAAAGCCATGCCAAGCATGACAGGGGTCCATGCACACTGTCTACCCCTGTCCCACACAGTACACACGTGGCTTCATGGACTCCATGAGCAACATGTGTAGCTCAGCAACACCCATGCACATAAGCACACCACGAACACACTGCCCCACCACCCATGCCAGCAGTCATGCTACAGTCATCCCTTACCTGGCACAGGCACAGTCCCCTCGCGAACCATGGCCCTGCAGCGTTCAAGCAGTGGTCGCTGCCTGCGCCTGAGGTCAGCATGACGATGCCGGCACTTTTCACCATCACATGGGATACCTGTGATGGCACTTAGTTTGCGGGCAATGGAAGCCCAGACCTGCGTACGGGGCAAGTCACCCTCCCGCACAGGTCCAAATAGGCGGCGATGGCGGCGCCTCTGTTAACTTCACGAGGTTGGCAGTCTCAACCTCATCCCACCGCCTGTCACGGCCACCACTGCCCTTTGCCTAGGTCTCCCAGACATATTTGTGCTGTGGAAGGGGCAAATAAACTCAACAACAGTGCAACAACTGTGCATACATCCTGACACACCTACAACTGAAGTGTGGCGCGCGCTGGCGTATGCCGTGGTGCTACGCTAACGGAAGTGTTTGCAATGTGCAGGCGTGACCCTACCATGACCCTGGTCCGACATTATGCTGCGATGCGTAGGCGCGCCACAGCTGGTTAGCGCAGCGCTAGACCGCGCTATGACAGCGCAGACAAGGGTAACATGAGCATGCATGCTGCACATAGCGTGGCGCTGTTCCTCAAATAGCACTGCTGTGCTAGCGCTGGGCTATTCAGAGCCATATTCAACGGCTGTATGCAAATGAGGGTACTTGTGTATGCATGAGGCAAAACGTGTGATTAGCATATCATTATGCGCTCATTTGCATGAATAACAGGCAGGATTGCCTGGCCGGGCTATAAAAGGGCAAGCAGTGCACCACCAGTGTTGTATTGTGGAACTGCGGTGGGAATACAGCAGTGAACAACATGGAGAGAGAGACATGCAACAGGGTGATGGGCAGCAACAGCCAGGTATGTATCAAGGGTGTGGATAGGCATATTCATTGTACACAGTTGTGTCCAGTTTGGTCGACCGCCTGTCACAAACCATATGCCACTCGGCTACAATTATCAATCTAATCTGTGGTATTTGGGTTAGTGTTGGCCACTGTGGACTGTGTCATGCATGTATGATCTCTTTAGAGTGTAGAGGAATCATCTGACAACTTGTTTGGAAGGGGGTGCACTTTTGATGGGATGTGTACATTATGTAATGGGGGGACGGTTGGAGACTGTGTACAAAATGGCTACACTCCTGGTATGTATGACCACCATGGGACCACAAACATCCACTGCATTGTGCTCATACTCCCTGCAGTTCAATGTGTCATGTGCCAATGTTTGCACATTTGTGTCTGCATGCCAGGTGCACTGGTGCTGTACCATGACAGTGCACCATCTTGTCTTCCTGCATGTGTGGAGTGATGGCCTCTGCCCCCACTCAGGGCGTACACAATGTACCAGCAATGTGCGCTCCCGTGCCACAAACAGTCATGGGGGTTCATGGCACACTCAATCCACAGCAGTGCACATGTGTGCACACCACTCCAGACACAGGACAGACAGTGGCAATGTGGGCATGTGCAATGTAGAGGCACGTGCAGCCATCTGATATGTCCATGTGGCCTGTAGCACTGAGGGGGTGATATCATGCTGTCCACTGTGTGATGCAGTGCAGCACCGACACAGCCACTGACACCTGTCCACTCTTTATTATCCCATAGGTGTGCAGGCTCAACCGGAGCACATCTGTGCACATAAATTCTCCCAACATGAGCTAAACACCCTGGCACATGAGGTAAAAGTAAGAGAACATGTGTTGCGCACACACAGGGCCACCGATGCTGTTGTGCGGCAGGCTTGGGAGGAGATGACTGCAGCGGTGAATGCAATTGGTGGTCGTGAGAGATCAACTGAGGCAGTCCGGAAGCATTGGAATGACCTCCTGTGGTGTGCAAAGGAGGAGGTGGCACAGCACCACAGAGACAGGACCAGAACTGGTGGTGGTCCACAGGAACACCAGCAACGTGTGCAGGAGCCACACATGGCGGTGGTGGCGTCAACATTGCAGATGGTGGCAGTGGCAGGTGTGCCAGGTGGTGGTTGCGAGACATCCCTTGCACTTCCAAGGCCAGGTCTGTATTCACATGTGCAACCTGTATGTGGTGCAGGCAAGGGTGCATGGTCCCTGCTGGTGTCCTGCACAGGCTGCATTGTATCCTGCAGAAATGATGGCTGGCATGGTCAAGGTCACTGTGGGGTGGGTGGGTGCATGTTGTCACAGGCTTGTGTGAGGTGGGTACCTGTCCTGAGGGCTGCATGGTGTGGTGGTGGTGGTGGTGGTGGTGGTAGTGGTGGTGGTTTGCCACAGTGTCCATGGATGGATGACTGACCCTGTCCCTATTCTCTCCTCAGCACTCTTGGACAGGCCTGCACCACCACAGCATGATCCACAGATGTCTAGCCAGGTTCCCGAGGTTGTGGAGGAGTTTGAGGCCGATCGGCAACAACATCTGCACTTTGTGTATCTCAGGGCCGTATGGGCCCAATGCATGTTAGGCATACCCAGGGACAGGGCATGCAACTGCCTGGGGAGGAGAACACCTCACCAGGGGTGTTAGGAGACAGTGGGCACCTGGATGTTGCCCCAACTGGAGTGATGGGTGGGGAGGTACTGCTGGTCACTGTCACCAGTGCAGATGACAGTGATGTCTCTATATATTCACATCAGCTGGACATTCCTCTGCCAGGGGATGTAGGGGTGGGGCTTGCTGAAGGCCATGGAACAGGTCAGGGTGGTTCTGTAGGTGTCAGCAGTGTGGCTGAACACATGGTGGTGGTGTGGGTGGTGTTGCAGGACAGCAAGGCGTGCATTGTCTGACAACTGCTGAGGTTCCAGTCCATATGGTGCCACAGCCCACTGCCACTCGTAGTCAGCAGCCGGCTGTAGCAGTTGGTGCAGTGCCACAGGCACCACTGCCAGCTGCTGCTGTGGGTCCTGTGCCTCTGGTCCATGAAGGCCATGGTGCCCGGCCACTCCTGCAGGCTGCTGTCACATCACAGCAGGAGGCCTGTCTGGACCTGCATGCCATGCGGCATGAGCTGCGACATTAGCTGGGTCAGATACGGGAGGCAATAAGAGTGGGCTTTGCTCATGCTGAGCAGCAGGCAGAGGACAGGTTTGGCCGCCTGGTGGGTGCCATAGACCGTGGCTTCTCTGGGTTGACTGCTGCAGTGGTGGCAATTGGTGATGTCATGCAGGGTGTGCCTATTGGTCGGCAACATGGGTTTGTTGGCTCTGGTGCACATGGCAGAGGGGCACACAGGCAGGCACACCCTGGGTGCAGGGCTGCCACTGTTACCAGTTCCGAGCCATCACAAACTCCACCTGCAACCCAGCAGTGCCGTGGCCGTCCATACACCCTATCTGCCTCCACCAACCCCCTGGGGCACAGGAGGCCAACCGTGCCTGCCTCACCTTCCACTTCAGCTGTGTCCTCTGCACAGAGCACCCCAGGGTCCCTAACCCATGGTACGGGAGCACATCGCATGCATGGGTGGCATCGCCGGTGATGCCCACAGGCTGTCTGCCGTACTCTAGGTGCTTCCCCATCATGCATGGGCAGATGTGTGCACACGCGTGCACACACACACACACACACTCCCACCAACACAGTTGCCCCCCCTTACCCTCACGGCACACATTGCACCTCCCCACCATGATTACACCGTTTGTGTGTATCCCCACCACATATGTGCTGCACAATCATGGAGTCACACCACATGCACACACTATTTGCATTACACTGGGTTTGTTTGCTGTTGTGATTCTGGTTTTCACTGTTATGTTAGTCTGTGCACATTAAAATTGTTGATCACTTGTACTCTTCAGGTTGTTGTGCAGTCTGTACTTACCCTCTGGTCTGTTGCAGTATCCTGATGATGTTGTCCGGTGCTGTATGGCCCTGCGTGCCATGCGAGGTCCCTCCTCTCAGTTGCTCCACTATCCCCTGACCACTGGCTCTGGCTCGCTGTCAGACTGTCCCTCAGTTTCAGGTGCCTGTATCCCACGGTTCATTGCCATGTTGTGCAGCATACAACAGGCTAGGAAGATCGCATACCTTCTGAGGTGTATATTGGAGGCACCACCTGATGTGTCAAGGCATCTAAATCGCATCTTCAGGATGCCAAACACCCTCTCTATAATGTTTCTTGTTCTGGCATGTGCCTCGTTGTAGAGCTCCTCAGCCACTGTGGCCGGTCGGAGTACTGGTGTGAGCAGCCAGGGCTGCAGGGGATAGGCACTGTCTCCTGTCAAAACATATAACTTGTTAGTGCTGTACTGCGGTCTGTCAGCTGCTGTCCTGCACCTGTCTGTGGCCCTCCCACATCCCTTCCCTGGCCTGCAATGCCTGCCCCCATCCATGCTATTGTGTGTTTGCCTTGTGTGCTACAACTCACCGACTAGTTGTCCACTGGGTATTCTGCCTCCTCAAGGGCCTGACACAGCTGAGACTGGTGCCAGATGAAGACGTCGTGGGCACTGCCGGGGTACTGTGCATAAACATTGGTGATGCACCCGGCCGCATCACACACCACCTGGCAGTTGATGGAGTGGTACCCCTTCCTGTTCACATACACATCACTGCCATCACCAGGTGGTGCACGGATGGGGACATGGGTGCAGTCAATGGCACCCAGTACAGATGGTAGGTGCGCAACTCGATGGAACTGCTGCATTGTTTCTCTGCACTTTGCTGCTGTGCTGGGGAATACTATGAATTCCGAAGCATGTGGCAGGAGAGCCTCTAGGAACTGGGTCAGGATGCGTGAGGTGGCAGACTGTGTTACCCCAATGGTGTCCCCCGTTGGTCGTTGGAACGTCCCTGTGGCAAGGAAGCACATAGCTGCTGTCACCTTCTCCTCCACTGTCATGGCATGACTGCATCTGGTGCTTGACTGCAGCTGCTCATGCAGGAGTTCACAGAGCTTCCTCAACATTCCGCTGTTCATCCGGTACCGGCCAATGATGTGGTCATCAGGCAGGGTCTCAAAGAAGACCCTGGGCTGGTACAACCTGTTTGCAGCATACCGTCTCCTGGGCCTGCGTTGTGGCCCATGTTGTGCCTGCTCCCTTTCCTCCACCTCCTCCTCCTCCTCCTCCACTACAGCTGCCATCAATGGCAGGATCACTGCTACTGGGACTGCACACTTCCTACTTCCTGTGCTGCTCCCTCCTCCTCTGTGTTTGCCCTGTGTTTAGACTGGCCTTTTACGCGGTAACTAGCACCGGCGCTAAGGGCTGCGCTATGTATCCTAGCGTGGCGCTGAACCTTTGAATATCCCCTTGCGCGTCTCTCTGCGCACCCCGCCCATCCTTTTGCCCCTTGCATACATTACTGGTAAGCCCAGCGCTACTGCAGTTTGGCAGCACTATTTGGCCTTTTGAATATAGCAAACCCGCGCTAATCCCACGCTAAACCTGCGCAAATGGTTTTTGCCCAGCGCAAGGTTTTGAATATCTGGCCCATGGACTGTAATTCTGATTTGACAGAGGGCAGTCTGGACAAAGAAAATCTGAACTTATTGAATGAACTTTGTAATGTAAATATGGCATAGGACACCAAAAGGGTGAACAGATAAATAGGTTTAATGCCATAAGACAAAATCTATTTAAGCCAAAATCAGATTGTTGTCCAGCAATAAATGACAACACTATAAAAGTATATGAGAAAACAGTTCTGACACAGGTTAGAGAAATTTTAAAAGAATACAGGGATCCCTTCTGACACAGTTTGGCCACCTGCGAAAAAGAAGCTTTGGAAAAATTGTCAACAGTGAAAGAGCTTGTTATAAAACTAGCAGGCAAAGGGGGTAATGTGGGAATATTGGACAAAGATAGTTACAAAAATTTGAGTGGGACCCCAATGAATACTTTTAAAAAGGAACTGCTTACACTGCTACGGGAAGGAGTCTCTGATGGATCCATCACTAATGATGAATTAAAATTTTGTTGGTGTAACAATCCAGTACTACCTACGTTTTATGCATTACCAAAAATTCATAGAAATATGATGGACCCACCAGGGAGACCCATCATCTCCAGCATGGAATCCTTAATGGAACATCTGTGTGATTTTAATAGATTTCTTTCTCCAAACCTGTGTAGCTGATTTATCATCATATTTAAGGGACACTGGAGACACTTAACAAATTGACCAAATTGGAATGGCATGAAAACGTTGTGTGGCTCAGTATTGATGTATAGGCTTTGTACACATATATTAATCATGTACTGTAGATGGTACAAAAGCAGGAAAATATGTTTCTGTCAGACATCCATTTGAAACAGTAAGTCCAGTCAACTTCTTAACTGAGGCTCTAGAATTTGTCCTGATCCACAATCTTCTTGAGTTCAAATAAAACTGTTACTTACAAGTGTGTGGAACAGCTATGAGGGCATCCAGGGTCCCATCGTATGTAAATCTCGTTTTTAGGTTTGTGGGAACATGACACTATTGTTAGTCAGAACTCTAACCCAAATTTCAGTCACATGCATGATTTAGATATATTGATGATTGTATACTAGCATGATTGCTAACCCACATTTATTCTGTGTATGTACTGTATTAATGTCTATGTTTTATTCTGATGTGGAGCCTTTGGAAATGAGTCTATGACTCAAAGGATTGTAATTCTGATTTCCTAAATAAATAAATATTTACTTCTGGGAGGGCACAGAGGCAAAGCATAAATGCCCTCGATATCACATTGGTAGGAGAGCCCACTAACAAAAAAGTGAGTTCTAAGGGCTACAGAAAGGAAACAGTTACCAATGTCCTTTTGAGACATGAAAGTGCCCACCTAGAATCATTAAAGAAATCCAACACATACTCCCAGTTTTTACGCATCCATCATAATTGTACAGAAGATTAAGAATATGACAAACAGGGTAAGGATTTGAAATCCAGATTTTTGGCAAGGGGTATGAGGAGGGCTTATTAAACAAAGCTATGAAAGACATCAAAATTAAAGCAATAGCATTGTTAGACACTAAACCTATAAACAAAAGAGTTGGGGAATTTGGATTGGCTACTTTTGTCATGGGTTTCGATCATGTAGCAGGCAGAACTGGAAATGTAATCTGGAAAAACTGGCTAATATTACATAGTGACACTATACTTAAGGAAGTAGTGGGTACCACTTAGAGGGTTACTTTTAGAAAAGAGCAAAGTATCACAGACAAAATAGTATATTGTCAGGTTCAACATACTGAGATAACTCAGAGTACCTGATTGTCCACTAAGCCAAATGGATGTCATAAATGTTTCAACTATAATATTTGCACTTACATGTTTAATGGTAAAACATTTCAGAATCCAAAAACCCTGTTTCAGATAGATGTCAAAGACTTCATTTCATGTCATACAACATTTGTGATTTACATATTACAGTGCACCTGTGGACTCCTATATGTGGGCAGGACACTATGTATGCCTAAGGAATGTATCCAAGAGCACATTCCCTCCGTCATAAATCAAAGAACTGCCAAAGCAATTAGTAGGCATTTTGATGCATACCATTTATGCAGTTCATGGGTACTGAATGTATGAAACCTAAAAAGAGGGAAGGTAGCTGTCCCAGTGGCTCTGAGGGTTGAGGCGCTGGATGCCACACCTCGCTCCACGCTGGCAACCTGGGTTCGGAAATGGACTCGGGTCGGTGGTGGGTCGGCCGGGAGGAAAAGGATTGAGCACCCAATGGCTTGCTCTCCTTCTCTGGGGGGGATGTGCAGCTTACTTCACTGCAAGAATGCCACCTTCTGAGCCACCAGGGGAGGTCCTTGCATAAGGGAGCACAAGCAGCAACATAAGGGAACTGAGACGGACACATGTCTCAATGTGGCCTGATCCCTTGTTCCCATTGCATGCTGGCATCAGGGGTGGAGAAACTCGGAGGAAAATGCCCATCAGCACTCTGTATGAAGTCCTCTGGAGCCAGTCTCACCATCAGCCGACCAAGGGCAGATTCCACTGTGCAAGCTTGCTGCAGAGGATGAGACAAGAGGTAAGGGGGAGATCTCTCTTCGCTCCGCCTGGGGTGTAATCCGGGACATCTGATTGGTCCCAGTAAGCAGCAAGTGTAGCACTCTAGGGGTAGACCCAGATGGCTGGTATAGATGTGGAGGGTGTCACTCCCTCAGCATGGAAGGAGAGGGGGTTGAGGGGATGTAAGGCGTGGAAAATTAATAAGTAAAAAAAAAAAAAAGAGGGAAGGTGACAAAGTTAGAATGCTCCTAAAAAGGGAAAGTTTTTGGATATTTAAAATGGATACAATCAGCCCACAAGGGTTGAATGAACTGTGGGATCTGAGACCTGTTCTGTAAATGTAGGATGTTTTATTACTGGCTTCATAACTGCATCAAGTCTAATTCTGCCTTCTCTTTTTTTCATTGTTACAGATATATGGGTTTATGGAATCTTTTTCTGTGCTCCTTCTACCATCCATATAGATATGTCCCTCAGTGGATCTCTGGGACTTCCAACAAAAATGATATGGGTGCTTGTTGGGTATATCTAAGATGGGCTTTATCCTCTCCTAATGAGCAAAATGTTGTATTTAGTAAATATCTCTGCCTTAACCTTACATTGTTGTATTGTCTCTATGATGGTCATAGACATTTTTATGTTAATTAACACAGGTTTTGTTTAAGATGGGTGAAATGTAACATATAACATCATAAATGTGGGACTACTTAAACTGTGCATCATTGAGTCTCTGGATCTCTGCCTCCTGATGAAGCCTTAACAGGCTAAATGATAGAGCACTTGTTTTTCCCAAGTGACCATTTAAATATCTGGACTCTAACACTACTTGTATGTTTCTTTCACAAAGAAGTGTGCAAATCATTGAATAAGCTGGAGTTAGCATTCATTTTCTGATCCAGGGATGCAGCACCTATCTCTATGTTTATCTACTTTGTTACTAGTGGGCACGGGCAGATAGTGAAATACCCTACCCTAAATGCTACCTGCGGGCACTTCCAAACTACTCCAGATTACCCTAAAATACCCTAATGAAAACCAGGTAGTTGTTTAGGGTAGGGTAGTTACTACCCTGATCATTCTACTACTCAGTTACCCTACCCTGATCATAGCAAAATCTGAAAAACTTGTTTTTGACTACCCTAAATAGAGAAAAGTATCATGTGCCTATAATTGCTCACAGTGCTTGTAGTGGAGGACATGGGATTTCAAACACAGGAACAGGCAGACATGATTTTTGGTGCATAAAAAATGCTCAAAAGCATTTGTTATTTTATTTTCTTTAAAAATGAAAGAAAAATATATACTGAAAAGTAAACAAGATTATTCAATGCATCCAAACAAACAAAACCACTGCTTTTCCTAGCAGGGTCACCAGGCGTTTCCTTCAGCCTATTTAGCAAGTTTGTGTCAGCCCACACTCTCAAGACGTCCTTTGTCCTCCACAGCCAGCTCTAGACTGACTCCCTATCTAACATTTCTGTCCCTTGTGGAAGCTTTTATATCCTTTGTGATTACATCATAATTCTGAGCGGAATTCCCATTTGTGGTGGCATTATATAATGGGGAGTTTCCACAGGCCATGATGTAACATAATTGGGAGTTTCCATATTTCATTTATTTTAAGGCTTGGTGGCACTTTATTTTATATTTTTGGGGAAAAGGTAAACAAGGGGACCAGGGACATCTGTCCCATTACCAGGCACCTTCTACTGAAAGAAGTCACATACCTCCCCACTTAAGAGGGCAACCATCCTAAGGTTGTCCTATACATGTACCCATCACAACCAGGGGGTATGGTGGAGCTCCAGCCCTCCCTCACTGTGCAACTCCACCCCAGAGTCCCTTAAATCAGTGTATGTATTCATATAGTTTCTCACTGATACCATACTTACTATACCCTGGGGCGCTATACTACTTTCATTACATTCACTGATATTATTTCACTAGCAAGACTAGTTACTAATTGTATAACATAGATTTCTTTTAACTTTTATTCAGAACATCGGACACCTACCAATAGTGTGCTCCCATGGATATTCCCCCTTCGAGGTCAATGTCCACTGTAACCTCCTTGTATTCAGACCCAAAAAAATACAGAAAAAGTAAGGAATAGATCAAAAAGACTATCTGATAACTGGCCAACATATCAGATGAAATAGAAAGAAGGTGATAGAGAAAAAGATATATGAAGTAAAACTGTTCAACAGTATTTTCATGTTTCAAATGTTGCAGATAAACAGTATCCTCCTTCCATCATCCTGAAAGGGGATGGAGCTACAGTATGGCCTGGCCTCATCCATTAGGTCCACCCCAGGGTCCCTCAAACCATGTAATCAATTTAGTGATGTACCATCTACTCACTAACAATACTTTACCCTGGTGTTAAAAAAAACAACAACACAGGAGCTCAATTCATTTTCCCATTTTACTAGTCTACATGTACTTCCATCATTACACACAAGGGATATGTACCACAACCTTCTGAGGTTTTTATCCCAGAAATAGCTAGTAGTGAAGTAGAACACAGTCCAGTGCTAACTACCATCTAGTACCCCTTAATCTACGTGGGTGTGTCCCCCTTTTCCATGGGTGCCATTTCTTTAAGCCCTCCCACCTTTGGGTTCCTACTTCTACCCATCTATCAGGTACCCCGTGAGACACAGTACTGGTTGCTACATAGGCAGCCACCTGCCTATGCATTCCTGGCCAGTAGTATCTTGAAGTGATTTCACTCAGGATTTCCCCATGGTTTAAGGGCCTAGTGTGCTTGGAGCAAACAGACTCCAACACCTCCCTCCTGTAAGTCATGGGTACCACCACCCTGGCATCTACTTGCTCAGTACGGGGATTGGGGTTTCATGTGATGCAGAACACCCCCTTTTTATTCATACCACCACAACTTAGTTCCCCTACCTCCATTTAACATTTTACCTTTATGCTCAGAAACATAAGCCAGTAAGCTGGTTAACTCAGCATCTCCAGCCTGCAACATTTCCCAGTCAATAGTTGGGTTACTGGTACATACATCAGCTACACAAGTCCCTTTAAGTACTACGGTCTCTTGCAACTTGCTTGCAGTCTTCACCCCAGCACCATCATGTCCAAACACAGTCTTACCTGGGGATTTCTCATGGTCCTTCCCTTCCCGAGCACCATCCTCCACCAGGTAACAGCCCGGGAAAATGGGCAACAATGGGACATCCATAAGTACTGGCTGCACATACCCCAGCAGGGAATCCTCTTCCTCCATATAACAGCCAGAAAATATTGGCAATACCAGGACTCCATCCGTGGGCCCTCCTCTTCTCGATGCCAATGCTCCTGGTCATCCGCAGCAACATCCGGTTCCTCTGAATGGGTCCTCTCCAAAAGCACCTGGTAATGGTGCTCAGCCTGCCTCCGACATTGGTCCACCTCTAGCCACTTCCCACTGAGCCAGTTCACCAGTCGAACAACTTCTACAATCTGGTCTCTGAATCTCTTAGGCTGCTGTGGTACCTCGTCCAGGTCGCTACCTCCGGTACTCCACATCCTTGAATCTGGCACCATGCACTGCTGCCTGTTCTCCCCAAACAGTAGAAGGACTGGTACCACCTGACTGAGCTCTCCCTTGTATCCCTTAGACGCTCAGCCAGATCATCCCACTCCTAACACCAAGTGTAGTGGAGGACGTAGGATTTCAAACACAGAAACAGGCATACATGATTTTTGGTGCATAAAAAATGCTCAAAGGGGTTTGTTATTTTATTTTCTTTAAAACTGAAAGAAATATATATATATATATATATATATAAAAAAAGATTATTCAATGCATCCAAACAAACAAAACCACTGCTTTTCCCCGCAGGGTCACCAGGCGTTTCCTTAAGCCTATTTAGCAAGTTTGTGTTAGCCCACACTCTCAAGCGGTCTTTTGTCTTCCACAGCCAGCTCGAGACTGACTCCCTATCTAACATTTCTGTCCCTAGTGGAAGCTTTTATATCCTTTGTGATTACATCATAATTCTGAGGGGAATTCCCGTTTGCTGTGGCATTATATAATGGGGAGTTTCCACAGGTCATGCTGTAATATAATTGGGAGTTTCCATATTTCATTTATTTTAATACTTGCTGGCACTGTATTTTATATTTTTGGGAAAAAGGTGAACAAGGGGACCAGGGACATCTACCCCATCTTCGGGCACCTTCGCCTGACAGAGGTCACTCTGTCAAAATGCTCATATTGTCTATCATTGTTCCCTAAATTATACTGTATACTGATGTACCTTATGTTCTCTGTATTAAACCTGGGTTGTCACTAAAAAAGGGACTCCTGGTCTCAGTGGTCCTACCCGGTTACCACAATTAAATAAATAAATAAATAAATAAGAGGCTGTCTTGACTCAGGTATGATAGACACAGCTGCTCTGAGTAAGCCTGCCTCTGTTTCCAAAATACAGCCTTTAGTATTAGTATTACAGCTATATAATGTATTCTCTTATAGGGCCACTGTGATATGTCCCAACTTTTCTTTATTAATGTGACATTGCCAGCAAGATTGTCTGCAGTAGTTAGTGATAGAGAGCCTTGTATGGTTAAAAAGTGACTCATCTACCTGGCTATTGTGTGAGACAGGCAAGTACAAGAGGCACAGCTGCCCTGAGTGAGTCTGCTACTCTTTCCAACAATGATAGTCATGGAGGACATTGCTGAGGCAGATAGGACAGGCACAGTTGCCCAGAGTGAGTCTGCTACTCTTTCCAACAATGATAGTCATGGAGGACATTGCTGAGGCTGATAGGACAGGCACAGCTGCCCTGAGCGAGACTGCAGCTCTTTCCAATAATTATTCCAATGGCTGTCATTACTGAAGAAGATAGGACAGGTGCAGCTGCTCTGACTACTGCTATTTCCAAAAATTATACAAACGGCAAGCATAGCTAATGAAGTTAGGACAGGAGCAGCTGCTCTGACTAAGCCTGCTGGTGTTTCCAAAAATCATGCCCATAGAAGGTATAGCTGAGGCAGGTAGGACAGGCAGAGCTGGTCTGAGTGAGCCTGCTCCTGTTTCCAAAAATCATACCCATGGAGGGGGGGCGGGTAGAGTATTGCCGAGCAGGAAGGATAGGTCTGGTCATGCTGAGTGAGCCCGCTGCTGTTTCCAAAACTTATACCATGAAAGGTATTTCTGAGGCAGGTAGGACAGATACAGCCACTCTGAGTAAGCCTGCTGCTGTTTCCAAAATGTATACCCATGGTGAGCATTGCTGTGCAGGTAGGACAGGTCCAGTCATGTTGAGTGAATCTACTGCTGCTGTTTCCAAAAATTACTCCCATGGAGGTCATTACTGTAGCAGTTAGGACAGGGCCAGCTGCTCTGAATGAGCCATCTGCTGTTTCCAAAAATTATACCTATGGTAGGAATTTCTGAGGAAGGTAGGATAGGCGGAACTGCTCTGAATGAACTTGCTGCTGTTTCCAAACACTATGCCGATAGTGGGCATTGCTGAGGCAGGTAGGACATATGCAGCTGCTCCGAGTGAGCTTGCTGCTGTTTCCAAAAATTATACTCATGGCAGGCATTATGGAGGCAGGTAGGACAAGCACAGATTCTTTTATTGAGCCTGTTACTGTTTCTGAAAATTATACCCATGGAGGGCATTGCTGAGGCAGGTAGGACAGGTGCAGCCGATATGACTGAGCCCACCGCTGAGGCACAAATCATCAAACATTGATGATTTACAAGGCTAACAGCAGAGAGGCATGTGTGGCTGCAGTGGTGATGGTGAATGTTGTCAGTAGTACATGTCTAAGGAGAATGACAACAAAACTGAGGAGAGCGAAGCCTAAGAAGAGTAACAGTAATACTGAGAAAAGTGAAGCCCATGGAAACTGTGGTAAACATTCTGATAACATACCACCTCTATAGCCTCTCTTGGCCCCCTTGTGGCACTTATTCCTCCCCCTTACCCTGCCCCTCACTTTCCTTTCCTTCACTCCTTCCCATTTATTGTCTGACAAATGCCGCTGGCTGCATCCAAGTCCTCCCCCTCTCTTTTCATTCCCTGTCTCTTTGCCAACATCGTGTGTCTGACTCGACCCATTCCTTGTGGGCACTTGCTTTCTAGCTGTTTTCTCCATTTCATTATAGCTGCCTCAATTAACTTCTCCCACTTTTCGCCACCTCTGCACCTTACTCTTCCCATTCTTGTCCTTTTTTTAATAGCACTGTTGTAACATGAATTGTTTGCTGTTATATCTACTGTATTCTGTGTTGTATGTTATTAACTGATGTCAAACCTTTATAAAAGAGCCTTGGCTCAAAGGTATTTGTAATCCTAGACAAAATAAATAAATAAAAATGCCAATAATGTAACATGCCTTCAAGAATTTGTGTAGTGCTCATATAGAGCAGGGCTAGAACAGTATGTCAAAGAACATGTTTGATGAGAAAATGTAAAAATTAAAAAAGTGAATTCAAGATAATGGTGCCAACATAGTCAGAAAAATGAGATACCTGTTAGCAATAACCCACGACAGGGTATGGGGTTATAGGCATTTAAGCCATGCCTAGGGTGTGTTGTAAGGCCTGAGGCAAAACATGGGTAAAAGCACTAAAAAGTATTTTTCCTCTTTAAAGACCAAGAAAGGTACTGTATCCTGCCACCTTGCAAAATAGTCTCCAACAAATGCTGTGTATGTCATTGTTATGAACATAGAAATGTCAGAAATACAGTACAGAGAGGATTTGTGACATTTCTTGTGCATAACACAGTGTCTGACACTTGAAACGACTGCTATTGTCCTGTCACCCCCCCACATCCACAGACACATCTACTTTGCAGCTACAACATCTGAGATGCCGATCACGGACAAACAGAAAGACACATATCTGTGTTGCTGATCACACACAGACAGACAATACAGGCGCTGACCACAGAGAGAGAGAGAGAGAGAGACACACACACACACACACACACAGAAAGACACATATCTGAGTAGCTGATCACACACAAACAGAGAATACAGGAGCCAATCACAGAGAAAGCAAGATAGAGAGAAAAGGAATTCTGTTCTGGATATCATGGTCGCACTTACTGTGTCTCTTTCTCTGTTTCTCACACAGTCCATAGAACAGTACTTATGGACTGCAAATGTGTACAATAATGGTGATGTATGTGCTGATATATGTTCACTTCATGGGCTGGACAGGCAGATCTCACAGAAGAAGGATTGCAATGACAACTGTGCAGGAGAAGGACGTCTGAATTCACTGTGTCACTCTCTTTCTTGGTGTGGGTGGGTGACGTGGGCGCTATTGCTCTGTGCCTCTGGGGGCGGGTGTGTGTGGCCGGGAACCCAACCTTGAAATGCACTGCTGCCATTCCACTCCCTGTATACATTTCAGCTCTGGCTGCTCAATGATGGTGTGTGGGTGGGTGGCTGGTACCAACTGGAAAGTCTGTGCTAGGCTCCAACTCTGTGTCAACTCCCAGGACTGCCTCCATTCATGGAGCCACCTTAGACAGAGAGACACAGTGATGACTCTAGGACTTATGCATTAACTGTCCCGCTCTCTCTTGCCATGTCACTGTTAGGCTGGATGATGTATGGCTTGGCAGGATTTTCAATGGCTGCCTTTTCCTCTTGAGATGTGCAGCAAACACCAGCCTCCAATTTCCCAGTCACTGTACCACCTGTTCAGTGGATACCCTTGCCAGTTCTGGATGTCATGCACTGTGGGCTACGCTGTCACAGTGCTGTGTAGCCCTACAATTCCAGCTGTCATTCCCCTGGTCTCCAGTCCCCCATTCCCCCTCAACCTCTTTCCTCTGCCACTTCCTTGCAGTATGCAGCAAGAGAGAGAGGCAGTGGATGTGTCGCTCAGTAAGAAAGACATGCAGACGTGCTTGTTGCTGTATGCAGAAGAATGTTTATTGTAGCCTCCCACATATACTGTACATGGAAAGCAATTAACACATATTAGTGAAACAACCATGACTTTCAGGCTTCTTACATATAGATAAAGGGCTATTATATAACAGTGAACTTGAACATACCCTCTCTGAAACTGGAATGTGTCATACTGACTAACATGGAAAACAGTAACATTATCTTAGTGCTTTATGACCACAATCACTCTACTAACAGTTACTAACATACTCCGATTTACTTATGGCTGTTGGCAGACTATAACTGTATTGTGACGCTGTGATAATACATTTGGTGACACACTTTTACTAGCATTTACTTGCTCATACTGGGCCCAATTTTTAAAGCTCCCGGCAGGGTGAGGGGGCTTGCTCCACAAAGAATGGTGCAAAGTGCCCCTTATGTCTAAAGATGCACTGGAAGTGATTCTCAAATGCAACCTGTGTCAACCGCAGGCTGCCTGCTCCAAACAGGGATTGTGCCACCTCTGCACCCAGAAATGGGTTGCGATGAGGCGCTAGGGGCATGTGGTAGATGCAAGCTCCCACAGTCTCATACATACGATTCTCAGAAATCACCCAGAGGGCAAAATCCTAAGTAGCCTTAGATCAGTCAACGCTTGTCTGAGGGGACTTAAAAATTCTCTCCTGGGAGAACTGCCTGTTTGTGGCAATGTGTTGTGGAACGCGATCCCTTCCCAATCCCCGATGTGACCCCAGTGTAATATAACAAGTATTCCCCCATCTCCGGTTGTTGTGCATCCTCCCTCCCCGATTCCAGCTGTGTCCCCCTTGTATTATAGAGAAATTATGCCTCCGTCCCTAGTTGGTTTGTGTCCCCCCTCCCAGATCCCTCATAATGGCCCCTTATTATATTATAAATTAATTCTCTCTGTCCTGGTGGTCTAGTGGTCCCCCTCCCCAATAGCACCCATTATCATATTATACATTACTGACCCCTAACCTGGTGGTCTAGTGGTCTTCCTTCCCAATCTGCGGTGCCACCATTGCTGAAGTCAATGATATGCCCCCTCCTCAATGTTGCCTTATTAGGTTATCCATAGCCCCCTTCCTGATCCCTGATCGCAGTTTTAATAGTAGGGTTGAAGACCCCTGTACCCTGAGGATGAAGTGGCCTCCACCCCCCCACCCGGAAGGTAGTGCCCACCACCCAGCTTTCTCCTTCCCATCCTGTGACAGAGCCGGCATGGCACAGCCCTCCTCTCAACTCCATGGCTGGCGCCAACTGAACTGTCATTGCATGCCGTAATCTACAGTGTAAATGCAAACTGACAGTTCAGTCGGTGCCAGCCACAGAGGTGAAAGGAGGACTGTGCCAGTGCTGGCTCTGTCACAGGATGGAGGAGGCTGGGTGGTGGGTACTACCTGCTGGGTGGAGGGGTGAGGGGCCACTTGATCACCAGGATACAGGTGCCTTTAATTCTATTATTACAACCACAATCAGGGATCGTGAAGGGGGCTACTGATAACCTAACAGGGTGACATCGGGGACTGGGGCATATTATTGACTTCAGCAATGGTGGCATTGGGGAATGAGAAGGGGGACCACTAGACCACCAGGTTAGGGGAAGTAATGTATAATATGATAATGGGAGCTATCGGGGAGGGGGAACAACTACACCACCAGGATGGGGAGAATGAATTTATAATATGTTAACAGGGTGCTATTGTGGATCTGGGAGGCGGAGGGCAATATTACATGGGAAAGGGCTCTGTATTTTAATGTCTTAACACAGACATCTTTGGGGATGGGGGGGTGCTTGTGTTCACAACAGGAGGCCTGCAACAGACCCTTCTCATTCGCCAGGTGTTTGCTGCATGGGAGGGATTGCTGCAAGTATGGGGACTTAGATGCTGGGACTACTCCTGTACCAGAATCTGGTGCAGGGTCCCTGGCGCAAGGGGCTTCAGCATAATCTGCTGTCTGACACAGCTTGAGCTGACCTATGCCCTCTTTGATAATCTGGCCCACTGTCTGTAACATACATGAACTGCTAAGAGGAGTATACAAACTGCTACATGCTTTTTATGTTTGCTTGCACGCATGTGCAAGAAACATAGTGCCATCATCGGAGATTTCAGAGGTGTGTCACCTCCTCCTCCAATTCAGTCAGTGTGCTGGCAGGCGCGGCCCCTGTAAGCCAATGCATTCTGGATCTGTCTATGACACGCTCCAAAATGCAGTGGCATACAGTTGAAAGGGGGAGCTAAGCTTGAGTGAGCAGTGATAAGATATCGCCTGCTCATGCGCAGCTCCCCCCCACCCACACACACTCCACACACACACGCGCCACGCAGGCGTAAGCGTCCCCCAAGACACACTGTATAGCCGACGGGTGCCCAATCCCCGTCGACTGTGCTGCATCCCCCAAAGGCTTCAAAATGCCACGCTGGGTGCCCACCCCAGCGTAACGACAATATAGCCGACGGGTGCCATCCCCGTCGGGCTCCACAGTCCCTCCCGAGTAATAAGTGCCATGCTGGGAGCCCTCCCAGTGTGGCAATGTATCCTAAGGCCGACGGGTGCCCAATCCCCTTCGGCTGAATGCCCCTCAAGACAATCGTTCTTGTGCCACGCTGGGAGCCCACCCCAGTGTGGCAAACGCCCCACGCCGCTGCTTTTTTCCTTTTTACCTGTAAAGAAAAACGGTCCAACATTGTCTCCCCCCCCTCCCACAACCCGCACTCACCCACTGTGCACCCAGCCTCCCCACCCCTCCCTCACCCCATACTTACCTCTGGAGCTCGGCTGGCGATCTTGATGGACCGGGAACACATCTGCACTCTTCAAAGCCGACCGCGAACTGAGGAAATGCCGGTAAGCTGTATAATGGGCTAGATAGGGGGGTTTCAACTTTGTTGCATATCTCAGGCATTTTTGGAATTTTTGCACCAAATTTTCAACATAGGGTTTTTGGGACCCCTTCTCATGAATGATGTCACTGTCATGGCGTTATTCAGGCCCGAAGGGTGATTTCGCAGTCACTGCGCAGTCACTGCGTGAAATCACCCTTTGGGCCTGAATAACACCATGACAATGAATCATTCATGAGAAGAGGTCCCAAAAACCCCATGTTGAAAATTTGGTGCCAAAATTCCCAAAAATGACTGTTTTACGAGCGTGTGTTGTGCAGTTCCTACGCAGGCTCGTAAGTTCGCGAATTTTCAATATTTTCACTCCAGATTTTCAACATTGCCATTTTAACACACCTTCTTATTAGTAGTACAGCTTTCATTTTCACATCTCACCCAAAATGTGTTTCCATGGTAGTGCACAATGGCGCTGTCGGTGTCACGAGATCAATGTCTGGACAAATTAAAGAAAATCACAGTGACACTGTTCATGAGGTGAGGTGTTAAAATGGCTATGTTGAAATTTGGTGAAAAAGTCCTAAAATGACTGTTTTACGAGCGTGCATTGCGCAGTTCCTACGCACGCTCTTAAGGTCGTGAATTTTCAATATTTTCACTCCAGATTTTCAACATTGCAATTTTACCACACCTTCTTATGAGTAGTACAGCTGCCATTTTTTACATCTCACCCAAAATGTGTTTCTGCCCATGTAGCGCACAATGGCGGAGTCGGTGTGCGAAATCAATGTATGGGACAAATTAAGAAAATCACAGTGACACTGTTCATGAGCAGACATCTTAAAATGGGTATGTTGAAAATTTGGTGAAAAAAGCCCTAAAAATGACTGTTTTACAAGCGTGCATTGCGCAGTTCCTACACACGCTCTTAAGGTCGTGGATTTTCAATATTTTCACTCCAGATTTTCAACATTGCCATTTTACCACACCTTCTTATGAGTAGTACAGCTGCCATTTTTCACATCTCACCCAAAATGTGTTTCCGCCCATGTAGCGCAAAATGGCGCAGTCGGTGTGCGAGATCAATGTACGGGACAAATTAAGAAAATCACAGTGACACTGTTCATGAGGTGAGGTGTTAAAATGGCTATGTTGAAAATTTGGTGAAAAAATTTCCAAAAAATGACTGTTTTACGAGCGTGCGTTGTGCAGTTCCTATGCACGCTCGTAAGTTCACGAATTTTTAATATTTTGACTCCAGATTTCCAACATTGCCATTTTGCAACACCTTCTTATGAGTAGTACAGCTGTCATTTTTCAAATCTCATCCAAAATGTGTTTCCACCCATGTAGCGCACAATGGCGCAGTCGGTGTGCGAAATCAATGTACGGGATAAATTAAGAAAATCACAGTGACACTGTTCATGAAAAAATGTCTTAAAATGGCTATGTTGAAAATTTGGTGAAAAAATTCCTAAAAATGACTTTTATGAGCGTCCGTTGCACAGTTCCTATGCATGCTCGTAAGTTTGCAAATTTAATATTTTCACTCCAGATTTTCAACATTGCTATTTTATTAAACTTCCTTATGAACAGTACAGCTGCAATTTTTCATATGTCGCCCATAATGTGTTTTCGCACATGTAGCGCACAATGGTGCTGTTGGTGTCCGAAAAAATGTTTAGGACAGATTAAAAAAATCACAGTTACCCTGTTCATGAGCAGAGGTCTTAAAATGGCTATGTTGAAAATTTGGTGACAAAAGTCCATAAAATGACTGTGTTATGAGTGAGCATTGCGCAGTTTCCACGCACCCTCGTTAGTTCATGACTTTGTAATATTTTCAGTCCAGATTTTCACCAGTGACATTTTCCACACTTCCTTAGAACAGTACAGCTGTCATTTTTCACAACATGGCTGAAGTGTGTTTCACACTTTCAGTGCAGAGATGCGTGGTCGCTGTGGGAAATCATTGTTACGCCACAGATAAAGAAAATCACAGTGACACTGTTCATGATCAGAGGCACCAAAATGCCTGAGTTGACAATCTGCTGTAAGAAATCCCCAACCTAATTATATTCTGAGTGTGCGTTGCACGATTTCTATGTCAGCTCATGACTTCACCATTTTTTTAATATTTTTACTACAGATTTGCAACATAGCCATTTTACACCTCCCCATGAAAGAGTACAGCTGTCATTTTTACATCCTTTTCGGAATGTTTTTGCATCTGTGGTGCTAAATGCCGTAGTCACTGTGCATAAGTAGCTTTCGGCTAACAAACTGATATTCCCCCTGTTCATGAGGTGGGGTCACAAAACAAACATGTTGAAAATTTGGAGTGAAAATACCAACGAATGCCTGAGGTATTAGGGTTTTCAACTATAACGCCCAACCCTATAGAGAAGGACAAGCATCAGGGGTGTGACTTGGGATTCTTGCCTGTGTTGCTCATACCATTCCACCCTGCAGTCAGTGAGAGGCATCGAGGTATACCTGGGCTCTTCATCCCAAACTTCACCCCATTCTCCTATATCGCACCCATCTCACCATATTTCCTAATGAAATAGAGGTGCGCATAAAGAACCAAAGACCACAAGGAACACCGTGACACTTGTCAGTCTCACAGGGTGGGGTGTGGTGAAATGGCGTGGCCGTTATGCCTGACGACCCAAACGCACACCCCAATGCCAGTCACTCTCTGCAGGGTGGTGGTAGGGTTGGCTTTAGTTCAATACTTCACTGCCATTTCTATTACGCAGCTCTGTAACTTCTACACTACCACTGCCAATGCCAGCAAGCAAACATTCGGCATTGACAAATGCTTGTTAACTGTAAAGCTTCACTCAAAAACACAAACTCTGTCAGATTCTCAAATGCCTTGCTAATATTATTAATGCAGGGCTACACTTCGCATCTCTGTTATTAGCTGCGGTAGTGGAACTCCACAGTTCCGTGGCTGGTGAAATGCTTAACATCAAATGTAGGGAATATCAGCTGGCTCTGGCTACTGCTGATATGACACCTGGCTTTGCTGCCTCCTGTACAGAGAGTGGGTGCTGCATGCAGGGGGCTGCTTGAATCACTGTTCTCACTGGTGGGGTGTTTACTTAAGGGGGATGGTACACCACTGGTAGACATACTGGCACATTCCTGGAATGCTGCTGTGATACTCGGCTGCTGTGCCTTCGACATGGTGCAGCTGGATTGAGGGGCTCTGCTGTAACTCTGTACTGCTGTCTCATTGATTGAGGTGTTATTCTGACTGCAGGATGACAGGAGCATGCTCTCCTTTTCACGGTCACTGGTGGACGATAACCAGTAATTCTTTAGGCTGGTTTCAGACCTGTGGTCCATAATGGCCATGATTTCTTGGGAGGCTAATCCAGCCTCTGATAGAATCTGAGCAGCCATACTGTGAATGGAGGGCTCCATGTCAATATATTGATAATTACTGGGTGAAACAATGTGGCTGAAAATATAACACCAATTATAATTACAGCGACAGCATATCCTGGTGCCTGGTAACCAAAGAGGTGGGCACATGAGGAAGGGCGCCGTCCATTATGGTGACTCCTTCCTGGCACAATCCCTCACGGTGATGGGGAGGGTAGGGTGACCAGATGAGGCTGTGGGTGAACTGGGCGACAGGATGTCGCTATGCATATGCGCACTAGGGGGGTGGGAGCGAGCACGGCAAGTGTGGGCTGGGAGGAGGTGGAGAGGTTATAGGGTGTGGTACTGTGGTGGCTGGCCGAGCTGCATCATGGCGTTGGGTGTTGGCTAGTGGTTGCGGTGGGAAAGGTACCTGGTTCAGGTCCGGGCGCCAGTGCGATTTAATTGCACCCGGCCTGAACCTTAATTTTTTTTCCTGCTTACCTCTACATGCACCCCTGGAGTTGAGAACTTAAATGGGGTGTGGAAGCCCCCACGAGGGTGGTGTGTGGGGGGAAGCAGCCCCCCCACAGAAAGCAGTAAAATATTGTCCTGGTGCTGTTGTCCTGAGGCACCAGGGTTGTCAGAGTGCCAAAAATGTTTTCAGCACTCTGACTGAGCAATAACCGTGATTGCCTTTAGGCATTCGCCGTTATCACATAAACCCCTGGTGCATATATTATCGGGCTAATGGAACATGAGTGAATATATACTTGCGGCGACAATTAAATACATTTTAAACGTGCACCTGCAATTTATATGCAATACCTGTCAAATATTTTTATTTACTTATTTATTTATTTATTAAAGTCTTGGAATTACACTTTGAGTCAGGGACTCATTTACAAAGGCTTCTCATAATAATAGAGACCCAGACATAATACATTGACTATCAATCAATCAATCAACATCTTTATTTATCCAGGCAGACATCATTGAGCAATGCCCCTTTGCAAGATGGATCTGGTTGGGTCAGCGACAATCACATAAACATAATGCAATGCAAGGAACAAGACACAATATACATAGCGTTGAGTTATACAATATACATAGTTGAATTATCAGGTAAATTCTGATAATTCTATACCAATTTTTTTCATATTTACAATTTTTACATAACTCTAATGTCATAGACAGAATATTGAGATATGGCATGGAGGAGGTGTTGTTAAAGACTTGCATACACAGTTGAGTAGATAGCTTTGAAGGGTGCAGGGAAGTAGTAAAGAAGGATCTGGGTAGGAGGTGAGTGATGAGCTCTGCTTTAGCAGAGGGAGAGCTATGGGAAGGGGGGCGGGAGGCCAGAAGGGAGTGAGGGGGAAGGGAGCAGTTAGAACAGATAGTGATGGTGTGAAAAGATGGGGGGAATGGATGTACTAGCGGGAAATGCCATGGGAGAGGTATAGCGGTATTGCAGACCATCTGGAAGTTGGTAGGAAGGAGAAGAGGTGCAGAAAGCAGAGAGGGTGCGATTCACTTTTGTGCTATAGAAACATTTGCAATGCTCCTTGAAAAACTTTGAGTAAAGGGTTTTGAAGGATGTAATGGATATGGGTATACTCAGTTTTAGGACTTTCTGCAGATTGTTCCATAGTGAGGGCAGCATGAAGCTGATGGCTGTTCTTCCAAAGTAGGTATTGACTTTGGGTACTTTGAGCAAGATGAAGGAGTAGCTTCTTAGGGCATATTTGCTTATAGAAGTTTGTGTGAAGCAACCTGAGATGTACTGCAGTAGTTGCTTGGATATAGCTCTGAATGTCCAAAATGCTGCGTTTCTGTCCTAATACAGCACTAATACAGTACTCAGAACAGACAGCTACAATGAAATATTACAGAAAGTGCACACAGTGAAATTCAAGTAAACATTTGTACTTTTGATATGGATACAACAAAATAGGGAAGGATGGGCCATATTCCTGCCGTGTACAGCTGGAGTACTGGGTGACCACCTTAATCATCCGCTCGGTCAAATCACGGTAGCGCCTGTAATTGCTACCATCCATGGAGCCTGAAACAACCTCCATCTTGTACCAGCTATCCCCACGATTACACCCACCTTTATCATTCAGATCCACACATATCATGCATGGGGGTTCTGCCCCCCTCCCCCCCCGGGAGGCTGTGACCTCTGAGCCCCCCTCATTTAAAGGATTATAACTCCATGGTGCTCCTGGATCGAGCGGGTATGCTATAAACCTGGTCACCGGGATGAGCTGATGAGTTGCTCAGTTCACTTTTCTGTGCATGCAGTACTTTACATTCATGCATATGTGTCTTCGGTTGTACTGTTCAGTTGCCTATACTGTATGTGCTCTTATACAGTCACTCAATTGCAGTTGCTGTTATCACCACTCTGTATTATTGTGATATCAGAATGCAGTGATTGGCATACTGGTGACTAACACCTGCTTCCACTGATAATTTGGTCATTAAATCCTCCAGATAATTCATACCCATTGGTTTGTGGGTGTACCAGCATTGTTCCATGGGGTGGCTTACTCATTTTGAATGAAGGTATAGGGCTAGTGTGTTGGGGGGACATCTGCTGAAGTCTTTTTTATACAGTTGCAGTGGCCAAGCGGGATTTGCATGGTCAGCAAACAAAAAGCTTCACTGGCTTTGTTTGTTGAGTTCACGGATGTTATTGTGATTCTTACTGTGTGGGTTGTATGTTAAGGTGAGGTACTCTTTCCCATTGTCATTTTTTAAGTTTAAAGGAGTCCTGCTTCAGTTCTTGGACACCTTCACACCCAGGATGTGCTAGTCCCAATTGGAGTTCGAACCACACATGCTTCTATAAGCATACAGGTGTGTCAGATGAGAGAGCTTCAGAAGAATTCAGCTTTGTCAGATCACAGTGGGTAATGGCCAGGTGGTGTGCTGACCAGTCATTACCTTCCTTTCAGATCTGTTTCAGCACATCTATGACTACACCACTTGCACTTCTGAAAGTAGGATCACTAGTGATGTTGATCATCAGGTTGTCCTCTGTGTTGTTGAAGAACTGGTTAATGCCTGCTCTCAAATATAGTAGGCTGCTTACAGCATATGGTTTGCCCTCAAACCCATGGACAGACACATAAAATTCCCATAGTAAGCCACTAAGGAGCTCAACTGACGCATCTCTATAATTGATGCCTACTTCTTTTGCACTCAACCAGTCCTCTAGAACATTAACTGCCCAGGCAGTACTTTTTTGTGTGTTGCGTTTATCTTTTGCATTCTGAAGCATATCGAACTCAATACTTGACAATGTCGGATGTCTAGTGTCTGATAAAGTCTTTTGTTTCACTTTATTGTGTATTGCATGGTTAGTGTCCATACTAACAGCTGCTGTAGTGCACAGCTCTGAAGATGCAGGCTCTTGCTTTGGTTGTACTGCAAATGCTGGTGGCTGCCCAGGGATACCATCTGCAAGCTTTCCACTGTCACCGTTCTTCACTGTAGCTTTGCTGTCAGTGCCCTGAATATGTAACAAATTGCTATTTACTGCACATGTCTGCAGCTTTGCAGGGACAGGATCATGACCACTTGCACTGTCACTTCTGCCTTCTATGTGTTGTGCACCACTGCTGTTTAGTTCTGTGATTTGCTGTGGGTCAAGGTCAGTGTGGCCAGCTTGTATACATTCACCCTAGTTTGCAAAATCACACAGAACTGTGTGCTGTAGTCTGCTGTGTGAGTCACTAGCATATCCATGGATCTGCACCTCCGCAGCACTAAACTCCACTGTTAATATTACTGTATTCCCCACGAGGAGGATCCCCTGCCAGAAAGCACAAATTTAACCAGTTACTTAGGGTTAATGACCCAAATAACAAAATGTTAATCTCCATGCCTGTTACTACTTTTCTCAGGTATGTGGCTTTTATGCTTGATTCTAGTGTGAAAATAAAATGACTGCTGTTGAGAGCCGATTGCTGCTAAGGGAAGGGATATGGCTAGACACAGACATGCACAATCCCGTGTTGCTCTGAAGTAGTTCAGGTACAGAAACTGTGGATTAAATAGTGAATTTAATCCACAGTCAGCTGATGCTTTCCAGCCAATCAATGTGTCTCCTGCTTTGAACCCATGTTGTAAGCCTGTTTATCCATGAATTGTACATATTTGGGGGATTTGTTTCAGAGGGACAGTTGCAATTGCTGAGAGAGAGACGTTTGCAGTGTTAACCAAATTTGGCATTACGCCACTCATACAGGATTTTCTTTTCGTACACAACCTAGTCATCATATTCAGTATCATTGTTTGCAGGCTGTTGTTATGTTCAGAGACAGAATCCCATAATTCAGTGCTTGGTACAATTGGTGTGAAATTGTCAGTATTCATTTTGAGAAATATAAGCCATTCCATATTTGTAGGACCTAGCAGTGTTCTTTGGTCAGTGACTATTCCTCCAACTGCACTAAATATGTGTTATAAATATACACTTGAAGGTGGACAACTGAGGTACATTATTGCAAGATTTGCTAGATCTGAGTATATTGTTCTCTTTTGCTTCCAATAGAGTAATGGCTCTTCCTTGAGACCAATCACAGTTTCTGTATCGCTCCACATTGTTAATGGGGAATTAATACAAATGGGTAATGAACACCCCCACTGGGGTAGTGGCACAAGCAAAAGCTGTCAGGTCTCCACCCTCCTTAGCCTTGTGTCTCAGGTAAGTGACTTAGGTTTTGATGGGGGAGGGCACAGTTAGTCAGGTAGCATTTTGGAATCCTGCCTAATCTGTTTTCTTCTCCCCACAGCATTCCTCTGATGGCAGATCCTCCCTTCCTCTCACCTATCTGGGGACTTTCAAGTGACAGTTTATTGTTTATTGCCTATTCCTAGCAGTGTGGTGTTTGTTGACTGTTTTGAGCTGCCTGCCTTCTCTCTTTGAGTGAAGACCCATTTTTTGGGCTTAATTTTTTGTCTGCCTCTCAGGTTTGCTTTTGTCTTGCTTTCATTACTTTTGGCTCCTTTATAGCCTCCTAGATGGTGTTAGAGCATTCTGCAGTGCTCCAGTGGTAAACAACACTCATTTGCATTTTTCTAGTCTCCTTAGAGCCATGCAGTTGGCCCACCATTACTGCTAATCTGCCAGCAGTGATTTACACAAATTTTTCCTTTAGGCAATACCCTTCAGGCTGGATTCGTGCCCTTGGTAAGCCAGGTGCACTCACGGGTATGTCGTGATGTCACGTGCATTTCCATGACATCGCCCAGTTGATATGTGCCAATGCATGTCCCCTGGCTCGCTCAGCACAATCACTGAGTTGAAGCACTAGTAGGAGAGAATTGGCTGTTTCTTATTTGTGACTATTTTTGCAAAACAACAGCAGAAAGGCAGCATCAATCAGGTGACTGTTTTGGCTGTAACCATTGCTACTGGCAGTGGCTGGCAGTATAGCCTAGAGATTAGAGTAACTATCTGTGAACAAGCTTGGTACATCCAGCAGACCAGGTCTGGGTTTGATTCTCATAACCTCCACTTGCATATTGTGTACTCTGAGCAAGTCACTTAACTGCCTAGTGCTCCCAGATCACCCCTGAAAACAGGCACTTTTGCTTATTGGGCCTTACCCGGTTACAAAAGACTAAAATTAAAATAGGCTCCTACCTAGGGATGTGCTGATCGTTCAGGCAATCCTCACTTTGCAGTACGTGCCTAATTTGATTCTTTGCTCAGCGTGGGGGATATAAGGAGGCAAAGGTGCAGTAACTGCCCCCTGCTCATGGTTGATAAGCATCTATGAGCCAGAATATGGTTACTCTCCTAATTGTATATTTTTTGTTCTTTCATTGTGTGATACTGGCTTTTAGGCATGTGGCATCATGACTTATCAGAGGCCTGTCATGTGTAAATGATGTAAGACCTGCAAGAGAATGATGAGACCCCTGGCTTTAGGATCTTGTTGCCCTAATTATGTAACACAATGTAACATGTCTATTTTGATCACCCCAGCCTAACCCCCTAGCTGAAGGGTGCAACTGTGATACCAACTGGCAGTGACACGGCTGAGCTGTGAAAATCTTTTCTGCTGCTCTTAAATGAGCTGTTAGGTTCTGATGTTCTGCAGGACATCCCCACCAACACACCCAAACCCATGGTGCCCCCCAGGTTGGGGGGTCCATACAAACACATCCAGTTGTGCCAGAGTAGAACAATAGTGCTCACCCAAATCCACAGGCAAAAGCCGACCTTGACAATATGGTGGGTCAAGATGAGGATTCAGGGGGCCAAGGGGAAAATCCTGACCCAACTGTGCTACTTGATAAAGAGGAGGACCCCTCTGAGGAAGAGGAGGAAGGGGAATAGACAGAGCATATGAAAAAGATTCCAGTCCCTCCCTTGTTTGATACAAAATCTCTGTCCTGTCTTATAATAGTAACTTGTTAGACATTGCAGCTGAAGGTTGTGCAAGTCATGGAATCCCTAAATGTGAATCCAGTTCTTTTCACCTCTTCCTCTGCACTGAAGTATTTTCCAAACTTTGTACACTGTAACCTGATTATTGAGCAGGAATGGGCTGGCAGAGATAAGCTCAAGCATCTGCCTAGGCTGAGGGTGAGATGTTATCCCTTTCTGGAGGAAAGCTTCCAGAAGTGGAAGGTTCATCCTTTGGCAGACAAGGCTGTGCAAAAATCAGTTAAGCACACAACCTTACCTATTGAAAGGTTGTTGGCTCTAACTGATACCCAGAATAAATGGGTGAATGCTACATGCAGAAGAGCCTTTGCCTCAAATAGAGTAAATCTTCACACCTCCTATGCATTCTTTATTGTTTACAGAGTCTTGAACTCATGGATTATGGCCTTGGGTAGTTTTGTTTCCCCGGACTCGGAAGGGGTGAACATTTTGCAGTTAGTAACCATGGTATCTGCTTTTCTGGGGATACCGAAGTAAACAATTTATGGATGTCAGCACTTGCTGCTTAACATATTTTAGCAGTGATGCAGGGTGCCTGGCACAGGCATTGGATTGCAGATCAGGTGTTACAAACATATGAACATACGAAATTTGCCAGCAGATAAAGGCCTAGAGGTCTATCAAGTCTGCTCGAATGTGCAGCTAGCACCCCTTATTCTGCAGCTGCCCCTCCCTTCCACCCTTCCCCTTCATTAACCCTCCCCCTTGTCCTGTCCGATCCTCGTTTGAAGCAGTCCACTGTTCAACTGCATACCACTTCAGGAGGTAATGTATTCCACCCAGCCACCACCCTCTCTGTAAAAAAGTGTCTTCTCATCTCCCTCCTGAACCTTCCTCGCTCCAGTCTCATATCATGGCCACTGGTGTCCCTCCCCTCCCTTACTTTGAACAGCCCCTCTGTACTTGTCTTGTTTATTCCTTTCATGTATTTAAACGTTTCAATCATGTCACCCCTGTCTCTCCTCTCCTCCAGTGAGTACATGTTCAACTCTTTCAACCTCCTCTCATATGATAAGTCCCCCAGCCCCTTGATCATCTTTGTCGCTCTGCGCTGCACCCTCCAGTAACTTAATGTCCCTCTTCAGATACAGATGCCAGTACTGCACGCGTATTACAGGTGTGGTCTAACTAATGACCCATACAGTGGCAGAATCACCTCCTCCCTCCTCAGGATATACCCCTTGCAATACAACCCAGCATTTTGTTGGCTTTGCAGCTGCCTTCCTACATTATGCGAGTTGTTCATTGACCCTGTAATGAGCACACCCAGATCCTTCTCCTCCTCTGTCTGGGCTAGCTGCACTCCCCTAGCTGGTAACTCCTCCTTGGGTTCTTCATCCCAAATGCAGCACCTTGCACTTTTTGGCATTAAAGCCCAGTTGCCAGGTGTCTGACCAGGTTTCAAGCTTTGCCAGATCATCCTGCAACCCCTGCCATCCCCTAGGTCATCCACCACGCCTACCTTGGTATCATCAGCAAACAGACTGATCTTGCTCTTGATGTCCCATGATATGTCTGCAATGAATATCCCAAACAACACTGGTCCCAACACTGAGCCTGTGGAACACCACTCGTCACTGCCCTTGGGTGTGAGAGCTCCCCACCCACCACCACCCTCTGTTGCCTTCTCTGCAGCCAGTTTCCTACCCATCTCACCAGCTTTGCACCCGCCCTGTGCCTACTATTTCTTCCCAGCCTTCCATGTGGCACTGAGTCGAATGCCTTACTGAAGGCAGTATAGCGCAGTGGTCTAAGGCTCTGAGCTGCAAATTTGGTGACATCCAGCAGACCAGACCTGGGTTTGAATCCCACAGCTTCCACTTACATACTGTGTGACCCTGAGCAAGTCACTTAACCTTCTTGTGCTCCCAGATCGCTCCTGTAAAAAAGCTTTCAGCTTAGTGTGCTATACCTGGTTAAACAACTAAATAAATAAATAAATAAAAATAAAGTCCAGATACAGGACATCCACTGCATGGCCCCTGTCCAATTGCCTAGTTACCCAGTCATAGAACTTGACCAGGTTGGTTTGGCAGGATCTGCCAAGTATGAAGCCATGATGTCTGCTGTCCTGTAGTCCTTTGGCCTCTAGGAGGGCCACCAGCCTCTCCTTCAGGATGGTCTCCATTAGCTTACCCACGATGGATGTGAGGCTCACTGGTCTGTAGTTTCCCGGTTCATCCTTGGGGCCACTCTTGTGGAGGGGCACCACATGAGCCATCCTCCAGTCCTGAGGTACACACTCCGAATGTAGTGAGTGTTGAAGGACAAGCTGTTTAATCTGTCCTTCAAAGGATGACTGTTATTCAGATTTGGCTTAGATGACATCTTTAAGGATGTCCTGGATAAGAAGGGACAACTTCCAGCGTCAAAACTACAGCAGAAAATAAAGTCAACATCAAGAGAGTGAAGAAAGGCTTGGCAGAGGCAGTCTTGAGGTGCTTATAATCCAGTTTGGAATTTCGGAAACCAGTGGGATAGTGGAACCTAATCCGGATTTAAGGGAAACAGTAACAGAGGTTCCTTCTTCCGCAGGCATAATGAAGGTTCAGGGCAAAGAAGAGGTAATTCTCAGTGAAGGTATGCAGGCCCATCTCTGCCCCATTTCCCTTGGTGGAGGACTGCAAAACCTTTATCCGATAGGCTCAAATGATGTCAGGTGCCTGGGTACTGGAAATCTCATTTTTTGGATACACAATAGAGTTTACAACAGTACCCACCAGTGGTCATTTTCTACAAACTCCTGTCCCCAAAAACCCATTGAAAAGGCAGGCAGTGACTCAGACCTTTGATCACTTAATACAGATTGGGCCACGGGTCCTGGTGCCTTCCAGTGAAGAGGGTTTGGGATTTTACTCAATTAATTTTGTGGTTCCCAAGAAGTTGGGGGAGGTGTTCAGACTGATCTTGGATCTGAAACACCTAATTAGGTTTGTTTGCCACATGATCTTCAAGGTGGAGTTCTTATAGTCAATCATCCAGGCTGTCCAACTGGGGGATTATCCGGCATCCCTAGATCTGAAGGTGCCTATCTCCACATCCATATTTGCAAGTTGCACCAGAAATTTGTAAGGTTTGCGATTAGGGGGAAGCATTTCCAGTACCAAGCACTTCCCTTTGGATTGGCAACAGTAGCCAGGGTGTTCTCAAAGATCCTGACTGTTGTAGGGTCACATGATGCAGATGATCTAGAACCAGCTGTGCTCTGGAGCTCCCATCTCTCTCCTTCTCTCGCTGCTATTTTTATCAATTTCTGGGTGCCTTACAGCCAGACTGGTCCTAGCCTCAATGAGTTCCTGCCTTCAGCCATCGATTTTTCACTTAAACTAGCAACGCAATTGGAAATTCTTTCTGCAATGGAGGTTAATATGAAGCAGGCCCAGCTGAAACATATGCCACCTCCCTTGCCTGACAAAATGCCAGAAAAGTCTAAGACGCAAGGTGGGATGTTGCGCAAGAGTGGATCTACACCAAATCAACCGATCCCACTCTCCGAAGATCATTTTCTGCAAGAACTACAGCCTTTCAAGGAAACACTCTCTGAAATTTCCTCCAAACTAAAATCCATCAGTGGGGACCTTTCTGACCTTAACTGGAGAGTGGGAGACTCAGAGGCCCATGTTAGTTCAATGGAAAAATGGAAAGAGAAGCTGGACCCCAAAATAGTGTTGCTCTGTCAGCAAGTCCATAAGCTGCAACTGATAACAGAGGACTTAGAGGGAAGAAGCAGGAGGAACAATATTCTCATCATGGGCCTTCTGGAAAAAGAAGAAGGTTCTAACACTGTTATCTTTGTTCAACACTTTCTGCAGAAGATAGTGGGGCCTTCTCCCCTTAATGCCAGCTACCAGATTGAGAGGGTTCACCGGTCCTTACGACCATGACCTCCCCCAAGAGCACCCACAAAGGCCTATTATTTTAAAATTTCTACACTTCGTAGAAAAACAACACGTCCTCTTCAAAGTCTAGGAACTACAAGCAGTACTGTGGGAAGGTGCAAAACTCCATATTACCCAGGACCTTCCCTATGAGACCAGACAAAAACGTACAGCGTTCCACCCTACAGTTAACAAGTTAGTGGCTACTGGAAACCCTTTCAAAATGTTATACCCTGTGAAGTTACAGGTATCCTTTTTGGGATTCTGGACTTCCTACAACTCACCCTTACAGACCTTGACTGATCTTGCAAGCAAGCTACCAGAACTAGAGATGCAGCGAATTTAAAATCTGCCAGTGAAGTGAACGCGAAGTGGCCACTTCGCCTTGACACTTCACTACACAGAGTGCCCCATAGGAAAGGCTCACTTCACCTTCTTATTATTACTTTGCATTGTGATTCTGCCTTAAATACGAAGTAAGGTGGAGTGACAACAATATTGGCAGCATCCCACCCACACAGTCACCAGAATGAATGTGCATCCCCAAAGTGCTACTGCCTTGTGTTCAGAAAACTCCCCAGTGCATACGAAGTGAAATGAGAGTGTAACAAGAAATGCAAAGCCTCCCAAAATTAATGGCACACTCAGTCATGTGCGCAGTGGTTAGGTTTCACACAAAGTCACCAGAATTAATGTGCATCCCCAAAATGCTGCTGTCTTGTGTCCAGAAAATTCCCCAGTGCTGACAAAGTGAAATGACAGCGTAACAAGAAATGCAATCTCCCAGAATTAATGGTGCCATGCAAACACGCAGACAGATTAAGATTGCGCTGCACATTCAAGGGATGCATATGAAAAGGCAGAACAACACCAAACCAGTGCTTACAAGTCACAAATCCAAATCTGGAAAGGAATACATTTTGCCAGTTGGGGGATTAGTGCACGGCAGTAACAATCCTCTACCAGTAAAGATACCACAAAGCAGTATAAAAAAATTCATGCAGGTGCAGTGGATAGCAGGTTCACACTGCTGCAGTTACTCTATAACACAATAACAGGTGTCTGATTTAATGGCACACATCGCACACACACTCACATGCACACTCAAGTAATGCATAGCAAATTGAAAACCTTTAGTAATATAACCAAATATTTTAAACAGACAAATTGTACACTGCTGCACCACAACAATCAGCAAAAAAATGTCAAGAATTACTGAAAATATTACTGTGTGTGCATTAACAGAGTTATACAAGAAAAATATAACCAAAACAGAAAGACTGCCTTTTTCTCCCAGCTAATCTACCTACACCACAAATACTCCCCTCCCCCAAAGCACACTTCACAGTACACAGACTGACTGTTCTAAATTAACATTCAAAATCCACACACAACAATAAACACTCAATGATATGAGCACAGAAGGGTTTCCGACAATCGATGTACTAAATTTTGAGCAAAAAATATTACTCAAAAAGGCATTTTAAACAGCTTTTAGAGGTTTTGAATCGCAGAGCTATGAGAGCAAACTGTCTCCAGCTACCACTGCACACACACTACCCAGGCCAGAAGTGAGGCTATGTTGAACAATCTAGAGCCCATGTGACCTGCAATCACATGAATAACTGCAGAATTTCATTTGAAGCTCAATTACAGGGTGAAGTAAGGTGAATTACATTGATTTCAATTTACTTCGCATTAAAATTGATGGAGACGTGGTTTGGGGAAGGCGAATAACGCAAAATCATTTTTTCAATGGACTTCGCGTTCCTCATTATGAAGCGAAGTACTCCGCTTCACATTGTGGAGTTCTCCACGGATTCCACATTACTCAGTGAATCACTTCACGGAGCAAATTGGGTCCATTTTGCCCACCACTGCTTACAGTACTGTAACTCACATGCCGTACGGGAAGGAATGCGAATGTCTATGGCTGTACTTCCCCGATGGGCTGTAGCACAAAACTCCCAGACCTAAAAATGCTTATTAATGAGTACAATGGTGGAGTGATGAAGCCTGGAGAGATACTACAAAACATGCTTACAATACATCCAAGTAACTAGTAAAAAAATGAATGTTGTGATTCGTGATGTGATCGTGAATCATGATTTGTGACTGCATTTGTGACTGTGATGATGAAGAACGTGATTCAGTGTCGATGGTGTGAGATAACCAATATGAAAACTGTATAGGGAACGCAAATGCCTATGGCTGTACTTCCCTGATGGGCTGTAGCACAACACTACCAGACCTAAAATTGCTCATTAATGAGTACAATGGCAGGGTGGTGAAGCTTGGAGAGATACTACAAAACATGCTTACAATACATCCAAGTAACTAGTCAAAAAATTAGTGTTGTGATTTGTGATGTGATCGTGAATCATGATTTGTGATCGTGATGATGAAGAACGTGATTCGGTGTCGACGGTGTGAGATAACCAATCCAATATGAAACTGTATTGGGAACACAAATGCCTACGGTTGTTCTTCCCCGATGAGCTGCAGCTTAAAACTAGGGCTGTGTGAATACCTTTTCCTGAATATTCGGCTGAATATTTGGTATTCGGGTCCCAGGTATTTGGTATTCGTTATTCGGTATTCTGTATTCCGCCAGAAAAGATGTTTTTTAAGGAAACTTTAAAAAAGCACTTTAACAACACCATTAATCACCCATTAAACCTGGTATAGCATATACACCTCAATGAGACTTCAACCACCAATGCAGAGCTCTCATTAATGCAACACAAGCTACATGAGGCACACTTGATCCACCAAACCACACATATAGCACTCCGAAAACAATATCAAGCATTGCATTGGGTCAGCATTGGAGGGTGTTCATGGTCACAGACATGGTAGCCCATGAAATGGGCATCGGTGATTGAGTGCTTGCAATAATGGCAACTCAATCCTGGTGCATGTCGAAGGGGCTACTGCTGAGGAAGGGTGACCGGAATAGGGGAGGTGGGTGCATATAGCGACAGGACATCACTCTATGTGTACGTGTGCAGGGGGGAGGGGTCCAGTGTGACGGAAGGGAGGGAGGGTTGGCCTGGTGTGGTTGGTATGGGGCTGCCAAGCTGGCCCCATAGCGTGGTTGGTGGTTGTCAGCCTAAAGGTGCAAGGGTCCCAGGTTCATGTCCAGGCACGCCTACATTTTTGTGTGCCCGGCCCCCAATTTTTTTTTCTCCAGATTTTGCACCCCCCTGACATGCACCCCCCTGGAGTTAAGAATTCTTTAGTAGGGGGGTGTGGGGCAATGCAAGGGGCACAGCCCACTGCATGAACAATCAAAATTTAAGTCCCTGGCACTGTTTTCCTGTGCGTTGGGTGTGTACATCACTGAAATAGATTTTCAGTGATATATACTTGCTCTGCCACCAATCGCAATTGCGCTTTCATGGTTATCACATAAATCCACAGACATGGGGTAGATGGTGCTTTAGCCATGGGCATAAGAACAGTGGTAACAGTGGCTGCCATAGTGGTGACAGCTGAAAGGGTGGCTGCTGCATGAATGGCATCGGTGATGGTGGGAAGCACATTGACTGTAGATGTAGCAGCCATAGTGATAGCAGTGGGAACACTGGTGGTGGTGTCTGCTGCTTCCTGCACAAAGTATGTATGCACTAATGCCCTCCTACTACTGCACAAAAGGATGTGACAGTGAATGTATAGATGGAACAGGTGGTGACACCAGTAGTAGTACTAGTTCTGCCGGTGGTATTAGTAGTAGTAGTACTATTCCCAATGCTACAAGAACTAAAAGGCTTGTTTGGGGAGAAAAATATTTGAGACCATCTAATAAAGAGGCACCTGTCTGTCATCGTCCATGTAGTCTATCTCACCACCTTCTCTGGAATTGTATTATGTATCAATAGTATACAGTGAAGCAAGACAAGATGCAATTCAGTACTTTGCAGTAAATGCTGTCACAAAATATTGGATGACTAGAGACTAACTGCCATTGAATTACACTGCTCCTTGCAGCATACTGTAGCACTTTGCAATAATTTTGCAAGCATGGAAAATAATTGAGACTGGTGATGCCACACTGGTAACCGGAATATTCCAGGCATGTGAAATACTTGGGACTGGTGATGCCACACTGGTAACTAGAATATTTCAGTCATGTGAAATACTGGAGACTGGAGATGCCATACTGGTAACTGGAATATTTCAGTCATGTGAAATACTGGAGACTGGAGATGCCATACTGGTAACTGAAATATTTCAGGCATGTGAAATGCTTGAGAATGGTGATGCCATACAGGCAACCAGAACATTTCAATCATGTGAAATACTTGAGACATGTGATGCTATACTGATAACTGGAATATTTCAGTCATGTGAAATACTTGACACAAATGATACCATACTCGTAACTGTAATATTTCAGTCATGTGAAATACTTGAGACTGGAGATGCCACACTGTTAACTGCCATATTTCAGGCATGGGAAACACTGAGACTGGAGATACCACACTAACTGCCATATTTTATGCACTCAAAATACTTGAGACTGGTGATGCCACACTTGTAACTGCCATATTTCAGGCATGGAAAACACTGAGAATGGAGATGCCACACTTGTAACTGCCATATTTCAGGCATGGGAAACACTGAGAATGGAGATGCCACACTTGTAACTGCCATATTTCAGGCATGGGAAACACTGAGACTGATGATGCCACACTTGTAATTGCCATATTTCAGGCAAGGGAAACACTGAGACTGGAGATGACACACTATTAGCTGCCATATTTTATGCATGTGAAATACTTGAGACTGGTGATGCCACACTGGTTACTGGCACCTGGAAAGCTGTTAAAGGGATTGATGGAATATGGGCACGAGCAACACAGGGGATGAGAGATGTAGCAACACCAGCTGAGGATTTTGTATTGGGAACAGCAATCAATAGGTAGGTGGCAGTTTTAGGCACTGGGAACTGCAGGGCATGCTCGTTCAAAAGAATACACCATGTCAGTGGAAGTAATAAAGGAAAAGGGTGCTGGTCACAGATTTGTGTTAATATGACTTTGAATATGAATGTTAACATGTGCTTATTTGCTAACAGAACAATGATCGTTAACACAGAATGGCTTGTGTATGGGTCAATGCTGCAACACACAAAGGTTGTATCCAGTACAAGACAATTATTTAATGCAATTGTTAGTGGCCATATGTGTACCCAAGGTGAGGTAGATTTATTTGTATAAACACAAGTTGTTCCACATGTGCTGGGTCAAGTGAGGATCAGCGAGGTTCCACCACATCCCCAGCAGTGCTGAACATTCATTCAGATGGTACGCTGGTAGGGAGGAAACAGATATACTTAAGAGCCAACTGTGCCAAGTGCGGAGATGCTTTCATCCTTTTGATCCAGTACTCCACTGGATTTATGGAGAATGACTCCAGAGGATCATTGAAATAACTGTTCAGCAGATTGGGTACCGACTGCGGCTGCTGTTCTGTTCTCTTCCGCTGCTCAGCCTGTAGTGATGAGCTGAGTTCAGCCCAACAGTCACCCTCCTTCTCAAGGTTTTCCATACTGCTTTCAGTTTGTGATTCTGAGACTGGCTCATCAATAGGGTTACCTGCTGGTTTCATTGACCCAAGGATGCAAAAACTAAGTTCTGAGCACATCCGCTTCTGAATGTCTGTAACCCTGTGAGTGGGCATTATAAGGTGTAGTACCTCACACTTGAAAAGTGGATCCAACATAGTGGCAAATATGTGCTTTTCATTGGAACAGAGATCAGAAAATCTAACTTCTAGTTCTGTGGTGAGCTTTTCCACAAGGGATATCACTGCTCCTGGTGTCTGGTTTAGATCTTCCTCATCATTTTCACTGAATCCCCTCATGGCTTATTTCAGGATCTGTACAGCAGGAATTACCTGACTAGCAGTGCAGAATCAGAGCTAAGGTCACGAGTGCTCCTTTCAATGGGGCTAAAACCTTTACCAAGCCCTCAATCACAGCCCAGTCCTGATGTCTGAGGACTCACCCTATATTAGTTTCCATGCTCATCTCATGAAGGGCCCTCTTTTGCTCCAGAAGCCTTTGCAGCATATAGTAGGTGGAATTCCACCGGGTCTGTACATACTGGATGAGATGATGCTGCGCATCTGAAGATGCTCTTGTAGCTGATGCAGACAGTTTGTGGCTTTCACAGAGTGATGGGAGTGGCCGCATATGCCTATGGCTATTTTGACTGTGTGATCTGCCTCCGCTGTGTTTGCCAAAGCCTTTGTCACCACCAAATTTAGTGTATGAGCAAAGCAGCATATCCCATCAAAATTGCCATCTCTAAGTGCTTTTATCATATTTGTGGCATTCTCTGTGACCACAAACCCTACCTGCAAATTGTTGCCATCAATCCATGGGCTCAACATCTCTTGCAGGAATGACAGTATGTTTATAGCCTGGTGATTCTTTTCCATAACACTGACATTTAGCAAAGCAGACCTGCAGGGAGAGGGGGAAGAGACAGAACCAGCACCAGTATCACCATCACCACCAGTGACTACCACATCTGCAACACACCAGTGTGCTGTCAGTGACATATATGCATGATTTGAATTCAGTCTGGTCCATATGTCAGTTGTGCAGTGGAAAACTCCACCAACAGCCTGTGCTAGTAGTCTTGCATCTTCTTTTCTCAAATCTTGGTAAATGTTGGATACTACAGTACGTGAAAATGTGGTCCGTGATGGTATATTATACCTAGGGTGCAAATGCTGCAGCAGCCTATGGAAACCTGTGTTTTCCACAATGGAAAATTGCTTCAGATCCAAGGCCATCATCTCACAAATTAAATTGGTGATCTGCTGTGCTGTAGGGTGTGACACCTGGTATTTGGTGCTGGCATGGAAGACTTGCATGATGGGTGTAGTCAAAGCAGTACCACATCGCATTGATTTTGACTTTGAACCCATGGTGAAGGGTGTTACAATAATAGATGATTGAGCAGAAGAAGGCAGAATGGGTGATGCTTCTGTATGGGGATGCGCTATAAGTGGTGTAGGGGGAGATGAGGGCACACTGTCTGTCTCAGTAATAGAATCACTAACAATACTTTGTGCATCTACTGGACCAGAACCAGAAGAGGGGATGACAGGCACATGTTGTGGAGGGGGAGGAACACCTGTGGATCATTGACGTGCACTGGGATGTTTCAATCGGAGATGGTTCATCATTGATGATGTTGTGAGATCTGAAAGGTTTTTACCACAACTTATAGTACAGTCACACACACAGCATACTGCGTTTGTCGGATCATCTTTTACAACACTAAAGTACAGCCACAACACACTTTTCTTTTCACTGATTGTGGAAGTACAGGCCCCAATAGGGTGACCATGGGCATGTTGTGCCCCTTTCCCCTTATCAGGCCTGGGTGCAGTGGATGCAGTTTCTACTGCTTTCTTTCTCCACAACACATGTAGTTGTAAAACTACTTTAGAAGCATAGAAACATAGAATTTGATGGCAGATAAGGACCGCTTGGCCCACCTAGTCTGCCCATTTTCCTACCTAACAGATTAGCTGCAGATCCTAGTTAACCAACAGCTTACTTCCTCCTAACCCCCACTAGGACTGCCTTATTTCTGTCCCATGCATTCTTGAATTCCCCCACTGTTCTTGACTCCACAACCTCCTCAGGGAGGCTGTTCCATGCATCCACAACCCTCTCTGTGAAAAAATACTTCCTCACATTACCTCTGAGCCATCCCCACTCTATCTTCAAATTGTGCCCCCTTGTTTATCAGATAGAGTTGAACTTGACACAACTCTTTGAAAGGACAGGGTAGACTGTTTGTCTTTTTTAGGAGGAGGAGAAGGAGGGTGACCCTGACCAGCCTGCTTGCCACGACAAGAAGTATTGCATTTTTTGGCAGCTGCACATTCACGTTTCTCACACACATATGCTGCATATTTGGCCTAATCGCCAAATTCGCCTAGGTGGGTATCAATGTCAGATGATGTACTTAGCAAGTCTTTAGGCTCTGGTAAATATTCAGAACCAGATGAATGCTCTTCTTCGGAATCCTCCACATCAGCAAAAGGAAATGTGGTGAGAGGAAACTTGCGAGGCTGAGCAACAGTACATTTTGGCAACACAATTGGTGCAGTCATTGTAACAGTCTCATGGTCAGTACTAGTCACAGTACCTATGGTCATGGGCACAGTTGGCAAAGTAGTAGCACTGTCAACAGTAGTCCTAGTGCCAGAATTACAATTAGAAGTTACAGTCGAAGAAATTGGCATCATATTATAGCTAGTTGTAATACTGGCAGCAGTAGTCATGGTGACAGCAGAACACTCAGGACTACTAATGGAAACAAAGGTTGTGGTGACAGTGGATGTGCAAGGAGCACAAATAACAGTGCACATTGTTATGGCAGTGGTGGTGTCAACAGTACAAAAAGGATTTCCTCTGGTTGCTGAAATCACGGCACTGGTGGTGGTGGGGAGGAGCACACTGATAGGCGATGTTGCCTCTATGGGGGCAGTTGTGTGAATAGTACTACCACTGGTAGTGGGGGTGAGTTCCTGTTCTTGTATAACCGGAGATGTCAGCTGTAAAGCCCTCCTACTTTTATAAAATGATGGTGCTGCAAATGCAGTACTAGTAATAGTAGTGGCAGCAGTTGAAGTTATAGTAGTGCTAGTACTACCCCCAATCTTACTGACACCAGAACCTGAAGGCTTATCAGGGGAGAAAACTATTTTAGAGCGGTGAATACAAACAGACCTTTTCTCACCCTGTTCCTCACCACTTACGACTGGTGGTGAAGATGACTTGCTTGGGCTGGACCATGCACATTTACAGGATTGATAAGACATGGTCTGTAACTTACTGTGTATATTATTTGTGATTAGTGTCTCTGTTTATGTTGGTGCTTCTTGCAGAAAACAACAATAGCAACACCATGTATGTAGCAGTTAATAAAGTCAAGCTGATACTAGAAAGAGATGGAGTCAGCAAACAACTTCTTACTTGTATGGTGTCAGTTATGCAGTCATACAGTACAGCAATTCAAGCTTTGAAGGTGCACCAAAAAAACTTACAACACACAGAACCAAATGAGTCACGCCTGACACACACAGAAATACTAAAGCACTTCACAAAAAATGTACATGTATACACTCACAGTAGTGCACACACAGAGGGGGAAGACACACAAAAAAGAAAAAACTCACATGCGCAGGAGGTCACTCAGGTGTAGTGAGCTGTGGAGGGAGGAGTCACCTGTGACACCATCCTTACTCAGTTGTACAGGAAACTAAGCCAAGAACCAGACTACAGTCAGCAACAATTCAATGGGCCAAGCCTGACCCAGTGGGAAAAAAATAGGCTGCTTTATATATCACAAAAAAAAAATGCGTGCAGACAACTGTGCATGCACTTGCAGGACACAGATTAAAAGAACAACAATACAACACATACATGGATGATGTATGCACTGCGGTAAGCTGCAACACAGATAAGAGGGAGTCAGATGACAATCACACCTCACTTATGCAGGGAACTGAGCCCTGAACCTGATTACAGCAAAATACCAATTTGCTTCACAAAAGAAATAGAAAATACCACAGGGGCTGCATGTGGATTTGGAACAAAAAGCTAAGCAAGCACAGCAGTGGGGATGGGGCAGTCAGCAAAAGCCGGAACCACTCACTGTTACTGAGTCCAGTAACAGTTACCCACTACATGCAAAAGCCAAACTGGACTTTGTTGACAAAAATAAAAATCCTGATAAGAACTAATTGGTTCTTAAGCAAAAAATCAAACCACACTGCTTCAGCTGAGCTGTGACACTGTAAGCAATGGGAGAGAGGAGTCAGCATGCAGTAGCACACACACAGATTCACTCACACACAGACTCTCCTTTTCCTTGAAACTGAGCCCAGTTTCAAGGATGAAAAACAAAACTGTAGTCAGATGCAGTCACAAGGTGATCAAATGTAAAAACTGGATCACACACAAAACATTTTTTAAACAGTTATAAAAGTTACAAGTGGTAAACTAAACAGAGCTAGCTCTCTGAGAAGCAACTGTCTCCTCTCATCTACACACTCAGAATGAGGTGATCACATGGTGTTCCTGGCTCTGAGCTCCAAAAACAGCCTCTGACTGGCCACCGAAGTTCTGTGAGATTTTGAAATCTCACCCACCAAATATTACGTCCCAAATAGTAGCCGAATAGTGAACTATTCGGAATGTCCATCCGAATATTCAGCAAGCCTACTATTCGTGGTATTCAGGAAATACTATTCGGACCATGCACAGCCCTACTTAAAACTCCCTGACTTAAAAACAGATATCAGTGAGTACAATGGTGGAGTGGTAAAGCCTGGAGAGATACTACTAAACAGGCTTACAATATAGCCACGCAACTAGAAATAAAATTAATTTTGTGATTCATGACGTGATCATGAATCGTGATTTGTGGCTGCATTTGTGACCGTGATGATGAAGAACGTGATTTGTATCATGAGTGACTCGTGATGATGTTCCTGACTTAAAAACGTATATAAATGAGTACAATGTTCATGCAGAATTAGGCATCACACCGGTCCAGTACTCTGAAAAGAAGCCAAAGAAACAACTGTGACTTAACTTACAGATGGAGATTGGGCCCTAAAGAGATGCAAATGCAGACAGATTAAGATTGAGCTGCACATTGAAGAGTTGCAGTTGCAAAGGCACAACACCTAACCAGTGCTCACCATCAGAAATTAAAATCTGTAAGAATACTTTTGCCGGTTGGGGCGGACTGGGGGTGTACTGCACTGCTGCAGTAATAGTCACTAGTACCAATACCAGTAAAGATGTCACAAAGAAGTACAAAAATCACACAGCTGCAGTGGATAGCAGGTTCACATTGCTGAAATTATTATGTGGCACAATAAAAAGTCTGTTTTGATGACACGTGTCAAACACATACTCATACACACACCAAGTAATGCGTAGCAAATTGAAAACTTCAGTAATATAATCACATATTTTAAACAAACTAAAATTTGCACTGCTGCACCACAACAATCAGCAAAAAAAATGGCAAGAATTATTGAAAATATTACTGTGTGTACATTAACACAGTCTGTAAGGTAAAAGATATAGCTGCATTGTATTTTCCATCTTCAAATAATTCAAGCCACACCAAATGAATGCTTCCCTTTGGTTTATTTTCTTTTTGTGAGTTTCACATCAACTTCAATACATGTATTCTTTCTTTAAGTTTGGTGCCAGCTTATTTAAGTTTATACAGTGCTTATATAACATTTTCTTATCTTAAATAATACCAACACCCCTTTATAAGCCAATCATATAACAAAATAACACATTAATCTGAGGGTGTGGTGCATTTGTGTCAAAACATAGCGATAACTGTATTTTTCTCATAATCACAAGGTGTTTACCACATTTCTTACACAGTCTCATAACTGCTGACTGCACTGATAAAAGTCCATTGTGTGCACACCTCTCATTAATAGGTAAACATTATCCTAATAAGGGCACACCATCCTGTGTAAGTGTTATTGTAGGACATTTAAATGCTTACCACTGTAAAATCATAAGGTAAAGTGTTGTGTAATCATAAACTATCACAAGACTGAGGCATCACAAAACATTTAACCAGGTCTTATGAGAAACTGTCATAGCTAACTATTTGAGTAAACACATTTGGTTATATAGTATCATAAATTACACTAAAGCATTCTGTTAAAAGGCTATACTACACTCAGTTTAACTATTACTAAAAGTTATACTGAAATAAATGTTACACAACAAAATGTTACACTACAATATCCCCCCTTTGTGACTCTCTATACCTGGAGATCACACAAGATGATGTTGCCATTGTAACATTTGTATTTGTTGAACCATGTGTTTCATTTTACGATACAATAACAATTGTACAATAATAAGAACACATATCACTGCAATACCACAACCCACCATTATGAGGGTTGGACTAGTACCCAAAGCAGCTGATCCCCAATCCCACCAGGATATAATAGGGGTATATGGTGACTGTTTCTTTACCTTTTTAGCAGAGGCTTTTTGTGTCAAAATAAGTCCTTTTGTTTGTTGATGATACAACAAGGCACCAAGTGCCATTTTATCAATTTTGGGTAATTCGAAATGAGGTGGGGTTGCCAAATCAGTGAGTAAATCTAAGGACATACTGGAACCATCGATATGGGTAACATTTGTTCGGCTGTAGGCAAGATGTTCTCGGAGGGTCCAATTTGCAGCCCACCAAGTTTTGTCACTATACCCCCATACATTCCAAGGTTGACCTGCGATTATACACCATGATTGGTTCCATCTCATAGCTTGACGGTATTTATTTGCAGACGTTAGGGTAAATTTAGATTGATCAGAAAACCATGTGGCAGTTAATGTCTCATCCCCACATACTAAGGTTTCATATTCTTGCACACACTATTGCTTAGGTAAGACAACATATTCATTGTGTACTGGGATAATAGTGTCACCTGGTATTTGAAGTCTCATGACCTGGTCATGTATTAATATTCTCAAATTACTGATTTGCCACAATATTTTCAGTTGTGCAAAACATACAGGTATTATCACTAGTATGGGAATCACATGTCACAGCACATGTGCATATTGATTTGGTGAGTTCCATACTTTTATCATAGCTAAGGGTGGTAGGAATACAGTGGGACGATCCAATAATTTAATCACATTGGTTTCATCTATTCCCAAAGGTAACCTATTTGTTTCAATTCTATTTAATTCATTGACTAAATAAGCATGTGCTTCAGCAGCTAATTGTGAGCAAGCCAATTCTATATAACTTTCACTAGACATATTAGAAAATGAGTCATTTAAACGGACTGCTATCTGAGCAATGATTTTAAAATTCTGTAAGGTTTTTCTAAATGCAAACCAATCAATTTCTTCATTATCAGCTGCTAATCTTACAGTAGTCGATAATGGTCCAGTAGCCATAACTTTCAAAGTCATTTCTAAAGAACAAATATGACCTTTTAAAACCATAGAATCAATACCATTAGCAATTCCTAATCCTGAGCCTAACCAGCCACACATGTATCTTTTATGACGAGAGAAGCCTGGTGATGTTTCTACAGGAATTTGAAATGACCACGTTCTGTGTCTATCACGGTATTGATTTAAAGTATTATTATAATGCTGTTGCCACAATGCTACCGAGACCCGATCTCTACATTGAGATGGTAACCATGGAAAAAGCAAATGTAGCAAAATATTATAATATTCTAATTTGCATGGATAATATAGATGATATACATTTTGCATCAAAATAATACCATTTGATGGGGGCAAAAACTTTTGCCCTGATATACCTTGTTCTTGATACACTATATTCTATGCCCCAAAATTATCCCATGCTGTTAAGCTAACATTACAGGCCATTCCTGGCCAACGTGCCTTTTGAAATACACACACATATGTTAGCAATGGATATACATTCTTTAATGGTAATACTGTAAAAAATTATTTTAATCCGACAGTATATATTCTAGTTATATTATATAGGAAATGCCACATATTACGTCTCGAACCTCGAGAATAATTTAATGCAATTGTATTTAGTGGATATTGTAATATGTCCTTTAATTTTATTCTAAAGAAATCTTGTTCTTCTTTTGTTAAATTTGTAGTATCTCCCAACGTGGAATGGATATAAATCCCTCTCTGGGCAATTGTGTTCACTGCACACATAGCCGTGCCAGGCCAGGCTTCTGGCAAGCATCCCCATGTCACATTTTGACATTGTTCATTACAAATAAAGTACCATTTGACAAGAATATATCCAGTGTGTTCATGTCGTTCTCCCAGTAGCACTGGGAGACCCCATGCAGTATGATTTGTGATATTTGGGCTGTTCAAACTGTTCCAGATATGCCCCAGACATCCATTTATGTTGTCAGAAGTTACCAGGGTCAGTAAGGCACTACACAGTATAAGTACAGGAAACATCATTGTACTTCACCTATTGGGAGAAACAGAGCAGTATCAGTTGTTATCATTTAAAGGCTGATACAATTTACATTGGTCTACATGGACCCATTTGGTCTCTGTAGACCCTTGTCAAATTCGTCAGACCTCAATGACCCATGGCCCCAAAACATCAATGATGGTATAGGGTCCCATCCAATTAGCATCCCATGGTCTCTTCCGACCAAAATTTTTCACCATGACGTGATGACCCCTTTCAATGGGCAGTATCACTTTTCCATCATGTCTGTTTATTTTTCCAATGAGTCTGTGCCATACTTTTGGCAGCATGTGGTAAATAAACAGCTAACTGTTTTTGTAGCTGTTGCAAGAATACATCAGTTTTGATGCGGTCCAACACTGGTGTTGATAAATCTGGATCCGATGTATAATACAGCCGCATATCCCATCCAGTCATCAGTTGGTATGGGCTATAGCCAGTACTCTTGTTTTCCATACCTCTAATGCCCATTAGAATTCCTGGTAAGTGCGTCACCCACCCTTTACCAGTATTCAACACTGCCTTTTTCAGTGCATTTTTCAGAGTGTGATTTAACCTTTCTACCATTCTGGATGATTGTGGATGGTAGGGTAAAGGCAGACGTTGAGTGATACCCAAAATATCACACAAAGCTGTCATTACTTTCACTGTGAAGTGAGTTTCTTTATCACTTTCAAGTATTCTGGGAAAACCCCATCGTGAGAACACCTGTTCCCATAGCGCCTTTGCAGTAGCTGTAGCACTATCATTTCATATGGGCAATGCTTCTACCCATTTGGAAAATATGTCCACAATGACTAGTAAATATCGGAATCCCCCTTTGGCAGTAGGAAAGGGCCCCACATAATCAGTTTGTAAGCTGGACCAAGGACTGTCCACTAAGGGTATACGCCCTAATGGAGCCCTCTTACCAGGCACTGGAGGATTCATCTGTGCACAGATGAGACAAGCCTCCAGGCATTGTTTGACATCTTTTCCCATTCTTGGCCACCGATATTTTTGTGCCAACATTTTACAAGCTTTGTGGAGTCCACAATGACCCCCGATGTGATGATTATCCATGATAATATTTTTCCTAAATGAAGTGGGTGGTATCCACTTCCTAAACCCAGGTTGTTGTTCCCATACTACCATATCTTCCCATACAGTAACATGCTTGGTTGCACACTGTCCAGTATCTTTCCATTTGTTCTGACAACCCACTATCCAAGCACCTGTATCTTGGATATGCCCCAAACTTGGGACTTGTGAGATGGCAGCTATCCATTTAATACGGTGTTTGTCAAATTCATCCTTCTCCCACAATTGTATAGAGTCACCTCCTATAGGGTCTACCCATAAAGTTGTTTGTTTGGCTGTTAATTTGACAAGATTATCCACATAACCATTATTCAGCTCATGCATATCCTTTGGGTTTCTTTGATGAGCTCGTACTTTACAAATGGCTATCCTTAGTGGAGTCTGAGCACCAATATCCCATATATGTTGCAATATGGGTGCATGTTGTATTGGTTCACCACTCACTGTTTTCATACCCCTTTTTGCCCAAATGGGGAGAAAATTAAGTAATGAGTTAACTACAAAGGCTGAGTCTGAGTAGATATAAATATCTTTCTCCGGGTTAGCCATAATAGCTTCTCTTACTGCTTCTACTTCTGCTCGTTGCACTGAAAATGAGGAGGGGCACCTAATCAAAATTTCTTGATTGGTACTGGGTGTCCAAATGGCATATCCAGTATGAAAATGTCCATCCTCCTATTGTCTTGATCCATCTACATACACATCCCTAGCCTCCGGGCTGGATTCTGTAGCAAAAATGGGTTTAAAATTGGTTCCCTTAACAGTTCCACAATCATGTGCCTCTCCCTCCCATGCCATTAATTCAGCTAACATAGGTGAGGAACATTTTTCTACTGTGATATTTTTTCCTTGTAGAGCTAACTCATTTAACCAATTGCTGTGAAGATGCACCTCTCACATCCCTTTCAAGTAGAAATTTCACTGGAGTGTGAGATGTTTGCAGGATAATTTTATTAAACACCCCACAATATGTTCTGTGGCTTGTATAGCCCAATATACAGCTAACAAATGTTTTACACATTCCTCATGTGTCTCTTCCACAGGTGTTAATACACAAGAAAAATATCCCACAGGATGTAACGTCCCTGCTCTCTTTTGTAACAGTACTCTATTGATTACGTGATCTGTCGCGTGTACCTGTATCACAAAATCAGAGGATTCAGAAGGACTAATAAGAGCTGGAGCTGTCATTAGTGCTTGCATTAAAGCCAGAAAAGCTATCTGATGTTCTGGTTCCCAATGGAGAATGTCAGTTTCCTTTCCTCCCTTCAGTAGATTATACAGAGGTTTTTTCCATACTAAGAGAAGGCTTCAATAAAGTATCTGCAAAATCCTACCATGCCCAAGAACTGTCGTAATGCAGTCTTTGTCTTGGGTCTCGGTAGTTGCTGTATTACCTGATTCTTATAAGGAACCACTGTTCGTCCTTCTTTGTTAATACATATTCCCAAAAAGTTACCTGTGACTGCCCAATTTGTGCTTTGCTAGGATTCATTTTTAAACCTCCTTTACCTAAGACTGTTAGCAACTCATTCAATAAACTAACATGCTCTTGGTATGTATCAGTTTGTAATAAAATGTCATCAACATATTGTATTATCGCTTCTGGTACTGAAAAACCCAATAATATTTCCGCTAAACATTGGTGAAATAAAGTGAGCGATGAGTGAAAGCCTTGTGGCAAACACTGGAAAGTGTACTGTTTATCCTGAAAGGTAAATGCAAATTTATACTGACTATCCGGATGGATAGGGATGGACCAAAATCCATTTGACACATCTAGTACAGTATAGATGGTTGCTGTGGGAGACAACCGAGATATTAAATCCAGTAGTGTAGATACCACTGGCGTGACTAAAGGTGTTACCTTATTCAAGACACTATAGTCTATTGTCAATCTCCAACTGCCGTTCGATTTACGAACTGGCCAAAGAGGGAAATTAACAGTTGAACATAACGGGCGAATTACCTTTTGTGATTGTAACTGTTTCAAAATAATTCCTACCTCTTCCTGTGCTTCCTTTGGAATTGCATATTGCTTTTTTGGCGGTGGGTCTGGTCCCTCAATCTGGACCTCCATATTAGACATTCGTTCACACTCTAGCATTTTTAGCCTAAATTGATTCATGTCTTTGTACAACAGATTTTATCCATTGTGGCACCTGCTTCCATAAATAACTCATGTGATAAATCTTTAATGACTTTATTGTGTACACACTATGTGAGTCATCCATATTTGGTCCTAGGTTAGTAGTGCTTCCTTTACATAAAATCATGTTACTAAGATCTACTACTAAACCATGCTGTGCTAGAATGTCCATACCCATGATAGTACCTTCATGTGTATTACATTTCCAAAACATACATTTCAATTGTTGTTCACCTATCTGAACCAAAACTGTTTTTGTCAAATATGCTGTTAACACACCCCCTGAGAATCCTTGCAAATTAATTTGTTGTTTCCCATGAGTTGTTAAAGGCATATCACTATCTGTTATACTAACAGTAGCATCAGTATCAACACATATCACAGTCTGGCAGCCCCTAACCATTGCTGATATTGTTGGATGCCCTTCCCGATCCTCTTGTAATTGACCAAGGATTTGGAAGGTGAGGGCTTCGTCCCATCATTTCTTTTTCTTCTCATCTCTAGCGAGATGCTCTTCTTCATCCTTTTCTTCTTCACTATCACTAGACGCAGTAGGTTCCTTCTGAACTGCTGCAAATGTCTTAGTATTAATCAAATTACTAAGCACTTCAATACATTTTTGTAAGTCTGCCTTACCACCAGGTTTGGCATTATTATCCGGATTTTGAGCATGTCTTCTATCCAAGACTTGTTGCTTCTTCCTTCCATATCTCCACCTTTTACCCAATAATCACATTTAAAATGGCCTACTTTATTGCAATTGTGACAGGTAAACCAGCCTTTGCCTTCCATTTTGACTATGGCGGCTACCTTTCACTTGTCTTTTCCCTTCTCAGGACTATCATCTTGTTGCATACACCACCAATCAGTGAGTAACATTTCTTTATCAGTGGCCCGTTCTGCTCTTTTACATAGCATACGAACTAAAGCAGGCACAATAGTAGCTTGCCAGTCAATTAAACTGAAGTAGGGTTCTTTATCTTTACTAGGGTCTGCCACACCTCCATATGTTGCATAGGCAGCATACAAATGGTTGATAAATATAACTGGGGATTCACCTGTGAGACTCCGTGCATAGATTGCAATGCAGCTTGGATTTCATCCACAGTTGCCCAGTTGTCATCAATCTCTGGTCATACCTGATTGCCTGTCATCTTGGCAGGTACACTCTGCAGCAATACTACAGGAAGTGACAAAGTGACTATTTTACAGGCATCTTTGTTAGTCAAATTAAAATTAGCCACTAATGTTTTTAATTTAGAACAGTATGGGACTGGATTTTGGCCTGGTTCCCATTTTCCCAACTGACCCACTAACTGCATGGATTCTTGGATGGACAGATCCCTTTGAGATGGTCCCATATGGACCTCTTCTTCTTCTATGGCTTCTTCAAACTTCTTTGATTGTGCTCTGCTTCTTCATCTTGCTCATACAACCCTTTGTTGTTTTTCTAACTGATCACGCTTTAATTTTACTTGGTCAGTTAGATATGTGGAGTCATTTTCTGTCAAATTTCTATACTTCTCAAATCAGTCTTCTATTTCTTTTATATGAGCATGTAACAGCTCATCTGTTTTCTCTAACTCTGCTTTCTTTTTCCATGTCAATTTCTTTAACTGCTTTCCTCTAGCTTGCTGCACTATCTTTTCTTCTCCTTTGGTTTTGTAAAAAAAGGAGCCATCTTCTTTTTACTGCATAATGCAATAATTTCTTCTATCTCAGAGTCATCTGACTCAATCTCTGATTCTGATGTATATGTACGCCTTCCAAAACAGCCACACGGAACAGGCATGGGATGTTGCTGGGTAGGAATTTGCTTCTAGTTTTGTATCTGATGCCTTAATTCTAAAGAAACTTGCCATTGTACCTGGGCTTCTGCTTGCAAAGTATACAGAGTTTGCTCTTTATATGCTATGTCTTGTGCAAACTCTTGATTGGCATGATCTAATCTCTCTATGGCTTGTTGTAACTGCTGAGATAATTCATTAATCTGGGCTTGATTCTGTTTATTAATAAATTTAATATTTTCTTCCAATTGGTTATTCTTAATCATTAAACCACATACTTCTCCTTGAGAAACATTTAATTTGTATTCACTGTTCTTAGTCTCCATGACATTTGAGGCTATATTTAAGTAATGAGCATCATCTTTTTCTAAGATTTCTTTCAACTGACATGTCCTAGCAGTTATTTCTAATTGACACTGTACAAACATTTGACGTATGTTAGCTATATTGGTTTTATCTGATTTACTTTTCTCATTACGATTACATTGTTTAATTAAACATAAGTATGCATCTTCCTGCTATTCAGGAGAGCTGTACGGACCTTCTTTAAGGTTTGTCTCTAAAAATTGACGTAATATGGCATCCATACTTACTTCAGTAGGTTCACTGGCAAATCACGTCTGACTTTGCCTCAGCTTCCTTATGTGTCTTCCGACCTCCGTCCGTACATGAGTAATTAGTTCAAGTATGGTAGGCATTCCTTGCAGTGGCTCCCTTCTCTTCTCAGTTCATTTGATGTCGTCAGCAACCATATAGACTGTCTTCAGACATCCGAGTCACGGCACCAATTGTAAGGTAAAAGATATAGCTGCGTTGTGTTTTCTATCTTCAAATAATTCAAGCCACACCAAATGAATGCTTCCCTTTGGTTTATTTTCTTTTTTCGAGTTTCACATCAACTTCAATACATGTATTCTTGCTTCAAGTTTGGTGCCAGCTTATTTAAGTTTATACAGTGCTTATATAAAGTTTTCTTATCTTAAATAATAGCAACACCCCTTTATAAGCCAATCATATAACAAAATAACACATTAATCTGAGGGTGTGGTGCATTTGTGTCAAAACATAGTGATAACTGTATTTTTCTCATAATCACAAGGTGTTTACCACATTTCTTACACAGTCTCATAACTGCTGACTGCACTGATAGAAGGTCCATTGTGTGCACACCTCTCATTAATAGGTAAACATTATCCTAATAAGGGCACATCATCCTGTGTAAGTGTTATTGTAAGACATTTAAATGCTTACCACTGTAAAATCATAAGGTAAAGTGTGTAATCATAAACTATTACAAGATTCAGGCTTCACAAGACATTTAACTAGGTCTTGTGAGAAACTATCATAGCTAACTATTTGAGTAAACATATTTGGTTATATAGTATCATAAATTACACTAAAGCATTCTGTTAAAAGGCTATACTTAAACACTCAATTTAACTATTATAAAAAGTTATACTGAAATAAATGTTACACTACAAAATGTTACACTACACAGTTATACAATAAAAATATCACCAAAACAGAAAACACTGTCTTTTTCTCCAAGTTAATCTACCTACACCACATATACACCCTTCCCCCAAAGCACACTTCCACTGTCTGTCAGTACACAGACTGAATGTTGTACATTAACATTCCAAATCCACACACAAACAATAAACGCTCGATGATATGAGCACAGGAGGGTTTCCTATAATCAAGGAACTAAAGTTTCAGTGAAACAAACGACCCAAAAAGGCTTTTTTTAACAGCTTTTAGAAGGTTTGAATTGCAGAGAGCTCTCAGAGCAGATTGTCTCCTACAGCTTCCTACACACACTACCCCAAACTGAAGCTGTGTAGAACAATCTAGAGCCTATGTGACCTGAAATCCCATGAATCACTGCAAAATTCACCTTTGGAGCTTAAAAACAAGGCGAAGTGAGGCGAAGTACATTGTTTTCAATGTACTTCACCTTAAGAATTGGTGGAGTAGTGGTTTGGAAAGGTGGAATAACGTGAAGTCATTGTTTTTAATGGACTTCGTGTTGCCCAGTATAATGTGAAGTACTCCGCTTCACATTGTGGAGCTGTCCACGACTTCACCTTCACTCCGCAAATCACTTCGCAGAGCAAATTGGGTCCACTTTGCCCACAACTAACCAGAGGTGTTTAAAATAGGGTGAACAGGCTTACAGGACTGATTCTAGAGTATTCCTGTTAGGGGTTAAACTTTTACATTTGTTAAAGTTGTCAAAAGATTTTTTGTGAATCTCGACATTTTGTTATGACTTACCGGGGTTAAGAGGTCTCCCGATCTCGAGTGATAGGGCTAGGCCTCATATTCCTGTAGTCCTTATTCATACCATTAGAGGCAGTCACACATGCTTTGCCCTGGATGGTCCAGTAGGAACTATTGACATGGGAGCACCTTCCTGGGGACAGAATTCTGGCGGGACCACCCCCAGGTACCAGGCCTATCTCCTTCCCCCAGACACTTCCCTTAGCCCAATTACTGGACATCCTCATGTGTTTCTAAGCAGCAGGTACAGTCTAGATTCTAAACTGCTGCTAAATTGCCCTCATATTAGTTTAACATTTTAAATGTCACCGTTCAAGGACTGTTACCTCACTTGTTGTTTTTCCACTCTGTGTGAGGTGAGTGGGCTACATTTGCCTAATCCTAATGTGGGATCCGCAACATCCTGGCCTTGGGCCAGCACTCTCCAGCCAGTATCTCAGAACCCTGGCACTCGAATATGGACATCCCACTGTGTTTTTTCCCTGCCTGGCTCTGCACCACTTCATTGGACATATCCCATGACCCCATTCTGGTTTCAGACTGTACTCTTCCTAGGATCTTACAATGGGCTATGTCTGGACATACTTAGATTGTCCCCCTATCTCACCTGGAGTGCCAACACTGCTGGTGCTCCCGATGGGACCCAGCCTGAGTTGGCTGATTGCCTGCTGACTTCCCCAGGATAATGGTGGGGGGGAGGAGCAGGATGCTCCAAACTGTGCAAGCTTAAGGTAGAGCTGTCCAGCATAGTAACCATAGGGGGTTTGGTTTCCTAGTGCTCTTTCCAACTTTGGCCTGCATGAACTTGGATTTTCGTAGCTGACACCATACATCAGGCCCATTTCTTCACTCTCATTCTTTGCTCCTGCATTTAATATCAGAGGATGCTACCCTAGGAACTGATGGAGATTGGTCTCTCCAGATCTCAGTTTTCTCCTCCAATTTGGAGATCCCGGTGGTGGATGCACTGTACATAGTTGTTAGGTTATGGGGAGGGGGAGGGAGAGCACATGGATGTAATTCATGGTTTTGTCACCTTATTACTGTGGTGGGTTTCTGGTTTCCCACTTTTTGTGCAGAGACATGGTTGGACTGTTCCTGGGAGGGGGATGGTTTAGGTTTGAGGAGAACTTTGGAAATCAGACATTTGTCCAGACAATCGTCTATTATGTCCTACTAGTTATAATTTGACTTCTGAGGTTCTGGCTATTTGGGAGGTGGGTGGGAGAGGTTGCACCAAGTGTATCTTTACCCATTTTGTTCCTCTTCATATTTTCCTTGCTCTACCTGATGGCCATATGTTGCTTGAATGATATGGCTCTAAATCTTAAGGTCTGCATCTTAATAAACTAAGTGTAGATGTTGCTCTCCTTCAGGAGACTCATCTCCTTACTTCCAAAGTGCTACAACTCTGCAGAACGTGAGTAGAGCAAGCTTTAGGTATAGGGGTAGCTTCCAAACGATGGGGCATTGCTATTTTGGTAGCCTGTCGAACTTCATTTAGACTGTTGGACACCATTACAGATACCCACGGGAGGTACATTATAATTAAGGCCCTGCTGGTCTACTCAGAGATCGTGCTGGGCTCGATATATAGTTCCTTGGCTGATGACCCTCACTTTTTTATATCCCTTATGACTCACTTAGCTCCCTGGTCTGATCTGCCTATTCTGCTTGGTGGGGACCGGAACCTGGTCTACAACAACTCCCTAGATAGATCCAGATGCAACCCACCCACACTATCTCCAGCACAATTGGCACTCAGGGAACTCATGGACTTGATTGGTTTGCTTGTTCCTTGGAGGGCAGGTATATGTAATAACGTCGAATGCCTAAAGGCGATCACCATTATAGCACAGTCAGAATGGCAAAAATATTTTGGCACTCTGATAACCCCAGCTTCAGGACAATGGCACCAGAACAGTGTTTAATGTTTTTCTGGGGGCTGTGTCCCACACCCCTTACCCCCGCACCCCTTACTTAAGGATTCTCAACCCAGGGGTGCATGTCGGGGTGGAAGCAGTAAAAAAAGATTCAGGCAGGGCACACAGCACAAGTGCTCGGACCCGAACCTGGTACCTCACCCACCCCAACCACTAGCCAACCCTCGACACCATGACACAGTTCAGCCATCCACCGCAGCACCCCCTTACAGCCCCTCCACCCTCTCCCAGCCCACGTTCGCCATGCTCTCTCCCCCCCTGCATGTACACATACCCTCATCTTGTGACCCAGTTCGCCCATCCCTTCATCCAGTCACCCTACCCTCCTATCGCTGTGAGGGATTGTGCTGGGAAGGAGTCCCCATTATGGATGGCGTCCTTCTGCATGTGTCCACCTTATGGGTTACCTTGCAGGGCCTTATATCCCACAACAAGATACTTTTTCTTTCACTCCATCCAATATATTTCATTCTCCAGAATTGACTATTTCCTGTTAAGCTCCAATTACCTTCCTTCTGCAATGGCCTTCAATTACCTATCTAAAGTGATTTCAGATCACCACCCCACCCTATCACATTGGCAACTTGGGCTGGGGACTTCCAGAGATAAGTCTTGGAGATTCAATACACAGTTGTTAAAGTCAGATGCTTTCATTTCCCATATTCAAAGACACATCACCCTGTTTCTAAACAGCAATTACCCTACCATGACCAAACAAGACATCCTATGGGGGGGCCTTGAAATGTACCATACATGGGGAGGTCATTCATCTGGCCACTATTAGTAAAAAGATCACCTCTCAAGTCACAGCCAATTTACTTCAAATCCATCAATTAGAACTAGCCCTCCCCCCAACCCTCCTTACATGACCTTAACCAAATTGAGATACTTTGTTCCTATTACAATACCATTTTAAGTGACACAGCTGAACACCTAATTCTGAGATCCAAAGTCACTTATTATGATCAGGGTGATGAAGCTGGCAAACTATTGGCATTACATCTTCATGCCAAGGACAATGATACAATTGTTCCCTCCCTTCGTATCCCAGAAGGGGATATTGTCACCTCACCTTGGGATATTGTCCAGAGCTTCCAGGATTATTATCAACAACTGTATTCCCAGCCTTCTGGTGTACTAGACCCAGGCCTCATGGATCATTTCCTACAAGATGTGCAACCCCCACAGTTGTCACAACAGCAGGTGGACTATTTACAAGCTCCCCTTACCCAATTGCAAATTATGTTGGCTATTGATTCACTCCCTGTCGATAAAACACCTGGCCCTGATGGCTACTCTGTGGAGTTTTATAAAAACTTTAAATCCCAACTTGTCACCACTCTGCTTGACACCTACACTCACATATACGAACATGACTTTTCTGACTTATCCCTGACTGAAGCTATGATTGTGGTCCTCCCCAAACTCTGCAGGTATCCCCTTTTAGCATCTAATTAATGACCCATCTCCTTAATAAATGTAGATTTTAAAATTCTAGCTAAAGTCCTTGCCAACTGACTCAACACGGTTTGGCACCACTTGATGAGCCCAGAACAGGCTGATTTTGTTACCGGTCACCTTTCTGCAGACAATCTTCAAAAACTCACCCATCTCATCTCTGCGTCCAGGGATTCCAGCACTTCTGCCATGTTGGCATCCCTGGACTCAGAGAAAGCCTTCGATAAGGTGTCCTGGGATTATCTTTTCCATCTGTTACCGAAATATAATTTTCCTCCCCAGTTTATTCGTTGGATCAGAATCTTATATACACACCCCACAGCCTGAATACTCTGTAATGGAGTACTATCCCATCCTATTTACCTCCAACAAGGCACCAGACAAGGCTGTCCACTCTCCCCATTTTTGTTTAATTTTTATTTAGAACCTCTTATTCGACATATCACCACTTCACCCTTAATTGCAGGTATACCAATAAGATCATCTCATTATAAGTTATCCATTTACGAGGATGATATTCTTCTCCATGTCAACCATCCCTCCACCTCTCTTGCAGCCACAGTTAACATAATCGAAGAATTCGGCAGGATCTTGAATTATAAACTCAACCTCTCTAAAACAGAAGTAATGCCCCTCAATGTATTTGCTGTACCCTCTGACATTCAACAACTAGGTTTTACATGGGTCAAGGACAAAATTAAGTATTTGGGTATCTATCCTTCTTGATCGTGTTCTAAAACAAAGCAATATAATTTTGCTCGCATTAAAATGGACTTAAATCACTGGTCCCTACTCCCTCTTTCCCTGTGGGGTAGAATTAGCGTAATCAAAATGAATATCCTTCCATGTCTCTTATACCCTCTTCAGATGCATAACTATTTTCTCCCTAAAACTTTTTTTGTGCAGATCCATAGGGTAATTTCCAATTTTATATGGCTGGGTTAACCTCCCTGAAGAGAATTCTCTAAATTGCAACGGGCAAAAAATAGAGGTGGATTACAACTTCCTGATTTTTTTTTGTATTACTTATCTATACACTGCGCCATAATTCACCCTTGGCTAACCTCACCAGCCTGTGCGCTGCCCAACACATACATTCCTTTATGGTTACTAATAGAGCACTCCCTTTGTGCCACTCACAACCTTGACCTGACTTCCCTCCCCTACGTCCCTCTCAAATATCTCCCCACCCAACTTGTAATACACCTATAATGGCAACATTAAAGGTTCACCAGCAGATCAGCACCCTCACCCACACTTTCCTTCTATGTGATGTCTCGCAGCCCATTTTCAGTAATCCTAACTTCCGGATAGGGGGGCATATGATTTTCCCTTCCTTTTTGCCCTGTGGCAGTAAATCAATTGTTCAGGATTTTCTTAACAATCATAATACACTAATCCCTCCAGGATGCCCAACAAAAATTTGGACTACCCTCTTCCTCCTGTTTCAAATACATTCAAGTCTCCCATATGCTCTTACATCACTTCGAACTGGGCACTTGGGAACACAACTTGAACGGACCTCTCCTTCCAGCTATCTCGTCCTCTCCCTCAACCCACACCATCTCCTTTTTCTATAAACTACTACGTGATTTTCAGGCAGAATACAATGGACCTCCTCACTATAGATGGGATCAGATCCTCCCCACTTCTCGTTGTTGGAGCTGGATATAGTCTCACCTATATAAAGACATTCGTTGGGACAAATACTGATTTCTTCAATTTAATATCATCCACAACTTATACTACACCCATAAAATGGGGAAACTACCCACTGACATCTGTACCTGCTGTGGTGAACAAACTGGCAGTTTGTTCCACATCCTGTGGCACTGCTCCAAAGCTATCCCTTTTCGGGCAGCAATCAAGAATAATTTAGACCCCCTCCTAAGCCTAACTTATGCCTTTCGACCCGAGATCTGTATCCTAGGGGACTATGGGAATTCCCTGGTTGGACATCAATGCAAACACATGGCCTTGATTTCCCTGTGCACCAAAAAAGTGCTCTTATGCCATTGGTTAGATCAAGTGACCCCTACAATTATGTAATGGCTCCATGAGATATTATTTGCCCATTAAGCAGAAAATCTGATAGCCAGTCTGTCGAAAAATCTGAATTGCTACCAAAAGATATGGGCCCCTCTTCACACATTACTCACCCTAGAGTTGCTGTTGCTCTTTTGGAGACTAGTATAATTTAGGTCATACTGGGTCCCATTGGACATCTCTACTATTTGTGGTGCAACCTCAGAGGGAAATTGGGAGGGAGGAAGGAGGGGATGGGGGGACATTGGTGTTCTTGTTGTCACTATACAACACCAACTGTGGAACATCCTGTCCAGTTTATACTACCTGGCTAAGTAATATCTCAAACTACCCCGGATGTACCAGAACTGTTTCTACTGTGATGTTATTATACTGAGTGTTAACAAAATTGAAAATGTTAATAAAGTATACTAAATTTGAAAATAAAAAGATCCTGATTTTACTAGTGGCACAACTGAGACAGTGAGGACATCATGTACTGTATATCCCTACCTAAACAACTTGCTCATCCAAGCGTCATCTATTCAGATGGCAAAGAGGTCAGTGTCAAGGATTATAGAGGGCTGGAGACACACACTTGAGTCTTCAGTTAGGAGAAGAGCTCCCTCATCCCATCTCAGAGGTTGGAGCACTTGGGTATGGTATTCAGGACAAATATGGGGAAAGTCTTCCTCTCTTCATCCAGGAAAGGGACCCTAAAGTGAGAGGTTCAGTGGCTAAGAAGCCAGTCATCAGTCTCTTCTCACAGGCTTCTTTGGATTCTGGGCCTGATAATGTCAGTGATAGAACTAGTTCCATGGGCCTAATTGTATATGTGGCCCTTCCAAAGTAGAATTCTGAAAGACTGGAATTCAGCCTCGGATGACTACCAAGCCCTGATCACACTCTCAGGGTCAGTTCAGCAGTCAATAGCTTAATGGGAAAATCTCTAAAACCTCATCAAAGAGTCTCTCTTAGAAGCCCTGCCAAAGCTGATTTTGATGACCAATGCCAATCAATTGAGCTGGGGAACAGTCTGGACCAAGTTCTGGTCCAGGGAATTTGTACCCCTCAAGAGCAGCTGCTACAGATCAATGTACTAGAGATGAGGGCAGTGTGACTTTCTGTTCTTCTTTTCCACAGTCTAGTTCAGTCCAAGGCTGTGCAAGTAAGGCTGGACAATACTGCCACAGTGGCATACATAAACAACCAAGGAGGGCACAAGAAGAAAGGAGATGCTGGTAGACACAACCAAAGTGCTGCTGTGGGCAGAGGAAAACCTTCTGACTTTCTCAGCTATTCATCCGGCAGGAGAAGTGAACACTGAAGATGACTGGCTGAGTCGAGAGAGGGTCCATGCAGGGGAATGGTTGTTGAACCTGGAGATGTTTGAGCCTCTGTGCAGGTTTGGTCACCCTCAGATCAACCTCTTCAAATCAAAATAAAATGCTTAGGTGCCAAGGTTCTTCAGTCAGTACTGGTGCCCTCGGGTGGAGGCAGTGGATGCTCTGCCTTAGACATGTGACTTTTCAGAATGTATTTGTTCCCCTCCATTACCACTCCTTCCCAAGGTTCTTCACAAGATAGGGTGCTAAAATGGAATATTCCTTCTGATAGCCCCAGAATGGCCCAGAAGTCTGTGGTTCTCAGACCTTGTGAATCTAATTCAGCAGGTCCAATTCTTTTTTTCAAATTTAATAAGCTTTATTAAATTTTCACATTTACATATTGTACACAAAACAAGTTATACAAAAAAAAAAGAAAAAGAAAAAAAGAAATAGAATTAAAAGCCAGAAATACACATACCAACTCCTGTAAATTCTCATACTTCTATGAAATTAAAAAATGAAGTATTATGATACAACATACATATGTTTCCCTTAAACAGTAATTCTACCTGTAGTTTATCATAAATATCAGATAATATTTAAACATTATCAATTATAATATCCATATTTAATAAAACAACAACAACAACAAAAAAATAACCCCCTCCCCAATCCATCCCCTCCCACCCACTTCACCACTATGAGTTAGTAATAAACGGAAAGCCTGAAAAACAATTTCTTACATTATACTTAACCTTGATAATATTATAGGTATTTATCATATCCCCTATAGAGCTCAAATTAATGCAATAATGCAACCAATACAACTGTCTTTGAAAGACCATTAAATGGACAATAGGGTATGTAAGAGGGCCCAAATCTGTTGATATTTCTAGCAGGTCCTGTTCGGAATTCCACTCTAGGGGGACCTTCTCTTCCAGGGGCCCCATTCTGGACCAAACCCAGAGGCAATGCAGTTGGCAGCATGTCTTCTGGAAGGTGGAAATTGTTAAGACAGGGTTTTTCCAGAAGAGCGATGGATACTCTAATGGCTGCCAGGAGGGTGTCTTCCTCTGTAGCTTATGACCATGTGTGGAATACCTTCTTGGCCTGGGACAGAGAGAGAGTTATCAGACCCTCTAAAGCTACAATTCCACAGATTTTGGATATTTTGCAGGTGGGGTAGACAAAGAGCTTGCATTGAGTACCTTGAGAGGTCACGTGTCTGCGTTAGGAGCAGCTCTGACAACTTCTATGGGCACATCCCTGGGGATTAATCAGGGGGTCATCTGCTTTCCAAGAGTGATCATGAGAAGCAGGTCATTATTTTGATCTCCTGTACCTCTGTAGGACCTGAATCTGCTATTGAACACTTTTTGTAAGGCACCCTTCGAACCCCTTTCATCAGTGCCATTGGACATCCTGTTGTACAAAGAGTGTTTCTTAATTGCAATCTGCTCTGCCAGATTAATTGGCAAACTTCAGATGCAGTCACACAAAGAACCTTACCTAATCATTCATTAGGAAAAAGTGGTATTGAGGATAGTTCCATCTTTTGTCCCCAAGACACCTACAGCCTTTCATGTAAATCAGGAAATATATCTACTTCCTTCTGTCCTGAGCTGGCAAATGCAAGGGAGCATGAGCTGCACCAGTTGGATTTGTGCAGGGCAGTGAGGATGTACCTTAAAAGAACAACAGAGTTCAGGAAGTTTGAAAGTCTGTTCTTCTTTCAGCAGCAAAAAGGGGTCAAAAAGCCTCCAAAGCCACCTCCGTTAGATGGGCGAGGCTTGCATCACCAAAGCCTATACAGCAGAGCAGAAGAAAGCTCCAGTACTCATCAAAGCACACTCCACCAGAGCTCTAGCTACTTCTTGGATGTAGAGAATGGAGCAATCTGTGTTAGAGTTATGCAAGGTGGCAACATGGTCCTCCATTCGTACATTCACTAAGCACTACAGATTGGATGTTCAGAATTCTCCTGATGTGGCCTTCACTCACAGAGTTTTGCAGACAGTGGTAAGCAGATAATTGTTATTATCACCTGTATGGATTATTTATGGGGCAATATTCTCCCCCCAGTTGGAAAATGGGTACTGCTTCCTAGAAAAAAACATATATATTCATTTCCCATTGACAATGTGGAGCGAAACAGAAAGGAGACATTCCTTCATTTTTAGTGTAATTTTATTTCATGTTAGCTCCAGTGTTGTCAATGAGGCTTCTCCAGGGAGCACCATGGCTTCTATTGGAGAATATTGTCCACTGTATCTAAAGACTTTGCATTTCATCAAGGATGGGTTGCAGGTAACTCTATCCACCTGTCCAGAATTATCTGCTAACAATGAAAATTCTTGTAGTTTATTGGATTACAGGCATGCAGATTAACAGGTTGAGATTTCCTTCTCTGCTACAAATTAGTGCTTCTGCAGTTATGCTGACTGTTATTGCTGTTACTATGTTTATATATCTTCATGTTACAAGTGTTATCAGTAGCATACCAACCCTGTCAAAAGACCAGTGGTCTGACACCTTAAAGGAGTGGTGGGCAACCTGTGGCCCAAGGGCCACATGCGGCCCCCATGGGTTAACCTGCAGCCCCGGCATCCATCCCATAACATAACTTTTAATGCTGTTTATAACTTTTAATGCTGTTTCCAGTCTTTAAATAAAGTTTATTGTATTATAACTTATAACTTTTAATGCTGTTTCAAGTCCTTTAAATAAAGTTGAATGCATTCTAATGTATAATATTTGCTTGATACTGAGGCAAGGGGGTCTTGTGGGGGTCTTGCGGCCCTTGGGGGTGTTTTAGGGCTGCATTTGCAGCCCTCGGATTATCTTAGGTTGCCCAACACTGCTTTAAGGGAAGGTTAGCAGATCTGTTTGTCAAAACTTCACCAGCCAGTTCCCCAGAGTAATGAAGGACATAAATTTATCCTTCTTATACAGCCCCAGACTAGTAGAACTTAATGGGCTGGGGAGAGGACAGAGGAGAGGATACTGCAAGCAAAGTTGAACCAGCAAATCAAGGACAGCTGCTGCCACATAGTGGGCTGGGGCAGCTGAACAAAGCTGACTAGTATATCAGTCTGACTTCAGTATAGGGCAGCAAGGAGGGCTGGGGGGATACTGGGATGCATAGGGAGAGGCATCACCAGTAGAAAACAGGAAGTAAAAAATAACTGCAGTGGAATGGACAGACACTGATAACATCATTAATCACCCCCAAACACAGAAGATTATCTCTGTGCTATCTGTCCTTACCATCTGACTTTTAAGGCAGGCTTCAGAATGTAAAGCAGGATGATCCCTGAGGTGAGTAAAAATGCTAGATGTATTACCACCTTTGGCTGATATGTGGACCCAGCAGGTTCTGCAGATTGGTCTTTTATTTTCCTGGACTACTCCATCCTTTTTTGGATATCCAAAATACACCCAGACAGATGATTTCACTTTCTTCATTGGTGGGTAAAGAGAGCTGGATGTGTCAATCTGATTTCCACTTTGGATCTTCAGTGGACACTGCATGCTGTGGTGCTAACCACACATATTCTTCTGTTTGTTGCTTTTACCACATGAGCCCTGGAGCCACACTGAGGATAGTACCAATGAGCCAGCTGTTCATCTTTTGTAAGCTCTGGGATGTGTCCAGTTTTCATGTTCCTTAAGAAATTTGTCACTGTAGTCAAAATCTATCCTCCATAGGAGACACATAATTTCTCTGCCTGTGCGGCACTGTTTAGTCTCATTATTGTTAACAGCAATTAGTTATTTGACCTTTGCCTGAGTCTCATTAAACAGTTTTACAATGTCATGCATATCATAGACTGTAAACCTTTCTTTCATGGATAGAAAATGATGGATGGAAAATGATGGAATCACTTCTGAGGGAAAGAATTGTCGAGTATCTAGAGGCCAGAGGGGCACAGGACCCAAAGCAGCATGGATTCACAGCAGGAAGGTCATGCCAGACAAATCTGATAGATCTCTTTGACTGGGTGGCCAAAGTAGTAGATCAGGGAGGGGCTGTGAACATGGCCTACCTAGACTTTAGCAAGGCATTTGACACAGTCCCACACAAAGATTAATATATAAGTTAGCCAGCCTGGGAGTGGGTCCTAAGATGACAGCCTGGGTAAAGAATTGGCTGGAGAATAGGACACAGAGAGTAATAGTAAATGGAGTCCACCTGAAGAAAAGGGGTTACTAGTGGGCAAATTTAGGGTTCAGTATTAGACCGCCCCTTCAATGTCTTTATATGACATTGCAGAGGACTGGAAGGAAAAGTATGTCTCTCTGCAGATGACACAAAGATCTGCAACACAGTTGATGCACAAGGTGGGGTGGAAAGGATGAGAAGGGACTTGGCAAGGTTAGAGGAATGGTCAAATGTATGGCAGCTTAGAGTCAATGTTAAAAAGTGCAAGGTAATACACCTGGGAAACAAAAACCTAGGGGAAGAGTACACAATGGGGGGTGAGATACTAACAACAACAAAAATGGAAAGGGACCTGGGGGTAGTCATATCAGATGACCTAAAGGTGGGCAAGCAATGTGAGAGGGCAGCAAGGAGGGCTGGGGGGATACTGGGATGCATAGGGAGAGGCATCACCAGTAGAAAACAGGAAGTTATTATCCCTCTGTACAGACAGCTGGTGAGACCCCATCTGGAGTACTGTGTGCAGTTCTGGAGACCCAATCTCCGCAAAGACATAGACAGGATGGAAGCTGTCCAGAGGAGGGCAACTAAAATGGTGCATGGTCTGCACCGGAAGACATATGAAGAGAGACTTAAGGAGCTTAATATGTATAGCCTCGAGGAAAGGAGGGAGAGGGGGGACATGATAGAAACTTTCAAGTACCTCAAGGGAATCAACAAAGTCCAAGAGGGTAGCATCTTTCAAAAAAAGAGGTGTGCAAGAACAAGGGGGCACAATTTGAAGATAGAGGGGGCAGCTCAGAGGTAATTTAAGGAAGTATTTTTTCACAGAAATGGTTGTGGATGCATGGAACGGCCTTCTGGAGGAGGTTGTGGAGTCAAAAACAGTGGTGGAATTCAAGCATTCATGGGACAGTCATAAGGCAATTCTAGGGGGTGGGGGTAGGAAGAAGTAGGCTGCTGGTTAACTAGGATCTGCAGCTTATCCATTAGGTAGGGAAATTGGCAGACTGGGTGGGCCATGCGGTCCTTATCTGCCATCAAATTCTATGTTTCTATGTAGACCATCAAGACAGTGGAGCAAGAGCTTATGCACATTTTGAGCAGACTGGGTCTCAAAATACCCAAAATGTTGCCTTATGTTTTCTATGTTTGCTGTATTCCAAACTGACATTCCTAACCCAAATATACCTGACACAGACCCAACCATTCTGTCCAGGTCTTGCAGGCATCTGGAACGGAATATGATATACATTGGAATAGTTTCTTGCCTGGCTACAGGATCTTGAGCTCGGTTCTGATAGGTTGCTATAACATCTTTTTAACATAGAAGCATGAAACAATGAAACATTCATGTCAACGCAATGTCTAAACACTCCCATGTTACAATGAGAAATGTATTAAATAGGTATAACACATGCATAAACTGAACATTATTTATCACAGTCCTCGGTATAGAAGTAGCAGTCAGAATACTGAATAGACCTGGTTCCACCTCAGGGCATTGTAAAGATGCCTTGGAGGACCCCAAAGGTGTTGGGGTGGCTGACTGCCAACTATAAGGTAGATTGTCCTACTGTCCCAACAGTTAGTATTCATATGAGTGACAGAGACACAATCAGACAGTACTACAAGTATTGAGTATATTCGGCTGTGTTTGTGCTTCATTTCTCACAAATATAGTATTCCATTCCCTGGGAAAACCTTGGAGTTGGGCATTGCAGGGCTGTAGGCACCATTGGGCATCCAGCCAGTCAATTGATCTTGTTTGCTGTCAGAGGTTTCAAATGTATATTCAATATTCAGGGTGACTGGCAAAGTGTAACAGATGAGAAAGCATGCTTCACCCCCCCCCAATGTGGTCACTGTATCAATGTCCGGGTAGATTTGAACAGTCTTTGTCATTATCTGGATTTGTTTCACACACACCCACAGGCCTACAGTACTAGACATTATGCTGAAATGAAAAAAACAACAATAGGTGAAGGTATGATAATGCCCCAGCTCAGTTAAGTGTCTAGTGGCTTCTCACGGTCTGACAAGTGTATCTGGTATACAGATGGGGTAAGCTTGCTCGTGATTTTAAATGGGCTTAGCCATCGATTGGATAGTGCATACTCAGGGGCTGAGTACTGTAGTACCAGAACTCAATCCCCAACCTGCCAATCTGCTTCCTTGACATCCTTGTCAAAGTAGATCTTAGATTTCTGTTGGGACTTTTCCAGATTGTCTGCAACAAAGCAATACAACTGGATGAGGTCTTCCCATAGCTGCTTTACGTAGGCATCAGCAGACACTCAGTCCATGGTAGGAGTGTTGAAATCATGCCATAGATGCTCAGGAAGCTGCATCTGCTGGTCTGTCATCACTGTAAAGGGGGTGAGCTAGGTAGCTTTTGTGGGGTAGCCCTGATTGCCACCATGAGGACTGCCAACACTGCATCCCAGTTATTGGCATTAATGTTCAAAAATTTAGACAGCATGAGTTTAATCTGCCTATTGGTCCTCTCTTGCTGGCCTGATGACTGTGGATAGTATGCAATATGGAATTTCTGTTTCACCCCTAACATTTGAAAGCATCCCTGCATAACCTGGCCTGTAAAATGTGACCAGCAATATAAATCAACTGTTTGGGCAAGCCCCATCTTGTGAATACTGTGGTGGGGGAACTCCCTGTCATGGTAATGGACCACCTTTTTTCATTTACTGAAACTTCTGTTGCAACAGTTCTCTCATTTCTCCTTTTATTCTATCCCTGTATTTTCTAGTCAGGAAGGTTGGCCACCTTTGGGTGCCCCCCCCCCCTTCTGTTAGCTATCATCTACTTTTATTTCTTTTTTTCCTCTGTACAAAAAAAAACCTGCTTATTCTGTGCTGTGCTCCAGGTGGCTGCCAACTGAACTGTTCTCTATGGGGCAAAAACAAATCCTCAGCTCCACACATGCGTGCCAAATAGTGTCTAGTACAAGAGGTAAAGAACAATGGCACTGCAGGTAATCAAAAAGTATCCAGTTTTATTACATGCAGACAATAGCACAGCCACCCAGCAGTACAGGCTCATGAACCTCAACTAGTATTGCACCATCTGTGCATCATCAGGAGGATGATCTACCCATAATCCACACCTCTAAAATAGTACACAGTTAAAATGACAATACCTTGCAAAAACAGTGTATATACAAAGTAAGTAAAAAAACAAAGCTCCATTACAATTAGATTAGATTCAGCACAGAATGACTGCCATCCCAATGCATAAAATAGTAAATTTAAACTAATAGTGCTAAAATCTGCATATAAATAGCACAAGTACTCAGTCAACAATATCATGGTCATCCTGCCCGAAAAGGGTTATATTTGGAAGTATGCAGTTATTGTACTATTAAGGCTGTTCAAAGAATCAAAAAGTATGTATTACTTATATCCATACCTATACCTGGTCAGATATCCATACACTTTATCATTAGCCATTATGACCAGGTCCATTCATAAAATTACTAGCCAAAGTCCAATGTGTTGCATTGTGTAGCTTAAAACTATTCACAGGCAAGAATTTTTGTGTGGTCAGCGCCATCCAGGGGAAAAAAAAGAGGAGAAAGTATTATGTTATACTATGTTATGTTATAAAGAGGATCCTAAATTTCATGTTTATGAACAGAAACTTCAGGAGACAATTAACATGGAAGAAAATAAAATAAAACAAAGAAAGCTTAAGAAATTTGAACAGGACAAACAGAACTATCTTTTGGATCTGGTATTTTCCTGGAACAAGAAACCCAATACACCTAGGAGACAGAGAAACTATCGTACTAACAAAGGTGGCTCCAATACAGGGGCAACTGCAGGCCCAAAGTCTATTTTACATAATAAAGGGGTTTCCCCTTCTTCAAATTATTATACCAGCATAAGTGACTCTGATAATGCTTAGGATCCATTTCTGGAAGGCTATCAGGAGAGATTGCCTATGAAATCTACTATCCCTACCCCCCCAACACCCCAATATTTCCAACAAAAGAGGAGTGAGAGGCAAGTTCAGTTCCAGGAACCCAGGAACCAGGGAGTGGTGAACACACAAGAGAATTAGGGAAACTCGGGGCGTCCACACCATCATTATCATCTTCAGAACCCAAATGGACACGAGGGGTAAACAATACCAAGCCAGGAAGAGGAAATTGCAGAGGCAACCAGAGGGGCCGATAGCATGTGTACTGGAAAATATAGTGATAAATATATCACAGGTAACTTTAACTGATATTGAGACTCAAGTGTTACAGAAAGGGTTGACATATGTACCAACTGCTAACATTAACCCCTTTGAAGCTTATTTGGATATCAAGCTTCTCTCCAGAACTTTGAACTTAAAAACATTTTTCTGCAGCGACATGGGTTACATCTATTGTTAACAGAAATGACAATCATTTGGATACAGCAGGTGTGTTAACAGCTGCACCTGCTGTTGGTTATTCCTTAAAAACACCCTCTACTTTCAATCCACCATATACTGATGTGGTAAAAATTTTTGAAAGAGCAGTTTTGAGTGATGTGGAAGCTATGGGTACTAATGATAGGCTTAATTTTGTGAATCTATCTAATAATGAATGGATAGCATTAAATGCTTTACAGGATAACCCTTTATTGGTTATTAAACCTGCATACAAGGGAGGGGCCATAGTTGTCATGGATACAGTGAAATGTGTTAATGAGATCAAAAGGCAACTGGGAGACCAGAATTCCTATAGGAAACTCCAGGGTGATCCTACCAATTTGTTTAAATCAGACATTGACCAAATGCATGATTCAGCACTTTTGGAGGGTATAATAGATAAAAGGAACATTTCTTTATGATAGTGATGCAGCCTGTGAGGCCTACCATCTATATACTCCCTAAAATACACAATGATTTGGAGAACCCCCGTGGTAGACCTATAGTAGCAGGTATTGGGCCATTATGGAACCATTATCTCATTTTGTTGCTCTGTATATTAAGCAATATGTGCCCAAATTACGTTCATTTGTGAGAGACTCAGATCACATGATGCTTCTGTGAGACGAGCAGCTCCTAGACCAAACTCCCACTTCAGCTCTCATTTACAGCCTAAAAACGACTATCCATCTTCAATTATCTACCTACCTACCAGCGGACTGTGCACTCAAAAGCTCCTGGTGCCATCGGTAAGCAGTTCGGACAGCTGGCATTGATAAAAATAAACCTAAACGTCTGCTCTTGGAATCAGAGACTACCACTACAATGGAGGTCAAAATGTGCCAGGCTTTACCAAGGCACACACCCCCACAGACCCTTGAGAAAGGGCCAAAATGAGCTAAGGGCCATTCAGGGAGTCCCTCGAAACCCACTGCCTCCACAGCAACTCAGCAAATGCTGATTCCGCTTTCTGAACAAAAATTCATGGAAGAACTACAGCCGTTCAAGGGAGCTGTACAAGATATTACAGGGGAAATCAGATCACTCAGAGGGGAGCTTTTGGACACAAATCGGGCCATTTCTGATGTCACAGCCCATACTACCTCTTTGGAAAGTTGGAAAGACAGAATGGAACCCGAAGCAACTAACATGAGGCAGCGGCTGCATAAAATAGAAGCCAAATTAGAAGATCTGGAAGGCCGAAGCTGCAGGAATAATATTATAATCTTCGGCCTTCCAGAGGATGCTGAGGGACCCACACCTATTATATTCCTGCAAAAGATGCTCACAAAAATCGCTGGGCCTTCCCCCAACAGCACGACCTATGTAATAGAGAGGGCTCACCATTTGTTGAGCCCCAAACCAACAGCTGGGAAGCCCCCAAGGCCAATAATCATAAAATGCCTTAATTTCCTGGATAAAACATATCCTTGAGCAAGTCAGGAGCCTTCAGCAAGTATTATGGGAGGATCATCACTTGAGATTAGTACAGGACCTACCAGCTACAGTGAGACAGAGGAGATCGGAGTACCATCCCTTAGTTTCAAAACTAATTGCAGCAGGGATTAATATAGGGTACAGTATCCGTCTCACTTGTCTGTGTTACATGCTGGGAAATGGCACTCTTACGATACTGCACAGCAAGCAAATCCAGCTCTACGCTGTCTGCTCCCTGAATTATTCAATACCTGCTGTGTTTACAGGAAGAGGATCTCCTTGGAATTTCTTTTTAAATCATTCACCTGAAAAGGAGGATGGTTCTTCAGGGTGAATGCGAGCACTTTTGGTAAACATCCACGAGAGGGTGACAGAGACCACGATTTCATGGAGAAGAAACTGCACGTATTCTCTGGATTTCTTATAGCTCAACCTGTAGCAAGTTTGGCGATTGACAATTCAAACTGTATCAACTTTTACCAGGAGGTACTTTTGATTAAGTGATAGATAAGCTAAAGAAAACTAGCCCATCTGAGTTGTGATTTTCCCCCTGTGGCCTTCGCTCTTTCTTTCCGTGCAGGAGTGCTGTGTGATGGTTTCAGCTTTATTTAGTCAGACCACAAGAGGGCAGAAGATACTCACCATGTGGACGTGGCCCTGTTTTACTTTTTTGCATCAGGCAATGAAATCTCCACATTTTATTTTATAAATCAAACAGGCATCTCCCCTTTTCTTCTTTTCTTCTTCACTTTTGGGCACAATCAATAACTTAAATATACAAGTCTAGACTGATTGCTCAGACCATTTGGCTGAAATACAAGTCAGATGGGAGCTTGTTTTCTGATGTTTTCACTTTTTTTCTTTTTTTCTCCTACACCAAACTTGCGAGTCTCTGGGCTCAACATGTCGCCCATAGTACTGCTTAGTTCAGATAATATTTTATTATGCTAGTTGCATTATCTTTGTTGTGGGTTGAGGTGGGTTACAAGGTCTTTGGACCATTCTGCAATCTAATTAGTGCACCATGTTCTGGCATAGGGTGGGGGGGAGTACCATAACATGTGAAATTGCCTGGTCTCAATGGGTTGTAATAATTATGTTTCTGGGACTGTTAAGCACTTGGGTCCATGTACCCACTCAACCCATCAAGGACACTGACTACCTTGTTATGGGAAGGAGGAAGTGGTTAAGGGGAGAGGGAGAATGGGTTTGTTTGTTTTTTTTAGTAACTTGCTTTTCTCTTATGTTAAATATTTTTGTGTCTTTAGTAAATAAGTATAGATTATATGGTGGGAAGGGGGGGTCAGGCATGGGGATTACAATTACCTGGATACTGGTTTTAATATTATGGAAGGGGAATGTGGAAGGGGATATACACTATTCACCACTGGATGTTGATATTATAGACTACTGGGGAACTGGAATTTACCTGTATGGGGTTAATTTTCTCTTGAGGTGCACTATGGGACACTCTCTTTGGTCATGGCAGCACCCTTAAAGATCTGCTCATGGAAAGTCAAAGGTGCCCAATCCCCCACTAAAAGAGCCAAGATCATTTTACACCTCCACAAACTCAATGTTGATGTGGCTTTTTCCAAGAGACGCATCTACCCACAATGCAGATCCTTAGTTTAAGACGAACATGGATGGGGTGTAGTACTCGAAGTGGTCTGGACATCGCAAATGTGGGCGTGTTGTGCTGATAGCATGATGGGTACCTTTAAATTGTTCAATCGGTAGTCGATCCCCAGGGAAGATATATATTGCTGAGAGCTATTTTGGTCCATGTGGAGCTTATGTTGGGCTCTGTTTATGGCCCCATAGGAGACAACCCACAATTCTTTACTAATCTTATGACCATTCTGGCTCCCTGGTCTACCCTTCCAATACTAATTGGTGAGGACTGAAATTTAGTCCTTTGCAACAAACTGGATAGGTCCAACCCAGACCTCCTCCTCACCTGCACAATTGCGCTGAAGAAAATGATGGGCCCTTTTTGGGCCTAGTGGACCCCTGAGAACCTCTTCCTTCAACAAAAGACTACTCATTTCACTCCCTGCCTCATAATACACTATCAAGAACTGATTACTTTTTGTTGGGGATTGAGCACCTATCAAGGGTTCAAACCTGTGTTCATCTAGCTAAAGTGATATCTGACTACCACTAACTTTTTTACAATGGTCAGTACCTACCTCGATGGATCAGGATAAAGTCTGGAGGTTCAACTCCCAATTACTGAAATCTGAATACCTAATAGAGCAACTTAACAGTTTTATAGATAATTTCTACGAACATAATGCCACTACCATGCCAAAGCTGGATATACTATGGGGGACACTGAAGTGCTCACTGAGAGGAGAGGTTATTCGCTTAGCTTCAATCAGGAAAAAGAAAATCTCCCAAGAATCCTCCCAACTATTACAACAAATTAGAGTATTAGAACAATCCCTCACCGCTTATTCCAACCCAATAGAATTTGAAAAACTAGAGAGTCTCCATTTCTGATATAATACCCTTCTTAGTGACAGTGCCGAACACCTCCTTTTTTGCTCTAAAACCACCTATTTTGACCAAGGGGACAGGCTGGGAAACTGCTTGCTATGAGGCTCAGGGCACAGGTGGCAGATAGAATTGTTTTAACCATACGGGACGCCTCGGGTACCCTCCACACATCTCCCAGGAACATTGTCTCCTGCTTCAAAACTTATTACCAATCTCTTTATTCAGGTTCCCCCAAACCTTTTAAAAATACAGAGTTAGACCAATTTCTCCAAGGTATAGATCTACCAAGATTGTCTCAGCACCAAATATCTATTTTGCAAGCTCCCCTGACACTATCAGAAGTTTACAAAGCCATTGATACACTCCCATTAGATAACGAGCCAGGCCCTGATGGCTATACGTCCAATTTTTATAACTCTTTCAAAGCCCAGTTAGGTGCTAAACTCCTAAATTTCTACAATTGTATCTATAAACATGGTCTCTCAGACCACAGTTTTACCTCTGCCATTATTGTGGTGCTTCCAAAGCCAGACAAGGACCCTACAATGCTTTCAAATTACTGTCCAATATCCCTTATAAATGTTGATTTGAAGATCTTAGCAAAAATCCTAGCCAATCGACTGGCTCAGGTATGGCAGACCCTGCTATGTCCCGAACAAGTGAGCTTTGTGGCTGGACACTTGTCGGTGGACCACCTGCGTAAAATTTCCTATCTTATTTGTGCATCCAGGGACTCTAATATTCCATCAGTTTTGGTGTCCCTGGATGCAGAAAAAGCTTTTGACCGAGTGTCATGGGATTACCTATTTAATTTACTTCCAAAATATCATATTCTGGAACAATTTATACAGTGGATAAACATTCTCTACTCCCACCCGTCAGCCCGCATTCTCTGTAATGGAGTTTTTTCCCTTCCCTTCACATTACAACAGGGCACCCGACAAGGATGCCCCCTTTCCCCTTACTTGTTTAACCTATTCTTACAACCCCTTATCAGAAAAATAAATACATCAATCTTAGTCACTGGTATCCCAATCAATCACCTTCAATACAAATTATCAGTGTATGCAGATGATATTTTACTGCATATTACCCACCTGTCTAAATCTATACCAGCTACACTGGATATCATCCAGGAATTTGGGTGACTATCCAACTACAAATTGAATTTGTCCAAGACAGAGGTTATGCCACTAAATAACCTGACTTTTAAAGCTGACATTCAACATCTTGGGCACTCCTGGGTAAAGGATAAGGTGAGGTATCTGGGCATATATTTATCCCAATCTAACTCCAAAATGAAGCAATATAATTTAGATCAGCTAATAGCACAAATTAAGACTGACCTGAATCGACAGGCATTACTTCCCATTTCCCTGTGGGGACAAATTAATACTATTAAAATGAATGTTTTGCCCCGTTTGCTGTATCCCCTTCAGTTGTGTAATCAATACCTCCCTAAGGCCTGGTTCAATCATGTTCATAGCATTATATCTAAATTCATTTGGAAATATAAAACCCCTCATAGGGCGCTGTTTAAACTACACAGACCAAAAGAACTAGGAGGCCTATAAGTCCCCAACATGTATCTTTACCACTTTTCCATTTACTGTTCAGTTGTCTCACAATGGTTGAATCCTGCCCCGGATTCCTGCTCGGACCTTTATTTCCCATTGTGGTTACAAATAGAGAAGTCGCTCTGTGTCTTATCTGGTATAGATATCAGGACATTACCATATCTTCCCCTTAACAAGGTTCCTGGACAGCTTAAAACCACTCCCATTATAAGAATCCTTCGTACTTACATGCAACTTAATAATACTCTAAGATGCTGTCTGGAAAAGGATTCCTCTCAATTCATTTTAGGTAACCCCAATTTTAAAATTGGAGGAAGAGTCATTACTCACTCGTTTTGGCCAGGTGGAGTGGGGAAAAAAGTTATAGATATAACAGAGAATCATAGGTTGTTAACATTCTTGGACATAATGGCAAAATACAATTTGCCTACTTCCTCCTGTTTTAAATATCTTCAAATTTCCCGGGTCCTAATACAGCATTTTGGCAATGGCCCATGGGACCATCACATGGCTGGTACCATTCTTAGTACACTACAAAGACGGCCTACCTCTCACCTAATTTCCTTTTATTATAAAGAGCTGCACAAAATAGTCATGGAACTAGATGGTACCCCTCACTATGTATGGGATAGGATTCTCCCTCCAACACCCATGGTCCCCCGACACTGGTCACAAATCTGAAATAGGCTGTATAAGGATGTCAGGTGGGATTGCCACAGACTGCTTCAATTTCAGATACTACAGGATCTATATTATACTCCTGTAAAACTTTGTAAGATGGGAAAGCTTCAGTCAGATTTGTGCACCAGATGTGGGCTCCAGCGAGGCACGCTGTTTCACATTCTGTGGGAATGTGATAAGGCGTCCCCCCTCTGGGAAAGTATCTGCTCCAGACTTAGCCCTTTATTAGGACTGCAAAATGCTTTTCAACCAGAGATTTGCATCCCAGGGGACTCGGGGGACACTCTTATTGTATACCAAAGGAAACATATGGCTTTAATTTCCCTATGTGCTAAGAAAGTGATATTGCTTCACTGGTTGGACCAATGAACCCCTACGTATACAGAATGGCACCAAGAAATCCTCTTTGCTTTACAAGCAGAACACCTCCTAGTGAGCATTTCTAAAAGAAGTATGAAATATCAGAAGATCTAGGCTCCTTTGCACACCCTACTGTCCATGTAACATTCTTCGTGTCCATAATAGGGTCGACTTGGCTCCACTAAGCTGAGTTCTGTGGACCTTAACTGTCCCAACAATAATAACCCACATTTTAGACACACTGAACTTATCCCCAAATACATGCAACATAATTTGAATCATGTTGTGGTTTCCCTTTTTCTTTTTCTCTCTTACCTGTTTTTCTCCAGTGGCAAATGAAATGTGGGGGGGGGTGGTAGGGCACTGGGAAGGAAGATTATATTTGGGGGGGTTTCTCACCATTAATATTCTAATAGCATTATAATTTACTCCCTTTTAATATGTCATATGTATGATCCCTATTTGTAATAATGGTATAATGGATCTAAGTTGTTGGATTATTGTCTCTAAACGCTTCTATGTAATGGTGTTTTGTGTATAATTTTGTTAAATGGTAAACATAATAAAGCTTACTAAATCTGAAAAAAAAATATGTGAGGGACTCAGCTGATATACTAGGGGTATTGGAGGAAGTACAATTATATCCAGATTATCTCCTTGTTTCTATGGCTATAGGGTCACTAAATTCAAATATAGATCATCAACAGGGACTAATGGCACTGGACCATTGGCTCAATTTAGACCTAGGATTGGGTGATTATTCTTGATTGTGCTGAGACTGTACTTGAAAAAAACATGTTCTTGTATCAAGGTGACTATTATCTCCAAACTAAGGGTACAACAATGGGTGCCACATTTGCACCCAATTATGTTAACCTTTATTTGTATCTCTGGGAGGAATCAGTAGTCTATGATGCACAGGTCAATACTTTTAATCATAGGATTGACCTGTGGTGTCATTTTATTGATGACATCTTTTTGATCTGGAAAGGCACCAATGGGGAATTGAGGGGGTTTGTTTTGTATTTAGAAACTAGTAATCGTATTCTGAAATTTAGTGTGGTGAGTGACAGTATTGTAGTCACCTTTTTGGATTTGGAAATCAGGAAGGACATTAATGATGGAATACAAACCTCCCTATTCAGAAAAGAAACTGATAGAAACTCCCTTTTATGTGCCTCCAGTTGCCATCCTAGACACATTATTAATAACATTCTCAGAGCCCAATTACTTAGGGTACATAAAAACTGTAGTCTGGATATTGATTTTCTGAAACATGGTACAGACATATGTGATAGGTTTCTGGATAGTGGGTACTCAAGAGTATTGGTGGAAGATGCTATGCATGAGGTCTCTGGCACGAGTCGAGATGAGGTAATGAAGCCTAAGACTAAGCAGGAGGGGGTTAGTAACCAAATACATTTTGTTACTACTTTTTGTAGACAGTCTGGTGCCCTTGAAAATATCATTAAAAACATTGGCCACTTTTAGGTTTAGAACCAAGACTCAAGGAAGTAGGGAGTAACTTGCCACATATGGTTTATCATCGTGGCAAAAATATTGGTGATATTATCACCAGCAGCTGCCAGCCTATTCAAAAGGTAGAGAGGGATAGGAATACGTGGTTACCATGTAGACCTATTGGTACTTTTGCATGTGGGAACTGCAAATATTGTGCTACCATCTTAAAAAGCACTACATTCATATCAGTTAATGCTTCCAAAGTGTACACTATGGGTACCTTTTTTAGCTGTACTACTGAGAACTTTGTATATTTGGCAACATGTGTATGTGGTCCATTCTACGTTGATAAGACTACACACCAGCTGAAAGTGAGAATTGGTAAGCATATGCTCAGTATTGCAAAAAGTGATGGCAGGAGTGCACTTGTTCATAGTACTAAACATAAGATTGATAGTATACAACATGAATTTAAGTTCTGTGGAATTGAATTAGTTAAACTGGGACCTCAGGGTGGCAACATTAATTATCTCTTATTGAACAGAGAAGCATATTGGATTTATACCCTTGGGGATTTACAGTTGCCTGGATTAAATGAAAAATGTGATGTAACGCTATTGATTAACATGAGAAAGAAAAAATGTTAAGCCTTATGAATGTTTATACGGTTAATTGTATTAATTGATGTACAAAAAATCAGTACTATTATTATGAGTGTTTTGCAATTTTTTTCTCCTTCGTTTCCCCTAGATGGCACTGACCACATATAAATTCTTGCCTGCAAATAGTTTTAAGCTTCACAATGCAACACATTGGACTTTGGCTAGTATGTTTATGAATTGACCTGGTCATAATGGATAATGATAAAGTGTTTGGATAACTGACCAGGTATAGGTATGGATATAAGTAATACATACTTTTTGATTTTTTGAACAGCCTTAATAGTACAATAACTGCATACTTCCAAATATAACCCTTTTTGGGCAGGATGACCATGATATTGTTGAATGAGTACTTGTGATATTTATATGTAGATTTTAGCACTATTAGTTTAAATTTACTGTTTTTTTGTATTAGGCTGGCAGTCATTCTGTGCTGAATCTAATCTAATTGTAATGAATCTTTGTTTTTTTATTTACTTTGTATATACACTGTCTTTTCAAGGTATTGTCACTTTAACTGTGTGCTATTTTAGAGGTGTGGATTATGGGTAGATCATCCTCCTAATGACACACAGACGGTGCAAAACTAGTTGAGGTTCATGAATCTGTACTGCTGGGTGGCTGTGCTATTGTCTGCATGTAATAAAATTGGATACTGTTTGATTACCTGCGGTGCCACTGTTCTTTACCTGTTTCTCTATGGGGTAGCAGTGGCCCCTAGAAGCTAGTTTTGTGTTATGCTTGCTGTCAATCAAAAGGCAGTGGAGATTTTTCCAACTTCTAGTAAATTATAAAAGCCCTACTTCTGTTCTGAAAAGAGATAGCCAGTACTTGCTGACTAGGTGAAGGTGAAGGACTAATGGGAATCTGTTATTGCACTTTGAAGTGGAAACTGAAGCAACGTTTGCCACAATTTGTATTATTGTTTTTCTGCTTGATTTTATTTGTTTTAATTTATGTGCATCAATTGTTTATGACACAATAAACATCTCACAGGCCAATATATGATAACCTGAATTGAACAAGTTGGTGTCCATCTGTTATCCCACACTCTTACAGATCATTTTAGAAGTGGGATAATTGCTGGCTGCATCTTGCCAAGGAAGGGAGACGTTGTTCCGGTGGGTACCACCCTGGTGCCCCAGGTGGACACATGTTCCAGGACAAGGACTCTGGAAAAGTAGCTACAGGTGTCCTCACAAGGTGAATGGCAGACAAGACAGGAGTTGCCTTGCATCCAGACTTGGATGCCCGACCCACGATAAAGCTGAAACCAGAGGAAGACTACGATAAGCTGGAGGAGGAAAAGGAAGACAGCTATCCAGTACTGGTGGAAATTCCCCCCAAGGATGTGGGAGAGCTGCTGAAATGGCTATGCATTAAGCAGATGCAAATGGACAAGGAGCGAGACCTGAAAAGCAGAAGGCAAGATGCCAAGTGGGCAGACACAATACATGTATTGCATGCCATCCAAACTGGGACAACGGACAGAGTGAGTGGTCTGAGAAACATTAAATTATCAAAAATTAATGGACACAGATGATATAGAGGCATACCTCACAACATTTGAGAGAGTAGCCAGAACGTGTGGATGGCCCAAGGAAAAATGGGTCATGAGACTCTCCCCACAACTCAGTGGCCGGGCCCAGATCTTCTATAGCCACATGGACATGAGAGATGCAGAGGACTATGACAAGGAAAAGAGAAAAATCCTGAGACGGTACAATATAAACACCGAGACATACCGTCAGAGGTTCCGTTATCTAAAGATGCAATCTGCAGACACACCATGGGAAACCTTTGCCAGATTAAAGGATCTTTGCTACAAATGGTTGCAACCAGACAGTAAGATGGTGCATCAACTGCTTGAGGCCATCATCATCGAGCAGTTTGTTAAAGTGTTACCCCAGGACATCCAGATCTTGGAACACAAACTGGAGGGAGCAGAGAAAACAATAGCTTTGGCAGAAGATTTCCTGGCTGCTCGACCCTCGAGATTTCAATGCATCCAAGGAACCACCTTCACCTCCACTAACCTGGTAAGAAACCCACCTTTTTCTAATACTACTCAGACTGGCAAAAGTGACTGGTAGGCAGAGAAAAAAGAGAGGATACCCCTGACAGAAATTGTGTTCCATGGGTGTCAGAAGAAAGGCCTTTTGATTAGGAACTGCCCTGCTATAAAGAAAGAACTGGGGAACTTGGCCTTAGCAAACTGGGGACCCTTTCTGGCCACGGCAGAGGTGGGATCTCATCAGCTATCAGGGCTGATAGACTCTGGCAGTCATCAGACATTAGTACGGGCTGATTTGCTGGACACCTCAAGAAAACAGGGAAAAGGAACCGCTGTGGTATGCATTCATGGTGACACCCATTGCTACCCCACAGCCCCTTTGGAAATGACTGTCCATGGAAATACACATGAGATAGAGGTGAGGCTAGTACTGCATTTGCCTGTGCCCATAGTTACTGGACCTGACCTTCCAGACTTTTCATTTTTGTGGAATGCCACACTCTGCAGGCATCACTCGTTGGTGTTACTACAAGGGAACAGGCTAAGCAAGGGCATTTACCAGATATCTTTCCCTTTGATGAGGACATATGTGAGAGTCCTGGGAAGAACTGGAAATCCAAGTCCAAAAGAAGAAAGGACAAGAAGGACTGGCATTAAAAGCATGCTGTGGTCCATTCTGATGTGGGACACTTATTTCAGGATATCAATATGCAGGAGGAACAAACTGTTGATCCTATCCTAACCCCTTTCTTTTTACAGGTAGGGAAAGAACCAGTCAAAGGGGCCCCAAAATGTGTAATAAAGTGTAATAAATGAAGGGTTGTTATTTAGGGAATGTACCAAACACAAGATGGTGGAGGTTGTACCCCAATTGTTGGTACCCGAAAAGCTTATGGTACAAATCATACAGTTGGCTCATGATGTGCCTTTAGCAGGACATTCTAGTAGGGACAGCACATTGCATCGTATATTGTCCCACTTTTACTGGCCTGCTATCCATGAGCAAGTTCCTGACTACATAAAGTATTATCCTGAGTGCCAGAAAGTGGCTTGAATAGGGAGGAATGATAAGGTCCCCCTTCAACCTATCCCTATAGTGTCCCTTCCATTTGACAAAATAGCCATGGATATAGTGGTCCCCTGAAAAAAATTCCAAGGGGAATCACTTTATTCTTGTCATCTGTGATTATGACACCTGTTACCCAAAGGCTTTACCTATGAGGACTGTCACTGTCCTTAGGATAGCAGAGGAACTGGCCAAAGTGTTCAGCCAGATGGGTATCCCTCAGGAGATATTAACAGATCAAGGAAGCAACTTCAGTGCCAGTATGTTGAAGGAACTCTACCATCTAGGGATAGCCGCAGTATGCATCTCACCTTACCACCCCCCAGACCAATGGGTTGGTTGAATGGTTCAATCAGACTTTAAAGACCATGTTGAAAAAGTTTGTAAGTGAGTAAGGTAGGGACTGGGATAGATAGCTCCCTTACCTCCTGTTTGCCTACTGAGAGATTCCTCAGGCATCTACCAGCTTCTTCCCCTTTTCCCTTTTGTATGGGTGGAACCCTAGATGGCCCTTAGATGTGGTGATGGAACACTGGGAGGAAAGAAAAGTGGTGGGGCAATGTAACATCCTGGAATACATGACTAGTCTTAGAAAATGCCTAGTGAGATAGGTGGAACTAGCACACCAAAACCTAGGGCACAAACAGACTGAACAAAAGATTCAGTATGACAAAGGGGTGGGTACTAAAACATTCCAAGTAGGGGATCAAGTCCTGTTGTTGCTCCCAAACACAGAGAATAAATTACTAATGAGATGGCAAAGCTCCTTCCCTGTCTTGAGACAGACAGGGCCAGTGAATTACAAAATTGGGATACCAGGAAAGAGAACCTCAAAAGGTATATCATGTCAACCTAGTACAAACATGGCATGAGAAGAGTACCCCAGTGTGCTACATCCATCCTGAAGGCAGGGAATCAGAGATGGAGACTGCATACAATAGGTTAGAGACACCTGGGAGTATAGAGGAGATACATGTAAACCCAGATCTAATTGCCCAGCAACACCAAGAATTAGAAGATATGTTGTAGAAGTATGCTTCTACCTTCACCAACATACTGTACCAGGGAGGGCTAAAGGGATTACTCTTACTATTGCAATAACACAAGATGGGCCCATACATCAAAAACCTTACCTGTTACCTGTAACAGTAAGGGATGAGGTCATCCAAGAAGTTAAAAAGCTGGAAAAGCTGGGGATCATAGTTCCGTCAAAAAGTGCCTAGCCATCACCCATTGTAGTGGTGGATAAGAAAGAAGGAGGGATCCATCTCTGCCTTGATTTCCAGTGAATAAACAATGCATTGCTTTTCGATGGCTACCCTATGCTGCGAATTGATGACATCATCGATAAGTTGGGTAATGCAAAGTGTATCTCTACATTAGACCTAACTAAGGGATATTGGCAGATCCCCCTTTCTCCAGAGTCATGTTAGACAACCGCTTTTAGCACCCTACTGGGACTGTACTATTTTATAAACATGCCATTTGGACAGCATGGGGCCCCTGCCATGTTCCAGTGATTTATGGACCAAATGCTTAGGCCACACATGGAGTATTGTTCAGCTTATCTGGACAATGTTGTGGTGTTTAGTCCTGACTGGGAAACCCACATAGTGCATCTTGGGAGGGTGTTACAGGCAATTAAAGAAGCGGGGTGACTGTAAATCCATCCAAATTCACCATTGGTAATGTGGAAACAAGGTACCTGGGCTTCATTCTGGCAAATGGGCAGGTGAAGCTAGAGATGGATAAGGTGACTACTGTAGCCAACAGTCTGGTACCATCTACCAAAAAGCATGTTAGGTCCTTCCTGGAGTTAGTTGGCTATTATAGAAGCTTCAGTCCCAATTTTTCAGCTATTGCAAGCGCCCTAATGGATCTTACTAAAAAAAGGTGCCTCAATAAGGTACAGTGGTCCCCTAAATGCGATGTGGCCTTTAGGAGCATCAAGGTCAAATTGTGTACAGCCACTGTTCTCCATAGTCCTGACTTTACCCAGCCCTTTGAAGTGCATACAGATGCATCAGAGGCAGGAATTGGGCCTTTATTGACCCAGAGAACTGATGTCGAAGAACATCCTATCATCTACATCAGTAGAAAGTTGCATGAAAGGGAAAGGAAATATGCAACAATTGAAAAGGAATGTTTGGCTTTGGAATGGGCTGTGGAATCCCTTAAGTATTATTTGTGGGGAACTGAATTTAAAGTGCTGACAGATCATAACCCCTCTGTTGGCTCCACCAGATGAGGGAGAAAACCCCCCGCATCATGAGGTGGTATTTAGCCTTGCAGCCCTATCACTTCACAATAGTCCATAGGGCAGGGACTGGCCATTTGAATGCAGATTATTTGTCATGATATGTGGCAGGTGTTGATGAAATATCTTGAAAATATCTAGAATAATGACAATGTAATGTTTGATATATAATGTTTGTGTAGAAGATCTACATCATGAAATATGATACACATATTTGGCTTAGGGTAATTGTAGTGCTAGAAATCCACTTTGGTTATGGTCAAGCTTAGTGACTGTTAGCTATTAACAGGGATCTTGAGACAGAGCTTCTGGAGTAGGTTGGTGGAAGTGCCATCATTTCCAGGGACAGAAAGGTGGAAAACAGTCTTAAAGAAAACTGTTCCTCTCTTAAGGTGGGGGATGTGTGGCAGGGGGAACTCCCTGTCATGGTAATAGACCATCTTTTCTCATTTACTGAAACTTCTGTTGCAACAGATCTCTCATTTCTTCTTTTATTCTGTCCTTGTATTTTCTAGTCTGGAAGGCTGGCCACCTTTGGGCACCCCACCCCCCATTTTCTCTTATCTATCACCCACTTTTATTTCATTTTTTCCTCTTTAAAGGTCTAGCTATAGGGAGGTTAAGAAAGAGACCTCCACAACATTTTGATGAAAGGTGCCCCATGTGGTGATTATGAGGAAAAGTACTGGTACCAGTAATGAAATTCACTAAGCAACAGTACGCTTAGGACAGGAATGTATAACCTGTAATTTGTCAGAGAAAATGGCCCTGATGTTTGATTGATGGAGCAGCCCCCTTTTTATGTTTCTGTATCCCTGTAGTTTCCCTGCTGCTCCATAAAATTGCTGAGATATTAAGCTGAACCCCAACTGAGGAAAGATGCAGCTGTCAGTTCCCATATAAGTACAGTGGCTTTATGTGCATATGAATCTAAAAACTAACTAGAAACCAGCCCAAACCCTCAAAGAACACTGACATTATATATTGTTTTCTTCTCAGGTCTTTGGCTATAAAACAAAACTAAGAGTGCAGTTACAAAATGAGAGAGCAGTTTTAATACAAGATTAACAAAAATCTTGTGTTTGCTTTTTCTAGATGTTAGCAGCCCCCTTCTAAGATATATTTTGTAGCAGACAGAATGGGGTAATATGTCCCTGCAGGAGAGTTTAGGAGAGCACAGAATGTTCTGACCTTTTCCAATGCTGTACAAAAAAACTGCATGTTCTGTGCTATGCTCCAGGTGGCTCCCAACTTAATTGTTCTCTATGGGACAGCAGCAGACCCTAGAGACTATTTTTATGTTACGTCTGCTGTCACTCAAAAGACAGTGGGCATTTTTCCAAATTCTAGTAAACTTATAAAAGCCCTAACTCAGTTCTGAAAAGAAATAGTACTTGCTGAGTAGGTGTAGGTGAAGGACTCAGGGGAGTCTGTTATTGCACTTTGAAGTGGAAACTGAAGCAAATGTTTGCCACAATTTGTATTATTATTTTCCTTCTTGATTTTATATGTTTTGATTTCTGTGCCTCAATTGTTTATGATGCAATAAACATCACACAAGCCAATGTGTGTTAACCTGAATTGAACGAGGTGGTGTCCATCTGTTATCCCACACTCCTACAAATACCTGTTCTGATCATGGCAGTAGATTTAGCTGTGTTGTTCCTATAGGAGAATGCCTCTACCCATTTTGAAAAGAGGTCTTTAATCACCAGGGCATACTTGTTGTTTCTGCTGGTGGTTGGTAGGGGTCCTAATAAATCTATTTGTAGGCATTCCAATGCTCTAACTGTCTCTGGAGGAACAACTTTACATTTTTCTTATTGGGAATTGGGTTGTTCTGTGCACATGTGATGCAGCTTTCCACATTTATTTATTTATTTACTTATTTATTTAGAATTGGTAAATGGAAAAGGCACACTGAGCCAAGGCTCATTTCCAGGTGTGACCTGTGGTAGGGTAAACAGAAGAAACAAAAAATGACAAAGTATACAAACAAATGAGATAGGTTGTGGAATACAAGACTGAGAAAAATTACAATTTTGAGCCGTGGAGTAAATAACACGCAGACAAGAATAGCAAATGCAAGTAGCATTGTAAGGCAAGTAGCAACTGATAATGAGTTAGTAAGAGGGTGGTAGTAGCTCAAGGAGGGGGAGTTGCAGCTTGGGAAGAGGTGGGGGAATTAGAGCACAGTAAACACAATGGGGAGAGAAGTCTGAGGAGTCTTTTGAGGGAAGAGAGTGAGGAGGATAGACAGAGGTCAGAGGGCAGAATGTTCCAGAGTAGTGGGAGGTGGTAAGAGAAGGCTGTTTGGCCAGCTGTGGATTGTGGATGAGGAATAGAGATGGTACATGGGACTCTGTGGTGAAGAATGTAAGTAGTAGAAGGTGCTAACGAATGGTGGAAGGATAGGTATGGAGGAAAAGTGCCAAACCAGTGCTTGGTAACAAGAGAGGCACTGTGAACTAATCTCCTATGTGATAACGGTGCTAGTGAGAGAGGGGTATAAAAGATACAGTGGTGAGCACCTGGAGGGGTGGCAGTTACAAAGCAGCAGAAGGAGTTTAGGAGGGTGTCCAGTTTGGAAAAGGATGTGACAAGGGCAGTGCCATAGACCACGTCAACATAGTCTAAGACTGGAAGTATTATTTTGAGTTCACATCAGGTGGGGAGAGGGAGGCTATCTTTGTGAAGATAGAGGACTGTGAGCTTGGGCATAAATTTGGTACAGATGATATAAATATGGGTGGAAAAGTCTAGATATCTGTCCAGCCAGACTCCCAGGTATTTGAAGGCAGGAACAGTCTCCAGGGGGATCCATCCATTGTGGTAAAAGTTGGGAGAGACTGGAGGGTGGCCAGCTTCTGTCTGGATCCAACTATCATGGCTACAGTTTTTTTTTGCATTGAGTTTCAATTGGTCTGACTTGAACCAGGACTACACTCTGTTGAAGTCATCCTGAAGGGGGAGAGCACACTGGCAGTGGAGGGGCCGGAGGAATAGATGATGGTGTCTTCCGTGTACATATGTATATTTGAGGAGTTGCAGATGGAGGAAAGATCATTTATAAAAAGGGAAAATAAAATGGGGCCAATTATAGACCCTTGAGGGAACCTGGTGAGGATAGGGAGGGTGGCAAGAAAGTGTATCACCTATCTGAACAGACTGCTGTCTGTTGTGAAAGTATGAATGGAACTAATTGACCGCCAGTTCAGCGAATTCAAAATATTTGAGTTTTTGAAGTTGTATGGTGTGGGAGGGTGGCTGTGGGCTGGGGGAGGGGATAGGATGGTGAGGGATTGTTTCCTTTGTTTCAGGTAACAAAAATAAAAAAATCACTGTGGACCATTTTCTTTTTTTTTTTTTACATCTTTGGCCACACTGGGGTGGGCTCCCAGTGTGGCACATTTTGGGGGGGGCATGTTAGCCACACTGGAGTGGGCTCCCAGTGGCACACAATTGGGGTGGGACAACAGCAGGAATTTGGGAAGGGAGGTTCACATGCCGACAGGAGGATTGTGCACCCCCGTCGGCAAGCATATCTGTGTTCGGAGGCATGATGCTGAAGGGGATTGGGCACCCCCTCGGCAGATCATATCAGTAAAGGAGTCACATATGCTGACAGGGGGATTGGGCACCCCCCATTTTGGCTTCCTAGTGACTGTGAGTGGCAGGTGGCGAGTCGCCACCCGCAATGTTTATTGAAATGTTACACCAGGCAGGGCATGCCCTGCAATGAGGGGTCGCTCCCTCATTACAGCAGCTAAAACGTTTCAAGTTGGAGGCACATTTTGCAACTGCTGTCATAGACAGCGTGCAATCCAATTTGTGCCATGGAGCCCAGCCCTAAAAAGCAATGGTTCCACTGGCCACAACACAACTGCACCTCCAAAACTTGCTGTTTCACTTCAAGCAACCCCAATATGTTGTCTGTGCTGCACGCGCAAGACAACATAAAAAGAGCGAGATTGTTTAGCACATGCTTTATAATGGGCTTGAATTGCCTTCAAAAATGTCAAAGAGCTACTAAAGTGCAGAATACTTTAACCAAGCTGTTTGCTGGAGGCTGAATAATGTGCTCATGGGCTTCAGGAATATAAAAGTCCTGTAGGACTTTAAAATGCCTGTAGTGCTGAATTTATGCTTGAAACAGAAAATGCTTTAAGAAATTATAAGGTGCCTCTGCTCTAAATGGGGCTATTCTGTAATTTAGCCCCAGGCTGTGTTTGTTCCAGAGAAGACCTGTTTGTTAACCCCACCTTCCATTTAAAAAAAACAGGTGCAATAAAAGCCTTGAAATTAGTAAGTGATAAAAAGGGGTTACTACAATTCTGAGGTTCCTGAGGGAGTTTTAATGTTTTGCAGTCATCATATAAACCAAGGAAGAAAACTAAACAGTTCAGTATCTTACCTGACTGCAGGACTGCATCTGAGAATTTCTATAGGGGATCAGTGCCCTCTGCAGTCCCCTCTTTATAGAGTCTTACTTGTCACTCAAAGGTAACTAAGGAGGGACCCTATGTTAGTTACCAGGCAAATAAGCATTTATGAAGTTTTACTAGCCTAGTATTACACTTGATGCTTGGTTATTTGATTATATCAATGTGTAATGTTGTATTATAATGTTTGGTGGGTCACTTTGTGATTATAGACTAACCTAGCTAGTTTTCTTTTGTATTTTCAGTTAAGGGTCTAGCCAGGTGACCCCACCCAGAATGTATTTAACCGTCCACTAGGGCTTGATGTTAGATAGGAGTTAGAAAGTCAGTAGGAGACTGATGGAGGTAGGAGAAAGACCTCCCAGTGGTGTGGGCTCACACCATTCTGACTGACGCCTAGAATCTGCTAAGACCAATAGCAGTGGCCTTTGTTTTGAATGCAACTAACCTTTATTTTGAAATGTTTTATTTGATTTCTCTACATATAGTCTTTCATTTTATGGCAAAATAAAATGATAAATGCCTCTGGGCATTTTTTATGCACTGTGATTTGAGTCTGCCTTGTATTTGTCATCCTGAATACCCACACCTCGTGACACTGCAATAAAGATGAGATAGTGGAGTGCTGTGTCCTGAAACCAGACTGCACAAGAGATAGAGAGTTACTAGTAGAAAGGAAATCAGAGAACCTGGAGTGAATGAGGGACTTCTGGAGTTTAGCAAGGGAAGGGAGGAGGGAGATAGGCCTGTAGTTCCCGGGAGACAAGGGGTCACCTCCCTTGTCTAACAAAATAACCTTGGCAGAGTTCCAGGCTTTGGGGACTATGGCAGATGAGAGAGAGAGGTTTATGATTTAGGTAAAGGGAGCATTTATGGCAGTGGCGGAGATATGGAGAAGCTTAGGGTGGAGACAATTGGGGCTTGTTTTAGTTGGGTTAAGAGACATTAGGGCAGAGTAAACTTCAAGGAGGGAGAATGGGGTGAAATGGAACTCAGTGGGGGGAGAGGGGGAGCCAGGTGTGGTAGTATGGGAGACTAGTGGGACAGCAGAGGGGTTGTTGGGAAAAGCATAAGAGGCAAAGAATTTGTTAAAGATCTCCACTACTGAGGTGGGCTCAGAGACAGGGGAGCCATTGATTTTAAGGACAGGGCAGGTCTGTTGAGTAGGTGGATCTAGGAGAGAGTGTAGCACTTTTTAAAATGAAGCAGGTGCACTTTGGCCATGTTGTAGTTCAGATTTGAAATAGCTTTTGAAAGGTGGATGGACTTGGTGCATGTGTTTCAGAGCTGTTTGTATGTATGGAGGTCTGCTGAGGCATGGGAGGCTTTAAAAAGCTTCCAAGCATTGTCCCTGCCATAGCATCTGGCTAGCAGTTCGGCTGTTATCCAGTGGTGGTGGTGTTGTTTTACTCTGGCCTTCTTTAAGGGAGCATGGAGGTGCCAGATGTGGCTGAATATGTCATTGAAGAGGGATGGGGGCAGAGTTGACATTGGGAGTTGAGAAAACAGATTGCCAATCAGCTTCAGAGAGGTCCTGTTGCAGGGCATCAATACCAAGCTTGTGGAGTGGGTGAGACCATATAAATTTGGGTAGAGAGTGGGGGGAGTGAATTTTATGTATGCAACAGGTGAAGCAGTGATTATTAAGGGCATCAGGTAGGACACCAGCTGCATTGATGTGGTATGGGTGGGAGGATAACACCCAGTCAAGTATGGAGTGATTTTGGGACCGATGGTTTAGGCGGGTGGGTGTCTGGATTAGTTATGTGAGGTAAAGGGCCTTGATCCTGAGAAGGGTGGGTTTGGCGGAGAGGGAGAGCCAGTCCAGGTTGAAATCACCCAACAGCAGGAGTTTGCCATTAGCTGTGAGAGAGGAGATTGAAGAGATGACAGTGACTATGGTGTCAGGTGAGGTTTTGGATGGGGCATAGAGACAGCCTATGTAGGGGAGGTTGAGGACAAGAGGGATAAAAGGGCAATTATAAATTCATGAGAGGAGAAGTGGAATTCTTTAAAAGAGATGGAGCAGAAGAGGGAATGCCTGGTGTACAAGGCTACTCCACCACCATGCTTCCCTCTGTCTTGGCGGAAATGGTTGATGTTAGGGATGACAAGAGCAGAGTAGGGAGTTCTGGTGGAAAACCAAGTTTTGGTAATACAAAGTATGTCTGCAGGGTGCAGGGTAATCCACACTTTGAGAGCGTCAAGCTTGGGGAGGAGATGTCTAGAGTTAAGATGAAAAATGACAAGTCCCGTAGTCAGGATAAGGGGGAAATTGTTCAAAGACAACCCAGAGTTGGTTGGGGGTGGTATGTAAGGGTTAGAAGGAGGGCCTGGGTTGGTCTGAATATCACCTGAGAGTAGCAGGAGGAGTAGGAAGCGAGAGAGGTGTGGGGGGTACTTGGACATTCTGGGATTGTGTGCAGAGGGAGGAGAGGAGAGGTTAGTACAGTGAGAGAGAGAGAGCCTTGATGTTTAAGAGGAGAGTGGGGAGCAGATGGGTGGGTAAGAAGGGTGATGGGAGAAAGGAGAAGGTGGAGGGCAAGGATAGTGTCACGGGGAGAGGGGGGAGTAGAGGAGGGTGGGGGTAGGCAAAGGGCAGCACAGGAGTGTGAGGACAGTGGGCTGAGGAGGGATAGGGAGGGGTTGTGGGAGGGGGTGACAGAAAGGGGCAACTGGAGGAGCAGGGGGAGGTGGAGTGGGGAAGCAGGAGTACATGACTTAAGGGTAGAGGAGAAGAGCAGTGGGAGGAGATAGATGGCTAGAGATGTGTGAAGATGTGTGTCAGGATATTAAAACAGGGACCAGAGTTTAATGAACAGGTCAGGGGGATGCAACACTTTGTTTTTACTGGTTAGAGGGATGTAGAATAATGGACAGGTTAGATGCAGAGAAGGTTGGGAGTGGTAGTAGTATGGGGAGATGTGCAAGAAGACAGTGAGGCAGTATTACTTTCAAATCACTCTGGGGCTAGCTATTCAGCAGAAATGGAAAGCAGAAATGGAGCTGAGCTGTCATAAGAGAAACTAGCTATAGTGACCCTCTAGTGGCAATAGATTAGAATGAGTGGATGGCACATTAGACTGTTAGAGCACCAGTCACTACACAGAACAAGGATTATATAAGGAAGTGCCCAGATAGGGAGGGATGAGGTGGGCGGGGAGATGCTGCACAGTGGCATTGGGGATCAATACAAATTAAAAGGCAAATAGTGCAGCAGAGAATGTGGAGAGACAAGCTGATTTAAGTTTTTAGAAAGTAGAGCTGTTGGCACAGAAAATCACTCTGCTCACACATCCACATAGTGCTGGACATTGGCAGTCTGTCCAGGCCACCATCCCATAGTTTTCCGACTCTACAAGATTTTATCTATTCCTTGGTGTCCCCCTCTTGGGGTCAAGCAGTTGGTAAACAAGATCCTACTGGAGTTCCTTAGGCACCACCAATAGTAATGTCTCTCCATTGTCATATAGAACCAACTTCTGGTCTGGGGACAGAGTCCAGTGCTTTGCATAGTGCTTGAAAGGGTTTCCCTTGGGCATCTGGGTCTTTTCCAAGAGGTATCAATGTGGTTCTTTTATGTGGGTGTCTGACAGTTAGACTGTTGGCAGATCGATAGGATCCCTGGGCTTAAGCTGTTGTGCTGCCACTAGGGGTTAGTCCAGGGCTGGCATGATCCATAGCTCCCCTCCCCTCCTTGTGCCCCATCTTAGCTAGAGTATCCACTCTGGTATTATACTGATGGGAAGGGGTTGAATTTGCGTGGGCCTTCCCCTTGTGAACAGAAAGTTAACTGGGGATTTTCTCCACCACGGCATGGATGTACTGAAACAATTCCCAATACTTGATCAGGTTGCCATGAGAAAAGGTGTAATCATGGGCCTTCCCAAATGGCTGGAACTCTGTAAGGGAGTTACAGACCCATGAAGAATCTGAAATGATGACTGTGGTGCCCCCTTCCAGCATGATGATCTCTAGTGCATGCGGGACTGCTGCCAATTCAGCATACTGGGCAGATCGAGTGTTGCACTGCTCAGCAATCTCCCTTGAACCCCCCCCCCTTAGCAGCAGCAGTCTGAATCCCACCAGATGCTGGCCAAACTGGTAAAAACAAGATCTGTCATTGAATATATAGGGGAAACATGGATAAGCTAACACTGCTTCGGTGGCTGGGCAAAATGGACTGGCCTCTGTGAGGTGTGGGGGTTCTGTTCCACACTCATATGATTCTCCATCATAAAGAAGCCTGTGTGCCAAGGTGGAGGGCATCCAGGTGAGCTGCACAGTGATGTTCCAGTCTTGCAAGAGGAGGGACCAGTGGGTCAGCCTTGCATTGGGAAATATTCCAGTCCTTTACACAGTCTGAAAGGAGAATGTTTGTGGTGGTATGGTTTGTGTGCAGCACTATGGGGTGGAGTCCTACAATGTATGTAAAATGTTTCACCAACAAGAAGGTTGCTAGCAAATTTCTCTCACCAAGTGACTACTTCTGTTCTACAGAGGCCACAACTTGAGAGGCATAGGCAGTGGGCCGCAGGTGCCCCTGGTCCATTTGTGCTAAGACCGTGGACTTTGCATTGTCCAAGTAGTCATTTCCAGGTGGAAGGGGAGTCCGGATTGGGATTCACCAAGGCTGGGGCATCTAATAGAGCCTGCTTCAGTGCCATAACTGCTGCATTGTGTTCTGGGCCCCATGGCATGTTTTTATTTGGTATACTACCTTATCTGGAACTGTACTACACCAAGATGTAGTATCCCAGTCAGCTTTGCCCGACGAACATTAACCTGACGTTACTACACCTGATGCCAGTACTCCTGATGGGGTAAGGTAGTGGACGTGACAGAATGCTACCTTCCCCCGAGACATATGCTAGGAAGGAAGGCTGAATGGGGTTTCTGGCTGGCTGCCCCAGTGGTGTAGAGGGGAATATCACCAGTAGCTCGGCCAGCATACTGCTACTGACCTGGGTTCTGGTCCGGGCACTGCAATTTTACACACCGCACCCCCCCATAACTAATTACATTTTACTCAGGGTCCACTAACCCTCAGAGTTAGATATTTTAGTTAGCAAGAATGTGAGACACGGCCCCTCACATAGGGGGTTGTGGGAAGCAAAGCCCCCACATTGAAAGACGTCAGATTGAATGACATGCCCAAAATCGTATATCGGGCATGTCATTCATTTGGGGAATAGCATTTTGGAAAAGGAAACTCGATATCCCGAGCGTTGGCATACTGAGTTTCAGGATTACATAGTATATCCTTTTCTTCAGTACCATGTATAAGGGTGCAGCTTTCTGGGCAAAATCCAGAACAAAATCTCTGTAGTAGTTAACCAATCCCAGGAATGATCACAGTGTTTAGACACTGGTCAGGAGTGGAAGGTTTTGGGTTACTTGCACTTTTTCTTTGTAGGGGTTCTCCTCTCCATGGTGACTTGCAAACCCAGGATGGACACCTCATTCTGACATATCTGTGTCTTGGCTAGATTACACTTAAGCCCCTGTTTCTCCAAGAGACCCAGGTGTTCTCCCAAAAGTGCATGTGCTGCTCCTGCTCCACAGTGTCCAGAAGCAGATTGTCTATGTACAACAGCAGGCAGTCTGGTGCTGATAAATTCCTCAGGGCATGTTTCATGTGGACATGAAAAATAGATGGTGTATTGTGGAAGCCCTGAGGAAGTCACATCCACTTGTACTGTTGCCCTTCAAATGTGAAGGCAAACATGTCCTGGCACTCGGGGGACAATGGCAGGGATCAGCATCCATTCGAGATGTCAAGTGCAGTAAACCATTTATGCTCTGTTTTAAGGAGGTTTAAGATATCTGGTGCAGAAGCTATAGTAAGTGTGCAACTGGATGGTGCCTGGTTCAGTCTCTGATAATCAATGGTCAGTCTCCATGTGCAATTCAGTTTCTTGACTGGCCATATTGGAGAGTTATTTGTGGAGATGGAGGGCCAGATAACCACCTGATTAATGAGTGACTCAATTGTGTCCCTCAGGAAGTGGACTGATTCTGTTAGAAAAGGGTATTTTCTTTTCAGGGTCAGGTCATTCCCAGTTACATGTATGATTGTGGCCATACATCCACAGTCATGCTTATGTTTAGAAAATGCCCCAGTGCTGCTCCAGAATAGGTCTCAGTTGTTGAAATAGAGGATGCTGGTTCATCAGAGTGATGATGTCATATTCCACATCACTGGGCTTAATGGCTGCTACCACATGACAGTCCAGGATAAGCAACACTGCATTTACACCCATGACTTGCAAGAACAAGTGATTAGTCCAATCTACCATGTATCCATTACAGGAGAGAATGTCTGCTACCAGAATACTGTGGCATTGGGACAGCACCATGAGATCAAAATTGTACTTTGCCTCCATTGCTCTGATGACTATCGATATAAGTCTGGACCGGAACGTCCATATGACATTGCCCGTAAATGTCTGAACTGCAGTTGACCTCCCTGATGACAATGAGAAATTCTCAGGTCATTCTCATGCAAGACTGATGCAGCTATGCCTGTGTTGATCAACATATTGAGCTGGCTGCCACTAATCAGCACTGTGACACATGAGCATCCTGCATCATCGAGGTCAAGGAGGTAATTATTTTATTTATTGATTTATTTAGTTTTTGTTAACTGGGTAAGTGCACCAGACAAATCCTGCCTATTTTCAGGCACAACCTGGGGGGATGGGGATACAGATGAATGCCAACTGACCTTGAACTAGATTAAGCTGTTGGTGGCATTTTTAGTGAATGAGGGAAATTTGGCCAGGGACACTGGGGAAATTCCCCTACTCTTTTCGATAAGTGCCATGGGATCTTTAACATCCACCTGAACTACCACCAATCCAGGCAGATGGAACTCGGTTTAACGTCTCCTCTGAAAGACGGCATCTCAGAAGTGCAGCACCCCTATCATGCTGCACTAGTGTCAGTACTGGGATATCAACCTAAGTGCCAGATGTGGGAACTGAACCCACAGCTCTCTGATCTCCCGGCCTCAGAGGTGAGTGTGCTACCTACTGAGCTACTGACATGGTCAGGTGCCTCAGACTATCAGTCAAAGGATGGGTAGGCATCAGGGAGGCCCAAGGCTGCAGTTTCCTCAGCAGCAACTTCAGTCACCTTCTGTCTTGCCTTTAATTCTTTGAGTTTCTTCTGGAGTTCATGGTACAAGGGCCTGGTGTGTTCTTTTTTGTCCTTCCTATACTGGGATCTGTGACTATTCCCCCCTTTCCACTGGGGATTATATGGTGGGTTGGCTAGAGGGGGTTCTTTTGACTTCCCCTCCACCTCGTACCTGCTAGGCAGAGATGTTTCCCCACCAGTTAAGGCAGCCACCTTTGATCTGAAATCCAGCAGTTGGTTCTTACACATGACCTGATACACACAACTAATGTTTCATAATATCCTCTACATCATTATCTGGAGAGCTCACCCATTCCTCCACCCTTTCCCAGAGTGTGGACAGTAGGTTCTGTATCCAGAGACACTTGCATTCTATTGATTTTTGTTCAGGGGTCTGACTTTCTAATCCCTTGCCTGTCCTATTGGCTGCCCACAGACATTTTTTGTACTGGGTGGAGGATTCTTTATTTTGCTGATGCACTCAAGCCACCAGTATCACCCCAACTAGATTGGAGTTCTGGACCACCAAGAGATGGGCAGACAGTTCATCAAAGGAGGCATATCTGTCCTTGCAAAGAGCAACAAGAAGAGATGCCCACAATGTGGGTTCAAGTGTAAACTTCAACACCCAGACATGATCCTCTGCCTGAAGGTCCAGCATTTGGCAATGCTGTTGCACCTTGTTCAGGTGACAAGTGAAGTTATTAGAGGGGGACATGCAGTCAATCTTATCCGCAATGTCTTGTATCACATGGGTGGATTGCAGGGCAGTTTGAGCTGTATCATGGCTGAGACTGGTTGGGCCTGGCAGGCCAACATTTGCATGTGCCACAGCCCTCACCACCTCCTTGAACAAATCATCCCTTTACTCATCCTCCTCCTTTATGGCCTTCTCTATTTCTTGTCTTATGTAGACTTTCTGATCCTCTGAGAGAGAGAGAGAGAGAGAGAGAGAGAGAGTTTCTGGAGGGTCTTATCTATCATCACCTGGATTTGCATATTGTCCTCCCTTGTCAGCATGGCTACTGGCAGATTCCATGGAGATACAGTGCCCCCCACATGATGGATCATCATCCTCATTGTTCTTCCCTGAGAGCAGCAGATATGATGGTGGGGCAGAGGGAATTGCCCAGATATGTTCCTTCTGTGCCATAATCTGACCCTGCAAGCTTTGTATCTGCCTTCTGCACTCTGCCTGATCAACATCCATTCCAGCCTTTTTCTTTACTACATGATCCTGCAAAACTTTGTACATGGTGGCCACTTCACACTTATGCTGTACTTCTGCCCCAATTTTTCCTTACATTCATACAGCTCATGATGTGACTCCACATTCTCATGCTTCAGACTGATTTGTGTCTGTTAACAGAGTTCACTTGCAGAGCATGTTTCTCCTGTCTAACCTGTTCCATTTCCTCCTTCAACTTACAAGCCTCACTCTTTCTACATTTCAATTCCTCTTTCAAAACAGATACTTTAACCTCTGACAAATAGCAAAGAGGGTGTCAACCTTCAAGCCCTACTTTTCCTTTTTCTTAGTGTTAGGCTTCTCTTCAACATACAGTTTCTCTACATACTGTACAAGATTAGTTTGATGTTTCATGTCCCACACAAAATCACTCCACCCTCCAATGGAGGTAATAAATGTTAAGATATCTATTGTGAGCTCAGAATTTGTGGCCACAATGTTGGGGTTCCCTTTTAATCAAACTGTAGTGACCAGAGGTCAAAGGCTTACTGGTTTGCCCAGATCTCTAATGCTAAACAGTTGTGCACTCTGGCAGTGGAGGTACTATGGACCATTCTGCAAGTCAAGCAGGATGCGAAGGCTCTTGACACCTACCAATACCGTATCCTACTCCCTATGAATCTATTGGTATTGACTTTGCCCAAAACACATCCTTCTATGGTCGGCAATTTAGTTGTCAGGTTATGGATGTGTAGGACAAAAGACACAAAAAACAAAGATGTCACAGGTAATAATTTATTGCCAAATAGCACAAACATACAGATAGGTGTTACTTGATGGGAGCAGGGGAACCCACCAGTGTCATAATACCTCTCCAACTGCTGTACTCGGCTAACAAGACCATCTCATCATATTTATACCCTCAAAAAGAAGAAGAATCAGCATTTATATAGCATTTTCATACATCCAAAGCACTTTAAAAGCAATGCTAGACTGGTAGTGAAGTGACTGAATGTGTGGTGGTGGCCATATTGCACATCATCACCCACACACAGCCTGGATAATTGCATGAATCAGTTTTATGGGAAGGAGAATGTTGGCCAGAACACCGGGAATGTTCTCTACTCTTTGCGAAGAGTGCCCTGGGTTCTTTTACTTCCACATGGACAACACCAGGATGGACAGAAGGGACCTCAGTTTAACATCTCATCCGAAGAACGGCACACCCCAGCAGTACAGCACCCCCCAATACTGCACTCAGATGCCAGCGATTTTTTAGGTGCAAGTCCAATCCCGGTGTGGGACGAGAACCCACGACCTTCTGGTCCAGAGGCAGATGTGCTACCAACTGAGCCATGCTGACATCTGAAAACAAGGCTCATCACCAGATATCCTCAGCTCTTGGTTATGCTAGCCTAATAAGGCAAAATATATGATATACATACATCTCATAGGTAGGTAGAATATCAGTATTTCCCTTACACACACCCTTGCAGGTTGGGTCCACTGACCACAGTAAAACTAGTTCAAACTAGAGTAAAGCAATTAGCTTGTCCTGTCATAAATTCATTGTAAAAGAAGAAGGAAAACTGTAACAAGAGGTTACATTAGTTCATTACAAGTACAGAGAAAAAATAAACTGTGTATGTGCAATGTTCTGCTATGCTATGTTGAGCATTGTGCCATATGCTACGAATTTTTATCTACACCTCCCATAACACCTGAGGAGGAACAGCAAGCATGCTTTGACAGTTCTTGATCCTAGTACCCTGTCTGTACTCTAGAAAAGTAGTGCATGATTTGGACAGAATAACAGGAATTTTCTAAATGTTTTTTTTTCTTTTCTGGACCTAAAAAGAGTACAAAACAAAGAATACAGCTTAGTGCATGGCATTTGGCAAGGTATTGTGACATAAAAAAAACAAACACAGAAAAGGATATATAATATATCTGAATCTTTATGAAGACCATTGGTGTGAATCATATGATTGTGCTGTTTCACAAGCACTTGTCACTTTCATTCATACTTTGTTAAGGAAACAAAAAAAAAATGTATACGCAAAGCGCAATGGCAGAAAAATAAAAATTGAGGATGCGTGTTACTTGTGGGTGTGGCAGCCAGCAATCAACCAACATGATGGGATTGTGGGACAAGGACATAGTGCTGCTGCTGCTGCAGGAGTGCTGCAGCTGCACTGACTGCACTACTTGCAGCTTACAGCATGTGCAAGTTCAACTTTATGTTGCAAAAAAATTGTGCAAAAGACAGAGGGGGAAGAAGTTGGTATGGCTGGCAGCCTCACAGTGCGCAGGGCACAGAACGCTCCATGACCATCTGTGTGCTCTACTACTACTACTGCACTGCTGCATATCTTGCCTTCGTGCCTGACAGTTTGCTTTTCTAGCTTCTACAGGCAGTTTGGGATAAACTGGGTTTGGGTAACCAATGCCATCCATAACCTGTTTTCTGGGCGGTGAACAGTTGCCAATGGTAATGGAATCAGGACTGAGGTGGGACTGTTGGGACAGGTGCATCTCTGTTTCTCTCTGTCCCTCTCTCCCTCCAAGTACCAATTTTCAGCCCTTGGGACTGGCATGGCGGCAGTGCCCTGCAAATGACTGTGGGCAGAGCCCAGGCCAGGGGCACACAAATAAAATCTGAGGTACCAACTGGGTGAAGGCTTGGGGGATTTAAGAAGAAAATACCATGGCTGTTAACCCTTGCAGGGCCAAGGACCGATATATCAGTCCAAATTTCCTATATGTTCTAATTCTGTTGGTAGTCTAATGGTTAATATACCGCAGAAGCTGAGATGGTGAGGCGCTGAATGTGAAAAACATCAACTTACCTGATTGTCAGAGTAGCTAATCCACAGCCACTTGGTGGCATAGCACCACTGCTGTCAGCTGATGCCATTCAATCAGTTGTCTCCTTAAAAAAAAACAAGTAAATATATGTGACTGACTCAAAGTAATGATCAGAGTCATTCATCATCAAATAAAAAACACAAGCACAAAACAGCATGAGCACAGCAGCACATAATGACTCTAGGGCCTGATGAATGATGTTGAGTGACTAGAGGCCATCAATAAAGGTCCCTTGACTCCCCCACCCACACAGTGTAGCTCAGTGGTGGCTATTGAATGGTAAAAGGTCCTCCCAAGTCTGCCCGGCTCCACCCCAGTGCAGAGTCCATGCCCTCCCCATGGCAGCTGGGTAGCACTGCAGTGCTTCACTGTTCCCCTCTGTCTCCACTAAGCCTTCAGCCTCTTTTCTTGTCTGGCTGGCCTGGCACTGTGTTGTGATCAGGAGTGGCACCTTGATCCTTCTTGTTGGAGGGTAATCACTGCACTGTGGACACGCTGGTGTGTGTTTTTTTTTTCCTTCAGGAATGGCTTGCCTTTCTCTTGCATCATGTGTTACAGCAAGCTCTCAGTGAACACATACACCTCACATGATGCCGTTTCTTCAGGCTGCAGAGTAGAAAAGGGCATTCCACAGATGTCTCTCCCTTTTTACGTTCGCTTGCGTGCATTCGCAAGGAACGTTTTGGGAGAGTAGCACACTTTGGATGTGTGCCTCTCCCTTGCAATCCACTGCTCCATTGAGCAGGCATGGTGGTCCTGCACCAATGGGTGTGGGAGCTGTGTATGACAGCGGTGGTCTTCGCTTCAAAGAAAACCACCTCTGTCATACAGAGCACCATGTCACGCTGTCTCCCCCACGTCATGCCGCCCCCCCAAAGCTTTGGTGCCACACTGGGAGCCCACCCCAGCATGGCAAACATCCCGCATTGTTTTCCGATGGGGGTGCCCAATCCCCCATTGGCTCCACAGCCCCCCCAAGCCATCCTTCTGCCACACTGGGAGCCCACCCCAGCGTGGCAAACGTACCGCGTTGTTTGCCAATGGAGGTGCCCAATCCCCTGTCGGCTCCTCGGCCCCCCCAGCCATCCTTCTGCCGTGCTGGGAGCCCACCCCAGCGTGGCAAACGTCCCCGTAGTCCTTTTTTTTTTACCTGTAAAGCAAAAACGGTCCCATGGCGCTTCTCCCAGTCCCTCCTCCCACAACCCGCACCCACCCACTGTGCACCCAGCCCCCACACCCCCCTCACCCCATACTTACCTCTGGAGCTCAGCGTGACAATCTTCGGTGGACCGGGAACACGTTTGCACTCTTCAAAGCCGACTGCGAACTGAGGAAATGCCAGTAAGCTGTATAATGGGCAAGATAGGGGGTTTTCAACTTTATTGCATATCTCAGGCAATTTTTGGAATTTGTGCACCAAATTTTCAACATGGGGTTTTTGGGACCCCTTCTCATGAATGATGTCACTGTCATGGCGTTATTCAGGCCTGAAGGGTGATTTCGCAGTCACTGCACAGTCACTGTGCGAAATCACCCTTCAGGCTCAAATAATGCCATGACAGTGACATCATTCATGAGAAGGGGTCCCAAAACCCCATGTTGAAAATTTGGTGCAAAAATTCCAAAAAATGACTGTTTTACGAGCGTGCATTGTGCAGTTCCTACGCAGGCTCGTAAGTTCGCGAATTTTCAATATTTTCACTCCAGATTTTCAACATTGCCATTTTACCACACCTCCTTATGAGCAGTACAGCTGTCATTTTCACATCCTGCCCAAAATGTGTTTCCACCATGTAGCGCACAATGGCGCAGTCGGTGTGCGAACTCAATGTATGACATTAAGAAAATCACAGTGACACTGATCATGAGCAGAGGTCTTAAAATGGCTGTGTTGAAAATTTGGTGAAAAGATTTCTAAAATGACTGTTTTATGAGCGTGCATTGTGCAGTTCCTCTGCGGCTCATACGTTTGTGATTTTTAATATTTGCACTCCAGATTTTCAACATTGCCATTTTACCACACCTCCTCATGAGCAGTGCAGCTGTCATTTTTCACATCCTGCCCAAAATATGTTTCCACCCATGTAGCGCACAATGGCGCAGTCGGTGTGCAAACTCAATGTATGGGACACATTAAGAAAATCACAGTGACACTGATCATGAGCAGAGGTCTTAAAATGGCTGTGTTGAAAATTTGGTGAAAAAATTCCTAAAAATGACTGTTTTACGAGTCTGTGTTGCGCAGTTCCTATGCACGCTCGTAAGTTTGTGAATTTTCAATATTTTCACTCCAGATTTTCAACATTGCCATTTTACCACACCTCCTCATGAGCAGTACAGCTGTCATTTTTCACATCCTGCCCAAAATATGTTTCCGCCCATGTAGCGCACAATGGCGCAGTCGGTGTGCAAACTCAATGTATGGGACACATTAAGAAAATCACAGTGACACTGATCATGAGCAGAGGTCTTAAAATGGCTGTGTTGAAAATTTGGTGAAAAAATTCCTAAAAATTACTGTTTTATGAATGTTCATTGCACAGCTCCTATGCACGCTCGTAAGTTTGCGAATTTTCAATATTTTCACTCCAGATTTTCAACATTGCCATTTTACCACACATCCTTATGAGCAGTGCAGCTGTCATTTTTCACATCTTGCCCAAAACGTGTTTCCACCCATGTAGCGCACAATGGCACAGTCGGTGTGCGAACTCAGTGTATGGGACACATTAAGAAAATCACAGTGTCACTGTTCATGAGCAGAGATCTTAAAATGGCTATGTTGAAAATTTGGTGAAAAAATTCCTACAAATAACTGTTTTATGAGCGTGCATTGTGCAGTTCCTACGCACGCTTGTAAGTTTGCGAATTTCCAATATTTTCACTCCAGATTTTCAACATTGCCATTTTACCACACCTCCTTATGAGCAGTACAGCTGTCATTTTTCACATCCTGCCCAAAACGTGTTTCCGCCCATGTAGTGCACAATGGTGCAGTCGGTGTGCGAAATCAATGTATGGGACACAGTAAGAAAATCACAGTGACACTGTTCATTAGCAGAGGTTTTAAAATGGCAATGTTGAAAATTTGGTGAAAAAATTCCTAAAAATGACTGTTTTATGAGCATGCATTGCACAGTTCACACGCACGCTCGTAGGTTTGCGAATTTTCAATATTTCCACTCCAGATTTTCAACATTGCCATTTTACCACAGTTCCTCATGAGCAGTACAGCTGTCATTTTTCACATCCTGCCCAAAACGTGTTTCCGCCCATGTAGCGCACAATGGTGCAGTCGGTGTGCGAAATCAATGTATGGGACACATTAAGAAAATCACAGTGACACTGATCATGAGCAGAGGTCTTAAAATGGCTGTGTTGAAAATTTGGTGAAAAATTCTAAAAATGACTGTTTTATGAGTCTGTGTTGCGCAGTTCCTACGCACGCTCGTAAGTTTGCGAATTTTCAATATTTTCACTCCAGATTTTCAACATTGCCATTTTACCACACCTCTTCATGAGCAGTACAGCTGTCATTTTTCACATCCTGCCCAAAACATGTTTCCACCCATGTAGTGCACAATGGCGCAGTCGGTGTGCAAAATCAATGTATGGGACACAGTAAGACAATCACAGTGACACTGTTCATTAGCAGAGGTTTTAAAACGCCAATGTTGAAAATTTGGTGAAAAATTCCAACAATGACGTTTTACTTTAGCTGCGGCGCTGTACAGTTCCCACGACACTTGGTGGTTTGTGAATTTTCAATATTTCCACCCAGATTTTCAACATTGCCATTTTACCACACTTCCTTATGAGCAGTACAGCTGTCATTTTTCACATCCTGCCCAAAACGTGTTTCCGCCTATGTAGCGCACAGTGGGGGTAACAAAAAGGTCATGCTGAAAATTTATTGTGCAAATACCAGCAATCGCACAGGGCATTAGGGTAAAGCACCATACATGCCAAACACCACTGCAAATACCTGCAAGTGAACGTTCGGCATTGACAAATGCTTGTTAACAACTGGCACGAGGAGAGGCATCTGACAAAGGGATTGACTGAAATTGCTTTGATTGGCAACAATTTCCATTAGCAGTGCTACGCTCTCCCACCACTATGCTCAAGATAACAGAAAAAAAAATGACAGGAGATTCCCTAGCATTTGCAAAATGGATTGGCAAAGACCAGAACAATGTTATACCATATGAAATGGTTATCATGGTATGGAAAACAGAGCAATACTGATAACACCAGCTTTTCATAATGTAGTAATATTTCATACTAGTATACTGTGACATTCCCTACTCATGGACAGTACTGTCTCTTTGCAGAATAGCACATCTGGGGCCTGGGATGTCACCAAGGATTGGCATTCTCCTGTTCCTCATTCTCCAGGACATCTTCTATTAGGTTTATGATGTGAGCCACTTTTTTAGTAGTTGTGGGTTCTGGCACTGGGTTTGCCTGGGCTAAGACCTGCTTTTTATAGTCCCTGTCTTGCACAGTGCTAAGTCATGTGAAATGGCATTAGCTCAGTGCTAATTCATTAGTTATCACACTGTGTTGCATGTTCACATCAAGTTCCCGTTTTTTCTGCACTGAATACATAAGCAATAAGACATGATAGGGTGTATATTAGACAGTTCTTATGCATGGCTAGGGGGTGTAGTGAGGCATGAGGCTGCAGGCTGAGTGCATTCAGTCCGTTAGCTGTGCATTACAATTGTCTAATGCACATCCCTGGAGTGGCTTATTGTGCTTATAAAATGAGTCTGTGTCTTCTAAAAGGGGTTTCTAGTTTTAGCCGTGCATTAGACATGTCTAATGCACAGCTAACAACCAATCAAATTGCTTGAAAAACTTTGCCCATTTTAAAACTATGTTAGCACACATGTGCTATTGCCTTTGGTTGAGGCAGTACTAATGGCTGAATGTTGCAATTCTAGCCAATTGGCCATTGGTGCTAGTGCAAACCCAGTTCAGGTAGCACAAACCTTTTGAATATGGGGCCCATGGTAAGGAATCTGAATCCATGGCTCCTTTCATCTTCCTAGGTTGCAGCACTGAAAAATCCAACTTTCAAAGCAATAGAATTTATTCTGTCATCTGGGCATCACAATTTCCTGGGATGGATCTGCAAACTGTTGCATCACCATTAGGGGTTCTTCATGTTAGTCTTCTGAATCCAAACCAGTGGTTCAGTATGTTAGTCTCTTGCATCAGCACCAGTGGAACAGCTTCTCATCTTCTTCTGCCGTTTCATATATTCATCTAAGTTTCAGTTGTTCTTCCTCTTTCTGGCTGTGATAGTCTGGTACACAAGGTTTAATGATGGTTAAAGTCAGACCCCCCTGCACCCATTTTATGTTTCTAAATTTCTGACCAATAGCTGAATATGTCTGTTATATTAATGAGAATTACTTCATCCCTTCATGTGATGCTGGATGATGGTGGGTGGCACCCATTGAGAAAGACTGAACTTCTGCTTCTATTAAGTTGCAATAAACAAAATAACATTACAAAAACACTCATGAAAGGTACAGTCTCATTTCAGTCAAATTAATAGAGTTTCCAGGTGATATAAATTATATCCCTCTATGGTTAATATTTTAGGAGAGAAGCATTTGCCTTTATAATTAACTTTTTGAAGGTCTTATAGACTTCACTTATATATCCTCTAATAGCTAAAATGTCCTTAGGAGTGGGAACAAAACAGGTGATTATAATATTTGACATTCTTTTATAAACTGCAACAGTTTCTCAAAGAATCCTTCACTGCCTTTTCTCTTAAATGTCTATCAATCCAGAGCTTCATTAATAGCTTTGCTCAAGGCCTCTTCATTTAAAAGGCTTAGGCTGATGCATTCTGTTTATTTGACATTATCTTCATGGGAGTCTCCATGACAGACATCATGGAGAAAAAGAAGTCCATGAACTGAGTATTGTTTTCTTACATTTAGTCTTCTGGAAATGTTAAGCCTTTCATTCCTTATTCACATAGGCATAATATGTCCATATGTGTCTTAGACTGAGTTCTTCTCCTGTGGTATGTGTCTGTATAATCTCCACTTCTGCATATGAATTGCAACTTCAAACCATTATTATGTTTATTATGCATTCCTTAATCTTAATATACTCTGATAAGTTATTATAACAACATATAAAAACCTGAGTATTATGTCAACCTAATTAATTATAATTAAATATGTTGAGTGCAACGAAAAATGTTTTTTCAAAAAAGCTCATTTCAGCTAATATTAAGAAAAATATTAGCATACCTGTCAAATTTGCTTGTCTTGGTGCCTCTATGCTGTGCACGGTGTGACTTTTTCTGTTTTTTTTTTTTTTTTATCCTAACTCGTGCCAGGTCTACAATGCTATTTCTATGCAGAATGTGGCAGCCATCATTTTTTTTCCTGAAAAAAAATTATATTAAAATATTTATGAAATCCTCAAATGTTGGTGGAATTTGAAAATTGTATCACTACATAAAACTAGAAGATGCCTGGAATCTTTTATACTGAAAAAAGATAGGGTCATATTTTTTTACCAGATTTCATTGCACTTATGCTTTAAAGTAATTTTTCCTTCAGCACTATCAGAACAGACCACTGTGAAACCCAACTGGTCACTTGTTTCCATGCTGATTAGTTACTGTTTATTATGACTCCTTGTCTGCTATTCTGCAACTAATTTGGAATCCATTGTATCACACCCAGAGTTACACAGTGGTAGCTATCCTAATAGAATTTGATGGCAGACAAGGACCGCTTGGCCCACCTAGTCTGCCCATTTCCCTACCTAACAGATAAGCTGCAGATCCTAGTTAACCAACAGCCTACTTCCTCCTACCCCCCACTAGAATTGCCTTATGTCTGTCCCATGCATTCTTGAATTCCTCCACTGTTTTTGACTCTATGACCTCCTCTGGAAGGCTGTTCCATGTATCCACAACCCTCTCTGTGAAGAAATACTTCCTCACATTACCTCTGAACCATCCCCCCTCTATCTTCAAATTGTGCCCCTGTGTTTTTGCACATCTCTTTTTCTGAAAGATGCTACTGTCTTGGACTTTGTTGATTCCCTTGAAGTATTTGAAAGTTTCTATCATGTCCCCCCTCTCCCTCCTTTCCTCGAGGCTATACATCTTTAGCTCCTTTAGTCTCTCTTCATATGTTTTCTGATGCAGACCCTACATCATTTTGGTTGCCCTCCTCTGGACAGCCCCCACCCTGTCTATGTCTTTGCGGAGATGGGGTCTCCAGAACTGTACACAGTACTCCAGATGTGGTCTTACCAACTGTCAGTACAGAGGGCCAACAACTTCTTGTTTTCTACTGGTGATGCCTCTCCCTATGCATCCCAGTATCCCCCCAGCCCTCCTTACTGCCTTCTCACATTGCTGGCCTACCTTTAGGTCATCTGATATGACTACCCAAAGGTCCCTTTCCATTTTTTGTTTTTGTCAGTATCTCACCCCCCATTGTGTACTCTTCCCCTGGGTTTTTGCTTCCCAGGTGCATTACTTTGCACTTCTTTGCATTGAATCTAAGCTGTCATACGTTTGACCATTCCTCCAACCTTGCCAAGTCCCTTTTCATCCTTTCCACTCCACCTTGTGTATCAACCCTGTTGCAGATCTTTGTGTCATCTGCAAAGAGACATACTTTCCCTTATAGTCCCTCTGCAATGTCACTTATAAAGACATTAAAAAGGACCAGCCCCAGTACTGAACCCTATGGTACCCCACTAGTAACCCTCCTTTCTTCACTGTGGACTCCATTTACTATTACCCACTATGTCCTGTTGTTCAACCAGTGTTTTACCTAGGCTACCACCCTAGGACCCACTCACAGGCTGGCTAATTTGTTTATTAATCTTTTGTATGGGACTGTGTCAAATGCCTTGCTAAAGTCTAGGTAGGCCATGTCCACAGCCCCTCCCTGGTCTACTGCTTTGGTCACCCAGTCAAAGAAATCAATTAGATTTGTCTGACATGACCTTCCCATTGTGAATCCATGCTGCCTGGGGTCCTGTGCCCCACTGGCCTCTAGATACTTAACAATTCTTTCCTTCAGAAGTGATTCCATCATTTTCCCTACCACTGAGGTCAAACTGACAGGTCTGTACTTTCCTGCCTCTGTCTTGCTCTCACCTTTGTGAAGGGGAATCACACCCACCCTCCTCCAGTCCTTAGGTACCACCCCATCCTCCCATGATTTATTAAAAAGGGTAGTCAGTGGTGTTACTTGTTCTTCCCTTAGTACTTTTAAAATTCTGGGGTGAATCCCATCAGGCCCCATTGCTTTATCTACCTTCAGTTTTAAGAATTCTTTCAGAACCCTTTCTTCTGTGAAAGGACTAATATCAACCCCCCTATCCAGAGTGCTTCTATTGACCGGATTAGGTATTTCCCACTGCTTGTCCATTGTGAATACTGAGTAGAAGTATTCATTCAGTATCCCTGCTTTTTCACTGTTGCTCTTTGCCCAACCACCTTCATCTTTGTTCAGCCTCAGTATCCCAGCCTTAGTCTTTGTTTGCTCCCTAATGTACCTATAAAAGGTTTTATCCCCCTTCTTAACCAAGTTGGCTATCTTTTCCTCAGTTTGGGATTTTGCTATTCTGACTGCCTTACCCACTTCCTTCTGCTTTAACTGGTACAGTTCTCAGTCCTGCTCCTTCTGTGTTTCCTTATACTTCCTGAATGCTATCTTTTTTCCCTTACTTTCCCCATCACTTCTTTTCAGAACCACAGTGGTTTTTCTTTCATTTTGATTTGTTTATTTGCATCACACAAAGACTTGTTGCCTCTGTGATGGTGGTTTTGATGTTTCCCCATTGTTGCTCCACCCCACCTTCTTGCCTGTTTGCTAGTGCTTTTCTGAGGCACTCTCCCATTTTGTCAAAATCAGCCCTCCTGAAGTCCAGTACTTTCACTTTTGTGTGGCTTGACTCTACGGCTATGTTTATTGTGAACCACACTGTTTGGTGGTCGCTTGTTCCCAGATGGCTACCCACTTCAAAATCAGAGATCCTCTCTCCATCCCCATTTGAGAGTACCAGATCTAAGATTGGTCTCTCCTGAGTGGGTTTGCATGCCCCCTTAGGTCATCAAGAATGGCCCTGTTCTTGGATGTGGCTGCAGCAAAGGTGCTCCAGTCAACATCTGATATATTCAGGCACCTCATCAGTAATATCTCCCCTTTCTTTGCCATCCCAAGGATGCCTTCTATCATTTTCTTGTCCATTTCCTCCCTCTGAGATGAGGGTCTGTATACAACCCCTGTGAGGATTGTGAAACCATTTCCAGTCTTCAGGGTGACCTACAGTGCCTCCTCTCCTCCCAGTTTACACTTTAGTTCTGTTTATTTTTAGTTCTGTTAATTTTCTACATTACCACAGAAATGTTTACCACATTATGATACTGCAGTGCAGCACTTCCCCCTTACAATAGTATAATTCAAGATTCCACATAAGCTGTAGTGTCACTGTATAATAAGGTAAAACATCAGCTAATGTGGCACATTGAATTATATAGCCATAAGGGGGGAATGCTGCATTTGCTGCATTTTAGGTAATGCCTTAATGTGGTAAACTGTTCAGTGGGAAAGTGAACAATTAGGATGGCTAACACTGTATCTTTGGCACTTCTGCATCATGATGCAACACTTTTTACAGGGACCAAACACTTCGCATGTCCAAGCTGTTGCAAGCCACATGGCCTGCAACAGCCAATCAGTGATGCTGGAGAGTGAGGACTCCTCATGCTGCACATATTTATGTCTTTTCTCTTCTCTTCTCTCTCTCTCTCTCTCTCTGTCTCTCTCTCATAGGTGAAAGGCCTGACTACTGAAGGAGCTAATTTTAACACCAAGAATTACAACTAACTGCATTTGAGTACACTGTGACAGTGGCATCAGGACATCTTTAATCAGGATGGAGACTGATTCTGGGAACTGCTGTACCTTTTATCAGATGACCCACAGCCTAATACAGTGTCAATGCACTTTCATTGGGTTGCCTAAACCCTCAAAATGACTACAGAATCCAAAACAGAATGATAATGCACTCAGAGGGAAAATACCATTCGTAGGTACATCATCAAGAATTCTCTACAGACACACCACCGACACTGACTCAGACATATGTAAAGCAGAACAATTTTATTGCTCAATGCAGCTGAAAAAATGTGTAGTCAGAGCAAAAAAAGTAGGTGATATCAAAGACAGTAGATGCATGTGTAATGCAGCATGTGCAAACACAGTCGAAAAGGCCTCCCACCTAGTGCTGATGATTAAACCCTCCCCCCCAACACTTTGCTCTAAGGAGCTTTGTCAGAGGCATGTCACTCTTTAGAGTTAAGTGCAGGGGCAGGGTTTGAGCTGCAACACCAGGTGGGAGGTCTTTCTACTTGACTTTAGGGTATATCCCTGTATTTGCAGATGCTTTTAAATGTATCTACTGACTTTTATATCACCTACTTTCTTGCTTTGTTCACACTTTTTTTCAGATGCATTGAGCAATAAAATTGTTACAGTTTGCATATGTCTGAGTCACAGTGGGTTGTATACCTATTTAAGATGCTGGACTGGTTCTTTGAGATATAGTGAATATTCTATACAGGGGATAAAACTGTTAGGTGCAGACAAGCAAATATCTGTTCTGTCCCTGTATTCATTAAGGATGAGCATATGCTGATTTTGCATTCCGTGAATGTGCCAAAAGCTGAGATGTTGGTCACCAGCAAAACTGGTCTGAAGGAACTCAATTTCCCTCATACACTTTGGCACTTCAGTGTCATGGTGCATACATTTTCTCAGGGAGCACACACTGAGCATGTACAAATTGTTTGTAAGCCTCATGGCATGTGGCAGCCAATGTAGATCTAGAACTATTTGTGCTGTGCATGTCTCAGTGTCATTTTCAGATCTGTCTCACAGAGGATGGATCTGTAGTGGCTGAAGTCACTCCTTTCATGTGAAAAAGAGTGACATCTGCACAGATAAAGATGAGGGTCTGTTAGTGCATGGGTGACATAATGGGCATGTATGTGTGGGGTGTCTGCCACCCTGTTATGTAGAAACAATGTACGCAGGTGAAGGAAAGGTGCAGGAAAAGGTTTCAACTTGCCAGTTCCACCAAGAAACACTTGGGTAAGAGGGAGTGGTGGTTGTAGTAGTTGGGGAGGAGCTATGCCTGAGAGAAGGACTAGGGCTGAGCAGGTGATAGAATGGTCAAAGAACCATGGTTCATTAGTCCCCAGAAGTCCACTGGGTCCTCTCCCATTGCAAGCAAATATCCCAGCTGGTTGTTTAGTTCATATGGTGATAAAACCAGCCTGAGCAATCTAGAAACACACCAACGTCATGCTCAAGTACCTCCAGTTCAAGAGACAAATCCAGTGGTCACTGGCCTCAATTTCTACTTCATTTAAAATGAAGGAAGAATGGCAGATCAAGACTGCCTAGTTTATTCACAGATAATATGAAAATATGTGGAAGGGTAGACACAGAGGAGCAAATAAAGTAAATGAGAAGTGACCTAGGAAAATTGTAAAAATGAGAGACTGGCAGCACAAATTCAAAGTAAAGAAATGCAAAGCCAGGCATACTGGAAAAAAAAAAGAGTACTGGATAGCACAGTCGGCATAAACTGTATTTGCCACCTGCATTCAGCTGTATCAGTACTGGCATTACCAGCAGAATGCAGGAAGTGATCCTGCTTCTGTATAGGCCACTGGTGAGGCTGCACCTGGAGTACAGAGTACAGTTTTGGAGCAATCATCTCATAAAAGACCATGATGAATTGGAAATAATACAGAGAAGGGCCACCAAAATGGTTCAGGGACCACAGGGAAAGTTATAGGAGAAGTGACCGAGCAACCAAAACATGTACTCACTTGAGACGAGACGAGAGAGGGGAGATATAATTGAAACTTTCAAATATCTCAAAGGATTAGCTGTGAAGACTGCAATGCACTGTTCAGATATACAGTAACAAGGGGTCATGTACCAGGCGCCATGACTAGAAACTGAGTGAGGTTCAGCAGGGATATCAAAACATTTTATTTTACAGAAAGGGTGATGGACCTGTGGCATAGTCTGCCAGCCAAAGTGATTGGCAACAAAAATGTAAATGGTTTCAAACATGGCTGGGAAAGAATGAAAGGTATAGTGGTTACTCAGGGCAGTAGCAGTAGGGAGGAGAACAGATGGTGGATAGTAAGGGCTAGTACATTGTATGGCAATAAGTGTCAAGGTTTGATAGGGAACTATGGGCAGACTGGATGAGCACTTGGTCTTTTTTCTGGCATCATTGTCTATGTGCCTGTGTTTCTGTGTGAGAAATTTCACCACAGACACACATTCAGTTTCTAGAACATGCCTAGTGTTCAGCAAATTAATTAAATACTGCATGTTGTTTTCAGAATAGATCTTGCTGTATTCAGTGGATACCTGCTTACTTCTGGTTTCCTTTTCGGTCACAACACAGGTGACCTATATTGCCACAATCAGCCTTTGGTATCTGCATCTCCTTACAATCTTTTTTTTTCTTTCAAAATAATTTTATTGAATTTTCCATACAATACAACATAACCGACAGTTCATCCATAACCAATACCAAAAAAAATGAAAATACAGACAGTAAAATGCTTTGCTATTTTGTGAGTGTCTGGAGAAATGGCTCCTTGTTTGCACCTAAATCGTTAAGGAAATAAGCGTGTGTGTGTGTGGGGGGGGGGGGGATGAAACAGACATATACTGACAACAAAATCAGTTCAAAAGAAGAAAAGAAAAACAATCAGAGATGGGTCTAATAAAACACTTCTATCACACTGCAACATACTACTGATTTCCTAAGGGAGTCCTACTATTTTATTGACTATCTTTGGAGTACACTTACTTCTTGTGTGTGTGGGGTATTTAGAGCAGTGAGTTATTGCCAAGGGGTGGTTTCCAGGAGCAATTGCCCCCACTGGGGTCATCTCTCTGATTATTACCATAATGCTGCCAAGTGATCTAGGACTGGTGTTCCCTCCTTCTCTTTCAAGTAGTTGAAGAAGGGATGCTAGTATCCATGTATTTTCTCTGTAGTGCAGCATAGTTTGGCCTTGAGTCATTCCATTTCTAATATCCACTAAACATTGCTAATTCACATCTTCACACTGGGGGCTGAGGTTTGTAACCATTTTTCGGTAATTGCCTTAGAGGTTGCTACCACTTGTACCTGTAAGAGATACCGTTTCCCTTTCACCTTGACCTCTCTGGGGGTCAAGCCCCACACTACCGATTTTAGCCCATCAACAGATGGTATGCCTAGGATGGCAGCTATCACTATTGTGACCTCTCTGCAGTATCTTTTTGGCTTAGGGCAGCTCCAGAAGACATGTTTGTGATGTGCTTGTCCATTGCAATTCCTGCAGCATCTGTTCAAGTGAGTGGCTCCAAAGTGGGCTGTCATTGTAAGGGTTCTAAAGAACTTAGTGACCACCTTCCACCTGTCTTTTCTCCAGGTTGAAGATGCTGTAGTTTTCAGAATGCCTGCTTAACGGCAGTCTTCCTGCTTTTCTCATATAGATATATTCATTTCTCTCTCTAAAACTTTCTTTGTATTCTTTCTGTGTCCTCTGTTATGTAAGTTACATTCCTTATACAGTTGGGAGATCAGGTATCTCACACCTTTGCTTCCTATCATCGCTTCCATGAGAGTTCGGATAGCTCCTGTCTCAGTAGGCAGTTGTGACCTTCATTGCTCTGTAGCTATTCATTTATTTATTGAAATGTTTCACCAGGAAGGGCACACTGAACAATAAATTGCTCATCTCACTGTGCGTCCTGGGGGAGAGGGTATCCGGAATACATATTAACATAGTGTAAATTGCACAATACATAGATTACAAGTAGGAATGACAAGTGAACAGTTTGCAGTAACATCGTCGGCTATGAAGTTCTTAATTTGGAGGTAGCTGTAGAAGTCCCTTTGGGGAGTACAAATTCCATCTGGAGCTGCTGAAATGATTTTGGTTGCCCATTTAATAAAAGGTTTCCCAGTTTGCCAAGTCCCTTTACCTGCCAGTGCCTATAGGCTGGGTCAACCTGGCCTGAGAAGAAACCCATGTTATCTCTTAAAGACATGCAGCCACTAAATCTGATCATCCCTGCTTGTGGTTGCTTCTTTCCAGGTTTTTGGTAGAGTTTTAGCCCATGGATTTTTTTATTTGTTTAAGATGTCTTTCATGTAGAGGACTGAACAACAGGTCTGTGAGAGTGCCTTCTTATTTATTTTTATTTATTTATGTTTGCTTAACCAAGAAGGTGGACTGGATCAAAAAGTTACATTTTCAGCCATGCCTGGGGAAAGGGTCCAACAATGGGAATAAAAACATTACATAAAAAATGCAGTTGATAATATAAAACAAATCTGCCAAATTCACAATTACATTTAGAGACTGATTATAAATTCTTTCTAAGATTTTGTTTAAACTGTGGATATTTTACAGACAAATCAGTATCCTGTTGTACTTGCTGATGGTCCATAAAAAGAAAAGGATCTCTCAGCCAACTTTGTTTTTATAAGGTTCTCATTAAACTTTTTTGTTGATGTATTTCATAGAGACAATTTTGGAAGCATGACTAATTTTTTTCACTTCACATACCTGGCAAATTTGATATAAATACTGTAAAGCAATTTAAAATCAGGCCAGCTTTATTTAGCACTGACCAGGATTCAGTAGTGTTTCATGCCTGCCTATTTTCATGCAAATACTATACAAGGAGATACTGTAGTGTGAGCTGTCAGTTTTGCTCTTCCATGCAATAAGCTCTGAAAGTAAGGCAGCCCAGTGGTTGCAGGCAAGTTTCCTGGAATTGTGTGAATGAAGGAATGACATGATCTGTGGCATTGATGAAGCTGGAATTAACACAGCACACTGAGATAGCACCTGAATGAAGCCCCATAGTGTTCCAGTGTCAGATTTCAATGAATAATGGCACCCGAAACACCAATAAGTGTAACTGCAATTGTCAGTGAAAAGTACCCTTTTGATATGCACCAGGTTTAATGCTTGTCATCTCTTTGGCAGGTTCCATGGCAAATGACGGAATGCTGAAACACTGAATGGAATGCTGAATGATGACCAAATGCTTTTCTTTTAACATGACTTTACATAAATAACTTTTGTACAATTTAGTTATTCATGATCCACTAGAGTTGATAAACTCGAGATGAGTGATTTTTTTTAACTGATGTTAATAAACTCTGCTGTTCATATTCCATTGTTTGTAATAGTTTCAATTTTCCTCAATATTAGCAATTGGTTCATTTTAGTTGCTGTTACGGCTGCAGTGGGCATAGCCCTGTTGACAACTTACGAGCACAGTAGAGTAAAAGGGAGCTTATCGGTTACCAGTAAGTCTTTTAAGTAGTGGAGGTGGACAGCAATCACTGTGCATCCCCTGCACTACTTTGTCAGCCAGCAGATGTGATGTCTGTCCACCTCCATGTCCATTTGGAATCTGGTAAGCTCCCTCTTTCTACCATCATAGCAACATGTCAGTCTGCCGGCAGGTGGAACACGACACAGTCTGCTGTGACTTGTTTTAATTCCTCAGGGCTCTGTATATATTTTTTTCCAAGTCACCCTTCCAGCCTTCTTCTCTGTTTATCTAGCACCAAGCAGGGTATTGAGTATGGAGGTATCTTCACACACACACACCCTTTTGCTGTCTGGCTCTGTGATTGGCTGAAATCTGCCAGAAGATGTTTTTGTGATTGGCCAGCTAGGTCTGTGTCCCCTTGGTTATGGTCCCCCTTTCAGGTTCAACTGACACAAACAACTGGGATGATGGAATCCTGAGAATTGGTTAGAGTGAAGCAGGACATTGACTATGCTGTGACGGTAAAGACATGGAGCCCGACACTTAGGTGGGAGAGGGGCTGCTCATTGCCAGAACTGCTGTGAAAGCAAGACTGATGCATTTAGGTCCTCCAGCAAGGTCTGTGTCCCCTTGGTTACAGTCTCTCTCTCAGGTCCAACTGACACAAATGACTGGGATGATGGCCTCCCGAGTGCTGGCTGGAGTGAAGCAAGTCATTGACTACACGGTGAAGGTAAGGACATGGAGCCTGAAAGTTAGGTGGAGGAGGGGCCGCTCATTGCCAGTGCTGCCAAGAAAGCAGGACTGACATATTCAGGTCCTGCCTGTTCTGCCCCATATCTCATGGACTGATATGACCTTCAGTTCAGATTGCTTGCCACCAGGGCAAGCCATCTGGCAGTGCAGAGAAACCTTATTTAACTGGCATTTAGTGTCCACATGAGACAAAAATAAAAGAAGTATCAACTGTCCCTCATTATGTGGGGCAGTCATAATTGGTGTGTCAACTGCACATAGAAACCCCGATGATGAAATTCCTCACAGCGACAATCTTGACAGGTTTTGTGATTGCTGCTGTGAGGGATCCGAGGGCAAAAATTTGCCCTTTCATCGTGTTTTGTCTCCACCTCTCCAAATCAACTCCCACTCGGAGTTGATAATCTTTAGTAGGGGGGCATGGCAGGTTTCGGGGGCTCAGCCCCCCTGAGTTCCGGTGCTGACGTCTGTGACACACACCCCCCTGAAAAAAATGAACTTGAGTCTGGCAATCATGGCAATGGAACTGGTGTTAAGCATAAAAAAAAAGAAAAACAAGCAAGGCAGCACACACAGGCTACATGCTGAAAGGTCAGGGACAGGCCAGGATACAAATAGCATCCCAAGCACCCATGCCAGTCTGCCCCTGCCTCCCCCCCCCATTTTAAGGCTATATTGATTCTAGTTTAACAAAAAAAAACTGTTGTGCTTTTTATGTGGCGCATTGCCTTGTCAATGACCAATTTACTTTGGCTGCTGTGGACTCAGCCACTCTCTGTAAAACATCAGTGCTTTTGTTTTTTATTGTATTATTTTTGAAGAGGACTTCCATTTCTTTTTCTTTACTTCAGCCTAATGAACGATTGCACTCCTGCTATTCGCCATTTTCAGCAGTTGGGCATGCACTTCTTCTCCAGTTGGTTTTTCATGCACCAGTGTGTACACACAGAGTGCATATAATATTTGATGCAACTGCATGAGAGTGCACGCAAGTTGCGTAGTGAACACACACAAGTGTGCATTTTACGCTCACTCCCATTTTTTGTATTACACAATTGTGTTACCCTCATGCATGCACACTGGACTCCAGTAGCCATCTTGGACATGGTGAACAGTGCCATGTTCCACCGTGACCTTGGCTACAGTCATACCGGCTCTGGACAGATTTTGTTTTGTTCAGTGACTATAGTGAAAAGAAACTGATGCCTAAATTATGCTGTTACATAGTACTTTCTGTGCAAAGCTCTCAACTGTCTCGTGAATCCTCACTTGCGGTGCCAGGACCTTAGTACATGCATATAATTCACAATGCTGAGTCTGTTTAGAACATATATTTTTATATGCAAGAACATATCTTGACAGTACAGTATATTTTCTGGAGCTTGATATAATAAATTGAATCTTACTCTAAAGCAGGAAGTAAAACCTGTTTTGCAATGGTTTTTTTAACTTCTTTTGTTAAGTTGTTTTGGCTTCTGTAAAGAAATCTTAAACTTAATATTTACTTTTCCAGTTACCAGTACTTTATTTACATGATCTTGCAAGGTGACTGACTGGTATAGGGTTATACCTAGATAATTAAAATTCTCTGCTATTTCAAGTGGTTCATTTTCAGACCCAACAACATGTAATTTTTGTCCGTAGATATTTAATCTTTGACGATTTACAAAAGTCATCACCTTAGTTTTTTCCTCGCTAAACAAAAGTCTATTTCTGTAGAACCAATATTGCAGCTTGCTACAAGTGCCCTGCAGGTGTTTCTCTAGGTCCGCTCCTGCTTTCCCAGCACAATATGATGCTGTTTCACCTGCATACATAATTATAGATACATCCTTACATACTGTTGGTAAATCATTTATGCACGTTGAAAATGAGAGCAGACCCAGAATGGAACCCTGAGGGACACCCAGACTAATTTTTTGTGGCTCAGATTTAACTGTACCTGTTTTAGTTATTTGTATCCTGTTTGACAAATAATCTTGAGACCATTGTGCAGTATAATCACTCGCTTCATGGTTTTAAGCATTCTTATTAGCACAGTATGATCTACTAGATTGAAGGCCTTAGTCAGGTAGATGAAGATAGCCTCTGTCAGCAATTCATTTTCTATAATGCTATAAATATCTTCCATGAACCTGACAAAAGTCATCATCATTCTGTAAATATATAGGTTTGAGTACCACAAAAGTGAGAGACTAGAACATATCATTAGTAAAACATCTAATGATTCCAATGGAAAATGTAAGTGTAACTTAGACTCAGATAATATAGTACATCTATTAATCCCATATCCCCTCTATGAAAAGTTGAGAAATAAAATATTAGGGCAAACTCTGGGTCAAATAGAAGGTAACCCCCAGCTGATGACACATAATCTCTTGAATTCAGAGTCGACCAAAACTCTGGAAAAAGTAATATAATTCCTCAAGGTCATTGACACACAAAGATTACACATCAAATAAAAACCTAAATAAAGCATAAAGAAATGTAGACTATGAATCTAGATACAAAACAACAATATGAACATAATAAGAGTGAAACTAGAATAAGATATCTGACTATCTAGAAAGGTGAGAAGTGCAGAAAACTATTAAGCAAGTTCAATATGTAGAATATATAATGAATTATGTATATTTATGTTTTTAGTACACTAAATGATGTTTTTATCTATGTATTTTTGTAAGAGAAATAATTGCTTTAATTTTAACAACACAACTTTTTAAACAATAAACATTTTGATTTGATTTGTATCCTCTCATAAAACCATACTGATCTGTTGTTAGCAGCTTATTTTCTTCAACAACAACAAAAAAATGCCCTAGTGCTACTTTATCTAGTAGTTTTGATCAAATGGGAAGAACTGATGACCTATAATTTGTCATAACATTTCTGTATCCTGATTTAAAAATAGGGGTAACTACTGCAGTTTTCCAACATGAGGGAACAGTGTTAGAACATAATGACATATTAATCAAAAATTTTATTGGCTTTACAATGTAATATACCCCAAGCTTTAAGAGTTTTGGGTGCAGTCCATCGAACCTAGTTCACTTATTACCATTTATGTCCATCAGGAGTTTTACACACCCCTTTTTGTTTGTCTCATTAAATTTAATTTTGGTACAACCATATGTGTATTTACAGTGACCTCATCACATTTTTGGGCAGACTCACTTATTTTTTTCTGACAGCTTGACAGGTTAGTAAAACATTCATTTTTTTTTTACATTAATCTTGAAAAGGTTTCCAAAACAATTTTGGATTTGCTGCACTTTCCAACTATTTGTTTTTGCAATAGTCTTGTTTTGCTTTCTTAATGGCTATTTTAACCTGATTTCTTAAATGCCCATATTCATTAAAAGCTGAGTCTGACTTGCTTTTATACATAGATACATAGATACATAGACAGTGTTGGCAGATAAGGGCCTATGGCCCACCCAGTCTGCCCATTTGAGCTTGTAAGTTCAGTTTGTTTTCCTAGAAGTCTGTTGCCCCTTATCCCTGACCTCCAGAATTCCTTTATGTCTATCCCATGCATTCTTAAATCCCGTGATTGTTTCAGCCCCCACCACTTCCTCCGGCAGGGTGTTCCACTTGTCCACCACCCGTTCTGTGAAGAAATTCTTTCTCATGTTTCCTCTGAATCGCCCTCCCTCCAACTTCATCCCATGCCTCTAGTCCTGGAACATCGTTTTGCTTAAAATTGTGTTTTCCTGCACCCTGTTCCTCCCTGTAAGATACTTGTATGTCTCTATCATATCCCTCCTCTCCTCTCCTCCAGGAGTACATGTTCAGTTCCTTCACCTGTCTTCGTGAGGACTTGTGATGCAATCCATGCACCATCTTTGTTGCCCTCCTCTGAACCTTCTCTACCCTGTCTATGTCCTTCCGTAGGTATGGTCTCCAGAACTGTACACTGCACTCCAGGTGGGCCTCACTAGTGTCTTGTATAGCGGAATTATGACCTCCATTTTCCTGCTGGTGATGCCCCTGCCTATACATCCCAGCATCCTATTTGCTTTACCTGCTGCCTTGTCACACTGTTTCCTGTCTTGAGGTCATCAGAGATGACAACCCCAAGATCCCTTTCCTGCTTGGTGCATGCTATATCCTCACCCCAACTGATATATTGTGCCAGGTTTTGTGCCCCATATGCATTATCTTGCACTTCTTTGCATTGAATTTCAACTGCCAAACCCCTGACCATTCTTCAAGTTTCTGCAGGTCCCTTCTCATTCTGTCTACACCCTCTGGTGTGTCTACTCTGTTACAGAGCTTTGTGTCATCAGTGAACAGTGAAATTCTGCCTTCTAGGTCCTGCACAATGTCACTGATGAAGATGTTGAATAGGACCGGTCCCAGCACTGATTCCTGTGGTACTGCACTGGTCACTCTTCCCTCTGTGGAGTGACAGCCATTTACCACCACCCTCTGTGTCCTGCCACCCAGCCAGTTACCTACCCACCACACTACTGTCCTGCCCACACCCATATTCCTCAGTTTGTGTAATAGTCTTCTATGTGGCACAGTGTCAAAGGCCTTGCTGAAGTCCAGATAGGCCATGTCCACTGCCCTCCCTGATCCACCTACCTAGTCACCCAGTCAAAAAATTCAATGAGGTTGGTCTGACATGACCTCCCCCTGGTGAAACCATGCTGCCTTGGGTCCTGTAGTCCATTGACAACCAGATGTTCCACCAATCTCTCCTTCAGTGGTGCTTCCATGATCTTCCTACACCGAGGTGAGTCTGATTGGTCTGTAGTTCCTGCTTCCTCTTTGTTCCCACTTTTGTATATAAGGGGACTACATCTGCTGTCCTCCAGTCTTTGGTACCTCCTGTTTCCAGTGATCGGCTAAACAGGATAGCCAGAGGTACAGCCACCACCTCTCTTAGTTCTTTAAGGACCCTGGGATGCACCCCATCTGGCCCCATTGCTTTATCAACTCTTATTACTTCCAGTTCCTTCAGGACCCTTTCTGTGTAAAGGGACTTGTGTCCATTTCTGCACCATTCTCACCCTTGTACTCCTTCAGACCCATTACCCTCCTCTTCCTCAGTAAAGACTGAGCAGAAATACCTGTTCAAAATGTCAGCTTTACTGTTGTCATCCTCCACGGCCCCCATCCTCCCCTTCAGTCTCACTATCCCTCCCTTTGTCTTTCTTTTTTCACTTATGTACCTGTAAAAGGTTTTGTTCCCTCTACCCACTGATTTTGCAATGTGTTCTTCTGTCTGAGCTTTGGCTTCCCTTACTTGACCTCCTTGCCTCCCTTTGCTTCTCCTGGTACTTCTCCCTATCCCCTTCTGCCTGTGTCTTTTTGTATTGCCTGAATGCAATCTTTTTGGCTTTCACTTTCTTTGCTACCTCTTTGGAAAACCATAATGGTCTTCTCTTCCTTTTCCTCTTGCTAACCTGCTTAATGCATAATTCTGTTGTTCTTGTAATCCCATTTTAAATACTGCCCACTGTTCCTCAACCTCTGATTCCTGTCCCATTCCCTTAATGCCTCTTTCAAGTATCTCCCATTTTCCCAAAGTCTGCCCCTAAAATCCAGGATACGTGTTTTTGTGTGGTTTGGTTCTGCTTTTTCTGTGATTTCAAACCACAATGACTGGTGGTCACTGTTTCCCAGGTGCTCCCCCACTGTTACCTCCATCACACTGTCCCTGTTTGTGAGCACAAGGTCCAGTATTGCCTTCTGCCGAGTTGGTTCCGTGACCAGTTGCTTGAGGAAGGCACCCTGAAGGGAGTCCAGGATAAATCTGCTCCTAATTGATGCTGCTGCTGGGATGCTCCAGTCCACTTCTGGAATATTGAAGTCTCCAACCAGTACTACCTCATCCTTGTCTGCCATCCTTTGGATGGCTAGCATCAGCTCCCTATCTGTTTCTTCCTCCTGGGCTGGTGGTCTATAGACCACACCTGTGCGGATGGCTGTCCCCATTTTCCTTTCCAGCTTAACCCACAGTATCTCTCCCCCATTTTGTTCCTCCTGGATCTCTGTGGCCCTTATGTCATTTTTCACATACAGTGCCACTCCTCCTCCCTTCCTGCCTGCTCTGTCTCTTCTGAATATGTTGTAGCCAGGTATGGTCATCTCCCAGTCGTGGTTATCATTACACCAGGTTTCAGTGATGGCCACAATGTCCAGGTCTGACTGTACCATGACAGCCTCCAGATCTTCCATCTTGTTGCTAAGGCTCCTGGCATTTGCACACATGGCTTTCCATGATTTGACCTCCGAGACTGTTTCACTGTTCTACTCCAGCCCCTTCCTTGGTTGTCATTTATCCCTGGTTCTCCTTGCTGTCTGCCCTTCTGCTGAATTTTGCCCTTTTCTGCTTATCCACCTCTTGGGCACTAATCTCCATCTTTTGCACTGCTTGGAGATAGCCACTCCTCTGGTTCACTGGTTCCACTGCTAGCTGTAGGGGTGAGCAAGTAGGTACCCTCCTTGCTGGCCTGTCACCCCCTTTGCTAGTTTAAATGCTTGTCAATGTAGCATTTAAACTTATCATTGAGTGTTTGATTCTCCAGGATGGATGCAGGCCGTCAGGCTTGAACAAACCTCCATCCTCCAGGTGGGTCCCAGTCACCAATGAATCCAAACCCTTCTCACAGCACCAGTTCTTCAACCATGAGTTAAAGTTCCTGTGCATGCACTCTATGCTCTCCTTGCCTCTCACAGGTAGTACTTCTGAGAAAGTAACAGAAGTAGCTACTTGCTTGAGACCCTCCCAATTTCCTAAACTCTTCCTGAACTTCCTTTGGCTCCCCATTTGCCAGGTCATTAGTACCTAGGTGGATAATGACATTCAGCTCACCCTCCCGTCTTGCCTTCCCAGTGATCCCCAGGATCTTCCTTCCATCCCTCCATGCCATGGCACCTGGTAGGCACCTTACCTCCCTGTCCTCCCCCTCCTGTGTTCCTAGCTGGATCCCTCTTATGATGGAGTCCCCCACCAGGATTCACTTCCTCCTCCTCTGGGGTCCACTGCTTTCCCCGCTGAGGTCACCTCCTTAGCTAACCTCCACATCCTTTCCTTCCACTTCTCTGGGTACCTCTATTTGGTTGTCCTCATTTGCCAGTGTGGCATATGAGTTCTTGAGTGGAATAGGATCTGGGATGTGCCTCTGCCTAACTGCTCTAACCGTCCCTGAGCCCACTGTCATCCAAGTGCTCCTCGTTCTTGGCATCCTTTGAGGCAGTGGCATTGGACTGGGTGGTCCCTGGATAGGGGTGATGGTACTCCTGACCCAGTTTACTTCTGCTCTGAGTCTGGCTACCTCATCCCGCAGTCCAGAGAGATGCATGCAGATAGGGCAGCACCTCAGTGTCCAGAAGGTCTGCCTGAATATGGCTGCCCCACAGCCACTGCATTGCACCACTCCCCACATTATACTGCAATTCCACTACTTGTCTGCTACTGAAGCTCTCCTAGTTCCATTTTTATTAATTTGCTGTACCTTTTCCAGAATTGATCTCTTGATCGCATCATCTTAAGTAGATTAGTGTTTATCCAATGGCTAGCATTATTCCTCATCCTTCACCGTCTTAAAAGAGTATTTTTATTTACAAAATTGTCAAATGTGTTTTTAGAAAACATTTTAACTGCTTCATCAATTGACTTAGACATATATATTTCAGACCAATCAACATTTCCTAAATCATTAATGAAATCCTGCTCATTTACATTTTTAAAATACCTGCCTTCATGAATTTGTACTTTAGGCATACTGTTTTTTTTTCTTCTTTTTCTAATATCAAACATAGGGCAATGATGTGATAAACTGTTTGAAAAAACAACTGCACAAGTTTTCATATTGGGCCTATTTGTTAGTATCCAATCAATTAAATACCTACCTTTCTTATTATTATTATTATGTCTGGTATAATCACTAATTAACTGTACAATGTTATATTCAGACAGTATACTATGGTCTTTGTTATATTTCCCTAAAACCAACTAATCTAAGTTTAAATCACCTAATATAATATGCTCTTTGTTTCCTTTGTGAACTGCCATTAGTGTATCCAATATATACAAGTTTGCCTTTGCATTTTTGGAGACAGCTACATACAGGAGTCATATAAAGAAGTATCTAATATACCTCCAATCTTTATTTTCAAAGTTAATTATAAAATGGGTAAGAGCAATACTGTACTGTGATTGGTGGAATTAAGTCACATGACTGTGCTGTTATCCCAGCACAACAGCACAGGACAGAAATGTGTAACTCTCTGAACCTCATTACTTGCTCCTAAAATGAAAAAAAAATCAGGGAAGCCATTTTATAATCACAATAAGGCATTCCATGGTGTGTGTAATTGAGGGATAATGGCACTTCTTGGGTGTGTAAAGCTGTCAGCTTTGCCTTGGGCTTCACTTCCCAATGTATGCCGTTATCCCACGATAACACATACCCTGTCATGCCTTATTGCTTAAATAATCAGTAATACCTTTAAAATTCCAGGCTTCAACCAATTCACAGTTAAAACATTTCTTTATATACAGTAAATCAAGACTCCACCAGCCTTACCTTTTACTATATCTGATCTATAAATATTGTACCAATTGATACAGATGTGTTCATTTGGGGTGCTCTGTTTTAGCCATAATTCACTAAGGGCCAGCATGTCATACTTTTCCATATTTATCCAGGCAGTAACTTTGTCCATGTGTGCTAAAACGCTCCTAACATTCAGGTGACATCACTTCAATAAAATGCTCCTAACATTCAGGTGACATCACTTCAAACCCTTACAATTTTTTGAAATTAAAAGATTCAGTTGGCACATGGTTTCTTACTATATCACCCAAAAAGCAGCATATCCAGCATGAAGAAATCTTCTTTCAGTCCTGTAATGCATGCAAACTCTCCTGCTGGCTTTCCCACCTTTGTATAGTGATAATTTACAACTAATTAATCCAGTGGTGAATCAGTCAGTATTGCAATTTTAACTCCAATGTTTCTGCAGTTCCATACTGTTTCACATTCATCATTTATCTGTGTTTCTGACTAAAACAAAAAAAAACTAGAACTATAGAATTTGCCAGCAATATAAGGACCACTTGGCCTACCCAGTCTGCCAATTTTTCTCAACCTACAGTATTTCCACAGACTGATCTCCAGACCATTCTCCCTTCTGCTTCCTTTCCCCTAAGATTCCCTTATGCCTATCCCATGAATTCTTGACAGATGGACATCAAATTTTCCCTTTCGGCACTGTCCTCATAGTTGCTGGGTTATACGGGCCCATGGGGAATAGGCTCCAGCAATATTCTGAAAGCAGGCTCATCCCCACCAATAACTTTACCATAATATGGCTTTTTAATCTTTGGCACTATTACTGTTTTCCCCTGTGACCTGCTGTGGTGCCCCCCCCCCCCGCCATGAAGGGAGTGATCACCCTCACGCCTGTTGGTGTAATTTTTTTTAATTGGAACCTGTTTTATAGATAATTCAATGTGCATGAGTGCAATGACAGCAGGGAATCTGATTGAGTGGCAGTGAGGATTTGAGGTGGGAGATGAGGTGATGGCGAGACAGAGTGACTGGCTGGTCAGAGAGGAGAGAGCTAGTGAGCAAAAGCCAGGCAGCAAAGCAAAATCATCAGACTTGACAGAAGAAGCCAAGGACCAAGGAGGACATCCATCGGGTGGCAGTGCTATTTTGCAGTCATGAGAGTGATAGTTAGTGAGGGAGCGAGCCAGTGCAACTGAAGGGAGCAAGCCAGTGTGAGGGAGCTGAGCCAGGCCTGGTTGGGAATGTGTGAGTGACAGACACAGTAGTGTGTAACACAGGTGGCCCCAGAATCAGTAAGCCATGAGCAGCCGGGGCATGTGTGAGGCAGCAAACATGTCTTGTCATGTTGTATGACAGTCGTCATGCTGACAGCTGCTGAGAAGGAGGACTGTCATTGACGACCACTGACTATGGTACAGTGGGTACCCAAGAGCCAGCAGGAACCAGGTAAGGTCAGGAAAGTAAGGAAGATGAGCTGAAGGCTTTTCGATGATTTATCATTCAATAGGTACATGTACAATGTTTATAGTGTAACATGAACTGCTGCTTTCAAAATGTTGGGGCTGGCCCAAAGGTTCTCTGAATTCAATGAGATTACAGTAACTAATTAAAGATGACAGTAGATCCTGTAAAGGGCATTTCTGTGTTTTGATTAGCATGATAGGTTGCAGGTGTTTTGTAGGCCAGGTGAGCTAGCCTTTCTTTAGATGGATCACGTTCCTTAGGTAGACACAGGTAACTGTGGAAATAGCAGGATTCAATCACTGAGTTGGCATTACTGATTTCCCAGAATGAATTAGAATGTTGTGTTAGTTAATTAATTCTAGGTTGCTGAGGCATTAAGATTTTTCTTAGTAGGGAACATAAAACTTGAGAGTCTGGCTGAACTGAAACATAAGTTTTAATGAAATGTTTGAACAGTGCAACAATATGTCTGAGTTTGTAATTGTAACCTCTTATGGACTGATAGCCTTTGCAATGTATGCCTTACACATTAAATCACTGGTAAAATTAAAAAGCTGAGGCCAGCCTGCTGGCACAGCAATAGCACTACCGCTCACGATGCCGGGACCCAGTTTCCTGAAATGAGCCCAGGGAGCCAGGGGGGAGGAGGCTGAGCATCCAGGGGATTGCTTACCTTTTTCAGGAGGGAGGGGGGCTGCGGCTCAGTGCTTAGCTGGCTCCAGGTGGAGGCCTGTGGAACAGCAAGCGCCCATCCATGTAACGAGAGGGAGGTGTGATAGACGTTGGCAGTCATGGCTTGACATCAGGGTGCACATCACACCCAGTACAGAACAAGGAAAATGGCTCCCTGTACTCCGGGGAGACAGAGCACCCCGGTGCAGATCCTTGGCTCCCTTGCCTGTCCTGGACTGGTGCCCTGATATACAGAAGATGTTCAGGGTGTATGGGCCCCCACCTCGTCCCCACCTGGGAGCAGACTATGGCAACATGAAGGGGCTAACACAGGCTCCAGGTAGGAAGGGGCAGGACAGACACCATAGGTGACTCCCAAGGCAGTGGAGTGCAGAGGGTGGGGGGAAGCATAAATAGAAAAGTACAAAAAAATTTAAATGCTTTTGTTTGAGTGCTGGCATAGCTTAAAGAGTTAGCAGATCTAGTCAGAGATTCTTCTACAACAGTGAGGCACTGGTGCGATTCCAGTTGTTCTGTGGATTAAAAAGATCATTGATAAAAGGTTTCTTAGTCTTGCTATGCAAAGTTGTTATGATGGTGACGGTAGTATTCTAGGGCATTACTGGCACTTTTGCCATGCTTCTTCTAGATGCAGATGACAAGAGGGGTGTGTCAAAGACCACTCCCTTGGAAGGAGATCCTCTGTAGCCCTCCCTGTTCATCTCCATTCGGCGATAGTGGCGATTATCAGACCAGCACTACGCAAGTAGTGTGAACCTTATGTGACTACAGCTTGTGCTTGTGCTTACAGTTAATGTTTTTTGTTTCAGTTTGTTTGAGTTGATGGGCTTTGTCCCCAACACTCCTCTTGTTTTTTATGGGGGGTGTTGGGGGTGAAGCCCACCAGCTCAAATAAACTACCAAAAAATAACCCAAAGAATAATTTGAGAAAGTAGCGTAACTTGATCCCATGCTAATAGCATATGTCCGTTGGTGGTCCTATAATCTCCACTATCTCCCTCTGCTCATGGTGTCCTGCACTTGTGGTGCCAACCCATGTCATCAGCCCGCCAGGCAGCCCCATACTTCCTGTTCAGAGTGGTTGTACTGCATATTCTTTTTTGGGGAATAGAAAAAAACATTCCTTATCCAGTGCGTTCCTGGCAGTTTAATTTTATCACATTGATGGACATCGACAGTAGTAATTATTTTGTAGCTGTAAGACTGAAATGTAGCAACTGCAATACTTGAGCATGAGGATTGTTTCCTGAATTGTGATAGGGATCGTATCAGTACCGGTTTGCTTACTCCTGGCCTTGGCAAGTAAGTCATAGCAGGGTTCAACATAACGTGCCTCACATTGCCCAAAACTATGAACGATAACAACTACTTTTGCTTCTCTTAGCAACTGGGATGTTTAAAAACATGCATTGACTTAGAGCCATTATTTAGAAGCCAATGATGCAGAAACAAAATTGGTCATGCCTCTGAAAGGTGTCGTTTGTGATTAAATGCACTTACTGCTAGATGCTCTGATGCTGAACAATTTGTAACATCTCAAGAGAGTATGTTTGACTAATCCATGTCTGCCAATGTAACAGTATTCCATTGTATGTGTATTCAAATGTGCTCCTTTCTCTATGATGATTGTATAAATGTGTTTTTTTGTTTGTATTTTTTCTTTTCCTTGTGTTAATGTGCCATCTCAATGGCCTGGGTCATACCTGAAAATGGTCCCTGAGATTAGAGTACTCTGTCCGGTTATCAAGTAAAAAATAAAAATATACCACAGATAAGAAAAGAATACAGCATGTTCAAGCCCCGTTTAAAGATGCAGAAGTATCCATTACTCATAATGTATCATTCTATAATCACTAGATGTGTGCAGTATATCTACTCATTATGCTATGGCAAAAGCTTTAGTGCAATAAAATGTTGATTGACTGATGAGTTCTGCTGAATGCACTGAGTAGTTGCTATCACCCTATTGTTGCTTATTAGTAGCTACTACCTGCATGCCTATTAGCCACCAGTATTCCTATTTATTCATTTTAGTTCATTAATTTACTTATTCTGCACAACAAGAAAGCTTCATTTAGTAATGCAGTAATTTAAGGCTGGAAGGAACTCCACATCAGTCAGGTTCCCCTAACCCCAGTTTTATAAGCAGGCATGAACAAATATGCTGTGCAAAGGTGTACTAATTTATCGGGGCTCCCCACACACTCTATGACCCAGGATACCCTGTAATCCCCTTGATAAGCAGAAATTTGTCCAGGCTTACCTGAAGGCCTGTACTGTTGTCATATCCACTCTCCCCACTTGAAGGCTGCTCCCCATGTCCACTACCTTCTGGCAGAAGATGTGCATCCTGATGGTACTTCCAAATTTACCACCTCAGAGCTTCAGGGCATGGCCTCATGTCCTGCTACAGCACACCAGACTGGAGCTTACTAAGCCACTTGCACTAAAAATGTTTGTCTGACTCTTTAAATTGAACAGATAAAAGGCGTACAATGATGGCCTTGCCCCACCACACTGACGATGAGTTTTTTTCTTGTTGAAGCACAGGAGTTTAAAGTGGGGCCCATGTTTGCTCGCAGTAGAGCAGCTTGTTGCCTTTTTATATCTGCATATCCAGATATGGATGGAACTCTGGGATTAAAAGGCTTTGCTTACCTTGTGAAAAGCTTGGAGCATACTTCCTTTGTACTTCTTGGACCTGGATGTGTACTTGGATGTGCTTGCTGCATGCCTTTACTTTGTGTTGGTTACTACCTAGGATATCCTTGGTATTCCCCTGGTAAACAGAAATTTGTCCAGACTTCCCTTATTTGACCTGACTGTCAGTGCAATGGTGAATCGATGGCAAGCAACACCCTGGGCCTTCTCAAAAACTGTACAAATCCAGCACCTACCAGATAAGAAGCTTAAAATTATTAACATGCTTAATATGCACATCAAATAACCACAATCTATTATCTTTAACTTTGATGTTAAATCCATAATCAATCTGATCTTTTAGCAAAAGATAAAAATCCAGACTAAACTTATTTTGGAGGTTGAGGGATGAGGGGAGGATTGCGTCGGTAGGAGGGCTGACATCTGAGAGTATTGTGGGAGCACCACAGAGAAGGAACAGTGGGTCAAGGGAGGGGTCAGGGAAGGGGCAAACTAGACAGGAAGCCAGCTGATGAAGGGTGGACTCTAATAGGACCTAGAAAAAGACGAGCTGCAGTAGGCAGGAGGGAGGAGAAAACACATAGTAAGGCAAAGGGGATAGGGAACATGTTTGCTTTACTAGCAACACATGGGAAAGAGGACACACAAGGGATAGCACACACAAAGAGGAGGGAGTGAGGGGCATTACTAGTGGAGTGATTGAGCATGGTGTGGCAGGGGAAGGGGGGTAATACTTGGAGAGGTGAGAAGGGAGAGGGAGGTTGGCAGTCAGACAGGAGGAGGGGGAGGGGTTTAAGTTGAGAGGGGCAGGGGGGAAGACACTGGGGTACATGCTAAAAGCATAGTCTTGAGTGGCCCCAGAAATGAGAACATGGGTAAGGGGATGGTGGCGGGCACAAGGAAAGAGGAGGGGAGTTTACTGGTGTTGGGGGACTCCATACTCAAGGGGATCAGATAGGGCAGCAAGAGGGAGAGGCACATTCAGATATGGGTAGAGTCCATACAAGGATTAAAAGCAGACAAGGCAGGACAGGCAATTCAAAGGTGTGCAAGGAGGGGTAGGAGGAAACTACACATTGTGGTACATGTGGGGACAAATGACCTAGCAGGGGAAATGGTGGACGTAACAAGGGAGAGGACTGTGGAAGTGGGAAGGTTGTGCAAGGAGACTGGGGAGTCTGTGGCCTTCTCTGAGGTGCTCCCAGTACCCTGCACAAGCACAGTGGGAAAGGAGAGGATTAGGGAGTTGAACACATGGTTGGTAGAATGGTGTTGATCTAAGGGGTATAGGGTTGTGGGCGGCAGGAGCAGTACCTTGGATAATAACAATCTGTTTGCAAGGGTTAGGCTGCACCTGAATTGGAAGGGCAAGGAGGTATTAAAGCAAAGACTGGAGAGGTATATTGCTACAAAGGTGGATGTAAACTAGATGGGGGGGGTGGCAAGTGGACAGCAGGTAGGAAGGGATCCAATAGAGTGGAGTCACAGCCTACCCCCCAGGCTAGCAGGGAAGGACTCGAGGTGGCCAAAAATGAAGGGTGTGGAAGGGAGGAGATGGAGGCCAGTAAAGGGAAGGGGGCAGGATGGAGGGTGGTCTTGTTGAATGCAAAAAGCTTAGGAAACAAATCAGTTGAGCTACAGGCCCAGTTAGCAGTGTGGAGGGTGGATATTGCAGCTATAACAGAAGCGTGGGCAACTGAGCAACGGGACTGGGATCTTGCAATCCCAGGATACGAATTATGCAGGAAGGACCAAAAGGAGGGGGGTGGGGTGGGGTGGCAGTCTATGTGAGGGATGGGATCAAATGCACAAGGGATGAGGGGGAAGAAAGGAGAACAGAGGCAATCTGACTGTAGCTTCTAGACTCAAGGGGTAGGAAACTGAGGTTTGAGGTGATATATAGGCCGCCGTCCCAGTCTGAGGAGCTTGTCAGGAAAACAGTGGCACAAATCAGAAAGGTATGTAGAAAAGGGAAGGTGGTCATTGTGGTGGATTTCAACTTGCCATTGGCTGACTGGAGTATTCCGGTCAACTCCAATGCTAGGGAGCAAGTGCTCCTGGACACGATCCGGGGGGGGGGGCTCCTGACACAGTTGTTTAGTGTACCTACTATGCTAAAGAACACTTTAGATCTGGTATTGTAGAATGGGAGGCAGTAAGGGAAATAAAGGTGGAGGACCCACTAGCCGACAGCGATCTCCAAATGGTGTGGTTTAATATCACAATTTGCGGGAAGCCAGATAAATCAGTTACTTGGGTGGTAAACTTCAGGGGGGTGGACTTTGGGAGGATGCAGGAAGTTTTGAAAGGGAAGCTGGAGGGCATAAGTCAGGGGATGAACACAGAGCAGAAATGGGATAACATTAAAAGGGGGATTACAGAGGCAACAAAGCCTGCACCAAGACACAGAGGAAGAGGAGCAGAGCAAGAAAACCATGCTTGTTAAACAGCGAGGTGGTGGAGGTGGTGAAAACAAAATGAGTGGTGCACCAGAGGTATAGGAGGACGGGGAAGGAAGTGGACAGGTAGGAATATGCAAGATGGTCCAGAGAGGTGACCAGAAAAGTGAGAGAAGCCAAGGCCCAGAGGGAGCTGAGATTAGCGCAGGGAATTAACGGGGAAGGGGGAGACTTTTTCAGATACAACAGGGAGAAAAGGAAGTGCAAGGAGACAATAGTGAGGATAAAAAAGGGTGGGGAGTGGACGGAAAAGGGGAAGGTCCAGGCAGAAGCACTGAATGAATACTTTTGCTCAGTCTTCATGGAATAAAAGGGGGGGACTGCTACCACCATGGGCTGGAAGAGTGGGGACAGGAGGAGAGGTGGTGACAGATGGAAGAATTGAGGTAAGTAGAGTCCTAGAAGGACTGAGGGCACTGAAGGTAGACAAGGCACCAGGGCCAGATGGTATCCACCCCAGGGTGCTGAGGGAGATGGCAGAGGTGTTGGCGGAGCCACTGGTGGGTCTGTACAGCACCTCACTGGAGTCGGGATGTGTGCCACTGGACTGGAGGATGGCACATGTAGTACCATTACACAAGAGCAGGCCAAGGGATGAGCCGGGTAATAATCGTCCAGTAAGTCTCACCTCTATAGTGTGCAAACTCATGGAAACGATACTAAAGGAAAGACTGGTGTCGTATCTGGAAGACAATGGCCTCCAGGATGTGAGGCAGCATGAGTTCATTTCAGGGAAGTCTTGTCAAACCAACTTGATACAATATTATAACTGGGTGACAGGTGAGCTGGATAAGGGTCATGCAGTGGATGTTCTTTACTTGGACTTCAGCAAGGCCTTCGATTCGGTGCCTCATTGGCTGCTTGGGGGGAAGCTAACTGGTGTAGGGGTAGGGGCAAAAATGATGAACTGGATTACAAGCTTGCTGAGTGGCAGACTGCAAAAGGTGGTGGTGAGAGGGGAGCTCTCAACTCCAAGGCCAGTGACGAGTGGGGTGCCATAGGGCTCTGTGCTGGGGCCAGTATTATTTGGACTCTTCATATCAGACATTGCACATGGGGTGGTGAGCAAGGTAAGTCTGTTCACTGATAACACCAAAATCAGAGCCGTGGTGGATGGTGGGGAGGGATGGAAGCAGCTGCAGGGGGACCTAAGCAAGATAGAGGAGTAGTCAGAGTGGTGGCAGCTGGGGTTCAATGCAAAAAAGTGTAAGATTATGCACTTTGTGGCGAAGAACCCAAGGAGACAATACTGGCTGGGGGGGGGGGGTTAATCTGGGGATCACTGAGGAGGAGAAGGACCTAGGGTAATAACAGGGACCGTGAACAACACTGTCCAGTGCAGGACAGCGGCTGACTGCAAAAGTGAACAAAATGCTGGGGTGCATAGTAAGGTTTTTTTTGTCCAGGTGAAGAGAGGTGATCTTGACCCTCTACAGGTCACTGGTAAGGCCACACTTAGAGTACTGCATTCAGTTTTGGAGGCCATACCTAAACCGTGATATCAGGCTACTGGAGGGGGTGCAGAGGAGGGCAACAAAGATGATTTGTGGAATGGAGGGGAGAGACTATGAGAGCAGGCTGGGAGACCTGAATATGTACACTCTAGAGGATAGAAGAGAGGGGGGGATATGACAGAGACATTCAAGTATCTGAGGGGAATCAATAAGGATGGGGCAGATGGGGTCTTTAAGCTAAGCAGGGGGAGGGACATCAGTGGGCATGGTCTAAGAATAGAAGGGGGGAAGATTTAGGAGGGAAATGAGGAGACACTATTTCAGAGAGAGGGTGGTTGCAAAATGGAATGCACTACCAGAATGGGTGGTATCATGTAAATCTGTGAACAGCTTCAAAAAGGCATGGGACAGGGAACACGGGAGAGTGAGGGTGGTGAAGGTGGATGGTGGCATTGGGATGACAAAGGGGAGGGGGTGGGGGAGCTGCAAACTAGGGGTGCTAGCTGCCCACTCGAGCAGACTTAGATAGACCGGATGGTCTGTTTCTGCTGACACATTTATATGTTTGTATGTTCATATGTTCGTACGTATGTTCATATTATTTCCTGTAAGTGGGTCACTCTCTGCTTAACAATTAACACTGTTCAATATAAAGTAAATAACGTTTGTGCTATCCAAAACCAGAATGAAATGGGACATTTTTATAAAGCCTCCTGCCTGTGTCTCTTGCCAAGGACTCTCACCACTCCTATGAGAGTTACTCTTCTGAGAGCCACCCCTGTAAGAGTCACTCATGTGAGTGCTGAGCACATGAGCTGTGTGGGGACGACACAGGCTTTTATCTGGTGTGGCTACACCCCCACTGATGAAGTGGCTGCTTGGTTCACCACTAAACTCCCTTAGCCATTCAAAAACACAGAAACACTGAGTTCTTAGTAGAAATGCACTCTACCACAATACTGCTACTAACAAATGACAAATAGGAACCGGAGTCTCTTGGTTTCAGGTGAGGAACAGCTTGTAAAGATGCTTGGAGCTTGCTGTGCTGTACTGTACTGTACTGCATTGTACTGTACTATACTGTTCTGTTCTGACTCTAACACCACCCAGTCTGGGATCCCACTCCCCCCTAGATATGAGAATGCATGTTGTATCTGAAAGACGCTGTAATAAATGGTGACTTTAATTGCAACTGGCTAGGCCCTGGGCTGGGTTCTGCTTACAATACCCTATCTGACTTACATCTTTCCCAGCTCATTAGCGATCCTACCATGCTTAACAATAAATCTGGTCACCATGCTCTTCTTGACTGGGTTCTTACTAACAACTCTCAGCACAATAAAGCCTCTGGCATTCTGCCTGATGCCTTGAGTGATCACTCCCCCACCTTTTGTGTCTGGAGGAATAATTTCTCAAATCTACCCACCAAAATAGTGCTCTCTAGGGAAATTACCTTGTTCTGTCCCCAAGATTTCCTAACCTCTCCCTACCAAGCCACCTCGTCCCCGGTCAACAGTCTACCTGATGTCGGTCTGGCCCTAGAATACTTTACTTACATCTTCAGTTCTATAGTTAACAATCATGCACCCTTGGTTAAGTGGAGGTCCAAGGGGGCTTCTGCCCCTTGGCTCTCCAAGGATCTAAGAGCTCCCATGACTGCAAGTGATGCTACATGGTAGGGATACAAGAACTCTGGCATACCCTGACTATCAGGCCTACAGACACCTTCCTAACCAATGTAAGTCCCAGATCCACTCTGACAAATGTACATACCTGTGTACCCTCCATACCAATAATCCCAAAGAATTCTGTAGACAGATAAACTACCTACTTAAGGGAAAATCCGCTTCTTCATCCCACACCATGCTCCTTAATGGCTCCGAGATCACCAACCCTGTTTCAATTGCTATAGAACTTAATTTAACCTTCACAGACCTATCTAAATATAAGACTTCCCTACTGACACATGCTCCACAGTCACCCTCCCCAATTTCCACTGATAGTAGTCCATCCTTCCACCTTAAATTGGACACTCTGAAAGAGGTTCTGCGTCACCTCAGCAGCATCAAGGACATCTCCTCACGTGGGTTTGACACTTTAGAACTGCATTTTCTTAAACTGGGTGCCCCTGCCATCGCCCGTCCCATGTGTGACCTGATCAACAAGTCCTTTTGCTCAAGTAACATGCCCAGTAAATGGAAAGCTGCAATAGTCATCCCAATACACAAGAGTGATATAAATTCCTTGTTTGAAAACTACCTTCCCATCTCCATCCTTTGTCCGCTTGCTAAAATTCAAGAAAAAATAATTCTTGCTTAGCTTCAGTCTTATCTTGAACTGAATAACTGTCTCTCCATGTTCCAGCATGGCTTCCAAAAATCACATAGTATCCACACTGCCCTCATCACTATTACATCTGACATCCTTAGCAGTATGGACAAAGGCCTTGTGACTGGCACAATATTTTTGACCTCACCAAGGCTTTTGACCTTGTTAATCATAATCACCTGTTGCATACATTACTCACCTTTGGACTCGACATCCTAGCTCTGAATTGGTTTACGAACTACCTTACTGGCTATACTCAATGTGTCAAATGGGCCAGTCAGACTTTCCCTTTCAGTGCCATAAAGGTTGGGGTCCCTCAAGGCTCTATTCTCAGTCCACTCCTGTTCTCCTTATTTATCAGTGAGCTCCCACAATATTTTGGGGGATGCATTTGTTTAATTATATGCTGACAATGCCATCCTCCACCAGTCCTCTGACCATGCCATGTTAATTACCTTCTCCAGCAGGATTTCATGAACCTCGAGACTTGGTTTTTTAATAACCTCCTGGTGCTTAATACTAAGAAGACTAAATCTATGCTCTTCTTCCATCAGACCGCAATGCCTCCCACCCCTCCCCACACGGTTGATCTACTCCTCTCAGGGCGACCCTCTTGAAATGGTTCAGTCCTTTAAATATCTGGGCTTGATCTTGGACGTCCACCTCACCTTTGACACCAATGTTTCCTCTGTGGTCAAAACCCTCCATCAGAAGCTCGGAATGCTGTACCACCTCAAGGCCTATCTTACGCCGGCCTCCTGCCTTGTCATTGCCTCCTCCTTGTCCCTACTTCCAATTATCTACTACAGTTCCCCAATCCTCCACTCCACTCAGTTCTCCCCCCTTAATAAGCTAAAACAGTCTTATCACAGGATAGCTTGATTTGCTCTTAGCACTAATGCCAGTAATCACCATTGCACTGTCCATGGCTCACTGGGCTGGCCTTCTTTTGAAGCCAGGCTGCATTTCCCCACCCTCTGCCTGACTTTCAAACTTGGGCATACTTACACTCCTCCTTGCCTTCTGCCCATCATTCAACATAAACCCATAACAAGACCTTTATGGTCGACTGACTTACCTTTGCTCTCTATCCTAAAACCCCGTCTAGCAGTGCGTCGGTGTGCCTTCACCTTCTCGGGTCATCTCTTTGGAACTCTCTTCCATCCACTGTCATGACCCGTACCTCAATTCACCTGTTCAAGCATTCTCTCAAATCTCACTTTGCCTCCACTCATCTGTGTACCTGCTCCTGTTTACTGCTCCCCTTATCTCTCATCACTCTCCCCTCTCTTGCCCTCTTTCTGGTTTCCTTACATGAGTCTGCTTATCCCCTCTTTATTTACTACACTGTGCTCTGGTGCTATGCAAGTCACACTTTGATTGTCTGGTTGGTCTCAGTTCTAAATAATTTCTCACTGTGTCTGTATACTCTGTATTAAGTTATACCTAATTGTACTTATGCTTTGCTTAGTTATCATTCTCTGACTTTTATTCCTATATCGGTTTTGAAGATCTAACTTAATTTATTGTCTGTGTGACATTTTGCTTTGTGAATTATGTATGTTTTTGTAAAAGTGACTGCATACACTTACCATGTGCTATTATTTATTGTATCACTTTTCCTCCCTTTGTAACCCTTTTCCTGGGTCACCCCTGAAAAAGGAACATTCCATCTCAGTGGGCCTACCCAGCTACCAAAATTCAAATACATAAATAAATAATAAGCTTGGAGGCAAGGTAGCACCATGCTGCCTCTATTACATGCTCGTATTAGGCAGCTCTACTGTATCTGAGATCTAGATTCTCCCTATACAAACCTCTAGTAGCTCATTTCAGTTCTATCCCATATCGCCTTGGGTATTTCAACTGGAAGGGAAGAGAACAGAAATAGGAATCTAGGTAAAATATTCATACATATAGATTCTACCCATCCTGTTATCACTGGGGTAGTTCGCTCCATCGCTTCAGATCAACTGTCATATTCACAACTAGCATGGGTAATTAACTTCAAACAGTGAACTTATTTATTTATTTATTTATGACTTTGATAACTGGGTGAGTGCACTGATCCCAGGGACCGTTTTCAGGCACGACCCGGGCCATAACACATGGCACAGGGTGACAGTGGAGTACAAGGTAACAGTAATACACATGAAACAGATTTGATACAAGCAACAATAGTAAGCACAATAAACAGGTTTGATGCATAGGTCCATTTGAGAACAGTGAATACAAGGTTTCAATATCACACATGAGGAGATCTGGTACAAACAAACAAATCGTAGGCACAGTGTACAATGTGTGACTGCATCGTCCAGTGAGCAAGTAATACACAGAATACTTAGTAAAAAATATATATACAATATGTACAGGTAAGGAAGTCAAATATTACTGTGAAAAATATGATGTAACAGTTGTAGGCAGGGGAGTTGACTAGTGTGGGTAGGTGGGTAATCCCTGGATTGCGGAGTTGACTAGTGTGGGTTGGTGTCAGACCCCAGGAAGCAGTGGCAGGATGAGTTTGCCAGCAACCAGACTTTAAGGCAGGGCTTGAAACTGGAGTGTGTGTCAATGGAATGGAGTTCAGCTGGTAGTTTGTTCCACTGCAAAGGGGCAGCTGCAGACCAAGCTCTGCTACCCATGTTGGTGGATACCCTAGGAACAGCTAGAGGGGGAGTACCATTAGAGCGGAGGTTGCAGAGGAACGTTCTGGTTTTCAGAAGAACAGTTAGGGGGGATTCTGGAGCCATGCAGATGACATTGTCTACCATTCAGCAGAGGGCTAGGTCAAAGCGACCTTGAAGTGGTAGCCATCCAAGGGTATTATAGAGGGTACAGTGATGGGTGGAGAATGGAGCCATTAAAGCAAAGTGACAGGCGCGTTGTAAGCAGCAGAGAGTTTAGCCATGGCAGTAGCTGAGGTCCTGGCATAAATAGGGGAGCAGTAGTCAAGAATAGGGAGAAGATTACCCTGGACAATGGCTCGTCTGGCTTCAGGGGTCAAGTATTGCCTGAATCTATAGGCGACACCTAACTTTTGATGGAACCTTCTGACAAGGGAATTTGCATGCTCACTGAAAGTGAGGGAGGGGTCGAGCAGTACTCCTAAGTATTTGTAGGTGTTGACATCCACCAGGGCTGGGCCGTCTGGGGTGAGAGGGCCGTCTGGGGTGAGAATGCGTAAGGGGGAATGGTTTTTAGTTTTGGCCAGAAAGGGCTTAGATCCAAACAGCATGGATTTAGTTTTTTTAGCATTTACTAAGAGGAGGTTTTTTGAGAACCAGCTGTGGGCCGCAGCATAGTTGTGTGAGAGAACTGAGGAGATTGCGGCCATGGATTTGTCACTGTGGAAGAGGACAAGGTCATCGGCATACAGAAGAGAGTGACAGTTGAGGCAGTCAAAAGGAAGCGCATTAACGAATAAGGAGAAAAGGAGGGGACCCAGGATTGAGCCTTGAGGGACCCCCACAGAGACAGGCAGGGTAGGGGAGCAGGTTTGACCAATACACACAAATTGTGAGCGATCGGTAAGGTAGTTAATGAACCAGCTTGTGACTTTCTCAGAACAACCAAGGAGGCTAAGCTTGGAGGTAAGGAGAGCATGGTTAACCATGTCAAAAGCCTTTGAGAGGTCGACAAAGACAGCCCCAGTGGCTTTACCATTATCCATGTTAGAGAGGATGTGGGTGGTCAGAAGGGCGAGGGCAGTGGCAGTAGAATGATTCTTGCGAAAGCTGTGCTGTTGGTTGCATAGAAGGGTGTATTTGCCTATGTACTCAGTGAGCTGATTGTGGACTGCTCTCTCGAGTAGTTTACTGAAATGAGAGAGGATGGATATCAGACGGTAATTGTCGGAAGATTTGGGGTCTCCAGATTTAAGAATGGGGATAACCTTAGCTATCTTTCATGGGTCAGGCATGGTGGAGGTGGAAAGGGCAAGTTAAAGACGAAGGTGAGTGGCCTGGCAATCGCTGGAGAGATCAGCTTAAGGAAGACTGGAAATAGCCCATCAGATCCAGAGGAGCCGTGGTTAGGTAGACTTAAGTAGCTTCACTGTGTCGTGTATGGAGAGGGCTTTAAAATAGAATGGGGATATTTGCGGGTGAGTGGCAGAGCTGGAGGAGGATGGCAGTGTATCAGGTGGGATTTGGATCCCTAGGTATCTGAAATGTTTTTATACCCATTTAAACCTGCATTCACTTTTCCAATTATCCATTTCTGCACCACTCAGCAACATGATCTCCAATTTTTCTTATTTGCATTAAACCCTGCGGCTTCCCTATAATCATGTAGGATGGAGAGGCAAGCCTGCATGTTTACTTCTGGGTTTCTAATAAACAGCTGGATTTATTATAAGTAAAGTGCCACCCTATTTGCCACCCTGACTGCCCTGATTCCCTGTATCTCCCTTGCATTTGTGATTACTGCCACCAGATTCTCAAAGCTGAGAGCAAAGAGCAAAGAGCAAAGGAGATAGGGGCAGCCCTGCCTGGTACATCTCCTAATGGATATTTTTTGTAAAAGACCCCATTAGCCCTCATTGTTGTTGATGGGTTATCATAAAGAGTGTCCACCCACCTTCAGAACCTTTTTTGCAGGCCAAACGCTGCCATTATGTGCTGCAAAAATTCCTATCTATATGATTGAACACTTCTTTGGCATTGATCGCCAAAACTGCTGTGGCCCCCTCAACCGCCACCATAATGTTTAGCAGTTTTCTGATGTTGTCATATAGGTGCCAGTTCAATATAAAATCTGTTTTTTCTGGATTCACTAGTGTTTTGACCACCTTTTACACGTGGTTTGCCAGCACCTTTGCAAATATCTCTGTGTCCTGATTTATAATAGAGCTGGTCAAATATGAGCTACATTTGGTGGCTTCTTTCCCTGGCTTCAGTATGCTTGAGATAGTGATCTCCTACCAGAATTGAGGGATCTGTCCCTTCTTAGTAACGGAGAAAAAGGCTCTGCTAAGAGCTGGTACCAGATGCTCTCAAAGGCCTTATAAAATTCAGGTATATACCTGTCTGGCCCAGGTGATGTACCTATGGGGAAGTCCTTAATGACCTAGCTGATCTCTGCGTGAGTGAGTGATTGGGGCATAGTTGTTCTCTCTGGTCCTCATCTAGTGTGGCCAACTGTGCCCTGTCTAGGAACTCCTGAACAGCCTCCATGTATCCCTTGCCTCTTTCCTCCTTGTAAAGAGACATGTGTAGAATTCTTGGAACTCTGCCACAGTTTCTCTCGGTAGGAAGCACTGTCTTCCCCTACCCGAGCTTTTCCTAACACTGTAGATGTGTCTGTTGACCTCTTGCTTCCTGAGTCAGAATGCTAAGAGTATATTGGCCCTGTTGCTGTGCTCACAGTAGTTCTGGTTAAGGAATCTTAACTGTGTTTTTACCTTGCCCAGTACTATATGAGCCAGCTCCTTGCGGAGTTTTTGTGTCTATGCCAGGGTTGCTGCAGCCTGTGTTTCCTCATGTTCTGACTCATGTTTTGGTATCTGCTCTAAAAGTTTCTTCTGCTTAGCCTGGGCCTGCTGTTTTTTTTTAAGTGATGCGCTTGCTATGCAATGCCCCTGCAGAACCGCTTTAAGGACATTTTATATACATTTTTTTTAGTTCTGTTAGGTTTCCTGTTTAGAACCAGGTATTCACTGATCTGTGTTCTGAACTTGTTCACAAGTGGCATGGGTCATTATGTCAAAAATGAAAACAGTGCAGCAATGTACCATGCTGTCAATACCACAGATACATTGCAAGTGCTGGGACATAATGCCGAAATGACACAACAGCTAAAAGACTATATATCCTTTATTTTTCCAGGGAACTCCAGCCCCCGCACCCCCCTTATGGAGGGCTGTACCCCCTCAACCCCTCCCTATTAATATAATCAACTCTGGGGGATAGACAACACCAGGATGGGGAGCAACACAGGTGGGGGGCATAAGAATTCACACAACACTTAAAAAAAAAACACAAAGTACCAAAAAAATCACACTAGTTGTCTGGGACCGGGATTCAAGCTCCGGTCCACAGTTGCACTGCTTCCCTCCACTGCTGATGTCTCATCCCACTGAGCCATGGCTGCTGCTCAGTGAACCACCATCCCCCAGCAGATGACTTATATTCTGCATCACTGCCTCCCAGCCATTAACTGCAGAGTACAAAACTGTGCCTGCATCATTTCATCCCTGCAGTATTTTGTACCCTGTAGCTGTATTCCCCTGCACTCTATCTGTTGCATGGTTTTGACTTCGCCATAATTGAAATGGCATATTGACCCTGTACCTTCATGAACCCCTTATCATTCTACGAGCCTGGATTCAGTCTCCAGGAAGAGTCACCTTGTCTCTCCCCCATCCCCAATTTGAACAAGATCCAGCAGCTTAATCTGCTGCATGTTACAGTTAATTCCTGATGGCAGTCATATTTTGGGGAGGGAGGAACAATCCAAGCTGGAGAAGCAACCACTAGACTGGGAAAAGAATGAATAGTTTTTAGTAATTGGGTTTTGACTCCACCATGGGTCCACCAACCCCATTTCCTCTGTCAAACATCTGAGCACCTTAGCCATGACGCTACCCATATTTAATGCCCCTGATGACCTATCCTTGCAGGGTCCCTCCCACAACATTATAGTCCCCCATATATAATCCTTCCCTCCCCATGGAAGGAGAGCTTAATAAAAATCTTTCAATAAAATTCAGACTGGGCTGGTGTGTGACTGTACACATGTACTATATGTAGCAGCTGAGGGCCCACTTTTAGGGTTACTATTGCTATCCTGCACTCTCTATCTGAATATTGGTTGGCTATTTGCCAAGCTAGGCCTTTTTGAATCATGATGGCAACCCATGCTTTTTTACCCTGGGGTCGTGAGGCCGCCAACCTCATCCCCACACACTGGAATCTCAATTTTATGTGTTTGTCTGGTGTGAGGTGTGTCTCTTGTAAAAGACCCACATTGTACCCTATGCCCTTTAATTCTTTTAAGATCTTTGCCTGCTTGATCACTGATCCTACCCCCTTAATATTATAGATAATAATGTCAAACGTTTCAGCCATTTTTTATTTTTTTTTCTCTCTTTTAATGTGAAGTCCAATTGCTTGCCTGCTTTCCAAGTGCAGTTCCCTTCCTTGTTTATCTCCTGCTTATCCCTCTGCTTTCCATCCCTCCCTTATCAGTTCTGGTGGGGCCATCCATCTCAGCAGATGGTAGCGCGAAGCTGTGATAGAGCTATGTCCTACCTAGGCCTTGGAGGGACTCTTTACTACATCATTTTTTTTCTAAAAGTCTGTTGAAACAGGATTTTTGTCTCACTATCATTTATTATCCTATACTATCCTTTCTGTTTTGCTAGGATGGCCACCTACAGAACCCTCCCCCCATTATCTTCCTCTGTATACTTCCATTTTTCTTTTCAGTCCTCACTCAGTTGCCTTATTGCTTCTGAAATGGCTCAAAAGAAATAAAGGAAATAAGCTAGCCAATACAAGTGCCCTGTTATTCAATGTAAATGCTGAGACATGATTGTTAACATGGGAACTTTAATGCATGAGCCATACTTTTTGTTATAACATGCTCTATTACAGTATTTTTAAAAGCATGATGGTTTGTCAGAATACTTACAAAATGTTACATGCTGTGTACTTTATGGGCTGACAGGAGCGCAGCCACTTACAGTGTGAAACCAAAGTTTCCCTAAGGTAGAAGCGCTGTCAAGGAACATTATAAGTCGTTTCCTCCAGGCTTCAGTTTTAAGTTAAAAAAATTATTTTCGTTCTCTGTTCATGAAGAAAATAGTGTAGTGTACTTTATTTAATGTACAGTTGAAATGCAGTCTGAAGTGAGCCCTACAGCTCTTTAAAAGATTGTCCTACTACAGAAAATTGAACGGCTTAGAAATTAACATTTGTAATGCAAAAAGCCACTCAGTTCCAGAAACTGTTCTTCCCCTTGTAAAAAGAATGAGGTGGCTTGTATTTTAATTATTTGTGCTGAAGTGCCCTAAGCAAGAGTCGTTACAAGAAATTAAAAGGTAAGAAGTTTAATGTTTGTCTGAATGACACTCCTAAGAGCAAAGCATCATACTCAGAGCTGCAGAAAAAAGCAGGCAGGCGCTCCACTTTGGGAGCTTGAAATAATAATTTTGTTAATATTAGTCATGTTCTTCTTGGCTCAAAAACCAGCCAAAATATTATCCTTTTTGTTAAAATGTTAAAAATAACTTACTGTGCCGGCATGAGGACTGGGGGAGGAAGGGGGGAGAACCGCATGTAAGCATTGGGGAAAAAGCTCTCTCTCTCTCTCTCTCCCCTCTCTCTCTGTGTACTGTGTTGTAGCACCTAAATGTATGAAACAGTGTATCAGGGTAAGGGAAGTAAAAGCCCCTGTGTAAAACCCTGCCAAACTTAATAAAACATGTATTCTTGCTTTATAAAAGTATAAAATGAATGAAAAGGAACTAAGTATAAAAAGTTATTGATAATAACAGAAACAATTGTATTATCTTCCATTTTTGTTCACCCTCTCCCAAAGCCAAGTTTGCCAGTGTGTTTTCTTACAGTCCAGGAGTTAATGTTAGGTCAAAAATTACCATGTAGCACACTCAGTATTTGGAAGGTCTGTCATGTTTTCCAGCTAGAGGAATACCTAAGGAACATTTCTAGACCTATGGATTTGTAGTATCACTAAATAGCTACGGCGGCGTGAATTGGACGGTGTGCATACGGTCTTGGTACATCGGTACATGGAATTGTCCACATGACTCAAACATCGATTGCAATAAGATCACCAGATTTGTTCTATACATTCATCTTGACATACTCTGGCTGTACAACACATCTGGGGTCAAAAGAACTAGGTCAAGGTCAGATACATATCATAGGGTTATTATGATAACTCAAGAACTAATAATAGTAGGATCATGAAATTTGATATGCATCTTCATCTTGACATTTCCTAGATGAACTGTATATTTGGGGCCAAAATGTTAATAGTCAATTGTCAAAGGGTCAAAGATCAAGATCAAGCAGATGTAGAATGCTCACACATTGTGGGTCTGAACCTTTAATGAGTCCTGACTATGTAGGTGTGCACATTTTAACAAGGCAATGGCAGTCATTCTTGGAATGGGTTCAGGACAAGGGAGACCATTAGGACTGCCTGAATGCTATGGAAGTGGAAAATCTTGACAGCAAACTCAAGGTGTGCAGAATCAGCAGGCAAAATGCTGCATGAGAACTTTAGGGAGTTGTGCAGAGATCTGAATGAACTTCAGCAGCTGTTCACGTCTTTCAAAGCTGAAGCTAGCTCAAAAATCACATCTCTTTGCTTTCTGGAACTCATATATTCAAATGATACCACTTTTACTCATGTTCATTTGAAGCTGAGAGAAATGGGAACTGGCTGTTGCACTTGTCTTCCGCTGCTGGAATGGTGAAATACTTCTTCTCCATGGACAGAACCAATTATGCAAGGTGGCTGCCCATATATCTTGCAGACATGAACTAGCTCCCAGGAAAACACCCCCAAGTGCATGAAGAATTCATGAAATGAAATCACTCAGTCAGTCACTCAAGTCAACTGTTCAGTCAGGTATGGAAAGATATGGCCCTAGAGCAGTCTATTAACCTTGATTCCAAGAAACAAGGGGGCATCATTGGAATCACTCAACACCTAGGAGCTCTAGAGAGATGGTTTCTCATCAGCCATGAAAATGCAGCCATAACAAATGCCACAATGCACATGTGTGGCTTGCAGGAGAGTGAAACAGTTGCCACTCACAAGGAACTAGGGACCTAGGAGCTGAAGAAGGATAACACTGATGAGCAGAGGCTTCTGTTGGTGTTCACAATGAAACTAATGCCAAATCCATTCAATCTTCCAGATAATTGACATTGAGTGTCTCCCACTTGGGAACATTGCAACTGGAGTTGTAGTACCAGCTGAAATGACACACAGTCTTGTGTGCACTGAAAATATTGGTAGGGAGTATATGAAGAGATTTATCCAAGAATGATTGAACACTCACACAAAGAGGTTTTGGGACACCTTGCCACGCCTGAAATTGAAAACGTTTGCAACTCTAGCACAGAAGAAAATGGTCGAAGTTAGACATGAGAAAGTACAAATTGGTAATACTAACACAGAACTTTTTGGAAGACTGATTGTTGCAGCAAAGTTCAGAGATGTTGATCTAAAAGAAGTTCTGACCTCCAAACTCTCTGCATTTCCCTTCACCTTGGCACATTCAGCTAGAACTCTCAGAAAGAACACTAAGAGTGCTTTGCTGCCTGAACTTGAGAAGGAAGCTGAAGTTCACCCAAGACTCCAACATTCAGGTAGGCTGGTGTCTACAGCCTATATTGTGGATGGCACGCCCACTATGTAAATGGTCAAAACTGGAGGTGCAACTACATTTGGAGACTTAGCTGATAAGTACTGGGGAATCCTAACAGTACCACTGAGTCAGGAGAGCTGCCACAGAATTGACATAGTTTTTGACTGGTATGACAGAAAAGAGTCTGTAAAAGCAGAGGAGAGTACCAAAAGGGGATCACTGGCTGCACTTGAAGTAAAGATTGCTGGAACAAACACTCCTGTCCCAAGGCAGTGGGGAAAGTATGTTAGCAATCCAATCAACAAAGCTAATCTGGCCGTATTCCTCAATGAAAATTGGTGGAACTCTTGTCCCAAGGTATTGCCTGCTGGCAAGAGCACCATTCTTGCTGGCAGATACAAGGATGTTATAGATGCTTCTTGATTTCTCTAACTCAGTCACAGCCTCTGGATGAGCTCACATCTGATCATGAAGAAGAATACACATGCATGATGCTGCATGCAGTCTATGCCGCTAAAGACTATGCAAGAGTAGTAATACAGTCCCCTGATACAGATGTTGCTGTACTAAATGCGTATGCATATAGCTGACTTCACTGTCCCGAGTTGTGGTTTTGCACGGCAATAAAAAACAAGCTACACTACATACCAATGCATCATGTTGCAGAATGGCTAGGTCCACCATTGTGCTCTGTCCTCCCAGGCTTTCATTTGCTGACAGATTGTGATAGCACTAGTGCTTTCTCTGCACTAGGCAAGAAAAAAAAAATTACAATTGTTAAAGGAATCCGAATGTTATCAAAAGAGCTTGTCACAGCTTGAGGAAAGTGTGAAACTGTCCATGGATAAGCTGAGGTCTGTGAGAAGTTTGTATGTGCTATGTATGCCTCAAAGAATGCTGGTAATACAGCTGATGACACCCAATGCTAGCTTTTCTGTCATAAGCAACAAAGAAATGAAAATCTGCCACCTACATTCAACAGCCTTAAACACCATATAGAAAGGTCCAACTTCCAAGCACTTGTGTGGAAACTTTCATTGCAAGCAGTTCTGAACCTCCCTTCTCCAAACTGACATGGCTGGCACCTCTTGGATGGTCAGCTCAGCCCTGTTCTCATGTCAAAAGAACCTGCTCTAAATGGACTGCTGGAACTTACATCATGCAGATGTCAGAAATCTAGATGTACAAGGATTGATCTGTGCCAATGCAACACAAACAATCTAGTCTGCACTGGAGCTTGCTTTTGCATGGCAGGTAAATTGTGTGAAAATGTCCCTAGAACAACTGCTTATGAAGATGACTCAGATGAAGATGATTAAGATGGTGTGAAACATATGTTACAGTTTTGGAATTTTCAACCATGTACAGAATATTTTTGTGTATTTATTTGTAAATTGTATTCAAAAATAATGCTTCAGAATAGCTAAACATACAACTTTGTGTATCTGTGGAGTCTCACTGTATTCATTTTCTGTTTTAGGAAGAAAACATTTGTGACTTCAGTACCTTGTTTAAATTTTCTATTTCTTTCATTGTAAGAATTCAAGGTTTTTGGGTTTCATGTCACACATATATGTCACATACATACACATTCACAGTGTAACTGTGGAGTAATATACTTCAGGCAAAATTGCCATGATCACATTTTTCAAAAATAAGTGTTTTGCCCAAAAATTGCTCAATGGTGAACACATTTCCCATTTTTTTACACAAGGAGGTTGTTACTACCTAGATACATATTTAGAGCTCGTTTGAAAAGAGTATTTTACACTGCTTTGGCAAAATAGTTAATATTACAGTTTTTGCTGACAAAAAAATATCTGCAAAGTTCATTCTCAAATAACATATAGAAATCAAACATAGTCAGCCAAAGTAATATTGTTGACATACATATCTGGTCATGCTGGTAATAGTTTCAAATTTGGGAAAGATCTAATGGATAGTTCATGAACTAGAAGCTTCCAAAGCCTTATACACAGAATTTTACACTGTGAAGGCAGGCAGAATGGTGCTTGGACAAGGCAATGAAAATCGGACTGTCACATGTTAGTGATACTACAATTCTGATGTACAACAGGTTTCACAATATGCCCAAAACATCCAACTAACTAAATATAAAGTCAAACCTTCCAAATACTCTGTGTGTTAGGTAACCCTTTTTTAGGCCCCTTTTGAAAATTGGCTCTTCGACTATTATATTTAAATGATGTTTAAATGATAAAAGTTGCTTTATTTTGTGTGTTTTAAAATATACCAAAGGTACAAAATAAGCCTACCTGAGAGAGACAAAAATTCATGGACTCCTTTAGGAGCCAACAGCCTCCATGTCTGGTAATTTATACTAATGTCCAAAATAAAATCCCAGGAAAAGGGGAGGGCTAAAGTTCATTAAGCCCTATTTCATAAACATATTGTTTTAAATCATGAATACTGGTATAATGCCATATTGGTGTGAATCTATAAAATTCTGACAACAAAGAAATACAAATTGATGTTTTTATATTGTTATACCCATTGTATAAAAGATAAAACTTAATGTTATAATAATGTGGGCAGATCACATGAACACTGGGAAGGGTATAAAACCCCCCTGAAAGCAGGGATAAGTTAGATTAGATGAGAGATTGGATCTGATCTGAGTCTCATTCTACCCAGAGCCAGGGAAAGAGATGGATGTGCAAGGGTGCATGATCCTATAACTAACTGAAACACAGAGTAAAGTAGGATCCAGGAGCTATTGTGAGATCCTCATTGTGCCATCCAGATGAAAGTATTGGATTTTTGGTTTTTTTTATTTTTGCTATTTTGATGAAATTTCTGAATAAAACCACTCATCTTCATGTTGTACCTTATTTCTGTCTTCATCGTCTATTATTATACCCACACCCTACGGCATTGTGATGTGAGAAATGGGATCTGATTGATTGTCCAGGTGGTCAGGGGGACTTCAATCAGTGGATACCAGCCCTAGTATCAGGATAAAACTGAAAGGTACGTGTCTGAGGAACAACCAGCTGACTTGAAAAAGACTGAATATACCAGAGGCACATTGACAACAGCCATGGTTGAGGAGCTGGGAGAAAAGCAACTTCTTGGTCTATAACCTATGCCCAGATGAAAGAAAAAGCCACATCCCATATGTAAAGCCAACATGATGGAAACAGATGAGGAACTGGCTGATGAACCTCCAGAGAACATTAATGAACTGTTGAGGTGGTTAGCTGTTAAAAAAATAGAAATGAAAAGACAAAGAGAAAGACAGAGTCAGGAGAGAAAGCTAGAGCAAAGGAGACAATACCAGAGGTGGGCAGATACAATGGAAGCGCTCCAAGTCATTAGGGCTAACTGTGCCACTAATGGGGATTGTACATCCCCAAAACACCTACTGTAGAACTAACTAAAATGACTAATACTGACAATACAGAGACCTATTTAATCATGTTTGAGAGGATTTCAAGGGCCTGTGGGTGGCTGCGGACACAGTAGGTGGTAAGACTGGACCAAATCCAACAGGTCATGCCCAGTTAGCAAATAGCAACATGGACAGCAGAAATGCAGACAACTATCATTTGGTCAAGAAAGAGATTCTGAGAAGATTCAACATTATCACAGAGACCTACTGGCAAAGGTTCTGTTCCCTACAATACCAAGTGATGGATACACCCAGATATATTTTATCCAGTTAAAGGAACTGTGTGCAAAGTGGCTACAACCAGATGGAAAGATGGTTACAGATGTCATGGAGATCCTGGTGATTGAACAATTTCTTCAGATCCTGCCATCAAATGTGCAGATATGGGTAGAAGAATATCATCCTGAATCAGCAGAGGTTGCCATCACATTAGCCAGGGGTTTCTTGGGTGCCCAACAACCCAGCATGAGAGGCTACAGAGGGACTGTTTTTCCAAACACCAACAACTCCCATACGGTAAGGCAAACCCCTTTTACACCTACTCATGCTCAAGTAAGAAACTCAGGGAAACCAGAGGGGAAGATGGGAAAAGGAGGGAGAGCTTTCCCATCAGACATTGCATGCCATAAATGTCAAGGGATGGGTGATGTAGCTTGATTTTGCACCAAAAAGAAAATGGAGCCAACACATTTGACCTTATCTAATTGGGGCTATTATATGACTGATGTTGATACTAACCAAAAACATGTGATGGGGTTGATACACTCTGGGAGTAAACAGACACTAATTCAACCAGACCTCTTAGATTTTGTACCTACAACAGGCCCTTGTACTGGTGTTGTTTGTATCCATGATGATACATACCACTATCCCGCCATTATGACAGATATGGTTGTACAGGGTAAAACAGCCAAAATAACTACAAGACTTGTACCTAAACTTCCCTTACCAGTAGTGAGGAACATCCAGTGATCTATCTAAGTAGAATACTGCATGGTAGGGAGCAGATGTACTCTGTCATAGAAAAGGAGTGTCTGGCAGTAAGATGGGCAATTGAAGCCTTATGCTTTTATTTGTTGAGTACTGAATTCAATTTGGAAACAAATCACTGCCCTGTTGTTGGTTACTGTACATCAAATGAAGGATAAAAACTTGAAGATGATGAGCTGCTACTTGGCTCTACAACCATATAGGTTTGCTGTAAAACATTGACCTGGTACTCAGCATGAAGCAAATGTTAGTTCTGGACAAGAATATGTAAATATGTAGATAGTGGTATAAAATGATGATAGACAATTTATAACCCCAGGATATACAGATGAACATATGTATAGCTTATAACATGTATATGTTGACTGTGCTATTGTCTGATTAGTAAGGGACCCTGGGGAGGAGATTCTGTAGATGGTAGGTGGAAGCTCCCCTTGCTCCATGATGTTTAGAATAATGGCATTAAAACTTGAAATATGAAAACCAGTTAACTTGTAGACCACTGGTTTCATCAAGAACAGGGGTGTGTGTGGTAGGGCTATGTCCTACTTTGGCATCGGAGGGACTCTTTATTATATCCTTTTTTTTTCTAAAAGTCTGCTGCAACAGCATTTTTGTCTCATTATCCTTCACTATCCCTTTCTGTTCTGCTTGGATGGCCACCTACAGAACTCCTTCCTTCTCTGTGCTAATTAATTCTGTAAACAGTACTTCCAATTTTCATTTCAGTCCCTCTCCATTGCCTTGTTGCTCCTGAAATGGCTCAAAGGAAATAAAAGAAATTAGGTAGCCAGCACAAGTGCCTGGTTATTGAATGCAAATGCTGAGACATGATTGTTAACATGGGCACATTAATGTACGATCCATACATTTTGTTATAACATGCTATGTTGTAGTATTTGTAAAAACATGATGGTTTGCCAGAATACTTAAAACATTTTATATGCTGTGTACTTCATGGTCTGATAGGAACACAGCCTCTTACAGTTTGAAACCAAAAAGTTTCCTCAAGGTAGAAACACTAGCAGGGAACATTATAAGCTGTTCCTGCAAGGCTTCTGTTTTAAGTTAAAAAAAAAAAAAAGATTTTCTTTCTTCTTTCATGGGAAAAATAGTGTAGTGTACTTTGTTTAATCTACAATTGAAATGCAGCCCAAAATGAGCCCTACAGCTCTTTTATAAAGAATATTTGACTGCAGAAAATGGAGCGACTTTGAAATTAACATGTTTGTAATGCAAACAGCAGCTCCATTCCAGAAAATGTCCATCCCCTTGTAAAAAGAATGTGGTGGGTTGTATTTTTATTATTTGGGCTTAAGGGCCCTAAATAAAAGTTGTCACAAGAATTAAAAGGTAAAAAAGTTTAACGTTTGTCTGACTTAGGTTCGCAAAAGCAGATTGCCTCACTCAGAGCTGCAGAAAAAGCAGACAGCCGCTTCATTTTGAAAGCTTGAAATAATAATTTTGTTAATATTAGTTATGTTTTTCTTGGGCTCAAAAAGCCCTCCAAATTGCTACCCTTTTTGTTAGAATGTTATAAATAACTTACTGTGCCGCTGTGAGGAATGAGGGAAGAGAGGGGAGAGACCCACATATCAGCACTGAGGAAAAAGCACTCTATTTCTCTTCTCTCTCTCTCTCTCTCTTTCTCTCTTTGTCCTCCTCTCAGTGTGCTGTGTCATGGCACCTAAATGTATGAAACAGTGCAGCTGGGTCATGGAAGTAAAAGACCCTGTGTAAAATGCTACCTAAGTTAATAAGCATGCTTGCTTGCTTTATAAAAGAAGAAAATAAATGAAAAGGAATTAAGTATAAAAAGTTATTAATAAGCACAATTGTATTCTCTACCCATTTCTTCTCCCTCTCCTAAAGCCAACTTTTCCAAAGTGTTTCTTTATATTTAAAGGATGTTTAAATGATAAACGTTGCTTTATTTTCTGTGTTTAAAAACATACCAGTGAACCTACCTGAGAGAGTTGAAAATTCATGGACCCCTTTAGGAGCCAGTGGCCTCCAGGTCTGGTAATTTTTACCAGTGTCCAAAGTAAAATCCCAGAAAAAAGGGAGAACCTGAAGTTCATTAAGCCTTATTTCATAAACATATTTTTTTAAATCATGAATTCTGGTATAATACCTTATTGGTGTGAATGTGTAAAATCCTAAAAACAAATTCAAATTGATGTTTTTATATTGCTATACCCATTGTAGGATTGATAAAACTTGATGTTACAATGATGGGGCAGATCATGTGATCGCTGGGAGGAGTATAAAAAAAAACTGAAATCGGGTTAAGTTAGATTAGATGTGAGAGTGGATCTGATCTGAGTCTCATTCTACCCAGAGTCAGGGTAAGAGATGGATGTGCAAGGGTGCATGATCCTATAACTAACTGAAACACAGGGGAAAGAAGGATCCAAAAGCTATTGTGAGATCCTCACTGTGCCAACCTAATGAAAGCATTAGATATTTTAATTTTTTTTATTTTTGCTGTTTTGAAGAACTTTCTGAATAAAACCACTCAACTGCATGTTGTACCTTATATCTGTCTTCAGTGTGTATCATTATGCCTTCATCCTATGACAGGAGCCAACCTTGACACTGGTTGTAGTCTCTGTGCAGCTTTTGAAACTCCTCTGCACCCAAGATGTTAGCTCTCAGTTCATCCCTCAAAGGTTGTCCATCAATACAACCAGACTGACCAGTCTCACTGACCACTGACTCCTATGCAAATATCAGACCAGCCAGTTTTTAGGATGATAAAACCTGAGATCAAATTCTCTATGCTTACACACCCACTAGTATGCAAAAGTACAGCCTCAGCTCAGTTGAAGTGAAAGTGTTATGTTTGTGGTTAAAACTTGTTCTCAAGTTGTAGGACCTCCAAAAAGAGCCACTCTACTATTTCATTGAGAGATGGAAGGGGTGTCCTATTGCAGCATCTATTTTATTCCATATGTGTGACGGTCTATCAACGTGCACTTCCTATCTAGCCTGTGTCATATAATTTACCTGTAAGCACTAATGAAAGTCACTTCACTCTGAATACAAATTGAAGTGTGCCTTGCCATTTATCAGTCATACTTGGTCTTCAAGCAGAGAAGGAGGAGGATGCATATATGCCACAGTAAGCAAGCTGCCCAGGTGCAATTAAAAGCTACAAAGCAAGCAACTCATAGGTTACCTCATTTTACATATGGAGCCCCCCCCCAACCGCTGCACTTCAACTCTGTCCAGTCTCACATTAGTGGAAGAGAAGGGTGTCCAACCATGGCTCTGAGCAGATCTCTAGGTTGCATGCATGTGCTGAATGTCACTAGGGGCATGTTTGGAGCACATTTGCCAGAAGGCATCTTTAGAAATGGGTCTTGTAAATATTGCATTTTTTAAAGGTTAGTAATACCGGAAATACCTTTCAGAACTGCTCTTTTATTAACTGTAAAACACAACTGGTGCAATATATATTATGATTTGTATATGCAACCAGTTTTATGTTGGTAAATGATTTAAAAATTTAAAAAAAGTATAACAGAGCATCAGCGTTCAATTGAGAAAAAAGATCATAACAATGCAATGGCAGTGCACATCAATACTAATTCAATACTAATTTAGATAGACAACATGCTTTTAGTTTTTATGGTGTGGAGTTGGTCAAATTGAATATGAGAGGAAGAGACATAAATAAACTTCTTGTAAAGAGGAAAGCCTTCTGGCAATTCAAATTGGGGGCTCATGAAAGTTTGGGGTTTAATGAAACTGTACAGATTGCCCTCTTTTTATGAATTTGGTCATTGATTATATGTGAATATTTATATTAGGACAGTTCCTTTCTACTGATAATGACTGAGATTTAATGTGTGAATAACAACATCATGTTATGATTATAATCATCCTTGGCTTATGAATTGTTTTTATCTCTTCTTTCCCTTCCATTCTCTTCCCAGCCTCCCCTTCCCCTGTTCCCTACCCTTTTATGTTTTAGGCACCTAGGCACCTTTAGCGTATAGAGTTGTATATATGCATATATATATATATATATATATATATATATATATATATATATATATATATATATACACACACATATATATATATATATATATATATATATATATATATATATATATAGTCTTTGCAAAAAAACTTTGTTAATGCATCAGTTAGGGTTGCAGCGACAAAAGCTGGAAAATGTGGTGTTAGGGTTTCCAACCCTAACACCAAAGCCCCATGCCGCATGCAGCAACAGTCATGGAAGGGGTGCCTTGGGGTTGTCAACCCTAACACTCACTCCATTCTATGAGTAAATAAGCAGAGATGGGTCCAGTGCAGGAGAATGGCTTGAGCATTAGAGTCAAAAACCCCAAGGCACAGCAACCCATGCCTGTTGTTGCATGCAGAGTGTGGGTGGGGTGTCAGGTTTGGAAACCCTAACACCACATTTCCTAACTTTTGTTACTGCAACCCTAACTGATGCATTAATGAAGATTGTTGCAAGGCATTTCCTCATTTTTTCAGAATGTATAGTCGGAGCCTTCTTTGATTGCAGGAGTGCAGGGCCCTCCATCCCTCCATAAAGACATATAAGTATGTTGTAGTGCAAGCATTTCAGCCAAAACAACAACTAAAGTGTCAGCATAGCCTTGTTATTATGCCATCTCATGATCGCTGGGCATTTGTTTACATAACAATGTGGTTTCTTAACATGCCAAAATTCTTTTTAGAAATTGTGAAAAAGAATCCTTTTCTGCAGTTCCTTTTTTGCAATTTGAGAAAAAAGATCCTTGTTCATGGCTCAGAATCCTTTTTCCATGGTTGTTTCTTTGCAATTTGCGGCAAACAAAAAAATCCTTTATGGCAGATTGCGAAAAAGGATCATGTTTTGTGATTCCTTTTTTTCAATTTGCAAAAAAGGATTTCAGCATGTAAAGAAAACACATTTCCAACTAAGTTATGAAAAAACTAAACCCAGAATTGGGCTCCACAGGCCCTGATTGGGTAAACAAAATCATTGGCATTAACTAAAGCCATCTATTTTTTTTGTTATTTCATTTTATTGCCACTACTAATGAAAACAAGATGGCTACATCACGATAAAGGATTTCCCATTTGCAACACAGGATTAGCCATTTGCAACAAAGGATTTCCCATTTGCGACAAAGGATCCTTTTTTGAACAGGACATCTAACTGCTCCCTTTGAAAATAATGGGAAATTTTAAAATTTAATAACTTTGGAATGGATTAATATGTTTTCACCAAACCTTCAATAGGGACATCTGTGACCCATGACCTTTGTACATTTCAGACCAAAATCACAAACCATTTTTGTGCAGTGACATGACAAAGAATGTTGCCAAAAATAGTAATTTTCACTTTTTTTCACACTCTGGATTTCTGCACCCACATGTCTGACTGGAACAAAACTTGCCACATCAAGAGATCATTAGTCCCTGATGATGTATACACAGTTTCATGTGAACCACATGAACAGTTGCAAAGTTATTTACATGCAAAACTTCAAGTTTAACATAGAAGTGAAGGCTGAACCCTAACTATAGGGGTGCAACCACCTGTATTTATTTATTTAAAATGTAATGACTGGGAAAGGCACACTGAGCCAAGGCTTGTTTCCAGGTGCAGCTCGGGTACATCATGTACAGAGAGTAACAAAAGTATATTAGGGTTGTGTAAGCACTTCTATGTTAAACTAAAATGTATGCACCTTAGTAACTTTGCCCCTGTTCAACTGATTTACATGAACATTGGAAAGCACAGTCTCTGTGCCAGGATCTCTTAATCCTGTAAAATGCATGTAAATCAGTTCAGGGAAAGCAAAGTTACAGAGGAAAAAAAACCTAGAAGTCTCCCTTTTTGAAAAGTTTGACTTTTTTGCCACCCCATAACTAAAAAAAATAGGAGGCTTTGAAACCTGAAACTTTCAGGTTTGATAGAGGTTGGTCCAAGGGTTGTGCTTTTGTGGTTTTTATGTTCCACAGTTTTTAGGTACTACTGTTAAGTCGTTTTTAAATTATTTAATAAAAATGTATTTATTAATGTAGTTATGATGTTGGTAACCGGGCAAGTGCACTGAGCCCAGAGACCATTTTCAGACAGTGACACAGAGTTACAAAACAGAAATGCTTAAGACTGTAGACAGACTTTATATACAGGTTACAGTAACGTACAGTTGACAATAAAATAACAGGTACAATGGTGCACTAGGATACAGGGTCACTTGAGAGCACAAGTTCTACAATGATACAAGGGTTATGTAATACAAATATCCTACTAGGCTAGTGCAGGTTTGTGAAAAAAGACAAGTGTGTAAATTACATACAATATGCAGAAGGACTGGATTTCTGAGAAAGCACAGTTCAAAAAATGAACGTTCTATTCATAACTTGATTGTGAAAGTGTGAGCCTGCACTATATAACACAGCTGTCTTTAATAAATGACAGCTATGTCCTATGGTACAGTAGCAGCCAAAGACATGGTCAGATATTTCCAGATATTTCACAAAATATCTAAAGGGTTTCTCTCTACTGCCTCTACTATGGAACTACAAAAAGCAGGAGATTTCTCTAGAAATTTCACAGAAATGTCAGTAGCTATCTGTCCATGTCTTTGGCTACTACTGTACTTGTGCTATATGACCCAGCTGTCATTTATTAAAGATAGCTGTGTTGTATAGTGTAGGCTGGTGCTGTTGCCACTTGTAGGTACTGTCATTGTAGCCCCGTCTGACTGACTGTGCTTTAATAAAACTGTTATCTGCACACTGGGGGCCCCAATCTCTGGTGACAGTTTATGTATTTATTAAATTTATATTGTTTTGTATTGTTTGTTATTCTTTGGCACCAGGATGCCCACCCCCGCTGTTGGATGCTTCCATGTTGTGCAGCCCCTTTATTTAGTTACTCTGCCAAGCTCTGCTGAAACAAAGAGGCTGGGTGCATTGGGAGTGCATGTAATTGCAGTGAAACAATCATGTTCCATCCCTGCAGTGAACTGACCCAGACCTTTGGCTACTAGTAATGTCGGTGCTGCTCCTGCAATGTTCTCTGTCTTCCTTGTTGGGCAGCAGTTCAGTTGCCCCCTTATAGTGCAGCCCAGGAGAGTTTGATCACCACCATCCCCACCCAGCATTGTGTCCAGGACCCAGGGTGACAGGGGATTGTGGAGGTGGCCTCTGATGGGTGCAGTCCACTGTCCCTCCATATTAACTCAGTATTGTGCAGCACAGTGTCTCATTGGCAGGTGATGGCCCCCACAATAACCAAGAGGGAACTGATTTCAGATACAAGGAGCCAGTGAGAGACAGAGAGACACAAAAGCTGCCAGCACAAAGACAGCACAGCAAATGAAAAAAGAAACAGTTTGCAGTGGCCTGCGACTTATTCCATGTGTGTTGCTAGGGCAAGTGAGGTGTTTGGGGAGCTACATGGCCAAGAGGGCAAGCTGGTGTTTGTATGCAGGACAAATTAGTGGGGTGACAGTGGCTGGAGGGTGGCAGTAGTTGAGTTTTGTGTCAGGTTCTGGATTCTGAGCAACCTCAGTACAGAGTACGGCCAGTGACAGAGAGTGAGAGACATAGCACATGTAATTTGTTACAGCATTTGTCCAGCAACTGTGTCTCACATCTCTGCCATGCATGTAGACTGCACGGAAAGCAAGAAGCTTGGGAGTGCATGTACTTGCAGTGAGCCGACACAGTGTTATCTCAGGGCTTCTCTGATATCCCCCATATTCCCTGTGGTGGAGCATGTCAGTGCCAGGTGCAGAAAGAGACCTGCACCTAATTTGTTTGAGAGAGAGAGAAAGAAAATGAAAGAAACACAGTAAGACTGAGCTGGTATGCAGAATTCCTTTTCTCTCTCTCTCTCTCTTCCTCTCTCCTTTTCTCTCATCAAATTGTTCATCAGCTGCTCCAGGATGGAGAGCACCATCAGACACTGTAGGAAACAGATCTAAATCTAGCAACCTTAAGCACAGCCCAAATTTATGTATTGGGTGTATGACCAAAGTTGATCTGCTGAGTGTATGACACAGCTGTCTTCAATAAATAACAAATGGTGTTTGATGAAGAAAAGGAGAGGGAGAAAGAAGAAGAGAGAAAGAGTCTCACTCCTCTGTCTCTATCTTCTCTCTCTCTCTCTCTCTCTCTCTCTCTCTCTCTCTCTCTCAAACAAATTAAGTGCAGGTCTCTTTCTGCACCTGGCACTGACACGCTCCACCACAGGGAATATGGGGGAAGTGGAAAGGAAGTGGCAGTAAAGGTTCAAGAGAAAAAGAAAGCTTTCAGGAAGTACAAGGAATCACAGAAGGAGCAGGACAGAGAACTGTATCAGTTAAAGCAAAAGGAAGCTGGGAAGGCAGTCAGAACAGCAAAGGCCCAAACTGAGGAAAAGATAGCCAACTCAGTTAAGAAGGGGATAGAACCTTTATAGGTACATCGGGAGCAAGGAAGACCAAGGGAGGGATAGTGAGGCTTAATAGGGGAGGGTGGGCAGAGGGTGACTGTGAAAAGGCAGAGATACTAAACAAATATTTTTGCTCTGTATTTACAAAGGAAGAGGGGGAGGTACCTAAAACAAACAGCAGAAACACTCTGGATACAGAAGTTGATACCAGCCCATTTACAGAAGAAAGGGTTCTGAAAGAACTCTTAAAACTGAAGGTGGACAAAGCAATGGGGCCTGATGGGATTCATCCCAGAATTCTAAAAGAACTAAGGGTGGAATTAGTGACACCACTGACTACCCTGTTTAACAAATCATGGGAGGATGGGGTGGTACCCGAGGACTGGAGGAGGGCAGATGTGATTCCCCTTTACAAAAGTGGGAGCAAAGCAGAAGCACGAAACTACAGACCTGTTAGTTTAACCTCAGTGGTAGGGAAAATGATGGAATCACTTCTGAAGGAAAGAATTGTCGAGTATCTAGAGGCCAGAGGGGCACAGGACCCAAGGCAGCATGGATTCACAGCGGGAAGGTCATGCCAGACAAATCTGATAGATTTCTTTGACTGGGTGACCAAAGCAGTAGATCAGGGAGGGGCTGTGAACATGGCCTACCTAGATTTTAGCAAGGCATTTGACTCAGTCCCACACAAAAGATTAATATACAAGTTAGCTAGCCTGGCAGTGGGTCCCAAGATGACAGCCTGGGTAAAAAATTGGCTGGAGAATAGGACACAGAGAGTAATAGTAAATGGAGTCCACTCTGAAGAAAGGGGGTTACTAGTGGGGGTACCACAGGGTTCGGACAGGGACCTGTCCTCTTCAATGTCTTTATAAGTTACATTGCAGAGGGACTGGAAGGAAAGTATGTCTCTTTGCAGATGACACAAAGATCTGCAACAGAGTTGATGCACAAGGTGGGGTGGAAAGAATGAAAAGGGACTTGGCAAGGTTAGAGGAATGGTCAAATGTATGGCAGCTTAGATTCAATGCTAAGAAGTGCAAGGTAATGCGCCCGGGAAACAAAAACCCAGGGGAAGAGTACACAATTGGGGGTGAGATACTAACAACAACAAAAATGGAAAGGGACCTAGGGGTAGTCATATCAGATGACCTAAAGGTGGGCAAGCAATGTGAGAGGGCAGCAAGGAGGGCTGGGGGGATACTGGGATGCATAGGGAGAGGCATCACCAGTAGAAAACAAGAAGTTATTATCCCTCTGTCCAGACAGCTGGTCAGACCCCATCTGGAGTACTGTGTGCAGTTCTGGAGACCCAGTCTCTGCAAAGACATAAACAGAATGGAAGCTGTCCAAAGGAGGGCAACTAAAATGGTGCAGGGTCTGCACAGGAAGACATATGAAGAGAGACTTAAGGAGCTTAATATGTATAGCCTCGAGGAAAGGAGGGAGGGGGGACATGATAGAAACTTTCAAGTACCTCAAGGGAATCAACAAAGTCCAAGAGGGTAGCATCTTTCAAAAAAAGAGGTGTGCAAGAACAAGGGGGCACAATTTGAAGATGGGGGCCTCAGAGGTAATTTAAGGAAGTATTTTTTCACAGAGAGGGTTGTGGATGCATGGAACAACCTTCCGGAGGAGGTCGTGGAGTCAAAAACAGTGGTGGAATTCAAGCATGCATGGGACAGTCATAAGGCAATTCTAGGGGTTGGGGGTAGAAAGAAGTAGGCTGCTGGTTAACTAGGATCTGCAGCTAATCCAGTAGGCAGGGAAATGGGCAGACTGGGTGGGCCAAGCGGTCCTTATCTGCTGTCAAATTCTATGTTTCTATGTTTCTATGTATAGTACTTTCACTATACGTCACAGGTGTCATTTATTAAACACAACTGTGTTGTATAGTTCAAGTGTTATATGACACAGGTGCTGTTTATTAAAGACAGCTGTGTCATATAATACTTGCACTATATGACACAGCTGACTTTAATAAAATGACACCCATGTCCTATCATTATGACACTGTACCAAACAGCTGTCTTTAACAAAGGACATCTGTGTCATATAGTACTTGCACTATACGACACAGTTGTCATTTATTAAAGACAGCTGTGTTGTACAGTGCAGGCGGCTGCTGTTGAGACTGGTATCAAGGAAGGGGCTATTGTTATTGTAGTCCCGCCATCCTGACTATACCTCTAACTCTTTTCTTCACATTGGGGTAGCCCAATCCCCAGTGGTAATTTCTGTATTTATTTATTAACTTATTTTATTCCATCCTAATAGTGCCTAATGCTGATTTCTGCACACTGGGGTGCTCCAATCCCCAGTGGCAGTTTGTGTATTTATTTTTTTAATTTAATTTATTTTGTATTTTATGTAATTTTTTTCTGACATCGGGATGCCCACCCCTAGTGTCAGATGTTTCCCCCTGTGCAGCCCCTTAATGTATTAGTTCTGCTAACATCGGCGGCCTCAATCCCCGTGTCACCCAGTAGTGTGGGACACTGGGGAGCCCACCTTCAGTGCCCCAAAATACTTTAATTATCTTAATGTTCCTAAAAAGAAAAAATGTCCAGTGACATCCTTTTTGTTTTGTTTTGTTTAACCTGTAAAAAAAAAACAGTGTCTCATGGTCGACACTGTCTCGCTACCCCAACCCCCAACTGAGCCACCACCACACCACCCCCTTACTCTATATCTACCTAAAGAGGTCAACACTGTCATCTTCTATGGACTTGGACACATCTGCACTCTTCAAAGCCAACCGCAAACTGAAGAATCAAGGTAAGTGTTGTATAATGTATTTCAATGCAGTTTTTTAACTTATGTTGATATCTTTGCTGTTTTTTTGGTATTTTCTTCACCAAATTTTCAACATGGGCTTTTTGGACCCCACCTCATGAACACTGTCACTGTCATTTTGCTAATCAGGCCCGGAAGGTGATTTTGCAATCACTGCATGGAATCACCTTTCAGGAGGGACCAATTAATGAAATGACAATGCCCCTGTTCATGAGGTGGGGTCCCAAAAAGCCGATGTTGAACATTTGGTGAAAAAAATCCAAAACAAGGCTGTATTAAGACTGTACATTGAGCAGTTTCTATGCAGGTGCATAACTTTGGTAATTACAATATTTTGACTCCAGATTTTCAACATGCCCATTTCTTCACATCACCTCATGAACAGTACATCTGTCATTTCTCACATCCTGCACAAAATGGGTTTTTCGCACCTGTGGAATGGAATGGCACAGCTGCTGTGCAGAATCACTTTTCAGAGCTGATTAGCAAAATGACAGTGCAGGTATTTATGAAGTGGAGTCCCAGGAAGCCCATGCTGAAAATATGACAATAAAATTCCTAAAAATGGGTGCATTATGAGCGTGTGTTGTGCAGGTGCATAGCTTTGGTAGTTTACAATATTTTGACTCTGAGTTTTCAAATATCCCTTTTTTAACACCACTTCATGAGCAGTACAGCTGTCATTTTTCAGATCCTGTCAGAAATGTGTTTTCACACCTTTGGTGAGGAATAGCATTTCAGCACTGATTTGTAAATTTTCACATATGGGGTGATGCCCATTGCACCTCTGGAGAACATGCTGCATTACCATGCCAGTGAGCGGAGTTCAGTTGTGAATTCAGTGAGTTGGTTTACTGGGACAAGGCTGATGGGGAAGGTGCTGCAGGTTTGAAAAATCTCCCCGTGTTTAGTGGCTCCCTCACTCCTTCCATTTGTGTGCCAGCTTCCCAACCCTCTGTTCCCCATCTTGGCACCAATATTTTTTAAAGAAACCCTCCCACTCTCTCCCTCTGTGTGCTGTCAATCCCCACCATTCATTTTCCACCCAGCACCTAGTGTTTAATTAAACACTGTTGCTCTGACCTGCACCCCCACCTGACCTCCCAATGTGTACCCATCACCCATCACCCCACACCCCCTTGAGCCCCCACACACCTTCACTCACTTGAACTTGCCCCACAGTAAATATTCACACTCTGATCAAAGGCACATCTTGCTGCTGGTACTGGTGACTGCTGCATGAGAAATAAGGTAACCATAGTGCAATGTATTTTCTGACCACAGTTACCTTACTTGTCAGACAGCAGTCTACAGGTTCCAACAACCAAGACTCATCTTCAATCAGAGAGTGGATCTTATTATTAAAGATTATTCTTCTCTGTCAGGATGGTTTAGATGAGTGAGGTGTGTAGGGTGGTCAAAGGATGTAATGGGGAGGTGGAATGCTCTGTAAGGAGGCTGGGTGAAGCGATGCAGAGTCAGGCAGCAATGGCAATTTCTTTTTACAGGATTGAAAAACATAAAGACATTGTGACACTGTTTTCTTACTTTCAGATTCAGACTGATATAGAAGGATGGGGTGCCACTGGCCATCAATGGGGATATGAAATGAAACTAATACAGGGATTGGAGTCAGAGGGTGTGGGTTGCCACTATGCACCAGGGATATATACTGTGGCATGACACTAAACATGACAAATTCAAGGGTGGGGGGTACCACTGGACACCAATGAATAAATAAAAATATATATATAAAAAATAAAGAACTATATATATATATATATATATATATTTTTTTTTTCATTCATTCATGGCAAAAACTCAGTTTAATGCATCAGTTAGGGTTGTTCCACAGCAACAAGTGAGAAATTCAGTGTTAGGGTTGCCACCCTTGCCACCCCAACCTCTACCCCACCAACAGGCATCAGGGGTGTGCATTGGGGGTCATCTACCTAACTCTCACCCATTCCATGTGTAAATAAGCTGATATGGTGCAGTATGGGAGAATGGGTGACAGGCCAGGCGACTCAATGCACACCCCAATGCCTGTTGGTGGGGTGGGGTGGCATGGGTGCAAGGGTGGCAACCTAACACTAAATTTCCTTCTTTTGCTGCTGTGGAACAACCCTAACTGATGCATTAAAAAGAGTTTTTTTGCCATGAATTCCCCTCTTTTTGAGAATGTGCACTATAAATAATGAATGGTATGTGGTGGTGGAGTGCAGGCTTTTAGGCCCCACACTCCCACCATGCTGACCATGTTCATCAATAACCATATATCAGTAACACTAACGCTAACAGTAACGGTAATGGTGAGTGAAATGCAAATGGTAATGGTAAGTGTAACACCAACAGAAACATGAATGCAAATGCAAGCTATAACTGTTATGGTAATGCACACAAAAATGGAAACACAAGTGGTAATCTAAATGGTATCACAAACACAAATAGTAATGGCACAGTGAAGCAAATGCAAAAGGCATTGGTAATGGTAATGGTAAATGTAACTGTAAATGCTAACAGTCATAGTAAAAGTGATGCAAATGTAAATAGAAACAGAAATGGTAATGGAAATGGAAGTGCAAATGCAAACCATTATGCAAACGGTGAAGGAAACACAAATATAAACCCAAACAGAAACGCAAATGGAAACAGTAACAGCAAGCTGATATAAGGCAACAGTAGCGAAAAGTCTGTATCTCGCTTCCTTTACAAGATAATGGCATGAAGGCGATGTGAGACAACAGTAGTGAAAAGTCTGTATCTGGCTTCTTTTCTGAGATAATGCCACAAAGGTGATGTGAGCCAACAGTAGCAAAAAGTATGTATCTCACTTAGTTTCTGAGATAATGGCACAAAGTTGATCTGAGGCAACAGTAGTGAAAAGTCAGTATCTGGCTTGTTTTCTGAGATAATGCCACAAAGGTGACATGAGCCAACAGTAGCGAAAAGTCTGTATCTAGCTTCATTTCTGAGATAACGGCACAAAGGCTAATGTGAACCAAACCACTGAAAGGCACCTCCGTACCATTAGGGCTAGCTATGCTATATATTTCAAGCCACTAGCACCATTCATAACGCTATGCGCAAAATGATAATTGCGTCACACAGTAGCTCAGCAGCAAATTGTTTTCCCAACATGTACAGTAAACAGCATAATTCACATCTCCAGGACATCCACTCAACACCCTCTAAATTTCACATGAAAAGACCAAACCATTCCAGAAATATAAAATTTTTAAGTTTCTGTACCTTTAAGAAGTCTTCCACCACAAAATGGCAGAACTCGCGACCGAAAAATCTCTGACTGCGAAGGGGGGGCAATGTCAAATGCTTATAACTGTGGAACAGAACAAGATGTTTTCACCACACAAAAACTGTCATGTTCCCTGAAGAAAGGGCTTTCCACATGCCAAGTGTCAGACCAACCAACCACAGAGCAGCTGAGCTATACGTTGCGCAAGACAGTGCAGAAAAAAAGCAGAAACAGAATGTTTTGCACTGCACTATGCAAAAACCATATGTACCAGTGAAATATAAATAGGTAAATAAATAGATGCACAATTCCACTCCATATATATGAAATCTTATCCAAATCTCTTCGACTGTTGCAGAGCAGCACGAGCGTAAGACTTTGCATGAGTGATGAAAAATACATTTTTGGGCACTTCAGTCTGCAAAAAACATATGCAGATGTCAAATGAAAACTGGTAAATACACAGAAGTACCATAGTAGACCAAGTCTTAGAAATGTCACAGACATGCATGGAAATGCAAGTGTTAACACAAACACAAATGGTTATGCAAACAGTAATGAAAACAAAAAAATAGAAATGGTAACATAAACGCAAATGGTAATGGCAATAGTGAAGTAAAGGAAAATAGTAATGCTAACAGTAACGCAAATGCAAACGCAAATGGTAACGCACATGGTGACACAAACGGGAAAAATAACAATAACGGTACGTCAAACACAAGTGCAAATGTAAATGCAAACACAAATGGTAACGCAAATGCTAAAAGCAAAGTAAACGCAAACGATAATGAAAATGGTAACGAAAACGCAAACAGTAACAGAAACGCAAATGGTAATGGCAGTGGAAATGCAAACAGTAATGAACATGCAAACGGTAATGTTAACGCACTTGGAAATGCAAACGGTAATGGTAACACCAATGATGAAGCCAAAAGAAACAGTAACGCAAACGGAAATGCAAATGCAAATGGTAACACAGTGATGCAAAAGTAAACACTAACAAAAACAGCAATGCAGATGCAAACGGTAACAGTAATGCAAATGCAAGCACAAACGTAAAGGGCAATGCACACGGTGCCGTGTACGGAAATTCAAATGCAAATGGTAACGTAAATGCAAATGGAAACGCTAAGGGTCACACTACGCAAACACACACACTTTTTTCCCAAAAAAGATGCATTCAGAAGCTCAGTGAATACAAAGAATGTGCACATAATAATGGTCCTTGGAGCAGAAAATGAGCACTTGGAATACTAAATTGCTTATATCTCTGAAACTGTACGACACAGAAAAAAATTAAGATCTCATATTATTTATGACTTTCCAGGATAGTTTTGTATTTAGCCCCCCAGTAGGGGATTAAGAATTTTTGTGACAAAAAGTCTGTATCTCAAAGCGTTTTCAAGATATGGGACCCAAAAGGCACGTCAGACGTCGTAATGTTATCCTATGGGAAAAATTGTCAACTTCGGAGTGCCGTAACTTTGTAGTTCTGTAATATTTTGTCACCAAACCACCAAAAGTCACATCTGTGGGATGTTGACTTTCTTCCCTTCAAATTTCAGCCCAAAAGACCAAACTGTTGTTTTGCAGCAGGGTGGCAAACATTTCCTGTTGTTTTGGCCATAGTGTCTCAAAGTACTTTCGCAAATAAAATCATAAAAGTGTCACATATTCAAAAGTCCTTTGCAACACTACTTTTTACAAAAATTTTAAAAACATATTTCTGGGGTGTTTTACACCTCAAAAAAGACATGGCTAGCATCCTCAGGGCTTGACTAGGTGAACACAACAAGAATTGTGTCCCTAGAGGGTCCCAAATTTAAATGCCAAGCATTTCTCTGACCACCAACTGAAAAAAAATTGGCTGAATCATGAAAGTAAAAGGGTCATTTGCGACAGTAAAAACTGCATTTGCGACATTTTCGAATATTTTGTTAACTTTTCTCATAGACTATAATGGGGAACAGTTTTTTTGGAATAACTTTTGAACCATTTAATATGTTTTCACGAAATCTTTGAAAGGCACATTGGGGACCCCATCTGCATGATCCCTGAAGGTTTTGGACCTATCACACAAACTGTGCAACCTGTAGGGGTGAGCAAAGAAACACACAAAAATCTGTAATTTTTGCATTGTTTGGTGCTCTATAGCTCCGCAACCTGACATCCGACCATAACAAAACTTGGCAAGTGCAGAGATCTATGATACCAGACCGTGCATTCCAAATTTCAGGCAAATCCGTCATATGGTTGCAAGGTTATTAAGCTGCCAAATATCAGATTTAACCTCAAATGGGGTACTCAACCCTAACTGTGCCACTATATTTTATATATATATATAAACTGGGAGGGTGTGGGTGCCACTAGATACCAGGGCTATTAAGTAGAAATTATTGGGGACTGGGGCACAGCTGGAGGGTGGGGGTACCACTGAACACCAATGAAAAATGAGTTACCTGCAGAAGTGGTATCCAGTAGAAAAGTGGACTGCTTCAAAGGGGGATGGGACAGGACAAGGGGGACAGTTAATGGAGGTGAAGGGTGGAAGGGAGGGACAGCTGCAGAATAAGGGGTGCTAGCTGCATATTCGAGCAGACTTGATAGACCTCTAGGCCTTTATCTGCTGACATATTTCGTATGCTCATAATATAAAATATATAGTGAAATTGGAGTATGGGGTGCCACTAGACACCAGGAATATTAACTTAAAATTAATGGGGCCCAGGTACAAATGTAAGGTGGGGGGGAGATGGAATACCAGGGAACAGACCAATCTCAGTCAGAAAAATAAAATCTGACAAAATTATGTATGTGTTGACTCACAGGATCCACAGCAAAATATGGATATGATTTCACTGTCTCAAAAAGTAAGGAAATAAATTGCAAAAAAGACTTCATTAATGCACCAGTTAGGGTCAAAGTGACAAAAGTTGGCAAATGTGGCAGTAGGGTTTACAACCCTAACAGCTCCCCTTCCAGGCAGCACATCAGGTGTGGGCTGCGTCTTGGGGCATTCAAGCCTAACGCTCATCCCATTCCATCTGTAAATAAGGTCAGATGTGTACAGTGAAGTAGAATGGGGTAAGTGTTAGGCTTGAGTACCACAAGGCACACCCCACACCTGATATGCTGCCTGGAAGGAGAGATCAGGATTGTAAACCCTAATGCCACATTCCCAACTTTTGTTGCTTTACCCTAACTGGTTCATTAACGAAGATTTAGCAATTTTATTTTATATAGTTATACAGTATTGGAGGTAATATGTTGTAGGAGATATTTGCCTGTTGATGTTTTTAAGATGTTAACATAATACATTTTTATTTATTATTGTGCCGTCACTTAAAATCTGAATACATTTAAATGGGCATACTACCTAGGATGTAAGCAAGCTATAATGCCCAACAGGGTGGGCGGTATTGGGCAATACTGGACCGCCCACCCCCTGGAAGTTCCGGTATTGCCCATACCTCCCACCCTGGAGGGCATTATTGCGCTTAGAAAATGGGAGCTGTCTCAATTTTATGTTTGATTCAAAAAGTTATAAAAAAATAGTTGACAAATGTATTAATTATAATATTGAAATGTTTGTGTCATAAAGTAGTCCCTGTCTTTATGCTGTTGCATGTTTCTGGATTTGTAGTTCCCCCCCCCCACCAAACACAAGCACACACACACACACATGCACACAGATTCTCTTAACCCCAAACATCACTCTCCAGATGACAAGACTGAGATTTTCCTCTGATAGTGTGAAAAAAATACTGCCTGACTGTACCTGCACAGGGTGTTAGAGGAGAGGTAGACCAGTAGTTTGCAAGATACGAGCCCCGAATACACCACTCGCTCCCAAAATGAAACTGCCTACACAGCTCCATGAAATACTTATAGATGTCCCGCTATATGATTCAGGTGTCAGATGAGGAGCACAACTGCATGTTATGAAATTAAATTAAGTAAATGGATTTCTCAATCGGTTACTTCACGGGCGTTTGTGCGTTCCAGTGATGTCACACCCTGAAGTATGCGAGAAATGAAAGAGAGGTAGCGGATCAAGAAATTCTTTATTTTTTTTTGAAAGTATGGTGTTTGCTTTGAGTATTATTGGCCGTGCCTAGAGGTTCATCAGTGAGACATGTACAAGTATTTCATGGAGCTGTGCAGGCAGTTTCATTTTGGGAGTGAGTGGTGTATGCAGGGCTCGTATCTCGCTAAGCGACAGAATAAAATGGTGGGGATTTAAAATGAAATCGAGTTGTTTTGTCCAATAGGGAAACAAGCTGGGAACAAGGATAAGGTGTGTGGGTGAATGGTCACTGGGGCCGGTGCCTTTTATTTCCTGGGCGTCTATCGTAACTTAATGTACCCCCCTGTTATAGCTTTCAGCCAATCAGAGAGCTGATAGTGTTTGTCCCATTTTCTAAGCCTTTGATAAAGAACACAGAACATGGGCAAAACATCAGGCCATTAGGAACAACTGCACTCTGTTGCCTTTGTTATTTGTATGCATTAAATTTGATATTTTCAAAGTTACTACCTTTGTGGAGTTAATTAAAGGGATATCCAGCTCTGTGAAGTTGAACTCTTAGTTTGTGTAGTGTTCTAGCATTGTGATGGTGGTCCCTCCTGTGCCACCTTCTTGGATGTTATATGTAGACAGCCCCATCACCAACATTTAGCATTTCTCAGTTGTCCCACCTGCAAACATCTGCCAATGACCTCCTCCCCCCAGCTGGCTCACCCAAACACTTTACAATGGCATTTGCCCTGACACTTTTTAGCAAAGGATATGCCAATCCATTTTAGTTTGAGTGACAGGGTATATATTTGGCAATGCTGAAAATCTGTGCTAATTAAAAAAGCCTTTTCATTATGGGGCAGATTTAACTAATGGTCCTCATCAAGGATGGTAAGAGTCCATCACCCTTGGGGCTCAAGTTCAAACAGTACTTCAATGTGCTGCAGTCTTTTACTGTTTATCTGTGATGGTTGTGCCAGCATGAGGGTTCATCGGTTCAGAAAGCTGTCAGTTAAAGCAGTTATGCAATAAAGTTGAGACCAAGTCCCTTCATCCATTATAATGTTTCAAGTCCCTTGTACACCTTCTAAATGTCTGCTCTTATTTCTTCTGGCAGTCCTGAACTTATCAACCCTGTTTTTTTCCCGACTCTTGTTTTTCCCTGCTATTGCCCATGCCATCTGCTGGAGGTCCCTCATATAGGCCTTCGCGGGGTGTTCGGGTATCTTGATGCCTCATGCTTTTTTCGCTTTCGGGCAATCATGTCGGGCATCCCTAATTTCAGGATACCGAAACCGAGCCCATGAGTGTCGGGACCTTCGGCTTCGGTATCCTGATAGGATACCCATGCACTGAATGCCTGCAACAGAGATTCATACCCTTTGATGGCTTCCTTGATAACTAATTTTGCCAGGTATCAAATCTGAGCTGGGGGAAGGAGGAATGCATAGTGTTGTAGTGGAATATCATAAGATAAGGACAAGCTAGAGATGGTGCAGTGAAGAGTGCCCACGATGATTCAGGGTCAGAAAGGCAGATCTTACGGGAACTGGCTTAAGGCACTGAACATGTACTCACTGGATACCGGCCCAGACAGGGGAAATATGATAAAGACCTTCAAGTCTATGAAGATTTTTTACAGGGAGGAAACACTGGAGGGTGTTGGCAGGATGAGGGAGGACTAGAGATGTTGCAAAGTAAAACTTTACCCGCTAATTTTGCACAAAGTGCCAAAAATTTGCACTTCCCAGAATTCATGGATTTCAGGGCAGCCGGTTGAAAGTTGATTTGCTCAAATTTCGCAAATTGTTTGACAAAATTTGTGCTTTTTTGCCTCAGAATGCGAAATTTACAGGCAAAGCGCAAGCACAAAATTCATGGGTGAAGCATGAAATTAGAGGGTGAAATTTTGCTCTCCATGGTAAATTTGCACAATTTGTGGGCTGTGAATTGCATTAGCATTGCTCCACAAATTCTGAGAAATCCACAAATTAATTCACATAGCAAATATTGTGGACTTTGCACATCTCTAGGGAGGAACTTAAAAAGCTGGAGCAATGGTCTGAGGTGCAGAGACTGGGGCTCAATGTGGGGAAGTGTAAAATTATACACTTGGGGCATAGGAACCGTAGGGCAAAATATGTGCTTGGAGGGGAAGAAATAGCAGGCAAAGAGCAGGTTAGGGACCTCGGTGTCATTATCACGGCTGACCTCAAGGTGACAAGACAATGTCAAAAGGCGGTTGGGAAGGCAAACAGAATGCTGGGATGCATAGGGTGGGGTATTGCTAGCAGAAGGAGGGAGATCATTGTGCCGCTGTATAAGACATTGGTAATGCCTCACTTTGAGTACTGTGTCCAGTACTGGAGACCACATCTGAAAAAAGACATAGAAAGGGTGAAGGTTGTCCAAAGGAGGGCCACCAGAATGACACAAGGGCTGCATGGGAGGGCATATGAGGACAAGCTGAGGGATCTAGATATGTAGTCTCTGGAAGAAAAGGGGGGGCGACATGATTGAGATTTACAAACATCTAAAGGGGTTAAACAGGGCACAGGAGGAAAGCTTATTTCAAAGGAAAAAGGACTCAGCAACTAGGGGTCATGGCATGAAGGTGGAGGGAGGAAAATGTAGGGGAAATACAATAATTATTTTCACAGTAGGCCACTAGGGATGGATATATGGCTATTTACTGGGGGATATCAGGGATCAGGAGGCTCTGTATGGATGTATAGTATCAGACATAATGGGTGACTATACTACCATACTGCAAACACACCCTAACAGGAGCAGTGATAGTACCATTCCTACACAACTGTCTGTACAACATTCCCACTGCCACCTTCCATGCCCTTTACATCCCAGGCCCCCTCCTGGACAGCAGTTTCATCACCCCACCACTGTTCTGGCCCCTCTAGTGTTGCATCAGGTTGGGGGGGGCTGAATCCCTGCGGCACTTCTCACAGGTGCACCAACTGTTTGGTGCACCTGTAGCTGACTTGCAGCAAACCATTGGAGTTTGGCGCCGGGACCCTGATTTTTATAATATCAGGCACAGGGTCCCTGGCACACCTGGAGTTTGCCACATCCCTGGAGCGACGTGACTTGCATCACTCTAAGGGATATTTGAGAATCAGGCCCTATGTGTCTATGTTTTCATGTTTCTCACAAAGACATACATTCAGCTTCCACAACAAGCCTAATGCTCACTAAATTAATTACAAACTGTGTATGGCTTACAAAACAGATCTTGCTGTATTCATTAAATACCTGTTTACTTCTGTTTTTCTTTTCATTCACAACACAGGTAACCTATAATGCCACAATCAGCCTCTGGTGTCTGCATCTCCTCATTCTGTCTTTTGTATACCTTTGAGCCATTACCCCTTCCACTAATGGCTGTTTGCTGTGTCCACGGCTGCTCATTACCAGAAGCGGGTCAGGGGAGGGTTACTGTGATGTGTGGTACTGACTGAGAATGTATGTTTTTTCACACTGTAATTGTTCAAAATAACCAATAATTACAACCAATGAACTGCATCTGACAGTACAAAAAACATGGGTGTTATGCTATCTCAGGGTTCTGAGAACAAATACAAACCACTTGACCTTTGGCCTCATGCTTTTTAAAAGCCACTGGAATCTCTTGCTAGCTTTACAGTTTTGTATGTACAGTTGGGCATAATTTATTCCTTATATCATCACTTGTGTATTATGAGGTTTGGGACCGTCTGAAATCTGAGCTAATTATTATTAGGTGTAACCAATATTTGTAATCAATTTCTGGTGGGGCAGTAGCAGGAGGAATGTCTAATGTGGTGGAACATCATCTAAAACACAAACATGAATTACAGAAAAGAGGAAAGGGCCTTAACAAGAAAGGTTTACTATTCTAAAATCCTTAAACAATGTAAGCTGTCAAGTATTATTTATAGTCTGTCAGAGGAACTCTAAGTAGAATTGGTTGTTTCAAGGGTAAATTAATGTTTCTGCTGCTATACAGTCCATTAGACCATTTAAGGAATGTGTTACGGTTGAAGTGCCATGATTTCCAGTTTAGTAGACTTGCACGCTTTTCAGTTATTATCAGATGTTGCATGAATATGTCACTCACATAGAGGAATGTTGGTTCTGGCGCCATGCCTTTACAGTATCAGCAGAAGAAATTGTCTAGAGCAGTTATTCTCAGATATGCCCAGGGCTTCAGCTAACTCCGTTTTCAAAGTACGTGACTTCCAAATGTATATTTAGCAATTCAAAACTGAAAAGGTCTTGGGTTGTGCTGTGATATAGCTCAATGCGTGCCCTGTCATGTGCTATTACTTACTTCTGAAAGGTTAGACAGATTTCTGAGTTTCTACTCTTACAGTAAATGTTTTTGATTTCCGTCCAAAAAAAAAAAAAAACACATAGCCCCTGAACAGGGCTTATTCAAGGTGGGACTGCTACCATACCCTCTCAGTTATTAGTCAAGAGTCACGGCTACAGTAACTAACTAGTGTTAACTATTGAGAACTAGCAACTGAATAAGAACAAGGCAATAATACTTAAGGATAAAGAACAGCTATTTTCCCTACAAGCTAAGAATGACGAGTTTTTTCAGAATAATACAATTTCTGGTTTACTGTTCTAGTGGTTACTTTTTTGAAACTCGAGTTCAGTCTCTAATATATTTATATATATATATATATATATGTATGTAGATATATATATATATGTGTATATATATATATATATATATATATATATATATATAACATGTTGCAAGTGTTTCCCTTTTTCTGATTTGCTGTTATAGTCTGTACCACTGGATGAATATGCACCCCATTAGTGGGTTCAAGAGAAATGAGTATACATTTAAGGGTGTTATAAGATGGAATAATTTAGTAAGGAGAAAGGACAATGAAGGAAACACATAACATTAATAGGAGTCCAAGCAGGTAATCTTGGAACAGGCTAGATGCACTGTTCAGGTCATTTTCTGTCCTCGTCTCTCTAAATATAGATGAATAACTTTTTTTGTGATACTGTAACAAAATTTAGAGTTGCCAAACTGTAGTATGCATTGTATGACATTTTAAATGAGGAATAACTCAATAGCCTTCCATTTCTACATTTGTACTAGTAAGTGAATAAAATAATATAAACATTTAAAATGTGAAGAAGGGGATCACCTGATGGCTAATGGCAAAACACATTAACTACTATGCTGGGAAAACAAGTGTGGGTCCTGAGCAAATATCACTGTACCTTAGGTGGCAGAGGCAGGGGCAGCATTTGCCACAGGCACCTCTTGCTTTAAGGTGGGTATATAGAGTCTACTGTAATCTTCTATGACTACCTCCTGCTGGGTCAGAGGAAGGTTGTAGTATGGGCAGGAATTTGTGGATCACAGAGGGGTAAATGGAGACCAGTGAGTAATGGTGTCTATTCAGAAAATATGTGCTGCATGTCCAGTGGATATACATAGGCTCAACCTTCTCTCACACTCTCAGCACCCCCAATAGTGTAGGGAATTGAGAATAGTAAATATGTGAAAATAGAAGACAATGCCCAGGGATCATGACACATATCCCCATGTTCCACAACAACATGATCCATACATTGAAACTCAGCTCCTCCCCTGCCTGACCCATTCAGAGCAATTTAATTCAGATAGTTGTACAGGGCTCCAGTACTGCAGTCCATCTCATGTGACCACTTTAATGTTTGCCAAAAATGAGAAGAACTTCTGTATTCAGTGCAGGCCTACTGTGTATTTAACATGGGAATGGAACAAGGGCAAGTCCAGCAAACCCCTTACGTTTCCATTGCCTGCTGGTAGCTTATCAGAAGGTCCAAGGTTGATGTCATTGTATCATACACAGCAATCTCAGACCTGTCTTCCCTGAATAATAAATTTCCTCCCACTGCGACAAGCACAATATCTACCCACTGTGCTGCTTTGTGTATCTGTAGTCTGGCAAGGACATTCAGTTTTTCTGCTGTGCCATTCTTTGTCCAGCCAATTCTTGACACCTGCTGTACCACTCCGATGTCCCCTGACCAGGGCAGAGTTTCACTTTTGTTGCTGAGCCACTTCTAGGCCAGTGTGCACTTCTGCCCCCCTTATTACCGTCTGGTATTCCTTTCTTGTGTCCCTGGGCCCATCATTTCCAGCAGATTTGCCACGTTTTAAATCCTCACTAAACCTGGGGATGAAAGTGGTTGAGGTGCTAGTTGTTTCTGTTCCTGAGTCTGGTGCCTCATGTGATTCTGCCATGTTTTAAATAGTCACCAGGCCTGAGGACCAAAGTGGCTGAGCAGCTACAGTATTTCACTATTTAGAAGCTGTGGCTTCTATTACTTTTTTTTTTGGTTTTGGCTACGGCTTCTGAACGGAGGCGGCTTCTAAATGAGGGTGGCTTTAATTGCAAGGTGCTTGTTTCCCTGGTTTCCCACAACTGAAATTTGCAACATACAAAGTAGGTATACAAAGTAAATACCATACCCAAAGTACAACATTTACCCCATAGACTGAAAAGTAGTTAGGTACTCACACCGTGAATCTGCACCACGCTGAGTACCCACTTTGTCAAACTGTCAAACTGTCCAACCTCTACCTGGCTGAAGGGCTGGTTAAGGCAGGTGGTGACAAATTAAGAGAATTGCAAGATTACTGCATATACCCGAAATGTAGCCTTTTCCCCACTAACCTAAAGAAAAACCTGCTTTCTCATGCCAACAATGTGCACCATGCTGAACACTGACATGACGTGTGGAGCTAGTTGACTTGTTTATTGGGCACAGGTATTCATTTATTTTATTTTATTTTTTTAATTTTATGTAGTTTACCACAGGCATAGGGTTGGAAAAAGCCTAGGGAGTAAGCAAGTAATAGAGATTAGGCATTGTTTTGGGGTAGAATCTCAGCTTTGCATCTTGTGCAGAATGTCGGTATTGTTTAAATAAAATGGCAAAAGCCTAGCTAAAGCTCAGACATGAAACTAGTGCTATACATAGAAACAAATTGTGAAAACAACTTGTCCTGCTTTGCCATGCTTATGAACTGCCAGATCCTATTTCACCTGTTAGAAGCTGTTTAGCAGCAACGACTTTAAAATGGGGGTGGCTTTTATTAACATTATTTTTTTTGCCTGCGGCTTCAAAACAGGGGCAGCTACTAATCGTGGGGTAGCATCAAAACAGTGAAATACAGTATTTGCTCCTTATCCCTGACGGCAAATTTGACTTTTGCAATATTACCACTCCTACATCTCCCAGGCACTGCAACGACTTTCCCTTTTTAGCATTGTCACTTTGCTGTTCCCAAACCTGGTGAAGACTTTTGCTTGTGTCGTATTGCTGCCACGAGTCCCCAAAATCTAATGATGACTTTCACTCGTGGCATTTTCATTCCTGAGTCCCCCAGGCTAGGATGGGGGGTGGGTGCCCTTTGTAGCATTTTATGTTCTTAGTCCCCTGGACCTAGCAGTGACTTTATCTTTCATTGAATCTCTACTCCAGAGTCCACAGGTCCCACAAGGACTTTCACTTGAGCAGCATTGATACTCATGAGTCCTCTAGGCCCAGCAGGGACTTTAATTTTCACAGCATTTCTGCTCTGTGGTCACTGGACTAAAAAATGGTCTCTGTCTAACTTTGGGCAAGTCACGTAACTTCCTGTGGGAAAATCACATAGCCTTCTGTAGGCAAGTCATGTATCCTCCCATGGGTAAGTTACTTAACCTGCCAGTGCTCCTGCACACCCAGCTGTGTAAATGGATAGAAGCAGGACTCTGAAAACAAGATGTTACTTCTCAGCTGGATGATCCTCAGTAAATAAACTGTAAATGAAGAAAAGACTCAGGACAAGTAAGGCATCATCAGTATAGCCTAGAGGTTGGAGTAACGAGCTGTGAACGAGCTTGGCATATCCAGCAGACCAGACCTGGGTTTGATTCTCACAACCTCCACTTGCATATTGTCTGACTCTGAGCAAGTCACTTAACCACCCAATGCTCCCAGGTCACCCCTGAAAACAGGCACTTGTGCCTAGTGATCCTGCCTGGTTACCAAAGACTAAAATAAAATAAATTAGAAAGGACAAGAAATGCGTGTGTGTGTGTGTGCGTGTGTGTGAGCATGTGTGTGAGTGTGCGTGCGAGCTCAGATCTGTATTAAGTGTTGTGTGTGCCAGCAGTGAATGTAGTGGCATTTCAGTGGGATCTGTAATGAATCCCGACACTTGGATGACCCAAAAAAAAAAAAAAAGCCCGACTCCAAGTTCCCGTCTGGTATGTGATCCTGTCTGACTAGTTGCTGACTCATGAAATCCCAACATTGCTGTCATCAGTTTCCACACTGTTTTATGTTCTCAAATCGAGAGCAATCTTTAGATTTTGCAATATAATATGAATTTCCACTAATGTGGAGCTCCTGCATTAGAAAAAAAGGAACACTTACAAGTATTGTCAACATTCAGATACTTTAGATAAGCAAAACATGAGAAGCATTTCAAGCAGCTCGTCATCACCAAAACATACATTATTTCTGCTGACGGATTCCAAGGCAAAGCTGGCCCACCTGTGCAGTGGTTGGATTTCCACTTGCGATGCCAGTGACCCGAGTTTGGGAAGGGACTCAGGTCGCCGGAGGACCAGCCGGGGGGGAGAAGGATAGAGCATCTCTAGACTACTCTCCTTCTCTGGGGGAGAGGAGTGCAAGTGTTCGATGTCTAGCGACACCCAGCGGAGGCTGGGAAGCCACCAGAACACCGATGCCTGGATCTCTCAGGGGCAGGATGGACACTGGCCATCATTGCAGGTCCCTTCCCCTGTTCAAAGGGGAAGAAAATACCTGGGCTCGATAAGTCGACATGATGCCCTCCCACTGGGCCATTCATTAGCCTCTGATGTCAGCTCCCCAAGTAGATACTAGTCTTCCGGCAACCTTGGGGAAGTTACCACAACCCTACCCTCTGGGGGGAAAGCCAGGGGTGACTGGGGAGCGCTGGCAACGATCGGAGGTGGAGGCACAGGGGGCCATGACCAGGGCAGAGTATTGATGGACCCCATCCTGAGAAAAGCATAGTAAATAAATAAAAAATAGATTCCAATGCAAAATGCAAGTTCCCCACATTTGCAGTGTGTTAGGTCCCAGTGGCAAAATGCAAAATGCAAGCTCCACACATTGTCTTGTGTTAAGAAGCCAAAGTAAGTTACACGCAAGCTCCGGTGAGAATGTCAGTGCATCAGTGTTATTTTTTATTAGTAAAACACACTCAAAATGTGGGGCGTTTGCAGAAATAAGGTACTGTGATTTAAATGGCTGATTTAAATTACTGCACTAGCATGTAATATGTGTGGGATCCAGTGAAAGTGGACATCAGACAATATTAGAGCCAGTGCCAGAGGTAACTGTTGAGTATAAAAGGGATTTCACTGCAAAGAAAGGGATTCCTGTACTCATCTGAGAAATGCTGTAGCTGTGTATATTGTGAATACATTTCATTTCTCCCTCAGAGCAAGGATTGCAGGCATTTTACATTTCTGCAAGCTGATACTTGTGTGGGTCATTATTTATTTAATACCCATCCACCGATGACATGGCGGGATTTCAGGATGTCGGCAAATCATACCGGATGGTAAAATGAATGTTGGGATTTTGGCATTGGGAAAACTGTAAGTAGTACAGTATGTATATTTTTTGAATTTAGTGATCTGTGTTTTTGTATATTGTACAGTATGTGTATGAATCTGTGTGTAATACTGTGTGTTTGTGCATCTGTATATAATAATGCATGTATTTTTATGTTCTTATGTATGTGTCTGTGTATGCAGTTCTGTGTGTGTGTGTGTGTGTGTGTGTGTGCTAGTGCACCTGTGTATTTAGTGCTCCCTGTGAGTAAGTGCATCTGAGTATGTAATTTGTATCTCTGTATGAACATATAAAAATGACAGCAGAAAAAGGCCCAAAAGGTCTATCAAGTCTTCTCACTGAGGAGTTCATGCACGTTTGCTACATGTTGCTTCGCTCCCTCCCCTGTCTCCCTAGCCTTCCCATTGACTTTATCCCACCCCCCCTTTGAAACCCACAACTGATTCATGATCAGCTACCCCACTGGTGGTACATTCCACCATGTCACCACTCTCTCTGTGATGAGGTTTTTTTCTGGCATCCTTTGTAGCTGTGCTCATGGGTGTTTTTGTTTTTGCTTATGCCAAAAAGATTCCCAGGATCGACTTTGTGTATGCCTTTATAGTATTTGAAGTTCTCAATCATGTTCCCCCTCTCTCTTCTGTCCCAAAAGTGAGTACATGCTCAAATTTACCAGTATCTGTTCAGACTGGCCATCCTGCTGCCCTTGGATCATCTTGGTAGCCCCTCTCTGCACTGCCTCCAGCTGATTTATGTCCTTGAATATAAAACTGTATGCATCTGTGTGCATGTGTTTATGTAGTGCTGTGTGTGTGTGTGAGTACCCATCTGTATGTAGTGTATGTGTGTGCGTGCAATAGTGCATATATGTGCATGTGTGTATCTGTATGTAATAATGTGTATGTGTCTGTATGCAGTGTATATGCATTTTAGTCTATGTAATGTGGTGTGTGTGTGTGTGTGTGCATCTGTATGTAGTATTGTGTATTAATCTGTGTGTACAAAGCTGTAAGTGCATCTCTGTAGTGCTGTGCATGCACATATGTATATAGTGTATAGAGAAAGCTTGTTCTACATGGATTTTCATCCTAAGCAGAATGCTGTTGTACCACAGTACAAAGGCCCTGGAATGCGGTTGTAGTCTTCTGTGGTACAACAGCATTATACACAGGTGACAACATTGTTAGTGTGACAATCTTTAACAAAAGAAGCACTGAAAAAAATAAAAACACTGCGTTCCCAACAGATACCAGAAAGCCAAACACAATAATGTGGATCTTTGCTAGTTTGCTCTCTTTTTCCTCAAAAATCTGTACAATTAAACTTTTCTATGGACATTAACGTAACTTAAAAACAAAAAGCTGATTCTCTGTATTAGCTGTTACTTATACTTCACAGTAGGAAAATGGCCAAAAACAGGACATAAAAATGGTAGAACGGATGAGAATGGGACACAACAGTTTAAGCAGTTTTGAAAAAAAAACTTTATTTTTTTATCTACGTGCACTATAAAAAGTACTGGTTGGACAAAACCATGCCCATTCAGCCTGTGCTGCCATCTTGAGATTCAGATTACAAGGACCTCTCGAGCTTTGCTCTCAAGGTCTGCTGTACTCTGAACCTCTTGGTGGTAGCACAGGCTGGTTGTGTGTGGTTCACCAACCAGTATTCTCTATGTAGTATGATATGGATGCCTCCAGGTAGTGCTGTGTATGTGTGACTCTGTGTATGCAGTATTGTTTGTGTGTACAGTATGTCTCAGTACTCTGACATACACAGACGCACACATGTGCAGTGTGTCTGTGTATGTAGTGCTCATGTGTGTCCATCTGTGCATGTTGTGGGGGTGTGTGTGTTTGTGCGTTTGTGCATGTGTGTGTGTGTGTGTGTGTGTGTGTGTGTGTATATTAACCACCACTAACCCACTCACTCACTCTGATGTCACATAGGGTGGCAGGCAATTCGTTAGTTTAATCTAGTGGTTTTGTAAACCTGCAGACCTGGCTTCTAATCCCAAAACCAACACTTGCTGTGTGACCCTGGGGGCTGGGCAAAGAACAAAGAGGTGAATATTCCTAAACCTTTCTTTCAAAACATTTTCTCAACTGTTGATGTCCTTTATTACACCTTATATTATATCATATTATATTATATTAAAACAATCTATTCTTCTGCTTTTTATGTTGGCTTGCGTGCATGCGCAAGCAACATCTTGCACTAGTGCAGGTTTTGGGGGTGCGGCTGCAGTTGGGCGAATGCAGGGCACACATCAGTAGGTGCGTCCCTCATTCCCCAATCAGCCTGCATGCCAGTGCCACACCATGCATTCATAATGGGGCAAGCACATCCAAGCAAAGGTCCGCTGCAATCCGATCAAAGCTCATCATATGCAGCGGTCCTTTGCTTGCCGTGCTTACCTCCATTATGACTATGGTCGGCGAGTGGGCAGCCGCCTCACGCTTGCTGACATCGGGGTGCCCAATCCCTGTCGGCCAACCCCCATGTTTAGTGCCGACTCGGGGAGCCCACTCCCGCTGGCATACCCCACAATGTTGAATGCCGAGGGGTGCCCAATCCCCTCGGTTTGCGGCCCCGCTGTGTTTGCATGACTGGGGAGCCCTCCCGTCAGCATCACCCTCCCAACTGTTTGGATGCGAGGGGTGCCCAATCCCCTACCTTGCTCCCCGCTTTCTTTGTTTGCCAGCAGGGTGCCCAATCCCGTCCGGCATTACCCTCCCCTGCGTTGTGTGCCGACGAGGGTGCCCAATCCCCCATCGGCTACTGATACCCCCCCAAAAACCCTCTTAGGTGGCATGCTGGGAGCCCACCCCAGCGTGCCAAATGCCCTGTAACACGAAAACTGTCCCACGACTGTTTTCCTTTTTTTTTTCCCTGCAAAATAAAAACCGTCCCTCATAGTCTAGATGCCCCCACCCGCACCCATCCACTGAGCACCCTGCCTCCCCTCACCCCCCCTCACCCCATACTTACCTCCGGACCCTGGCGCGATGATCTTCCGTGGACTGGGAACATGTCTGCACTCTTCAAATCTGACCACGAACTGAGGAAATGCCGGTAAGCTGTATAATGCAATGAATAGGTTTTTTTCAACTTTGCTGCATATCTCAGGCATTTCTTGGAATTTTGGCACAAAATTTTCAACATGGGGTTTTTGGGGCCCCTCCTCATGAATTCTATCACTGTCATGGCATTAATCAGCCTCGAAAGGTGATTTCGCAGTCATTGCGCGAAATCACCTTTCGGGACCAATTAACGAAATGACAGTGCCAGTGTTCATGAGGTGGCCTCTCAAAAAGCCTATGTTCCAAATTTGGTGGGAAAATCCAACAAATGCCTGTTTTATGAACGTGCGTTGCGCAGTACCTACGCAGGCTTGTAACTTCTCGCATTCGCAATATTTTAATGCTGGATTTTCAGCACTGGCATTTTTGTGCACCTCCTTGTGAATAGCACAGCTGTCATTTTCCACATCCTGCCCGAAATGTGTTTCTGCACTTCCGGCACACAATAGCGCAGTCGCTATGGGAAATCAGTGTTTGGGCCAGATTATGAAAATGACAGTGACACAGTTCATGAGCAGAGGTCCTAGAATGCCTATGTTGAAAATTTGAGATGATACTCCATAAAATGACTGTGTTATGGCGTGCATTGGCAGATTGCACACGCTCCTCTCGTGCATTTGTGATATTTTCACTCTGGATTTTCACCATTGCCATTTTCTACACCTCTTGATGAACAGTACAGCTGTCCACTTCACATATCTACCCAAAATGTGTTTCCGCACTTTCGGCGCAGAATAGTGTGATCGCTGTGCGAAATCACTTCTTGGGACACTTTGAGGAAATGACAGTGACACTGTACATGAGCAGAAGTGCTAAAATGCCTATGTTGAAAATTTGGTGCCGAACACCCATAAACTGGCAGTGCTGCAAGCGTGCCTTGCATATTTCCCACACACCTTTGCAACTCCGCAAATTCTGTATATTTGTTATGCTACATTTTCAGCACTGGCATTTTATTACACCTCCTTATGAACTGTGCAGCTGTCATTTTTCACATCCTGCCCAGCATGTTTTCCTGCACTGCACTAACAAACACCCAAAGGGACACCCTAATGCCTCTCACTCTCTGCAGGGTGGGGGTGGGTTGTCATCAGTTCAATACTTGACTGCCACTCCTGTGCTGCATCTCTCTAACTCCTGCACTGCCAATGGCAACAAGACAACATTCGGCATTGACAAATGCTTGTTGTTGTATTACCATTTGCAAATTAAGTTTGTTGGCTGTAGCCAAATCTTGTTATTTAGAGTTTTTCAAACATTGTCACCTCACAGCATGCTGTTTAATACTGCAACAAGCAGCCGAACCTAACAGTGCAAGTTAAGTTTCTCAAGGTTTGGATAGGGGCCTGGAGGCCTGATCATTGGGGGTATGTTATGATCTGTAAGCTTGCTGTAAAGGATCAGTACTGATGTGTAAAGGTTTGTTGGGGCCTGGAGATTTCTTCAGATCATAATGGACTGATATGAGATGTACATAAGACCTGTGGGAGCTCCAGCACTGCAAAAATGTTTTAAATAGATGAAATTTCTGATATCACAAAATTAAATCTTGCATGTTAATGTGACACCTATGGCACAGTGACTGGGTTCACACCCCTCCTAGTCCCTGGTTACTGCACAGGGCACATTGGGTTGCAGGGCTGGGGTTCATTCTTTCTCCTGCGGTACGGGAGTTCAGCTCAGAATAAATTATAAGTAGCATGGTTCCTCCACCCAGACAGAATACATGGGCCAGATGGTGCACGCAGTACCACCCTCTGGGATGCAATACCTACCTACTTCCCTATACTGGAATGAACCATCCCTGGGATACACAACAGTTACTACCTTCACCAATAAACACATCAATCAGAGCATACAAACTAAGGGTACACAGAGGAGTGGAATTCAAACAATTATTCAATGCTTTTATTTGGGAATACAAGTCTTGCAGCTGGAAAAAGCAGAAAAGTTAAGGGATTGCACGTCACCTTAAATACTCCCCTCTCCTCATATCAATACACCCTGAGAGCCTGGGTAATATAGGCCACTATCACCCTCTCAGATTCTACACAGTTTGAGGCAAAACTCTCCCAAGCAAGGGGCACAACCAGAGGAACTATTTTACACAGGGTGCGGCAAACTCTTCAACTAGTACCAATATATACCATAGTCTCATGTATAACGCAATTGAATTTGACTCTGGGTACCCTGGAATTACACTAGAGTCCTGGTGCATGCCTGGTAGCTGTGTTATCTGAGTTCTTTCAGTGGTGCACTTGAAGAAAATTAGCATGCTTGCTATTTAACCCCTCAAAAGATGGTAAAATTGCAAATGAGAAGGCTTGAGACCTAAAAATTGTAATCCTGAGATGGAAAAGAATAACTATCCAGCCAGCAGTGCCAGCACTCACATGACCCACGTAACAGTTCAGATGAGGCAGGGAACAGCACATAGCAACTGGCTGAACCATAATCAGGAGCTTTGGACTCTTTCAAATGCTCTGCAGCAGCACCACCCTTCTGGATCACACCTGTTTGGCCACAGCCTTTTTGGCTCAACTCTGAGAATGAAGGAGCACTACACTGTGGCTTCCCAGCTCCCAAGGAGCCTAGAGTCTAGAAACAACCCCACGGTCTGACTCCCAGATGGATCAAGAGCACACCTGTACTTGGACATTCATCCTGTAACTCCCTGCTCCCTGATACACCCCACTGGGTAAGGACTAGGGGGATCCTTACCTGGCAATGAAGTAGTCTGGGCAGAATGCAGGTCTCTGTCTCGGTATAGCTCAGCAGCTTTGGTATGCAGCAGTGGCCTACTGGCACACACTCTCAGAAGCTTCTTCCACACACAGACTCTTCTGAACAGTCCTTAAGTGGTGTAAACCCAAGAAAAGTTCACAAAGGATTTTTCTAAATGAGCTGTGGGGAAGGCTTGCAGGATTTTTGGCCTGGCTAGACCTCTCACTTTCTATCAGCAGCAGCAGGTCTAAACACCTTTGAATCCCTCTTGAGATGACATCCACTCCTTGATAGCCCAGCAGCCTCTTTCTCTCCATTTAGTGTCTCACTGGACAGGCATGGCTGTCCATCAGTCCTTCTGCACTGTCCTGCCCTCTGATTGGCTCCTTAGGCCTGCCAGTCCATTGGGAGGGTTCTTACTGCATCATCTCCCACACAGTCTCCTGCTGTGGTTCCTAGGGTTTTCTGGTCCCCTTGATTAGATGGCTGTCAGGATCAGGGGTCATTAAGATGACCACGGCCAAGTTCTGTTGAAGCCTTTGCTCCAGAATCTTTTACATATTTAACTTATTTGGCTCAGTTTTCATGTGTGCTGCCCTCAACATTATAGCAGCCCTCCTGGGCTACTATTCAATCATGCTGTGGTGGGTGAAAAAGCCTTGCGTTCATGGTTGGGTTTGTCAGCAGGGTAGGGAGTGGGGAGCACTGGGGAGAAGCTACTGCAGCACACACTCTCACACTCATGGTGGTGCAGGAAGTGCCAAAGAATTGGCTTTTCTCTCATTCTCCCTCTTCTGGTCCCCACTGCCAGATTCAAAGGACAGGGACAAGTAACGCATCTGCATCTGCAAAAGCAGATTGCAGGAGGCGCCAAAGATTCGTGCTGCTGCCTGGCAGCAGTGCAGGCCATCGGGAGGGTAGCAGTGGCAGCAGCAGTCCAGGGGTTACATTAATGCTAAAGCTCTGCTCCTTTGTTTGGGTGCAGGGGGAAGGAAAGGGAAGTGGGGAGAAGGATGGATGGGAATGGTTCTGCTTAAAGGTTGGAGATGGTGTTAATGTTTTACTGAGTCTGGCTGGGAGGAGGAGGGTGTGAGTGGAAATGCTTTGAGGGTAGGGGAAAAGGTTTCACATTTTTAATTGACTTTAATAAGAGAGAGACTGAGTACCGAAAGCCCTCCTCTCCTCTGAGCATGATTTAACATTGTCAGGACTGACAATGTTTAGATATCTTGGATTGTATTGTCTCTGTTCACCATTGTAGGTTGTTGTCCAATTTTGGGTGGTTATTACTTAAGTACCATAGGACATTCTTGTAAACAAGGCCTTTGGGCACTAGTAAACTTATCCCATGTAGTAAATTTTACTAAATAAATAAAGAAACTAGGCAGAGGAAGGTAGCATGGGTGCTGTACCAACAGAAGAAAACTTTAAATAGAAGCATGTTTTATGTGATATTACCAGCAGTATTTGCACAACGTTAAGAGTAGTATTTGCACAATGACTGATGCTGGTCATACTATTTTAGGCCCAGTGAAGATTGCTGTCATTAAAAAATTGTTAAAGATTTGTTTCTGAGAGAAACATCAAGTCTTCTATATAAGACCACCAAAATGTCAACACACCAAGCGCTTATTTATTAATAAATTGTAGTACAACTGTGCATCTAAGCAAAGCATTTTCCAGCTCATAAACTAATTAAAGAGACATTAATTCATATGTGAGCCAACAATCGGAACTTTGTGACGTGTTCACCAGCCTTTTGGTGTTTGGAGACAATGCATAGGATAAAATTTGCTTTTCTATGTTTATAACATTCAGCCTGGTAAATCCAGAGGCCTTTTATTTTAATGTGTATGCATTTTGTTGGCTCAGGCTATTAAACCTTGAAATGTTCATATTTACTGCCCTGGTGGTTTTGAAAGTATGTTTCTACCACTGTACAAATTAAATGAGCATCACTTTATAGAGGTGGATAAGTGTGACTTTTAAGTGCTAACAAACATAGCTTGTAGCACCTTTTGCTGCCATGTGTTCTCTTTTCTGCATTTACTAAAGATTAGCGTTACATGCACTCTGAGTGATTTATTTTGCTGATGTCAGTGATAGAACGGGTGTAAGGTTGCAGACAGTCAATCTAAATTAGTTCTAGCTGGGGCTTATGTATAGGTTTTTATAAAATGGGTTTCAGAATCATAGAAACCTCATTGGACTAAACACATTACCTGACCATTGATTCATTCTCTTGTTTATACTAAACTACATTCTCAAGCTAACAGTGACCTCATAATGGAACATACAATCAGAACACTGCTGTTTATCTAGCAATTTAGATTGTTCTTTAATTGCTAAGCTGAATGCATCCCATGTGTGTGCAGGTATACTTAAAGTGACTCCATGAGAAGACTGGCTTATTAGAGCGCCATCCAATCTGTGCAGGTATGGTAATCAGTAATAGTCATGGGGGAGAGGAGAATGAATCTACATTTAATTAGGGAACTCATATACAGAACCGTGGCTTTGAACTACGTGCTAGGCTAAGAACCGTCACATCAAAGAAAACCAGGTCAGGAATTTACCTAGTAGGGAATGATCAACCTGGCAACAGACATAGAACAAAAAACTTGATCAAGTAATAATGAAGCTAATATGAACTATCTTTTATTTTCCTTAAACTAAAGGTCTTTACATGTTGATAGTTTAAGAGTTCAGTTGTTTAAAAATGTAAAAAGTACTAAAACCACAGGAACAACTTTAACCAGTGGATGTCAATTTCTTTAGGCTTTCAGCAGTTAAGAATTGTTTCTGTCTTTTTTTCTTTATTTTATTGACATACTGTGTTTCCATTTTTATGAGTGCAGTAAACCACTTCAATGGCATTCATGTGTGTGTATACTGTATGTGCAATAAACCACTTACAGGCACGGGTGTATGTATATTTGCAATAAACCACTTCAAGACATGGGTATATGCATAAGTGCAATAAACCACTTCAAGACATGGGTATATGCATAAGTTCAACAAACCACTTCAAGACATGGGTGTTTGCATAAGTGCAATAAACCATTTCAAGGCATGTGTGTGCGTGTAAGTGCAATACATATTTTCAAGGCATGGGTGTATGTAGGAGTATAGTAAACCACTTCAAGGCATGGGTGTATGTAAGTAATAAGTCACAACAAGGTGTGGTTTATGATCTGATAACAGCATGCTCCAGGTGCATAATGAGGATGAGGTGCTTGCACGACTGCCTTTAGCAACTAGGAAGTGCTCTTATCAGGTTGTAAACCACACCTCGGAGAGTCGTATTACACTTATTAAATGGGACCCACAATTAAAAATATGGAAAAATAAAGTTATTTTAATAAAAGGAATAAAATGTTTTTTTAAATGTTTCTTAATGTTTTTTTTCCCCACAAAGTAGTTCATACTATGTACAATACTGTGTGACTCCATTTCCTCTAGAGAGCACTATTTTCATATACTGTTATTCAAAGGTCAGAACTTCTTTATTATTCCCCTCTCTCCTATTCCCCACTCCTCTTTGCCCCTTGGTCCCATATTGTTCCCTTCTTCTACTACCTTCTGAGCTACATTTCTTCTTTTAGTATTGCTTTTAGTGAGAGCAGCAATGTGAACCTGATGCTAGCAGCTTTCATCAAGTCAGAATGTCACTAAAATGTGCTTGTACACATAGCTGAAAGCCATTTAGTGGTTTTGTTTCACTTTTTGTCCACACTAAAGTTGAATAATGTATTACTCCCCTTTGTCTCAGGAAGTGTGTCAGCACAAGTATCTGGTATCCCTCCATACCCCCCTATCCCTGGAAAGAAAACACAGACACAGACACATGTCTTGGAGGAAATGGCCACAGCCATGCATTTATTGAATAGCAATCAAGACTGAGAGCAACGTGCACACCAAGGAGAATCAACTACACATGGTCATAATGGCCAAGGCTGCTTGGCCACCCCCTGTCAGGCACCATTAGCCTTGCAGTATGCAGTTCTGCTGCAGGTGGACTACAACTGCACTCAGGTCAGGTACTTGTTTTTCCACCTCCATGCCAACCGGGGGGGGGGGGTCATGAGCCCTTCAGAAGAACTCAGTTCAGCACCACCCCCAACCACTATTCCATCTCATAGTGATCTTCCCGAGACACCCACCCATATCTGTGACAAATTGACATACATCTTAATCCTGACTATTTAGTCTCGCCAATTTAGTTTCTCCCACTTCTGACTTGGTTTTAGCACTCTTTTGGAGGTGGTAAAAAACCCAGGAAATACCCTGTAGCAGGGAAAACCAGGAAAAGCCACTCCCGGACCCCTAGTGCGGTCACCCATAATGGGTCAAAAGAGGGGCCTTGACAACCTGGCCCCACTACCCTGCTTTTACGAGGGTGGGTGAGCCTAGTAGGGTGAAAGGAGAAAGAGGAGGGACTGCTGGCTACAGTCCAAGAAATTTCTCTTTCTCTTTCTCCTTCCCCTTCCCCCCCACAGGATGTGACCCCGCCCTCCCAAGTTGGAGATTTTGGTGGTCCCTGTCCAATCCCTGGACCCTGCCTAGCCTAGCCTGCCTAGCCCCCTCAGGACCACCTCTATCTTCCCCCTCCGTCCTCCTTCCTAGGTTCATAGGGAGGATGGGCCCCAGACAAAATACGGCTGATGCCATCTGTTGTAGCCTCTGTATTTGCAGACACTCAGGCAGGGACGAGGTGAGCGGAGAGTGAGCAGACCAACAGGGAGTGCTGCAGGTGGGAAGGGTCATGCTGTGGACCTTCACTGAGCTGTGCTCAGCTTCAGATGGCAGAGGAGTTTAGGATTAGAGGCCTGTCAGAAACCTTTATAAAATGATCAAGGACTAAAAGTCAGATTATGCTTTTCAAGGTTTGTTTTATTTATTTTGTGATGTAACTTGTGATGTGGGGTGGATAGGTTTTCTGAAGTGTCAGAAATGTTCATTTTGTATGGTAGGACAAGTACTTTATGTTCACTGCTTTTACAGTCCTAACATGTTTGCCAGAATGTTTTTTTTTTTTTCCAAAATGTTCTGTCAGGCTTGAATCTCTGGCCACACTGTGTCCTGGCTGGCATAAGAAGTACTAGTTGGCACAATATATGCTAATAAGGACATACCTCTTAGACAATCAGGATGCAGAAAACTTCCTACCCATTTTATAAAATAAATTAAGCACACCCAAGCTGTATAATACACACAGCCATTGGCTTTGTACCTTACTACATAGCCAAAGCATGCATTAATTCAATCAACATAAAGTATACTGTAAATCTTTATTGCTCAATCTCCATTGTGAAAAAATTTTATCTTAGCAGTCCAGTGGTATTTTCCTCCTGCTCAATCCCTGTTCTGAAACAAAATTAGGGCAGATAGGGAACTGCAAGCATAATAAGTCTTTATAAGTCTTATATATAAATATGTCAGTCTTTTTCTGCTGTCATTGTCTTTGTTTCTATGTTTCTAATAGTGCAGAACCAACCTCTTCAATAGTATGCTAATTTTTTGAAAAAAATATTCGAAAGCAGGTGCAATATCTCAAGATACTGTAGGACACTGAGGAACAAAGGAACTAAAGGCCATGTTACCGTCTTGAAGTCATGATATGTGGAAACAAACAGAGTAATGGCCTTACTTTTAGACTGTTAGACCCCCTTCAAATCCCTCAATTGTTTTGCCAGACTCAACACACTTTAAACCCTGGGAGACACTCCTGATTAGCCATGAGACAACTCCTCAGTCCCATTCACTCATATTATAAAGTAAATGAGATATATTTTATTTATATGATACAAATTACTTCCTTTGTGCATGTCAGTATCTTTGGTATTGTACTTTGATATTAATTTTGCCAAGATTAATGATAGATTTGGTGTAAATGAGTCGGCTGTGCATCATTTGTGCATTTTCCATAGTTGTGCCATCAGTGAACCATAGTACTGGTTTAAACATTTTCTATATAGTTGCACAGGAGGGCACCAGCACATATGTCCAACACACACACCCAGAAGTCCCTGATAAGAACATCTTCATCTCACTCTCAACTGCTTACCATGCTGCTCAGACTAGTTTTCCACTGCTCCTGCTGCCAATGTAAGTATCTGGGTTGGTATGTTTTCTAACAGAACAGCTGTGATCAGGCCATATATTGGGGTGGGGGGTAGTTCAAGTAATTTTCAGACAGGGGAGTTGCCACAGCTGGTGGCAACATCCAGGGCTGAATTAAGACTGAAAAGGCCACAGGATATTTTTTAATTGAAGCCCCCCCCCCATCACCTGAAATTGAAAATACGAGATTCCTTCCTTTTACAGAAAGTGGGTTTAAAGGAATGTTTGTTAAGGGATGGCAGGGGTCAAAAGTAATTTTTTCAGCCTCTAGCCAGCAGGGCTAGCGACTGAAAAAGTCCACTGGCACAACAGGGTTTTCACTAGCCCAGTACTAAAATGAGCAAATGTTAAATAAAAGGCCTTAATACAAATTATGCTTGTGTTTTCTTGTTTTTACTCATGATGCCACCATCCAGAGACTTAAAACACACACATACGCACACACACACACACACTGCAAAAACAAAGATCAGCCCCCAAAGAAAATATTTTTTACACAGTTTGACACCTTTTTTCTAGTTCTTGTAGAACATCTTATACAGGCATACTTTATATAATGGCTACCCTAGGTGCCCACATCAGCAACCATCATGAGCAGCTTACAGTAACAAAGCCTATATGAAGTTCCTCCTGCCCCAATGCCCCCTAATGCCCTACTGCGTGGAGGTTACTTGCCCAAGAGAAGGTTACACAGAAGACGATGGCTGTGGTCAGGGATTCAAAAATCAAACCTTGGATCCCTGGGTCACAGTTCAGTGCTGTAGCCACAAAATATTGAACAAAAAAACTCATCTCCTTATTTTCTGGGACTACATTGTGGATGTCATCCCCAATACAGTTCTCTATGCTCATTAAACATAGAAAGAAGAGAGCTCTATTAGGGAGGGTGGGGGAGACACTTCCACTTTCACTTTCTCTCGATGCTCCATGATTTCATTGCTTTCTAACAGGAGTGTAAGCAAACTAACTGGTTATTGTTGTCGTGGGGCCAAGTCTGCAGCATTTTTATGCCAGACCAGACCAAAAAAGTATTTTCGCACTCAAATTAACAATCGTCACTACAAAGCAGGTGCCCACATTCAATTCAGCTAGACTACTCATTGGGACTCAGCATCTATGATCACTCTGAGCAGGGCAGCAGACACCAGACTGATAGACTCAATTTCGGTTTCCTGTTTTTCAGGGCATTGTGCATGGACAATCATTACTGGTCTGGACTGGTTACTACAATCTAGAGTCTTATCAATAGGCAGCAAGCAGACCACACATCTTTAGTGGAGATGTATCAGTGATCTTCTGTTCAACTCCTGAATGGTAATACAGACACTTCTAAGCTGTTGGCAGAAGGATCGAGGTGTTTCCCTCCTAGTGACAAGCTGAGAAGGCAAGCAAGCTCATACATGCTTAGTGGTGCTAAGTGACCTGTGCATACTCCCTACCTGCTTACCATTGTTGCCACAACATATTGCATGTCCTGAAGATCTTTGAGAACATTCAGTGCTCCCTTCAGCAATTTCCACCCACTGCACCTAGCAGCAATGTCTGAAACTGTACTAATGAAACACCTAAAAATAGAAAAATTGTTCTGTCTCAGACAAGGCACATGGCTTCCTAACCAGAAATCTACCTGCATTTGGTGGGTGGGCAGGCACCAATTTCAAACCATGGGGAGGGGAGCAAGGACACCACCCCCATGATAAGTGCCCCAGGACACAGCCCTGTTTTCCATTCTATTAATCCGGCCCTGGCAACATCAAGAAAGACCTCCATGAGTGTGAGGCACTGCTGTGTACAGACTGCAATATTAATAAAGCCCCTTTGGTGCACAGCACTGCCACTGCAAGCTGTAATGTATGTGTTTATAAGAGAGTGTGTGAGTGTGTGTGTCTTTGAATGTACCATCATTCAAACACTGGTATCACCCAGTACCAGTGGTACTTTTATTTGCCTCAGGCTTCTGTTTGGTGCTGGTCCTCCTGGTGGTTGCATCATTCTAGCCCATTTTTATGTTGGCTTGCACATGTGCTCAAGCAACATCTTGTGCTAGTAGTACATTTCAGAGGTGTGTCAGTGTGGGCTAATGCAGAGCACACTTTAGTAGGTGCATCGCTCATTCCCCAATAAGTCAGCATGCTAGTGCTAACACCAACATTATGTGAAATGGACGCAACTTCTAAGCAAAGTGCCGTTGCAATCAGAGACAAGCTCGTCATGCAGCGTCACAGATAACACACCTCTCGACGTACCTTTCCTTATGAAACATTTATACAGACATGGTGGCTGTGGTTGTCACCATCTGCCACACGATCTCGAGAAAGCCAACTTGGCGGTTGAACCCGGAGCGGCCTTCAGCTGTCGAAATCATGGACTGCAATTCAAGGCAGTTACAATTAACTGCAATTTCCTTGAGTTACATTCATAATTAACTGGAGTTGTATTTGTCTTATGTCAATGACAACTCTGTTGTTGTAGCAGGCTCGTTTTCCTGTGGCTGTACTGTCCCCCCCCCCCACCACCACCACCATCGCCATGCAGTGGAGGCATAATTTTGCTTTTTGCGAGCTCGGCATTGCTTTCTTCTAAATGTTTGTGACAGCCTCAGCAGCTCAACCAAATTGTGCCCCTGGCTTCAATCATCCTCCATAGAGTGAGAGTGAGAGTGAGAGGGAGGAGCCAGGAGTTATGTATGCTGCATGAGCTAAAGTCAGCTCATTAGCTGTGGAGCAAAAAAAAGTAACTGACTTGAGGGAAGGAGTTAATAGGGACTTGGTGGGTTTTGCAAGATCCTCACCATTGCAGTCCACTGTCAGAGAGTGGAGAGGAGATAGAGCTGGTCAGAAGAGATGGTCAGTCTCAGTCTCAAAGTTGACTTTCTGTTTGAGGGAGGAGGAGGACGACAAAGTCCAGGACTCCCTGGGTGGGCTGCGGGTGCGGGCAGACTGGCGGAGGTCAGAGAACAGTATGGGACCCGATTCAACGGAGGGACTGAGGACTGGTGGCAGAGTCATGGAGAACACACTCTGAGGCAGTGCAACCATGGTACGGTGGACTAGTAGGAGAAGAGGAGCAGTGATCAGGCCTAGGCCCTAATAGGAGACCTGCCTGTTGTGAGTGAGATCAGCCTTGATTCTCATGAGCACCCAACTTGTGAGGCAGGAGGAATGGAGTATAGGCCAGACAGGAAAAATTCTAAATCCATATTCCACACATGGCACAGGCTGCAAAACGTACTTAAATGGCAACAAGGTGCCGGTGGGTTGGTGGCTGGGGCAGGCATCAGGACAACTGGCTGCAGTGGCTGAGACCAGGCCACAGATCAGGCAGGCATGCTTTGGCAAGACAAAAAAATTAATGGAATGCACGGCAACAACAACAAGCCTAGAGCCAGGCAGAGAAGAAGATCAGAGGTGACCAGGTCAGCCAGAGAAAAAACAAAGGCTGAGACAGTAGGTATGTTGCTACTGTTGCCTTATCCATTCCAGACCAGAAATGAACAGCAGATTGTTGTTGTGGCTTTATTTTAGCTTTGATGCACTGTTGTGCACCTTGACTTGTGGTCTTTACTTTCCTGCAGCATGTTTGGACTTGAGGAGGAGATTAAGAACTGGGTAGGGAGGGACACTCATGCCTGGCCTTCTTGGGCTGGTTCATTTCAGGCTGCTAGCTAGCACAGATTTTTTCCAGCCTCTAGCACTTGTCTTACATGATTTGCCTCTGTACCACCTAGTCTGGGGCCCTTTTGAAGAACTCCCCACTACCCCCCCCCCCTTACATTGCAGCCAAAGTTACTCTAGGACATCCTTCTCTATCCAGTACTGATTTCCTCTGTCTTTTAAAATGAACTGAGCTTTGAGCAGTCAGTGATGATTTTGATGTCACTGATACAGACTAGTTGTTAATGTGCGCTTCTTTTTTTTTATTGTGGTATTTCTTTCGTGTCCTGCAGGCACCTACTGACATCAGCTGTCACCCCAGCACTGACCCCCAAAGATCAGACCCCCTCCCTTAAGCACCCATGACTTACCCTTTGTAGCAGGCTGGTGGGGAGCATCTCACCCCACCCACAATGGATCCTACCAGGGAGGTACCTTCTAGGAGGAGGCGTCATGGGGACAGCTTCATACTGCTAGGACTTTTTTCCAGTTTTCTCCCTTGTGTGGAGGTGGGGCATGTCTTGATGCCTGTGGGGAGAGCACGCATGCTTCCACACATGCTCTCTCCAAGCATCTGCCCCACCTCCTCCCCTTGCTGCAGCATTTGCACACTGCCCCCCAGCAGCCGCTAGGGGTCAGTGGAATGCCAACTACTGGTGGCCCCCCCTCCCCAGAGAAGGAGAGCAGTCCATCAGACGCTCAACCCTTCTCCTCCCTTGGCGAACCCCGGTGGCCCATGCTCATTCCCGAACACTGGTAGCGAGCATAGCGCGAGGTAAGGCGTCTAGTGCCTCAACCCACAGCGCCACTGAGCCTGCTTTAATGTGCAGTTCTCAGTCAGTCTGCAGGCAGCTTAATTTGAGTATAATTATTGTGTTCTTTCACAATTCACATGTGATATTTTACTTTGAGCCCACACTGCTGTTGGTTTTTTGTCTGGGTGTTTCACAGAGTATCAAATTTCATTCTGTGTAGCGCTGCTTTCAGAAAGTGAAGGAATATTCATAATCTGCTTGATGCTATGTTAATATATATCTCTGAGGCAGCCCTCAATTTCCAGGGGACATAACCTATGTCAGGAAAACAATGGATGATCAATAGCCAGAATAACTTTTAAACATGAAAGCTGACTAGAAAAAATGCTACCGCAGGGACTGGGAGTCGAGCACCTGGATGCAAAATAGTTTTCTGCTGTTCCAATGAACTTCATGTGTGTGTGTGTGTGTGTGTGTGTGTGTGTGCTTGTTTTAGATTCTTGCCTGATATAACTGGGTTATTATTGCTTCTATGAGTCCCAGCCATCCAGATTTGGTTCACTGAAAACTGACATATCATTGTGTACCCACCATTCCTATTTCATTGTAAAATGGGTCCTTGCATGCAGTATAATTGCTTATTTATTTATTACTCCTGCAATGCAAATTAAATATTCTTTCTCTGTTTCTCACACTTAAAGTAGAAGATGTAGTGAGCAGTGAACAACTCACACCTATATTTTTTGACAGTGTTCATCTCTGAAGCCTTGTTTGCAGAAAATTTGTCTTTACAGCCTTATCTGCAGAAAATTTCTCAAGCTGTCTCTGTTGTTTTGTACAGGGCATGTAATGTTACAACTTGGTCCCCAGTAGCGCACCCCAGCCCTGCACTCCATGCTTTAATGAATGGTGTGCAGTGCGGGTATGCCCCATGGCACAACCCCGGACTGCCCATGGCACTTCATTGTGGGATTGGGTGGGGGATTTTGTGCACTTGGGGTTGCGCACCTGTAGTGCCATGTAGTGCCATGACTTCTCAGATCCTGTAGAGGCAGCCAGCTTCATCAAAAGGAACTGGGGCATTACAGTAAAAAATAGTTGCCCTCAATCTCTCCCCCATAACTCCAGATCAACTGACAGGATGAAGGCAACCAAAAAGAAATGGATGCCTCGTGCTGTTTACCAGCTCCAACTACTAGTACAGGCCCCTCAGAATAGTGGCAATCATGGGCAGGGAATCATCAGAAAGCTATAGCGGGACTGTCCATCTCACAAGTTCGCCCAGAATGGCCACACCACAGCCAAAGTCATGGATCCAGAGCATCTCCACATGACTCCTCATCTTCAGACTCTTCCCCCAAATGCACTACTTTGCCCAATTATTGCCTGATGGTGCCCATACCACCCCATCACCCTCAATGGTGATCCTAGCACCCTCAGCGACCATGTAACTTTACCCTGTAGTGCTGTAACAAACTGTCAAATCCTGAGCAGAAATTCTCCAAGAAAACAGTGAGGTTTAGGCCACCTCTCCCAGGACTGATAAGAAGAGAATGCCTGCTATGCAAACCTCCAAACAAAAGCATTGGATATTCTGTTATCTTTCCTTTATGATAACTCTGAACTGGCTGCAGTGCTTCATTTTTCAAACCTGTTCAGGTATGTCATAATCTGTAAGCAGTACAGTGAATGATCTTTGTGTTTCTCCCTGGTAGGTTACCAGGGCTACTGACAAATTTTAACTGCTGGGATTCCTCTTCTTATACATAGATACATAGACAGTGTCGGCATATAAGGGTCTATGGCCCACCCAGTCTGCCCAATTGAGCTTGTAAAGTTCAGTTTATGTTTTCCTAGAAGGCTGTTGGCCTTTACCCCTGACATCCAGAATTCTTTTATGTCTATCCCATGCATTCTTAAATCCTGTGATTGTTTCAGCCCCCACCACTTCCTTTGGCAGGGTGTTCCACTTGTCCACCACCTATTCTGTGAAGAAATTCTTCCTCACATTTCCTCTGAATCGTCCTCCCTCCAACTTCATCCCGTGCCCTCTAGTCCTGGAACTTCTTTTTCACTTAAAAATAGTGTATTCCTGCACCCTGTTCCTCCTTGTGGGATACTTGTATGTCTCTATCATACCCCCTTTCTCCCTCCTCTCCTCCAAGGAGTTCCTTCAGCCTGTCCTCATAGGACTTGTGCTGCAATCCGTGTACCACCTTTGTTGCCCTCCTCTGAACCTTCTCTACCCTGTCTATGTCCTTACTAGGTAAGGTCTCCAGAACTGTACACTGAACTCTAGGTGGGGCCTCACTAGTGTCTTGTATAGTGGAATTATGACCTCCCTTTTCCTGCTGGTGATGCCCCTGCCTATGCATCCCAGCATCCTATTTGCTTTACCTGCTGCCTTGTCACACCGTTTCCCTACCTTGAGGCCATCAGAGATGATAACCCCAAGATCCCTTTCCTGCTTGGTGAATGCTATATCCTCACCCCCAAATGATATATTGTGCAAGGGTTTTTGTGCCCCATATGCAATACCTCGCACTTCTTTGCATTGAATTTCAACTGCCAAACCCCAGACCATTCTTCAAGTTTCTACAGGTCCCTTCTCATTCTGTCTACACCCTCTGGTGTGTCTACTGTGTTACAGAGCTTTGTGTCATCAGCGAACAGCGAAATTCTGCCTTCTAGGTCCTGCGCAATGTCACTGATGAAGATGTTGAATAGGACCAGTCGCAGCACTGATCCCTGTGGTACCCCATTGGTCACTCTTCCCTCTGTGGAGTGACAGCCATTTACCACCACTCTCTGTGTCCTGCTGCCCAGCCAGTTACCTACCCACCATACTACTGTCCTGCCCACACCCATATTCCCCAGTTTGTGTAATAGTCTTCTATGTGGCACAGTGTCAAAGGCCTTGCTGAAGTCCAGATAGACCATGTCTACTGCCCTCCCCTGATACACCTCCCTAGTCACCCAGTCAAAAAATTCAATGAGGTTGGTCTGACATGACCTTCCCCTGGTGAAACCATGCTGCCTTGGGTCCTGTGTCCATTGACAACCAGATGTTCCACCAATCTCTCCTTCAGTAGTGCTTCCATGATCTTCCCCACTACCAAGGTGAGGCTGACTGGTCTGTAGTTCCCCGCTTCCTCTTTGTTCCCACTTTTGTATAAGGGGACTACATCTGCTGTCCTCCAGTCTTTGGGTACCTCCCCTGTTTTCAGTGATCAGCTAAACAGGATAGCCAAAGGTTCAGCCACCACCTTTCTTAGTTCTTTAAGGACCCTGGGGTGCACCCCATCTGGCCACATTGCTTTATCAACTCTTATTACTTCCAGTTTCTTCACGACCCTTTCTCGTGTAAAGGGACTTGTGTCCATTTTAGCACCTTCCTCACCCCTCGTAGTACCTTCAGACCCATTACTCTCCTCTTCCTCAGTAAAGACTGAGCAGAAATACCTGTTCAATATGTCAGCTTTACTGTTGTCATCCTCCACGCCCCATCCTTCCCTTCAGTCTCACTATCCTCCCTTTGCCTTTCTTTTTTCACTTATGTACCTGTAAAGGTTTTGTCCCCTCTACCCACTGATTTTGCAATGTGTTCTTCTGTCTGAGCTTTGGCTTCCCTTACTGACCTCCCTGCCTCCCTTTGCTTCTCCTGGTACTTCTCCCTATCCCCTTCTGCCTGTGTCTTTTTGTATTGCCTGAATGCAGTCTTTTTGGCTTTCACTTTCTTTGCTACTTCTTTGGAAAACCATAATGGTCTCCTCTTCCTTTTCCTCTTGCTAACCTGCTTTATGCATAATTCTGTTGCTCTTGTAATCCCAATTTTTCTTCCTAGACTTCAAGCTGAGGTCTATCCACATAGTCTCTCCCCCCTGCCAATTTGATGTGGCATTGCTTGGCACTAATCTGCCCCTACTTGATTCCCTATGATACTCCCTCATATTTCCCACTTCCCTACCCCTTAGCTTTTATGAGCACAACTGTATATCACTTGAGTGGTAAGCTTTTAATTTTCTCAGTACACAACACTGGCCCCAGCAAATTACCGACAGTGCCCTGACTGTCCCTACATCCTTCATGATTGTCCCAACACCCCTTACAACTGCACACTGCAGGCATAAAAGACCACAACAAATGGCTTATTCTAGGCTCACTTCAACTAGCTGAGCATTACAGTGGCTGTCCTTTAACAGCTATTAGTAATCTGTCTGCTTATGAGTCCTTCCAGCTCACACTGGAGTAACTGATAAACATCTTCCCCATCCTGCCTTCAGGGTAGGCTGCTTATCTCAAGCACAGTTAGTGCATTCCCTACCAGGCATAAAAACGGGCTGAGGGCCTTGAGTTGTTGTTTGTTACTGAGTGGGAACCACAGACTTCAGATGTTAGCACCTTGCATAAGTTTTTATCCTGTACTGTAGTAATTTCAGCATGGAATCCCCTCAGATTTTGTCCCCTCCACTTGGAAGATGTCAGTATCACTGTATGCACAGTATTGCACTACCTTCCACTCTCCGCATCCACCTTAGAGCTTCAAGCTCCACCCTTCCAGAGAGTTGTGCTCATTTAAAATGTATGTTCTTCCAATGCCATGCCTATAGAATTATTCAATGCTTATGCAGTTCACAGGAACACTGCAGGGGAACATTGATAAGCTGGATTTTCCTCTCCAAGTGGTATAATCAATCCTTGTGGGAGCTCTCCATTGTTTTGTGCCAGTAACCTATGAAAGCTGCATTTATACATAATGGATTGGGTGACTACAGCTCCAGGAATTGGTCTCCAGAGAGCCTTATGCCCTCTGAGGTTCCAGAGTTTTGGCAGAAAAGCAGGGGATTACTCCCCCCCGGTGCTAAGAGTATGTCTATGATTTCCAGCTGACACTAAATAACAGCATGCTAGATATGCATAAGGTTCTCTGTATTCCTACTTTTGCCTCCCCCCTTTTCACTGTAGCTGCCACAGCACAATGACAGTAGGTGCTCTCTAACACCACCACCTCCTTCCATTCCTCTTGACTTACCTCATCGGAGCATCCAGCACTGAGTACCTGTAGTTCATCCTTTCTCCTGTTGATGTTGGATCTTTCTCAGCCAAGACCACTGCACCCTCCATTGCTGCTGATAACTCTATGGCTTCTGACTTACCTGAAAAGAGGACATGGCTGAAACAGCTGGCACTAGCAGGATGCGAGAGGGGATTTAAATAGGCAGTGCACACAGCTGCACATATGCAGTTTCTCCTCTCTCACCTCTAACTTGAGTATTTCATTTCCTGCCCCAAGCTAGATCCTTACCTGTGGGAAGACTTACATGGGCACACACTGAAAATAGCAGTCTACCTGCTAGGCACCTAAAATGCATGTAACAGTTCACCCTTATAGTGCAATGTTGGATGCCCTGTAGCATCTCACTCTTTCTAGCTGGCAAAATGGAAACAGTCCAAGGAGCATGTGCCACATACATCTTGTGCTGCCCTAGCCTGCACATTGCTGTAATGGAGAAACATAGAAACATAGATTTTGGTTGCAGATAAGGATCAATAGGCCCATCTAGTCTGCCCTATTTCCCTACCTACTGAAAAGTGCTGCAGATCCTGCTTTATCTCCAGCATTACCTCCTCATTTGAATTTTCCTTGTTTTCCTATGTATATCCCATGCAGTTTTGAATTCCTCCACCAGCTTTCTCCCATGACCTCTACTAGGATGCTGTTCCATGCCTCCACCACCCTTTCCGGGAAGAAGAACTTTCTCTTGTCACCCCTGAGCCTCCACCCTTCCAATCACATATCATGCCCTCTAGTTCAAGAGCTTCTCCTTAATTTAAGGATGCTATCCTCTTGAACATTATTTATTCCCTTCAGGTACGTGAATCAATCGATCAACTTCATTTCTTAAAGAGGCACTATTCCACAGATCATAGCGCCCTAACAATAAATACATAAATATTCAGATAAAACATTTATTATAACCATGCGATATGATTCCTCTAAATATTGTCACCGACGGCCAGCCCAAACAAATGTCTTTTCAGTGCGGTCTCAAAGCTCTCCACTGTCAGGCACTCTCATATCTGATGAGGTAGAGAATTCCACAAGGTCGGGGCCACAAACATAAATGATCATGATCCAGATGACTTCAACTGAATCCTGGGAACCTCTAGGAATCCCTTGTCGGCAGAGCAGAGCAGTTGGAGGGGGTAGTAAGGATGCAGAAGCTCTTGTAGGTACCTCAAACCCTGTCTGTGTAGGGCATTTCAGGTCAGGACTCCGACCTTGAATGTGATCCACCACTGAATCAGCAGCCAGTGCACCTCATGCAGCACCGGTGTAATATGATTGAACCAAGATAGCCCAGACAACACTCTGGCGACTGCGTTCTGCACTACCTGCAAGTGGCAGTTATCAATCCTTGGAAGCCCTAGGTACAGGGAGTTGCAGTATTGAAGGCAGGAGGTCACAAAGGCGTGGATCAATGTCAACACGTCCCCAGAGGGAAAAAGGCACTTAATCCAGACAATATTCCTAAAATGGTAAAGGAAGACTTGACAACGGCCGACACCTTGTCCTGAAGCATCAGCCCATCATCAAATATTACCCCAAAATGATAGTGCAGCATTAGAATAAACAAATGCAAAACAGCTCACCAGGGCTAGGAGTATGCGGTAGTGAAGCAGAATGAGGGGAAAAAAAACATCCACACTGCTTAGAGCTCTTCCAAATAGATGCTTTAATGTCAAAATGTGCAAAATCTGCCAACAAAAGTACATCAGTGCATCAGAGAGGAAGGCAGAGCTGATTTTTGGAAGAGCTCTGAGTGGTACGAGTGTTTGTTTTTTGCTAGTGCAGCAATAGGAAGAGTGGGAGATTACAGGTCAACCTGTCAGGGAAAAGACGCCAAGTGTCATCGAAGAGCCACTGGGGAGGAGGACTGAGCATTTCAGTGAGAACGAGGACATTGGCTGGGTGCACATCATTGTGTTCACCCCCTTCTGTGCCCCTAACATACTGATGGCTTAGAGCACTGGGAGAAACACAGCAAATAGCCCCAGCACAGAGATGATAGACCCCAGTATATCCAGGCACCACACCACAGCTGGCAAACATCTCCTGGTGAAACCAGTGACTCAGAGTTATATTTTCTTACCCTATCCCTACCTGGGGGTTTATCCATAGCTCCTTGGAAGGCAGTGCTCACAGGCAGGGGTACAGGTGGTTGTTATACTTTGGGTGTTCCTGAGGGAGGTAGCTGTTGCAGACTAGAATGGGGCATAAAGAGAAAGGCTAAAAAGGTCACTGATTTGTATTCTTGTAATATCTTGTCTAGTTTCAATGCACCCAACTATATTGCCTTAAAGTAGTAAGCCTGCAACAACAGGTAATTGGTAGAAAGAGCTTACTGCTCTCTTTCTATACAATCAGCTTTTACCAATAGAATGGATTCCCTGTGAGCTCTTGCTATCAGAGCAAGTAGGCAGCTGACTTAGACAGCTAGGAGATGGTAACCAGAAGGAGTAATTATATGCTCTATTAAAAGTGTAGGGTCTATAAGTTAAATTGGGACCATCAATCAAGGCATAAAGACACAGTTAACAGTGTGCTGGCCTGAGTTTAGGGAAAGACAATGAAATGTGTCCTTACAATTAGGTGGGGGTGAACAGAACTTAAAATCAAGTCCACCCAAGCATCCCATTGCATGGAACACTCCATCATGTGAGTGACACAGAGAAAGAGTGGAGCACCTGCCTTAGGGGTATCTGTTTATTTTGCACCCATTATGAGTAGGAATGTGATGAGAATACTTTTTTTTTTAATCATGGCAGTTAAGAGGAGCCTAGAAAAATAGCAACCTTTTTCACACCATCAATGGGAAACAGTGGCATGATCAGATGCTACCAGGCATGAAGGCACTCTGAAGGGGATCAGACAGTGGCCAGGTTTTTAGGAGTGTGTACATATAAGCATCAATAGTGCTGGACAGTTGAAGTGGTGCACAGGAGAGAGAAGTACTGTGTGGTCCCTGTCTGACATTTGACACTTGGATTTAGTACTGCTTTCTTTTTATGTTGTCTTGAGCTTGTTCAGGCAACATCTTGCAGTAATAGGAGAAATGCAGAGGTGTGTCAGTGTTGGCAGAGGCAGTGCACACTTTAGTAGGTGCGTCCCCTCATTCCCCAATTAGCCAGCATGCTAGCACTGATGCAAGTTTTATGTAAAGTGTATAAGACTTGTAAGAAAAGTGCCGCTGCAATCATAGACAAGCTCATCATGCAGTGGCACAGATGACACTGCAGAGGGTCTGGAAGGAAAAGTATGCCTCTTTACATATGACACAAAGATCTGTAACAGAGTTAATACACAAGGGGGGGGGTTAGAAAGGAAGAGAAGGGACTTGGCAAGGTTGGAGGAATGGTCAGACATATGGCAACATAGATTCAATGCAAAGAAGTGCAAAGTAGTGCACCTGGAAATAAAAATCCAGGAGAAGAGTACAAAATAGCGGGGGAGGTACTGACGTCAACAATAATGGAAAGGGATCTGGGTGTAGTCATAACAGATGACCCAAAGGTGGGTAAGCAATGTGAGAAGTCAGTAAGGAGAGCCAGGGGGATACTGGGATGCATAGGGAGGGGCATCACAAGTAGAAAAAGGGAAGTGGTTATCCCTCTGTACAGACAGTTGGTGAGACCCCATCTGGAGTATATGCGTGCAGTTTTGGAGACCTCATCTACGCAAGGACATAGACAGGATGGAAGCAGTCCAGAGGAGGGCAACTAAAATGGTGCAGGGTCTACATCAGAAACCATATGAAGAGAGACTGAGAGAGCTTAATATGTATACCCTTGATGAAAGGAGGGACGGGGGGACATGAGAGAAACTTTTAAGTACCTCAAGCAAATCAACAAAGTCCAGGAGGATAGCATCTTTCAGAAAAAGAGATGTGTAAGAACAAGGGGGCACAATTTAAAGTTAGAGGGGGATGGCACAGGGGTAATGTGAGGAAATTATTTTTCACAGAGAGAGTGGTGAATGCATAGAACCACCTTCCTGGAGAGGTTGTGGGGTCTAAAACAGTGGAGGAATTCAAACATGCATGGGATAGACATAAGGCAATTATAGTGGGTGGTTGCAGAAAGTAGGCTGTTGGTTAACTAGAATCTGCAGATTATCCAATAGGTAGGAAAATGGGCAGACTGGGTGGGCCAAGTGGTCCTTATCTGCCGTCAAAGTCTATGTTTCTATGTTTCTATGACACACCTCTTGTACGTGCCTTTCCTGGTAAAAAAAATTTAATAAACATGGCTGCTCCTGCTGTCAGCCACACAATCCCCAAAAAGCCAACTTTGGGGGCACCCAATCCCCCTGTCGGCATACCCTCCTAGTTCAATTTGTTTGCTGATGGTTTACCCAATCACGTCAGCATAATGCCTCCCCTCTTTAAGTTGATTTCTGATGGGGGTGCCCAATCCCCATGGGCATAATGCCCCCCAACACACACACTTTCTTTGCTGATAGGAGTGCCCAATCCCCATCGCCTTCAGTCCCCCTTCCAAAAAAGTCATGTGGCACACTAGGAGCCCACCCCAGTGTGCCCAAATGTATTGGTAAAACCTGCAAATAAAAAAACATTTCCCCGATGTGTGCTTTTTTTTTTGTCCCTGTTAAACAGAAAACAGTCCCTCACCATCAGGATGCCCCTCCTCCCCATGCCACACCCTCCTTCTGTGCACTCCACCTCCCCTCAACCCCTTCTCACCCCATACTTGCCTCCAGAGTCTGGTGCAGCGATCTTCGGTGGAGTAGGAGACGTCTGAACTCTTCAAAAGTCAACCGCAAACTGAAAAAAATGCCAGTAAGTTGTATAATGGCATCAGTGGGGGGTTTCAACTTAGGTGGATATCTCAGTCATTTTTTTGAATGTTGGCTCCAAATTTTCAACATGGGGTTCTTGGGACCCCACCTCATGAGTACGTGCACTGTCCTTTCATTATTCAGTCCTGAAAGGTGATTTTGCAGTCACTGCACGGAATCACCTTTGGGACCAATTAATGAAATGAGTGCCACTGTTCATGAGGTGGAGTCCCAAAAAGCCTATGTTGCAAATTTGGTGAAAAAATTCCAGAAAATGATTGTGTTACAGGTGTGCATTGCGCAGTTTCCACACACTCTCATAACTTTGGCAATTTTTATATTTTCACTCCAGATTTTCAACATTGTCATTTTTTGACACCTCCTTATGAACAGTACAGATGTAATTTTTCACATGCTGCCCAAGATGTGCTTTCACACATCTGGCACACAATGGTGCAGTCACTGTGGGAAATCAACCTTTGTGACAGATTAACAAAATTGCAGTGCCACTGTTCATGAGCAGAGGTCCCAAAATGCCTATGTTGAAAATTTGATTAAAAAAATTCCCAAAATAATTACATTACAGGCGTGCGTTGCTCAGTTTCTAAGCACAATCATAACTTAATCAATTTTTCATATTTTCACTCCAGATTTTCAACATTGCCATATTTTTACACCTCCTCACAAACAGTGCAGCTGTCATTTTTCACATCCTGTACAAAATATCATGCCAAACCTCACCCAACAACTAACACACCAAAATCTGGCCAATGGAAAATCATGTACACAAATGCTTACAGCCTGGGAAATAAGATCCCAGACCTGCAGGCAATAATGTCAGAGGCTAAACTGGACATAGTAGCAATTAGTGAGGCGTGGTTTACCAGTAACCACACTTGGGAGACTTCAGTACCTGGCTATGTATTGTTCAGAAGAGACCGAGGTGCAAAAGGGGGTGGAGTGGCCCTGTATGTCAATGAAAATATCAAAGCTACAGAAATTCAGAATACACATAAGGAGCCAGAAGAACTGTGGGTCACCCTGGAAACAGAAAATGGGACAGCCATAAGAACTGGGGTTGTCTACAGGCCCCAGACCAGGGTGAGGACATAGACACATTACTGTCAGAAGATATACAAAACATGACAGCTAAAGGGAAGGTTCTGATAATGGGAGACTTCAACATGCCGGATACAGATTGGTCAATACCAGCAGGAACATCTGCCAGAACTAGACACATAGTGGATTCCCTTCAGGGGGATGGCCTCAAACAACTGGTACAGCAACCCACGAGAGACAGAGCTATCCTAGATCTAGTACTGACTAACAAGGAAGGGATCACAGATCTCCAGGTAGAAGGTCACTTGGGGGCCAGTGACCATCACATGGTATGGTTCAATTTGGCTACTACATCTAAATCATCCCATTCCAAGGCAAAAATATGGGACTTCAGAGGAGCTGACTTTGATAAGATGGCCAATAGAGTAAACCTAGCCCTGGCAAAAAGAAACACAGGTGAGGGGGTACAGGCAAAGTGGGCAAGCATTAAGGATGCAATACTTGAAGCAACATCCCATTGTGTTAGACAGAAAAGGAAGTGCAAAGAAGAAGGAAACCACTTTGGTTCTCAAATACAGTAGCAGAAAAGGTCAGAGCCAAAAGGCTGGCCTTCCAGGAAATATAAGAAACACAACGGGATGAAGATAGGGAGGCATACCAAACTGCCCTAAGGGAAGCAGGGAAGGCAGTAAGGCAGGCAAAGTCCCAAACTGAGGAAAAACAAGCACGAACAGTAAAAGAAAGTGACAAGACTTTCTATAGATACATTAGTGAAAGGAGAAAGTCCAGAGGGGGTATTGCTAAGCTTAATGGAGAAAAGGGAGCATGTGAGGAGGAGGACCCTGTAAAGGCATCTATCCTAAATAGATACTTTTGCTCAGTATTTACTGAAGAGAAGGTAGGACAGGGCTCACAGTTCAGCATCGTGGACATAGGGGGGAGGGAGGTGAGCACTACTCCCGTCACAAAAGAAAGGGTCCTACAAGAGCTTGCTAAGATCAGGGTGGATAAGGCAATGGGATCTGATGGCATACATCCCAGGGTACTTAAGAAGCTAAAGGTGGAACTAGCAGAGCCATTAGCAGAACTGTTTAGTGAGTCTCTGAGCACAGGAGAGGTCCCAGAAGACTGGAGAAGGGCTCATGTGATCCCGCTCCACAAGAGTGGTAGCAGGGAGGAGGCAGGAACTACAGACCAGTCAGTCTTACCTCAGTAGTGGGCAAGATTATGGAGGGACTCCTTAAGGAAAGGATAGTGCAACACCTGGAATCCATAGGGGCACAGGATCCAAGACAGCATGGGTTTACAAAAGGAAGGTCCTGTCAAACTAATCTCATAGATTTCTTTGACTGGGTAACCAGAGTGGTGGACCAAGGGGAGCAGTTGATGTCGCTACCTTGACTTCAGCAAAGCTTTTGACACTGTTCCACATAGAAGATTGATAAATAAGCTGGGTAGGCTCGGGTGGGCAGAAGTTGGTCAACTGGATGGCGAACTGGTTGTGGGCAGAAAACAGAGAGTGGTGGTAAATGGTATACAGTCAGAAGAGATGCAAGTCACAAGTGGGTACCTCAGGGATCAGTCCTGGGGCCAGTCCTCTTCAACATCTTCATTAGTGACCTTGCAGATGGACTAGAGGTAAGGCTTGTCTGTTTGCAGATGACACCAAGATCTGCAACAGAGTAGATGATCCAGATGGGGTGGGCAGAATGAGAAGAGATCTGGATAAACTAGCAAAATGGTCAGAAGAGTGGCAACTGAGATTTAATGCAAAGAGTGCAAGATCATGCACATAGGGAGGAGAAACCCTGAAGCCACCTATAGGCTGGGAGGGGAGTTGCTAGCAGTCACAAAGGAAGAAAGAGACTTGGGCATCATCATCACTGATGACCTGAAATCATCCAAGCAGACCTCTAAAGCAGTAGGTAAGGCTAGGGGGGTGTTAGGGTGTATTAATAGGGGTATCACAAGTCTTAAGAGGGAGGTAATATTCCCTCTTTACAAGACACTGGTTAGGCCCCATCTGGAGTACTGCCTGCAGTATTGGAGGCCACACCTTCACAAGGACATTAACCAAATTGAGGCAGTCCAGAGAAGGGCAACCAAAATGGTGCAGGGACTGCATCAGAAGACATATGAGGACAGATTAACAGAGCTCAATATGTATACCCTTGAGCAAAGGAGGGAGAGAGGTGATATGATCGAGGCATTCAAACACCTTAAGGGCATTAACAAAGGTGAAAAGAGTCTAACATGTTTAAATATAAGAAAAATAGCAGGACAAGAGGACACAGCATGAGATTAGAGGGGCCGATTAAGGGGAATGTGAGGAAATTCTTTTTCACAGAAAGGGCGGTGGATGCATGGAATGCTTAACACAAGAAGTGGTGGCTATGAATACAGTGCAGGGCTTCAAACAGGCATGGGATAGGCTTAAGGGAGCAATACAAATGACTATGAATAGATAGGCCACTGACAGAGCAAAGGCCGATGGCACATTTATAAGGTAGAAAAAAGAAATGGGAAGACTGGATGGGCCTTGCGGTCCTTAGCTGCCGTCAACTTCTATGTTTCTATGTAATATGTTTTTGCACCTGTGGCACCAAATGGTGCAGTCGCTGTGAAAAATCACCTTTTGGCTAATTAACTGATAGTGCTACTGTTCATGAGGCAGGGTCACAAAAAGCCCATGTTGAAAAATTAGAGTGAAAATGCCCAGGTGTTAGGGTTTCTAACCATAACACCCCACCCTGTAGATACTGACAGGTGTCAGGGGTGTGACATGGGATTGTCGGCCGTAATGCTCAGGTCATTCCACCCCCACCCTCACCCTGCATCCAGTGAGAGGCATTGAGGTGTGCCTTGGCAGCAAAATTAACCACATTCTCCTATACTGCACCCATTTCAGCATATTTCCTTATGGAATGGGGTGAGCATAAGGCCCGAAGACCCCAAGGCACACCGCAACACTTGTCAGTGTCTGCAGGGTAGGGTGAGGTGAAATGGCATGAGCGTTATGGCTGATGACCCAAAGACACACCTCAATGCCTGTCATGCTCTGCAGGTTGGGGGTGGCATCAGTTCAATACTTCACTGTCATTCCTATTATGCATCTCTCTGACTCCTGCACTACCAATGCCAATGCCAATGCCAGCAAGACAACATTCAGCATTGGAAAATGTTTATTTTATTTTGACACTTGTGAGACTCCTACCTTGGACACTTGTGCACAAATTTGATACCATTTAAATATAAAATAGACCAAATCATGGCCGTTCAGTTTTTACTATAGAGTGGATTCTAACAAGCATAGTCTGTAGCACCTTTTGTAGTCATTAGTACTCTTTTCTGCATTTTCTAAAGTGTAGTGTTACATTCAGTCTGAGTCATTCAATTTGATGGTGTCAGTAATAAGACAGGCGTAGGGCTGCAAACTATATAACTACAGTATTAGTTCTATGTTGCAGACAGCCAATCCAAATTAGTTCTGTCTGGGGCTTCTTTATACGGTTGAATGCTGGTTGAGCAGGAAGCACTCTGATTGCAGTTTCTTCCTGAGAAGACTTGTTATTCTCTGAGCTCCATTCCATCTGTATGCTAATCAGGCATTCTAATAGCTGGTGGGAATCTACATTGCACTAAGTTAGAGTTCATATGCAGAGCTAGGGCCCTGAAATACCAATAGGAGGCTGAACACACTACAACAAAGACAATCATTGGTGAGTGCCTTAATGTGTGATTGCATGTTGTATATGAGAAATTGTTATGCATAGTAAAGGATGGTCAGTTAAGTTAAACAAGTTTTATTAGTGTAATTATTATGCTTATTGATGGGGTAAATTCCTTTAAGGAAGCACTGCTGATGAAGCATATGGTAGGTTAGCAGAACTAGAAATGTCAGGATGACTCGACATAATTTTGTTTTTCACAATTTATTTACTTAGGAAAGACCAGCTGAGATGCAATATCTTGATTCCAGTGGGTTCTGCTTTCACCCATTTTTACAATGTATTTATCCCAAATGGTCTAGCTTACACTAGATGCAGCATCTCCTTTTCTTTTTTAGATTTTTTTGTATTCAATGTATTATACAGTACACAGTGGTTTGTTATAAAAAAGATACATTAAACATACAGTAATGCAAGGATTCCAGCACACATCTAGCACATATACATGTATAATTTACACAATTAGGCATGCATGGATAGTCTAATCAAAGGGGGTCCAAAGCTTTTCCCATTTATTCAGAGTTTTGCTATGGTAGTAATGAACCTTTTCAGTTTTGATTTGATTGCTCATAACATCTGGCCACATTTGAAAATTGGGGGAGGGGGTAGAGTCTTACATTTCAATACTATGCATTTATTAGCAATTCTCACTTCTATGTGGAGAAAACATTCTTGAACATGGGGGAGATTACTTTTTTCACATGTACCAAATGGTATTAGCCTATCTTCTATTGTCAGTTGAACTCCCAAGGTTCTAGATTGTACTTTAAGAATCTTAACCCAGAAAGGTAAAATATGGGGGCCCTGACTGAACATATGTAAGTAGGATCATGAAGTCTTTCAACATCTTTTTTTATTTTTTTTAATTACTGAAATATTGGATACACCTGTGAGTGGATGCTCGTTGAGATATTCCATATGATGTACATAAACAACAATGCAAGGAATTTAGGACAGTATACAGATAAAACATTGAGAGTACAGTAAACAGATAATGACAATTTTAGCATAAGGGTACATAAATCCAAGCCAAACCAGTAACTGCGGCAATGTGTAAAGTAAGCCTGCATCAGAAGAAGAAGTAGGGGAAAGGGGGAAGAAGGGGTGGTGTAGACAGGACAGTGTGGACAGAGGGGGTAGGCTGAGATAAAAGGGTTGGAGATATGGCTAAGTGCTGTGGTTTGCCTATCCTGGGGATAGGGGTTGGGAAGTGCTGGGGTCAGTCAGTGGGTCTTGGGATCTTGGACACATTTCTTTAATATTGCAACTTATCCTATTTAGTTTAACATGAGTCCAGTAGGAATGATGCAGTAACCTAAACAGGATCTGGTGTAGTTTTGAAGAAATTAATCCATCAAAATGAGAGGTGACTATTTTTTTCCAAGTGAGTTCAGGTAGTTTATGGCCCAAGTCTAATTCCCATTTACACCAGAGGGCCAACAGGTCTTTTCAAGTAGTAGATAAGATGGTGTAGTAGATTCAGGAGATTAATCTTTTTGAAGGTGAGAAAGGAATTAATAGTGCAAGGACTGGATAGCTATAAAGAAAGTTAAATCATTTCTTATTTTTATGTATGATGTCTCGTAAATATCTGAAAAAAAGTTTGTTTTGGTAAATTAATATCCTCCTGCATTTGCTGAAATTATATAAGTTGTTCATTCATGTAACACTGAGCTACATGCATAAGGCCCCTAGGAAATCATTCTTTAAAATCTGGGGTCAGATATTCAGTTATGGGCAAAAGGTTTCTACTGCACTTGTCCTTGCTCCTAACGTGAAGGTTGCTATATTCTGTCAGATAGTACAGATTGCACACTGGCGCTTTCAGACTGAATATATGGCCATATTGTCACGTCACCAAGGCAAGTAGCACTGCCCTGACATGGACCTGGGCTGTATGCAGCCCACAGGGAACTACGCCACTAGATCTGATAGTGCCAGGAGCCACGGTGCAATATTCAGCCACAAAATGCAAATGAGTCCATTGGGCATGCATGACACTAAGAGATCATATGCATGCCCATAATGGCATCATTTGCATGTGAAGTGGTGGCAAGTTTGTGCCCATCCTGTAGCTGCCCATTATGTTAGGCATTGTGATGAGTGGCTCCCACCCCAAACTGCTGTCCTCCCAAGCAAATGTGCTCCCTTGTGTCCAGTGACACTCACCACCCTCTGATCCCATGTCCCTATAATTGATGTGATGTCCCTGGTATCTAGTGGCACTCTTACCCTCTGATCACCTGTCCCCATACTAGTCTTGTGTTCCCTGGCATCTAATGGCACCCCCACCCTCCAATCACCCATCCCCATCATATTCATGTTTTTTTCTGGCATCCCCACACCCCTCATATTCACATTTTCTCTTACTTCCAGTGGCACCCTCCACCCTCTGATTATCCATCCCTGTAAGTGATGTGATGTACCCAGTGTCCACTGGCAGCCCCCTCCACTGATCACTTATCCCTGTTAGTGATGCCCCTGGTGTCCAGTAGAACACCCCCAATCACTCATCCCTGTAATACAATGCAGCCCTCTTAAATGCAAACCCTTGGGGTTGACACAAAGTATGCATTTAAGAGAGATATGCATTTATCAGATCTTGTATTCTTTTAATAGTGAATGCAACTTGCAATATGTGCCAGGGGGCTGGGACAGAAAAGAGATGCCAGTATCACTTAAGTATTCCTTTGGTTGAGATAAAGTAATTTGTGACATGTTATGGTATTCTTTGATCTGATTCCTGTATAAGGGAGAGTGCTTCTGGGGTTCATGTAACGTGCTTCTGTGACACACCTTTGGGTTCTTTGCTTTGATTTCACTGTTGGGGGATGCTTCTTTGTCTTGGGTTTGATGGTTTAAAGGTTGACGTAGGTGATTAACACTTTATTTAAATAGAGCAACCCATTACCAGGCAATTAATTGCTAATTAGTAAGGCAGCTATAGGGAGTCTCAGTAAAATTGGACCGGTCAGTCCATACCTGAACACCAAAACTGAGGGAAAACATATGCATTTAAAAGGGATCCTTATATGCTTTTAACAGGTCTATTTAACATAGGAAGTATAGGAAAAAAAATTGGGACTTTGAAATGTTATGTGTTTATGTGGGCTATGTGTTTATCAGGTATGTGTTTAAGTGGTATGCACTGTAGTAGTATTTCCCTGGTGTCCAGTGGCAGCCCCACTCACCTATCCTCATCCTAATATAAGTAATGTTGGCCCTGGTGCTTAGTGGCACCCAAGCCCTCTGCTCCTCCAGCCCATCATGCCTAGTTAGTCCCTGGTGCCTAGAGGTACCCCTCACCCCCCAACCACTCATCCCAATGCTACCCTGCCACCCTAGTGACCTCCCTGCATGGCCTGCCTAAAGCACATAACCCAGTCAACCTCCTGCAAGTCTGTAGCTGTTGCTGCACAGAGGGTCTGGTATGGCAACCAGAACAGCCATCCTCTCACCTCCTTGGCTCACTGCCATATAGGATGACAGGGAGCTTGCAATCCTTGTCACTCTATAAGGTAGCCAGATGAGAAGGTGAGCAGGAGGGCTGTGCCAGCCACTGTATCCAGCCCTCCATGTGGCACCTGCTAGAGAGGTATAGGGGTTGGCTGGGTGGTGTGCTTAATGTGGGCAGTGCAGAGGGAAGCTAGCCACTGGTGTGTCAGGGTGGCACTGGGATGGGTGCTCAGTGGGTGAGGGGGTACCACTAGGTACCAGGGACTAACTAACCATGATGAACCAGGGGAGCAGAGGGTGGGGGGTGCCACCAGATAGCAGGGGAATTACTACTATTACAGAACTAGATGCTTGGAGGGTGAGGGGTGCCACTAGACACAAGGGAGCACATGAATACAATGGAGATGGGCAATCAGAGGTTTAAGAGTGCCATTAGACACCAGGGACATCACCATAATTACAGGGACAAGTGATCAGTGCTTTAGGAGTGCCACTGGACACCAGGGCCAGCAATTACTTTACAGGGATGGACAATTAGAGGATGGGGGGAGCTACTAGTTGCCAGAGAACACAAAAATATGATGAAGATGAGTGATCAGAGGGTTGGGGGTGACAGCAGACACCACGGACATCACATCAATTACAGGATGGGTGACTGAAGGGTGGCACTGCCACTAGACACCAGGGACAACATAAATGTGATGGGGATGGGTGATCTGAGGGCAGGGGTGCCTCTGGTCACAAGTGTTTCCATTGATTTAATCGGCCAGAGTTCAGGGGTGAGGGGGTGGAGATGGCTACAGTACCACTGCCCACCACCAGGGCCTTGTATCCCACTAAGGTGGGGTTTGCAAAGGTGGAAGGTTGTGCCCATTTGGGTGGCATTTACCACAGGTGCAAACCTCTGAATTTTCTGCTACTCCAATATACGGGGGTGGACCCCCTCATTTGTATTGGTGCAGTGGTAAGTTAGTGCTTGGGTGCCAGCGGGTTTTGCCCACACTTTGGGAGATGTCACAATATAGACCACATCCACAAATGAGTCACAAAAGCCAGTTAGTGTGGTGAAACACCCCATTTAGCCTGTGCTAATGTATGAATTGTGATGTGAAAAGTTGGAAAACTTCACTAAGTGGATTCATTTGCAAATTTTCCTCATTTCGTGAAGTAATCTGCCTTGTGAAGTCCAACTTTATAGTAAACTGATAACTCAATGAAATGTGAAGTTGGCAACTTCGCCAGTGAAGTTTGGTATAGAGGTGAAGTTTGCAATGTACTATGGGATTGGAGGTCACATGTTACTGAAACAAGCTGTATTCCTTGAGATGGCTGTCTTCAGTGCAGTCTTCTGAAGAAGGAGTAGGAGAGAAGTCTCTGTGTGCTTGTCTGAGGGAAAAAAAAAATTTAAATACATCTCAGAACTGAGCTTTTTGAGTCCAAATTGCTCACAAATTGTTCTAGAGGGCTTTGTGCTGCTAGATTTGTATTTTTTTTTTATTTTTCACCAATTTTTTACTTTAAAATAGTGGTTTCTGTTTTGTCAGTCTAAGCAGTGGTGTGGGGGAGGGTATGTGTACTGTAAGCACGGCAGCCCAGAAAGATCCAGAGCTTTTTTCTCTAAGCAGGAGATTGTGTTATATTTTGGTTTTCTCATTCTTTCTTGTTCATCATTTTTGATCTGTAGTGAGCAATTTCTCATTTTTATGGCTGTGGGCAGAGCCTACAGCCATCTTGCTGTCTGTAGCTAGAAAAATGGAATACCGTGGAACACATTTCTGGAGTTTTCAATGTACCCTTCCACAAGTACAAATCACTATGCCAGTTGAAATAAAATACTCCCTTCTTTCTGTTTAAAATGTTGGAGATGGAACTCCAAGCTGCATATCAGATGACCAGTTGGAACACACACACACACCTCACACACACACACACACACACACACACACAATCCTCGTGGCCACAACATTCAAAATAAATATGCAATCTAATATGTTATAAAACAATAAAGAAACTGTTTATGTCAGTGAAGTTCAGTTTACAGTAGATTTCCTTTAAATATTTTTTATCCTATATTTTGTATCCTGGATAGTGCAGGGGACATGCTTCATCTCATTGTCATAGGAATCTTCATTTTACACATTTTTGCATTGTATTTACTCGGGATGTTCCAGATTAGATGCAATATCTTGTTTTCAGTGGGGTCATGATTTTTCCATTTTTATAATGTATTTATTCAGGATAGCCTAGTCCATATGTAAAATATTGTTTTCAGTGTGTTCTGATTTTAAGCAATGCAGCATAATAATGTGCAGATATAGAGCCCCACTGAAAATAAGATGCAATGTCTTCTATAAACTAGCCAGGCTAAATATATAGCAATCAGCAGGCATATTCTAGGAAAACACATTGTAAAAATGTGTAAAAGTAAGACCACATTGAAACTGCTTCTCAGCAGATCTGCATTGGGCAAAGTCATTAGAAATAATGGGTAAAGGCATCCTTAAAGCTCTCCACCAGAGTCTGTTATTTCTGTGGTTTAGTTTGGTGTGTTTAAGTAAAGTATTTTGTCAGTGTCTTTCTGTAGCAGCTTTAGTTGTTTTGTAGTTATATTTTCCTTAAAGTGACAGTGTTCTATCACTGTTTGTTATACTTAATATTAAATTACCCATTACCTTTGACATTTTAATCCCTGTTATATGTTTAAAAAAAAGATCACATGCTGATCACTGATTTCCTAGAGGAAGGTGTTGTTTGCTCCTGGTACTTATTTGTACTGCTGTGTTAGTTTATTAATCCCTGTGTTGTATTAAAAAAATCCTTTTTATGGGGGGGGGGGTGCTACATACTATTGGCATAGTGTTTTTTCAGATCACACTGCTGATCCCTGATTCCTTAGATGGAGGTGTTGTCTGCTCCAGGTAATTATTTGTACTTTATTTTTTTTTTATTTATTTTAAGAATCAGTTTACAACCTTCGAGCCAGAGGCTCGTTTCCAAAGGTACTTCGTCACATAAAGACATACATTGTGTTTTTGGTTACATAGCAAAGATTTGCAAAACAATCGGCGTTCAACAGAGGTGCCACGTCACATTGTGGTCAGACAAATACAACTGGGTACAGGGTACATGTAATTGATAACAGATGTTACACAAGTCGGTATCAAGTGAGCAATCTGGTAGGTAAACACTGAAACAGCTGGCACTGGCCAGGTTAAACATAGGCCTGGTGTACAGGGAAGTGGTGGCGGGGATGGTTAGGTGGAGAGCTGCCCTGGGGGCATTGTCAAGAGAAGCAGAGGTGGAGGCTATGTTCAGAGACAGGAGCAGTTACGAGTGCTGAAGATGTGGTTCCGAAGTGTGGTTTTGAACTTGGAGATGGTGATGGCATTGGTGATGGTGGCAGGAGAGAGTTAAACCAGGTTGGGGCTCTATAGCAGAAGGACCTCTGGCCACGGCTGGTTCTTGATCTGGGGACCTTTAGAGTGGTCTTGTAGGAGACCGTGTTGCAATGGTGGGAGGGCTCTGGTGGATGGATGCCGTTACCCCGGGGGGGAGAGCCCGAGTAGGGTTTTTTTGGTGAGGAGACAGGTTTGGTATTGGAGCCGTTCATCCAGGGTAAGCAGGTTAGCATCGACATACAGCTGACAGGTGTGTGTGAGCCTGAGGGCATCAGTAATCAATCTGCATGCTTTATTCAGGGTTAGGTGAATTTTGTTGAGTGCAAGTGGTGTCGGCAGCACCATATACTGGTAGACCATAGTCTACAATGGACAGAACGGATGATGTAACAGCTAGCCGGAGAGCATTTGGGGGAAGGCAGGTTCTATGGTGGAATAGGATGCCAAGCCGTGTGTTAGTGGTGGATTTTAGGGTGTCGATGTGGTTGTGAAATGTGAGGGCTGAATCGAAGGTAACCCCAAGGTATTTGTAGGAGCAGACTTGTTCTAGTGGCTGGTTGGTACTTGGAAGGATATAGAGTGGGTGGTTGCTAGCTCTGTTTTGGGGGTGGGAAAAGCGCATAGTTTTGGTTTTCTTAAGATTGATGATGAGTCTGCGCTCCTTAGACCAAGCCTCGGTACTGTTGAAAGACTGCTGTAGGGAGTCCTGTAGGGAGATGGGATTGCGGTGGGTGGCAAAAAGGACAGCGTCGTCTGCATACAGTAGAATTTTGGAGGGCATCGCTGGGCAGGGTGTTCAGATACAGCGAGAGAAGGGGCCCAGGATGGAGCCTTGGGGACCCCAGAGAGAATGGGACGGGTATCGGAGAGTGTGCTATTAATTTTTACACACTGAGATCGAGTGTCAAGATAGCTAGCGCACCATGCCAGGTGACCAGCTGAGAGACCAGTGTGGCAGAGTGCATTCAGCAGAAGTGGATGGGAGACAGTGTCGAAAGCTTTTGAGAGGTCAATGAACACTGCACCAGCTAGGGAGCTGGTATCCAAGGAGGAGTGTAGAAAATTGGAGAATTCAATAAGGACAGTGCTGGTACTGTGACCTGCACGGAAGCCATGTTGCTCTGGGCATAAGATGTTATGCTTAGCCAGATAATCAGTGATTTGAATGGCCACCACTTTCTCCAGGGCTTTAGAGAGGGAAGGGAGGATGGAGATTGGCCGGTAGTTGTTGGCCAGTGACCTGTCGCCCTTATGAATAGGTGTGACAATGGCTGTTTTCCAAGCTGTGGGGAATTGTCCCAGGCAGAGTGACTGGTTAATTAGTCTTGTGAGTGGTGCAAGGACTTCATCTAGCACCAGCCTGAGGATGCTGGGGTCCAGTGAGTCACTGCCGGGATTGTTGCCATTGAGAGCTTTGATTAGGATGGGTCTGGCTTCCTGGGTGGAAATCTTTCGCAGGAGGAAGCTGGGGTGCTGGAGGACAGGGGGAGGTTGGCTGGGGGGAGGGTCAAAGAAATTACTAGGGAGGACTGAGCTAAGGTCAGTGAAAGTGGTGTTGAACCAGTTAACTATGGTGGCAGGCTCGGTGGAGGTGGTGCCATTTCTAGTGAGCTGGGATGGGGCAGGGGAGCAAGCTTTACCATTGAGTTGCTTAATATTATCCCAGAAGGTCGGGCTGAGCCCCAGGAGGAGAGTAAGGAGGCCTGGTAATGGTCTGCCTTAGCTTTCCTGATGGCCCATGAGCACTTATTCCGGGCTGCATTGTATGCTTGCCTATCAGACAGGCGACCTGTTTCAGTGGAAGTGCCAGAGGTTATCCCGGTTTCTAAGTAATTGTAGGAGGGCCGGGCTAACCCAGGGTGCGTTCTGTTTTTTGGACCGGATTTTGGTTAAGGGTGCAAAGAGATCACAGGCCATGTTGAAGGTGTGAGTGAAGAAGGTGAGGGCAGTGTCAATGTTGGTTGCCTGCTGAATGGGGGACCAGTCTATCTGGGTGAGGAGTGCTTTAAGTTTCTTCAGCCCACCAGGGCGGAGTACTGCAGGCTTATTTTACATTTTGCAATTTTTCATCCCAAATCAAAGTTACCATTACAATATAAGAATGACTGAGAAGAGACGTGCTACTAAAGGGAGAAGTGTCTGGGAGGCAGCAAAGAAGTGTTCAAAATCTGTGGGGAAAAATTGTGCTGCAGTTAGAAAACTATATATATGGTAGCAGGTTCTGTGGGCTCCAAGGGTGGTAGTAGCAAAGGAGTAGATGGTGATGGTGGCATATGTGTTGCCAAATTTTTCTCTGCCACATCTGTGACAGCTATGCTGGTTGGGGATGTGGGAGGTGACAAGAAAAGCAACAGTAAACAAGGAACAATGGTCAAGGAGGAGGTTGTCGGTGTCCCCATGGCTGGTGGTGGTGGTGCTCAGCCTGATAGTGTAGAGCTTGAACCAGTGGTTGAGACGGGAGATCTGAAAAATGTGTCACACTCAGACTCCTGATGATTATAAGAGGGTCAGAGAGCCTGGAGATGGTGATGATGATGATGATGATGAGGACAGACCTTTGGAGGAGAACAACAACTGTGCTGACAATGATTTGTTCGATCCCTTATGGGAGCTTGAAGAGAAAAAGCATAAGGGTGGTGCTGCAGATGACACAGGGGATGTTGTTTGCAGTTATCCAACTACCAAAGCCCCACAATATTAATTATGTTATAAAATCATCCCAAAAACACAAATTTCTACCCTTTCCCCTCTGCAGTCCCACTCCCACCAGCATGGTAAATCAAGGGTTACAAAATCCCCAGTTTGGGATTTTTATAAACTTGACCCAACTGAAGAGAGAGTCACAATCTGTCAGCTATGTCAAGCATGAGTTAGTAGGGGAAAAATAGCAGCCACTTAGGCACTGGTGGGAAAAATGGATTTACAGTCAGAAGAGATGCAAGTCACAAGTGAGGTACCTCAGGGATCAGTCCAGGGGCCAGTCCTATTCAACATCTTCATTAGTGACCTCGCAGATGGACTAGAGGGTAAGGCTTGTCTGTTTGCAGATGACACCAAGATCTGCAACAGAGTAGATGATCCAGATGGGGTGGGCAGAATGAGAAGAGATCTGGATAAACTAGCAGAATGGTCAGAAGAGTGGCAACTGGGATTTAATGCAAAGAAGTGCAAAATCATGCACATAGGGAAGAGAAACCCTGAAGCTACTTATAGGCTGGGAGGGGGAGTTGCTAGCAGTCACAAAGGAAGAAAGAGACTTGGGCATCATCATCACTGATGACCTAAAATCATCCAAGCAGACCTCTAAAGCAGTAGGTAAGGCTAGGGGGATGTTAGGGTGTATTAATAGGGGTATCACAAGTCGTAAGAGGGAGGTAATAATCCCTCTGTACAAGACATTGGTTAGGCCCCATCTGGAGTACTGCGTGCAGTATTGGAGGCCACACCTTCACAAGGACATTAACCAAATTGAGGCAGTCCAGAGAAGGGCAACCAAAATGGTGCAGGGACTGCATCAGAAGACATATGAGGACAGATTAACGGAGCTCAATATGTATACCCTTGAGCAAAGGAGGGAGAGAGGTGATATGATCGAGGCATTCAAACACCTTAAGGGCATAAACAAGGTGAAAGAGTCTAACATGTTTAAATATAAGAAAATAGCAGGACAAGAGGACACAGCATGAGAGATTAGAGGGAGGCCGATTAAGGGGAATGTGAAGAAATTCTTTTTCACAGAAAGGGTGGTAGATGCATGGAATGGCTTACCACAAGAAGTGGTGGCTATGAATACAGTGCAGGGCTTCCAACAGGCATGGGATAGGCACAAGGGAGCAATACAAATGACTATGAATAGATAGGTCACTGACAGAGCAAAGGCCAATGGCACATTGATAAGGTAGAAAAAGAAATGGGCAGACTGGATGGGCCTTGCGGTCCTTATCTGCCGTCAACTTCTATGTTTCTATGTTTCTATGTTTCTATGTTTCTAAAACACATACCTAAAGAACAAGTACCTGTTACACTAGCATCAACACCAGAAGGAAGCCAGTGCAGTGGGTCCCTGTCCCTCATCATCATCATTAGGCGAGGCAAACAGAAGCAACAGGGCAATAGACCAGCTGGACAGAGGGCAAGTGAGGGGGACTATGGAAAGGAGGAGGAGGATTGTGTGGTTCTGCCTAGTAGTGGACATATCAGCAGTGATGGGTTGAGTACTACCACCCAGAGTCAGAAAAGCACAGTGATGTCATTGCTGAAACTCCCCCAAAATCACTGGTGTCACTCAAGCAGCAGCACATATGAAATCCCAGGAGTCAAATAACACACCAACAATGCTGCCATAGGAGTCCAGATGTTTGGTAGCCCAACCGCAAGAAGAGTCCTGCCTACGCTGCATAGCATGTTTGAGCGTCACCCTAAATTCACTCCCAATCATGCTACTGCATTCAAGCTAAATGCAGCAAGTGCTGAAATGCTGGCAATTGATCTATTGCCATTCTCTTTTGTTAAGGATGCTGGATTTCGGAGGTTGATGGCCAGTGCCTGTGCCAAATGGCAGATTCCATCTAGAGCATACTTTTCTAAACATGCCATTCCTGAACTCTATGGGGCAGTGTCACAGATGATAAACCATGCCCGGAAGCATTCAGCATCACCATACATACATCAGAACATGGATATGTGGATCAGTGGCCAAATAACTGGTAGTTCCTACTTGTGCATTACATTACATTACATTGGACACAGGTACCTGGGGTAGTATTTGACTCTGGGCATGGGATAACTGCACTAAGCCCAATTTTGGTAGTAGCAACATTCTGGGTATTTGCCAGAATGCCACACTGACAATGAAGAGTACACCTGGATCACACACAGTGAGAATGCTGGAAGGGCTCCTTACCAAGCTTGATGAGTGGCTTTACCACCATTCACTGAAAGCAGGTTTTATTGCGAGTGAGAATGGCTTGAATGTAGTGAAATTTATCAGTGATGAGTTTTTTCTCAGGGTGCTATGCCTGGCACACTGTCTTAATCTCATTGTGTTGCAGTTTCTAACACATCCTGATATCAAGGTTATATTAACTGTGGCCTGTTGCATCTGTGTCCACTTTGCCTGTTCTGGAAAGCCCATGACCAGCTCTGCAGATACAAAACAAACTGCCTCAGCACCATATGAAGCTGGATGTTGTCACCAGATGGAACTTGACACTGTACAGGATCAAGCAGTTGTATGAGCAGTATTAAGCCATATTTGAATATCTGCTGCTACATACAAGTCATGACACTGCTGGAGTATACATGTGACAGCAGAGCAGGTCTGCCAAATGGACAGCCTGATCATGATTCTCAGGTCATTCAAACATGCATCACATACAGTGAGTGGGGACACTGCCTGTAGCAGTCAGGCCATTACATTACTACGTGTGCTGAGGCAGACACTGGTCAATGTGATGCAAGTGCTGGAGGCAGGTGGTGATAGTGGAAACTGTGCCTTAATGGAACACATGCTGCACATCTTAGGCTGCAATACACATATTTCCGGCATTCTGCAGTCTGAAGATTTTGGGATTGCCACCTTGCTGGACCCACAATATAAACATGGGCTGGCATCAATAATTGAAGGTGGGCATGAGCAGGTTAAAGAGTTCACTGATCTTCTAATAAGAAGGGTACATGTGGCACAGATGCTAAAGACACATTTATCTGAGGCACAACATGAAACTTAACAGAGACCGGGCGTTGCTACCACCACCTCACATGAGAAACGAGCTGAGAAGACATGCAAGTTGAAAGAGAAAATTCCAAATCCCATTTGAGATGTTTTATGTCAGGTAGGAGTTGAAGACATGGAAGAAAAGAATAAAGAGGCTCATGAGGAAGCAGATTCCAAGATAGTCCTGCACTTCTAGTGCAATTGAACCCACTGGACACAATTTAATCCAAAGCTATTTATTCCAACTATAACAAAAGGTTTAAGAACAACAAAGTGTGCTGCTTCTACAGTGAGGTGTACCCACACTCAAACTAACTCCCCAGTGCTTCGACCAATAGTGTGGTCTTCCTCAGGAGTGCAGAACTATCTTGGAATTTACATTTAACAAGGACTGGCAACCATTTTGTCCTGCTCCCAGCTCTGCTATTGCTGAGCACATGGTGATTTGGAGTTCAGAGTTCATGAGGAAGCAGGACTGCAGGCAGTGCACTGCATGGTAGATGCATATTTGGCTGACACAAGGTACCTTACCCCCTGCAATACTGGAGCAGCAAGGTTACTGAGTGACCAGCACTGACCTTGGTTACAATGAAATACCTCAATTACCCACCCTCTAGTGTCAATGTGGAGCATGTATTCAGTTTGGCTAGAGCAATTGTGTGGGACAGGTGCACCAATCTGTCACCAAATAATGCTGGCTTGCCAAACTTTGTTAAAATGAATGAGGGGCACATTCTGTACAAGACAATCATGTCCATGTCCCGACCACATGAAGGTGGTGCTGGTGAAGATGAAGAGTAAGGTGTAGTCAACAGTAGCAAACTGTCTTCTACCACCAAGGTGGATGAAGCAGTAATGGAGAGAGAATACCCATCTGGTAACAACTCCAGTCTAGAAGACTGTGAGGGCTGCTTCCTCGATGAGGTTGATGCATACAAAAAGATGTGTTATTTTCCTCCTCTCCCCTTATCAGTGTAATTCTTTACTTTATCATTAACAATTCTGTTATTTTCAGTAATTTTACTGTTCCCCGCCCCCAACTGTTGTGTTGCTGTTTCCCTGTAATTAATCTATTACCTGCCTCCACCACCTTAATGTGATGTCTAGAGACAATGCCTACTCCAGCCAACAAGACATGGCACCTCCTCCTCCTCCTCTGGTCTGATGGGTCCTACTTAGTTACAAATAGCATAGGCCACTGTCTCCACACTGATGCAGTATAACAATACCATTACCAGCAAGGCAAAGCATGCCTACTCCAGCCAGCAAGACATGACACTGCCTTCTCCTCCTCCTCATCTGGCCTGCTTGGGTCCTACACAACCACAGACAGCATTGGCCACTGTCTTCACACTGATGTAGCATACAAATGCCATTATCTATGTCTCCTATGGGTCAGCCCACTAGCCAGCCCTCAAGCCAACCCTCCAGCTAGCCAACTCATCAAGGCAGCAAGACCTCAGCTCCACCATGGCTTATCTTTGTCTGTTGTGATGGTAAATCACTTTCAATGTTCTTCAGAGTCCTTATCCCTCCCTCACTGGTGGTGGTTGATTCTAGTCCTCGGCCTTACAGAGGATGAAAGGCCTTCCACCTTACTCAGAAAGACATTAACATGTTTTTCTTTCTTTCTTGTTGTCTCCCTGCAGGTTTCATCATTCACAGGGATGAACAGAGAGGAGTTACGTGATGTTTTCCTACACCATCTCAGTGGCATACACCAGCCAGTCAACAGCACAGCCAGCAGAATTAATTTAGCAGTAAGTATCTTCATTATGAATTTCTTTTTTTCCTTTTTATTTATATTAGAAAGAATGATTTATAGTACAAAATTACTTAACGAATTACATTGAACTTATTGCACACCTCCATTAGAAAGATGATTTTGTTCCAAAACACAGAGCATTCTGCAAGTCACAGTCCTTTAAAGGACACCTAAACAACCTATTTTTAGAAAGAAACAATTAAAAAATCTGGCTTCATAGAGAGGTGAAGGAAAAGCTGCTGCTTACGTTGAGTTAACATTGCATTTATCTGAATAACATAAATGCAGTTTTGCAGCATCTGAAAAAGTAAATTTCAGCCTTCCAGTTCAAAAAACCTGCTCTGCCCGCTCCATAAAATGGCTGTCAAATGTGTGAAATGATGATATCACTGGCACTAGAGGCAAAGAACTACATGGCTTTCTATAGTGTAACTAGTTTGATTTTCACCTTTTGTTTAGAATTGTTTCACCAAAATGATCAAAACCATGACTTAACATGTGGATTATTTTGATCAGTACACATTAGGCTCTGATTTTGTTCATTTGGTTTACTTTAACATGCTAAAATTGTGTTGTATTCCAACTAACGTTCTCTTTGGAAAACTGCAGTACAGTACACCTCTTCAAATATCTGGTGGTCTAATGGTAATGTGTTGTCCTGATGGTTGTAGGAAAGTTCTGGTCTGGTCCAATGCCAAAGTTAATGCATTCTTGGTAATCCAAAAAAAATGCTTCCCTTGTAGTCTACTTTTTCCTTATAACCTCCCCCTGCACCAGCTAGCCCACCAATCATCAAACAGTCCACTGTTCACACTCTGTCCTTCTTACTGCCTAGGGTTGCATATGAGCTTCCCATTCCCACTAGGAGAATTATCATACTTCAAATTGTAGCCATGTACATCAGGGAGTAGTGCACATCTATACTGATACACTTCATTGACTGGTACTGTTAAATGATGCCTCCTAAATCCCTCTCCAGTCTTCTTTCATCAGTGTTTTGTTTCTGATTTCACAATAAACATCAGGTGTATCACCATTCTTATGCACAATGAAGGCAGTATGCACAGTCCCCCTCTTTCCATTTTTTCCCACCTCACTAACCAACTAAAAGGTCTTTCTGGGGAGCCAAGAAAGAAGCACTGGAACACACTGGGAAAACTACTGTTCATACCCTCATAAGGGCTGGACTTATTATGGATAACAACATTATTAGGCAGGGGAGGCATACTAATACCTTGGGCAAATCCACCCGACCTCCATCATCGGACTAGTCCCTTAGCTGTGATCTGCGGAACACCACAGGACAGTTCTCAGCAATCCTCCTCCAGTCCTTTTCTGTGCCCTTCTCCACAGTATGAATTGACTGGCTCACCACTCTTCCAAAACCTGAATGCTGTATACAGTCCCCTCAACACTGTCACAACAAACCTCGACAAACCCCTCAAGGGTAATCTCCCTACACTGAATCCAGGTAACAATTTAGGTGCTGCCCTTCCACTCCAAGTATTTTCTGTTGCTGCATGCTCTCATCCATGGTCAGGTAGTGATCACGGTGCTGGCAGCACCACATCTCAGATCTCACAATTATCTGTTCAGCTGTCCCTACTCCTGTCTTCCTCCTACTTTGAATATAGCTGTACCCTGCAGGAATGGTCTCCTCAGTCCCCGTCTGTCAATTCTTCATCACTCCTAATCTCTACACTGAAAACTGGTGAGTGTACCACCCTTCCACATCATGAATACAGGTAGTGCAGTCTCCAGGGTTTTTTGTTATCTCAGTAATAAACATGATCTTTCCAGTGAGTTAGGCTGATAGTAGCACGGCATAAAGGGGAAAATGGGCTTCCCTACCCTACCTTTATAAGGTCTAAGTCTACCAATGATTAGGGATTATTAAATGAGGTGCATAATGATGCGTGCACCTGTCATTTAATGTTGCCTAATCAAAGGTAGCCTAGATCTTATAAGGGTAAGAAAGCCCATTTTTCCCATTTGTGCCTTGCTGCCATCAGCCTAGCTTACTGAACAGATTGTTTATTTTTAATATGTCCAAAAAAAAAAACAGGGGACTGTACTAATGGCATTTATGAAGTGAAAGGGTGTTGAGCTCACCAGTTTGTGAGGTGGAGAGCAGGAGTGAAGAATGAATACCAGTGGGGGACTGAGGGGGCCATTCCTGTAGGTACAACTATATTCAGGGATGTAGGAAGACTTGGGGGATGGTGAGCAGATAGAGATCTGAGATGCTGGGATACCGGCACCATGATCGCTACCTGACTATGGATAAGAACAGTCAGTGATGACAAATACTCAGAGTGGCACTGTGGCACCTAAATGGGTACCTGGGTTCAGTGTAGGAAGATTACCTTCTGGGATATGGGTGTCAAGGTTTGTTGAAGCAGTACTGAAGAGACTGTGTATACCACATTTAAGATTCAGAATGATGAGCAAGACAATCAGCGTTGTGGAGGAGGGCATGGGAAAGGATTGCAAGAGGATTGTTGAGGACTTTCCAGCCAGATTCTGCTGATCACAGGTAAGGGGGTAGACTGATGCTGGAGGTCAGGAGGATTTGATCAAGACATTAGTACGTCTCCCCTGCATGATAATGTTGTTATCCACAGAAAATCCAGCCCTTATGAGGGTACGAAAGCACTTTTTTTGTTGTGTTCCAGTACATATTGCTTGGCTGTTCAGGAAGACATAGATATTGGTCAATGAGGCAGAAAAGAAATGGGAGGAGGACTTCCAGTGATATCACAGGGCTGATGGCAGCCTGATCCTGCAGCTCCAGTAGCCAAAGGCATTATATATTAAAAACTACCCCAATCCTCCAGTGAATTTCACCAATTTCATTCATCTACTACTGGCGATGGCCAGCAATCACTCTAAGAAAAAACAGACACAGGCATCTAAACTAAAAGTGAAGATGGATAATGATCTACTTCCAGACCTAACCTCAGAAGAAGGTCCAAGATCCCCGAACCTGAGTGCAGATGGTGGGGAGGACTGGCCAGTACCAACAGATCAAGGCCTTATCTATCTAAGTTGGACAGCATCAACAAAGCAGTCCTGAGAACTGAATCATCAGTGGCAGATCTCTGGTCCGATCTCAGAAAGATTGAGAAATAGACAGTGACTACAGAGCAAACTGTAAGGACTCTTACAGATACTGTAGGCCAGCATGACAGGGCCCTGTTGTACCTTCTGGCCCTAGAACATTTGCTCCATAATGAACTCGACAATCAGGAGAATAGAGTGAGGCAGAAAAATTTCCGCATTCATGGGGTACCTGAGGACTTGGAAAAATCACATGCAACAATGGGAGATTTTGTTACCTGGATTCTTTGCTCCATATTGAACATCCCAGAGGAGGTAACTATACCAATCAAGCGAGCCCTCTGATCCCTTATTCAGAAACTAAAATACCAAAATGAACACCCGAGATCGATTATCATCCATATGTTGGAATTCCAAAAGAGGCAGATGATCCTACACACAGCCTTGCCAGGACTTTTTGGATGTTTTGAATGAAAAGCATTGCAAAGTATGGGAAATCATAAAACAAGCTGGAGCTAAAACTATCCAGATTCGGCTCTTCTACCCAGCCCATCTATGAATTAAAATGGATTCCAGTTGGCAGACCTTTGACTCTTTATGGGAGGCAGCACCTACCTTATGGAAGATGGACCTCACATGGTGATGTAAGCACTCGAACACCACATTGCTCTGACAGCCTGGTGCAGAGCAGGACATCCACGTAAAGTAAACATCTCCCCAGATACATGGGCATCTTACCTGAAGGGAGACTTCAAGCAATTTCTGGAGTGGGAGTTTTGGGATCTCAATAAGACCATCCCAGCAGAGGACATTCAAGCGACTGGTTCCTTAACATGACATGAAGGACAGTCATCCTTCTTCTGGCCGAGATTTCTCGGTCTTGTGCAATATCCAGTTACTCTGTATCTGGGATCCTAGTAATAATTAAGCGGTGCATGACACAGATTTAAATAATCACTGAAGCGCTGAAACTCATCAGCCCCTTGGATTCAGATGGCTATACTCTTACTGGCATCCATACAGACATCAGGCTATAATGAAAATATTGGTGAAACATCACCCTCAAGTGACTTTATTTCCTTTTCCTCCTCCCCTTCTTTAATTTAGTTTTTCTGTGGTTGGTGACTCATAACATCATTTCTCATGGCTAGAATGTATTGTTTGGTTCTACTGACCTGCTTCATTAGACATATAAGGTCCAATTACAGAACAATTCCGCATGTCACAAAGTGACTTACGCCAAACAAAATGGTGCAAGTAGCACTTTGCACCTTGTGTTACGACAATCGGTATTCCAGAGGGCAGTCTGCAACTTGTTGCAGACTGCCTGCGCTGAAGTTGTTCTATGCCACTAGTTATGCCATAAACCCCCTGTGACATGGCACATGGAGGTTTATGACAGCAGTCACACCTGATTCCAAGAGGGTGGCTATCATAACAGCAAATGTTCTCAAGACAACTCCCAGAGGACATTGGTCTAAGTACAGTTACCCCAGCTAGTAGCTGGTCTAAGTGTATTCTATGTCCACTGGAAGGGGTACCTCTGTGCCTGGTGCCCCAGCAGCCATCCCCCCATGGTCCCACATAAGCCCCTCCACCCCACCCCAATGTCTCCAACCCTGAGTTTTGCCCCGAAGGGCAGAACATGCCATCCCCCCAATCCCTGAGTACTGCCCTGCAGGTCAGTTCATGTCCCCTGGTCCCCAAGCCCCGATCCCCAATCCCCAACTCACCGCTATTGGTATTTATGCCATGCCAATGAATCCCTGGTAATCCAGTGGCCCCCTATCCCCCCACCCAGCAGTGTCAGTCCACCCCCATCACCCACACCCATTACCAGTCAGTGATTGGCACAACACACCTCTCACCTCCATGGCCAGCCACTGACTGAGCTCCATCCAAGTGCGTACTACTGCATACAGTATGCGGTCAATTACTGATGGAGCGCGTACTGTCTACAGTAGTATGCACTCCTAGGGAGCTCAGTCAGTGGCTGGCCATGGAGGTGGAAGGGGTTTGTGCCCGTCGCTGACTGGTAATAGGTGTGGGGGTGGACTGGCACTGCATGATGGAGGGGCCACTGGACTACCAGGGATCATAGGTACATGTCAGTGGCAGGCATGGGGGCTATATGTGTGTGTGTGTGTGTGTGTGTGTGTGTGTTGGGGGGTGCCTGTATAGCCCTTCAAGGCAGAGCAATTGTTTCAGGGTGTGGGCCTTAGGGGAGAGTGCATTCGGGGCTAGGGGGGATGGGGCCTGTGCCCTGTCAGAGGGCATTGCTATGGCTTGCGGCACCCTGTTGTGGTGTGCCTTCCCTTTGGTGCACTACCTGTGATACCACAAGTCACAGGACAGAGCCGCCGGGGACTGGGCCTGTTCTGCAATGTAGCACAGGATCCCTGGCATATAAGCATATGTCACAACAGTGAGTTGAGCCATATGTCTTGGAATCAGGCTCATAATTTATAACTGAATATCTTGTTTCTACCCTTAACTTGGAACATTTTTTACTACTAGGTAGAAATTCAATGCCTTATTGTTTGAAAGGAGTTCATTTTCCTTATTTTGGCCAATATATTCCATTTCAGGACTGAACTGACCATGGAAATCCATTTTAGCTTGTTGCTGTTTTGTTACCAAAGAATTCTGATCTGTTGGCCACAGAGTCGCTATTATAGGATAAGGGTAACTTATGGTGGAAATCTGGCCCCTTGCATAATAATGAGATCACATTTCAGGTACTCATCCAGGTAATGGAATAGCCAGCGGAGAACTATTTTTTTTATACAGTGAGGTAATATTAAAAGGAAAACCACATTTTTTCTTTTATTTTCATATACATAAGCAGGGCATGTCTGTAAAGTTTTTATTTAATTGGAACACTTCAGATTTCAAACGTGAAAAATTTAATCTCAGGTCTACACCACCTAATTCATAATTTTTTCTCTGTATTGCTTTCCCCCTTATTTTCCCCTTTCCCTCTCCCCGCTTTCATTTTTTTCTCCCCCCCCCCATTTGTTGTTATATATTTTTCTTTCTCTTCTCCTGGTTCGCTTTATTTCCAAGATCAAGGGGGTTTGGTGGGGTAGTTATATAGGGGAATGTGGTCTGTTTTTCTGGGCTCATGGCTGCCTGGTTGAGGGCAGCTGTTGCTACATCATATATAGATTACTGAGGAGGACTGTTGTTGGCCATACCTGTACCGCCCAGTGACACCTACTGACCAGTCCTAAGACTAGTCAGGCTTGTCTAGATTATGAACTAGTTAGCATTTTGCTATTTCCACTGCAACATCAAGAGCGGACATTTTACACCTTGGAAGCATGGTTTGAAGGTTCTATTTTACTGTTTTATTCTATGTTTACAGTATATGCAGCTGTTGTGCCTATACCTCAGTTGATACATTTAATCTGTTATATGAAGTTTATAATTCTTCACTTACTGGTTTTGTCACATTTGGGTTCAATTGGTAGAGTGATCTTGATGGTGCTAGGCAATGGGGGTGGGAGGTACAGTCTCCTGCACTGTTTAGTTATTTTTGTAAAATGGGATCATTAAAGGTTACTACCATGAATGTTCAAGGTATTGATTCACCTATGAAAAGACCCCAAATACTTGCATATCATAAACAGTTACAGACTGATGTGGGGCTCATACAAGAGACAAGGCTCCTTGAAGCAGAACATCTAAAACTTTGTAGGCTGTGGATAGGGTATATTATATCAGCTTCATACCCATTGGAAAAGTGAGCAAGGGTGGCATTTCTGATCCATAGACACCTGCCCCTCGAGATCACTAATTCCATCAGTTCAGAGCAGGGTAGGATGGTGATAAAACTGGGTCTTCTTTTTTCACATAAACTTCATTATATTAACATATATGTCCCGAATCAGGACTCTCCTGACTTTTTTTGGAGGGTATTTTTGAAAATTACAGCTCTTGGGGAAGGTTTGATCCTGATGGGTGGGGATTTTAATTGTGTTATAGATCCCCAAAGGGATCATAGATCTCAATCAACAACTACCAGTCCACAAATGAGCAAGGTGGCTCAGGCAAGCCTTCAGGAACTAGTTGTCATGGATATGTGGAGGGAAATGCATCAATCAGAAAAGTACTACACTTTTTATTCCAGTTATCACAAGTTGTACTTAAGAATTGATTTCTTTTTAGATACTATTCAAGATCTGTACAAAATTCAAATTTGTGTCATCCATCCAAAACTTCTGTCTGACCACTCAGCTGTTGCCTTAGACATTCACTTGGAAACCTGGCCATAGGCTTCCTTTTGGAGAATGAGCACCTCCTTATTAAATAAAGAAGATTTTTGCCAGCTTATTGTAGAAACAGTCTCAGAGTTTGTTGCACATAACTGGTGATATTAAAATTAAATGGCACTGGGATGCTTTAAAAGCTTCCCTAAGGGGGGTTATTATTGCATATGCTTCCCACCTTAAAAAAAACAGCTGAAGAAACAACTTCAGCTAGAAAATGAATTACGCACATTAGAACAACAGCACAAAAATTCTGGATCCCTGACTATACTCAGGGAATTGCAAAGAATATGTAGGGATCTTCAAAATTTATGGGGTGAAAAAATTGAGTGACAACTCTGTTATGTCAATCAAAAATACTATGAACATGGCACTAGGGCAAGCCTACTATTGGCACTAAGTGGTAAAGGATGGCAACACAAGGGACATTTATACTCCTAGGACAATAGCAGAAGCCTTTAAAAGTTATTACAATTCTCTGTATACCTCAAACCCTTCAGAAAAACCCACAGAGGAAGATATATCAGCTTTTCTAGATGGGATTACCATTCCCAAGCTAACAAATTTAGATAAAGCCCTGATGGATGCACATGTCACTGTAGAAGAGATTTCCCAAACTATTCTTCACATGGCCACGGGGAAATCTCCAGGCCTGGATGGTTTCAGTGTTGAGTTTTACATGACATTTCAGGAGCAGTTTTCCCCCCATCCTGGCACAAGTCTTTAACTCTTGCCAGGAACAGGGTAACCTACTGGACTCTTGGCAAATGGCATTTATCTTGATTATTCCCAAACCAGGTAAACTGCCAGATCAGTGTGACTCAAACCAACCCATTTCTTTATTAAATGTAGACTCAAAAATCTTAACAAAAATATTAGCAAATAGGATCAATAAATTTATTACTAATTTAATACACCCAGACCATACAAAATTCATCCCCAACCATCATTTAACTGATATTAGGCATCATTTAAGCATAATCCATTATGTCAACAATCTAAAGAGATGCAGATCACCATCACTGTCAATGCTGAGAAGGCATTTGATTGCCTTAACTGGCAATTCTTATTTGCTACACTGCATAATTGTGGATTTGGCAGTCAATTTTGTACATGGTTAAAGGCACTTTACCTAACCCCACAGCACGGGTAAAAGTAAACGGCACAGCTTTGGATTCCTTATTAATTAGCCATGAGACCAGACAGGGCTGCCCGCTCTCTCAAGCTCTATTTGTGTTAAGTATTGAACCTATGGAAGAGTTTATTAGGTCACACTCAGACATTGAGGGGATCCAGATGGGGAAGGAGATAATAGAATTGCACTATATGCAGATGATACCAAGCCATATCTTCGTAATCCTGTACAAACGTTCCCCATTCTGTACCAAATTTTAAAAATATATGGACACTTTTCTGGTCATAAAATTAATGAGAGCAAAACTGAAATAATTATGATAAGTAGAGTTTGTACTCTTACCCTTACCACCATAAGTCCCTTTAAATATGTCTCTACATCAATAAGATACCTGGGGGTTTATATATCAGTAGATATCAAGCGGCTTTACCAGGAGAACTATGGTAAACTCATTCAGGAAGCCTTGATAGTTTTGAAAACATGGGAACTTCTCTCCCTAACCCCATTAGGGACAACTGAATCAAGCCACATGAATCTTTTACCCTGTACTTATTTTTATTTCAAGTCCTTCCCTTGAAGATTCTGGGACTGATTGATTAAAACTGAATAAAGCACTACATCACTTTATTTTGGGAGGAAAAGAGCAAGAATAAATTGTTTAGATCTCCAAAGACTGTGGAAATTTGGTGGCCTGGGTTTACCTAATTTTAAGATATATTACCGGATTGCTCAAATCACTCCCTGGATTACTGTACTGAAACAAGATCCTGAGAATATCTAAGTTATCCAGGAGTTGCAGGGAGGAATGGGACCTCACCCACTGGAGGAGTTTGAGACATCATCGGAGGACATTTCTAAGTTGGTAGTATCTAATCCATGGACAGGACATTTGTATTACACTTGGAAATTAGTTAAAAAAGAACTTAATATTCATGAGGGACTGACAACTCACATACAATTAATTCATTCCACCAACTTCACACCTCCAAAAATGGATAATACCTTCTAGAGATGGAAAAACCTAGGCCTATACTATTTCTGACAATTTATTCTCAGATTAAATATTAAAACTTTTGATGAAATGAAAGCAGAATTTCAATTATGACAGACTGACTTCTTTCACTATTTACAGATAGTTTAATTTCTTAAAATTGGTTCCTACCTTCAGGAGGCATAACACCACCCACATCCCCTACCTCAAATGATCCTCAATGCAGCCCAGGGCTTGATATCAAAGACATTTATATCTATGCTCACTAAAATCTATGTGACTACTTCAGCCCTCCTTTCCCTTCCCCCGGGTGTTCATATGGCATGGGAGAGGGAATTTGGCCAACTTATTACACCTTTACAGTGGAAACGGATCTGGCTCAGGGTATTTCATATCTCTGCCTCAAATAAGTAGAAGGAGTTTAGGTGGAAGTTGGTATCTTGGTGTTTTCTAACTCCCACCTGCATGAAACATTGCACCTCTAATCACTTAGAGCATTGTTGGAAAAACTGCATTGGGACAGGCTCACCTTATCACATTTTTTGGGACTGCGACATTATTCAGCCTTTTTGGACAGGATTTCAGCATCATTATAAACAGCTAACCCAGATGTTGGATGAAAGAGATTTTACTCATTTAATTCTAGGCATTCTCCCCTGGGGTAAATGCAGTAATAGCCAAACATCCTTCCAGGGGATCCTGCTAGCAGTAGCAGGTAAGACTATTACAAAACAGTGGTTTCTCCCAGATGCACCTTCCATAGAGGATTGGCTCACTATAATCAGAAACATCTACCAGATAGGAAAATTGATGGCAGACCTTAGATTGCAATCTGATAAATTCAAAGGAACTTGGCTCCCATTTATGGCCCTCATCACAGAGGTAGAAGGTATCTCTATCTGAACCCAGTAAGCACAGGGATACTGAACTTGGAGACCCTCAACCTGAACCTTTATTGGCACCTCACTGCAATAATAGATAATCAGATGTGACATAATGTTAAATGAAAGACCATCTCTTTTATTGATGTATAATCAAATTTAAAATTGTTTCTGTTTGATTAGTTACAAACCTCTGTAATTTAATTTTGCATGGCATAGAGTTTGATCTTATACAAAGGAGTTTTTCTTTTTGCTTTTTCATTTTCTAGATGAATACAGGTGAAGTAATATGCGAGAAATATTTTTACCACTTATTTTTTAAGATAATATAAGATGCATAGCATAGTAGTCATAAACCTTTGTGATTTGATGAACATTATGACCTTTACAACTGTTATTGTCTTTGTTTTTTGATGAAATAATTAAGAAGTTTCAAAAGAAAAAATAAAGAAAATGGGGGACTGTACATTCTGCCTTTATTGTGCAAAAGGGTGGTGATCCACACCATGTTTATTGTGGGAGCAGAAGTGAAACACTGATGAAAGAGGACTGGAGAGTGATTTTGAAGGCATCACTTAACAGTGACAGTCAATGAAGCGTATCAGTATAGATGTGTGCTACTCTCTGTGGCACAAGATTATGTTCTGAAGTGTGATCTTCTCTTTGTGGAACTGGGAAGCTCATATGCAGCACCAGGATGTATTAAGTACAGAGTGTGAATGGCAGACTGTTTGATGGCTGGTGGGCTAGCTGGGGGGGTCATAAGGAAAAAGAAGACTGTAAGAGAAGCAGATTTTTTGATTACCAAGAGCAAGATCACTGATATTGGACCAGAACAGAACTTCACTGCAACCAACAGGACATCACATAACCATTAGACCACCAGGTATTTGAAGAGTGGTACTGTACTGTGGTTTGCCAAAGAGAAAGTCAGTTGGATCATAACACAATTTCGGCAGATTAAAGTAAACAAAATGAACAAAATCATAGCCTAACATATGCATTGTTCAAAATAATCCACATATTAAGTCATGGTATTGATAATTTTGGAGAAACAATTCTAAAGAAAAGGGGGAACTGAACTAGTTAGCACTACAGAGACCAATGTAGCTATCTGTCTCTAGTTCCAATTATGTCATCACTTCACACATTTGGCAGCCATTTTAGGGAACAGGCAGAATACGTTTCTTTTTTTTTAATTGAAAGTTTGATGCTTACTTCTTCAGATGCTACAACACTATTTATGTTATTCACATAAATGCAGTGTTATTATCAATGTAAACGGCAGCCTTTCCTTTAGCCCCTTATGAAGTTTAATTTTTGAATAGTTTGCTGGCAAAATGTTGTTTAGGTGTCCTTTAAAAAATGAGATGCCAGATATTCAATGCCTGTATCATGTCCACCCTGGAGATACTCTTTCAACAGGTATATGCAGTACAAAGAAACATGCAAGTGATGCCCTATTTCAACAAATAGGGTTACACCCAAACATTAAGTGGTATCAAACAGAAGATTCAGTAACTCTAAAAGTCCAACTGAGAAAAGAAGTGTTAAAAATCAGTGAATTCAGCAGCCAGCCAACAGGCTGGAAGAAAGCTATTTGAAAAGTCTTTGAAAAATGATAAAGTGAAGCCCAGTTTCAGCAAACAGGGTTGCACCCCAAAATTAAGTGGTATCAAACAGATGATTCAATAACTTTAAAAGTCCAACTGAGGAATGTTTCACATCAGAAATGTGAGTTTGATAGTAACACAGTAGTATTCAGTGTTTTCGTAGGCAACACATTTTATTTGTCCTTATCTCTACCTCACTGGTGGTGGTTGACTCCGGTCCTTGGCCTGGCAGAGGATGAAAGGCCTTCCACATTGTTCAGAACTACACTAACATTTTTTTCTTTCTTTCATTTTGTCACCCTGCAGGTTTCACTATCCACAGGGATAACTGGAAAAGGCAGTCACAAAGCCAGACAGCCTTCAAGAAACAGAGAGGAGTTACATGACATCTTCCTACACCAGTGGTGAGTATCATTATGATTTTCTTTTTTTTTTTTTCCTTTTTCATAGGTACACAGTGTGCCATGGTGGCCAACAGGAGGCTAGCAGTTTCTCATTTTTATTCATAGGTGACAGGTACAGTAACAATGGGTGTGGACAATGGATATACTGTGCAGCAACTGTCACTTAGCAGTGTCAGTGGCTCAGTAGGTAGCACACTCGCCTCTGAGGCCGGGAGATCAGAGGGCTGTGGGTTCAGTTACCACATCTGGCACTTGGGTTAATATCCCAGTACTAACACTGTAATGCAGCATGAGAGGTGTGCTGCATTTCTGAGGTGCCGTCTTTCGGATGAGATGTTAAACCGAGGTCCCATCTGCCTGGATTGGTGGTAGTTCAGGTGGATGTTAAAGATCCCATGGCACTTATCGAAAAGAGTAGGGGAATTTCCCCGGTGTCCTGGCCAAATTTCCCTCATTCACTAAAAATACCACCAACAGCTTAATCTGGTTCAAGGTCAGTTGGCATTCATCTGTATCCCCCTCCTCCGGGTCGTGCCTGAAAATAGGCAGGATTTGTCTAGTGCACTTACCCGGTCAACAAAAGCTAAATAAATAAACTGCAGTGGTCAAAGGGAAGCTAAACAGTTTCTCATTTTTATTCACAGGTACAATAAGAGTGGGAGTGAACAATGGCTATATCATGCAGTCACCAAAGTGGTCAAAGGGAGGCTAAATAGTTTCTCATTTTTAGTCACAGGTGACAGGTACAGTAAGAATGGGAGTGGACAACAGATATACTGTGCAGCCACTACAGTGGCCAAAGCGAGACTAAATTACTTCTATTTTTTTTTCCACAGGTGACTGGAACAGTAATAACTGGAGTAGGCAATGGAGTTTGCCCTTTAAGGGACAGACTAAGTTATCCTGGTGCACCCCTCCCCTTTACCTGAGATGGTGTGCTCAGAGTGGGAGGGGGAAGGGAAAGAGAGGGACAGAGAGACAGAGAGACAGAACAATAGGCAGGAAACAGGAAGGGAAGGGGCTGAAGGAGGTGCATAATGGTCAGCACAGTGGTGGTTCAGTCACTTTTGCTGAAGTTTTGATCATTTATATACATCAAGACTACAGCACATCAGATTGGCATCAAGAGAAAGGACTAAGGTTTGTCGCAAAGCATCCAGAGAGGTAAGGACAAGAAAGCAAGCAGAGAAGGGTTTTTATTTGAATAGTGGGTGTTTGCTATAACAAAAAAAAAAAAAAAATGTTGAGAGCGTTTTTTTTATTTTTTTAATTCAAACTTTATTAATACATTTTCCACAATAAAAGGCAGTTACAATGAGAATGAGATGTAAATACAGCCACTTATGAAGACGTAACTGCCCAACCCCCCCATCCCTCTCCTTACAGCAGTAAGAAATCCATGTATCCCCTAAGTGCTGAGCTCTTTACCTTAGAACCTGCAGGGCATTTTAGACTGTGACATGATTAAGACTGAGCCACTAAATTAGTATATGCTGCCAATCTGTTGTGAAGACTGGCAATCGCTTTTTCTGTACGCAGATTAACATGAATTTTGTTCCCCCATTCTTGAAAGGTTGGGTGGACTTGCCTTTCCAATGACGTAAAATAAGCTTCTTGACAGATAAGGCAATCATAGAAATATGAAACTTTCTTACTTTAACTCTGATAGAAGACAGGTCCCCTAAAAGGCAAATATCAAGAGTGAAATACTCCTGAAGGCCCAGTAAAGGATCCAGGGAAGTCTTGATTGAATCCCATAAAAGGGAAATTTTGGGACAGGACCAAAACATGAGAAGAAGTGCTCCTTCTTCCCACAAACACTTAGTACATAAATTGGAGTTCAAGAGACCTCATTTCTTTAATTTTACCGGGGTGTGATACATGTTATGTAATATATGATATTGCATGAGACGCAGTCTGTCTTGAGAAACATATTTATGACAGGCTCTCCACAGGGATTGCCAATCCAGATGATACTGAGGAAAGATAGAGTTCCAAAATCTTGTGGGTCCAAAAGAATCCCCATATCTTTTGTAAAACAAAACCTGATATAATTTAGATATAACACCTGAAGATCCAATAAATGAAGAAACCTCAGGTATCAGGGCTGTGGCAGTCTGGAAGGGGGGTATTACCAAAAACTATTGTAAGTAAGTGCCTTAACTGTATAACTTTGAAATGAGATGGAGCCGGAATAAGAAATTTCCTAATATCTCCTACTGACAACCGTTGCACCTCTTCATCCACTAAACAGAGTAGTTTCCCATCCCCCAATTGGGACAACCATTTTCAGGGAATCTGCTTCTTGTTAATAGTGAAAGATGGGGAATTCCAGATAGACTGGGCCAAGTCCAACTGAGGGGTATAGTGAAAAAATGAACATAATTGTGCATATACCTTTAATGAGGTAACTACTGTAGGGCATTAATCAACCATATGCACCTGGGAGATTTTAAGATAGAATAAGGTTAGGGGGTCCAGATGCTTAGACCTAATTACATCCAATTTAATCCTAGGCCAAGCTGGCTGTTTTGTTTCCAGGCTGGGAGATACCCATCTCAAACATTTTGCCAAATGACTGGCCCAATAATATATAGCCAGATGGGGAATCCGCAAACCCCCCTCAAATTTTGGAGCTGCCAATTTATAATAGGCCAATCTAGGATATTTATCGGCCCAAATAAATCTAGTGAATATGCCATGTAACGTTTTAAACCAGAGTAGTGGGATAAAAGTATTGAGAAGAGATAAAGGGTAAAAAATTCTAGGGAATATTTTCATCTTAATTATGTTGATCCGGCCCCATAGTGAAATGGGAAGTTTGGACCACCTATCAAGGTAGTGAATTATCAGCTGTGAGAGAGATTCAAGATCCTTAAACCATGTTAGAGGGTTATGGGATAGTTTAATGCCCAAGTATTTAAATGACCTGGGAGTCCAACATAGACCTAAGGGACTAATGGCATTTTTGAATACCTTATGGTTTAATGGAAAAAAATGAGGATTTGCTAGCATTCAGTTTGTAATTGGACAGGTCACTAAATCTTACTATTTCACTCAACAAAGCCGGTACAAAAGATACCGGATGGGATAAATGTATCAAAAAGTAATCTGCATATACAGTGACCTTAATTTCATGACGCCCGACCCAAATGCCTTGTATAGAGGCATTATTGAGAATATTTTGGATGAGAGGTTCCAGATATAAATTAAATAACAGAGGAGATAAAGGGCAACCCTGTCTAGTCCCTGAATGGAGTGGAAAAGGTTTGAAGAAGGCCACGTTCCCAGAGATCCTTGCTGTAGGGGTTTTATATAGTGTAGCAATCCAGGATATCAATACTGAGGGGAATTGGAAAGCTTCCAAAACTCAGAACAAAAAATTCCAATTCACACGATCAAATGCCTTCTCAGCATCCAGGGAAACCAGTCCTGCAGGGAACTCAACATCCCTGGTAGCCGACAAGACATGAGATAGGGTACGCAAATGATCAGATGATGAGCATCCTTTCATAAATCCTACCTGGTTCATACCTACAGTATTAGCTCAGGGAGAACTACAGTTAACCTATTGGCTAGTATCTTTGAAATAATTTTAATATCTTGGTTTAGAAGGGATATAGGTCTGTAGCTTTGAACAAGCTCAGGGTCTTTACCTGGTTTAGGGAGAAGAACAATCAAGGCCTCAAAGAGGTGAGGGTCTGCCTCTGCCCTGGATAAAATATATTGAAATAGGGATAAAGTACTGGTAGTAAAAGATCATGAAAAACTTTGTAAAATAGGGAAGAGAATCCGTCAGGGCCTGGGACGTTGTCTGTGGGTAAACCACTGATAACCTCAGCAATTTCCTCCAGTGATATGGGGTGACCAAAAAACATTTGTGTTGCTCTGAAAGGGAGGGCAGATGGGAATCCCTCAGATAATTCTCTGTACTCCCAGGACAGGAAGGATACTCCATGTCACTGTACAATCATTCGTAATATAGGGCAAATTCTTGTACTATCTTGGTAGGAGATACTGTCAGAGACCCATCAGCCACTGCCCTAATCGGAGGGATGAATCCCACAGATTCTTGTTGCTGAATACGCAGTGCCAATAGGTGACCCGCCTTCTCTCCCTGATCTGTGTAACTATCCCTTGTACGAATAATAGCTAGTTCTGCTTTTTCCCAAAGTAACTCTAGATATTTGTCTTTCAACACTAGGAGCTTCTTCTTGTCTTCATCTGGGGTACTAGACGAAATATTAATTTCAAGTGACCGAATTTGGGACAATAATGATAATAGTTTCTTCTCCCGTACCCTTTTCCTATTCACCACCATACTAATGAGGATCCCTCTCATGTAAATCTTGAAGGCCCCCCACAAAATATCCAGCTTTGCACTGTCTAAAAGGTTGGATAAAAAAAAAGAACTCAATTTGCTCCCTTATGAGTTTGCAATACTTAGCATCTTTAAGAGGTTGTTCATTGAGTTTCCATCTAGTTTCCCTATTAGGTAAATTAAGGAATGCCAATTTGCATAACACCAGTGAATGATCGGAGACAGGGCCAGGTTGAATCAAGGAGGTCTTAACCCTAGGTAGGAGAGCCTGAGAAATAAGAATGTAATCAATGCAGGACTGCAAGCAGTGCGCCACTGACCTGAAAGTAAACTCCCTAGAATCAGGGTATAAGACGTGCCAGACATCACAGAGCCTGCACTGTTCCATTAAGTCCCTAAAAGCCCTCTGCCCCAGAGAGACCACTCCCAGTCCACTACCTGACTTGTCAAGATTAGAATCTATGACTTGATTGAAGTCGCCCCCCACAATAATCCTGATGGGAAGCATTGGCAGAATAATAGTTATGAGTCTCACAAAAAACCCTGGATCATCCATATTAGGGCTATATATACTACCAAGTAAAAGTGGAACTGACCAGAGAGTGCCTTTAACTAAGATAAACCTGCCCTCAGGATCTTTAATGACCTTGTAGACTTTTTTTTTAATGTTTGCAATGGCAGAGCAGAAGGTTTAGTGCAGAAAACATGTCTGAGAAAAAGCTAATAGCCTGATTGGTTTGTTACGAGGAGGTTTTTGTTTTTGAGATGAATAGAGCTGGAGAATAGAAACACCAATTTTTGATGGAGAGGGTGAAGACTGTATGGTGTGACATCAGCTGCTGACAGGTGGCATTACAGTTTATTCTGGAGTAATACAAGTGGGGACAGAGGGAGGTAGCAGCGAAAACTGAGGCAGGACACTACGCCGTGTGTGAAAAGAATATGATAGTTTTTGGTGGTTTTTGCTCCGATGCAGTTGCTGTTTTGAAGATGAATAGAGCTAGTCTTTGGAAGCACCATTTATCGTTGGAGATCTCAAAGACCACATGGTGCGGCGTCAGATGCTGAGATGTGGCCTTATTGTTGCTGGAGTAATACAACCGGGGACAGTAAAGGGGTAGCAGCAGAAACTACGAAGGATGCGAAAATAAACTGATGGTTTTGGTGGTTTATTGCGAGGAGGCTGCTGTTTTGAGATGAACAGAGCTAGAGTTTGGAAGCACTGTTTAACGGTGGAGATAGCAAAGACTGCATGGCTCGATGGCAGATGCCAAGATGCGGCCTTACAGTTTGCTGGAGTAATACAAGTGGGGACAGAAGAGGGGTTGAAACAGAAATGATGCAGGACACTGGGCCTCCCCATAAAGAAAAGCAGGTTCAGTGCATGGGTAGTGCGGAGAGAGGGGAAGAATTAAAAAAAAAGAAGAGTATGGCTGCGGGGGGGCTTTAAGTACAGTTTAGAAGGGTTTAAGAGAGGGCCCCCTTCAGTTAAAAGATAGCCATGATTGGGCCCTTCTTGACCATTTTCAGAGGAAGATGTACAGCCACATGGCATGGCTTTGGATACCACGGTTGGGCCCTCACAGCATTTCGGAACCACGCCACTAGAAAACACAGAGACTCGGGGATTCTTTCGCTTGGTTGGGAGTACAGGAAAAAGGTTTAAAGACGGGGCATGGTTCCTACAAGAAGCCCAGAAGGGGGGGGGACTTTTTTGAGTTTCTTCACCAAGGAACGAGCATGCCAAGGCCATGCAGCGTGATGTCAGACATCGCGGCAAGGCCGCACAAGATGCAGGAAGCCATAGGGAGGTTAAGCAAAAGCCAGGGAAGCTGTCTGGCACTACTTGAAGGGGACAGAAGGCAGGATACCTTGCCTGCACTCAGGAGGGGGGGGAAGGAGCGGGGCAGGAAAGCAAGAAAATAGGGAACAGGAACAGTTCCTTCCCCAGGAAAGGATGAATGGAGAAGGGGGAGAGTCCAGGCATTCAATGGGATGTAGCAGTGTGCCAATTTTGCACGTATTTTGTCACCGTCGACGTGCACGGAAGACAGCCAATCAGTTAAGCCATGAAGCCTTTAGTTTCCCCCCATTATGTTGCCCTTCATCTAATGCAGTGATATAAGGGCATTTTATTCACTATGAATGGCAGCAGCAGTGTTACGGGGGATATCTATCAGTATGATTGGGGCACAAGGCCCTACTAGAGTGAGGGGGGGGCAAGGTGGCGTGTGATGAGCAAGGCATGATATGGGTTCAATATGCAATAATGAGGAATGTGTTTTCATTTCTTTCCACAGTGATTATACAGGTTCCCAGAGAGAGATGGCCCCAAAACAAAACAGACCAACAAAAGAGGATGCATATGTAACCCGCAGGGGGCGCTATCCCCAAGGACTACTACCCCTGCCTGCTTCACCACTAGCAAGTTGAGGGGCCTGAATCCAATGGCAGGTGCCTCCACCCACAGGTTGGGGTTGGAACAGTCAAACACGACTTGGTCACAGCCCTCTGGGTCACTGCAACCCCCCTTTCCTTCTGCTAGTGGCCCACAAACACTTCTCACCCAATAGTTATGACTTACACTTACCCCCAAAGTGGAATGACCAACTTGGTGCTGAGGACCCCATGTAAAATAAGTTACAGTGACACAATAACCCATGCACAAGAGGGGAGCACAAACATACAGTTCAGACAGTGTACCTTGTAAACAACAAATCTGATTTATTGAAGGGGAAATAACAAGGGGAAGAGAAATCAGGTTGATTAGCTTAACAGTCTACTATATCAGGGCATTGTGCACAGGTCAGACCTATAAGTCACTGTCTCTGGGTACCCAGGCAATAAGGGGCTAGCCTATTCAGTGCAGCTGGTTGGGGCCCTGATGGAGAAAGCAAGTATTCAATACCTAAATTGGTTAATCAGAGTCAGCAGGCTCAGTTCATGCAGCCAGTGGAGTTACCATGGCAGATCTTGCCTCTCGAATAAACATCCAACAGGGAGCTATCCTGATTTAGTACTCATGACTCCTGCAGAAAGATCGCTCTCACACCACTTGCAGAACATAGCCAGTGATCCAAACACTTCTCCACACATTTATATGTAGAACAGAGGGGTACCATACCAGGCAGATGCTTTAGACTCCCGATGACTTTCACTTCACAAACCGGGTGACGCACTGCAGCTTCACTTGTCCTGACAGACCGAGTGCGATTGAAGCCAATTCTCCAGTCCTCTACAGGGTGAGCCTGGTAGGTAGCTATAATCAAACAGCCTCCTCTGTCTGCACTCCTGCATGGATCTTGTCCACTCCTTATGGTACTTCTGCCGCCCGACTTCTAGGCCTGCACACACGCTTCCCGTGCAAAAACTTGCACAGCGCAGGAGCCAGAGCTCCTTCTGCCTTCACAATCACCAATGACTCTGCCCCTCAGGACAGTTTCAGGGCAGTTTCCTTTCACTCCATAGGGCTCCGGTTGGCTGCTTGGTTCTGTCAGTCACCCCATACGCCCTCTATTGGTGCAAAAAAAGCACCAGGGTCCAAACTACACTTCCCAGAAGCACCTACCATATATCCCCCTTGGTGGCAGGCTCCCCATGGGAGTCCAAGTTCTGGTTGGCTCAAGTAGTCTACATTTTAATGTCCCCCTTCCCTAATTGGCCCATTTCAGTAGTTCAGGTCCAAAATGGTGGGGCCAGATACACAGAGTCTCAGCTGCAATAAAGGCAGTTTAAACAAACTACATTTTTACTGTTACGCTACATACTTCCCTGCAAACAGTTACATCCTTCAATTAGGCTCCTTCTGCACTCTTAGCAACTGCAGAAGTGGAGTGATTTGAATGGCAGCTCGAGTGGTATTCGAGCAATAAACCCACAGTCCCCCCTTGCAAACTAATAAAGCCTGCAAGCAGGCAGCTCTTAAGGAGACAGTACCAGAGGTGCTCACATTAAAATGGCATTACGCTGAATGCCAGTTAGGCAAACAGCACTTAGGAAAGCTCTGGGAAGGCTTTTAGGAACCCTCATTTGTTGGGGGGGTTACACCTACAAGGCGATCGTGGAGTTGGCAGAAAAAGCCAACAAGATTTCGCAGTTGGTGGAAGGGGAGGAAGTGGGGAGGGCCGGGGAAAAGTGAGAAGTGGGAAAAGGGAAAGTTGGCGGTGGAAAGAAGAAGAAGAAGAATCAGTATTTATATAGCGCTTTTCATACATCCAAAGCACTTTACAAGCAATGCTAGACTGGTAGTGAAGTGACTGAATGTGTGGTGGTGGCCATATCACACATCATCACCCACACACAGCCTGGATAATTGCATGAACTGGTTTTATGGGAAGGGAAATGTTGGCCAGGACACCGGGAATGTTCCCTACTCTTTTGCGAAGAGTGCCCTGGGTTCTTTTACTTCCACCTGGACACCTACCAGGACAACACCAGGATGGGTAGAAGGGACCTCGGTTTAACATCTCATCCGAAGGACGGCACACCCCAGCAGTACAGCACCCCCCAATACTGCACTCGGATGCCAGCGATTTTTAGGTGCAAGTCCAATCCCGGTGTGGGACGAGAACCCATGACCTTCTGGTCCAGAGGTGGATGTGCTACCAACTGAGCCACGCTGACGCTGGAAAGAGGCCAGGCAGCCCAGAAAGGGTGCAGCAACATCAGGTTGTGCCGGCCCCAACAGCCAGCCCTGTCCCACTGTTACACCCAGTACCAGAACCACCAGTACCTCTTCAGGAACAGGTGGTAGTCCCACTACAGGAACCCAGGCCAGGTCCCTCATGTCCACCAGTTACTTCACCACAATCAAGCACCCCACCACAAGAGACCAGACCTGTGCAGCCTGAGGACGACAGACCCCAAGGAGGAGAGAAGGCAACAGGTAAAGTATTAGGCGGAATAGATGAAAGCATCAAAGAATATATAGTTCAAATTATTGTGGCCCTTGGTACGGTGGGTTGGGACAAAAGGAATCTGCCTTGGCAGAAATCAGGTCCAAAAGAGAGACAATGAGGGAAATGGAAAAGGTAGCTGACAGTGTAGGAAAGGGAACAAGAGATATAGGATCCCAGGGGATGAGACTAGGGGAACATGTACCACTAGCTATGAAAGAAAAGATCTGGAAAGAGGAGTACGTAGACATATTCGCTTTAGTGAGTAGGGAAGCAGCCACAAAATATGAAGAGTGAGAAAGTATCAGAAAAAGTGAGATGGCAGCCACGGTAGTCCTGATAGGGAAGAAAGAAGAGGACAAGTTTATCAAAGGAAAAACATGCGATGAGTGGTTCATGGGTTTCGCAACATACTCAGCAATAGTGTTGGAGAAAAAAAACAGAGTTGGGAATCCCACTTATTACGTATTCATCTATAATAAGGAGGGCCAAGGCAAAAGGGGGAGTAGGGTGGATATACTATGTTGAGTTTTTTCGACAAAGAATGAAAAACATATTTGGATGTGATATGGGATACTAAACAGTTGGATTTATGGACAGACTATGTGACTAACCAATCCACGCCTGAAGGGGAAATAGAAAAGAAGGAGAGGGTGCCCCAGAAGTGTTGCTGGGGATACAATAGGGCCTCTTGTCCAATGTTGTTTCCGACATGCATGCCCAAAATGCAGGGGTACTCAGCCGGCTAGCAGATGCAGGGCAAATTGGGCTCCAGGGGTTCAGGTGGGGGGGGCAAGGGACAGGGTATCAGCTTTTTCGGGACAGGGGTACAGAGGGCAATCATGGTACAGAGGTTCGAAAGGAAGAGGGCATGGCGGACGGCAGGGCCAGCCTTACTGAAAAAAGAGGGCAAGAAGAAGGGAGTCAAGAAGGAAGGGGGAGGAGGGGGTGAGTGGGAAGTGGAACAATTTCAAAATACGAGAACCCCCATAAGGATAGAGGCATGGAAGAAGTGGTTGCAAAAGTATCCAGACAAAAATGGTGCAGAGGTGTTAAACAAGGGGTTTAAAACAGGTTTCACACTACACTGTGAGGGCCCCAGGAAGGCAAGAGAGGTGAACAATTTAGGGTCAATAAAAGGGAAAGAGGACATTTTGAGAAAAAAAAGATAGAAAAAGAGAAGATGGAGGGCAGGATAGAGGGGCCATTTCCAACTCCCCCATTACGGAACATGAGAATTTCTCCATTGGGCTTGGTTCTCAAGAAGCAAAAAGGAGAATACAGGGTGATTCCCCATCTGTCATACCCGGAAGGGGAGTCAGTGAATGATTTCATAAGGGAGGAGCACAGTAAAGTTTCCTATGCCACTTTAGAGGAAGCGGTACAGATTATAAGAGCAACCCCCAATTCTTGGATGGCCAAGATGGCTATAGAGTCTGCTTTCCAGTTGCTTCCAGTAAGGAAGAAAGACTGGACCTATTGGGTTTCAAGGTAGGGGACCAATACTATTTTGATAAAGCCATGCCCATAGGATGTACACTGGCCTGTGCTTCCTTCGAAACATTCAGCACTTGTTTACAATGGATATTCCGGGACAAAACTGGTTAGAGGGTGGTCATTCACTATTTGGATGATTTCATTCTAATAGGCAGTGGGATGAGAGAGAGAGACAGATAAAATGTTGGCCAGTTTCCAAGGTCTGTGCAGAGATTTAGGGGTTCCATTGGCACCGGAAAAAATAGAAGGGCCCAGTAAGCTTCTAGAATTCCTGGGTATTGAGACAGATGTCCAGAGTGAGGTTTTCAGGTTGCCAGACAAAAAAGTGTTAAAACTGAAGGAGCTGATTAAATTACACACAAGTAAAAGAAGAGTACAATTAAAACAGGTATAACAGGTATTGGGACACCTAAACTTTGCGTGCAGGGCAAATGGGCAGGGAGGATTTTCACAAAAAGGCTAGCAAGGGCCACAGCCAGGGTATCCAGACCACATCACTGGGTTGACATGACAAAAGGAGTTAAGGAAGATTTCAAAGTATGGAAGGAGTTCCTCAGCACCTATAATGGCTGCTCCTTTTGGCAAGAGGACTGGGTCTATAACACGGACCTTGATCTATACACGGATGCAGCAGGGGGCCTAGGCATGGGGGGTTATTTGAGGGGCAGATGGTTCGCAGAACCATGGCCTATAGACTGGGTGAGAAATGGGAAAGCGAAGGACATAACACTGTTGGAAATCATGTCTCTTTTGGTCTGCACCCTGGTGTGGGAGGAAGAGCTACAGAATCAGAAGGTGACATTCTGGAGTGACAACAAGGCAGTGGTAGATGTTCTAAACAACAGAGGAGCCAGATCAGAAACAGCCATGCAGGTCTTGCGACAGTTGGTGCTAAGGACCTTGAAACTGAACATGTCATTCAGAGCCAAACACATAAATCAAATCAAATCATAATTTATTTATATTGCACTTTTCAGGTGCCAAAGCCCGAATACATAAAAACATACATCAATAATAAATAAGAATATAAATATAAACACAGTTAAAAAGGCAGCAAAATTGTAATTAATCAAAAGCCGATACAAACAGAAAGCTCTTCAAAGAAGCCTTAAAAGATTCTGTGGACGGGCAATCTCTAATCTGACAGGGTAGAGAATTCCACAGGGTTGGAGCCACAAAAGAAAAAGTTCTGGCCTCAGAAGATTGAAGATGAACCCTGGGAATCTCTTGCAATCCCTTATCAGTGGAACGGAGTGGGCAGAAAGGGTGGTAGGGTCGAAGGAGATCTTGCAAGTAGTCCAGTCACTGTCCTTGTAGGGTCTTATAGGTCAGCAATGCGACCTTGAAGGTGATCCTCCAATGCACTGGCAGCCAGTGCAGTTCACGCAGAACAGGTGTGATATGGCAAGTTCTTGGTAACCCAGTCAACAACCTGGCTGCAGTGTTCTGCACCAGCTGCAGGTGGTGGAGGTCTACCCCAGCAACCCTAGATATAGAGCATTGCAGTAATTTAGATGTGAGGAAACAAAGGCATGAACCAGCACAGGAAGTTCATTGTGTGGAACAAGGTGCTTTATCTGGGCTATATTCCTCAGATGGTAGAAAGAGGACTTGACAACAGCTGACACCTGGGACTTAAGTGTCAGCTTGCAGTCAAGTATTATGCCCAGATTCTGCACCTGTTCAGAAGGTCTCAACTGGTTACCCGCTAACACAAGGCCAGAGGGGAACCCAGGAGTCAACTTCTCTACACAATGACCAGAGTCCACTACCAGCACCTCAGTCTTGTCCGGATTCAGCCTCAACCAGTTGGCACTCATCCAGTCCTGAATCTCAGCAAGGCAGTTGTTAAAGACTGTGAATGCATCATTCTGTTCGAGTACAAAGGACATATAGAGCTAAGTATCATCTGCATAGCAGTGAAAACTCAGCCCATAATGCCTTATAATGTCTCTCAACAGTAGCACATACCCTGTGAACAACATGGGAGAAAGCACAGAGCCCTGCGGCACCCCACAGGGCAGCCCAAAGGGAGCAGAGGAAAACATTCCTGATACTACTCTCTGAGATCTGCCCATGAGGAAGGAATGAAACCATCTAAGGACCATCCCAGATAGTCAGCAGATCAACCGCAGGTGTTCCAGCAATATCCCGTGGTCCACGGTGTCAAACGCAGCAGAGATATCGAGGAGAACCAAGATCGAATGGCTCCTCCAATCTCTCACAATTAGGAGATCATTAAGTACCTGAACCAACGCTGTCTCAGTGCTATGCCTCTTTCTGAAACTGGACTGGAGAGGATCATAGATTATATGGGTGGTAAGAAAGTCATCAAGCTGTAGCGTGACTACTTTCTCAATAACCTTACCCAAAAAGGGCAGGTTAGAATTTGTTCTGTAGTTCACGAGGCACTCTGGGTCAAGGGAAGACTTCTTCAAAAGGGGCGTCACAACAGCCTCTTTCAGAGATTCCGGAAACACCCCTTGGTCCAAAGAGCACCAGACTATCTTAGCAAGGACTGGTCCGATCACATCCACACAACCCACAAGGAGATGAGTGGGGCCAGGATCCAAACTACAGCAAGTCGGCCGCAAGCCTTGGATGATCTTCATAATATCCATGATCGCTGGCCGGTCGAAGTCTGTCCAGACAGACCGAGGGCCTGTAACCACACATTGACCTACGCTGTGCTCATTTGAACACATTCTGTGGTTGTCCGATCTGATCTTTGACACCTTATCATCAAAGAACAGAGCGAACTCATCAAATTCCAATTGTGAAAAGGCTCTCTGGCCCTGCAGACAGGCTGGATTGCACAGCCTATCCACAGTCCGGAAGAGCAGAGCTGGTTGATTCCTTGATGCAGCTATCTCTGAGGACAGGAACTCTGCCTTCTTACGGAGATTTCTGATTGATAGTCCGAATAATGGGCGATCAACCTAAGCCTGTCACTTTCTAGGCAGGACTTCCACCAGCAGCGTTCCAATCTTTGCCCCGCTCTCCTCAGCTCCCGCAATGTCCCATCAAACCAAGGGAACCGAGGGTGGAGGGAGAGAGGGCAAACTCGGATAGGAGCTATGGAATCCAGAGCCTTCAGCACCATATTATTATAGTGCCCTACTAAGGCATCTGGTTCTAAGCACTCCATAGGCCAACACTGCCATTAGACCCTCAGAGGTAACACCTCTTAAAGGGCAGTACTGGATCATCTCCAAAGGGGTTGGTCTCATAGGGGAGATCATAAAATTGAACCTTATGTAGTGATGGTCAGACCACCCAACTGGTTCCACCACCAGTCCAGTGATCTCCATCCCCAGGGTGAACACCAGATCCAATGATTGACCCTGAATATTGGTAGCAGTGGTAATAACCTGTGTGAAGCCCAACTAATTCATAAGTTGGAGAACGTTTTGACCAAAATGTGAGAGTTCATCATAGATCCAAGCACTGAAGTCCCCCAGGACCAACCACCTGGAGGGTTCCAACACCAGGTCGACAATGAAGTCTGCTACTTCCTGCAGAAAAGCTTTCTCATCACCGGGTAGATGGTAGATGAGTAGAATTCTGCAACCCACACCTGCTCCCATGATACACTCAAAGGATCTAGGAGACACCACTGGAACCTCTACAAGGTTCAATTCTGATCTAAAACAAATAGCGCCCCCCCTTCGATCTAATCTAGGGCGCTGCATCACCGAATACCCAGCCAGAACAGCTGATGCCAAATTGGGGCCAGCATTCTCATCCAGCCAGGTCTCGGTGATGCAAGCCAGGTCAGATGACTCAACAAGGTCAGCAATATTTGCTGTCTTGTTTTTTATAGACCTGGTATTGCATAACACTGTCCAAGTTGGATGAGAAGCCTTGGAGGAGCAGGCAACTTGCCCACCATCAGTGGAGCCCTTGGGTATTGGAACCAGGCATTGAAAACCCCTGCCCTAGACCTATTTCACCCCAGGGTGACTCACTAACCTCACCACCCTTATCCCCTCACTCAGCTCCCCGGCTGCAGCACCCGCCTCTCTCTCTGCCTACTTTGTGTAATCCCCAAGACTTGACAACACCAGTAAACCTCAAGCAGCAATGGGGGGCTATTGAAGGGGTGCAGGTCCCTCAGCCTGGAGGGGGAATAGTGCCTGCCCACAGATACTCGGCCCCAACACATGCTATCAGAAAATTACCTATTAACCAATCAGAAAAGTTAAACACACCATAGACACCACTAAAGATAAATAAAAAAACTCCCTCTACCCTCATTAGAGAGAAAATCCAATCCCACCCAAAAAAACCTTAAATACTTAAATCAATTTACAATTTAAAAAGTCCCAAAAACAGTTTTAAGTAAGTGAGGAGACCAGGCCTCTAAGCAGAGGGTTCTTTAGTGCAGAGAGTTCGACTACAGTCAGACTAAACATGAAGAAAGCACATCTTGGGCACCCAGGTCTTCTCACAACTGGGGCTAACAAATTCAACAAGGGACTCTCACTCCCAGCAAAATGTATGTACCAAAACCTTTGACAACCTCTCGAACCCTGTCACAATAAAAAGGATTATTCAAAGCAAGAAAAAATATGAATAGTCTGACCATGACCAGGAGAGCAAATGACAGAATCCTCTTTGCTGGTATCAGTGGTATCAACAATGCTACTCCATTCCACAGTGAGCCTGGTCCCAAAAATTCCCAACCAGGGGCTAGGATAGAGGAATCACAGCCCCCACAATGAGACTCCACCAGGCCAGCCCACCAGATGGCTTTTCAGAGAAACTAGAGGACACATGGCCTGACTCACCAGCTACCCAGTAAAGTCAGGCTGAGGTCCCCTGTGTAGCTGCATGTCTCACAGTCAAGCACTCCCGAAGGGTCGGGCCAGCTGCTCGCTATATCGAAAGATTCAGTCCTCCAATAAATCCAACAAGTCTCTCCGCACCAGGAACACCCTAGTCCACAATGGCCAGAATCTGAAAATATTCTTCAGCTACAACCAGTAGCTAGATAGTTTGTAACTCTTCCACATTCACCTCCTCTCGGCAGATCTTCTCTCCATGGTTCCAATTTCCCTTATCAGTCAGCCAACGGACCGAACCAATCTGCTAGGCAGGGACAAGAGCTCCACTCCAAGAAACCAACCACCGGTCATCAACCAGATACACATTCGGAGCAAACAGCCAGCCTCCAAAAACATCCAAGCAACGGCTTCTGAGATGCCAAAACAGAGCGTTTAAAAACCCACTCCATTTTTTGCTCCCAAACACTCTGCTGATCTACTTCAGCATTAAAGGCACTGCAATTTGGTGAAAATGCTAACAATAACAACGGCTTTCCAGCATTTGTGTTATAGCCCTGGTCTACCTCACTTCCTCTCCCCTACCTACTCTAAAAAAGAATAAAGCAATAAATATTTAAACAATTTCAGTAAATAAAACAAAAATAAAATTAAACAGAAATAAAACAAGAACAAAACACATGGAGCTAAGGTGCTAGTGCTCGATGGCTCACAATAGCCACCATCTCAACTCAAGTAAACAATAAAAAAAATAGAAGGGGTACACAATACCCTAGCTGATAGCCTTTCCCATCTGCAACTGGATTGCTTCCAGAGGCTGGTACTAACAACAGAGGAGCAAAAAACGACCATACCAATGAACATCGGGGATGTTGGCAGGAGGGAGCAGAGCTGTTGTTTCACAACTCATGGGCACCACCGACTCTGAAGGCCTACGAGGGGGCCTGGCAGGTGTTTCAAACATTCAGGGCAACATACCACATGGAGGTAAGTAGGCCACATACAGAGGAACAGTTAGGGAAGTTCACAGTAGAGCAATGGCAGAGGGGAACAGCCCACACCACGATGGGGTCTATCTAGCAGGGATTCATTTAGTTTGCAGCTTGAAGGGTTGGAAGGGCCCAGCGAAGTCAATGTTAATTGGAAGAATGATGCAAGGGTGGGGAAGGTTAAAACAAAGAGCTCCAGATAATAATAGACGACCGCTAGGGGAGGTGGGGCTTGCAAAACTAAAAGAGGTATTACCGGCAATCTGCAGATCAAAAGATGAGGCCCAGCTATTCCATACAATCTATCTGGTAATGTTTGCAGGGGCTATGAGAGTAAGCAAGGCTGTGGGACATGGCAGTAAAAACAATGAAGGGCGGTTGGAGTAGGAAGATATAAACTGGGGATGAAGGAGATGTAAATGATGATCAGAAAGTCAAAGACTGATCAAGTGGGACAAGGTTGTACTGTAACCATAAAGGCCCAGGTAGATGACTCAATGTGCCCAGTAAAGGCTTTGTGAGCTTACATAACAGAGCACGGGTGTAGGACAGGCAGATTATTTGTGCATGGAGTTGGGAAAAAGGTCACCAGTTATCAAGTCACGGCCATGCTCAAAAAAGGCATGCAATTCCTGGGGAGGATCTTGGTAATTACTCATTCCACTCCCTCTGAATAGGGACTGCTTTGCAGTGGGCAGCAGCAGGGGAAACAGTGACTAATATGTTGGAGAAGGAGCACTGGCAGTCTGCCAGTTGCAAGAGATACATTCAAGCATTGAATTATGGAGATTAACTGTCACCTGTGTTTTGTTTTGCAGATACAGAACCACATGGCAGGGGGCCATGGAGATGAGATAGGGTATTGGAGCCCAAACCATATGTAAAATATTTATTTTCCTTCAATCCTATAGGAAGAGGGAGGATAACAGAAGTATGGATCTGCGGTCACTCCTGCATTTATTGGGTGGAAAAGAGAGCTGAGAAAAAGGCTGGGGGAAAACAGCTGTACAAAGATGTGAGAAAATGTAGACTGGTGTGGTGTGGCTTCCGAGGGATGAGGTGGGCACAGCTGCTTCCTACCCTAAAAGAAATGAATGAGCAGCGACCCATTCCAGACTCAATTATTTTACATCTAGGGGGTAACAACATTGGGGGGAAGCCATGGGTGGACACATACAGGTAGGTAAAAAGAGACTTAGAGAAAGTTCAACAGTGGTAGGCAAAGTTATGCCTCGTCTGGTCATACATGATACCGAGAGGGGTATGGCAACATGAACACAGTCATAGAGCCTTAGATAGGGCCAGAAGAAAGATGAATAGAAGAGTAGGAACACTGGTAAGAAAAATGAGGGGGCATGTAATATTGCAGGGTGTAGAAGAGTGGATAGAGGAGTTCTACAGGTCATATGGAGTGCACCTGTCAGATCTAGCCATAGATATGTTTAATACATAAACAATGGGTTTTATAGAAGCATGGAGGAGACAGACCAAAAAAAAGGAGAAGGGAGGACATCCCCTATAAGGAGGGGGAACAATATCCTAAATTGGGGGGAAAGCCAGTCATCCAACACAAGCTGGAGACTGGCTAATGAGAAAATGGGGGGAAGGAGGGAAGGGGGGAGGGAAAAAGGAATAGTATAAAAGATAAAGAAACTGAAGGAGAAAAAGCGGTCTCGGTTCTCACTGTTACCTAACAGGAAAAGAAGAAGAAGAAGGCACCCAAGTTTTCATCTGGGGGAGCAAGAAGAGGAAGAAAGAGCGATGATCAGAGATTGACAGATGGATGCAATAAAATACAATTGTGAAAGAGACAATAATAAATGATGAAGAAATTGCAAATGGAATTATGATATATAATAAATTAATTGCCAATCTGAGCACAACAACATACAATGGCTTTGTCTTTTGTTGGGGAAAAGGGGGGAATCCAGGTCAATGAATATACCATTACTGTGTTGTCGCCACCACAGTGGCAAGTTGAGCAGAGTCTAAATTATTTATATTTTGTACTCTTTACAAGTGTCTTCCAGTCCTGCTGCCTCCTCCTTCAGCAAGCAAGCCATCACTAATCATCTTCTCCAATACATTGTGTAGGATTTTGCAGAAGAATCATAGGGTTATGAAGAGCAGCCTGTGGTGGTGGGGGGGGGGGATGAGACACACTGTGCAGCACTATGTAGCAGCAGAATACACATAAATCTGGGAGTACTAAAATTAGTCCAAAGCAACAAAAAAACGCACTCCTCAGTTGCAAAAGAATGGATTTAATAACAATAAAACAGGCCACTGTAACCAAGCATAGTGTTACACGCCTCACTCAATCCCAGACCGGTTTCATATGCAGTACATCATCAGGGGGTTGTCTTTCAGAGTGGTAATGGTTACTTATATCTATACCAAATTTAAAGCAGCAGTACATCTTCATTAAAAATATAACCCTGCCACCATCATTATCAAATACTGCAAATAAAGAATATATATGTATGTAAACAATGTATATTATTATTTCGTATACAGGAGAAAACGAATCATTATTATATTAAACTCATACAACATCATATTGTTAATAAATACCAATTATGGCTGTTATCTTATCATCATGTTTCCAATACACATATGACCAAATGTCCAAATCAATCTGAAAAAAGAAGAAACAAGGATTATTAATACTGTTTTGCCTAAAAAATAAATTTAGATATAAATCTAAAAGGAACTAAATTCTTGTAAATAAAATTTAAGGTACCAATAGCATATTGAAACCCAAAACCTGAATCTCAAAATAGAATATATTTACACAGTCTCATATGTGCACACACATAAAAAATAATAATATATGTGTATATGTATATAACAATCATTAATGTATGTATTTTGAAGCCCAAAGCATAGCTTCAATACAATGATAGTTATATCATAAAAGTACAAGACAAAGGACCCCTAAATCATTATTTAATGCAAGATAAAAGGTCAATTTTATCATTCAGGCCAGGCCTATGAAGGGCTCCTAATGTAAAAATCCAAAACAATTCTCTTTGTTTACGCTTTATATCAAGATTGCCACCTCGTTTGTTAACATGCACCTTTTCAATGCCGTAAAATTTAAAACCGTGTTTCTGATTAGTCTGTCTAGTGTCTCTGTGATGTATAGATAATGCATTGCAGGTATCTTTATTCTCAATGGACCTGAGATGTTCACCCATCCTAAGTTTTAACGGTCTCATGGTTTTGCACTTTAAGACTATCAGATAGTTACAATCTGGGAATTTTGTCTCCTTTGACTCCAGGGATGTATGCTTGTGGAAACTGTAAATTTTCCAATTCAGTCTTAAACTGCAACACTTTTACCAGTTGTAATTGCGCTAAGACATTTCAGATTAGACATTTTATGACTTGTACCACCGAAGAAGTTGTGTATCTAGCCACATGTCACTGTGGCTCTTTTTATGTGGGGAAAACCATGAGACCTTTAAAACTTAGGATGGGTGAACATTTCAGGTCCATTCAGAATGAAAATACGTGCAGTGCATTAACCTTTACATCACAGAGACACTAGACAGACTAATCAGAAACACAGTTTTAAATTTTGCGGCATTGAAAAGGTTAATGTTAACAAACAATGTGGCTATCTGGATATAAAGCTTAAACAAAGAGAATCGTTTTGGATTTTTACATTAGGAGCCCTCCATAGGCCAGGCCTAAATGATAAAGTTGATCTTTTATCTTGCATTAAATAATGATTTAGAGGTTCTTTGTCTTGTACTTTTATGATATGACTATCTTTGTATTGAAGCTATACTTTGGGCTTCAAAATACATAAATTAATGATTAAGTTATATACATATACACATATATTATTATATTTTATATGTGTGTACATATGAAACTGTGTAAATATATTCTATTTTGATATTCAAGTTTTGGGTTTCAATATGCTGTTGGTACTTCAAATTTTATTTACAAGAATTTAGTTTTAGATTTATATCTAACATTATTTTTTAGGTAGAACAATATTAATAATCCTTTTTTCTTCTTTTTTCAGATTGATTTGGACATTTGGTCATATGAGTATTGGAAACATGATGATAAGATGACAGTCATAATTGGTATTTATTAACAGTATATGATGTTGTACGAGTTTAATATAACAATGGTTCCTTCTCTCCTGTACATGAAATAATAATATACATTGTTTACATACATATATATTCTTTATTTGCAGTATTTGATAATGATGGTGGTAGGGTTATATTTTTAATGAAGATGTACTGTTGCTTTAAATTTGGTATAGATATAAGTAACCATTACCACTCTGAAAGACAACCCCCGATGACATACTGCATATGAAACCGGTCAGTGATTGAGTGAGGCGTGTAACACTATGCTTGGTTACAGCAGCCTGTTTTATTGTTATTAAAGCCATTCTTTTGCAACTGAGGAGTGCGTTTTTTTGTTGCTTTGGATTATCGTCTTATTACTAGCACCTTCTGAACACAGAGGAGCTGCATTGCTGCTGTTGTTTTGTCATTATTTTTATGAGCTCTCCATGAGTTGCATTTTGACATTTGACTGTAGCCGCTTTCCACCTTTTGAACCACTGGACTTTTTATCATACATGATTTTTCCGCTGAGAAGGGGGACCCATGAGTACAAGCTTTTTGGCTATTTTTCTTAATATTGGCGGTATACACTTTTGAGATTGTTCAGGGTTTAGTCCTTTATTCAGTGGAAAGGCGTGAATTTTGTTACTTCCGGGATCGAGGAATGTCTATGTTTAACATTAGCTCCATTAATATTGGAGCCGTGGTGGGTTCATACACCTCTTTTGCTTTTACTGCAATGGGAGAGAAGGAATTATTTCAAGATACCATTGATGTGACAGAATGTAATACTGGGGAACATCCGATTGAAACAGCTACGCAACCCACAATACCAGATATTAGAAAAGCCTTTCTAGAACTGGAAAGGGCAGTTCTCAGGGGACGCAGACAATATTGGGAGTGGGTTACACTTGAAGCCTATCTCAGGGTTGGCCATTCTCCAAGAGGTTTAAGAGTCACTAACAAGCCTGGCTATTGATGGGATCATCATGAGCTTGTCACTGATTAGAAACATTTGCTGCAAATTGGTACTGATGCTCTGATTAGGACTGTCATTAAGGACTATGAAACAAAAAAAACATATATTACTAATGATATTTTGAAGAAAGAGAGCATTGTGGCACAATTTAAGGAACATTCTGAGTTTGTTACCCTGTATACTAAATTAACGGAAACTATAAAAAGGGAGGAAGAAAAATTAAAACAATCAGACTCACTAAATGGGAGTGTGATCATCAAGATTATCTTAGAGATAGAGTCTGGGATTGGAAGAAACAGAAACCCTCTAAAAATTACAATAGGAACTCACAATTAAGATCTATTCTTAAAAATAGAAGTGGCTCCCCCAACTATAATACATCTAATAGTGAGTCAGAAAACGACAATCCTTTTTTAGAGGAGGACTGTCGGGTAGCAGAACAATGAGGGGGGAGACAAACTGTTCAATTCCAGGAGTCCAGTCAGGAACCATGCATCTTGAGGAACAGAGGATGACTCAATCAAAAGGAATCAAACGAACCAGAAGAGGTGGTCATAAACACCGGAACAAGGCAGAAATAGAGGAGGGGGAGGACATAACTGAGAATATTGTTATTAATATTGCTCATGTGACACTAACAACAGAACAATTCCAAGTTTTATAGAATGGACTGTTCTTTGTTCCATCACAGGATTCTATGCCCATTGAGATCTTTATAGATCTACACAGATTTATGAGAAATTTAAACTTAAAAGCGTGTTTTCGACATCAGGATATGGAGAAAGGGGAGATTAATGCTGATGGGGAAACACAGGCACTGGACTTGGAAAATACCAATGTTAAGGTAAGAAGCTTCAAACCATCTTCTACTTTCATGCCTCCTTACAATGAAAGTGTATGAACTTTCGAGAGAATATGTGAGAGACAATTTGATGGTATGTTTAAGAATATGGACAAACCAAAATATGTCAACCTAACTGGTCCTGAGGCGGTGGCACTGAGAAGTCTTGTAAGTAACAAAGAAATAGTTATTAAGCTGGCAGATAAAGGGAGCTCAGTGGTGGTCATGTCCACCAACAAATATAATGAAGAGATAAGTATACAACTTTCTCAGAAAGACTTCTATCTACCCTTAACCTTGGACCCCACAGTTAAATTTAGAAATGATATTGACTGTTTTCTCTTTGAATCTAAGTGTGAGGGCTTGATAGATTTAGATGAATTTCAATATTTAACAGTCACTATTCCAGTACGAGCATATATGTACTCCCCAAAATTCATAAAGACCCTATTAATCCCTTTGGTCATCAAGTTGTCTCGGGCATTAGTTCTTCGATCGAACCATTATCTATCTATGTTGACGCTCATATCAAAGGTTATGTTCCCACCCTTTGTTCCTATGTTAGAGATACTTCACACCTTCTGGAAACTTTGAATGATATGCAAATGGAACAAGATTGGCTCCTGGTTTTGCTGGACGTATCATCACTCTATGCGAACATTCCCCATGATGGTAGACTTGAGGCACTTAACTATTGGTTAGAACTTGATGGGTACATACCTTCTAAGAAGAGATCGTTGCTTTTGGAGTGTGCAGAGCATGCACTGACAAAAAATTACTTTATCTTCAAAGATTTCTTTTACTTACAAATCAAGGGAACAACATTGGGATATACATTTAACCCTAATTATGCCAATCTCTATCTGAGTCTTTGGGAAAAAGTATACATCTATGACGTCCAGACCAATCCATTTTACCATAGGATTGATGTCTGGCATCATTTTATTGGCAACATTTTTTTTTAGTATGGCGAGGCACACAGATTGAACTTGTGGAATTTGTTAACTATCTGGAGACAAGTAATAGCAATTTGAAATTCTCTATGCAATGCAGTCCTACATCGGTCTCCTTTCTCAATACATAAAAAAGAAGATGGTACAATAAGAACAGATCTATTTAGAAAGGAGACCGATAGGAATTCCATTTTGCATGCTATGAGTTGTCACCCCCATCATTTGATTCAGAACATTCCGAAGGCACAATTTTTACTAGCACGTAGAAATTGTAGTGAAGATGTTGATTTTTTGGTTAACGGTACAGAAATGCGTTCTTGTTTCACTGCTAGGGGTTATTCACAGAAAACCATTCATGAAGCATTTTCTGAGACTTTACTTGTTGATAGGGATTTGCTTATTAATAATAAGAATAGGAGCACAGGAGAACAGGAATCTAGATTACATTTCATTACAAAATATTCTAGACATTGTAATGAGATAGGAAATATCTTGTGCTCCAATTGGAATGTGTTGGAAGGTGAACCACTATTACAAGAATATGTTAAAAAATAAACCCCAGATGACATACAAGAGAGGTACCAACCTTAGGGACAGACTTGTTCATAGTTACTCACTTGCAGATAAATCTGATAGTAACAATATGGGAATTTTGTCTCCTTTGACTCCAGGGATGTATACTTGTGGAAACTGTAAATTTTGCAATTCAGTCTTAAACTGCAACACTTTTACCAGTTGTAATTGCACTAAGACATTTCAGATTAGACATTTTATGACTTGTACCACAGAACGAGTTGTGTATCTAGCCACATGTCACTGTGGCTCTTTTTATGTGAGGAAAACCGTGAGACCTTTAAAACTTAGGATGGGTGAACATCTCAGGTCCATTGAGAATAAAGATACCCGCAGTGCATTATCTATACATCACAGAGACACTAGACAGACTAATCAGAAACATGGTTTTAAATTTTGCGGCATTGAAAAGGTACATGTTAACAAACGATGTGGCAATCTGGATATAAAGCTTAAACAAAGAGAATTGTTTTGGATTTTTACATTAGGAGCCCTCCATTACCACTCTGAAAGACAACCCCCTGATGACGTACCGCATATGAAACCGGTCAGGGATTGAGTGAGGCATGTAACACTATGTTTTGTTACAGTGGCCTGTTTTATTGTTATTAAAGCCATTCTTTTGCAACTGAGGAGTGCGTTTTTTTGTTGCTTTGGATTATCATCTTATTACTCGCACCCTCTGAACACGGAGGAGCTGTATTGCTGCTGTTGTACTGAAATTAGGCCTACTTTGTTTTTTCTGGAACATCTGTACTACTGCTGTGGAATGAATTACAGGAATGGTGGCCTGTTTGGGGGGGGGGTGAGACACACAGTGCAGCAGCACGGAGCACTGCATAACTGTCCATGTGATTCACATAACTCTGGGAGTACTGAAATTTGGCCTACTTTGTTTTTTTTGCAACATTTGCACTACTGTTGTATAGTGAATTACAGGAGGGATAGTCTGTGGTGGTGGGGGGGGTGAGTGAGGCACACACTGCAGCACCATGTAGCAACAGTAGTTGACAACAATCTTAGTGATAGTGTAAGAATTTTGTAGTAGCACAAGAAAGATAACAATAGAGATGAAATCAGATTTTTTTCTTTCGAATGGATGAGAACAGAAGAATTTCAATAGAACAAAGTAATAGCAGAAATCAAAAAATACAGACGACTGCAAGAAATAAAGATGGATAAACAATTTTATTTCTAAGCTTTTATTTTTTATTTTTTTTTTTTTAGGGTTTAACACCGCAGCAATAACAGAAATAAAGAAATACAGACAGAGAGAAATAAGGATAGATGCACATTTTTTTTCTTTCTAAGTTTTAATTTTTTTTTTCATTTTTAACAGATGGTAAAAGCAAAAGTTAAAAGAATATTTCTGGGTTGAGGGCTATGGCCTAGGGACAGAGGGTGCACCACCACTTCGCAGTTTGGCCAAACCATACAGATGGTTTGCTGATTTTGCAGCACCACCTCCAACATCTTCTTCATCCCTGCAACTTGCTAGTAGAGCTCCCCCTACCTCTCAGTGGATCTGTTGTACTTCCACACAGCTGGATGTGTGAGGAGGATCTGAGGATGGTCTCTCAGGTGCCTCTGCAGCCCCGGAGTCCAATTTAAGGCCCCTCTCCCAGTCCCCTCCATCTCCCCCTCCTGCACCTGTGTACCATGTTTCTTTCTCTTGCCCAGTAGAGAAGAACCAATAGTGGTGGCACTACCTTCACCCCTCTCAGAAACTTTATTTCACAGATACTACTTCCATGCCTTACAGTACCTCACTCTAAGGTGGGTGTGCTGCTCACCTGTCCCCAAATGGCTGTCCTGTTTCCCACACCAAACAACAGTGTGGCATAGTTTACAGGTGACCACACCACTGTCAGTGGGATCAGTTTTGAAAAAGTCCCAGACAAGGGACTTTGGCTGCTGATGATGAGGGGAGAAGCAAGATGGTCCTGGCTGTGTCTTCTTCTCCTCATGACACTTAGGTGGTGGTGGTGGTGGTTCAACAGCTGGTTGAGTTGGAGCTTCCTTTGCTATTGGTGGTGGTGCCCTTGACTCATCTTGGAGCTGGGGGTGCTGCGGTGTGTGTGGGGGGGGATGATGCTGCTGCTGTCTCCAACTGCTAGTGCCATGGGCCTCTTGATATGAAAAGCACAGCATGTTCCATCTGCTGCCTGCACCCCCTCTCCTACTGACCATTCTCACTCATTATAAATCCAAAAACAAACAACATAGAGTAAAAAGAAAGAGTAAAAAAACACATTAAAACAGATGAAAAGCAGTACAAATAAAAGTGTTCAATATAAAGAAAATAACAGCTAAAGAACAACTAAACAAAGACTCCCAAACTTTACAGTAAAAATAAGATGAAGAACAATAAAAGTTGAAAAACTTGAAATTTTTTGCTAGGTTTTACACCTCTGAAAAGAGCAGATCTGTCCCCTTCTACTGATTAGCTCAGAATGCAAAGTGAAAGTAAGGATGAGTCAGTACACAGAACAGTAGCATGTGACCTGCTACAGTTGTTTCCATGTGACCTCAAGCACTTGTTTACCACCAGTAGCCTCGTTTTGAACAGACTTGGCATGTCTTAATGGTGAAGTTACTGGCAAAGTCACCTGCAAAGTTAGTAGGTGAATTCACAAGCTGATGGAAATAAATTTGTGATTTGGTTTGTGAAGGTCAATTTGGAACCTTCACCAGAATTTTGCTGGCAAAGTAAAACTTCACAACATCTCTACATATGAATATCTGGCCCCTAGAGTTCTGTTTGAAGGTAAATAATTATAATTCATATGTATAACAGTATAATGTGATAGTTTATTATTCCAGTTCATCATTGACAATATTTTGTTTCTAATTTTGCATGTGGCAGCAGTGGAAGGAAGATTCTGCACATGTTTCTTTTTTGGAAATGAAGCGAACAGTATGTGCTATTGTGATTGGTAAGGTGTTTTCTTAAACTCTAGATTTTAGATTACCATTCCTGGGTGCTTAAAGCAGCAGTTCTAGATAATCAGGAAGTGATTATCAAAATTCTGCTTTTTGGCTGGAAACATGCAGCCATAGTTCCAGTTGTCATATTTGTTAATATTTTTTTCTAGTAATCTTTAGTTCTTTAGATATTTAAAATGTATTTCCATTGTTGTGGATCTACAGTACATATGGCTGGTTCCTAATTTGCATCCGAGCTCCCCCCTTATAATGCACCACATCTTTTGTTTACTTCTGTGGGACCCTGTGATGCGTGTGTCCACTGTCACTGTGTAGTATGTGAGTCATGTGCATGTGCAATTGGCAGCACAGACTTCCAGTTCAACACAGTGGATGGGAGAAATGTAAACAAAAACAAAGAAAAACAGAGCAAATTACGGGGTGACAGTTGTTAGTCTGGACCACAGTCACAATTCTATACTTAGTGCAGCATATGGTACACATATGTTTATTCATGATATGCTTAGAAAGGTAGGATAAAATGTACTACCATGTGCTTCTGTAAAACACATGTGCTAGGTAACCTTAGGCAGAAGCAGTGTTAGTATTGCATCATGCAGGCCTCATGATATAGCTGACACATCTTTTATTATTCTGCTAACTAATTAGCATTCCATATTGTAACTCAGAACTGTTGTCAGCTAGTTCCTAACTTACTTCTGTACATTATATGACAAGCTACTGATCTGTGGTGGTATTTGATCACCACCTACAGCTTTCACCCCACTGCAAGGATCAACACTTTCTTATGACTAGTCTAGTCAGCATTACTGTTATCAGTGCATGCGCTGTCTTCAGAGCTACTGTAACTGCCTACCAGTAGAATTGCTGTATTTACTATCCACCTTCTTCTTATCTCTAAGTATAAGACTGTGTGTAAGTCTGTTTTTATGTTTGCTTGCATGCATGTGCAAGAAACATAGTGCCATCATCCGAGTTTTCGTAGGTGTGGCACCCCTCTACCAATGCAGTCAGTGTGTTTGCAGGCATGGCCACAGTTTGCCAATGAATGCTGCAGCTGTCTATGACAGCAGTCAAATGCAGTGCTGTACAGCTGAAAGGCAGAGCTCCGCTTCAGTGAGCAACAAGAAACTACTGCCTGCTCATGCACTCCCCCATCAGCTGCCAAAAATAGTTTAACACAGAACAAGCTAAAACATTTAGAAAGAAACTTTTTACAATCATCTTAATTACATTCATTTGAGGTTTAACAATTGCACAGTGTTCATTAGGGCTGTTATTTTAATTTACTGCCAAAAGTCTCTTAAAAACATCTGAAGCATGAAGAGCTGCAGGAAAAAGGGTAATTTGGAATATTTTCTGTGGCAAATTCAATAGCAAACCATTTTATTTAAATCCCTCCTACTTATACCACCAAGCGCTTTCAGCCACCCCATCAGGTTATTTGAAACAGAACCGACAACATCTGCATGTTATATTCAGGATAAATAACACCAATTCAATTGCCTTCCTAAAACCAAGTGACTTGAGAGTGAGTCCTTGAATCAGAAATCTGCCGATAGCCAAACTCTAAATTGTAATGGCATTTAGCTATGGGAGAAACACTCATGTTTTTCTCAAAGACCATCTTTTAAATTTGTTGGGGAATAAAAGGTTTTGTAATGATAATGTCCTGCTAAAGCTGTTTAATAAAAATGGATAGGGAATGCTGTTTGCAAATTTAGAGAAAAATGTATATATATAGACAGACACATATGTAGACACACAGTGTATGTATGTATGTATGTATGTATGTATGCACACATATATGTAGCATTCTGATGCAGTGTAGACTAGTGGTTAGAGCACCGGCTTGGAAAGGAGATTGCAAGTCTGAACAAGGGTTATTGTGAAATACTCACTGTGTAACCTTTGGCAAGTCACTTAACTGCCAGGCCACCCAGCTGAGAAAATGGGTAGAAGAAGGACACGGCTGGGAACGAGATGTTGCATCTCAGCTAGGCTATTTTGGGTAAATAAACTGCAACAAAAATATCACACCCTACACAAAACTTATTATATCTCATTGTAACATGGTATTACAGTTTCTTTCCATTCTCTTCCCTGTTTTTGGTTTTGTCCCCTGAAGAAACCTGTAAAGCAGTTGTTTTCAACTGAAGGTGCCTATCTTTCTCTGTCTGTCTGCTAGTCTGCCCCTCTGTCTGCCTACTTAGTATCTTTCTGATTGCTGACTTTCTTGTAAATTGGCTCAATTAATCACCCCCTTCCCAAGAACACACAAGCCCCTTTTTAAGAACAGGTATTTATGCTGTGGGGATACCATTGTCATTTATTGAGCAAACCATAGCTTTGAAGTCCATAATTAGAATGGCATCCACAGGAGTGCTGGCATTCACATGAATGATATACCAGTCGGATAATATATTACAAGTAATCAATGAGAAACACTTAAACGGGTTTATAAATGGGAATAATCTGTAGTCTGCATCGTGTTACACAAAGTTAACCGCTCTGTGTATCAAATATCAGATACCCATTTTAAAACGGAGCTGGGCTATCTCTGTTTTAACAAGCATTTGTCAATGTCGAATGTTTGCTTGCTGGCATTGGCAGTGGTAGTGTAGAAGTTACAGAGCTGCGTAATAGGAATGGCAGTGAAGTATTGAACTGAAGCCAACCCCACCACCACCCTGCAGAGAGTGACAGGCATTGGGGGTGTGCCTTTGGGTCATCAGGCATAACGGCCACACCATTTCACCACACCCCATCCTGCAGACACTGACAAGTGTCATGGTGTGCCTTGGGGTCTTTGGCCCTTATGTGCACCCCGTTCCATCAGGAAGTACGGTGAGATGGGTGCAGTATAGGAGAATGGGATGAACTGTGGGGGCGAAGAGTCCAAGGCATACCACGATGCCTCTCACTGGCTGCAGGGTGTGGAATGGTATGAGCATTTCAGGCAAGAATCCCAAGTCACATCCCTGATGCCTGTCATTCTCTACAGGGTTGGGCGTTATGGTTGGAAACCCTAATACCTCAGGCATTCATTGGTATTTTCACTCCAAATTTTCAACATTTTTGTTTGTGACCCCACATCATGAACAGTGGCAATATTAGTTTGTTAGCCGAAAGCTGCTTATGCACAATGACTACGGCATTTAGCACCACAGGTGCAAAAACATTCTGAACAGGATGTAAAAAATGACAGCTGTACTGTTCATGGGGAGGTTTAACAAATGGCAATGTTGCAAATCTGCAGTAAAAATATTAAAAAAACTGGTGAAGTTACGAGCGTGCATAGAAACTGTGCAACGCACACCCGTAATGTAATTAGTTTGGGGATTTTTTACAGCAGGTTGTCAACACAGGCATTTTGGGACCTCCGATCATGAACAGTGTCACTGTGATTTTCTTTATCTGTTCCGAACAATGATTTCCCACAGTGACCACGCATCTCTGTGCTGAAAGTGTGAAAACACATTTCGGCCATGTTGAAAAATGACAGCTGTACTGTTCATAAGGAAGTGTGGAAAATGCCACTGGTGAAAATCTAGACTGAAAATATTACAAAGTCATGAACTTACGAGTGCGTGGAAACTGCTAATGCTCACTAAGTAACACAGTCATTCTATGGATGTTTGCCACCGAAATTTTCAACATAGCCATTTTAAGACCTCTGCTCATGAACAGTGTAACTGTGATTTTCTTAATCTGTCCCAAACATTGCTTCGACACGAATGCACCATTGAGCGCATACATGAAAACATGTTTTGGGCAAGATGTGACAAATGACAGCTATACTGCTCATAAGGAAGTGTAATAAAATGGCAATGTTGAAAATCTGGATTGAAAATATTGAAAATTTCAGCGAACTTACGAGCGCGCGTAGGAATTGCACAATGCACCTCGTAAAACAGTCATTTTTAGGAATTTTTTCACCAAATTTTCAACATAGCCATTTTAAGACCTCTGCTCATGAACAGCATCACTGTGATTTTCTTATTTGTCCCATACATTGATTTTGCACACCGACTGCACTATTGTGCGCTACATGGGCGGAAACACGTTTTGGGTGAGATGTGAAAAATGACAGCTGTACTATTCATAAGAAGGTATGGTAAAATTGCAATGTTGAAAATATGGAGTGAAAATATTGAAAATTCGTGAACTTATGAGCCTGCGTAGGAACTGCGCAATGCAAGCTCATAAAACAGTCATTTTTTTTAATTTTTACACCAAATTTTCAAAATAGGCTTCTTGAGAGCCTGCCTTATGAGCACTGGCAGTGTCATTTCATTAATCATTCTGGAATGGTGATTTCACACGGTGGCTGCGAAATCACCCTTCGGGCCCGAGTAACGCCATGACAGTGACAGCATCCATGAGAAGGGGTCCCAAAAACCCCATGTTGAAAATCTGGTGCACAAATTCCAAAAAATGCCTGAGATATGCAATAAAGTTGAAAAAATCCTATCTATCCCATTATACAGCTTACCGGCATTTCCTCAGTTCGCGGTTGGCTTTGAAGAGTGCAGACGTGTTCCCGGTCCACGAAGATCGTCGCTTGAGGTCCAGAGGATAGGGGTGAGGGGGTGGAGAGGCAGGTGCGCAGTGGGTGGGTGCGGTTGTGGGGGGGGCAGGGAGGCACCGAGGACAGTTTTTATTTACAGGTTTTGTTTTTAAGAAACGGCGCTTGGGGCGTTTGCCACGCTGGGGTGGGCTCCCAGCGTGGCACAAACGACTGGTTGAGAGAAGCGTGTATGGCAGAATTGGGCACCTGTCGGCCATAGCATCAGTTGCCACACTGGGGTGGGATCCCAGCGTGGCGCCCTGTACTGGGGGGAAGACAGTGGAGCCGATGGGGGATTGAGCACCCTCATCGGCTATACAATGAGTTGCCATGCTGGGGTAGGCAACCAGCGTGGCATGTGGAAGGCTTTTGGGGGGATGCAGCACAGCCGACGGGGGATTGGGCACTCCCATCTGCTATACAGTGTGTGCGTGGAGGGGCAGCATGCAGTATGCATGCATATGTGTGTGTGTGTGTGTGTGTGTGCATGCATGTAGGGGGAGCTGTGCATGAGCAGGTAATATCTGATCGCTGCTCACTGAAGCATAGCTCCTGCTTTCAACTGTACGCCACTGCATTTTGGAGCAGTCATAGACAGCTCCAGCAAGCATTGAAGAACTGGGGCCGCGCCTGCCATCACACTGACTGAATTGGAAGAGGGGATGACACACCTCCGAAAACTCGGATGATGGCACTATGTTTCTTGCACATGCGTGCAAGCAAACATAAAAATGAATATCTGATATTTGATGCAAAGAGTGGTTAACACTGTGTAGCATATACCAGCCTGGAAAACCATTTGCTGTGGTAGGGAGTGTCTAAATAACAATACATTGTTTTCCTTTAGACAATAATTTTTGGAGAACATAAACATGGAAGGAAAGTTGGTAATTTGACACATTTCATGGAAAATCTACCGATCTATCTAAGGAGTCCCTTTAATCATATTAACATAACTTTTTTTGGATGCCTATTAAACCCTTGTGTTTGCACAGGAAAACAAACTTAAAACCAAGATATTTACAATTAAAATATATTTATGAGATGTGAGCTATCGACACTGGACACACAGTTACGACTCACAGTTTATCTTTTTGGTGCACTTCTCTGACACATCTTTTTATTTATTATAACAATATTTGCATGCAACCAGGAATTTTAGCCCTTAGACTATAGTTTCTGGTGTGTGGTAGTATTACTCAGCGAAAAGCCATAACATGTGCCATCATAGCCGTTTTCTCTGTCAGCAGACGATCATGTCATAAAGCAAGGGTTATAAGTGCAAGTGTGGAATCGCCAGCTAGGGGGGTGGACGATTAAGTTCAAGGACCCAGTTATCATGCCAGTATACTTAATGGTAAACAACAAGAGGAAGACACACTGAAAATACCTCAAGTCACAATTTTGTCTAAATATTATGTCTGTTAAAGTATTCCTAAGCGTCTGCTGCCCTTTCAATAACTTTTGCAACTTCGACATATTGCAGTTTTTAAGTAGGTGCAGATATGGACCCTCTTCCCTGCCCATTTAAACCCACACCAACAGCCCTTTCACTGCTTGGATCTGGATTAAACAATGTTCATTTAATGTACAGCAATGTAACATATTCAGTACCAAAAAACTTAAAATATCCACAACCCGATTGCAATAACATTGCCATTTCAGTCCTATATTCTGCAGTTTTAATGAGTTATTTTTGTAGAACCAGAATTGCCTAGTTTTCTGGGGGCTGCACCTGATTATTACAATTTTCTGACTGAAAACACGCATCATAAAACAGTTTGCCATGTTATGGACAGGTTGCTGTGTATCGGGAGTGTTTGGTTAGAATGCAGAAGTCAAGAGCCCCATAATGATTTACTGTGCATCAAAACAAATTGAACCCTAACCAAAATACTAACAAGTCACATCAATTATTGTGTGACATCAATTATCTGGTGAAAACAAGCAGCAGGCAGGATATTGCTCTGATACTGAAAGGTTTAGGAATTTGTTATTTATTTATTTAAGAGATTTACCAGGAAGGCATACTGAGCGGAGTACCGCTCGATTCCAGATGTGCCCTGGGGGTAGGGTTTACAAAAGATACAGATGTACAGGAGAAGACAAAATCATACAACTTATGTGAATTACACAGACGGTGGTACGGTAGTACAGATGAAATATACATACAAAGGGTGTGCATGTGTATAAGATACATATGATATATTACTGAATGTCATGTTGTATTTTTTTATTTTACAATGTTTTTAGCCTGGAAAAGGCACACTGAACCGAAACTAGTTTCCAGGTGCTTTCCAGGAGCACAGGGAGGTTAAGTGATTTATTTAGGGTCACATAGTAGGCACGTGAAGGTTGTGAGACTGAACTGCAAGTCTACTGAATGTGTCAAGCTCCTTCTCAGCTCCTTGCTCTATCCACTAGCCTCCTTGTCTAGATGGGGTGGGCGCGTGTGTGTGTGTGTGTGTGTGCCCCTTTTTTGCATGTTATGTTGGAGATTATATAGCAAAAGGCAGATACAAGTTTGAGATTCATATCACGTTGAGTGCTATTAAGCAACTGCAATATTTTTCTGTGTGCATGCAGTTTGTCTCTTTAAATTATATGTGTAACGTCTATCTGTATTTTACATATAAATGCATATTATTTTGGATGCCTTTCTACAATTATTGTATGTCTTAAGTGTCTACACACACACACACTAAATTTTACAGGTCTTGCAAATAATCGCAGACCGGAAAGTTATAAAACCAGCCAATAAACAGCAATGTTCTTTATACCTACTTTTTTGTTTGTTTGCATTAGTCTATTTTATTTTCTTATGGACGAAGGTGGACACTGAAGCAGTGTTGTTTGATGTGGCATTATATTCATAGATTGATGAAAAAAGTCCTAAAAAGAATTAGGAAAAAGACTTTCAAATCGGAATGATTTTTAGTAATGGACGTCTTTATTTGCAGAATTACAAATCATAGAATACAGTTTTTTTTTTAAATCATTTTATTTTGGGGGGGTTCAGTTAATCAACATTACAGAAGAACTGAGGAGTGAATGACGTGACATTAATATATTCTCATACCTCGGAACTATGTCTATTACAAGAGGTAGTAAGACTGCTGTCATAATATACATATACATTAATGTCCGAGTACCTGGAATAAGGAGGGGGGCCCTGTTGTGATTATTAAACCTGCTGCAGGGAGTATACTGGTAATCTGGGGTCAGCTTTTGCTGGCAGCTCAATGCAGTGGCTGTCATATCATGTCCTGTCTCCTACACAAGGCAGTTTTGATGGGGATCTACTGCAGACCAAGAGACTGAATGCAACCAATATTTACATATATACCACATACGAAACTAGGAAAAAAATAACTTTTGCCTATCCCAATTCAATGGACAACCGGCACAAAACCCATATTTCTTTGGTTGTTGTATATTATTTTTCTAATGCTTCATATCAAAACAATGGAATAAACCTTTCCAAAGATACATTTCAATTATGCTGAAAGTGCATGCTATGTTTTCACTACCGAAGATATGTGTTTAAATATATCTTCTCTGTTTAAGTGAATGGTGCAATTAGCTTGATTCCGTTTTCATTTTTATAGTATAACTGCAAGTTTAATCTAATGTATCTGTTTGGTTATTTATCATTTTTACCGGCTTTTCCCAATAACTTTAACGGAAATATCTTACTCAAAAAGGATGAATCTCCAAAGCAGATTTGATCAAATAAGACTGAGTACTGGGTGGACTGCAAAATGATTGGTAGGATTTTTGGCTACGAAAAATACAACTACCATGTAGATAATAACGCAACAGGCCTAACAAGTGGGTTTTAGAATTACTGAAACCCAAGTATTTTTGTTACTACAAGAAAACATCACTATCTAAACAAAAGACAATCAAATCAATGTAATCTCAGATTCAAAGTAGGCTGCGCATCAGTGTAGCCAAATGCAAGGTGGGATCTTTGGGAAGAAAAACAGAGTAGGACCACACTGTTGCAGTCCAGGAGGCATACCTCTCAGTCTTTTGTCGCTGAAATGAGGGACACAGACACTCAAAATGTGGGACATTGTGGGACACTGTTCCCATTAAAGTGGGACACATCATCAAATGTGGAGATACAAGCTCTGAACACCTTATAAACCAGTGCCATTATCTGTGTAAAGTTTGGGCTCTGACTTGGCCAATATGCAAACATGGGAGGAGGGAGGTGCTGTCTAACTACTGTCCCATTTTCCTTTTGACCCCTGTCTGGAAACTTCTGGACAGAATGGTACTTGACCAAGTGATGACTTATCTGGACCAACATAAAGTGTTAATCAATGCTCAACATGGATTTGGATCCATCCACAACACAGTGACAGCCTTGGTGAGGTTCACCAGCTGTGGGCACAGTGCCATTGATAAAGGCACTGTGCTGCAGCAGTATTTGTGGACCTCTCCAAGCCGTTCAGTCTAATTGACCATGATTTATTATTGGTTTCTCTGTTTGACTGTACGTTTTATGATTGCTTGCATGCATGTGCAAGAAACATAGTGCCATTATCCGAGTTTTCGTAGGTGTGGCACCCGTCTTCCAATGCAGTCAGTGTGTTTGCAGGCACGGCCACAGTTCACCAATGAATACTGCAGCTGTCTATGACAGCAGTTGAAAATGCAGTGCCATACAGTTGAAAGGCAGAGCTCTGTTTCAGTGAGCAGTGAGAAGCTACTGCCTGCGCAGGCGCTTCACCCCACACACACATGCACGCATGCATATTGCATGCTAATATGCTCCCCCCACACACTGCCAGACTGGGAGCCCACCCCAGAGTGGCAACAGTCCGTAAGGCCAATGGGGGTGCCCAATCCCCCATCAGCTCCACTGCTCCCCACCCCAAACAGCCTTCCAGCTGCCATGCTGGGAGCCCACCCCAGTGTGACACAAGTCCCATGTCATCCAAGAAAAAAAAAGAAACCTGAAAGAGAAAACCTTCCTGTCCTGACCCCCGTTCCCCCACCTATGCCCACCCTCTGCGCACCCTGCCTCCCCACACCCCCCACCTCAAACTTACTACCAGAGTCCAGCTTGACGATCTTCGGTGGACCAGGAACACGTCTGCACTCTTCAAACCCAACCGCGAACTGAGGGAATGCCAGTAAGCTGTATAATGTAATACATAGGGTTTTTTCAACTTTGATTCATATCTTTGGCATTTTTGGGAATTTTTTCACCACATTTTCAACATGGGATTTTTGGGACCCCACCTCATGAATTCTGTTACTGTCATTTTGTTAATCGGCCCCGAAAGGTGATTTTGCTGTCACTGCGGGGAACCACCTTTTGGGACCAATTTATGAAATTACAGTGTCATAGTTCATGAGGTAGGCCCCAAAAACCCTACGTTGAAAACTTGGTGAAAAGATTCCCCCAAATAACTGTTTTATGAGCATGCGTTGTGCTGTTCCTAAGCATGCTCATAAGTTCAAAAATTTTCACTATTTTCACTCCAGATTTTCAACATTACCATTTTACCACACCTCCTTATGAGCAGTACAGCTGTCATTTTTCACATCTCCCCCCAAAACGTGTTTCCACGCATGTAGTGCACAATGGCGCAGTCGGTGGGCAAAATCAATGTTCGGGACAGATTAAGGAAATCACAGTGCCACCGTGAGTGAGCAGAGGTGTAACAACGGCTCTGTTAAAAATTTGGTGAAAAAAGTCTGCAAAATGACTGTGTTACGAGCAACCATTGCGCAGTTTCCACGCACCCTCATAAGTTCATGGATTTCTAATATTTTCAGTCCAGATTTTCACCACTGGCATTTTTCAACACTTCCTTATGGACAGTACAGCTGTCATTTTTCACACCATAGCCGAAATGTGTTTTTGCACTTCCAGCACAGAAATGCGTGGTCGCTGTGGGAAATCACTGTTTGGGACAGATTAAGAAAATCACAGTGACACTGTTCATGAGCGGAGGTTCCAAAATGCCTGTGTTTACAATCTGCTGTAAAAAATTCCCAAACTAATTGCTTTATGGGTGTGCGTTGTGCAGTTTCTACACATGCTCGTGACTTCACCAGTTTTTTAATATTTTCACTGCAGATTTTCAACATTGCCATTTTTTCCACTTCCCCATGAACAGTTCAGCTGTCATTTTTCACATCATGTTCAAAATGTGTTTTCACTCCTGTGGTGCCAAATGGTGTAGTCACTGTGCAAAATCAGCTTTCAGCTAACAAACTGATATTGCCACTGTTCATAAGGTGGGGGTCACAAAAAACCCATGTTGAAAATTTGGAGTGAAAATGTCAACAAACGCTTGAGACGTTAGGGTTTCTGACCATAATGCCCCACCCTGTAGAGACTGACAGGCATCAGGGGTGTGACTTAGGATTCTCACCTGTAATGCTCATACCATTCCACACCCTGCAGCCAGAGAGAGGCATTGAGGTGTGCCTTGGACTCTTCAGCCCCAAAGTTCACCCCATTCTCCTATACAGTACCCATCTCACCATATTTCCTGATGGAATGGGGTGAGCATAAGGGCCAAAGACCCCAAGGCACACCTTGACACTTGTCAGTATCTGCAGGGTAGGGTGTGGTGAAATGGCATGGCCGTTATGCCTGATGACCCAAAGGCACACCTCAATGCCTGTCAGTCTCTGCAGGGTGGTGGCGGGGTTGGCTTCAGTTCAATACTTCACTGCCATTCCTATTATGCAGCTCTCTAACTCCTGTACTACCAATGCCAGCAAGCAAACATTCGGCATTGACAAATGCTTGTTCTCTGAGTTTTTATATGATGACACCTGGTGTTCAGAGATTCTGGAGTTCCAGCAGGTAATGCTGTCCTTTTTAAATGCATTTGGTGAATAAACTTTTATTCTGTGACACCTGGCTTCTGTGTTATATTTTGCCAACAGGTGTAGAATCTGCCGGCAATGAACGGCAACTGTGGGCATCACCTGTTTGGACAGAACTGAACCAGTATGCTAATAGGTATACAGATGAATGGGCATGGGAATCACGAAGGCGTTCAAACCAGCGCCCACCTGTTTAACCCATATGGACGATCTTGCAGGCCCTTCAGGCTATAAACAGGATTGAGAACTACGAAGGCACTCAAACCTATGCCCCCTCACTCACCTAGTGGCATTGGTCTTTGGGAATCCATACCCAAATGTGAAACTGTCTGGCTGTAGGATTCAAGGTGACCACATAAGCCTGGGATTCTCAGTTAATGCAGTTAAAGGGGATCCACCCAAAATGGCCATTGAAACTGAACTCAAACTAGACATCTTAAAATTCCTGTCCTCCCATGGGGGGGGGGTTGATTTCAAGCAGACCATGAAACTGCAGACTGATCTGTTACAGTATGAGGTCCGATTGTACACAGAGACAATGTCTGCAGCCAAGAAACATGACCAGGAAGGGTTATAAATTGCAGCACCATATGCTTTATTAAAAGCAGTGGAGTCTGAGTTAGATTCCAGAGGAGAAGTGTGCAAGCAAAAGGAGGGTTTGGAATGGAAAATGAAAATGCTTGAGAAAGAGCACCAGAAAGAATGGTGTTAGACAAGGAAAAGGCATAGTGACTGTTAGGCAGCATGGATGTGCTCAAGAACAGAAAATCATGCTGTCTACCATTGCTGAAAAGAAGCATTTAGCAATCTAAATGCTTCTTTTCAGCAATAGTGTTCAGAGAACAAGGTGTGGTGAGTAAAAATGGAATTAAAACATGCCACGTAATCTCTTACCTATCTGTACCTCAACTCTTTTTTTATCTGTTCATGGGCTGGCCAGCCATTTTCTGTCTTATCTAAGACTCTAAATCATTTCTAATCCTGATCTAATACGTTGGGGAGAACTTTACTCACACACACAACATATACAGCTAACTGTTATAAGTGTAGTCCGATGTGTAAAGGAAGAAAGCTTCCTTGCTTAGTACTTGCTAGTGATGCTATAATCTGAAGTACATGCTGTGAATTTGCAGTCCTGCAATGTGCTATGTACTTTCCAACTGTTTAAAGTTTTTTTTCTCTCTCGTTGAACTGAACAGTATAAGGTTTGATACTCCAAGGTTATGTCTCACTCAGCTACTGAGAAAAAGCAGCACAAAAAAAAACAACAACCAAGGAATATGATTCTAGCTCATTGTGAAAGAGGGCAGGCTAAGATCTGCTTTCAAAATTGTTCAGCTTACATAACCTTATACAAAGAAAACAAATGAAGTTTTCTTTGTCCACATTTTGTAAATGTGGTTTTGAACCCCCCTCCCCTTCACAAATGTGGTTTCTAGAAATATATGGGGAGAGTCCCCATTTACAAGATTTTTTCATAAATAATTGTGCTTATCTGGAGAGAACTGGTGTTCAGGTTGTTTTGGCATATGAATATGGTTTGAGAAAAGTTGTAGAATATGTATGTGGATCTGATATGGTGTTTCTGATGGCAGAAAATGTGCTGGCAGAATTAGTAGAGATGGAGTTTGGCATGGATTTGAATGCAGAATTATATAATGTAGAATTACAGGACCAGACCATAGGACTATAGGACCAGAAGTATAAGGAGGATACAATAAAGGGAGCAGAGGGTTTAGGCCAGGGGAGCACGACAAGCAAGGAGGGGCTGAACAGAGCTGGGAAGGAAGGGAGGATGAGTCAGGCTAGTTTAGCAGATAATAGTAATAATAATAATAATAATAATAATAATAATAATTTTTATTCATAAGGCGCCTTTCAAGTGTCAAGGTGCTGTACATGATAACAATAAAACAGGCATGATAAAAATACAAGCAAACCAAACAGCAAAAACATTCAATATTCAGGGAATGCTGTTTCCCATAAAAAGGTCTTTAGACCCCTCTTTAAACCCTCCACAGAAGTGCACTCATGCAGTTGACGGGGTAGAGTTCCAAAGGGTGGAGGCAACATAAGAGAATGCCCGAGCACCAGAAGATTTCAAATTCACCCTTGGAACCTCTAGCAACCCCTCATCGGCCAAGCGGAGAGACTGATCAGGGCGATAGGGAACCAGAAGTTCTTTCAGATAGGCTGGGCCCAGATCATGTAGGGCTTTGAAAGTCAGCCAGACAATTTTAAAGGTGATCTGCCACTGAACTGGCAGCCAGTGCAGCTCGGGCAGCACCAGAGTAATATGATAGGATCTTCTAGAACCTGTCAAAAGCTGGGTTTCAGCATTCTGCACTAGCTGCAGACGATGGCTTTCAACCCCAAAAAGTCCTAGATAAAGGGAGTTGCAATAATCAAGGCACGAGGACATGAAGGCATGGACTAAAGTAGGCAGGTTGGCAGATGGAACAAGATGCCGAACCCTGGCGATATTCCTTAGATGATAAAATGAAGTCTTGATGACTGCTGACACCTGTGAATGCAGTGTCAACCTATTGTCAAGAACTACCCCCAGGTTTAGCACCCATTCAGAGGTTGGGAGAGAAACGCCACCCAGAAAAATTCTGGATGACACAACACTATCTGACCCCCCTATCTGTTGGCCCAGGTCCACAACCAGTACCTCATTCTTATCTGAGTTCAACCTCAGCCAGCTGGAAGTCATCCACTCCTGGATTTCTCTTAGACAGCTATTGAAGACTGAGACAGCTCTCTCCTGGTCAGGAGCAAAAGAAAGATAGAGCTGGGTATCATCTGCATAACAGTGAAACCTCAGCCCATACTTCCTTACAATGTCTCTGATGGGTAGCATGTTGACCACAAATAACATGGGTGACAATACTGAACCCTGAGGCACCCCACACAACAAAGCAGTTGAATCTGAGGAAAAAAACCCAGACCCAACCCTTTGTGATCTCCCAGTGAGGAATGAAGTGAACCATCTTAAGACGGTTACAGATATTCCACAAAGCAGCCTCTGGTTTTCTATCAACAACATGTGATCTACGGTGTCAAACATTGAAGAAAGGTTGAGGGGAACCAAGATGGAATGGCTCTTCTGATCTCCAGCCATCAAGAGATCATTGAGCACACGAACCAGCGCTGTCTCGGTACAATGTCTTTTACGAAATCTGGACTGGAGGGGTTCATAGATGCCATGGATGGTTAAATGGTCCTCCAATTGTGCAGCCACTACTTTCTCAGTCACCTTCCCAACAAAGGGAAGGTTAGAGATAGGTCTGTAGTTTTCAAGACAGCCTGGGTCCAGGGTAGCTTTCTTCAAGAGGGGTGTCACCACCGCTTCTTTCAGGGAGCTAGGAAACTCACCAGATTCCAGGGAGCACCTGACTATCTGTACGAGGACTGGACCGATGATATCAGTACAACCCAAAATTATAGAGTTCAGTCCAGGATCCAAACTACAGCACATAGGGCACACAAGCTGGATAATCCTCATGACATCCATGAACTCCAGCTGGCTGAAGGAACTCCAGGAAAACTGAGGCACCGTGATCTCACACCAGTCCACAGCCGCTTCCCTAGAGTGTGATGGCAACAGTTCCACCCTAATGTCAGCCACATTATTTGCAAAGAACCGAGCAAGCTCACTGCACTCCAATTGTGAAAAGGCATTCTGAACTTGCAGACAGGCTGGGTTGCACAGTCTGTCCACAGTTGGGAACAGCTGAGCTGGTTGATTCTGCGCAACCGCAATCTCCCTGGACAGGCATTCTGCCTTCTTACAGGTGATAGCAGATTGATAGACAGAATAATGATCCATCAATCTAAGGTGGTCGGCATCAAGGGAGGACCTTCGCCAACAATGGTCTAACCTTTGCCCCTGTCTCTGCATCTCCCTCAATGTCCCATCAAACCAAGGGGACTTGGGGTGAAGGGAGAGGGGGCGAATGTGAACTGGAGCAATAAAATCCAGAGCCCCCACCACGGCGATATTATATGCCAACACGAGGGTCTCTGGATCACTGTTTGCCAACATGGGAGATGAGAGGTCAAGCCCTGCTGTGAGGCCTTGGGAATCTATATCCCGCAAAGGGCGGTACCTAACCAACTCCACAGGGGCAGGCCTTCTAAAGGAGGTGCATAAACTAAACCCCACGGTGTAATGGTCTGACGACCTGATGGGTTCCATCCCCACATCGGATGCCTCGACCCCCAGGAGGAAGATCAGGTCCAGAGAGTGTTCAAATTTATGTGTAGCAGAGTAAGCCACTTGTGTAAGGCCCAACGTTGTCATTAGCTGAAGGAAGTGTTGAACAAATTGCAAGAGTTCAGCATTTGATCCAGGTGTTAAAGTCACCCAGAACCATCAATCTGGGTGACTCAAATGCCATATCGACAACGAAGTCCACCACTTCCTGAAGGAATAGCTTCCCATCATCGGGTGGATGGTAAATGAGAGCAATTTGAAAGCCTACGCTTTCTACTACTATACATTCAAAGGACTCAACCATCCCCACTGGGACCTCTGTGAGGCCGAGTTCGGTCTTGAAACAGACCGCATCCCCCCCGCGATCCAATCTTGGACGGTGTAACACCGAGTAGCCGGCTGGAGTCATAGCCTCCAAAATGGGGCCAGAATGTTCGTCCTGCCAAGTCTCAATAATGCAAGCTAGGTCCACCATACCAACAAGATCAGCAATAATTGTGGTCTTATTTTTAATGGACCTGGCATTGCACAACACCGCCAGAGTTGGACGAATCTCATGGGCTGCCCAGACCATTTACCCACGATAATCAGTGGTGCCTTTGGGTATGGGCACCAGACATGGAAAGCCATGGTCTGGATTCCATTTTGCCCCAGGGCACCTTCTGGACCTAACCACCCCAATACAATATCCCCCCTCTATCATCCTCCCCTGTTCATAACCCCGCACCCTTCTCCCTCTCTTACATGCAATGCCCAGTGACCTACATTGCTGGTAGCTCTCAGACTGAAGGGAAGAAGAATAAAAAGTGTGAAGGGCATGAAGAGAGGAAGATGAATAGCACACAACTGTGGAGGATGAAGGCCAACACATGCTGTATGCTGTATCACTGGCTAAAAATAAAACAAGTGAAATCTAAAAGGAAAAATGAAACTAACAAACTATTACTACACACTTAATTAAAATAATTTAACATCAATTCAGAGCCTGAAAATTAGAGACCCTTACAACCCCCTGAAGCACAAAATAACCCACTAAAACAAATATACAACAAAACAGAGCTTAGGGACTCTCACTCCCCAAACCCAAATACATAATACAATAAAGTACAATAAAAAATGAATTTCCCTTTCCCACCCAGTCCTCTCACCACTGGGGGAGAGAGAGGTAAAAACAATATACAATACAATAAATAATTAATTAATTCCCTCCCCACCTAGTCCTCACACCACTAGAGAGAGAGGGCACCACTCTTACTAAAGACAGTTAAAACATTATAATACTGTAACAAGTAAATATAAATATACCAAAATTATTACAAAACTAAAAAACAAAAGAAAACTGTAAACTCCCCCCCTCGGATCTCTCACAACGAGGAAAGGGAAGACTACAATCTTCCACACTACCGAAAAACAATTATAAAATTCAACAAAACAAAAAATAAAGTACATGGATGCAGGGTCCTCTCACCACCTGCTCATCCAAAAGAATAAAAGTTAATAATCCACAAAAAAGTCAGGAGGGAGTCAGCAGTCTCTTCAATCCAGGTCCAGAAGTAAGTAAAAACGAGCCCAGGTACCACCAAAACCACCCAGTCATCCAAACAATAATCCAGGGAGGGGAAGAGTCAACAATCTCTTCAATAAAGGCCCAAAAATAAGTAGAACCACAACCAGAAACCAGACAAACCTGACTAGTCCAAGGGAGAGACGAAACAAAAAGCTGAATCCACAGATCCAAATTGCTTGAAGAATCTTCTTCACATACAGGCCCCTTTATTCAATGCCAGGTGCACTTCAAGAGAAATAATGCTGACCACACCAAAGGACCCCAAGATAAGGCCGCTATATGCAGCCACCTCTAAGGGTCCATGGGAGCAAAGTACCCCAGCTGACTCCCCGGTTGGATAACAACACCCAGCCCCCCATGGGGTGTCAGATCTCAAAAAGAAAACACCCAGCAGAAAGAGTAAAGAGTGAGTATTTAATCAGACTCAAAAACTGCACAACCAAAATTAGATGGGGGGGAAGGACCAGTTGCGAGCAGCAATGGTGGGGGGTGGCGAGGTATAGAAGGATACTCAGGATGACAAGAGGCATAGGATCGCAGGGGAAGGGGTGGCCAGGGTAAATAAGGAGGAAATGGCAGGTGGCACCCAGATAGGTGAAGAAGCAAGGAGCCGGCTGGGGGGATGGGCAGGTGGAAAGGATGAGGGACATGGAAGGGGAGGAAATGGAGGAAAAGGGGCAGCCAGAGTGCTCCTGTTGGGTGATTCCATGATCGGGGGATCAAATAGGATAGGGAGGGAGAAGCCTGCCCAGTTAGAACAAAATGCTTCCCTGGACTAATGGTGCACAGGACCAAGCATGAGGTATATCAGCTGGCAAAGGATTGTGGAGGTTCCCTGGACCACCTGAGTACCAATGACATTGAGGGAAATAGTGAGCTAGAGATACAGGCAAGGTTCAGGGAGCCTGCCAGGGTCTGTCATGATATAGGATGCACAGTTTCCTTCTTGGAAATCCTGCTGGTGCCAAGGGCTAGTGGGAAACACAAGAGGAAGATCAGGGCGATAAACCATGTGCTCAGAGATTGGTGTGGGGCCAGAGGGTATGAGTTGACGGGGGATTGGGGGGAGACCTGGGAGGATAAGGGGCTGTATGCTAGAGATAGGCTTCATTTCAATTCGGAAGGAAGGAAATCCTGTTGAAAATAGAGGGGTTCATTGGTGAAAGATGGGGTTTAAACTTGTGAAGGGGGGCGGGATGGGTGAAAAGGCTGTCGAGGGGGTGCGGCAAAGGAGGGGCTCTGTATCCTCCCCCCTGGGGAGCTGGAGAAATGCTGGAAAAGGCAGACTGGTAAGGTGCAGACCAGGGGAAGACAGAATCCCCGTGGGAACACGAGCAGGGGAAATGGAAGTATAGGGAAAGGGTGCAAGGTAGTCCTGCTAAATGCCAGGAGCTTAGGCAATAAAATGCCTGAGCTCCAGGCAATGCTAACTGAGGGAGAGGTGGATGTGGCAGTGGCCACTGAGACCTGACCACCACATGGCACCACTGGGACCTGAATCTGGAGGGTTACACTATGTTCAGGAAGGATGGGGGGAAAGGGGAGGAGGGGTAGCAATAATAGTCAAATACTGCATTGCCATAGGTGGAGTGGAGGAGGCAGAGGGAACTGTGGAGGCAATTTGGGTCACCTTGATAACAAGGGGGGGCAAGAGACTAAAAATAGGAGTGGTGTACAGACCCTCTGTGCTGGCGGAGGAGTTGGAGGAGAGTCTGGTGGCAGATGTTGGGAGACACTGCAGATTGGGAAGGGGAAGGGTGGTTGCGTTGGGGGACTTAAACATTCCAGGAACAGACTGGCAGACTATGACATTCTTGGTAGCCAGGGAACTGAGCTTGTTGGATGTCTTTCAGGAGGTGTTCCTCACTCAGCAGATGGGGGAACCGACCAGGGAGGAGCAGCTACTGGATGTGGTCCTGGCAGACAGTGACCAGATTGGGGGCCTGGAGATAAGGGACCCATTGGTGGGGAGCGACCATGCCACGGTCTGGTTCTGCCTGAACCTAGGAGGTGTAGAAGGTTGAACAAAGATGTAGGTAACTGACTTCAGGGGGGCAGATTTCAAGGAAATGGGAAGGATCCTTAAGGAGCACATGGATGGGATTGGGCCAGACATGGATGCTGACAGTAGGTGGGAAATCATCAGGAGGGGGGTGCAGGATGCTACCAGCACCTGCGCAAGAGTAAGATGAAAATGTGGTAGGGCTTGAAAACCCTGCTGGTGGACCAGGGAGGTTCAGGAGATGGTGAGGGGAAAGAAGGCATCCTATAGGCAATTCAAGTGTTCAAGGAGTGAAAGAGACTGAAGGGAGTACAAGCTGATGGCTAGAAGGGCCACTAGGGTGGTGAGGGCAGCTAAGGCAAGGAAGGAGCAGAACCTGGCCAGGGAAATTTGGAGAGTGAACAAGAGGTTCTTTAGATACATTGGGGGGAAAAAAAGGGAGATGGGGCAGATTAGCAGGATTAAAACAGGGGAGGGATGGGCACAAGATCCGGGGGAGCAGGCTGAGGTACTAATAACTACTTTGCCTCAGTTTTCACCAAGGAAAATGGGCTGGCTGCATCATACATGGGAGGAGATGGTGAAACTGAGGAGGGGGGACCCTTACCAATCTGCGGGTCTGGGGAGGAGGGACATCACTGGCAGGTGGGGGGAAGGCAAAGCAGGGGGACGAGGTAGCGGAGGTGGAAATCATGGCAGAGAGAGTGAGAGAAGCCATCAGGTCCCTTAAGACTGAGAAAGCACCAGGGCCAGATAAATTACATCCCAGAGTGCTGAAGGAACTGGTGGATGTCCTGGTGAAACTCCTGGCGGAGCTATTCAGCATCTCTCTGAGGACAGGGTGGGTGCCCCAGGACTGGAAGGTGGTGCATATAGTGCCTATCCATAAGGGCGGATCAAGGGAGGTGGCAGGGAGCTACAGGCCCATCAGCCTGACATTGGTGGTGGGCAAGGTGATGGAGGGCATTGTCAAGGAGAGACTGGAGGGGACGTGAAATAGTTGGGGTGCCTAGACGATAGACAACCTGGATTCATTGTGGGGAAATCATGTCAGACAAGCCTCGTGGAGTTCTATGACTGGGTGACGAGTGCCTTGGACCTGGGTAGACCAGTAGACGTCCTCTATCTTGACATCAGCAAGGGGTTTGACTCTGTTCCTCATGGGGGCTTGTTGAATAATTTGGGAGAAATAGGGTTGGGGAACCAGATGATCAGATGGATAGGCAATTGGCTCCAGAACTGGACCCAGAGGGTCGTGGTTGTTGAGATAGTCTCACCCCCAAGGAGAGTCATTAGTGGAGTACCTCATGGATCAGTCCTTGGGCCCCTCCTGTTCAACACCTACATCTCTGACATAAGGAAGGGTATCAGGAGTGAGATGAGTCTATTTGCAGATGACTCAAAACTGGGGGCGGTGGTGGATGGGGAGTAGGGGATGGTGGCCCTACAGGGGGACCTGGAGGCTCTGGAAAGGTGATCTAGAAAGCGGAAGCTGAGGTTCAATGCAGGGAAATGCAAGGCACTGCACCTGGAAGCCAGAAACCCGGGCCAAGTGTGCACCCTGGGGGGGAAATGCTACAAGTCTCGATGGCAGAGAGGGACCTGGGGGTGGTGGTGGATGTCAAGATGAACAACTCGGAGACTTGTAGGAGGGCAGTGGCAAAGGCCAACAGGATGCTTGGATGCATCGCTAGAGGGCTCACTTCCAGAAGTAGGGAAGTGATACTCCCACTGTATAACTGCTTGGTGAGGCCGCACCTCGAGTACTGCGTGCAGTTTTGGAGGCCACATTGAAAGAGGGACATTGAACTCCTGGAGAGGGTCCAGAGGAGGACAACCAAAATTATTTGGGGCTTGGGGGATAGGACCTATGGGGAGAGGCTCGAAGAGCTAAATATGTACACATTGGAAGAGAGAAGGGACTGGGGGGGACATGGTAGAGGTCTTCAGGTACATGAAGGGGACAAATAGAGGAGAAGTCAGGGTGTCTCAAAGAGGGGGGCAACTAGAAGGCATGGGTGGAAGCTGGAGGGGGAGATTCAGGGAGAAAGGAGGAGGTGCTACTTCACTGACAGGGTGTGGAGCCATGGAATGCACTGCCCAGGGGGCTGGTGGAGGCAGAAATGGAGGAAGGGATCAAGAGGGGGTGGGACAGGTACAGGGGATGAGTTCTGGAAGCAAAAAAACAGTGCAGCAAGAATATCCAGGACTGGGAAGGGAGAAGCCAGAGAGGGAGAGGGGGGCAGCAAGGTCAGCTCCGAGGGTGGGGCTGACCAAACAAGCAGACACAAAAGACTGTAAGGCCTATTCTGCTGGCATTTTAGCATGTTAGTATATTTGTACTCTGCACGGTTTATAAATGGGTTTGTAGTCCAGACAGCTCAAAATGCCTTTCCTGGTTTGAATTTGGCAAGTGAAAGGGACAAGAGGAAACAAATATGCTCCTCTTTCCATGTAATGTTTGTTTATTTGTAGTAACCTTTAAGCTGAATGTTTCAATGGCACAGCTGGTGTGATCTCAAATGCAATGGGGTTTCAACTCTTGGTATGTCCTTGTTGTGTAAAGCAACAGTTTTTCTGATGCCATACTGCAAGCTAGGCATCAGAGGTTATTTTTTTTCTGTAATCCACCTTCCCCAACAAGGGGGGTACTTTTCTGAGAAGAGATTTCTCAAACGCAAGAAAAAAAATGACAGAGACATGGCTAAATATCTATTTTGTCTTACAAGGTCAGCGTTCCTTACAGACAGCAGGGTGTGAACATGATGTAGCCCTGTTCTTTCTAGATTTACAGGGAAATAACATTTCAACTAATTTTAAGCCTTTTGCAATGATATCATGAGCGAGATTTCCCTGTGTTGTGTGCATATCTGTTTTATGCAGTCGTGTAAATATGGCACTGTGTCTCAAAGGGGGGATCTGTTGACGATACTCCCTTTTGATAAGCTACTCCTTACCACAGTGTATTTTAAATGCCTGATGGTTTGACAATTTAACTGCCTCAGATGGCATGTTTTGTCTTTTAATTTTTTATCATAGAATGTTGTTTTCTGGCTATTTTTGATGGTGAGGTCATTTTATGTAAATAGCATTACATGGTTAAAAGCCCACTCCAACATTGATTCTTTTAGAGATGGCAATGCCAATACAATTCCTTGTGAAGAAAGGTATGGAGATTGTGGGAGAGAGAGGGAGACATGGACCTTCCATGCACCCTTAGTATAGTGCAGTGGTTAAGGGAATTAAAAATCGAACCTGGAGACCTGGGTTTGAATTCCATCAACCCCTGCTTGTATACTGTGTGACCCTGTGCAATTCACTTTAATCTCTTTGTGCTCCCAGGTTGCACCTGGAGACCAGCTCCGGCTTAGTGTGCCTTTCTTGGTTAAACAATTTCCCCTTTCTCTGTTATGAAAACTTCCCGAAAACACAAATCAAGTGGTGATTCCTAGAGTTTAACTGTTTAAAAGAAAACCATATGTCTTGGGGTGGTGCATTGTCTGCATGGCATGCTATCAGTACCTTCTGACTTATCTCTTAGCCCCACCCCACCCTCGAGACTAAACATGTGAGTTTGCTACTCCATCATGGAGGTTTTGTCTATGTGACAGTACACATTTTAAATCCCATTTTATATATGACTTCCTTTGCTCACTGCAATGTTAAGTTTGATCCCCTTGCCAGGCAAAGCAATAAAAAGTGGGGGAGGGCTCAGATCTTCCTCGCTTCATTCACTAACCCCAGAATCTGTGATGAGCCTCACAGGAAACTCCCACAAAAATAGATTGTCTAGGAGAAGGCTCTTTCATGGTTCACCAGAGGCTTGTGGATGTGGCTATCATGTTAACTTTTTCTCTGTTACCAACATTGGTGTGTCTGAACACGAAAATGAAACGTTCATAGAAAAACAATGCCATGGAATACAACTACTTTAGATGGCATTGATCAGGATTTCATGTAAATCAGTTGAAATTGTTCTTTAACTACCAGTGAGAAAGGGGATACTCTCTCATTCTGTTTTTTTTTTTATTTATTTTTCAGGAAGCAAGTAATGTGTGGCTGGCAGGCACTGGACTATCTACATTCCTACTCTGCCCATGGCACATTTGGCACAGGTAGCAGCAGATGCTGGACAATACTCCCAAAAGCACACATCTGTGTAAAAACAATAAATCAACATCTTCAAGTGCAAGACTAATCTACTAAAAAGAGAGTGGTCTGAGGCCCTCCTCTTTGTTTTTATTTTGTTTTTCAGGAATGTGAAGATGCCCATTGAATATGAAATGGCCCCTATCCACAGAGACTGCCTTGCTGAAAGTTATGAAATTGATCCTTCCAGAGGACACATCCATAGGCCTACTTACCATCCTCAATCTTCTAGTGCTGAAGACAGCACCAATGGGCAGATCAAGACAATGTTGTTACAGTTGTTAAGAAAATGCAAAGCATTGGAATACTCTGCTGCCGTTACTCCTAATGTCAATTAAGGTCACCAATCAGCATCTGTTCAGTATACACCCTTTGAGGTGATGACTGGTTGGCAAATGACATTGCCAGAACACTTGTGGTTGAATGTTCACACCCCTACCATGACTAGAGTGTCGTCTGACACCTATGTAAAGCTGCTACATGAATATTTGGTGTGGATTTACAAATTTGTCTCTTAAAGTTTAACAAGGCCCAACAAAAGTGCAAAATGGACTTTGACATTGTAAACAAACTCAGCTCTTCTGTCTGTCAAGTGCAGTTGCTGAACTGCAGGAAACCTACTGAGCAAGGGCTTTCACAGCCCTGAGTAAAGTGATCCACTGAACTGGGGGAAGGGGGTTGTACCTTCATCTTTTTCTTATTTGTCCTTTCAGGACAACGCAGAATACTTCAGCTGGCCAAAAGGCAAATGGCCACTGACAGTTTGAGTGAAAATATCTGTCTTTCCAGGTCCAGATGAGTTCCACTTGAATTATCTACTTACTGGCACCATGGTTCCAAATGGAGTGTCCTGAAAAGGACCTGCCAATCCTAACCAAAATGCCTGACAACAGGGACAGCCAGGCCCTTTTCAAGTATACAAGGAAAGGGTAGTGGGATACTCAAATGATTCTCTTTTAATATAGAACACATAACAACCAGACCAAAGGACATGGGCTGTAAAATTATAATACAACTTCTTGAACAGTATTTGGTTCCACAAACTTAATTGTATATCCACCCTCTACAACTCATCCCACTACCATGCCCAACAATACTGTTTTCACATATTGTGACACCACCACTTCTCCACCATAGCCTTTACAATGCCCTAAGCTGGAACCAGGTTCAGCTAGCAGACTGACTGCAATTTCCATTCCTGGGACTCTAATTGACAATGTTCAATGTATGCATATTTCTGTTGTTTTAAAACTATTTTCTAAAACATGCCAAATATGGTCATTGTTCCATTGCAAATATGTTTAGGTTTCATGTACTTGTGTTGTTAAATATTGTTGCAGCTTATCAAGTATGAGCTCAGGACCCTGTAGCTCAGCCACAAACTCCTCAACATCCAGGGATGTTCCACTCTAAATACTCTAAGTGGGATGTGAGTGTAACAGGCCCTGTGGGGAGTGTCAAAGAAAAGTGTGGCATCACAGTCAAAGCAGCTGAGTTTTAAATATACTCATAATTTTATTCACAAAATGTAAAAAGCAAATTCACAGCAGCAGCAAATGTTTCCCATGGTATACGTCAATGTTTCACATATTACTTTATGCTTTTTAAAGATGGAGTTACGTGGTCATAGTACTCTATTATAAGAGGTTCCCTTTAAAGACACAGTATCCATTTCATAAAAAAAAATCTCCATATCTATACCATAACCAGTAACCAAAACCAAAAAAACAAACTGCTAACAATCCATCTGAATACTCTACTAAAGTGCAATGCCAAAAAGTGCAATAATACCAAAAGTGCAAAGTGGTCAATAATATGCAATACATTTTTAAAAACAAGAACTAGCTATTTTGCAGGATTACATTATCAATTAATGTCTGAAGCATCTAGTATTTCTCATAGTACATAACTCAAGCAAAAAGTGCATTATATCACAGAACAATTCTGAACGCTCATGATATCCATTATGAAAAGTAAGAGGAAGGAGGTGCTGTTAGAACTTTACTACTCTACTGGAACAATATTGCCCCCCCCCCCATGCTTAACCAGTTCTACTTCTATAGACACAGGATTTGACTGACAACAGGAACTTCCTGTTTGGAAGCAGGAAAGGAGTGATCACAGAGGCACAAAAGACTCATCATCCTAGAAGGAAAAGAGTAGCTCTCCATCCCCCGAGCTGCTAGAGGTCTGACTCTGAACAAGTGAGACGGAGACTACAGAGGAATATAGAAACTTTCTCTCCCAGAACAGGAAGATCAGGAGCTTTAAGGGCATGGAAGCAGTAGGAAAGTAGAAAGAAAAAAATTACATAAAACAAAAAAAAAAATAAACAGAGAAAGTAAAGAGTAAGCATACAAAACAACAGTTAAGGGGCCACAAATAAGACATGATGGGAGTGGTGTAGTTCAGTGGCTGTGGAACAGCAGTCTTCCAGGAGACATTCTGGAGGATGCAGTTTTGTCCCATCTGCAGGCACCTCTCTGGACTGAGGGAGGAGGTTGCTCATCTCCAGGCTGAGCTGGCCAGGATTTGGTGGGACCTCTTCTTCCACCCAGGGACCACCAGGCTCACTGCTGCTACCTCAGAGGTTGCCAAGAAAGAGGAGTGGTTGGACTACAGTGGGCTCAGGGAGGGTGAGCGTGGTGGAACAGAGGTGCATCCCTCCAGTTGTACCTCTCCATAATTCATATGCCATTCTGGCAGAGTGTGGTGCCTCTATGGAGGCACCCACAATGGAGACCAAGAAGGATGCTGGGAACCTCCACAAAGGAGACCCACAGGAGGGTGGCATGGGACTCCTCAGGGGAAGGAAACAACTTCTGGTGGGGGACTCCATTGTTAGGAGGCTTGAACTTGGGGAGGGAGGGGAGAGGGAGGTAAGGTGCCTGTCTGGCACCATGGCTCAGAGGGACAGAGAGTGAATCTTCAGGATCATGGAAGCAGCTGCATGGGGGAGGGAGCTGGATGTCACTATCCACCTAGGGACAAACTACCTGCCTGGAAAAGGGATCAGAGCAGTGCACAAGGAGTTTGTAGAGCTGGGAAGGGGACTTAGACAAGTAGCATGCATGGTAACCTTCTCAGAGGTCCTGCCTGTCTATGGCATGGGTGAGGCTGGGTGCTCTGCACCATGGGATTCAATTAATGGTTGAAAAACTGGTGCAGGGCTTAGGGTTTTGACTTCATTGGGGACTGGGAGTCCACCTGGAGAGATGCAGGCCTAAACTGGTGCAATGGTCTGCTCTTTTCAGGAGGGGAACCAGGATTCTAGGTGATAGGTTTAAATGCTTCATTGGCAAGCATTTAAACTAGCCAAGGGGTGAGGCACTGAAAAGAAGCAGGGAAATCCTAGACCCCTCAGAATCAGGGTAGTTATTGAGGTAAACACCAAGGCAGAGAAGTCGATAGGGTGAAGGGCAGGGGTAAATGGAGAAAGCGGCAAAGGCAGTAAGGACAGGGATGAGGCAAAAAGGGGTAAGACCATCAAAAATGGAGGGTAGTGAGTACCAATGCCCATAGTCTAGGTAACAAGCTCCCTGAACTGGTGGCCTTGATGGAAGAGGGATGGCTTGATATTGTGGCAGTCACAGAAACATGGTACATGGAGAACCATGACAGGGATGTCAACATACCAGGGTACACAATCTACAGGAGAGACAGGGAGGGTAGAAGAGGAGGAGGAGTAGCTCTCTATGTAAGGGAAAGGATCAAGGCAATGGAACAAAAGGGTAAACAAAGAGGAGAGGACGCACGGTGGGTCACCCTGGAGACTGGAAATGGCACCACAATCTGCACAGGGATTGTATACAGACCCCCATCTCAGGTGGAGGAAATGGACAAGGAAGTGATAGAAGGCATCCTTAGGATGGCAGAGAAAGGTGAGATATTGTTGATGGGGGACCTGAATGTGCCAGATGTTAACTAAAGTACCTTTGCTGCAGCCACATCAAAGAGCAGGGTAATTCTTGATGCCCTACAGGGGACATGCCTCCGACACCTAGTGTTGGAACCCACTCAGGAGGGAGCAAACGTAGACCTCATACTCTCAAACAGGGATGGAGAGAGGATCTCAGACCTAGACATGGGTTGCCATCTGGGAACAAGTAACCACCAAACAGTGTGGTTCATGATAAACTCAGTCACAGAGTCAAGCCATAAAAAAGTGAGGGTACTGGACTTTAGGAGGGCTGGCTTTGTCAAAATGGGAAAGTGCCTTAGAAAAGCACTAGCAAACAGGCAAGAAGGAGGGGTGGAGCAACAAAGGGGAAACATCAAAACTGCCATCACAGAGGCAACAAGCTTTTGTGTGAAGCAAATAAACAAATTAAAATGAAAGAAAAAACAACTATGGTTCTCAAAAGTGGTGGCAGGGAAGGTTAGGGAGAAAAAGATAGCATTCAGGAAGTATAAGGAAACACAGAAGGAGCAGGAAAGAGAACTTTACTAGTTAAAGCAGAAGGAAGCAGGAAAGGCAGTCAGAATAGCAAAGGCCCAAACCGAGGAAAAGATAGACAACTCAGTTAAGAAGGGGGATAAATCCATTTATAGGTACATTAGGGAGCGATGAAATATAAAGGGAGGGATAATGGGGCTTAATAAAGGAAAAGGTGGGTGGGCAGAGAGGGACAGTGGAAAAGCAAGGATACTGAACAAATATTTCTGTTCAGTATTCACAAAGGAAGAGGAGGGGGAGGTACCTAATCCTGTCAAGAGAAGCACTCTGGGTAGGGGTGTGGATACCAATCCTTTTCACAGAAGAAAGGGTTCTGAAAGAACTCCTAAAACTGAAGGTGGATAAAGTAATGGGGCTCATGGGATTCACCCCAGAATTCTAAAAGAACTAAGGGGAGAGCTAGTGACACCACTGACAACCCTTCTTAACAAATCATGGGAGGATGGTGTGGTACCTGAGGACTGGAGCAGGGCAGATGTGATGCCCCTTCACAAAAGTGGTAGCAAGACAGAGGCAGAAAACTACACAGCCCTGTCAGTTTGACCTCAGTGGTAGGGAAAATTATGAAATCACTTCTGAAGGAAAGAATTGTTGAGTACCTAGAGGCCAGTGGGGTACAGGACCCAAGGTAGCATGGATTCTCAGTGGAAAGGTCATGTCAGATGAATCTAATCAATTTCTTTGACTGGGTGATCAAAGTAGTAGACCAGGGAGGGGCTGTGGACATGGCCTACCTAGACTTTAGCAAGGCATTTGACACAGTCCCACACAAAAGATTAATAAACAAATTAGTCAGCCTGGGAGTGGGTCCCAGGGTGGTAGTCTCGGTTAAACAATGGCTGGACAACAGGACACAGAGGGTAATAGTAAACGGAGCCCATTCTGAAGAAAGGAGGGTTACTAATGGGGTACCACAAGGTTCAGTACTGGGTCTGGTCCTTTTTAATGTCTTTATAAGTGACACTGCAGAGGGACTGGAAGGAAAAGTATATCTCTTTGCAGACTACACAAAGATCTGCAACAAGGTTGATACACAAAGGGAGGTGGAAAGATTTTACTATAGCACTGCGACAGCACTCACACCAACATCCCCCACAGTGACAGACACAATGCCGAGTGTCGGCATTGTAACGTTGAGGATGCCAGTACATTGCCATTATGGGGCTGCACCCCACTAAAGCCCCCACATACCCCGGTCTCTAGATATCCAACTCCAAGTCAGAGTTGGACTGGGGAGGGGGTGCAACACTGGGAGCTGCATCGCCGGTGTCTTCCTTGCTCCAGCACAGTAACTCACTGCAGACAGGTGAAGTCTGTCTCTGTGCTGGTGTATGCGCTGAGAGAGTTGACCTTGCATCACCACACCAGTGGAAAGGATGAGAAGGGGCTTGGCAAGGTTAGCAGAATGGTCAGAAGTATGGCAGCTTAGATTCAATGCAATGAAGTGTAAAGTAATGCACCTGGGAAATAAAAGCCCAGGGAAAGAGTACATAATTGAAGGGAGGTAGTAACAACAACAAAAATGGAAAGGGACCTGAGGGTAGTCATATCAGATGACCTAAACTTTAACAAGCAATGTGAGCAGTCAGTAGGGATGGCTGGGGGAATACTGGGATGTATAGGGAGAGGCATCACCAGTAGAAAAAGAGAAGTTGTTATCCCTCTGTACTGTACAGACAGTTGGTGAGACCCTGTCTGTAGTATTACATGCTGTTCTGGAGACCCTATCTCTGCTAGGACATAGACAGGATGGAGGCAGTCCAGAGCAGGGCAACTAAAATGGTGCAGGGTCTGCAACAGAAGCCATACAAAGAGAGACTAAAGGAGCTTAATATGTATACCCTTGAGGAAAGGAGGGAGAGTGGGACATGATAGAAACTTTCAATTACCTCAAGGGAATCAACACAGTCTAAGAGGGTAGCAACTTTAAGAAAAATAGATGTGCAAGAACAAGGAGACACAATTTGAAGATGGGGGGATGTTCAGGGGCAATGTAAGGAATTATTTTTCACAGAGAGGGTAGTGGATGCATGAAACGGCCTTCCTGAGGGGGTTGTGGGGGTCAAAAACAGTGGGGGAATTGAAGAATGCATGGGATAGACATAAGGCAATTCTAGTGGGGGGGTGGAAAGAAGTTAGTTATTGGTTAACTAGGATCTGCAGCTTATGCAATAGGTAGGGAAATGGGCAGACTAGATATTCCAAGTGGTCCTTAGCTGCCATCAAAGTCTATGTTTCTATGAAAATAACCTCCAGCTATTTCATGTAATCTCTCATTTTTTCTCTCTCAAAACTGGTACCTGGCTAAAGGCTTCAATAAGTCTCTGATCTCCACTGGCTCTTAAAATGTACTGCCACCTACTCTCAACTTGCAACAATCCGTCATCAGTACTACCCCCTGTATGCCTAACTTTGTCTTTTGAAGGCCTTGAAATTTAAAAGAATGTCCAGCACCAGTTCTCCTGATATGTAAAGCCAGGGCATTCATTTTGTCTTTATGGCCTATACTTTTCAAATGTTCACCAATCTGAGACTTGAAACTATAGTTTATTTTGTCCACATAGATCTTTTTGCAGGTGCACTTGGCTCTATATACCACGAGTGGTATTACAGTTAATAAAATCATTGTTCATGTATATTTGACCTGTAGTTGGATGCTGAAAGGTCCTACCTTTCGCAATGCGTGTACAAAAAGTACAGTTACCACAAGTACCCATTGGAAGTGGTTTCATCTTAGTTTCAAGAAAATACAAAATCACACATGCCCCTACAATGCAAAGCATCATGGGCTGCATATGCAAATCACCACAGAATGTTATGCTGGTCCAACTTTAAGCAACTTTCTTCATCTTAGTTTGTCCAGGTGCTTTATATAAGCTGCTTGTGACCTGGTGTGCAATATTCCTTCCACGGTGAAAGACCATCTGGGGAGGCTTGCCCACAATATTCTGAAGCTTTGGTTCTGAGGCCAGTACATGCCAGTGTTTTAATAACATTTTTCATACTTTATGGCTCTGTGGAGTGAAATCAGAAATTAAATCAATGTGATTTCCATTCCTAGATCTATTACTCTTTTCCAACAATTCAATTCTTAGCCATATTTAAAGCATCATTCTTAGCATTATTAATACATTCAATATTATATCCCCTTGAGAGAAATCTCTCAGTCAGTTCCTCTGCTACCTCACTATATTTATTCCCATCTGATGTATTTCTATGTAGGCGCATAAATTGCCCTTTGGGAATATTTTTCACCAAATGTCTTGGGTGAGGTGACAGCTTTCGTATGCTAGCAATGCATTTCTCTGTACATCTTTTCCATACAGACTGGTAAGTACTTTACCACTCTCACCCCTCTCAATATGTAGATCCCAAAACAATTTTAGAGTCACAAATTCTCATTTGTTGATTCAAGATAAGATTTAAACCCAAGAAATAAGTTTAGTGAACCATGCCAAATTAATATATTATCATCAATAAAGCTTTGGTATTGTGTCAGGTTACCAGAAAATTATTTTTGTCTGACACTACATTCTCTTTTTCCCAGTTTGCAAGGTATAAATTAGCATAATTGGGGGCAAAAGCCTCCCCCATTTCTGTGCCCTTTATTTGCAAATAAAATGCACCATCGAACAAAAAAGTGTTATATTTTAATACCTTTTCAGATAAAGTCAATAAAAATTTAATAAATCCAGCAGCGTAACCAGACTGTGACTATAATGAGTTGCAGAGTGCTTCTAGCCCTTCGGTATGAGGAACATTCGTGTATAGACTAGTGACATCCATGGTGACAAAAGTGTCCATCTCACTCAATCTCACATTGTTAAAGATGTTTAGATAATGTGTAGTGTCCTTATATGTACTGGCCATAAAGGAACAAGTGCTTTAATAAGCTCATCAGCATATTTGGCTAATTGTTCAGTAAGAGCACCAATACTATCCACAATAGGCCTAGCTGGTGGATTGTGCTGGCCCTTGTGGATTTTTGGCAAGCCATAAAGAGTTGCCCTAACCAGATTATCAACAGTTAAAAAGTCATATGTCTGTTTATTAATGATCCTATTGCATACAGCCTCATATAAGTACCCATCAATATTTATTTTATACGTGGCAATCTGGCCATGTGCTAGTTTAACATAAAATTCACTATTCAAAAGCTGATTATGCATCTCAGTACAATACTTATCTTTATCAGGTACAATAATTGCACTACCTTTGTCCGCTTGTTTAATCTCAATGAGTTCATTATTAGACAAATCTTTAAGTGCTTGCTTATCTTCTCTGGTGCAATTATAAAATCTTGTTTTTTCTTTCTTTGATATGTATTCCTGGATGTCTCTTTCACACAATTTCTTGAATAATGACACTGCTTCATTTCTGGCTGGAATAAAGATAGAAGGCTTTCTTAAAGGACATACATTCTGAGTTTTCTCACTTTGTGTGGATTCAGTGGAATTTGGGGTATTGTCAAAGCATACTTTCAGATCCAATTTTCTAGTGAGTCTGTGAAGGTCAACTATGATGCCAAATTCATCAATTTGATTTGTTGGGACAAAGTTCAGACCTTTTTCTAGAACTTTGTGTTCCATATTAGTTAGCTCATATTGTGAGATATTAATAACTAGAGAGTTGTTCACCTCCTCTGTCCTCTGCCTCATTGAAATCTCCCTTGGGGTCTGTAGAAACTGTTGGTTTAACTGAAAAAGTGTTAAAATATAACACTTTTGTTTGATGGTGCATTTTATTTGCAAATAAAGGGCAAAGCAATGGGGGTGGCTTTTGCCCCCAATTATGGTAATTTATTCCTTGCAAATTGGGAAAAAGAGAATGCACTGAGAATAAACTTTTATTCTGTGACACCTGGCTTCTGTCTCATGTTTTGCCAACAGGTGTAGAATCTGCTGATAGCATAGTACAGTAAAACAAGAAATATTATCAGTTAAGTGCTCAATAGAACACAGAACAAACTGTTGCAAAAGATCCAATTTTTATGTTTGCTTGCATGCATGCGGAAGAAACATATTGCAACTGTACGACTTTTTGAAGGTGTGTGACCCTCCTGTCCAATGCAGCACTCCATTTAGCAAGTGCAACCATACCGCACCAATGTATATGTGAGCTGCCTATGACAGCAGTTTGGCTGCAGTAGTCTTCAGGTCAAAGAAAACCACCACTGCATTCAGCAGAGGAAACGTGTATATTTAGCATATTGACATCACGCAATTTCTCCTGCCCTCCTGCATGTTGCTGCCAATGAAATCCCTCCTGCTTCCTCCTTCTGCTGCTGTCCTCCCTGCTCCCTCAGTTCCCAGCTCACCATCCAGCTACAAAAGAAATCCCTCCCACTTCCTCTCTCTGCTGCTGTCCTTTCTGCTCCCACATTCCTTGGCTCACCCTCCGGCTGGACAAGTTTTCTTTTTTTCTGACGGGGTGCCCAATCCCCCCAAAAAATATACCCAGGTGGCATGCTGGGAGCCCACCCCAATGTGCCAAATGTTCCTGTAATTAAGAAAACCTTCAAATGATGTGATTTTAATTTTTTTTACCTGTAAAATAAAAAATGGTCCCTCTTTGTCTGCAGGGGCCCTCCTCCCCAACCCACACCCACCCTCTGTGCACCCAACCTCCCCACTCCCTCACCCAATACTTACCTCTGGAGCCCTTTGCTTACCTCTGGAGCCCAGTGCAATGATTTTCAGAGGAGCAGGAACATGTGTGCACTCTTCAAAGCTGAGAGCGAACTGAAGAAATGCCAGTAAGCTGGCATATATGTTATTTTTTTCAACTTTGGTGGATATTGCAGCCTTGTTTGTGACTTTTGGCACTAAAATTTCAACATATGGAGTTCTTGGGACCCCACCTCATTAATCCAGTTACTGTCATGTCATTATTCAGTCCCAAAAGGTGATTTCATGGTCACGCACAGAATCACCTTTTGGGACTGATTAATGAAATGACAGTGTCACTGTTCATGAGGTGGGCTCCCAAAAAGCCTATGTTGCAAATTTGGTGGAAAAAGTAAAAAAAATGACTGCGTTATGAGCGTGCATTGTGCAATCTCCACGCACACTCATAAGTTTGAGAATTTTTAATATTTTCACTCCAGATTTTCAACATTGACATTTTGTTACACCTCCTTATGAATGTTTTAGCTGTGATTTTTCATATCTTACTCAAAATGTATTTTCTCACATCCGGCGCACAATGGTGCAGTCGCTGTGGGAAATCAATGTTCAGGATAGATTAACAAAATCACAGTAACACTGTTCATGAGAAGAGGTCCCAAAATGCCTATGTTAAAAATTTGGTGACAAAATTCCACAAAGTGACTATGTTAAGAGTGTGCATTGAGCAGTTTCCACACACACTCGTAAGTTCGAAAGTTTTTAATATTTTCAATGCAGATTTTCAACATTGCCATATGTGCACACCTCCTTATAAACAGTACAGCTGTCAATTTTCACATCCTGCCTGAAATGTGGTTTTGCGCATCTGGCACACTATGGGCGAGATCGCTGTGCAAAATCAATGTTCGAGACAGGTTAAGAAAATCACAGTTCTACTGTTCATGAGCAGAGGTTTCAAAATGCCTATGTTGAAGATCTGGTGTAAAAAATCCCCAAAATAATTGCATTATGGGTGTGTGTTGTGCAGTTTCTATGCATGCTCATGACTTCACCGATTTTTTTTTATATTTTCTCTCCAGATTTTCAGCATTACCATGTTTTTACACCTCCTCATGAACAGTACAGCTGACATTTTTTACATCCTGTTTGAAATGTGTTTTTGCACCTGTGGTGCCAAATGGCACAGTTGCTGTGCAAAATCATCTTTTGGCTAATGAACTGATAGTGTCACTGTTCATGCGGTGGGGTCACAAAAAGTCCATGCTGAAAACTTGGAGTGAAAATACCAAGAAATGCCCAGGGCATTTGGGTTTCTGACCATAATTCCCTACCCTGTAGGGACTGACAGGCATCAGGGGTGTGACTTGGGACTGTCGACAGTAATGCTCATGCCATTCCACTCCCACTTCACCCTGCAGCTAGTGACAGGCACTAAGGTGTGCCTTGGACTCTTGGGCCACAAATTTCACCCCATTCTCCTATACTGCAACCATTTCAGTGTATTTCCTTATGGAACTGGGTGACTGTAAAGTTGAACACCCCAAGGCACACCTCGACACTTGTCGGTGTCACTGGGTAGGCTGAGGTGAAATGGTGTGAGCATTATGGGCAATGACCCAAAGGCACACCCCAATGCCTATCCATCTCTGCAGGTTGGGGGTGGGGTTGGCATCAGTTCAGTACTTCACTGCCATTCCTATTCTGCGTCTGTTTAACTCCTGCACTTCTAATGCTAATACCACCAAGCAAACATTTGGCATTGACAAATGCTTGTTTTATCTAGTACTGCTGGTTTAAACTAGTTTTGCAGTTGACTGCTGTTTACTGCATAAAAATAAAGTTGCAGGATAGGCAAGCTAAGTCTGATTTCAGTCTTTGGTAGAATACATTTATTTATGGCAAGATGGGTTCTCACTTTCAGTAACTTGCTCAGAGTCATACAATACTGAACTGTAACAGGGTTTAAACCTATCATCTCCTGGTTCCCAATAGTGTTCCAACCATTAAACCTTACTGCACGTGGGGTGGGCCCTAGGAAAAGTGAATAACTGACAGCTATGTGCTTTTTTGTTTGTTTTACAACTGATTTACCAAGTAATGACCCAGTTGTAATGCAACATCGAATTTTCGGTGGGGTCCTGCTTCTGAACATTTTTTACAGCTAGGTGGACAGGAGCATTGGGAGGTTAAGTGATTTGCTTTGGGTTATGCATGAATATTTCTCTCTAGGTAGGGTTGCACCTGCAGTTTCACAGATCCTAACAGTGCTCTAACTATTTGATCATACTGCTTGAGGGGGCTGTGGGGGTGGAGTGAAACCAGGAAAGGCAAGCAACTGCTGATAATCTTTCTTCTTTGTTTTCTTACAATGTATTTCCCCAGGATAGCTTAGCTGAGATGCAAAATCTCATTTCCAGTAGGGCCCTGCTTTTAGCCCTTTCCATGCATGAGTGGGTGGACTGAGCACTGGGAGGTCAAGCAAGTTATACTTGTCATTTCTATTCATATAATATGATACTGTATACAGAGAGAATACAGAAAAAAGTAGCATTTTAAAATAAGACTACAAGCAATGAGGTAAAGATGTACAGATTTCAAGTTTTGTTTTATTTCATGTTAAAAAATCAATTTGGTACCAAATACATACATTTAAATAATTCTTATACTCTACATCTAAATATAAGTGGCAATATTAAATAACTTTAACTAGTGTTGTTTTACACTTATCTCAGGATATAATTTCAAGACAATGAAGGTCAGAAAAAACAAGTTATTTTGAGTATAACAACTCGACTAGTAGTAACTGAATTATATTTTGTGGTCTCAAAATTGGGTAACAAAGTGTTTCTTGAAATTAGATTTTTATTTTTGTGAGGGATGATAGTGGTACAGGCAAGCAATAATATCTGACAAGGAGGCAGTATAGCACAGTGCTTTAAGACTCTGAGCTGCAAACCTGGAGACCTGGGTTTGAATCCCACAGCCCCCACTTGCATACTATGTGACCCTAAGCAATTCACTTAACTTCCTTGTGTTCCCAGATCACACTTGTAAACAAGCTTTCAGCTTAGTGTGTCTCTCCTGTTTTTTTTTTTTTTTAAAGGTGGGTAGTATTGGGTAATACTGGACTACCCAGGGGCTTAATGAGGCCTGACACCAGAGATGGAGGGCCTTTTATCCCCTGGAAGATCCAGTATTGCCCATTACCACCACCCTGGAGGGTATTATTGTGGTTAGAAAATAGGCTACATGTGATTTTTTTTTTACAAAATTACAGTAATGCTATAAAACAACTATTACAAATGATGCTTTAGTGTTTTTTTTTAGCAAAGTAGTCCATCTACTGCTATGTTAGCTAGTAGCAAGTATTGCATCATTTACTAGGTGTTTGTTCCCAAGATGTGCTTTTTTCCCATGTTTATGTTATGTATCTTCTCTGTTGTCAAGGCACCACAACTGTTTTGTTTGCTGGTAGTCCTTACCACAATATTTCTGGTCAGTTTCTGTACCGCTGGCTCAATGATGAGACCAGAAGTACTTTCTCCATTTCTGCTCTAGTAGATGGATGCTCACTGCTGGCTTGTTGTGTAGTGGAAAGTAAGACGGCTCCTGGAGGAAGAGGATAGTCATTTTAAATGTCCAGGACAAAGCTGAAAGGACAAGCAGCTGTAGGACACTGTTATAAGATATTTTGTTTTTTTCATTAGAGAAACAAAAATGGATTCTGTTTGTTGATGTTCCTAGAGTTGGCTTCCACTGTATTAGAGCAGCACAAGAATGTGGCATGCAAGCACACCTTGGTAGGAAAAAAATGTTTTTAAAGAGCAGAAAGAATTGTACTGCTTCTCTGTGTGGCATATTGGGCTGTTTTTTTTATTTCATGGCTAACTGTACTTGGTGGTGGTTATGGTCACGGGGGCACTCGCTATAGCAGGGAGGTCACTTGCTAAATGATAGGAAAAGTCTGTTGGTAAGTTCAGAATCCAAAGCAGCACAATGATACCACTTTGGTACTGAGACAGACTGGGCTGGCACTTTTTATTTCATGGTCTTTATTGAAAGTTAATGTACACCCTTGGCATGGGTACCAACCAATCAGAAACCAGAAAATGTAAAGCCAATTTTCTAATAATAATAATGCTCACATCAAGTTCTGTAAAAGCAAACTAATTAAACTGAATAAACAAATATATATATATATATATATATATATATATAAGTTTGCAAGAAAACTTCATTAATGCATCAGCTACAGTTAAAGTGTCAAAAGTAGGGCAATGTGACACTTGGTTTTCCAACCCTAACTCACCACCCCAACCCTGCACAGAAAAAGAGGGATTGGGGGTTGGCATTGGCATCTCTAACCCTAACGCTCACCCCATTCACCTATGCTGTGGCCATCCAGCTTATTTTGTAACGGAATGTGGTGAACGTTAGGGCTGGAGATGTCAATGCCAACCTTCCGATCCCTCTTTGTGCAGGGGTGGGGGTTAGTTGAAATCCTAATGTCACATTTCCTGCTTTTGATGCTTTAACCTAACTGATGCATTAACAACATTTTTTGCAATTTATTTCCTTACTTTTTTAGATAGCATAATAGTATACTTATTTTACTGTGAGAGCACAGGGTCCTTCTGTCCCTGCACTCCCATCCCTCCACAGATGTACATATGTATCTAGCTGTGGAAACATAGGGGCCTCTGGCCCCTGAACTTCCATGCATCAAGTTATGAGCAGGTGTAGTGAAATTGCAACAAGTAGTCATAACTGTGGCATCTTAAATAATTTTCACCCCAAATGTTCAACATAACCTTCTTATTACCTCACTGCATGTACTCAGTACTGAAAACTTTCAAATCCCCATTGAAATGTAATTCTGTGCAACTGTAATGCCATTCTATGCCACAGGTGTGAAAAAAACATTTCTGGCAGGCTTTGAAATATTACAGCTGTACCGTTCATGAGGTGGTGTGAAAAAATGGCAATGTTGAAAATCTAGAGTGAAAATATCAAAAATTTGCTAGGTTACGAGCAGGGGTAGAAAGTGAACGATGCACACTCATAATGCAGTCATTTTTTTGATTTTGTTAACCAAATTTTCAACACAGGTGTTTTGGGACTTCCTCTCTTGAACACTGGCACTGTAATTTCATTAATCCATCACAAAAGTTGATTTTGCATAGCGACTGCACACTTATGGGCCACAGCTGCAAAAAGACATTTCGAGCAGGATGTGAAAAATGACAGCTGTACTGTTCATGAGGAGGTGTGAAAAAATGGCAATGCTGAAAACCTGGAGTGAAAATATAAAAAAATTGGCAAAATTCACAGGTGTGAGTAGGAACTGCTAATGCACTCTTAGTAACAGTCATTTTTTGGATTTTTTTCACCAAATTTGCAACATGGTTTTTTGACCCCCACCTCATGAACACTGTTGCTGTCTGTCATTTTGTTAATCAGTCCCAAAAGGTGATTCCGTGCAATGACCACAAAATCACTTTTTGGGACAAAGTAACAAAACAATAGTGATAGGGTTCATGAGGTGGCATCACAAAAATCCCATGTTGAAAACTTTGTGAAAAAAATCTCAAAAAATGGCTGAGATATCAACAGAAGTTCAAAACACCATTGACAGCCAGTATATGGTGCTTACCTTGAATCTTCAGTTCACAATTTGGCTTTGAGGAGTGCAGCTGTGTCCTGGTCCACAGAAGATTGCAGCTGCTGAACTCAGGAGGTAAGTATGGGGTAAGTGGAGTTGCGGGGAGGTGGGTGTGCAGAGGGAGGGTCAGGATGGGAAAGTGGATATGGGCAGATGATAAAAGGCTGTTTCCATTTTTACAGGTTTTAAAAAATAAAAAAATATGTTGGAGGACTTTTTTCTTTATTATAGGGAGTTAACATTGTTTGGGTACACTGGGAGTGGGCTCCCCAGTGTACCACAGTAGGTGGGTGTGTGAAAAATAACTGGAGACACTGGGAGTGGCCTACCCAGTATCCCACACTGGCAGTGCAGGGGGATGCTAGTGCTGACATGGGGATTTGGTACCCCATGTCAGCAAATTAAATAAAACACATTAGGGGACAGTGGGAATGGGCTCTCCAATGACCTACCATGGCAGGGAGGGGGTATATAGCTGACACGGGAATTGGGCACCCCGATATTGGCATTTTTTATATGAAAAAAACATGGAAATGACCAGCGGGTGGTGAAAAGGATTCCCTTTTCACCACTTGCTTACTTCTGTTTGGCGAGTTAGTGAGTGGAAATAAAGGCATTTAAACTGCTAATAAAACACTCGCATGCAGCCACTAAGGAATCCATCTAAGGGAGTCCAGATGAACAAGATACATCCCTTGGTGTATCTTGTTAGCTTCATTTTTGGGGGGGTTTAAATTTTTTTTAATGGAAAACAAGATGGAGGCTCACATCAAAGGATTTTTTTTCTCATGAAGAGGTATTCCAAATCTCACAAAGAAGGAATGATCTTGCGAGACTCAGTCCTTCTTCATAAGATGAAATCCCCCTTCATGAGAAACACCTCTATCCGAGAAATGGAATGTTCAGCAAAGTCCCATAGGATTTAATGGGAGATAAAATACTTAATAACTTTGTAACTGATCAATGGCTGTGCATAGAATTTTCACTGTCTGTTCCCTGAAGGTGTGGCATTAGGGTTGGAAACCCTAATGCCTCATTTCCCTGCTTTTGTCACTGTGGTATCCACCCTAACCAATGGATTAACAAGGTTTTTTGCAAAGAATTTCCCTTCTTTTTCAGATAGTATAATTGTATCCTCATTTTATTTGGGGAAACGCCCATCCCTCCATCGAGATGATACAACACTGTTCATAAGTCACAGTGAGAGCACAGGATCTGAATCCCATGATCCAGATAGTACAACAGTATCCATATGTTATGGTGGGGAGTGCAGGATACCTCCATCAAGATAGTGCAACAGTATTCATATGTTATGGTGAGAGCCAGGGCCCTTTGGACCCTGTGCTGCCATCCCTCCATCCAGATAATACAACAGTGTGAAAAATGGGAAAGACTGGCAAAGTTGCAAGCGTGTGTAGAAATTGTACAATGCACGCTCATAACACACTCATTTTTTGGAATTTGTTTACCAAATTTTCAACATTGGCATTATGGGATCTCCCCTCATGAACAGTACAACTGGGATTTTGTTAATTCTTCCCAAAAGTTGATTTTGCACAGTGACCATATCATTCTGCACCACAAGTGCAAAATCACATTCTGGACATGATGTGCAAAATGAAAGCTATTCTGTTCATAAGGTAGTGTGAAAAAATGGCAATGATGAAAATCTGGAGTGAAAATATGAAAATTGGCAAAGTTATGAGCATGCATAGAAAGTGCACAATGCACGCCGATAAGCAGTCATTTTTTGAAATTTTTTTACCAAATTTTCAACATGGGCTTTATGGGTCCTCCCCTCATGCTCAGTGGCACTGTCATTTTGTTACTCCATCCCAAAAGTTGATTTCATGCAGCGACCACACCATTCTGTGCCACAGGTGTGAAAACACATTTTGGGCAGGATATGAAAAATGACAGCTGCCCTGTTCATAAGGAGGTGTTAAAAAATGACAATGTTGAAAATCTGTAGTGTAAATACTAAAAACTGACAAAGTTCTGAGTGTGCATAGAAACTGAGAAATGCACACTCATAATGCAGTCATTTTTTGGAATTTTCTCACCAAAATTGCAACATGGGCTTTTTGAGACCCCACCTCATGAACAGTGTCACTGTCATTTTCTGAATCAGTTCCAAAAGGTGATTCCATGCAGTGACCGTGAAATCACCTTTCGGGACCAAGAAATGAAATGACAGTAACAGTATTCATGAGGAGGGGTCCCAAGAACCCCATGATGAAAATTTGGGGCCATAATTCCTAAAATTGGCAGAGATAGCAACTTAAGTTGCACCCTCCCATTCAGTCCCATTATACATTGCTTACCCGAGTCCTCATTTCGCAGTTCGACTTTAAGAGTGCAGATATCTCCCGGTCAAGAGAAGATCATGGCTCCTGACCTCCGGAGGGTAAGAATGGATGAGGAGGTGGGGAGGTGGGTGACAGAGGGAGGTTGGGGATGGGGAGGGGGACAGAGATGATGACCATTTTCTTCATTACAGGTTAAAAAATAAAAAAGACTTTGAGGGATGGTTTTCTTCATTTACAGGAACAAAGATACAAAAAACAATTTGGGCACACTGGGGTGGGCTCCCAGTGTGCCACATAAGTTTTTTGTGGGATCATCATGCCGACAGGGGGATTGGGCACCCCTGGAATTAAGAGTGGGCTTGGGGAGGTCTTCCGACACCAGAAATGGGCATCCTGGTGTTGGAAAGCTTTAATTAATTGAATAAATATATTGACACACTGCAGCAGGCTCCCAGTGTGCCACAATACTGGGGGGGTTACAGATTGACACAGGGATTAGGCACCCCAATGTCAAAAAGGGGAAGACTAGATCGATGCAGGATAATGCGTTTAAATATGAGCTAGTTTGATGCAGGATACTGCATCGAAGAACTGTAATTTGCTGCACAATGGTTTTGTATGGGAAAGCACTGTGTGGCACATTACAGTACTTCGATGCAGAATCCTGCATAGAAATGTGTGCACATTTCATTGCAGGATTCTGCATAGAAGAAAAGATCTGAGGGACATTTTCCTTTTTTTACAGGTTTAAATAAATACATTTGGGCACACTGGGGTGGGCTCCCAGTGTGCCAGAATAATGGGGGTGCAGACATCGAAATGTGCACACAGTACGACACGGGGATTGGGCACCCGATGACAGAAAGTACTGTGTGCACATTAGGGTACTTCAATGCAGGATCGTGCATTGAAATTATGTAAAATTTCAATGCAGGATTCTGTATGGAAGAAAAGACCTCAGGACATTTTTTTTCTTTTACGGGTTTTAATAAAATAATACATTTGGGCACACTGGGGTGGGCTCCTGGTGTGCCAGAATACAATGTGTGCACAGTACTGACACGAGAATTGGGCACCCTGTGTCAGAAAGTATTGCGTGGCACATTAGAGTACTTTGATGCAGGATCCTGCATTGAAATTATAGGAAATTTCATTGCATGATTCTGCATAGAAGAAAAGACTTCAGGGGGTGATTTTCTTCTTTTCACATTTTTTTTTAATCGAATAAATACATTTGGGCACACTGAGGTTGGGCCCTCAGTGTACCCAGTAAGTGCACTATGCATTGTGCACACAAAGATGATCTTCCATGACTCTACAGCCAGCAGCACAAGTTCCAGCTGTGGCTGCAGAAGCCAAGGAAATACCACTCTTCTCATACAGAGAATGGACTCCAAGCAGTTCTCTTTATAAGCTGTCACTCGAGAGAATAACTTCTTTGGGTCCAGTTTAAAACACAAAAAAACATAGGAAAACACCTAAAGAGGTTCTCTTTAGCTGTTTTCTTATTTTTTTTTTTTTTGTTTAAAATGTTCGGAACTTCAACATTCTTGCTAAGCAGCAAAACAAGATGGCAGCCACAACACAGCTCAATCGATTGTAGGACTGTGAACTGTTCTAAAAATTTATTTATTTTATTTATTTAAACAGCAGTTTGGAAAAACCTTTGAGCCATAGGCTCATTTACAAAGGTACCTTGTCACAGTAAGACAAACCAAAATACACAGTATAGCAGTACAACACATAAGTATAACAGTAAAATTAAGACATAGATACAAACAAGCTGGTACAGGTAGGATGGATGCAAACAATACCAGAGTTATGTCATCCTTAGCAGCAGTAATAAGCTTTGTCAAGTATTGAAAGTACGGCTTTGACTAGTGGCAGTTAAAGCATCTGGTGTTAATAAGGTGGTTACGTGAAGGAAGTTTTGAAGCACGATATAGCTGGAGCCTCGAGGAGATGGAGGGGGCAGTGTGTTGAACCAGGAGGGGCCCCAAAGCTGAAGGCTTTTGGCCGTGAGAGTCCTAGCTCAGGGATAACAGAGAGGTTTCCCAGAGGTCCAGTATGAACTAGTGGGACAGAGCGGCATATGGTGGTGGTCAATCCTGGTGGGAAAGCCCAAGGAGGGTCTTTTTTGTAAGGGTACAGGTAAGATATTTGAGGCGCTATCGAGCATAAGTACTAGTGCTTTTAGCACACAGTAGACAGGTGTGTCATCCAGGTGCTCCAGTAATTAACCTGCAGGCCTTATTCAGAGTAGTGCTAATTTTATGGAGTGCGGTCTGATCAGCAGCACCATACACCGCCATCCATAGTCCACTAGGGACAGGATAGAGGAGGTGATCTGAGTGCAAGAGCCCGGGAGGCAGTGTTTATACCGATGTAAGATGCCCAATCGGATATTAGTGGCAGTGGCTAGGGCAATGGTGTCCATGGAAGGAGAGGAGGGGTCAAAATGGATCCCTAGGTATTTATTCGAGCAAACTTGTTCGAGTGAGAATGAGGACCCAGAGTGAATGAGGAGTTTGAAGTTGCAGGACTTGTTTTGGGATGAGTGAAGAACATGGTTTTTGTTTTTTTAAGATTTATCACCAATCTATGTTCCTTGAACCAGCCCTCGGCTTCAGTGAAGGACTTCTGCAGCGAGTCCTGGAGGGCAGTAGGGTTACGACTTGAGGCAAAGATGACTGCATCATCAGCATACAATAGAATGTTCCCCGAGCAAGAGCGTGGAAGGGTGTTAAGGTAAAGGGAGAATAGTAAGGGGCCCAGAATGGAGCCCTGGGGAACCCCAGAAAAGATGGGACAGATGTCTGAGTAGGTCCCATTAATTTTACATGCTGTGAGCGGTCAGAAAGATAACTGGTGCACCAGGAGATAGGCCAGCAGCAAAACCAGAGAGACTAAGGGCATCAAGAAGGAGGGGGTAGGAGACAGTGTCGAAAGCTTTGAGAGGTCAATGAAGACAGTACCAGCCAGAGAACCAGTGTCTAAGGAGGAGTGGAGAAAGTTGGAGAACTCTAGAAGGGCTGTGTTGGTACTGTGGCCCGCTCGGAAGCCATGCTGCTCAGGACAAAGGACATTGTAGGTGGAGAGGTAGTCAGAGATTTGAGAGGCCACCACTTTTCCAAGGCCTTGGAGAGGAGAGAGAATGGAGATCGGTCGATAGTTTCAGTCACAGTCCTATCACCACCTTTAAAGATAGGGGTGACAGTGGCGACTTTCCAGGCAGTTGGAACCTTTCCCAGGCAAAGAGAGTGGTTGATGAGGCATGTGATCGGGTAAGGACTGTGTCTAAGACCAGCCGTAGGATACATGGATCCAGGGTGTCACTGCCTGTACTATTACTTTTGAGGCAGTGACAAGGTGCGCCTAAGTTCTTGGGCAGAAACACGTAGAGGAGAAAATAAAGGCGAGAAAGATTACGGCAGGTGCTGGGGAGGAGGGTCAAAAAATTTGTAGGAGGATAGGGCTAAGGTCAGTGAATGAGGTGTTGAGGTGGTTGGCTATGAGGGCTGGGTCTGAGGAGATCACACCATTAATGTTGATCTGGGTGGGTGGGGGAGTGTGCACTCCCATTTAACTGTTTAATGTTATCCCAGAAGGTTCTGGGATTCCCCATGAGACAGTGGCGAGGACCCGATAGTGCTCAGACTTGGCCTCTGATGGCCCAGTGCACTTGTTTTAGGCGGCAGCATATAACGCCTGTCATTGGGCCGCCAGTCTCAATGGCATGGTGCCATGGTTATCCCTATGTTTGAGCTGGTGGATCAAAGCTGGGGTAACCTAGGGGCATTCTTCCTTTTATAAACGGCGGTCAACACTGGGGCAAAGATATCACAGGCATTATTAAAGTTTGGCAAAGAAGGAGAGAGCTGTGTTGATGTCAGGAGTTGCCTGTATAGGAGACCAGTCAATTTGGGACAGAAGTTCCTTAGTTTTATCAGTCCACCAGGTATTAGACGCCTCACTGCATGTGGACTGTGCTATGGGTTTGGGGACTGAGGTTGACCAGTGGAATAGAATGGGGAGTGATCGCTGAGAGAGTCTGGGAGGACTTGTACACTGGGATCCCGATTAGGGCGGGCAGAGTACCACATCAAGCAGGGTACTGGAGCCTCTTGGGGTTAGTCCTGGTGGGTGGGTAACTAGTTGTGCTAGGTCTATTACAGAAAAGGAGTCTCGGTAGAGGAGGAGGGGCTGAGCCAGTTGACATTTAAGTCACCCACCAGAATTTGATCACGGAAGGAGGTAGAGAGGTAAGGTATTCTGTAAGAGAGGCAATGGCCTGCATTTGGTCCCTGGGGACGCGTATGCAGTAGTCAGATAAAGGGTTCGTTTTAAAGGGTCAGGGTTAGTTTCAGGCTGAGCGCCTGGGCCCTGGAGTCAAGGATGGGAGTGGGCAGGGCTAGTACTGGGAGAGATTCCTTTACATAAAAGCGCAGCCGCCGCCCCATCTCCCAACACGGTCGGACCGGAAAAGGGTGAAACCAGGAAGGGAGACTAGGGAGTCAGGGGAGGATTTTGACAGCCAAGTCTCAAACAGGGTGATGACATCAGGGTTAATTGATGTGACCAGGCATTGTAGTGAGTCAAACTTTTTTAGGAGGCTACAGATATTCATGGAGACCATGCATAGGCCTGTGGTGCGAGTTGGGGAGCTCCTGGGAACTGGGCCAGGGTTTGGATGAATGTTCCCTGACAGGAGTAGTAGCATGACTAACACCCTGGCTGGGAGATGGTGAGAGGTTTTCCTACGATTGACAAGAGAGGGAGGGGAGGGGAGGCTAAGGGAGCAGGGGTGGGCAGGGAGAGTGGGAGGGAAAGCAAGAATAAGAAGACACCCAGATGTGCCTGAGGTGAATAGAAAGCTAGGGGGAGGGCAGGGGACGGGACACACAGAGGTCCCAAGGGGCAGAGAGGAGGTTCAGGAGCAAGGGAGGGAGGGTGCCAGGGCACAGTGTGGACTAGCAGATGGGTAAGTGGGTAAGTGCACTCTAGTGGGGATAGGCACAGGCAGAGCGTGAGGCAGGGCCAATACATTGTGGTGAGCAAGATCCCAGGAAGTAGTGCTGTACAGGTAGGAGAGGAAGTAGTGAGGAGCATAGGTCCCTCTAGTGGCCAGCAGGTATAACCTGCAAATGGGAAAGTGGGGAGATAGGTTCTGGCAACAGGACGTGATATCACCAGATGTGATGTCACAGGGTGGATCCTTAAATTGACAGCTGCCCCTGGGTGGGAGGTGGTGGCTGGGGCGAGGGCAGACGGCGCGGGCGCCTGGCTGGCCAGCACCCCTCTGCAGGCATCCAGACAAAAGAAGAGGCTCTTCACCTCGAAAGTTATCAGGCTGGAGATTTGGCTTCCTCAGCTACTCAGGTGAGCTGCTTGTTGCTTCAGTTGCTTGATTGTCCCGAGTGCCTAGCTTGGGGAGCTGCCTATGTTGTGGAGAAAACAAAGCTTCTCATTACTATGCAGTGGGAGAATATGTTGTGACTTACACAAAGGAGCTCCACTCTAAGCAAACAGGGCTATTCCAAAATGAGGTCACACTAGGACCCAGCTAACCTAATGCCTTCAGTAACAAGCACAATTAGCTCAATACCACCATATTAAACAAGTCTGATCTATATTAGCTGCTTGGTATATCTGGCTTTAAGATGAAATCAGCAATTAGCTCCAAATACCACCATATTAAACAAGTCTGATCTATATTAGCTGCTTGGTATATCTGGCTTTAAGATGAAATCAGCAATTAGCTCCAAATACCACCATATTAAACAAGTCTGATCTATATTAGCTGCTTGGTATATCTGGCTTTAAGATGAAATCAGCAAGGCAACTCTAGAAAAGCCAGTCCACTTCAGAAATACCGGCATTCTTTGTATTTTTTGCACAGTACTCCAATTGTTCGAAAATAAGCTGATATTTTTTGCACAGTACTCCTATTGTGCGAAAAATTTAATTTCTGTACCTGCCATATAAATTTTCCCATAGGAAACAATGGGAAAATTAAAAATGTCATAACTTTTGAATGGATTAATATTGTTTCACTAAAGTTTCAAAAGGCACATCTGTGACACAAAGGCTTTCTATGCTGAACATTTCAGACCACAACATAAAGGCATTCCTGAGATACAGGTGAGCAAAGAAATGTTAAAAAAAGTGGAGTTTTCTGTTTTTTTTCAACACTTTATATCTCTGAAATCACTTGACGGATTCCCATGAAATTTAGCAGATCAAGAGACCTACATGAAAGGAATATGTGTGCCAGATTTCTTGCAAATCCACCAAAGGACTCAGAAATTATTAATGCTCAAAATTTGGACTTTAACATAGAAGTACAGTTTCACCATAACTATACTGGCGTGACCGTGCCAGTATAATAATAATAATATTTATTTGTACCACACCTTTATTAAACCAAGGCACTTTAACAAATGATTCCAAATAAAAAGAATATACTAAAACACACATACAAAGAATACTGGTTCATAAAATCCAATAAATTAACATCAAGTCAAATACGCTTGATTCCACAGATGGATCTTCAGGGCCTGTTTAAATTCCTCCATGGACGCGCACTCCTGAAGTGGACAGGATAGAGAATTCCAAAGGGCTGGAGCTATGTACATAAAAACATGGGCCCCCGAGGATTTTAAAGAAACTCTTGGAATCTCTAGCAACCTCTCATCCACTGAGCGGAGCGATCGCATATTGATTGCAAAATACTCTGTTAATGCATCAGTTATGGTTGATTTCACAGCAATAAAAGTCTGGATAGTTGATGTTATGGTTACAAACCTTACCACCCCACCCACCCTCCACACACCAATAGGTGTTGGGGTGTGCTTTGGGTTCATTGGCCAAGCTGTCACCCCATTCCATGTGCAAACAAGCTAAGATGTTACAATATAAGAGAATGGAGTGAGAGTTAGGCCCGATAACCCCAAGGCACAGCCCAGCACCAGTTGGTGTGTGGAGATTGGGGGCACGGAGGTGGGGTGGTAGGGTTGGTAACCCTATCATTAAATTTCCAGACTTTTGTTGGTGTGAAATTAACCCTAACTGATGCATTAATGGAGTTTTTTTGCAATGAATTTCCCTTCTCTTTTTAAAAATGGAATGTTAATCATATCCATACTGTATGGCCTCTGGGCCTTGTGCTCCCACCTACCCATAAGCATAGAGACATTTCACAGGAGGACTCATGCTGCCAGTTTTGCAAAATGGTATCCATACATGGGAGTGTGGGCTCTCTGGGCCCTGCGCTCCCACCTACCCATAAGCATAGAGACATAGCGCAGTAGGGCCCTGACTGCCAGTTCTGCAAAATAGGATCCATAGGTGGGAGCTCTCCCACCTACCCATAAGCTTAGAGACATAGCACAATAGGGCCATGCATGCTCAGTTTTGCATAATGGTATCCATATGTGGGAGCATGGGCCCTCTGGGCCTTGCACTCCTACCCACTCATAAGTGTAGAGGCATAGTGCAGGAGGGCCCTGTGCTCCCAAGTTTGCATAATAGGATCCATAGTTGGGAGCATGGACCCTCTGGGTCCTGCACTCCCACCCACCCATAAGTGTAGAGACATAGCGCAGGAGGGTCCTTTGCTCCCAGGTTTGCAAGATGGTATCCATAGGTGGGAGTGTGTGCCTTCTGGGCCCTGCACTTCCACTCACCAATAAGTATAGAGACATAGTGCAGGAGTTCTCTGTTCTCCCAGTTTTGTATAATCGAATCCATAGGTAGGAGCTCGGGCCCACTGGGCCCTGCACTCCCACACACCTGTGAGTGTAGAGGCATAGCACAGGAGGGCTCTCTGCTCCCAGTTTAGCATATGGTAAATGGTATACACAGGTCAGAGCATGGGCCATTTGGGCCCTGTGCTTCCACCTACCCATAAGTACAGACACATTGCACAGGCTTGCAGACATTCCAAGTAACTCTTGTACTGCAAATGTGGCAATATCTCAGTAATCATAGCAAGTTTGGAAAAAATTCCTTTGCATTTGTATTCATAACCTGATCACCTCCATGTGTGTTTATTACACTCAGGTGTACTCAGTGAAAAGTCCCTGTCTCAAACCATTTTTAAGATATAGTCGCCAAAAGGCGCTATGACCACCACAATGTTATCCTTAGGGAAAATTCACAACTTCAGAGTGCTGTAACTGTGGAACCATTGCAAATCTGTTCACCAAACCAGCATAAGGCACATCTGTTGGACAAGGGCTTGCCATCCTGCAAATTTTCAACCCAAAGGTCCTACTCATTTTTATGCTATGAAGTGGCAAAGAAACTGGATTTTTGGGGCAGTTTACCCACAGAACTATTGCACAAGTTCTGCACACTTTCTCAAAGGAATTGCACACTTTCACGCAAGTACCATTGGTTTACATGCAGGACCTTTGCGCAAGTTCCACACACTTTCATGAAAGTCCCACATGTAAACCAATGGTACTTACGTGAAAGTGCAAGGTACTTGTGAGAAAGCTTTTGAGCCAGACATATATTGTTTTTACCATAGGCTATAATGAGAAACTTTAAACTTTAATAACTTTTGAACAGCTTAATATTTTTTTCACCACACCTTCAAAAGACACTTTCCTGACCCAATCCCCATATACCCTGAAAATTTCAGACTAGACAAACAAACTGTTTGGGCTATGGAGATGAGCAAAGAATTAAAAACAATTTAGGATTTTTCACTTTTTCACACTCCACAGCTCTGCAACCACAAATTTGAGTGGAACAAAATTTTCAAGATATAGAGATCTATGGTACCAGATCAGGCATGCACAATTTCAGGTAAAGTTATTAAAGTGCAAAATTTTGAATTTAATATTAAAGTGCCTACTCAATCCTAACTATACTGGCTCTACTGGGCCAGTATAATACAGTGCATATATATATATATATATATATATATATATATATATATATATATATATATATATATATATATACCGTGCTACCATAGTTGGTTGAGGACCCATTTCTATGTTAAACCCCAAAACTTTGCACCTTAATAACTTTGCAACCGTTTGATGGATTTACCTGAAATGTGGAATACATGATCAATAACCATAGGCCTTGGGATCTGCCAAGTTTTGTACTGGTTGGATATACAGCTATGGAGTTATTAAGCGTGATCTGTGCGAGCGTTTATGGTTTTCTGGAATTCTATGGTCGCACCTACAGGTCGTACGGTTTGTGCGACTGGCCTGAAATCTTCAGGGAACGTGTGGCCAGGGTCCCCGATGTGTCTTTTGAAGATTTGGTGAAAAAATATTAAACGGTTCAAAAGTTATTCAAAAAACAGTTTCCCATTATAAGTCAATGGGAAAAGTTAACAAAAAGTTCGACAGTGTCGCAAATGCATTTTTACTTTCGTAAATGGGCCTGTTACTTTCGCAATCGCCATTTTGTTTCAGTTGGTGATCAGAAAAATGGTTGGCATTTAAATTTGAGACCCTCTAGCAACGTAATTCTTTTGTATTCACCTAGTCGGGCCCTGAGGATGCTTGCTATGTCTTTATTTTGTGGTAAAACACCCAGAAATATGTTTTCAAATTTCTGGAAAAAGTACTTTCGCAAATTACTTTCGTGCTCACGAAAGTGTCAAACTTTTCTGCGAAAGCTTTCGCAAATTGCGACAGTAATTTTCTAGTCTGTGGGAAAATGACAGCAATTCTTTGGCACTACACTGCAAAATAACCATTGGGAGTTTTGGGCTGAAATTTGAAGGGAACGCAGCCAACATCTCACAGATGTACCTTTCAGTGTTGTATTGAAAAAATATTACACGTCGGCAAAGTTATGGCACTCCAAAGTTGACAGTTTTTCCCATAGGATAACATTACGGCGCCCGAAGCATTACAGGAATCCTTTGGCACCCTGCTGCAAAATAATGGTTTGGTCTTTTTTCCTGAAATTTGGAGGGAAGACAGCCAACAGTCCACAGATGTGCCTTTCAGTAGTTTGGTGAAAAAATATTACATGGCGGCAAAGTTACGGCACTCCAAAATTGATAGTTTTTCCCATAGGATAACATTACGGCGCCCGACACATAACAGAAATCATTTGGAGCCCTGCTGCAAAATAACGGTTTGGTCTTTTTTCCTGAAATTTGAAGGGAAGACAGCCAACAGCCCACAACTGTGCCTTTCAGTGGTTTGCTGAAAAAACATTACAGGGAGGCAAAGTTATGGTGCTCCGAACTTTCTTTTTTTCCCATAGGATAACATTACGGCGTTTGCCGCACCTTTCAGGGCCCGTATCTTGGAAACGGTGCGAGATACGGACTTTTCATCAGAAAATTTCTTAGTCCCTTGATGGGGCTAAGATCCAAATTAGCCAGGACAGTTGTAAATAATACGACTTTTAAATTTGTTTTCTACGTCGTACGGTTCCTGAGATATAATGTATTTAGTATTCCAAGATCTCATTTTCTGCGCCGATACTCATTATTTTGCATACATTATTTGTACTCACTGTCTTTCTCAATGCAGGTTTTGGGAAAACCAGCCTGTGTATACATTACTGTTACTGTTGCCCTTTCCGCTGGCGGATCCGCACCTGCTTCACTTCCCATCGTTGATGCCTGCGCCACCATGCGTTATCCTTGCGCTTTCATTTGCGCTTGCGCTTTATTATTTTTGCCATTTCTGTCTACAGTACTGTTTATCTTTCTGTTTCACTTTACATCACCATGCCCACTGACATTTCTGTTTGCAGGCACCATGTTACTATGTGACAACACATCACGTGGCAGACCATTCCCGTCTCACGCCACCATAAGCGACCCTTTCTGTTCTCATTCATGCTTGTGTTACCATATGCGCCACTGTTAGCATTTCTGTTTGCGTTGCTGTCCCTGTTAGTATGCCACAAGACATCATGTGGTGGCCCAGCTCATACGCGTTATGCGATTCAGGGCTGAGGAGCCAGAGGGCACCGCTCCCGCTGCTGCATTACATTCACTATTTCTTGTTATCATTCTCAAAAGAAGGAAATTAGAGGCAAAAACTCAGTTTAATGCATTAGTTAGAGTTGTTCCACAGCGACAAAGTGAGGAAGTCGCTGTTAGGGTTGAAACCCTTGCACCCCCACCCACCCCCAACCGGCATTGGGGTGTGCATTGGGCTCATGAGTCCTAACTCTCCCATTCTCCTATACTTCTGCTGCTTTACACAGGTCATGGGGTGAGAGTTAGAGCTGATGATCCCAATGCACACCCAATGCCACCACGCACGTCATCCTCTTGCTTCTCATTTGCGCTATGCTTGTTACTTTTTGCCATTTGTGTGTACCGCACTGTTTCTCTTTCTGTTTCACTTTGCGTCACCATGCCCATTGACATTTCCATTTACAGGCACCATGTTACTATGTGACCAGACATCAGGTGGCACACCGTTCCCGTCTACGCCACCGTGTGCGTTACCCTTTCTGTTCTCATTCGCGCTTGTGTTACCATGTGTGCCACTGTCAGCATTTCTGTTTGCATTGCTGCTCCTGTTACTATGCCACAAGACACTTTGGGCCCCGCGCTCCCGCCACCGCATTACATTCACTATTTCTCAATATCATTCTCAAAAAGAAGGGAAATTAGAGGCAAAAAACTCTGTTTAATGCATTAGTTAGGGTTGTTCCACAGTGACAAAAGTGAGGAAATTCGCTGTTAGGGTTGAAAACCCTAACTCCGAATTCACCCCCCAGCACCACACACACACAGACACACACACACATTCAAGTATGGGGGAGGACCAAGTCAACACAACCAATGACAGACATCCAGCAGCAGGTGACAGAAATAACAAACAATTGTCTAAATGTACTACGAGACATCCCCACCCACCTGACCAGGTACTGCATGCTCAGTGGAGATCAACAGCAAAACTGAGGCCATGTACGCAAACGTACACATCCTGATTGCAGCTGCACAGCGTGCCACACTTGTAGTTGCATGGCCTTTACCTACCGATGCACCACACCACAACTGGTACTGTGCCGTTATTCAATATAAATGCTGAAGGTGCATGATGACAGTTGTAGAAAGGTTTTAACACTACTGAGTATACATTAATTAAGAGAAGCACATAAATTAACTACAAGACACTAGCATGCTCAAGATAAAAGTAGTGATACATTTAGTAGGTGATTTACATAGTAGTACATTTACTGCAATGGTTTACTCAACATAGAGAGGCTGATGTAAACGTATGGAAAAGCATTGCCTGTTCAACGCTGTGAAATTGGTACTGCCAGTATCACATGCATTCTTACTGATGAAGGTGTACTGCTGATGTACATACATAGACCTTCAGTGTGTTTCAATATTAAAGATGCAGTAAGTATTCTTTGTAAGAAAGATTGTAATTGCATGGATCAGGCCAAGCAACTTCTAAATATCATAGCACTACTGAGCCAACAATGATGTACCTGTATCGGACATGTTTATAGGATAGATTTTCCTGTAGGCACTTACTGAGTATGTTGTACCTGATAAAGACAATCTCATTGCATCTGTGATGACTAACTTATTCAAATAGTAATACATTTGCTATTGTTGCAATGAGTGATCTATGCCACTTATGGACACAGTGTGATTTTTTTAACAGTTGTTTCATACTCAGGCTGTATGCCTACTGTTTGGGTTTGCCACACTTCTGTCACTGATGCTATCAAAGTGATAACTATGTTAATTCTGCTACAACAGGAATCAAGTAGGTATGGTGTAGATATAAACAGAATGTCTTTTAGTATTGATTTAACTCAAAATGGGGTAAATGTACTAGGACAGCAGGGTTATCCTCTATCACTGAGTCTGTCAGTTATAATCACACTAGGGTTTCGATGACTGTAATGATCAAGTTACACTGTTCATCTTCATGAGTTCATATTCACAGCCATTCTCCAGCAACTAGACAGTGTATGGTGTAACTGGGTGGGACACTGTGTTGCAAAGCTGCTGCAGTGCCTAGCAGAGGGGAGTATCTACTCATAAAGACAATTAAGCAATAAGGCATGACCAACAGTTATGTTAAATGGTCTGTTAATCACCCTGTAGGGGTTTAATGTTGAATGAGGCATATCCGAGTGCACATGTCACTAGACAGTGATAAACTGACCATTAACATAATACCTGGAGTGGCTTATTGCTATCATAATAAAACTGTTTTTTAAACAACATTAAACCATGTTCATCATATGGTTAGGCTCTACATGTATGTTAATAAAACTAAACATAAGGCTGTTGCAATGTTTACAGTCAATTAGAAAGCTGCATTTCTCAAACCCTTGTTATAATCAGAGATATTATACCTGTACAACTCCTTGGTTTTGCTTAACTCTGTTGCTTAGGTGGCCCACCACAAGTGGTGTGGTCTGGTGTGGGGCATTGGTAGGTAAGGCCATGCAACTACTAAGTATGGTACGTTGTGTGCAGCTGCAATCAGGGATGTGTACGTTTGGTGTACATGGCCTCAGTTTTGCTGTTGATCTCCACTGAGCATGCAGTACCTGGTCAGGTGGGTGGGGATGTCTCGTAGTACATTTAGACAATTGTTTGTTATTTCTGTCACCTGCTGCTGGATATCTGTCATTGGTTGTGTTGACTTGGTCCTCCCCCATACTTGAATGTGTGTGTGTGTCTGTGTGTGTGTGCGGTGCTGGGGGGGGGGGTGAATTCAGAGTTAGGGTTTTCAACCCTAACAGTGAATTTCCTCACTTTTGTCGCTGTGGAACAACCCTAACTAATGCATTAAACTGAGTTTTTTGCCTCTAATATATATATAGATATATATAGATATTTAAAGACTGCTTGCCAAATTATGAAAATTGTCATCAATTTGAACCATAACTGTTTTCACATAATGACCCAGGTTTAAGGTAAACCTTTACCAGATATAGATTTCAGATTTTCCAGTCTAAATTGTTAGAAACAAGATATAAAGGGAATGAATACAATTATCAAGCTATGCTTTGTGCTTATAATGTTAATACTACAGGGAGAAAGAGTAGCAACCAGGAATGACTGGTGCAGATGAATAATCTAGGTGCACAGAAGCAAAAGTCCACTGCACCCAGTCCAATAACTCTGATTTCTTTCTGTCTGTTGCTTGCTACACACTGACAAGGCACAATGCAGTTAAGGTGCTATTTCTTTATTAAAGTTCTTACACTATTCATGCAACAAGTACTCACACCTACGAAAGCTGGAAATGCAGGTGCTCATAATGCACAAACTTCCTGATGCGTTTCGTATCCTAACTAGTTACTTTGTCAAGGGCGGTGGGCCCTGCTCCTACAATGCTTCTATGCACATACCTTAAAGGGGCGATGCCTCCCAATTGATTGAAAAGCTGTAAAGGTCAGGAGCAATATATTGGATCACCAAGCCTGCTTTACCCAAGATAACAGTGCCACCAAATATGTCATATAAAGTGCTGTGCAATATAACAATACACACAAAATATGGTTAAAACAGGTTAAAAACAAGAAACTACAAGGAAATGTCCCATCAAGCTCATGTCCATTCAGGAAATTGAAAAAGAAAAAAAAAAACAAGAAAAAAAAAGACACAGCCAGCACACTAACATGAGCAACATGACCCTAATCTATCCCCAAAAATGGGCCTGTCTGAAATCTTCCATTGAGTCGTGGCCACCTTGTGGCCCATGGACCTCAGTTATCAGATCTAATATCCCTCCTTTTTTCCCTGAGCTGACAATCATAATCTCCTCTCCTCCTTGGCTTCAGTGCCCTTTCAATTCCAATAAAATGGAGCGCATAGTCCTGTTTATTGGTACTTCTCTGAATGTGTACAGCCAAAACATTGGTGAGGTCCCCATTCTCTATTGAGCACAGATGTTCTCCTGTTGACACCTTCATCTGTCCCATGGTCTTCCCCAAGTAGTAGGACCCTCAGCAACAAGAAGCCAAATAAACAACCCCCTCTGTGGCACAGGTAATAAAGTCACCTATTTGTGTTAACCTTCCTGTGTGTGGCTTTGCAAGATTACTGGTTTTGGTGACCACCTAACAAAATCTTACAATGACTGCATTTGTGGCAGCCTTTTGGAGGAGGAGGAGCCAAGTCTGTCATTGGGGTTTATCCATGGTTGGTAAGAGTGAACAAATCATGCTTGATGTTTTTACCTCTGCTAAACACCATTCTTGATGTTCAAGTGACCTGTTTTACTGGACCACATGACAGTGCTTGTCTAGGATGGTTTTGATTTTAAAGGCCTGGATGTATATGTAGTGATTAAGTGAACTCTGTACTCCTGCCATCCATTCCACACATTATACTGAAGTAATGTCCCACTCTTCCTGACACCAGTCTGGCCCTGGCATCCTTAATCACGTTCTCCTGGTATACCCTCTAGCAATCTCATGTTAACATCATTAGCTCTCCCTTCATATACACCAGGGTCACTACAGTTTCATTTCATCTGAGCACACAGACCCTTTGGGGTGCCCCTGATTCTGTGGCTGGGTTGACAACTGGTAGGACACAGCAGGTTGTTACAGCCTATTGGTTTTTGGAAAACAGCAGTACTAACTCTCCCCCTTGCCATCCTTCCTAAGGGTAATATCAAGAAAATTCACCTCCATGAGGCTATATTCCACCGTGAACTTGAGATTCTCATTACTCTTTTCTTGGAAAAGTTCAAATTCATTGAGTAAATCACGTATTCCCCACCATACAACCAATACATCATCAATAAAATAATGCCACAGATCAGTATGTCTAAGGAAGGGATTAGCTTCCACATTCCTGAAAACCCTTGCCTCTAACTCACCCATAAACATGTTGGCATAATTAGGGGCCAGACTGGCCCCATTTGCCATACACTTTATTTGGAGGTAGTGTTTGTCTTTATACATGACGTTATTGTACGCTAAACCATTCTTGTGAGTTTCACTGGGACTTCAGTAGGGGGCACTAATTCTTCTCTCTCATCCAGGAATTTTCACATTGCTCTCAGACCTCCTTGTAGTGGATATTACTGTTAAAAGCATGAACATCCATAGTGACCAATCATGTCCCTTCCCCAAGGAGAGGTCCTTGAGTGTACATAAAATATCATCTGTGTCCTGGATGTATGAGGATATGGATCTAGCTATCGAGCCTGTAAAAGGATTCATCACCTTTGATACCAGCTTATTCACAGTACCAATCCCCAAAATGATTGGATGTCCTTGGAGTAAGTTCAATCTTTTTTGGACTGTAGGTAGTGTATAAAACATATTTTAGTGCATATCAAGGGAGAGCTAGTGAGCATGAAATGAGATTGCAACAGAGAGAATACCAGGAGAACATTATTAGGGATGCCAGGGAGCAGATTAATGTCAGGGAGAGATGGACATGATGTCAATGTAATTTGGGGAACAGACAGCAGGAGGACAGGGTGAACTTTATCACCACATATACGGCACAGACCTTTAAAATGAAAAACATCCTAGATAAACAATGCATGTGGTCCAGTCAGGCAGGTCACTTAAACAAGTTACTAGTAATACACCAAGAATGGTGCATAGAAGAGGTACAAATCTCAGGAGTGATCTTGTTCACTCTGACCAACCCATGGGAAAATCCCAAAGACAAATGTTGCTCACTCCGCCTCCAAAAGCTACCACAAATGCATCCATTGTCAGGTTATTACCACAACCTGTGATTCTGTAAAGTCATGCACAGCAAGGTTAACACAAATAGGTGACATTATCTCCTGTACCATGGAGGGGGTTGTTTATTTGGATTCCTGCCATTTTTTGATCTTCTATCTGGGGAGGACTGTGCAACACATGAAGGTAAGAATAGGTGAACATCTGTGCTCAGTACAGAATGAGGACCCCACCAGTGTTTTGGCTGTACAAATTCAGAGAAGTAGCAATAAACAGGACCATGAGCTTCATTTTATTGGAAGTGAAAGGGCACTGAGGCCAAGGAAGGCAGATTATCATAAGCAGCTGAGGATAAGGAAGGAATGCTGGATATGGGAACTGGGGCCGCTAGATGTCTAGCACTCATTAGAAGGTTTGAGACAGACCCAGCTGTGGGATAGATTAGGGCCATGTAACACATGTAATTGTGCTGATTGTGTCTTTTTTTTTAATTTTTCAATTTCCTGAATGGACACATCTCGATGGGACATTTCCTTGTAATTTTCTGTTTTTAACCTGTTTTAACCATATTTGGGGTTCATTGTTATATTGCACAGCACTTTATACAATATATTTGGTTGCACTTTTAGGTTGGTTAAATGTGGTTTGGTAGCCCAGTATCTTGTCCCTGGCTTTACAGCCTTTTAATCAATTAGGAGGAATTTATCTTTTAAGGCATGTGTATAAAGGCATTGTGGAAACAAGGTCCACCACCCTTGACAAAGTAATCAGTAAAGTTACAAAATGCATTGGGAACTTTCTGCATTGTGAGCACCTGCATTTCCAGCTTTCTGAAAAGTGAGCACATGTTGCATGAATACTGGAAGCACTTTAGTAAGGAAATAGCACTTTAACTGTATTGTACCTTGTCGGCATATAACAAGCAATTAACAGAAGTTTGTGGACTGGCTACAGTGGACTCTTGCTACTTTCTAATATAAATGCCCCTGAATATGCAATGCATTTTGTTATTTTTTTGCCCTAGATATAAAACAGCAAGGAAACATTGTTAGGTTATCTTTTTCTCAAAATTGTTGCAAACTCTTGTACATCATCTAAAGTTACTATTGAGTGGAAGAGATCCTTAGTTGACCTGTTGATGTGCAAGTTTCTGTCTGAAATTACAAAAATGAGGTGATATGACATTTGGAAAAAAGTGCAATATTTATGATGTACAGTAATGATATTGCTTATGTATGACCTATGTATTTGATTTATATTGCCTCCCTTTTGCTTGCTTTTAATGCACAAATTGTTGATTATTCTGTGTTTAAGAAATGTAATAATTGAATATGTGTTTTTATGACTTATTATTTAAAAGTTTTGCAACGGCTAGCCATTAGACTTAATCAATAAAATAAATTGAACTGAACTGAAATTAGATCCTAAGTGAGGCCTCTAACATCATAAATGGTACTAGAACCATATGGCTGCTAATGTTAATTAGGTCTCTTTGCTGACATCATCTTGTTTTCAACATCACCATGCTTCATATAATACTGTTGCTGAAGGAATGATAGCTGAAAAGCCTAGTGACATTTAAAAAGCACTTTTAAAATCTGCTTGAGACAGAACATCTATAATGTATGCTTCAGAACTGGAAATTCAACTGTCAATGTACTTTATAATCTGAGATTGCCACAATATATTGAACTCTCAACCACACTGGTCATGGGCTCAACAAGACTTTTTCTTGCAAGCAGATCCAAAACAACAGTAGCCCCATGCAATGAGCCAGCAACCAGCAAGGATGTCCAGATGGTAAACAACTAAGGAAGAACATGTTATCTACCAGCTTATTGACATCCACAGTGTGCCAGAATGATCCAAAAATGTGAACTTGAAATAACCAAATAACTTTGATAAGTGTAAGTCCCCCAGTTGGGCTTACTTGTTTGCTCTAGCCCTGTGCTCCCCTGCAGCAGTCCTGTAAGTAGTCCCTAGCAGAACTCAAACTCTGGCATTCTCTGGGGAATCTGTGGCTGTGGCCATTGATTTTCTATGACCTCGGCTCATGTTCAGAAAGGGGCTGAGGTCAGATCATTATTTTGTGCCTCTCGGCACAATTGGGAGTGTCAGTTTGGTCCTGGCAATGCTAGAAGCCAGACCATGGAATGTAAATAAAATACATGGCAGCCCACAACGCACCCTTTTGCACATGCATGGCTGCTGAGAGTCAAGTTTAAAGCAGCCATGGCTCAGTTTGACATGGTTTTATGGTGAGCAGAATGTAATACTATCCCTGGCTCCAGACCAGGCAGCACAGCAGGGAATCAGGAGCAGAGAGCCTCTAGACTTAAGGGAGAAATGTTTTATGCCACTGTCAGGGCTTACAATTAATAACTGAGGACTGCAATGTATGAGACTAATGCAAACAAGGATGGCAGCTCCCATGGACTTCAGCAGAGTGGGGTTGCTGGACAAAAGGTAAGGGGATATCCAAGAAGGCTGGACAGGCAGCAGCCAATCAGAAGGGACTGTGGGGGTGATAAATACTGCTTTTAGCCAAACAAAAGCAGAGATTCATTTAGGAACACAGAGTGAGCAGGGTGCAGGAGAGAATGTCATGGGGTATCCAGCCCCAAACCTGCACCCAGACCTCAATGGCTAGTTTGGCCCCAGCATTCTACAGATTAAGGACAGACAATATCAGCACTTCTTAAGCTGCAGTAAAAAAGGCTTTTATTAAGTAACAGACATACCGGCACATAATTTACACCAACAGAACATTGCTGAACAGGAACCTGACCAGTTTCATACCTAGTATGACATCAGAGGGGTTACATTTTTTATCCTGCACACTCATTTCAGTTGAGCTGTATTGCCCCAGGACTGTTCTATTGATCACCAGAGAACTTGACCAGTCGGTGACTGCCCAAGGCAGAGACATGCCAGTTTTGTGGAAGAGAAAGATAGTTTAGAATATTGTGCCTGAGATAGCATTTTGTGAGCTATGCAAGCAGATAAAGCCCAAGTGCCTGAGCTGCAATGTGAGAGCAGAGATTGCACATTTTAAGCAGGTCGAGCTGAAGTGCTGCAGCTGTATCCAAAGACTAGCCACTGTGTTTCCCCCTATGGTGGGGTAATTTGTGAAGATTGCCAAATGCTGCATGCAGAGAGACTGAGTGTACTAAAGCTAAAGACTGTGCCAGAGCCCAGCCACAGCTGTATCTAGAGGAATGAAGTGAGTCTGCTGGGGTTAGAGACTGAGCCAAAGCCCAGCTGCCGATTTCATGCAAAAAGGGTGTGCATCAGAGAGTCTAGAGGACCACATCTGCCATCTTCCTAGGCTGAAGAAGAGGAACACCAATGAGAAAAATGGCAACAGGTCTGCCTGGGGAAAACTACTTACAAAGGCAGCAGAGGTGAGGTTGGCGAGGTTGGCAAGGTGATACAGGTGAAGACCAGCATTCTTCAATTTCTTCAGCCAGCTCTGCTGCCACTGTGGTGCAACACAAACAAGCCTCTGATACCAGCACGGTACAGTGTACCAAGTTTCTGCCTCCCCCTTTGAACTTCTGAACTGTAAGTACCCCTTAGCTGTGGCTTTGGGGAGTCTTTATTTAGCTAGCTAGCTAGTCAGTGGGTTGGGTTAAGTCCTGGGCTGGACTGCATCAAGTATAAAGCTGCAGTCAGGCAACCAAGGTAAAAGCAGTCTATTACTGTTCAAGGTTATTTTGTCCTAGAGGTGTGTGAAGTCTACAAATTTTCTCAGATTGTGCTCAGTACACAATGCACAAGCAATGAAATTCACAGATCACAGAATGCAGAATCAAATGCGAAGTGTCAAATTTCATAGGCAAAATTCCACACTTCGCACACAAAGTTGCTCAACAGTTATAAATCCCTGGTATCTAGTGGTCCTCCCCCCACTGCTGATCGCCAGCCACCCCTCAAAAAAAAATTTTTTTTAATTAAATCCCTGGTACCCCCCACCTCCAATCATGGGCCACAGTTGAAATAAAGAAACTCACCCAAGGCCCCCCAACACACCTGATGATCGCTGGCCAGTCTGCCACAATGTAAAAACATAAAATACATTTTTGCAAATTCAATCCCTGGTGTCTACTTAACCCCCCCACCTCATCAGGGAGTGCCTCACCACACTACCCCACTCCCACCATCCTGATCCCACCATGACCAGGCCACAGGTACAGCCCTCCAGTCACCTCCATGGCCGGGCAGCCCGACTCAGCTCTTAATGAATAAGTGTATGCTTGTACAAGCATGTGCTCATTCATTGACAGCTTGGGATCATTTTAAGGTTTTTTTCAGGGGGCTAGAGAATGGAAGGGGGCTGCTCCTGTCACAGACAGGGAGTGGGATATAGGGAATGGAGTTGTGGACCCCATCCTCCCACCTGTGACCGAAGCAGCTCCCCTCCTGTTCTCTAGCCCCATGAAAAATTCCTTAAAATGACCAAGAGCTGTCAATGAATGAGCACATGCTTGTACAAGCATACACTTATTCATTAAGAGCTGAGTCAGGCTGTGAGACATTGAGGTTAATCAAGGGCTGTGACGGTGGCCCAATCAGGGTGGGATTGGGATGGGGGGAGCGGATGGTGTTGTGGAGCACTCGCTGGTGTGGTGGGGGGTCCATTAGACACCAGGACTTGAATTTACAAAAATGTATTTTATATTTTTACATTGTGGCAGACTGGCCAGCAATTGACGTGTCTGTGGGGTCTGGGGACCTGGGTGAGTTTCTTTATTTTAACTGTGGCTTGCAGTCAGCATGGGGGGAACAACCATGGACTTAATTAAAAAAGAAATATATATTTTTCTACATTGTGGCCAACTGGCCAGTGATGGTAGGGTGATGGCTGGCAATCGGGGGGAGGGGGAACCACTAGACACCTGGGATTTGTGATACCTAACTTCTTCTTGCCTTTTTTGAGTGAAATTTGCACTTAAAATGCCCCAAAAGCAAGGCAAAGTAACAAATTGTAAAATTTCAGCAACTGCCACAACTTCATGAATTGATCTGCAGATGCAAAATTTGCGACTTCGCTGGAAATTCACTGGTGAAATTAAATGTCACTTCATCTCTATTTGGGCTCCAGTGCAAGGTCTCCAGCATCTGAATCTGTGCCTTGGTGTGTTACCTGCCATAAAAGACATAGGGGTTTAGCAGCTGCAAGTGGGGAAACCGGGTGCCTCCGTAGTTGGAGGTGGGGGATATTGTGTAGGGTCATATTGTTGAGACAGTTATTGATGTTGTGCTGTTTTCCTCCCTTTTCTGCCCTTTCCTCCAAAATAAATATTGTTAATTGCTCATGGTATGTTCTGGTACTGTGAATCATTGCAAGTGGGGGAGTTGTCATTGTGTGGGGAAGTGTCTTTAGGGGCAGCTACTGTATATTTCCTTGGGGGTGGTAACTTGCAATCTCTTCACAGGTATTCCCTGCCATTACCTCAGGTGGAGGCACTGCGCCACTTCTTCTCTCCACTCCAGAACCCAGGCTGGCTCCCTCAAAGGTGTTTGCAGTGTAGAGCCAAGGGCTCCAGAAACAGCCAAGGGGAGTCTAGGCACTGTTACATTGGTATTGTTTTTTTAATAGTGTAACAAACAGAATTTTAAATTATGATGTTTACACTCAAGAGGGCCCAATGATAGTAACAACAGGAAAAAGAGATGGTTCTCTGCTGTCGGTCAGCAATAGTGAAGTAAATGTTTGTACTACAGCACAGTTTGTAATGAACAGAATTTTACTGGTGGGTCTCTTAGACCCAATAAAAGCACTAGAGGTTTTAAAACATGGGTCAAATTAGACTCACTGGTGTAAAACATATATGTCAAAATGAGAAACAATTTTGTCAAAACCTAGTTACAAGTACAAATTTCACTAGTACAGAAGTTTAAATTTGTCAAGTGAAAATACTTTTCTATTGTTTACTTTTCCATCTTTCGGCTATTGTTACAGACAGTTGCACCATTTTGGACCCACTGTCATGTACAAAGTGGGTCATTTCTGGGCAAACTGCAACTTTTCTAGCACTGTTCCTGCTTAGACCTATGATTAGAGATGTTGTGCAGTTTTATTCCACAGGCAAAACTGTGACAAAGCCACGGAAGGTGTCTTGAAGTGGGTAGCCATCCGGGAACAAGCAACCACCAAACAGTGTGGTTCACGATAAACTTAGCTGTAGAGTCAAGCCATAAAAAAGTGAGGGTACTGGACTTTAGGAGGGCTGGCTTTGTCAAAATGGGAGAGTGCCTCAGAAAAGCACTAGAAAACAGGTAAGAAGGTGGGTTGGAGCAACAATGGGAAAACATGAAAACCACCATCACAAAGGCAATAAGCCTTTGTGTGAAGCAAATAAACAAATCAAAATGAAAGGAAAAAACACTATGGTTCTCAAAAGAAGTGGCAGAGAAGGTAAGGGAGAAATAGATAGCATTCAGAAGTATAAGGAAACACAGAAGAAGCAGGACAGAGAACTGTACCAGTTAAAGCAGAAGGAAGCGAGGAAGGCAGTCAGAATAGCAAAGGTCCAAACCAAGGAAAAGATAGCCAACTCTGTTAAGAAGTGGGATAAAACCTTTTATAGGTACTGTACATTTTAAGGCAGGGATACTGAGGCTGAATAAAGAGGAAGGTGGTTGGATAGACAGCGACAGTGAAAAAGCAGGGATACTGAACAAATACTTCTGCTCAGTATTCACAATGGAAAAGCAGGGGGAGATACCTAATCCATTCAATAGAAGCACTCTGGATAGGGGGCTGATATTAGTCTTTTCACAGAAGAAAGGGTTCTGAAAGAACTCTTAAAACTGAAGCTGGATAAAGCAATGGGACCCGATGGGATTCACCCCAGAATTCTAAAAGAACTAAGGGAAGAACTAGTAACACCAATGACTACCCTTTTTAATAAATCATGGGAGGATGGTGTGGTACCTGAGGACTGGAGGAGAGTGGATGTGATTCCTCTTCACAAAAGTGGGAGCAGTTCAGAGGCAGGAAACTACAGACCTGTCAGTTTGACCTCAGTGGTAGAGAAAATTATTGAATCGCTTCTGAAGGAAAGAAATGTTGAGTACCTAGAGGCCAGTGGGGCACAGGACCCAAGGCTGCATAGATTCACAGCAGTAAGGTCATGTCAGACAAATCTAGTTGATTTCTTTGATTGGGTGACCAAAGTAGTAGACCAGGGAGGGGCTGTGGACTTGGCCTACCTAGACATAAGAAAGGCATTTGACACAGTCCCGCACAAAATATTAATAAACAAATTAGCCAGCCTGGGAGTGGGTCCCAGGGTGGTAGCCTAGGTGAAATACTGGCTGGACAACAGGACACAATGGGTAACAGTAAATGGAGTCCACAGTGAGGAAAGGGGAGTTACTAGGGGGTACCGCAGGGTTCAGTACTGGGGTTGGTCCTCTTTAATGTCTTTAAAAGTGACATTGCAGAGGGACTGGAAGGAAAAGTATGTCTCTTTTCAGATGACACAAAGATCTTCAACAGGGTTGATATGCAAGGTGGGGTGGAAAGGATGAAAAGGGACTTGACAAGGTTGGAGGAATGGTCAAATGTATGGCAGCTTAGATTCAATGCAAAGAAGTACAAACTAATACACCTGGGAAACAAAAACCCAGGGGAAGAGTACACAATGGTGGTGGGATACTGTCAACAACAAAAATGGAAAAGAACCTTGGGGTAGTCATATCAGATGACCTAAAGGTGGGCCAAGAATGTGAGAAAGCAGTAAGGAGAGCTGGGGGGATACTGGGATGCATAGGGAGAGGCATCACCAGTAGAAAACAGGACGTTGTTGGTACTCTGTACAGGCATTTGGTAAGACCACATCTGGAGTACTGTGTACAGTTCCGGAGACCCCATCTCCGCAAAGACATAGACAGGGTGGAGGCTGTCCAGCGAAGGGCAACCAAAATGGTGCAGGGTCTGCACCAGAAGACATATGAAGAAAGACTAAAGGAGCTTAAGATGTATAGCCTCGAGGAAAGGAGGGAGAGGGGGGACATGATAGAAACTTTCAAATACCTCAAAGGAATCAACAAAGTCCAAGAGGGTAGCATCTTTCAAAAAAAGAGGTGTGCAAGAACAAGGGGGCACAATTTGAAGATAGAGGGGGGAATGGCTCAGAGGTAATGTGAGGAAGTATTTCTTCACAGAGAGAGTTGTAGATGCATGGAATGGCCTTCCTGAGGAGGTTGTAGAGTCAAAAACAGTGGGGGAATTCAAGAATGCATGGGTCAGACATAAGGCTATTCTAGTGGGGGGTAGGAGTAGTTAGGCTGTTGGTTTACTAGGATCTGCAGCTTATCCGTTAGGTAGGGAAATGGGCAGACTAGGTGGGTCAAGCAGTCCTTATCTGCCATCAAATTCTGTGTTTCTATCTTTATGTTTCCATGGATACTTTTGCAAAGTTTTTTCTAATTAATAGGAATTTTGCTTATACTAACTTCGCCTTTCAACTTTGCCTAAGAACTTCACCCTTGGAATACAAAGGCGAAAATTATCAAAAAAAAAATAGAAGGCTTAATTACATTGCAGAATTTTCTGCAGGTCATGTGCTACATTCCCAGGGCAGGAAGTGTGTGACTTGGTTTCAGTTTCTCAGTCGCAGTGAGACAGTGTGTGTTTGTGAGCTGTAACTAGTGTGCAGGCAAGCAACATAGTTTGAATTAAATAGTTAAAAGCAGTTCATTTTCAATCTCTTTCTGTTTATTCTGCTGTTTTTCACATTTCTTAAGTCCTTAAGTGTTATTTTGAATAATTTTTCGACCTTTTTTCTGTCTGTCTGTCTCTGTTTCATATTTTTTTAATTCAGTGCCCACATTTTAATTTAATGGAGCAGGACATTCATGTAGTTCATGGACCTGGCCATAAGGGGGTCTGGACCCCTGGTGGGTTTGGGGCCATCCATTTCAATTGGATGTAGATTTTTGGCCAGGGAACCCTCCCAAACTGTACATCAGAGTTACCCACTGAAGCAGCAGCAGTGGCTCCAGTCCTGAGGCATCAGGAGGAGGAGGAGGAGCAGCAGCAGCAACCTGAGCCCCTCATGGTTGCAGCACCATCTTCCCCCCTACAGAGAGGCCAGGTCTATCAGTATCACCCCCCCAGGACCACTGCCATTTCTCAAGACATCCCCTGTGTGGGCATTTTTCACCAGTGACACAAGTGACCGCAGTGTGGCCACTTGTAACATTTGTGGCAAATGCATCCACAGGGGCAAAAAGGGGAGCCATGTCGGGATTGGAGGGCAGAGGACCCACTTAACTCTACATCACCATGTGGAGTGTGAGGCCTGGCTTTAGGAAGGAGCAAGTGTGGATGGGGAGGCTGGTGGCCATGTGTGCCTGATCATGGCCATGGTGTACGGCAGTGTGAAACTTAACATGCCACAATGGGGCAGGCAGAAGAACAAGCTGACCCCCCTGCAATTCCAACTCCTCCTCCTCATCTGGAAGTAGCAGATGCACCCATACCACTCCAGCAGCCATGGTCACAACTGACTCCTGGCCTGGGTCTATTCCTATGCCACTTTGTGATTGGAATGCTTTGCTCATTGAGGTCAATAAGGGAAAAGGCCCTCCTGCACCAGCTTTCTTTTGGTGCTGAGTCCAGAGTAGCAGGTGTCTAGAGATCAGATGTGTGTTGGCCACCAGTGCTACCCTTTTCCCCATGGCTCACTTGCACTTGGCATAGCTGGCAGATGGCCATTGTTTCATCTACTGGGACAAGAATGTAAAAATCCCAAACTAGGAGTTTGTTAGCTCTTGTTTTCATATGGCAGTGGACAGGCTACTAGGACATTAGAAGGTTAGAAATGGGTGTCTTTGGGTATGATTTCTGCACTGCTGCAGCTGTTGATTCATCCTCTGTTATTATTATTGGCTCAACAGAGATAACAGCTGGTGGACTCGGGGGTGATTTTACTGATTCTCTGGCCCTTACTTTTCTTTTTCTCTGGTTACAATAAAAGGTCAATATTATCCTCTCCATCCCCATCTAGTATGCTAACCTCCTGAGATTTGTCCTCCTCCTCCTCCTCCTCATCCTCATCATCACTTTCGCCACCCTGTATTTCCTTCTCTGCAGCATCTGACTCTCTGGACCTGCCTGGAAAAACATTCAGATCTGTCACATCACAGTGTGAATCATGCTGCTCGGTTTCATCTGTAACAGTTTTGGGAACATCAACCACCTCTGAGTCCTCATCCTCAATCACACTCATAGGGAAGACAATTTGCCTACACAGTCTGCACTGTCAGAATCAGCAGCCACCAGCATTGATGCCACAGATTTTGCTGAGAAAAATTTACATACACTGATGCCCCACTAGAAGCAATTGTCCTTGTTGACTGTCTACTTCTAGATTCAGATTCTTTATTATAAAAAATATAAAATACACAGAGTTTATCACATGTATATAAAACATTAAAATTGGCTTCACTAATAAAACTCCTCATATTACAAATCCAGCATAGAAAACATTTTGTGTGCAAATTTAGCCACAGCAAAATTGTTTACTTTTTTTCTCAGAAAACAGTAAAGTCTCTCATTTCTTCTTTAATGTGTCATAATTTTTAATACAAGGTAACATAATTTTCCTCCTTTCTTCCAACAACAATGGACAGTGCAACAATAAATGACCCACTGTTTTCTTCTCATTTATATCAGTTACAAACTTCATCCCTTCTAGTTCCAATCCAATAGCAGTTCCACCACATTTGTTTCTTAATTATGCCAAGTCTTAATGAGCAGATCACATTCCTATCTGTTTTGTTTTCCACCTTTAAGATTACTTTTTACTTTCTTATATGTTTTAAGCTCTTGTATATCTTCATACTAGGTAGAAACTCTGTTTTTCCATATCATTTTAATAATGTACGTCTGCAATCCTTTGTCTCACCTCTTTCACATATAGGTTCACATTTCCCTGAAATTCCTGTGTCCATATTGATTCCAGACCAAGATATCTCAGCTTATTGTTAAGTACATTAAACCATGAGTTTGTGTGCCCTGCCCTTTATATTTCTTCCCAGCACTCTTTAGGCAATATGTCATCTTTCATTTTAATTATCTTATCCCAGTAATGCAGTGCTCTACTATATATCAGTTGTTCCATTTTTTCATCCTAGATTCTAACCTAAGGATTGCAGTTGGGGTATCATTTGGTAGACCTAGTGTTAGTCTAATAAAAAATGTTGCACTGTCTGTATACTTTTTATATTAGCTTGCAATCCCCAAACTTCATTACTGTACAGAAGCTGACTATTAACTTTTGCTTCGAAAGCTGATCTTATGGATATAAATGAGTTACCTCCAAACTGTTTTGCAAATCTATAAAAGGTTTTCACCAAGACTATTCCATGCTCTTTGATTCTAGAAACATGTTCTTTCCAGGTTGTATTGTTATTAAATGTTACCCCTAGATTTGTAAATTATGTTACCTCTTGTAATTCTAAACCTTTAATTATCCATTTTTCTTCTGCTTTCCCTTTTTTCCTAAAACCATTATTTTGCTTTTTGCTGCATTTACCTTTAAATGTAGGACTTCCAAGTGCTCAGCTGTACTAATCAGTCAGCTTTTTAAGCCAATTGGCATTCTTGATAATAAAATAATATCATCTGCATAAAGTAAAATTTGTATGTTTTGTTTATTGATCTGAGGGCTATGTGTATCTAACGTCTCTAGTTTTTTGACCAGTGTTTCGATATGAATTGCAGACAATATTGGTGCTAATAAACAACATTGTTTAACTCCCTTATCAATATAAATTTCATCGTTAATACCCCTTGTCTTGTTGCCCTAACCCTAGCTGAAGTATTTATATGCAGCATTTTCAATATTAATAATAATCTTGCATTGATATTCAAAACTCCTACGATTTGCCATAGAGTCTTTCTGTTGATAGTATCAAAAGCAGAGCTAATATCCAGGAAGGCCAAATATAATTTCTCCCCTTTTTGTTCCACTTATTTCTAGCCCAGAGAATTCAGAATGAATATATGATACACTGTGCCATACAATTTTCTAAATCCTGCCTGATATACCAATAATAACTTCTGTTCTGTAATCCAAGCTTCTAATATTTTTAATATAATTCTTGTATAGATCTTCATTGAGGTACATGGTAATGTGATTGGTCTGTAGCAGGCCAGATTTAGCCTATCCCCTTTCTTAAAGAGGGGTACAATAGGCCTTTATTCCAGCTATTTGGTATTTTTAAGTTATTATTTATATATGAATAAATGGTAGCTAATATGTTGGCCCACCATTCAGGGTTTACTTTAAAAACCTCTACCAAAATACCATCACCCCTGCACTTTGTTATTTTTTTGTTCATTTATTGCCTATATCACTTCTTCTTCCGTGTCCCTGGGCCAAGATTCCACCTTACTCCCTTCTATCTTTGTTATGTTCTCCTATCTTGATGTACCCCCATACAGTTTATCATAATATCCATACCACTTTTGTGGCACAATTATTCCTTCTGTATTTATTTCCCTATTTTTAGTGCCAAATGCCACCAAATTCCAAAACAGATTGCAGTCCCTATTTGCAATAACATTTTGTAGACTTGCCCATAATTTGTTCTTATATTGTTCCTTTTTTTCCTTTAAGAGTCTCTTATATGCCTTCTTAAGTTTGAGCTAGGCTTCTCTCACTCTCCTATTGCTAGGTCCTTTACTACATTTCCTTGCTTTTATTACCAACCTTCTCAATCTCTCACATTCTTCATCATACCATCCTTTATTTATCACCTTCCCTTGTATTTGTTTGACTCAATCCTCTTTACCTAACAATTCTACTGTAATGCTAAAAATATGCTCTAAATGTTGTATCCATGTATTGCTTCCATTATTATTGCCCAAATTAACTATGGATGCAACCTTTTATTTAACCATGATATTTTCACTTAATAACATATTAATTTTATTAAAGCTGTAAAGCTCCCAATTTATGTTTTTTGTTTTTGTTTAGAATTGCCATATGCTCATTGGCATCACTGTTTTTTTCCCCAGGGCACTGATAATGCTTCTCATGCTCTACATCCATAGTCATAATTACAGGAAAGTGATCACTCTCCCACTCTTCCTTTAGCACAAATTATGTAACTTTATTGAATTACCATATATTTATTAGGGTGATATCAATGACTGAGTCACCATTTTTAAGTGGAAATGTGTAATTACCATTAAAATCCTCCTTTGTTCTCCCATTCAGAACTCTAAATCCATTATCTGCTGCGATATTTAGCAGTTTATTGTGCCTTATGTTTAATTTCTTATCCTTTGAGGCTCTAACTGGTATATATAATAAATCATCTATCCTACACTTATTAGAGTAGATTTCTATTGTATCTGCAATTCTTGCATTGATATCACCCATTATACATATAGAACTGGAACCAAAGTTTTCTATTACTTTTTCTATGATTTCAGTAAATTCTAAGAATATCTTATTTTCCATTACCTTGGTTAACTTTGGAGGAACATACGCATTTATACAAGTCAGGGTAGATTTATCCTTATTATCTAGTATACTTCCCAAAATATAGAAACTGTCCAATTCCAGTCTAACTGTATTACTGAATGCCTCTGTCACAATCAGCATCACCAATCCCCTACTTGCATGCTCAAATCTTGCAGTTTTGTTTTGCAGATATAGAGGCCCAGATATTCACAAGGGTTGTGCATGGCGCAATAGTGTTGCACCATGCACAACCCACTGATGGGCCCCGCATGATATTCAAATGGAAAAAGTGTGTGGCACAAATCCCGATGTGCCAGAGTGCGTCAGTAGTGTATTCAGGCGCAGGTGGGGGGGGGGACGTGCCCATGCATACTCTGCACAGTCCGATATTCAGCCTGGGATGTGCAGAGCCATGTATGTGCAACCCCTACCTGTGCCAGCACAAAGTTGATTCCAAATAAAGGAACAATGGATGGCCGCCCACAGGTGAGCTGCTGCATTGCAGGGCACAACACAGTAGCTGCCACCTGTGGGTGGCCACGGGAGCTCCGGCTGCACCTCTGTGGTGGCTCCAACCCCCCCATGCCCAATCGCTGGCTGTGTAAAAATAAGTATAAACCTATATCCCTGGTGGTCCAGTGGAAAATCCCTATCATCCCTGGTGGTCCAGTGGACCTGTCTGCCCTTTTGCGGGCTAAGTATATTAATGATAGATCCAATATCCCTGGTGGTACAATGGACCCCCCTCCCAACCCTCCAACTGATCCCCACCACCTCTCTCCTCCCTGGTCAGCGGCGGGTGGCAGCACCCCACCCACCTGCCGCCCCGCTGCCCACCAACTGACACCGTCAGTAGGGCTGTATGCCCTTGGTCCACAGCGTGAGTCAATGGGCATACAGCCCATACTGTACTACACATTTCAGATATGTGAATGGATCCACCATGCACATTGTGTGTGGCCAAGATAAGATATTCAACGCTGCTGAGCCATGGCACAGCTCCATTTAATATCATCCAGTCCACACCCCTGTGTAGCCAATTTGAGCTGCACCTGGGCTTGCGCCACAGTCTGGTACAGTTTGAATATCTGGGCCATAATATACATGATAACCTTCTATCACATTCGCCTCTGCTCTTTCTAACCATGTTTTCTGTAACATTATGACCTGGTACTTTCTTATATACTGTACCCACTGTGCATCCTCTAATTTTCCCTCCAGCCAGGCTATATTCCAAGTCAATAATTTAATCCCCATTATTCCTTTTTTTCTCTGGGCTAAGTACACTCCTATTCATGCTGTTGTTTCCAGATCAATAAGGGGAATGCTTCTATCCTGACTTCTCTCAGTCTCTACATTTACAATCATGTCCACATCCCATTTTTCTGTATATACTGCATTAATTGGGGAGGATGTGGCCAGGGCTGCCATAGAACTTTTTTCAAACTCCACACTGGTATTGATTCTATCACCCCTGCATTTGTGCCCTCTTATATAGACCTCTACTTCCTCCTCAGAGTCACTACCAAAGGAGTGTACAGTAACCTTTGATTGAAAGTATTCAGTTATTCTTTGATATTTCTGCCTGTTGGTTTGGTCATCCTGTTCTGTCCTTGCTTACTTCCCTTTAGGCTTCTGTTTTTCTGTATATTTTGTATTGTAAAATTGTCACATTCATATTAATGTCCATTTTCTTAAAGTCATCTTTATGCCTTAGAATTTTTTCTCTTATTTCAGGGTTCTTTAATGTAATATAGACCCACACTTTCTCCAGTCCAGTTTGATACGCATATACTGTGATCAAGTCTGACCAGCCAGCAATATTTCCTAAAATACCTTTACATGAGTTATATGCCATCAGTTTTAGTGTGAAAGGGGATTCATTTTAACCTTCAGGAGTCCTTTGAGGTATACAGTGGGTAATATTTCCTCCTTTTTTTATTAACATCTACTTTTTGTCCAATTTAGCACATTTTTCATCCCCTTTTGCCCCTAGTTCAGATGTTTTTTTCCTCTCCACTAATTCTATTTCATTCTGAACAGTTCTTTTCCCACATTTCCTTGTTGTTTCACCCTTTTCCTTTCTTTGTGTTCTTACTCATCCTACCACCTCCTCTGTATTTTTTGGGGCTTATGTCCTACTTCCTGCATTTAATTACAATATGGACATTTTCTAGCTGGTTTATGTTTATTATTTTTACATTTTTTCCCTTTCTATATATCATTTTCTTTACCCAGGGCCTCAGCTTCTCTTAGCTCTTGTTCCCCTATTCTCTCTGTAACTTTTTGGATCACTTCCCTTCCTTTCTCCACTTTTCATCTTGTTGCAGGCCCTCCTTACTCTGTTCTCCTTTCATTAAATCTTTCTTTTCCTGCTTCAGTTCTTCCCTGTTACTTGCTGATTTAATCAAATGTCTTAATAAGTTGTTTGTTCTTCCAGTTTCTCTCTTAATTTTAGCTAGACCCATAACAATTAGATTGTAATTTACAAATGATTCTACATCTGTAGGTAGTTGTGTTTTCTCAATATTGGTCTTTACCCCTGTCTCTGGTACAGATTTTCTCCCATAATTGGTCTTTTACCCATTCCCCTTCTCCATAGATTGCCACAAATGTGGCACATCTGGAAGGGTTTCGGATGGGGGGGGGTCCATATGTAGGTGCTGTATATAAGGTGAGATAAAGTTCTCAAAGTCATACAAGAAAGATCTATATCCCCTATTGTTCTTTGCTTGATCTTGCTCCAAAGTTTGTGGGATTATTACTCCTCCATTTTGAATGTTACCATCCTGTACTGGATTATCTCTACTTTGCTGATCAGTTATTTGTAAAGTCTCATTTTGTATTGCTGTCTCCTCACTTCTACTTTCTCTATGATCAGCTAATTTTTCTTGTAGGGATGCAAACAAAAATGTTCTATTTAGCTTGCCCCCATTAAATTACACTTATTAAACACTTTTTTAATCTCTGATTCTTCTCATTTTTATGTTGGCTTGTGTGCAAGCTCAAGCCAACATATAGACATAGAAACATAGATTTTGATGGCAGATGAGGACCGCTTGGCCCACCCAGTCTGCCCATTTCCCTACCTAATGGATAAGCTGCAGATCCAAGTTAACCAGCAGCCTACTTCCTCATACCCCCACCCCCTAGACTTGCCTTATGACTATCCCATGCATGCTTGAATTCCACCACTGTTTTTGACTCCACAGCCTCCTCCGGAAGGCCGTTCCATGCATCCACAACCCTCTCTGTGAAAAAATACTTTCTTAAATTACCTCTGAGCCGCCCATCTTCAAATTGTGCCCCCTTGTTCTTGCACACCTCTTTTTTTGAAAGATGCTACCCTCTTGGACTTTGTTGATTCCCTTGAGGTACTTGAAAGTTTCTATCATGTCCCCCTCTCCTCCTCTCCTCGAGGCTATACATATTAAGCTCCTTAAGTCTCTCTCATATGTCTTCCGGTGCAGACCCTGCACCATTTCAGTTGCCCTCCTCTGGACAGCTTCCATCCTGTCTATGTCTTTTGAGGAGACTGGGTCTCCAGAACTGCATGCAGTACTCCAGATGGGGTCTCACCAGCTGTCTGTACAGAGGCATAATAACTTCCTGTTTTCTACTGGTGATGCCTCTCCCATGCATCCCAGTATCCCCCAGCCCTCCTTGCTGCCTCTCACATTGCTTGCCCACCTTTAGGTCATCTAATATGACTACCCCCAGGTCCCTTTCCATTTTTGTTGTTGTTAGTATCTCACCCCCCATTGTGTACTCTTCCCCTGAGTTTTTGTTTCTCAGGTGCATTACCTTGCACTTCTTAGCACTGAATCTAAGCTGCCATACATTGGACCATTCCTCTAACCTTGCCAAGTTCCTTCTGATCCTTTCCACCCCACCTTGTGCATCAACTCTGTTGAAGATCTTTGTGTCATCTGCAAAGAGACATACTTTTCCTTCCAGTCCCTCTGCAATGTCACTTATAAAGACATTGAAGAAGACCGGTCTTAATACTGAACCCTGCGGTACCCCACTAGTAACCCCCCTTTCTTCAGAGTGGACTCCGTTTACTATTACTCTCTGTGTCCTATTCTCCAGCCAATTCTTTACCCAGGCTGTCATCTTGGGACCTACTCCCAGGCTGGCTAACTTGTATATTAATCTTTTGTGTGGGACTGTGTCAAATGCCTTGCTAAAGTCTAGGTAGGCCATGTCCACAGCCCTCCCAGATCTACTACTTTGGTCACCCAGTCAAAGAAATCTATCAGATTTGTCTGGCATGACCTTCCCATGTGAATCCATGCTGCCTTGGGTCCTGTGCCCCTCTGGCCTCTAGATACTCAACAATTATTTCCTTCAGAAGTGATTCCATCATTTTCCCTACCACTGAGGTTAAACTAACAGGTCTGTAGTTTCCTGCTTCTGCCTTGCTCCCACTTTTGTGAAGGGGAATCACATCTGCCCTCCTCCAGTCCTTGGGTACCACCCCATCCTCCCATGATTTGTTACAGAGGGTAGTCAGTGCTGTCACTAGTTCTACCCTTAGTTCTTTTAGAATTCTGGGATGAAACCCATCAGGCCCCATTGCTTTGTCCACCTTCAGTTTTAAGAGTTCTTTCAGAACCCTTTCTTCTGTAAATGGGCTGGTATCAACTTCTGTATCCAGAGTGTTTCTACTGTTTGTTTTAGGTACCTCCCCCCCTCCTTTGTAAATACTGAGCAAAAATATTTGTTTAGTATCTCTGCCTTTTCACAGTCACCCTCTGCCCACCCTCCTTCCCCTTTATTAAGCCTCACTAACCCTCCCTTGGTCTTTCTTCACCTCTGATGTACCTATAAAAGGTTTTATCCCGCTTCTTAACTGAGTTGGCTATCTTTTCCTCAGTTTGGGCCTTTGCTGTTCTGACTGCCTTCCCAGCTTCCTTTTGCTTTAACTGATACAGTTCTCTGTCCTGCTCCTTCTGTGATTCCTTGTACTTCCTGAATGCTTTCTTTTTCTCTTGAACATTCACTGTCACTTCCTTTGAGAACCAGAGTGGTTTCATACATAGTTTCATTTTGTTTATTTGCTTCACACATGGTAGTGCAGATTTGGAGGCGTGGTCACTGTTGGGCGAATGCAGGGCATGCATCAGTAGGTGCGTCCCTCTTTCCCCAATCAGCGTGCATGCCAGCACCACACCATGCATACATAATGTGGTGAGCACATCTAAGGAAAGGTCCACTGCAATCTGAACAAAGCTAGTCAGATGCAGCGGTCCTTTTCTTGCCATGCTGGCTGCCATTATGTGCATGGTGGGACACGGCCATAGAACTGCCAACTTCGGGGGTGCCCAATCCCCCTGTCAGCTGCCCCTGCCCCTGTCAAAGTACCAATGGGGCCCCTCCCCGTGGCATAAAATACCCCAATTGTGTAATGCCAGGGTGCCCAATCCCCCGGCTGTTACCCTGCCCCCTTCCTTGTGTGCCGACAGGAGAGCCCACTCCTTGTCGGCAGAAATAACCCAATTGTTTAATGCTGAGGGGCCAATCCCCTCTGCTCTGTCATCCCCCCTCCCTTCTCTGTGTGCCGATGGGGGTGCCCAATGCCCATCGGCATAAATTTGCCCCGCTTGTTGTTTGCTGATGAGGGTGCCCAATCCCCTATTGGCTACAGACCCCCCAAAACAGTTAAGTGGCATGCTGGGAGCCCACCCCAGCATGCCAAATCCCCTGGAAAAAAACTGCCCCACGATGTTTTCTTTTCCTTTTAGTACCTGTGAAAGGAAAACAGTCCCTTGTAGTCTCCGTGCCCCCCTGCACCCACCTGCACCAACCCACTGCACACCCTGCCTCCCCATACCCCATACTTACCTCCAGAGCTCGGTGCAATGATCATCGGTGGACCAGGAACACGTCTGCACTCTTCAAAGCCGACCGCGAACTGAGGAAATGCCGGTAAGCTGTATAATGGGATATATAGGGTTTTTTCAACTTTAGTACATATCTCAGGCATTTTTATGAATTGGGGCCCCAAATTTTCAACATGAGGTTTTGGGACCCCTTCTCATGAATTCTTGCACTGTCATGGCATTATTCAGTCCCAAAGGTGATTTCGCGGTCACTGGGAATCACCTTTCGGGACTGCGTAAGGAGATGACAGTGCCACTATGGGGGCTCTCAAAAACCCTATGTTGCAAATTTGGTGGGAAAAATCCAACACGACTGTTTCATGAGCGTGCGTAGCAACTGCACAATGCGCGCACTTAGGTTAGCAAATTCTCAATATTTTCAAGCCAGATTCTCAACATTGGCATTTTACCACACCTCCTTGTGAACCATGTAGCTGTCATTTTTCACATCCTGGCCAAAATGTGTTTTCGCACTTCCAGTGCAGAATAGCATGGTCGTGGTGTGAAATCAGTGTTTAGGATGCATTACAAAAATGACAGTGACACTGTTCATGAGCAGAGATCCTAAAATGCTTGTGGTTGACAATTTGGTGACCATACTCCATAAAGTGACTGTTTTACGAGCGTGCACATCAACTGCACAACGCACGCTCATGCGTTGGCGCATTTGCACTATTTGCATGCCAGATTCTCAACACTGGAATTTTACCACACCTTCTTGTGAACTGTGAAGCTGTAATTTTCCATATCCTGGCTGAAATGTGTTTTTGCACTTCCGGCGCAGAATAGCGTGGTTGCTATGCGAAAGCAGTGTTCGGGACACATTACAAAAATGACAGTGATACTGTTCTTGAATAGAGGTCCTAAAATGCCTCTGTTGAACATTTGGTGACAATGCTCCATAAAATGACTGTTTTACCAGGTGCATAGCAACTGCGCAACGCATGCTCGTAACAACGCATTTGCAATAATCTGTGTGGGATGATTTACTAAACCCCTCGGGCATTGCCCTCGGGATTTATGTAGCATCCCACACCTCAGGTGTGTGTAAAAGTCTCATTACACATACCACCCCATGCATTATTCTATATGTAATATGCTTTGAAATAAGGGCATGCTCCACACAATGCTTGCAGCTGCTCCACTCTTGCAAAGGGGGTGGACAGCTGCAGAGGCTCCCCATGCACAGGATGTGCACCTTTGGGGCACTCTGCAGCATCCAGAGCCATTGTCGTATGCTTACTCTATGCCAAAATCATGGTCACAGGATCCATCTCTGTGGTGGGCTGGGGGCAAGCAAGGGGACAGCCAACTGCATGATCCTGCACATTGCCAGGGAAGCACATGCAGCTGGCACAGAGGGCATCTACTTTGGGGCTGTCATACCACCTATGTGCCCCTCTCTGACTGGTTGTCCAGTTCATGCCGGGGCAAGTACAGCCCATTTTCCACTGGCCCCCAATCCTGGGTGAAGAGGTATGGGCTGGGGGTGTCACTGGCACTGGTCTGATATTATGGCTCATTTCTGGCTTGTTTTGAAGGGGGAATGACAGTCTCTGGTGGACTGGCATGGGCTGCCATATCCTGTGGACCCCCACCCCAGTGTCACCCACTGGTCCTGCACAGTAAGGCCAGAAGACCCCAAGGCACACCGCAACACTTGTCGGTATCTGCAGGGTAGGGTGAGGTGAAATGGCATGAGCGCTATGGCCGATAGTCAAAGCAGTATGTAATAAAAAAAGCACTCAAGTACTTCAAAAAGCCACTTCCTAAAACATATTAGTGTGGTCACTGTCCTTTAAATGCTCCCGGCAGGAAGATGGATGGATTCAAAGTCATGTTTTTTCAGAGAATTCCACCACTGGCAGATTTTTCTCTCCTGTGTGCCTGCATGTTGTGAAATGAAAAGAAGCACAAACATACTTTATGGAGCTGTAAGGAGCTCAAAGTAGAAATTTCCATCCCTTTTGGGGTAATTGCAGTAAGAAGATCTGGAATTTCTAACCACCCACGAACAGGTTGTCACATGGTCCCAATGACTACATCACAAAGAGGTTAGCGTGAGATAGTAGTAAGAAGGGAATGGGAGTACATATGCAGGACACAGTGCTTAGATGCTGTAGGTCAAGTTTAAGGTCTGATTTCAGTAGAGGTGGAGATACAGTTCTGAGTGTCAAATGCAATACTGTTTTGTAACATACTTTTGTTTTACATAAAATCCTTTACATTAAACTTTGAGGTCAGACCCAAAGTATACTGTGTGAACTTTCACTGGTGGAAAGGGGTTCAAATTATGCCTAGATGAAATACAATGCCTGTATGCATATACATTTATGCACAAAACTGATGTGAATAGAACAATAAATAACTAATTGAATACACGCAATATCCAAAAACCAAAAATGGGCATACATTGAATCTATTAACAGTTCTGTAGTGAACACCAACTGATCCTGCTTTTGGAAAGGAAAATCCCAGGAATGATAATCACAAAACACACTGCACAGTAAAGGTGTTTTAAAAAAAAAGGGCTGTAAAAGGATAGCTAATGCCTCCAAACCACTTTATCACAACATGCTTCAGCCCATGGGAGTGGGTGTTTGCTGCAGGTATACAGTGTAAGTGGGTTCTGAATATCAACCAAGTGAGTACAGTACATACACATTTTAATGTCCTGCAACATACAGTACAGTACAATATTTGTAATACATGAAACCTGCATGCCAATAGGCAATGCAATGCACATAATTAAAAAAAGAAAACAATATTCAGTCGTGTATCATTGCAGGATGCTGAAGGGCTGACAATAATATTGACCGAGGTCTTGAGAGGAGGGAGCCCAACAGGAGGAGGTCTGCTTCAGCCATTGCTGGCAGATGGCATACCATTACCACAAGTACTGACCCACAGTAGGGCCAACTATATAGACACATATGGCAGGGACTGGCAGGGGGTAGGGCATCAAGAGAGTACTGATAATGGTAATACATTATGCATATGATGACATGGTATTGTCTAGGCCCAGTAATAACAACATATCTTTATCTTCTGTCTTTCAGTCTGATAATAATGGATGGGAGTTCTGGATCCTGTGCACCACACTGACAAGCCACTGGACAGTACTGTGCAGTACATACTGTATATACAGTCTTAAGAAAAAAGTAAAAATAAAAACTGTAAAATGTAATGTATAGTAAACATACAAGAAAATATAAAAAAAGATATATTGAATTGTATCATTAGTGACTGTGAATACTTACTCTGTAAAGTATGCTCTTTTTACTCAATAAAGTGTTGTTACAAAAAGGGAAAAAGGCTTGATTTATATGACGACTGCCAAGATCGAAAGTGTGTTTTCTGCTCTGAGAACCTGTCTTTGTTTGGCAGCAATCACTCAAAATGGCTTATAACTCTAGCATTTCAGTGTATATTAGGATGAAATTCCAGATTCTGTACATGTTCCCCAAGGTGTCCACTAAAACCCCAAAGAAGCACATATTGCTAGAAAAATAGAACAGGGGTTTTCAGGGGTGGTTTTATGTGATGACTGCTAAGATCCAGGGTGTTTTTTTTTCTGAGAGCCTGGTCTTGCTTGGCAGACATTGTGCAAAATGACTTCTTTCTTTGGCATTTCTACTTATATCACACTAACTTTTCAGTGTTCTCCAAGGGGTCTAATAAATACTTCAGGAAGCACATGTTGCTTCACCTTCGAAAAGGAAAAGGGATTTTTGGAAGTGGTTTTATGTGATGACTGCGAACATACAGGGTGAGTTTTCTACTCTGACTGCCTGGGCTGGATTTGCCAACAGGTGAAGGAGTAAGTCCCATCCCACAGCCCCAGTTACAGGATGAAACCTCTGCACCTGCTGAGTTTTGTATTTTCAGCCAGCGCAGCTGTGGGAGATGTTATGCATGGTCCCACCAGGCATAGGTCTTACCTGCAGCTGCACCAAAAATAATCATCTGCAAGAGGCCATAAATCATGGAGCTGGTTGTAAACCAGCTCCATTTATGAGAATACTGCAGCTGTGGATAAAACTGCATCTCCGCAAGTGGAGACCCACTTGCATCAGTTTTTCCCTACAGCTGTGGATTTTTATTGGGCTTTGAAAATCTAGCCCCCTGTCTTTGCAAGGTAGACATCACACAAAGCTGCTCATAACTTTGGCGTTTCCATTTATAGTAAGTTAAAAATTCCAGATACTTGTTCTGCAAGGCATCCCCTAAATACCCAGAGAAGCACATGTTGGGTTATGTGGTGACTACCAAGATCCAGGGTGAGTTTTCTGCTCTGACAGCCTGGCCTAGCTTGGCAGACAGCACACAAAATGTCTCATATCTTTGGCATTTCTGCTTATATTAAGCTAAAATTCCAGATGCATGTTCTCCAATGTGTCCGCTACATACCCACCAAAGCACACATGTCTTCAAACAGGGAAATGTAGATATCGGGGTGATTTTATGTGTTAACTGCCAAGATCCAGGGTGAGTTTTCTGCTCTGAGGGTCTACCTTTGCTAGGCAGATATCACACAAAATGGCTTATAACTTTGGCATTTCTGGTAATGTGATGACTGCCAAGATTCAGGGTGAGTTTTCTGCTCTGACAGCCTGGCTGGACTAGGCAGACATCACGGAAAACACCTCATATCTATGGCATTTCTGTTTACATTGAGCTGGAATTCCATATCTATGTTATCGACGGTGTCCTCTGAATACTCCAAGAAGCACTTGTTGCAAAAATAGTGAAAAATGATTTTCAGGGGGTGGTTTTATCTGATAAATGCCAAGATCCACAGAAACTTTGAAGACAGAATAGTGGCACAGCCCTTTAAAAATTTGAATGCATTGCTAGGGCTACATACAGATGTGAACTGACACAGCATCTTAGTATCAGCATCTCCACAGTACAAAACTGTTATTGTTTTACTGGCAAGCACAAAATGCTGCAGTAACATGCAACATGTGAAATGGCAGAACACAACATGACACTGGACACAACTGTATCATAATATGCTGGGATTAGCTACAAAGATATCACATGCTATCAAGTCATTGTTATCTCCACTGCTCACCCATTAGTTCAAACAATTAATCAATCAATCAGCTAATCAATCAGTCTTTATTTTACCAGGCAAAGCACCACTGAGCGAGCTCATTTGCAAGGTGGACCTGGACAAATGCATATAAAAGTAAACAATATACAAAAGAAAAAATATGGGTGTACAATCAAGGAATGCAATGTAGAATATGACATAAAACATAATACAGTATTAGACAAGGTCTATACAGGCAAATATGCAAGTGGTTAAGAAAAAAAATATTGTTAATATACATTATTATACAGTATGTACATGAACAGTTCAGGAAAAGGGGTAGGAGGGGTGATAGGGAGAAGACGGGAGAAGGAATGATAAACAGGGAATCACAAGGCCTGGGGACAGATGTCCGACACTTATTTCATTAGTTAGAGGACCTTCTGTGACCTATCTTAAGTAGAGATAAATGTCTAAAGTGAAGATAAATTATTTATCTTCATTCAGACTTCTTCGTTGGCTAAAATAATATTTATCTGTGAGGTCTGACTCTTACAAACAGTACATTGTCTAAATTGTAATAAGTGATTGTATGTTATTTACTGTATTATTTTATGTTGTCTGAACATTAATCAGTTTATTGTAATATGTGATTGTATATTATGTACTGTACTATTTTATGTTGTGTTTTGTGTCATAATGGCCTGTGTCATCCCTGAAGATAAGGCTTAGTGTTCAAGTGGCATTTTACCCAGTTAAAGCAAACAAGCAAACACATAAGAACAAATAACTAACTAAATTTTTTTTTGTGTCCTTAACTATCTATGTATATACATTATTTGTGTCCCTATACTGAACTATTTTGCTGCCTCAATGACATTTTATACTGGAGAGCCTAGCAATGTTCACAGTACTTCAGGCAGGGCCTGAGCAGAGCAATGTAAGGTGGCAAGATTGTTTCCTCTGCCCTGCTGGATGCACCCAGCATTTTGTTGGAACTCTTGACTACAGGCATGTTCCACTTGTCATGCTTCAGTCCCATGTCTGTTATGACCTCCAGGTCCTTTTTCTTCTTGCCTACAGCAATAGGAGCCCCACACAATGTATAAGTCCTATCTCTGTTTTTCCTCCTCAGGTGCAGCACCTTGAATTTGACTGCACTGAATCTGATGGATCCATGACATAATGGCGATTGCGGAAAGGCGATCACCATTCCTGTGAGTGTACATCACTAAAAATCAGTTTGGTGATGCACACTCACAGCGTGGACAACAATGGCGCAGGTCTCATTGTTAATGTGGGGGGCTGTGCCCCCCACTCCGCACCATCCTACTTAAGGATGCTCAACTCCAGGGGGGTGCATGTTGGAGGGAGGTGAAAAACTTAAAAAAATACATGCCACCTGATGGCAATGAAAGAAACATACACCTCACCAGATCCTGTATCCTGCACCTCCTAGCAGACCTTGTTCCCCACCATGCTAGTGGACCAGCTAACCACACCTCCTCTCATGTACCATCCCTCGCCTGCCTCTCCCCCGTGCATGTGCACATGTGTGTGTATACCTGCTACTTCATGTCACTGTAATCACCCACCCCATTATCCAGTCACCCCTCTGCTTGATAGCCATGAACACAAGCATCGTAACTGAGTCATGTTTTTTGTCGGCGTCCTGTTTCACTTGCCTTGTTCACTGGATACCAAATCAAATCGGTTGCTCTGCGAGCCCAAACAATTTCTCAGCTTGTTCACGTTCCCCTGAAGTTTGCCCCATCCTCAAAGAATTGAACCACTCTGGCCAGCTTAGTGTCATCGGTATACTTAAGCAGCTTGTTCTTACTAATAAAAAGCTTGAACAGCAGTGGCCCCAGAATCAGTTCCTGTTTACTGTTGCTGAGTACCTCTAGCTACTTGTTCTGCAGTTCATTTTGCCATGCTATCACATGCCCAGACCTAGTATTATAGCTCCAGGGCTCCAACTCCCATTCCTAACATGATCATCTCCTTCTCCACCATCACCAGTTATAGAATTTGTACTTATTTATTTATTTGCTTTTGTTTACCAGGTAAGTTACACAGACAGTCAAGTGCCTATTTTCAGGTGCGACCCGGGAGAGTTACAAACTTTAATATACAGGTACAGTGACGAATCAGTTACTTACTGGAACTGACATAGTGGAACCTTTTTCTGCACCTCTCCCATGTATCCCTTTTTCCTTCTGTTCTTTCTCTTATTTTTTCCAAAACAACACACTATAGTTAGATGTGTTCTATCACACAGTACTCTGGTTTATCATGCAGTCAGGACCCAGGACTAGTGATGTTGCAAAATGTTATTTCGCTTATGAAATTGCACCAAAATCAGCAATTTCGCTTTTCAAAATATTTCAAGAAATATTTTACAAAATTTTGAAATTTCACCCACAATTTCACCCACATAAGCCCATTCATTTATATGTTATTTTCTCCCTCCTTGGTGTCTAGTGAACTCCCCCCTCTGGCCGATCACTGGCCAAATTCAAGAACCTCCCCAGTCACCCCAAATTATCCCCATCCCCCTGTCCCCCAATCTTTAAAAAAAAATCCTCTCCCTGTCCTTGGTGTCTAGTGCCCCCCCAGCTGATTACCGACCAAACCCAAGAACCCCCCTCCCAGTCACCCTGCATTATCCCTGGGTCTCCTATTTAAAAAAAAAAAGCAATAATCTCCTCTGTCCTTGGTGTCTAGTGGACCTCTCCCGGCTGATCACCAGCTGAATTAAAATTAAGAACCCTCCCACCCACCAGCTAATCCAAGTTATTTCCCTACCCCAGCTGTGACCCAGCTGCAGTCTTCAAACTAAAAAAAAAAAATCCCTCCCTGTCCCTGGTGTCTAGTGGACCCCACCTGCCCACCCTGTCTTAAGTCAGAGCCCTCCATTCTACTCCCCAAGTACCCTGATCTGGCCACTGGCAGAACTCTCCACTCACCTCCATGGCTAGTAGCCCATCTGAGTGCTCAATGAATGTGAACATACTGGGGGGGGGCACTTGACACCAGTGACAGGGAGGGAATTTTTTTTTTAAAGATCGGGTCCAGGGACCAGTGGCAAAACTGAGAAATTTGGCCAGTGAGTGGCAAATTTCACCAGTTCGAGGGTGAAATTTCACCCACCACCCCCCAGGTGAAATTTTGCATTTTGCCCGGCAAAATATTTTGTGAAATGCACAAATTCCACAAATTATTTTGCTGGGTGAAATTTTCCAGTTTTGCACACTACCCAGGATGAATCACTGTATTCTGTATGCCACAGTTGACTGGCCCCACTAACAACTAGGAGACTGCTGAGTCTGTATAGCTAGGCTCACAAGGTACTCTTAAATGATCTTACAGGCTATATCATTGAGATATTCTACATATCACACAGCAGCTACCCCCTTAGAAAGAGTAACTACATACTTGTGGGCATCCCTAAACAAGCTACAGAGGCAGGAAATTTTCTGCTATCAGTTACTTTATCCCTACGATATGGAACTAAGTACAAGCCTCACTAAAACATACCCCACTTGATCAGATCTAGTGCCTTTAAAACCCTAATTGAAAAATTATACACTGTGGCTTGTTCTTGTGGCTAAGCTACACTTTGTTTACCAATGATGTCATACGCTGATTATTGATTATAAGGGATAGCTACACATTTTGATTCCAACAACTGTTAAACCTTATGAACCTATTTTTGTTCTGTATGCTTTGCTACACTCTGTATACCAGATATCTACAGTATATATAACTGTCAGAGTTTTAATCCCCTATAATCTTACTTCAATTGTGTTTAATTTCCTGGGCCCAATTTCAAAAGGTCCCTAGATTGGTACAAGTTGTGCCGAACCCCCGCCTATGACAGACTCTGGGTGTGCCAGGAACCCTGTGCAAGATTTTGGTATAACAGGGGTCCCAGCACCAAAGTCCACAGAGTTGCTGCAAGCGGAGTAGTGCACCAAACAGGTTGCTCATGGGCGTACCAGGTCAAAATAGAGAAGGCAAGAATAGTGCAGTCAGAACTGTGCTGTCAACACAGTGAAAGACAAAATGCCTACAGGGATACTATAGTGAGGGTAGGATTAGCACTATCCCAGTAGCTGTTTGCCATACAAAGGAAGAGGGGAAGAGGACATAGTGTCTCTTGGGTGGTCTGTCACTGAGCAGCTGCCATGGTGCAGAGGTTAGTGCCACAGACAATGGAGGGGGGCAGAATGCTGATGGACTGTAGTTTGATTCCTGGTCCTAGAACTTATACTTGTGGGGGATTTTTTGTCTCAGGACTGCAGTTTTTTTTGTTTCTCCTCCATGGTTTCTTCCCTTCCCCAAGTTGCCTCCCCTCTGGAGGTGATTACATTTAGTAGTGGGGGCAAAGCCCCCCACAACAGGAAGTGCGGGGGTGGTGCCCCCCACAAAAATGTAATATTCAGGTTATTTCTTTTTAGCCATGGTAGTGGTTGCTGTGTCTGTGGACTGCTACTAATGACATTGTTTTTGCAGGTTGCTCTTTTGGTATGGCACTGTAATTTGTTGTGCTGTTTTGCTTTCGCAGTTGTTTACTGCACTGTTCTGGTGTTCGCTATTCTGACTTAGTGCCGCACATGAGAGGGGGTTGATGGAGGGTGCCGTCATCCCTTTCAGACCATCACAAAGCTGGCCCCAGGATAGTATGTGGAGAGGTAAGAAACCCCTAATCCTGACCAGTATTTGTACAGTAGTCCTGTAGTAGTGCCATATTGAGTTGCGTCTTACAAGCTATTGTGTTGCAGAGTACTACGGTGACACCGGGCAGCATTGCCCTGTACAGTCACAGACAAAGTACACTGTAGTGTGCAGTCCATGACCGTGTACCAGAATAACTTCTGCTGTCATACACTTCTAGCTGTCAAATGTCACTGAAAACCATAGAGAATACCTCTAGATATAGAATGAGGTTATCAAGCTTATAAGGAAATCATTGGCTAGTACAGAACTAAAGACAGTGAAGGGTGTAACCAAAGTTGACAAAGCTTTTTTTGTTATATCAGAGGAAAAGGACATATGAAGGATGGTACTGTAAAGCTTAAGTCAGGAGAAACCTGGGAGGAGGAGGATGACAGATGTAAAGCAGACATGTCAAAACAGTACTTCCGCTTGGTGCTTACCAAAGAATAAACAGGGCCTTTACCTCATGTGAGAATCAGCAGGAGGGGTAAATAGAGACATTGATGTGTATAAATGATCCGTATACTGGCGAAACAGTGAAATTTCTACATCAAAGAACATTACAACGACAACTTCGAACTAATTTGAAATTGTCACTGAAATGTTCCCAATGTAGAAATTTTGCAACTTTCACAAGTGACTCACCCCCTCCAAGTCAACTCTGATTTGGAGTTTGTTATTTTAAAAGTGGAGGGTGTGGGAGCAAAGCCCTCCCAAAAAAGACAGTGAATGTCTGACAGACGAAATTTTGCCTGTCGACATTTCTCCTGTCACTGTCGGGGATTTCGAAAATGGAGTTGTTAAACTGACTTGTTGGAAGCAAAATTATCACATCAGAGAGTTTTAAAGGACTTTTCGCACTGAAGGGGGACAAGTCTCAAGTACCAGATGGGTCTCACCCCTGAGTCCTAAAGCAATTGGCATGAAGCTATCAGTATCGGTGACTGACTTGTTTAATGAATCACTTACAACAGAAATTGTGCATAAGGATTGGCATATAGCAATAGTGGTCCTCTTCCATAAATGTGGGCTAAAGGATGAGCCAGGAAATTATGACCTGTAAGCTTGACCTCCAAAGTTGGTAAACTCATGGAAACAATATTGAAAGACAAGACTGGTAGAATTCTTTGAGGCAAATAGACTTCAGGATCGGAGGCAATGTAATTTTGTCTAAGGTACCATCTGTTAAACTAATTCGATAGTCTTTTTTATCTGGGTTACAAGGGCCATTGATAAGGGGCAAACAGTTGACATACTTTAGATGGACTTCCTCAAAGACATTGACTTGGTCCCACACAGAAGGCTGATTAAGAAACTGGGAGATCTAGGAGTAGGTAACTAAATGGAAAAATTGTGTAAAACTGGCCATGGGTAAAGACACAGAGGATAGTGATAAACAGGGTTTACGCAGCAGTAAGGGATGTCATTAGCGGTGGTCCACAGGGTCTGTGCTTGGTTCTGTGCTCTTCAACATATTCATAAGTGATCTAGGAGAGAACATCAAGGGTAAAATATGCTTGCTTACAGATAACACAAAACTCCCTGTGTGGATAGATTATGATGAGAGGATCAGGGAGCTGAGGGAAGAATTGACAACACTGGCCCAGTGGTTGAGAATTTGGTTGCTTGGCTCCCATGTGAAAAAGTGCAACCTTAGGCATGTTGGCATTGGTGTATCAGTAAGGGGGAGTCAATTTCAAAGCGGCAGATGAAGAGAAAGACTTGGGTGTAACAATAACTTTAACAAGTACAGTAAAATCAACAACACAATGGAATAAAGCAGTGGGAAAAGCAAATGTGATGATGGTGTATGCCTACACCTGGAGTATTGTGCACAGTTCTGGAATCCCCATTTGAGGAAGATGTCAATAGGTTAGAGACAGTACATAGGAGGGCAACAAGAATGATTCAGGGTCATAATGGAAAAAGTTACAAACAAAGGTTAGAGAGTCTAGCCACATACTTGTTGGAGATCAGAAGGAAAAAGGGGGAAATGACTGAAACTTTCAAATTCATGAAAGGCATTAATAAGGTAGACATCAGCGAATTTTTAAAACTCATTGAGATTAAGACACCATGGGGAATGGTATTAAGCTGATGAGGTAGTTTAGAAAATACATCAGGAAGTATTACTTCACAGAAAGTATAGTAGTGGGGTGGAACATGTTACCAAAGAAGATGATAACTCAGAATCTGTGGAGCTTCAACAGGGCATGGGATAAATACAAAGGTGTAATTCAGGGAGTGAGAAGACAGAGGGGGGAGCTTAGTCCTGTAAAGGGAAAGCATCACCACATCAAGCAGACTGAATAGACCTAACAGCCTTTGGCTGGCTAATTACTCTGTTTTCTGTGTTTTTAAATAGAACCTTCAGAAATCCCATCTTCTGAAGTCACTGCTTTGCTAAAAGCTTTGCTAACAGCAATAACATCATAGATTGAAAATGAAATGCATTAGTAGAAACACATTGCTCAATCTCTGCCATGTTTCAGTGGGTTAGGTTCAGTACCACTGACACGTGCATGTATTGCACATTATTAATCAAAGTTCCAGGTACAGTATAGATGTTGCTGCCAGGCCACTCTCTGGGCCAGGCTCCAAGGTTGGACACTGAAGAGGGGTATCTTTATTAACTGGAGTCACTGTAAGGAAAAGAGCAATGGAAGCAACTGTGTGGTTTAAACATATCTTTCGTACCTTTATATTATGAAAACCTGTGCAAAAGTCTTTATTAATCTTTGCTGTGAGATTGCAAAGTCCTGTGTTTTGCAGTGTAACTTGACGGATGCACAATGTTCCATTAGGGCAAATACAGGTTTTGTGCGAACCTTTAAAAGTTCCTTTGGCAAGGCTGGCAACTGGAAACTGCTGTCTATCAAGATTATCAGTTTTACAGTCAATTTTTAAAGTAGACAGTGGTGGTGCAATAACAAGAGTGCTGAGGTATGCATCCTGACCTGCTTGAACAGAAATACAAGTAGAGAGTAAATAACTTGCTATGCCTATACCAGGGGGAGGGGTAAAATCTAGAAGAAGGGAGTAGGCCAGGTCATTGGGGTTCATGGCATAAAGAAAGGCATGGATATGGATCTGGCATGCCTTTGTGTGCTGGAGCTTCTTGTGGTAGGCCTCACTTTGCAGGAGTTTCTGGTGAGTGGTCAAATGGATGGATGCCAGACCTCTCAGCCTTAAATCTAGGAATAAAAAGAACATCAGGAACCTCAGTCTGGATGGTTCCATTTTGGAATACCAAAGTCTTTGATGTTTGGGCTTACTGGAGCTAAGGAAAGGAAGAGAAGAGCAGAAACAAAACAACATTCTGTCAGTTTTGTCCTTGTCAGTGGCTCAGCAGGTAGCACACTTGCCTCTGAGGCTGGGAGATCAGAAGGCTGTGGGTTCTGTCCCCATACCAGGCACTTGAGTTAAATCTCAATACTGACACTACAGTGCAGCATGAGGAGGATGCTGACTTTTGGATGAGACGTTAAACCGAAGTCCCATCTGCCTGTTCAGGTGGATGTTAAAGATCCCATGGCACTTCTCGAAAAGAGTAGGGAGCATTTATTGGAAAAAATCAAAACAACAAGAATACAAACTTAATTCAACTGTCAAACTGAATAAACTCATAATATCAAAAAAATGAAATCTTTACAACGGTGAAGTACAAGCAGACTCTAGATCCTATAACATTCTTTTTTGTTTAGATTTCATTTAAACTTAATAAACATAGAAAAACCCCTCCACCATCTAAACACTTTCTGTGATGTGTGTAATTCCATATATTTTATATACACTTTGCTCCTGGCTTGTTGAGTTAAAATGCTTATTGTTTCATAAGACGTTATCCTTTGATATAACACCCATTGGCATCTAGTCTGCCATAGGAAAAATTTTAAACAGCACAAAAAAACAGCAAGCATATCTTTGTGATAATATGTTCCCAATTGGGAATACTGTCCTAGAATAAAGGAGTCATAGGTTAACTTCCTCAGCCAACCCATATTCCACTTGACTGCAAGGAATTCCCATAGAGGTTTAGCACATGAACAGGAAAATAAAAAAAAATGTTCCATAATTTCCTACACATTTATACACGAATTATATGGACAGTTCCTTTCATTTATAGCTTTATGCTTGCAATTACCTCAGATGTTTAGTCTCCCATATACAGACAGCAATAGCATTTCCCACATATGTGATGGGATTCTGTTATTATGTTGCTTGCACGCATGTGCAAGAAACATAGTGCCATCATTGGAGATTTCGGAGGTGTGTCACCCCCTCCTCCAATTCAGTCAGTGTGTTGGCAGGCGCGGCACCTGTAAGCCAATGCATTCTGGAGCTGTCTATGACACGTTCCAAAATGCAGTGGCATACAGTTGAAAGGGGGAGCTACGCTTGAGTGAGCAGCGATAAGATAAGGCTGCTACTGGCAGCCCCCCACAGACAGAAGCCCACACAGGCGTCGCACCCCTTGCGCATGCACTGTATAGCCAGCGGGTGCCCAATCCCGTGGGCTGTGCTGCGTTCCCCGCTTCCCCCAAACCCTTCTGAAATGCCACGCTGGGTGCCCACCCCAGCGTGGCAAGTAATCCCTAGGCCGACGGGGGTGCCTAATCCCCTGTGGGCTGAACGCACCCTCCAACTGTCCTTGTGCCACACTGGGAGCCCACACCAGCATGGCAAGCAATCCTTAGGCCGACGGGGGTGCCCAATCCCCCGCTGGCAAATGTCCCACGTCGTCCATTTTTTTTTTTCCCTAAAAAAAAGCGGTCCCCGTAGTCTCCCACCCCCACAACCCACACCCACCTATCGCACCCAGCCTCCCCACACACACTCATCCCATACTTACCTCCGGAGCTCGCGCGATGATCTTCGGTGGACTGGGAACACATCTGCACTCTTCAAAGCCGACCGCGAACTGAGGAAATGCCGGAAAGCTGTATAATGGGCTAGATAGGGGTTTCAACTTTGTTGCATATCTCAGGTATTTAGATTTTGTGCACTGGGCCTCAACATGTTTTAACATCCTTCGCTGATTGATGTCACTGTCATGGCGTTGTTCAGGCCCAAAGGGTGATTTCGCAGTCACTGCGCAAAATCACCCTTCAGGCCTGAATAATGCCATGACAGTGACATCATTCATGAGAAGGGGTCCCAAAAACCCCATGTTGAAAATTTGATGCCAAAATTCCAAACAATTACTGTTTTACGAGCCTGCGTTATGCAGTTCCTACGCAGGCTCATAAGTTCACGAATTTTCAATATTTTCACTCCAGATTTTCAACATTGCCATTTTACCACACCTTCTTATGAGTAGTACAGCTGCCATTTTTCACATCTCACCCAAAATGTGTTTCAGCCCATGTAGCGCACAATGGCACAGTCGGTGTGTGAGATCAATGTACGGGACAAATTAAGAAAATCACAGTGACACTGTTCATGAGGTGAGGTGTTAAAATGGCTATGTTGAAAATTTGGTGGAAAAATTCCAAAAATGACTGTTTTATGAGTGTGCGATGTACAGTTCCTACGCGCGCTCGTAAGTTCGCGAATTTTCAATATTTTCACTCCAGATTTTCAACATTGCCATTTTTACCACACCTTCTTATGAGTAGTACAGCTGTCATTTTTCATCTCACCTAAAATGTAAGCTTCATTTCATGGCGCAGAGTAATGGCGCAGTCGGTAAAAGGCAAATCAATGTAATAGGACAATTAAGAAAATCACAGTGACACTGTTCATGAGCAGAGGTCTTAAAATGGCTATGTTGAAAATTTGGTGAAAAATTCCTTCAGATGTTCTGCAATATTACTAATGAAGACATTAAACAGAACTGGCCCCTGGACCGATCCCTGCAGCACCCACTGGTCGCCCCTCTCCTAGACTGCATACCATTTACCACCACTCTCTGCCTCCTGTCTGTTAGCCAGTTTCTAACCCAGTTTACCACCCTTTCCCCCATGTCCAGCCTACCCAGCTAGTTTATCAGCCTCCTATATGGAATGGTGTCAAAGGCTTTGCTCAAATCAAGGTAAGTGTTGTCCACTGCCCCACCCTGATTCACTTCCTTTGTCACCCAGTCAAATAAATCAACCAGATTTATCTGACATGATGTTCCCACTGTGAATCCATGTTGTCTATGGTCCTGGGTTCTGATGGCATCTAGATGCCCCACTATCCTTTCTTTAAGCAAAGTCTCCATGATCTTCCCCACTACTGAGGTGAGGCTGAATGGCCTATTGTTCCCTGCCTCCTCCCTGCAGCCAGACTTGTGTAGAGGGACCACATGTGCCCTCCTCCAATTCACTCATGTTGAATGACTCTGTGAACATGGCTGCCAGAGGTACTGCCATCTCCCTTCACAGTTCTGTTAATATCCTTGGGCGTATGCCATCTGGTTCCATCACTTTGTCTACCTTCAATTTAGTGAGCTCCTGCAGGACTCTTTTGCCTTTGAATGGACTATTGTCCACCTCTTCACCCCCTTGGCAACTGCTGTACTGTTGTGGCCCTTGCCCCTCCCACTCTTCTGTGAATACTGAATGGAAAGACACAGTGGATGTCTTGGGAGGAAGGCATGAAACTGTCACTTCCAAATACCTAAACAGCACATACAAGCAAGCAAGCAACATTCGGCATTGACAAATGCTTGTTTTTCAACTGGCTTAACACTGTATTGTTCAAGGACATGTGCAGTTTTTAAAAACTGGTTCCTCAGAAAATATTTTAGCTAAGACTTCATTTAATAATTTCAGCCCAATCCCTTGTCTTATTTGTTGTTTAGACAGTACCCAATTATAGGTTTTCTGAGCTGTTGATTTAAAATAATCTGGAATGTGAAGATGACCAGTTATATCTGGAGGGACTATTGTCCACGCCTTGAAATATATGGCAAGATTGCTTAGTACCCTCTTATACAGATGCAGCAAAATAAAATTTTGTCTGCGAAATAGTGATGAAATCGCAATTTTGCCATGTGAAATGTTTCGTGAAATTTTGCAATTTCGCCCACTGGTCAACACAAATGCTGCTGTCTATTGGGTCCCCCCCCAGCCGATCACCAGCCGTAATTAAATTGAGCCACTCCATTACCCTGGCCCCCTCATTTCCTTTTATTTAAAAAAGGAATTCAACCCCCGCTCCCTGGTGTCTTGTGGTCCCCTCCGGCTGATCACCAGCTGTAATTAAAATAAATAAGCACTTCTTAAGTTGGCCTGGCCTCTAATTTCTTTTGCTTGAAAATCAACTTTCCATTTCTGGTGTTCAGTGATCTCTACTCTCTACCATGTCTATCGCAGTTAAGGAGCAGCATTCCACTTAAGCTTCTTCTCAGTATTCTCGCGATCGGGTTATTGGCAGTTTTCCATTACCTCCATAGTCAGTAGTCTCTACTGAGCAAAATCTGAGAATTGAATGAATGAGTGCATGGTCGTGCAAGCATGTACTCATTCATTCAAGTGCTCAGCCATGCTCAGTTGGGCTGCTGGGCCATGGAGGTGAGTGGAGGGCTATGCTGGTGGCCTGATCAGGGTACTGGGGAACAGGTGGGTGCTGTTAGCTCATGATAACAAGGTGAGGGGGTGGGGGTCCACCAGACACCAATGAGTGGGGGTTAATTTTGTTTAAATAATAGGAAATGAGGGGACCTGGGCAACTTTGGGCGTGTGTGTGCTTATTTAATTTAATTATGGCTGGTGATTGGCCGGGGAGCCACTAGACACCAGGCAGGGGGGTTGAATTAATTTTTTAAATAAAAGGAAATGAGTGAGCCAGGGTAACTGGTGGGGGGCTTAATTCAATTATGACCAGTGATCAGCCAGGAGGGACCACTAGACATCAAGGAGAAACATTTGGGCCAGTGAGTGGCTGGAGGGGTGGGGGGGACCACTAGACACCAGGGAGAACGTTGGCCAGTTGCCACTTTAAATTTCACCCATAGGAGGTGAAATTATACCTGCAGGTGGTGAAATTTCACTGTGAGTGGTGAAATTTTGCCCACGAGGGGTAAATTTCACTGGTTTTAGGCAAAAGTTTGCTCGCTCCTGGGGGTTAAATTTTGCATTTCCCCTTGCAAAGTATTTCATGAAATGCATGAACTGCTCAAAATATTTTGCAGAGTGAAATTTTCCAGTTTCGCACAACACTACCCACTTATGCTGAAAACAATCTGAAACTATTAGGCCACATTTTACAGTTTGAGAGAGAAACAGTGTGTGGAAAAATACCACCAGATCTATTATCCCCAGGCCCCCTCTTCCCTTACAGAAATAATTGTATGAAATGTTTTCATGCTGCACACATAAAATTACCCAAGTGATATGTGTACTGCAAGTATGATTTAAAGGTTAAATGGAACTGATTGCATACATATGGCATGCGTGCAGCAAGCAAGTGTGGAAACCATGATTTTTATGTTAAACTGGGAAAGACTGTATGCATGTGGCATGTGTGCAAAAAGGTAATTGGTCACTGATAACTGCACACATAAAAGTTAAATGATTCACACAGAATCGCACCATACACAAGTGGGAGTTGATATGATTCAACCGCAGGTCTTCATGCCTCTAAATCTCCTGGCTTGTAGTTCAGTGCCTTTAACCACTAAGCCATACCATCTACACATGCACATGGCTCGCTTGTACTTCAGTACATACTGTATCCGAATACATCTGCATTCATGCGGCATGCTTGTAGCCAGTGTATGCTTTTCAGTTTTCTTCTCCCTCTCATCTCATTTTCACAGTTGAACTGTAGCACAATGGAAACACATGTTTTTGCCACCCCCTAATGCACAAACATACCCACAAAACCACTTAATTACTTCTGTCAGGCCAATACTCCTGCTATTTTTTCTCCATAGTTTTTAATGCTTACACACAAACAGACTTTAAGGTACAAACACATACATAGCAATAACTTGACACACACACCCATCCACATGTCCAGTTCTCCCCCTTGCACACACACTGTATCGGGTACTGCCATGCTGCTACAGGCAAACCACCAAGTATAGATATAAGTAAATAGTCTTTTACTTGAGTACCAGGTAGCCAGCAGCAGGAGTCTTTAAGAGATGATGTCCATGGGTCAGAGTGCTGGGGCATACCCCCTTGAAATGAATGGAGTTATTTTCTTTTACCATTTTATAGGTTATGATGGTGAGCTGGAGAATAATGAAGGCCACTGTTCTACTAACAAGGCCCTTGTTAGTCAAGTGGTGGCCTTCATTAATCTCCAACTGTCCATCAATAATGTATAAAATAGTAATTAAAAAATACCCCCACTCATTTTAATGGTGCACACCCCTGCAGTCTCATTTGCCCTTTGTCATAATGTGCCTGAGTGTGGGGATGTGGAGGTCAGCTTCATGGGGGTGGAGAGGCATAAGCCTGACTATAATGGAGCTTCAATAATCTGTGCATACCATACCACTTAACTGTCCGTGAATGCAAGGGACAGCTCTACAATGTCTGTAACATGTTAAAAAGGTAAAACTTATTTGGCTTGACTGAAATGTGATATGCAAATCACGCAAAATTCAGATGTATAAGATTCATCCGTATATATCCCCCAGAGCAGTGCATCAGATTTGGGCTTAATCCCACCCAGTTACTAAACAATTTTTTTTCCTGGCTGAAGTTCAGGCCCCCCCCCCAAAAAAAAGAACTTTGTCCAATTTTTCTTCCTGACTCCATTCCATTCAATAGCCATCCCTTATGAGTCATGAAGCCACCCAAAGGTGAAGAAACACGAAAAACACATCAATATTTCAGTCCTTCCTCCTTCCCCATTCCTCCTGTAAAAAAAATATACTGTATATTTACTATTACTTACCCAGCCATATGGCCTGAACCTGCAGCCTGGCATAATGTGCCACCAGCTTAGTTTTTAGTCCACTCCCTCTCTTTCTCCTTCACCAGAAGCTGGATGCTAGAACTGACAATCACAGGTCCCCAGTGTGGTCTGCAACCAAGTCACCTCACCATACGAATCCACCTAACCTGGGTTTTTTACCTTCTGGCTTGGTTGCTGCTGTGGCTGCTGCCAGACTACACTGATCAAGGCCTGTGAAGGCAACCTACACCACTGTCACTACTGCTGCTAAGCCTAGCTTGCTGTTGTGGGGGTTTGTGCTATTTGTTTTTGTAAGGTGAGCCTAGTAAAGTAAGTAGGTAGCCTAGTCTTGAGTTAGGTTCTAGCTCACCCTCTGCCCCTTCAGCCACCAGGGGAGATGGAGACTTACTAAGAGTATAATAACAAAAATATGCTGCCACAAAACTGCTATTGAGAGTTCAATGCTCACTGGCTCCTCCAAGCTGTAGTGTTCAGCCTGTCTACTCTACAGAGGAAAAGACCGTGTCACACTTGTAAGGCTCATGTGCTCTTGGCTGGAGCTCAACCACATCACATGTGACTGTGCCGCTGCTAATAGGTAGAGAGAGTGGACTACACAATACAGATACAGTCAAGTCTGGAGGTTACCTACAGCATGAGCACACACACATCTATTGGGCACTTGTTGTGCAAAAGATTTAATCCAAATTTAAAGCCATTATTGCCATACCATAAGAACAACCTAGGCACAAATATGGGGTGGGGGGCAACTGTGCCCCTCTGCTGTACCTAAATGACACCCCTGCTTAATGGTAGGAATTCATTCTCAGGTGCTAATATAATGGTTTCCACTGTGTTCTGAGGTACCGTATCTCCATGTTTCATGATGTGTCCTGCCCATCATGTGGGTTAGTGTCCCTCATTGTCCCTCATTTTGAGTGTCCATGTCCCTCATTTCAGTGACTAAATGTAAGGTATGGTACATGCTTCTAAGGTCCTGCTCAGCACAAAGAGTGTTGAGCATGGCCATAGTGTCAGTGACATGAAACAGTCATGGAGAAACACATTTGTAGCACTAAATATGCATAAGGGATTTTCATAGTCCAAAATGGAAAGGATAGTCTTCACAACCCAGAGGCCCTTCTTCATACATCTGCAATGGGGGGATAATGACTAGCTATATCCTAGGCACTTAATGAAATAAGCAAACAATACTTTACAGATTAATGGTGATTTAATGACAAAAGTCAAAAGCCATTAAACAACTTGCAAAAGGATCAGAATTAATGAGTTTACCTAATTTTTATGGGAATTCAGATAAAATGTATTTTAATGACTAATTGCTAGCAGTAGTATAAGAAATAGAAACTGAGGTGTTTTTTAGATGAGATTTGCACCAGCTTAGCTGCTGCACACATGGCAAGCATGCAACATGAGAACCTGATTTGATGTTTAAATGATATTCACACTAGCTTAACTGCTTCGCTTATGACAAAAGTGCAACACATGAACCTGTTATAATTTTTAGAAGATGTTCACACCAGCTTTCTTGCTGCGCAGATGTCAAGCTTGCAGCATGTGTACCTGATTTGCTTTTTAGATCTGGTTCGTATATGTTTACTTAGTGTATGCAAACTGCATGCAAACATTGCACATTTAAGCATGTGGCATGCATTCTGCATGTACACAGCACACTTATATTTCTGTAAGGGTTTCCTTTGTGAGATATGTATAGTATATTTTAATAGAATTGAGCCTACTGCCCCATAACATCTGGAAGAAAATGCTATATAATTTTGTTTCAAGTTGGTTGGGGGGTGGGAATCACAGCTGTAAAAAGGATGCATGGAATAATGAACTGTTTTATCATATGAATTATTTTTAATTTGGACATTTTCCATTGTTTCCACCTTTGAGCTTTTGTTTCTAATTTCTGTAACGTGGTCTCCCAATTAGCTAGAGAAATATTCTGAAGGCCAAAGGAAATTCCTAAAATGTTTAATTTTAAGTTGGAAATTTTTGAGTAGGTCTCCATCTTTTGTAGGAATGCCCCTAATTGGTGACACTGAAAAAATATCATTTGCATAAGCCTGGAGCTGTAAGTTCACACTTATTTCTTTTCCCGAAATCCCTTGTCATTTAAGAATGTCATTTAGTTTCCTGATGAACGGGTCTAAGGAAAATATGTATAAAAGGGGTCTTAAGGGGCAACTTTGCCTCACTCCTGTTTCTATTTTTAATCCTATTGTAGCTTGATTTGTGATGACAGGAAGAACTATGGCTGAAGAATATAAGAACCATAACCAGTTTAAGAATTCTGAGGGTATTCAGTAAGCCTTCTAGTGTTTTAAATAAAAAAGCATGATAGACTCTATCAAATGCTTTATACTGGTCTACAAAAACTATGCATCCTCATTTATCATGGAGAGACAAATGGTCAATTATAGCTCTGATGATCATTAGGGCAGGTTGAATTTTTCTGTTTGGCACCCCACAGAATTGTCATGGAGGAAAGACAACCATAGCATAGTGTTTTATTCTATTATTTAGAATTTGGGAGAGTATTTTAAAGTCTGAATTTAACATTGTGATGGGTCTCCAATTTTGTATTTGTTTCCTGTCCCCTGATTTGAAAGGGAAAATTAACAATCCTTCAGAGATGGAAGGGGGCATAGCTTTTACTACAAAAAAATACTGAGAAAACAGATTCTAAACACACTGACAACTTTTTTGCAAAAGATTTGTAAAATTCATATGGCAATCCATCAGACCCAGGTGAGGTCCCGGTTTTTAATGTCTTGATCACTTGTTCAATTTCTGTGGCACTAAAAGGCTTATTCATCTCCTATGTTTCTTCAGGATACTTAGGAATATTAATTTCCTCTAAAAAAGAATTAATAGCCACCATCTGTGGAGGTGGGGATACAGCTGAGATTTGAGGAAATCACTTATTATTTTGTGGAGTACTGTACTTCAGTAGTCTCCATACTGACCACTTCTGAGTCCACTAAAATGTGCATTGATGAGGAGTCTTTTATTTTCTTACAAGCTTCAAGTGGGTCACCTGTTGTGGATTTTTGAGTCCCATATTGTAACATCATGGTGTTGGCTCTATCATACTGATATAATTTCATATCTTCTTTTATTTTATTGATTTGTGTTGTAAAATCATGTCTGGAAGAATAAGAAAGGGAATACAAATTTTGTAGTTGTTGCCATAGTTTCAAATATGTCAAGAATCTTCCATCCACTTTATGTTTACCATATTTTTGGAACCAGTTTTTAAAATCAGCCTTTGAATCCACCCACCATTCTCTTAGATTATTATATAAAAAACTAACTGAAAAAAGTTCAGAAATCCCTGCTCTCTCTAAGGGATCTGTCAATATAGAGGAATTTAATTTTCATATATTTTTGGCAGAGATGACTTTTGTTATTCCTCCCCTGTGTCAGGGTCTATAAAAGCTTCTGCCAGTCTGGGATTATCAGATAGTTCACTGGAAATTGTTCTTGGAACTGAGCAGCCCTCTAGAGTCAGGTTGTGAGGTTTCATATGTTCTTGAGGATGTATTCCATGTTTAGATGCAGGTACCTGTGTTAGCATGGTTGGGCACCATTCTGGGAGAGGCCTGTACAAAGGCAATCTTAGGGTCCCAGTCCGAGTGTGGCAACCAGGGTCCAGTGGGCATTTTTTCCACCTGGCTTCCTTTAGTGCTTTCTGTGGTGACCATGATTTGAAGGGAAAAGTAAGGGGCTGAACAGAAAAAGCTGCCTGTGAAGGTGGAGCATATAGTGCCTATCCACAAGGGGGGATCAAGGGAGGTGGCAGAGAACTACAGGCCTGTCAGCCTGACATCGGTGGTGGGCAAGGTGATGGAGGGCATTGTCAAGGAGAGGCTAGTGGGGGGATCTGGATAAGTCAGGGTGCCTGGACGATAGACAGCATGGATTCATCCCGGGGAAATCGTGTCAGACAAACCTGGTGGAGTTCTATGACTGGGTGATGAGTGCCTTGGACCTGGGTAGACCAGTGGACGTCCTCTTTCTAGACTTCAGCAAGGCATTTGACTCTGTTCCTCATGTGGGCCTGTTGGATAAGCTGGGAGAAATGGGGGTGGGGAACCAGATGATCAGATGGATAGGCAATTGGCTCCAGGACCGGACCCAGAGGGTCGTAGTTGGTGGGATAGTCTCATCCCCAAGGAGGGTCATTAGTGGGGTCCCACAGGGATCAGTCCTTGGGCCCCTTCTGTTCAACGCCTACGTCTCTGACATAAGGACAGGGATCAGGAGTGAGATGAGTCTCTTTGCGGATGACTCGAAACTGGGGTGGTGGTGGATGGGGAGGAGGGAGGGTGGCCTACAGGGGACCTGGAGGCTCTGGAAAGATGGTCTAGAAAGTGGAAGCTGAGGTTCAATGCAGAGAAATGCAAGGTACTCCACCTGAGGAAACCCGGCCAAGTGTACACTCTGGGGAATGCTACAAGTCTGGATGACTGAGAGGGACCTGGGGGTGTGGGATGTCAAGATGAACAACTCTGAGACTTGTAGGAGGACAGCAGCCAAGGCCAACAGGATGCTGGGATGCATCGCTAGGGGGATCACCTCCAGAAGGAGGGAAGTGATACTCCCTCTGTATAACTGCTTGGTGAGGCCACACCTTGAGTACTGCGTGCAGTTTTGGAGGCCACACTTAAAGAGGGACATTAACCTCCTGGATAGGGTCCAGAGGAGGGCAACCAAAATGATTTGGGGCTTGGGGGACAGGACCTATGAGGAGAGGCTCAAAGAGCTAAATATGTACACATTGGAAGAAATAAGGGACCGGGGGACATGATAGAGGTCTTCAGGTACATGAAGAGTGTGAATAGGGGAGGAACAGTCAGGGTACTTCGAAGGAAGGAGGAGGGGGCAACTAGAAGGCATGGGTGGAAGCTGGAAGGGGGAAGATTCAGGGGAGAAAGGAGGAGGTGCTACTTCACTGAGAGGGTGGTGGAGCCATGGAATGCGCTGCCTAGGGGCTGGTGGAGGCAGAGACAGTGGAGGGGTTCAAGAGGGGGTGGGACAGGTACAGGGGAAGGGTTCTGGAAGCAAAATCCAATGCAGCAAGAATATCTGGAACTGGGAAGGGAGAAGCCAGAGAAGGCAAGGGGGGCAGCAAGGTCAGCAACCAGGGTGGGGGCTGACCAAACGAGCAGACACGAATGACCGTTAGGCCTATTCTGCTGGCATTTTAGTATGTTAGTATGTTAGTATAGCAGTAGATGTTGACTTGGTTTCAGAGAAAACTTGATTAGTTTGGGGTAATGTTTCTTGATAATCTTCCAGTACAGGAAGAAAATCAGGGGGAATGTTCCTTTTAGCCAGTGTTATGGCAGTTCTTTTTTCTTTAATATCCTCCCTAATTCTAGTCTTAACATTGGGCCCCCAGGCAAAGAAGGGGGAAAAAAAAATAGTGGTGCCTTTCTGTGTAAAATTGTTCATTTGGTAGACTATTTGGTTCCCTTCAGTAATAGTTATAGGCTTGTCAAGTTTCAAAGGGTTTTGTTTAAACACAGACCCTGCTGGTTTAGATAATGTTCCTGTGTTCGGTTTTGGCCTGCTTGTCCCTGAAATGCCCTTGGAGCTATTTTGGCATTTTGTTTGTTTTGTTTCATTTATTTCTATTTGGCTGACTGGAACAGCTGAAAACAACTCTTTTTCAGGTTTTATTTTCTACCCTTTCTTAACTTCTCTCAGCACTCAGCACACTCGTATTCCAGCACTACTATTGCCAGCCAAAACTGTAGACAGTAAGTATTCAATGAAAAAATCTCAGGGGAAACAATAATGCATGACTCACCCAACCCAGTATTATTCTTCTATGCTTCTGCATCACACGCGAGAGGGAGTTGCCTGACAAGTGGGCCGATAGTTTTGACAGCAGTTTTTCCAGCATGTATCATAGTGAGCTGCACTTTGAAACACTCTTGATTTTGCAAGTGCCTCACATTTTCTTCTGTCATTAGTTCTATCAAAGTTTATTCAGACTCGGTGAGTTTTACCAGTGTTTTTTTTCCATTTATTTCTGCCATGACATGGCTCGTTTGACTAAGATCCTCTGTGGAGACAAAAATCTCTGTAGCACCCTCATCTTCCTGTAAATCCAGTTGAATTTCAGTTTCTCCTGTGACCTCTAGCAAACCGAGCATGGGGAGGAGGTCAGCTCCCCTACCTCAGAGATGTCCATCTCCTCCTGTGTCACACTCAGAGTGGCCATTCTCACAGCCAACAATTCCTCTACTGTTGAGCAGGGGAATTTCCCTGGTGCCCTGGCCAAATTTCTCCCCATTCACTAAAAATACCACCAGCAGCTTAATCTGGTTCATAGTCAGTTGGCATTAATCTCTATCCCCCTCCCCTGAATCGTACCTGAAAATAGGCAGAATTTGTCTAGTGCACTTATTCGGTCAACAAAAACTAAATAGAAATGTTAGGGACACAGGTCTCCTTCCTCCTGGGGATGGAGGAAGGAGTGTCTTTACATCAGCTTCCATCCATCTTCATCTTATAGCTTGGACAAAAATCTTCAGATTATTGGTGATGTCAAATGGACCTGAACATTTGTTCACAAAGGCATGTGCTTGAGAGGCAAATTTCAGAATCATGACTCTGTCGCCTACGTGCCAGTCTACTTCTTTAACATGTCTGTCAAAGTACTTCTTGGATTGCAGTTGGGCTTGGTCCAAGTCGTTTGCAACAAACAAGTTGGTTTTAACAAGATTGTCTTTCAGTTAGGTGGCACAGTTGTCTATTGACACTCTATCTGCTGTTGGAGCCTTCAGTCAATCATCAGATGTTCTGGTAATCTCACTTGTCTACCAGTCATTACCTCAAAAGAGGTACATCAAGTAGATGCTGATGGAGTAGCTCTAATTGCCATTAGAAGTAAGGGCAACAAAGTATGCCACGTCTTTCCAGTTTCAGTAGCAAATTTACCTAACATTACTTTTATGTGTCTGTTTGCTTTTTCTGCCTGTCCTGATTTATTTATTTATTTTTTTTATTTTAGTTTTTGTTGACTGGGTAAGTGCACTAGACAAATTCTGCCTATTTTCAGGCACGACCTGGGGAAGGGGGATACAGATGAATGCCAACTGACCTTGAACCAGATTAAGCTGTTGGTAGTATTTTTAGTGAATGAGGGAAATTTGGCAAGGACACAAGGGGAAATTCCCCTACTCTTTTTGATAAGTGCCATGGAATCTTTAACATCCACCTGAAATACCACCAGTCCAGGCAGATGGGACCTCGGTTTAATGTCTCATCCAAAAGATGGCTGAGAATGGTGAGCTATGTGAAATTTCTAACTCCCAACAACTTCATTGCTTCTTACATGCCTTCACCTGAGAAAGCTGACCCTTTGTCTGAATGTACTCTACCTTAACTCATTGTCTCCTAGCAGACGCCTGTAGTTGTCAGTAAAATACACCAGTGTGTCCTGAGGATGTCTGCAGAAGTCAGCTACTGACTCCCAGTGTGCCCTTGCAACGTTTGGAGAAGTCACTTATATATTTTCATATATAGTGTAACAGAATATAATATATATTTGACTGCATAGCACCGTTGGAAAGGTAATTTTATGCTGAACAACTTTGTCACTGATATTTTGTGCATATCATGTATACTTTAGGAGTTATTTGCATTTCTTTATGGTATGGTGTGTATGGCTTATGTTGCCTGTTTTAGTGAAAACAATATTTTTTTGCTGTTTCAACCAGCTTAAAAAAATGACATATTATTATTTGCATACCACCATTGGGAAGGCAATTTTGTGGTGAACAACTTTGCCACTAATATTTTGTGTATATCATGTATACTTTAGGAGTTATTCACATTTGTTTATGGTATGGTGTGTATGGCTGCCATGTTTTCCATCAAGATTCACCTAAGCAGCTTGAACAAAATTCAGTTTTTTGGCACTTCAGCAGGTATAAAATAAAAACCGTATTGATTACAACTGGTTGCATAGCACCATTGGAAAGGCATGTATGTGCTCATCAACCTTCATGCTGATACTTTGTGTGTATCATGTATACTTTTTGAGTTATATGCATTTGTTTATGATATGGTGTGTGTGGTTGAGATTCATCCCTCAAATCTCACCAAAGCACCTTGACTAAAATGGGGAAAAATTATTATGTTTTATAGTAAAAATATATCTTTTTTTAGAAAACATAATATTAAAACACCATCTAATGTCTGTATGATTAATTTGGTGTTGATATTTTACATAGTTTCCAACAAAAAAATGGCTTATGATGCCCTTTTTTAGCGAAAAAAATATTTAGTTTGCTCTTTCGACAAGCATAGAAAAAAAAACAAAATTACTTATTATTACATGCATGCCACCATTGGAAAGGCAATTTTGTGCTGAATGACTCTTCCACTCATACTTTGTGTCTAGCATGTACAATTATTGAGCTATTAGCATTTGTTTGTGACATGCTGAATATGGCTTGATTTTGCTTAGAAAGGCCCAGGATTCACTGTTAAAAGTATACAGGAGATTCATGAGGCAAGTGGTGTAATCTCAGAGTGATCCTGTGGAGGCAATGAGTTAAGAGGTAGGCCCAGCCTGGTAAACACTTGCTCGACCAGGATTCTGGTAGTAGCTTCTGCTAAGGAGGCCTTAACTGGAAAGGCATCAACCCATTTTGAGAATAGGTCAGTGATCATAAGGGCAAACTTGATGCTCCTGGCTGTACAAGGCAATGGTCCAATTATATCAATGTGGATGTTGTTCCAGGGACCAGCATATCTTTGAGGCAAAAGTTTGGCAATTTTCTTTCCTGGAATTGGGTTCTTCTGTGCACATGTAAGCCAGTTTTCCATGCAATGCTAGACAGCTGATGTCATACCAGGCCACCAGCCCATGGTTTTCACTCTCTGAACTGTCTTGTCCACCCCTTGGTGTCCACTTATAGGGGTATTATGGAACCAATAGATGACTTCCAATTGAATTGATTTGGGAATTACCCAAAATTTCTGATCACCTGAGTGATACATCAGTTTTTGATCTTGGGACAGATGAAGATTATCTGCATGTTTCTTGAACGGATTATTTGCAGACAATTATTTCTCTGTGTCTTTGGAGAAATATTGGTGCACTTCCTTTATCTCTGGGTCAGCTAGTTATAGCTCAGTGAAATCCAAAAGAACCTCTTTGGATCTTTTATTGGCAGCCACCATAGGTGTTGCACTGGGAGGGGACATGATCTGTATCCCCCTGAGCTCCTTCTTTGGCTAAAGAGTCAGCTCAGTCATTGTAGTGATTGAAGAGTTCTGTTTTGGAGTGGGCTTTCACCTTGTGAATAAACAGTTTGAACACACATTACTCAGCCAGGCTGACAATGTAAATGAACAAATCTCTATAGTTGATGGGGGTACCTTCAGAGGAAGTAAAATCATGGGCCTTCCAGAAAGGAAGGAATTCTGTCAATGAACTGCACACTCAAGATGAATCAGAAAAGATGACGGTATCTTTATTTCCTTTTCCATCTATAACTTCTAAGGCACAGATAACAGCTGCAAGTTCTGCATACTGTAATGACTTGACACTGCACTTCCTTGATAACTCGGTAGTGTCACCTGTAGAAACTAGGGCCAAGACCCCAAAAGCTGCTATTTGCACCCACTCATCATATGAAGAGGAGCCATCTGTGGAGACATGACACATAGTATTGGCAGTCAGAGCTTGTTATGTTGCTGGGAGAAATGGGCCTGGTTTAGGTAGTACTGGTGGCTCTAGGCCACATTCATGTGGTTCTCCTTGGTATAGGAGACCATGTGCCAATATGGAGGGCATTTTGGTGGGAAGTACAGTGCTGTCTCTATATTGAAGTAATAGAGACCAATGTGTGAGTCTGGTGTTAGACACATTACCATCTTTGAACGTATCTGTCAACAGGAAGTTGGTGGGGGTGTGGTAGGTGTGTAGCATAATAGAACAAAATACTATTATGTAAGCAAAGTGTTTGACAGCTCAAAAGGTTGCTAGAAGATTCCTTTCACACAGGGAATATTTCAACTCTACAATGGATAGCATTTGGTAAGCATAGGCAATGGGTCTCAGGGTACCATTGACCTTTTGAGCAAGGACTGTTGGCATATCTACTTCAGAGGTGGTAGTTTCCAGATGGAATGAGAGCTCTGGGTTTGGGTTGACTATTGCTGGAGAAGAGGCCAGGGCCTTCTTCAGCTAGGTGACAGCAGCAGTGTGCTTAGGGCCTCATTGTCATGGGACATCCTTCTTCAGGAGTTCATACAGAGGAGTGGCCTTCAGTGCAAAATTGCAAATGAATTTCCTGGAGTAGTTGACCATACCCAGGAAATGTCTGAGGGTTGCCACACTGGTGGGTAATGGCAAATCCTGTTGGCTCTGAATCTTGTTCAAAGTAGGGCTCTGCCCTTCTCCAGTTATGCACAGGCCCAGAAATATCACTTCTGGTTGGCAAAACTGTACCTCTGCTGGATTACACTTGAGGTAAGCTCTCTGTAGCAGGGTGAGGGGCTCATTTAGAATTTGCAGGTGTTTCTCCAAATTCACAGTGGCCAGAGGAAGGTCATCTATGTATTGTAGAAGACATTCAGGGGTTGAAAAAACATTTATTGCATCCTTCATGTGGATGTGAAACAGTGATGGGCTATTATGGAACCCCTGTGGGAGGCAGTTCCATGTGTATTGGCATCCTTCAAATGCAAAGGCAAATTTGTACTGACTCTCCTGAGCCAAGGGTATGGACCAAAAAACACTGGAAATGTCCAATGTACTGAACCATTGGTGTTCAGGTTTGAGATGTTTTAGCACATTTGGTACAGATGCAACAGATGGGGCACAGCTGGGGTGACTTGATTGAGTCTACAATAATCAATGGTACTCCTCAGAAAACTCAAAGGTGCAATACTTTAATAAATATTTAAAAGGAAGGCCACCATAAGCACACCAGCAGTTGTGTAGTGCCTCTACTGGTTTCACACTTCTTTGTGCATCATCAGGAGGTAAGGACCAATCACAATGGTTGACTTTAAATACATACATTTCTTAAAGATATAAGGTGCTAATTCACATAGCATCCTTAATCTCAAAATGTGCTTAGTGCAAAAAGTGCTTAACAAAATTACTAACCATGTGCCAAATCATGTTCACCAGAATACATCTGACAAGAAATCAGTATAAAATCATTATTAAAACAATGGTTTTCACGGCAGCAGTGGGTAAGTGGGGAAGGGGAAGGGGAAAAGGGAAAGGGAAGGAAAAGGGGAAAGGGGGAAATTAAAGGGACAGCAATGGGAGCAACTTTTACCCCCAATTATGTTAACCTCTATCTGGGCCTGTGGGAAAAACTAATAGTTTATTACACAGATGTCACTCCTTTTTACAGTAGGATTAACATCAGGTGTGGCTTTATAGATGACATATTTATGGTCTGGAAAGGCACACTGGATAAACTGAATGATTGTGTACAGTATTTAGAAAAAAGCAATATTAACTTGAAATTTTCAGTACAGCAGAGTCTGGAGTCTGTTTCTTTTTTGGATTTGAAAATTACCAAGCAATTGGATGGCTCTTTGCATACCAGTCTGTATAGAAAAGAGACTGACTGAAATTCTCTCATCCACTCATCCAGTTGCCACCCAAGACATATGGTGGAGAATATTCCCAAAGCCCAACTGATAAGAGCTCATAGAAACTGTAGACAAGATGCAGATCATATAGCAATAGATACTGACACATGTACACAGTTTTGTGATAGGGACTACAGTGCTGATTTGGTAAAATCAGCATTTGAGGAGGCACTTACCACCTTACGGGAGACCCTTATGCAGGGGAGACCCCCTGGCAATTCCGGAAAGAGGATGTGATTTATTAGTAACTTTACCAGACATTCAGTTAAGAGAATTCAGATTGTTAACCAGAAATGGTACATTCTGGAGAATGAACCCCTACTAAAGAAATAAACTGCAGATCCACCTCTGAAAGTGTACAGGAGGAGTATGAATATTGAAGATCGACTGGTCCATAGCTATCAAGCAAGAAATGCCAAAAAGAATGACAATTTTGGCAACTGGTTGACCCATTTGCCCCATGGGAACTTTCCATGTGGTAACTGTAAATGTTATCAATTTGTTTTGAAAACTAAAACTTTCAATACATGTAATAGCAACAAAACATTTGAGGTATATGATTTCTTCAGCTGTGTTACTAACAATATTGTGTATTTGGCAACTTGTATTTGTGGATGCTTCTATATAGGTAAAACATCTAGACCATTCAAAATTAAGAATAGGTGAACACCAGCAAGCCATTCTGGGGGGGGGGGACATAAAAATGCACTAGCAAAACATGTCAAAACCAATAGCACCAGAAAACATGAGTTTAGATATTGTGCTATTGAAAAGGTTAGATTGGGACCGGGGGAGGGGGCAATATGGAAGGCAAACTGTTGTATAGGGAATCATTTTGGATTTACACTTTAGAGGCCATGGAACATCCAAGCCTGAATGATCATATAGATTTAATGCATTGCATTAGAAAGAAAAGAAAATAAGCTGTGGTGTACCTGTAGTGGATGATACTTATCTTCCGAAGTCATGTTTATTATAACTAATTATTTGTGTATATGTATTAATGGCTATATAATTGTGCAAGTATAAAATGGTTCTCACACTGTTTATTTTTTCCCTTTTTTTGTAAGGGGCATGAGATACTTTTTCCTTGGTACCTTAAGCACTAGAAGTCAGCACGATGAGAACTGACATACTCATAATTTGTGTTTGCAATCTTTTTAATAAGCTTCTGATGTTATTGGCACATGCATACATTTCTAAATATGGATGTTTACCCTGTGTGTGTATTTGTGACTTATACAGGGGCTATGCCTTTTGCAACCAATTGCAGTGCTGTTCCCCCTTTTCCCTTTTTTCTTCCCTCCCCCCCAACTTACCCACTGATGCTGTGAAAACCATTGTTTTAATAATGATTTTATACTGATTTCTTGAGATGTATTCTGGTAAAGATGATTTGGTTAGTGATTTTGTTAAGCACTTTTTGCATTAAGCACTTTTTGAGATTATGGATGTTATGTGAATTAGCAGCTTATTCCTTTAAGAAATTTATGTATTTAAAGTCAACCATTGTGATTGGTCCTTACCTACTGATGATGTGCAAGGAAGTGCGAAACTGGTAGAGGTACTACATGACTGCTGCTACGCTTATGGCAACCCATCTTTTAAATATTGAATAAAGTATTGCGCCTTTGAGTTTCCTGAGGAGTGCTGTTTTTGCTTATTCATCGATTCATTTTTTAACCATGCACCCTCTATCATGGATAATGAGCTGTATTGTTCTGTTTCTTAATAATCAGTGGTGAGTCTCCCACTATTGCGGAGTTTCTTCACAGGCTAGATGGGTGAAATGACTGTTGACACATAAGGCCTTATGACTCCTTGGTTGACAAGTGAATCAATAGTGGCCCTCAATGAGAGTATTGCTTTTGTTGGGAATGGGTATTGCTTCTGGCAAGGTGGGTCCTCCCCAGTGACCTGGATGATGGTATCCATCCTTCCACAGTCATGCTTGTTCCTGGCAAAGGTCTCTTGGTGCCTTTCAAGAATTGGTTGAATCTGAGGTAGCAGCTTGTGATGACGTTGCATGATGATGATGTCATATTCTTTGTCATTGATGGTCACTACTGCCACCACATCTGAATCAGGAATGAGTATCATGTGGAATTGACCTCTTATCTGTAGTAATAGCTTGTTGGCTAAATCCACAATGCATCCATGTTGTGATAAAAAGTCTATCCCTAAGATGCTTTGGTGATGACGTAAGTCCATGAGGCCAAAACGGTGTTCCACCGCCAAGGTACCAATGATGACTAGTATGGATCTGGACTGGTAGGTGGTGACATAGTCCCCTTGAAGGTCTGGGTGGAAGTAGTTCTCCCTGTAGACCATCAGGATCATATTGGGTCATCTTGATCTAACACTGAGACAGCAGCTCCCATGTCCAGAAGCAATTCCTGTTGGTGGCCACCTACCAACACTTCTATACATGGTCAGCCAGTTTCATCCATCACTAGGGTAGTGATGATGCATCGTCATTCAGAACCATCCTTTTCTGAAGGAGACTGGGCCTGTGCATCCCTGAGTATCTGGGTACACTCTCAGTAAGGAGATACCTGGGCCTACTCTACCTGCTGGCTCCTCCTGGTATGGAGGTGCTAAAGGAGTAGTTCCAGGGCCTAGGGCTGCAACTGTTTTTTTGCTGAAGAGTATCAGCCTTGGATATATCCTGGGTCTCAAACTCCTGCTACAACTCCTTGTAACCAGGGTCTGGTCATTTCAGGCTTTGGTCCTGGTAGTGCAAGTTCTGGTTCTGTTTTCCATCTCATTTCTGGTTACCTTATTTCTTGGAGCAGTAGGCCTGGGCCTGTTGTTTACCTTCCACCAAGTACTGCATAGTTGGCTCAGTGCCAGGATGCACCATGGCCACCTTGTCCACCTTGGCCTTCTGTCTGGAACCCTTATCTTGCACATACAGCTGGTATGCACATTCTGTTTTTTGGCATAATCTCAGCAAAAAGGTCTGCTCTTGGGAAAACAGAAGCCTCTTTCTTTTCACGGACAACTGGTATCATGTTTTTCAAAAACTAATTTTTGTACTCCACTGAGTTTCCTTTGGCTGATTCATTTGACATGTCCTTTCTGGTTCCTTATGCCATCCAGAGACAGCTGTCATACTGGGTGGGGGTTTTCCTAGCATACTGCTTGAATCGGTAGGCCATGGACATGCCCACTAGGCTGGGATTTTGCAAGGTCATCAGACCTGCTGCAATGTCATTGAACTTAGCACTGGAGCCATTACATATTACATCTGGCAGTTTGACCCACAGCATAGGGTCCACTGTCTGTTTCAGAACCTGTACTTTTTGCAAAACCGGCAGGCTAAACATTTCACACTGATTTTTCACTTTCTCTAAATGACAGCTCAAATTGTCATTAGGCCCCATTCAGCTTATCTGTGTTGCAAGGTTAGAGATGGCTTGCATGGATTGAAGGATGTGGAGGTTCACTGTGGATGGGCCTGCATGGCTCTCACCACCACCTCAGCCATAGCTGAAGCCACACCCTTGGCGAGGCTGTTCTGGCTCACCTCAGTCTGGATCATATCTGCTATGCCCTGGTGAGCTGTTGAGATGTCAGACTTTTCGATCACTTGATCGACTATGTCCATGACCTCTACCAGGTCACTCTTCCACAAGACAGCTATTGAAGGTGGGCTAGGCCGCTGCCCCCAGAGTCCCAAGGACCACCATCTTAGATTTTCTCATTGTCATGCCCTTTATCAGGAAGTGACATCAGGTCGATGGGTGGGGTGTAAGGCAACACTTTCACATGACCCCGCAGGATATCATATTGCTGACATAACTGTGCATACCTCTGCCTACATCTAACATGTTTTCCTTTTGTATCTACGTGCTGTCATGTACTAAGAAGCTTCTGTAAAACCCTGTATGCGATGCACACTTCATGATTTTCCCTGATCTCCCTATCCAAATCCTTCTGACACCCATGTCCTCTGACAGTTCTTCTTGTCTCTTTTCAAGGCACCATTTGCATCTGTCAGAATACCATTCATCCGCAAAAACTGCTTCTTATCCTGCTACATTCTCTCACAGTCCTCTTTCAACCTAGCAATCTCTGTGTCTTTTTCTTGCAGTGTTACACAGTTCTTTTCTGTGTCACATGATGCGACTTTCCATCTCCTTCTCCCAAACCTTCTGTTGCATGTCTTTCTCCTGTAGCGTGGATTCCAGCTGTGTTTCCAGAGGTGACACCCTCGCCTCCACTGCCTGCAGGGCAGCATACAATACAGTAACCATTGCACCATTATGCTTATACTTCTTAACCATTAGTTTTGTTTCTGAGTACAGTGAACACACATACTGTACTGGGTGATCTTTGGATGCTGCACTTCATGCAAAATCACCCCAACCTCCATGGGAAGCTAAAATGTTTGCAATGATTAGTGTCAACTCAGCACTGATTGACATTTTGACTGTCCTGCCCCCTTTCTGTAAAAAAAAAACAAGAAGCCCAGAGTGTTCCAGAACACCCTGTACTGTCCTTGCTAGACAGTTACACTTTTGGAGTCATGCAGCCCCTTGGACAAAGCCTTAGGGTTGTTCTTTGCAAATAAATGAACAGGAGGGCTCAAGGGTTTTAACACTCAATCGCCAAAGGCTCGGCATATAAAACAGAAGTAAGCAACTGCCAATCTTTACAAAGTACACTTGTAAAAGAGGGGTTAAATCACTTTGCCTTGGCTGTAGCATGTCCCCTTATTGCAAAGAATTTATTTGAGCTGTTTTTCACAGTTGTTTGCAAGGTCTTGAAGTAAAGCAGAAGCAAGCAACTGCCTGTACACTCTTCTGGTTGAGAAAATGTCCCTGCCCCTGAAAACCTCTTTATCCTGTGTTCCCCAAATTCACACACTTGTAAATTGCTCAAGTGATTTTGGTTCTATCACAATCAGGTCCTGCCATGGTCACCACTTGTAAGATTCTGCTGGAGGAAACCTGATGCTAAAACACCATGAACACAGATGTGCAGAACATCAGTTTATTTCTCCCTAGTAAAAGTATAAAAGTCAGAACTATAAGATAAATCTTACCAACTGGAACACAGAAACAGTCATACATCAGGTGTGGACTCTGGGTGCTCCCGGGGATCCCAAAGGATTTGACTGTGTACTAGGATTATATACACTGCAGATAAGAACATTCCATTACCAGAGTTACTAGCTTATAGACGTCAGCTTGTTTCAGCTCCTGGTGTTCCATTGGATGATATATGGGCATCTCGCACCCAGTATGATACTTTTTGTAGCATTCTTCAGCAATGTGCTGACTAACTAGTTATTAAAACAATAGACATTTTCTCATATAATTTGCTAACTAAAGCATGCTGACTTCAGAAGAAAGGTGGTGCTGCAGACCATAAAATATAATATATTATATTATATTATATTATATTATATTATATTATATTATATTATATTATATTGTTATGTTGCTAATATTACAATTGTCAGTAGATGCCATTAGATGTTTGGCTAAACAGGAGATTTCTGCATAGACCCTAATACAACAAATCTGTCAATACATTAGTGAGTCATTAGTATATAGCATTATAGTATTATCCTTTGTCTGTTATGATAGCAATGATGGTCATCATATGGGATGGCAGGGCAGGCTGGTCCAACATTTCTGCAGTCATTTGTATGGTGTATATAGAACCCGAGTATTCTGTGTGCATCAAAGGTAGGGAGCAATGCTTCCCCTGGATTAGCATGCTCTGGATAATACGCCGGCAGGTGGATGGCTTGATTTGAAGTAAACTCAGTCACCACCTTTGGTAGAAACTTAGAATTAGTACACAAAGGCACCCTGTCTTTGTGCAAAATGAAATAAGGGGACTCACATGTTAGAGTCTGTAGCTCTGAAATCCTTCAAACAGAAGTGATTGTAACTAAAAATATTTTTTTCCAAGAAAGAAAGTGTAAGTCATAAGTCACAGCCGACTCAAAAGGAGCCAGCGTCAGCTTGTCCATAATAATATTCAAATCCCTATCCAGGACTGGATTTTAAATGGGAGGCTTTATATGTAAAATGCCTCTCAAGAACGCATGGGCTACCTCAAGCTGATCAACCATACGGTCACCTACAGGCACAAGGAAAGTTGAAACAGCAGCCAAGTGCACTTTCATTGAGGAATACTGCAGACTTGAATCCAATTAGGATAGCAGGTGCTCTAGAACCTGATTGACTGGCAGGTAAGTGGATCCAGAGTATGTGAAGCAGCCCATAAAGCACACTGCTTCCATTTCATGGAGTAAACGTGCCTGGGGTATGGTTTTCTAGCAGTCACCAGAACATCTGCCACTTTCTGTGATACCACAAAGTGAGCTATGGCTATGTCTTCAGGAGTAATGTGTGTAGATGCAGGGACTCGAGTCTGTGTGGACTAGAGTTCCCTGTTCCTGTGACAGTAGACCCTTGCACACTGGTAGAGGTACTGGGGGTTCCACTGCCAGCTGTTGCAACAGGTGATACAATATCTGCCAAGGCCATAGGGGAACAATGAGTACTGGAGTTGCTCTCTCCATTTTCAGCTTGAGTAGTACTCTGAATTAGTGGGGAGGAAGGGAAGCCATACAAAAATCTCTATTTCCAAGAGAGGGACAATGTATCTCACCAAAAACTCCAGGCCCTGGAGTGAGCAAGCAGAAATGTGGCAGTTTAACATTGTGTGGGGATGCAAAAAGGTCCAGCTCTGAATGACCCCAACATTCGAACATGTTGTCGACCACTAAGGTTAGCAGTTCCCTCTCATGCATCCTGGATTGCAGTCTGCTTAGTTTGTGTGCCAAGATGTTTTGGGCCCCTGAAACATGTACTGCTGATAGTTCTGGACTATGTTTCAGAGCCCACTGCAAAACTTCCATTGCTTCCCTGCACAGCAGATAAGAATGAGTTCCCCTTTTTTGTTGACATAATGCATCACACTGATGTTATCCATCTGTATTAACAGATGACCTGGGATAAGTGGTTCTGGAAGGCTTGGAGTCCCTATAGGATCTCTCACATTTCTAGAACATTTATGTGCAATGCACCATCAACCTGGTTCCATGTGCCTTGTGTCTGAAGAGATCCCAGGTGGGTTCTCCATCCTGATCTTGAAGCATCTGTGGTGAGGTTCTGATGTGGGGTGCAAATGAAGAATGGGACACCCTTCAACAGGTTGTTGTATTCCATCCACCACTTGAGTGCTTTGTGCAAGGTAGACGTTGCTAGAACCATCTGTTCTAGATCATCTGTCAGCTGGTCCCACTAGACTCTAAAAGTCCACTGTGTGTGCAGCCTAGTCAGTGGCACTGTAACAATGGCTGCCACCATGAGACTTAAGGCGTAGAAACATCCTTGCCAAAACATAACAGCTGTTGTGTACCAATTGTGCTTGGGCAATTAGGCAGTCCGCCCTGTCCAGAGACAGAAGCATAGAACCCTGGGCCATGTCTAGAACTGTCACAATGTACTGCAGTCATTGGAAGGGTGTCAGTAAAAACTTTGGTATGTTGACTGTCAACTCCTGAGCATCAAACACCTGTCTGGTTCGAGCTAAGGTCTGCAGCAGTTGGTCCCTGGAGTGAGCTTTTAATAGCCAGTTATCCAACTAAGAAAAAATGTACAGGTCTTCCCTATGAAGGGCTGCAGCCACCAATGCCAAGCATTTGGTAAAGACTTGTAATGCAGAATGTAAGCCAAAGGGTAACACTCTGAATTGGTACTGCTCCTCCTGAAACAGGAATTTCAAATATCTCCTGTGAGGTTTCCAGACTTTGATATGGAGTTATGTATCCTTCATATCCAGGGAGCAAATCCAATCTCCTGTTTGCAATAGGGAAAGGAGACTCTGTAGAGAGACCATTTGGAGCTTCTTGTATTCTATGAAGAAGTTTAGATCCCTTAGAGTCAGGGTAGGCCACAGATCCCCTGTCGCCTTTGGGATGAGCAAGTATCTGGAACTAACACCTTTGAGCCTCTGTTTTGGAGGTACAGGTTCTATGGCACATTTTTGAAGCAAGGCCTGTACTTCCTCTAGCAATAGGAATATATGCCCTAGTGGGTATGCTGTCACAACTTGTAAAGGATCTGAAGGGTTGTCTAGATGCTCCAGAGCATGACCCTTCTCTATAATCTCCAGAACACATTTGTCTGTAGTCACCACCCTCCATTGATCCAAGTGGAGGGACAGGTGATCCACTACAACCACCCCTGGTGGTAATGGTGGTTTGAGGGGTATATGGAGTCAGGCTAAGTTGGAGGGGCAGAATCACTAGCTCTACTACCTCTAGGTGTTTTTGTATGGGCACCTGACGTTGTAATGAGGACTGGCAAGGCCCCTGCACTTTACCTCTTCCCTGCTGTCTGTAACTCTGGCGGTGGCCTCTGAGAGTGGATTGGTGAAAGTTACTCCTGTTCCTACCCCTGTTTTGGGTAAGGTACAGAGATTTCATGGACTTCACAGCCTTGTCAGATGAGTGGAGATTTTTCAAAACTTCTTCTGCATCATGGCTAAACAGTTTCTGACCTCTGAATGTGGCATTCAGAACTATTTGCTACACATCAGTGGCAAAACCTACTACTCTGAGCCAAGAATAAACCTTGAGACAGATGCCAAAAACTGCAGCCCTGGCAGAGGTATCAGAAATATCATATGTTGTGCAGATGAAATGTTTTCCCACATCAGCACCTGCATTAAGGCTTTTCATGAATTCCTGTTTAGCAGAACCTCAGGCAAGGCCTGTGCAGCAGCTTTAGTCTTCGTCTAGAAGATGTTCTAATATTTTACATATGGCCCTGGTAATTAGTAATAAGTATGCCTAATGAGGCACAGGCATAGGTAGACTTGCCTAGGACATCCAACCTCCTGGATTCTCTATCAGGAGGATGGGAGCTCAGGTGCCTAGGTGTCCTGGACCTATCATGGGTAGCTGTGATAACCATTAAGTAAGTCTCAGGCTGGTTAGCATAAAAGGGCTTTCCCGAAGGATCAGAATACATTTTGTCTGCCTTGCTAGGCACAGTTGGTATATTAGTTCAGTTCAGATTAGTACACTCTGTTCAACCAAAACCAGAACAAGTAAAGATGTGGTTACCAAGGCAGCAGGATGGCTGTTTTAAATGTGGCAACTGTAAATTCTGTAAGTCCCTTATATAAACAAAGACTTTTATTAATCCTAAGACAGAAAGAATAACTACAGTGAGAGGGTTTATAACATGTGGCATAGAGGGAGTCATTTATATGGCTTCCTGCAGTTGTGGTTGTTTTTATATAGGGAAAACAAAAAGGAAATTGAAAGAAAGAATGGGTGAGCATTTGAGAGCAATAAAAAATAAGGATCAAAAGAATGCACTTGCCATACATTTAGGTCAAGTGACAAACTCAAGGGAACATATTTGGTCATTCCTGGGCATTGAGAAACCCATAAAAAGCCCAAGAGGGGGTGACCATGATAATGTCCTTCTAAAACGTGAGCAATATTGGATTTTTGCCACTGGACGTTCAAAAAGACCTGGTTTAAATGAAAGAATTGACCTTAAACCATTCTTAAAGAAGTAAATATTTGGGATGATTACTGTGTATTGATATAGATTTATTACTGACATGGTGGTTGTGAGACTATGCTAAGTCAAAATACTTGAATACAAAGTAGATCCCTAAGAAATTGGAGGAGGACACTGGTATGAAATAGTGGTAATGTTAAATGTTAAATGTAAAAAACTATGTTTTTAATAATTTATAAGATTTAGTTTGGATAAATTTTGTATTAGTATATAGGCTTTTTTTCAAAAGTTTGATATGTGATTTAGTAGTGTTAGAATATGTTTTTTTTAAATGACAAATTATGTACTGGCACTTTAAGAGGTTTTTGTTATTTAAATGGCACTATATGGTTAACTTGCTATTCCTATGATTAAGCTCCAGGGGGCGTGAAACATGTTAGGAACCACATTGTTTCATTTGGAAATAGCGCGGATGGAAGCAGGGTGCAGGAATAAAATGAAGCACTTTTAGCACTTTACAGAGTTGTATCTGCTTCACTTTTTCCACTTATGGCTAATCCAAATTGATTCTACAGTGTGGAGAGAGGCAGTGGAAAGCTGGTGATGGTAACCTTATATCTTACAGTTGGTATATTGTTTGGTCTATACCAGCTTGTATAAATGGCATCCTCCAAGGCTGGAAACAGGTTAGGAACCACATCACAGGGAGATTCTGGCATCTCCAGAAACTCCAGCAGGTTCTTTTTTGTAGAGTCCTGCTCTTCTACGGCAAAGCCCGTGGCAGCTTGCATTTGTTGCATCATGATAAAAAACAAGGGATCCTCTTGAGGTGATCTTGGTGTATTTACAACAGAGTCCTCACTGAAGGAGGAGACCATGGGCTGGTGCCATGTCTATAGGGGCACTCAGCATAGTCTTCCTCTTCATGCTCCTCCATTATGAGATCAGGATTATATTCATATTTGCTGTCAACACTGTCATCAACAGGAATGAATGACCACAATGGTGATGTCAGTGGCAGGAGAGGAGGTCCATTCTGCAAGGTGTTAGCTTGTGACGTCAATGGGGTAGTTACATGAGTACCCATTGACAGACCCCCTGGAGCAGGTAGGCATGGTAGTGGATGCCATATCATGTCTGAAAATGATAGGGGTACTTTCTGTGCACAGGTGCTGCTTTGAATAGCAGGCATGACTGCAGTAGTTGATGCTGGAGGTTGGTTCTCTGTCAACGATGGTGATGTACTGGCCGTAATAGGCCCGGCAGTGTAAACACCAAGCCTTGACCTCAGTATCTGGTAAAGGGTAGGAAGGCTGGTGCCAGCAGCAAAGCAGATGACATTGAAGTAGAAGTTGTGCCTGTAGTCCACAGGGGTGACCTGGATCTTACTGGTGAGGCATTGTCCTTGTCCTGGAGCTTATGTCTATGACTCCTCAATGAAGATATTTCCCAGGACTTTGATGTCTGTGATTCGGCCAGTGGAAAGGGTGACATGGATTTACTCTGAAGATGCTTTTCCATTGCTTCAGTGGTCTTTTGGAGGAGGAAGTTTTCCAAAGCCCTTTTCCTGCATCGCCTGGTAGTGAAGTTGAACCCCTGGCAAATCTTACATTCTTTCATGTTGTGAGAGAGGCATAGGCAGCAGACACACACATCATGGATGCTGTCCTTGTAGATCTTCTCTCCACACTTGCAGTACTGGAAAAGTTTAGATGATTCCTTTGGTGGCAAACAGATCATCAAAAATCACTATACAAGTCATTACTTTTGTATAAAGAAAAATAAAATGGCAGCTTTGAGCAGCAACATTTCTGATGGCAGGTCTGATGAGTCTGATCGATCGTAGGAAAATAAATGAGGAGAGGAGGGACTGCCCAAGTTTATATAGAAGCTGACATCTGATATTGTCATGTGTGGCCCCTGGATGACTGGTTGCAAAAGTTTCCCTGTGGATCTAGTCCAGATGCCAGTATAGTTTCAAAGGTGTGGTCTGATGAAAGAGATATCCTCAAAGAAGATCTATGGGTAACTGCAGTAAATTAGCTAACTAGAATGGTAGTGTATGATTCTTTGATGATGTATTATTTTTTTCTGATTAGAAATTACTGTTTAGGCAAATAAATGAAAAAAATCTTCGAACCTATGCCCTTATTCTTTTAGAGAGAACTGGAAATTACAATGACACATGTGCAATATGAGGCATTCACTGATTGGCTGCAGTAGGTCATGTGGCTGGCAAAAGCTTGCACATACTCATTTCGTGCTTCCTGTAATAACATCACTACATCATTGTAGAAATGCTGAGGAGAAGCCAAGTCCCTTGAGTCCATTTGGACACACTTCACCAATGTCAGAAGTGCTTATTTTCAGCACTTATACCAACCTCTAATTCAGCATCAGATCACCCTTGCCTAAGCTTTGCAGACAGATAACTATTTGTGACAGTTTAATCTTCTGCTGTGAACTGGTTCATGGTTTTGCTTCAATGAGGCACAAACTGTGACTGATCTTGGGCACTAGGCCCAAGTGTTAATGTCCTCCAGACACTTCTTTCAGATGCATACCTCAAGCAATGAAGAATCCTTGTTTGTATAATGGGAAACATCTACCAACCATCTGACAGCACAGTTATATACCCTGTGTTTAGTGCTGCTGCTCAATAAAAATATGTGTCTCTTACTTGTTTTGTTTCTTTTTTGTGTCCTTCCTAAAATATGATCTCCAGCATTTTGAGCGTCTGTGAGCCACAGTATTTTCTATCATGCCAGTGCATGCACATTGTACTGATTGCACCTGTGAAATCCTTTACGGGGAGAGAGTGTGGGAAGCTTGCTGTAGAAATATAGAAACATAGAAGTTGGAGGCAGATAAGTACCGCAAGGCCCATCCAGTGTGCCCATTTCTTTTTCTACCTTATGAATGTGCCATCGGCCTTTGTTCTGTCAATGGCCTATCTATTCATACTCATCTGTATTGCTCCCTTTTACCTATCCCATGAGTGTTTGTAGCCCTGCAATGTATTCATATCCACCATTTCCTCAGGTAGGCCATTCCATGCATCCACCACCCTTTCTGTGAAAAAGAACTTCCTCACATTACCCTTTTATTGGCTTCCCTCTAATCTCATGCTGTGTCCTCTTGTCCTGCTATTTTTCTTATATTGAAACATGTTAGACTCTTTCAGCTTGCTAATGCCCTTAAGAAGTTTGAATGTTTTGATCATATCACCTCTCTCCCTCCTTTGCTCTAGGGTATACATATTGAGCTCCGTTAATCTGTCCTCATATGTTTTCTGATGCAGTCCCTGCACGATTTTGGTTGCCCTTCTCTGCACTACCTCAGTTTGGTTAATGTCCTTGTGAAGGTGTGGCCTCCAGTACTGCATGCAGTACTCCAGATGGGGCCTAACCAGTGTCTTGTAAAGAGGGATTATTACCTCCCTTTTCCGACTTGTGATACCCCTACTAATACAACCCAACATTCCCCTAGTCTTACCTACTGCTTTAGTGATCTTCTTGAATGATTTCAGGCCATCAGTGATGATGATACCCAAGTCTTTTTCTTCCCTTGTGATTGCCAGCAACTCCCATCCCAGCCTATAGATGGCTTCAGGGTTTCTCTTCCCTATGTGCATGATCTTGCACTTCTTTGCATTAAACCCCAGTTGCCACTCTTCCAACCATTTTGCTAGTTTATCCAGATCTCTTCTCATTCTGCCCACCCCATCTGGATCATCTACTCTGTTGCAGATCTTGGTGTCATCTACAAACAGACAAACCTTACTCTCCAGTCCATCTGCAATGTCACTGATGAAGATATTGAAGAGGACTGGCCCCAGGACTGATCCCTGAGGTACCCCATTTGTGACTTGCATCTCTTCTGACTGTATACTGTTTACCACCACTCTGTTTTCTTCCCGTCAACCAGTTTGCCACTCAGTTGACCAACATCTGACCCACCCTGAGCCTACCCAGCTTATTAATCAATCTTCTATGTGGAACAGTATTGAAAGCTTTGCTGAAGTCAAGGTAGGCGACATCAACTGCTCCCCCTAGGTCCACCACTCTGGTTACCCAGTCAAAGAAATCTATGAGATTAGTTTGACAGACCTTCCATTTGTAAACCCATGCTGTCTTGGATTCTGTGCTCCTATGGATTCCAGATGTTGCACTATCCTTTCCTTAAGGAGTGCCTCCATAATCTTGCCCACTACTTAGGTAAGACTGACTAGTCTGTAGTTCCCTGCCTCCTCCCTGTTACCACTGTTGTGGAGCGGGATCACATGAGCCCTTCTTCAGTCTTCCAGGATCTCTCCTGCGCTCAGAGACTCACTAAACAGTTCTGATAATGGCATTACTAGTTCCACCCTTAGCTTCTTTAGTACCCTGGGATGTATGCCATCAGGTCACATTGGCTTGTCCACCCTGAGCTTATCGAGTTCTTGTAGGACCCTTTATTTTTTTGAAGGGACTAGTGCACGTCTCCCTCCCCCGTGTCCATGGTGCAGAGCTGTGGGCCCTGCCCTACCTTCTCTTCAGTAAATACTAAGCAGAAGTATATATTTAGGATTGATGCTTTTACATGGTCTTCCTCCTCACATGCCCTCTTATCTCCTTTGGTCTTAGCAATACCCCCTCTGGACTTTCTCCTTTCAATAATATATCTATAGAAAGTCTTGTCACCTTCTTTTACTGTTTGTGCTAGTGTTTCCTTGGTTTGGACCTTTGCCTGCCTTACTTCCTTCCCTGCTTCCCTTAGGGAAGTTTGGTATGCTTCCTGTCTTCATCCTGCTGTTTTCCCTTTTATTTCCTGAAGATTAGCCTTTTGGCTCTCACCTTTTCTGCTACTGTTTTTGAGAACCAAAGTGGTTTTCTTCTTCTTTAGCACTTCCTTTTCTCTCTAACACAATGGGATGTTGCTTCAAGTATTGCATTCTTAATGTTTGCCCACTTTGCCTGTACCCTCTCTCCTGCATTTCTGTTTGCTAGGGCCAGCTTAACTCTGTTGGCCATCTTATCAAAGTCAGCTCCTCTGAAGTCCCATATTTTTGCATTGTAATGGGATGATTTAGTTCTAGTGGCCAAATTGAACCATACCATGTGATGGTCACTGGCCCCCAGGTGACCTTCTACCTGGAGATCTGTGATCCTTTCCTTGTTAGTCAGTACTAGATCTAGGATAGCCCTGTCTCTTGTGGGTTGTTGTACCAGTTGTTTGAGGCCCTTCCCCTGCAGGGAATCTTCCATGTGTCTAGTTCTGGCAGATGTTCCTGCTGGTATTGACCAATCTGTGTCTGGCATGTTGGAGTTTCTCATTATCAGAACCTCCCCTTTAGCTGTCATATTCTGTATATCTTCTAACAGTAATGTGTTTATGTCCTCCCCCTGGTCTGGGGTCCTGTAGACAACCCCAGTTCGTATAGCTGTCTCATTTCCTGTTTCCAGGGTGACCTACAGTTCTTCTGGCTCCTTATGTTTATTCTGAATTTCTGTAGCTTTGATATTTTCATTGACATACAGGGCCACTCCACCCCACCCCCTTTTTGCACCTCAGTCTCTTCTGAACAGTACATAGCCAGTTACTGAAGTCTCCCAAGTGTGGTTACTGGTAAACCACATCTCACTAATTGCTACTATGTCCAGTTTAGCCTCTGTCATTATTGCCTGCATGTCTGGGATCTTGTTTCTCAGAATGCGAGCATTTGTGTACATGATTTTCCAAAGGTCAGATTTCAGTGTGTTCGTTGTTGGGTGAGGTCTGGCATTTCCTATGTGCATTGTATGGTGAGACAGACCTTTTTCCTTACCTGATGATGCAAATGAACTGCAAACATGCTGAACTCCTCTTTGACCACTAGCTGAGGGGGAAGGGTGTTCTTCCCATTCGATGTATGGGGTGCTGCACCCCTCTCTCCATTTGCTAGTTTAAATATTCTGCAATGACATGAAACATCTGCCCCAATGCACTGACTCCCTCCTTAGTCAGATGCAGTCCATCAAATTTAAAGAACTTTCGCTCCCAAAACATTTGCCAGTTCCCTACAAATTTGTGTCCTTTTTCCTGGCACCAGCCCTTGGGCCACATGTTTAGCTCCCCTATCTCCCCTTCTCTGACCTTTTGTTTCATCTGCCCCCCTCTCCCAGACTGGCAGGATCTTAAAGGAGATGCCAGATGAAATGGATGATAGTTTGTCACCCAGCCTGGTCAGGTGTTCCTTAGTCTCCACAACTAAGCGGCTGGTGAGATCATTAGTCCCTAAGTGTACTAGGACATCAATGTTTTCTCCAGCTTCCTGAACAATTTAAGCAATGCAGTCAGTGTCTCTCCACGTTGATGTACGTGGGAGACATATGACCATTACTCCTGGCTGGAGATAGGTATCAACTCCCCTGAAGCATGGAGTCTTCTATGGTCAGAAGTTTTTTGGATTTCATTTTTGCATTTTTTGTTTTCTATCCTGTTTTGGGCAAGTTTTGTTGTGCTAGCTCCTGTGCTGCAATGTCCTGCTATGCAGTGTCCTCTGCCCCTTTGTTTGATTTCAGAGATAGAGGCACATACCTGTTTGTAGTTTTTATATGGTTTGTGGAGGTAATATATTGGAGAGCACCGAGTGATGGGGCACCCGATTTGCCCCTCCTAACCACCTGCCAACCTCCCAGACCAACTACCCTCTGCGGGTAGAGGTGCTCCTGTTGGATGTTGTGGAAATGGCGGGTGGTTCTTATAATATATTTCCTCTTGAATATGCAATTTGAGGCATATGATCTCTGCCTATGCTGCCTGGAGCTGAGCCCTTAGATCTCCAATGGCCCAGCATTTAGGACAGGGTCCTAAATCCTGTAAAACTGCCCTTCTGAAAAATGTTCCACAGTACCTGCAGTTAATAATATCCACTCCAGATACATTGTTGGGTTTACAACCTGGTCAAAGTAACTAGAAGGAAGAAAATGAAAGCAAAACTTTGATTTTGTGTTCTGTTTGTTTTTGTGTAACTTGTTATTACAAGCTAAATTACTAGTGCCCCTGTAAATGAGGTCAGCATGTGGATACCCCACTGATCCGCCCTTCCTGCTTTGCCACAGGAAATGTCATGACTGTGCTAACCTATAAAAGGAGTGTAGTGTTGGGTGGTTGTGGATGGGGGTGCATGGTTGGGCCCTTTCCCTGCCGAACAAGAACCATGGGTGAAAGAAACAAGGAGGTAAGAGCAGAAACAATCAGCCAGCAACAAATACAGTAGCCCTGAAAGCTTATCCTAATGACAGATAAAACTGTGAAACCTGTAAAGCACCACCTGTAATAATTTCACACAAGATATACCCTGTAAGAAACACTTTGCTACAGAGAAAAATAAAGCAGTAACAGAAGATATACCTTGCAAAAGACAATTTGAATCAGAAGATTACAGCAGTAATCTGTTAGCACACACCTGTAGGCACTCTCTGTAATAATGCAGCAGAAGGTATACCCAGCAACAACAATTTGAATCAGAGAAAAATAAAGTAATAAAATGTTAGCGACAAACAGTAACAATCCTTTTGAGTACAAAATAAAAATAACAACACACAGTAAATCTGCCTAGCCAAAAGAAGCCTTAATCCTTATCCTTTCTCTGGTAAGGTTCTTCACTCAGTCCTTTCAAGCAACCTAGAAGGAAAGAGCTCAGGTGAAGCTAGATGCCTTGGCTAGCAAACCTAGTTTGTGCTCTGTCAGACAGCGTATACCCGCATTACATTGAAACTAATACCATGAAGACCATTACAGCAATAAAATCGGCAGTTCACTGTAATGGTCACATGGTACACTAACACAGCTTCTTCATGTCCAGTGCCCCCTCACTGAAACAACTCAGACCTGGAGATGATTATTTAAAAATCCTGGGGGTGCATTGCCGACTGTCGGCATTGTGCTGTTGCTGTAAAGGTGGTCAAAAGATTTCCTGTCAAACCGCTGTGGTGGAACCGTCAGACAGAGTGACAGAAAGCACAAAATACAAAGTATTGGGAAAGAGCCATTACAATAGAAAGGTCAGCCTAAATATCACAATATCCTTTAACTACAACCTCCAGATACACCAAATATGGTCTACTGCTGTGTTGTGGACTGCCAGAGTGACAAGCAAAAAGCCAGCTGCAGAGTACTGTCCTTTCACATTTTCCCTCAAGAGGCCACATTATGTGCAAAGTGTGAAGCAGGCATTAAGTAGGAAAACCTTCCTGATATCCACAATGGAAATACTGTTGTGTGCTCCCTGCATTCCTCTGTTGACAGTTTTGAGAGAGATTTCCAGGTATTTGATGTTCATGTAAATTAATGTTATGTGTTCTGTATTTATTAACAACTAATTTGCATGATCTGTTGTTTTAAATATATGTATTTTTCAATAACTAAAAATGTTTTTCATGTGACAGAGTGCATAAGGTATGTGTGGGTGGGTGTGACATAGTGTTTGTGGGTATAGTGTCGGTGAGTATAATAGAGTGCCTGAGGGTATGGTGTATGGGAGTGTGACTGAGTGCCTGTGGGTATGGGGTGGGAGGATGTGGCTGTATGCATGGCGATATAGTGTCTGTGTGTGTGATGGAGTGCGTGGGATATGATGTGTGTGTGTGATGGAGTGCCTGTGGGTATGGTGTTGGTGGGTGTGTCAGATTACATGGGATATGGTGTCCATGAGTGTGACTGTATGCATGGAGTATGATGTCAGTGGATGTGATGGACTGTCTATGGGTATGGGGTGTTTGGACATGTCTGGATGCATGGGGTATGGCTTCTGTGGGTGTGACGGAGTGAATGGGGTATGCTGTGGGTATGTGTGACAGAGTGCCTGTGATAATGATGTCTGTGGATGTGGCAGAGTTCCTGGGATCTGGTTTTGGTAGTTGTGTCTGGATGCATGGGGTATGGTGTTGGTGGGTGTGACAGTGCCTGTGGGTATGGGTCAGTGAGTGTAAATGGATGCATGTGGCATGGTGTCAGTGGGTGTGATGGACTGCATGTTAGTATGGGGTGGGGGGATGTGGCTGGATGCATGGGAGTATAATGTCTGTGTGTGTGATGGAATGCATGGGGTATAGTATTGGTGGGTGTATCTGGATGCATGGGGCATGGTGTTGGTAAGAGTGATTGAATGTCTGTGGGTATGGGGTGGATGGATGTGGCTGGATGAACTGAGGTATGGTTTCTGTGGGTGTGACAGAGTGCTTGGGGTTTGGTGTGGGTGTGTGTGAAGGAGTGCCTGTGTGGTATGGGGTCAGTGAGTCTAAATGAATGTATGGGGCATGGTGTCAGTGGGTATGACAGAGTGGCTTTTGGAATGGGGTGGGGGGTGTGACTGGATGCATGGAGGTATGGTGTTTGCATGTGTGTGTGTGTGTGATGGAGTGCGTGAGGTATGGTGTGGTGTGGTGTGTAATGGAATGACTCTGGGTATGGCTTGTATTGGTGTAATGGCATGCATGGTGTATGGTATCTGTGTGTGTGTGTGTGTGTGTGTGACAGAGGGTCTGTGGCCATGGAGTTGATGGTTTTGACTGGATGTATAGGGTATGGGTTAGTTGAGTCTGTGTGTGTGTGTGCGTGTTTGTGTGTGTGTGTGTGTGTGTGTGTGTTATAACCAACTTGTCATGCTCTACATATGTAAATTTATCCATACAACCTGATGTTCAATAAAGTTCTATGTTGTTTACCCAGTGTTTTATGTGACTTATTAATTCTGCCAATAAAACTGCCTTTGTATACTCACCCCATGTTCAAAATATGTTTTTTAAATATTATTTCAGTGAAGCATGTGTGTTGGTTGTCATGAATGGTGGTGTAGATTGATGGTGTGACAGAGTGAATGATGTATCTGGTAGGTGGGTATGACAGAGTACAGTACATGTGGTTATGTGGCTTGTTGGTGTTTCCGACTGCCTAGAAACATATAAACAGAAACATAGAATTTGCTGATAGATAAGGACCACTTGGCCAACCTAGTCTGCCCATTTTCCTCTGTCCATAGTATCACCACAGAGCCTACTTGATCTCTGGACCATTTACCCACCGCCCCCTTCCCTTTCCCTAAGATTCCCTTTTGCCAATCCCATGCATTCTTGAGCCCTATCACTATTTTGGCCCCCACTACCTCTGCTGGAAGACTGTTCCAGGAATCCACCACTCTTTTTGTAAAAATGTACTTCCTCATATCTCCACTAAATCTAACCTCTTCCAGCTTCATAGTATGTCCCTTTGTTCTTGAGCACATTTTTTCTGAAAAATACTTCCATCCTGTACCTTATTTACAACATGAGATATTTAATGATCAATGGCAGATATGTAAATTAAAAACACAAATATCAGCTTTGTTTTATGACTGTTCAATAACATTTGTCATTTAAAACCAGTTATGTATAGTATCCTGTTTTTTTTTCACATCAGACATTTATTCAGGTGTCTGTTGTCTATTAGGCATAAAAAGTTACTCCAGTTTTTGTCCCGCTCATGGCTGAAAGCTGATTGTCAATGACGTAATTCAAGAACCAACATCAATGGCAGCAGCTTGAGATCGGGAATAACATCATGACAACTGTACTGCCATCTTGGGATGGGCATCCATCTTTTCCTGCCTAGTTTTATTGTTTTTTAAGGCTGTCTGCCTTCCATGTTTTATTTCAGAATACATTGTACTTTTTTCTTTTCAACAATTTAATGCTGTTTGCCTGCACCATATTGAACTAATTGAACTGTTTTTATTGTCTGTAATATTCTTCTGATGCCTGATTATTTACCTCCTGTTCCTCCTCCTTGATTCTCACCTGGAAATAGCCTTGGCTCAGTGTTCCTTTCCTGGTCACCAGTTTTAAATAAGCAAGGAGCTACTCTGTGCAATACATCAAGAAAAGTGAAGGGGGAAGGGGCAGAGATGAGGGAGATCAGGGACACAATGTTAGCTATTCTAGGAAAGGGAGAAATGAGTGAAACTTTCACATATCTAAAATGAATAAACTGGGACAAAAGTTATCAACTGTTAAGGCAGCATGAGTGGTCTACAGCAAAAGAACATAATTAATAGCAGTTGTTAATGGTGGGAGGAATTCTTGGTGGACTAGGTGGTGGACAGGTGGAGCTGCATACCTGGAGAGGTGGGTTACGTTAAAACTTCTACAGGTTTCAAGAGAGGGTGGGGTAGTCACATGGGTAGAGTTACAAGTTTGGAGCACTGCATAGTGTCTACCAGTGCTACTGGTGGGGATGAGGAGACTTTATGGTATGAGGGTCTTTTTCTGCCTATAAAATTCTGTTTCTGTGATAGCAGATTGAGCAAAGAGTGCACAAGAAAGATGGAGAAGGGGTAAAGGGGCAGGGATGCCAGTTAAGAATCTGAGCAAGAAGTGTATCAAGAATGTGGGGAAGGGGGAAAAGGTTCAGGGACAACATGGTAAGAAACTGAGCAAGAACTATATCAGGAAAGGGTGGGGGAGGGGTAAAGGGGCAGGGATGCCAGCTAAGAAACTGAGCAAGAAGTGTATCAAGAAAGGGGAAAGGGGTAAAAGGGCAGGGATACTGGCTAAGAAACTGAGTAAGAAGTATATCAACAAAAGGGTGAAAGGGGCAGGGATGCTGGCTAAGAAACTGAGTAAGGAATATATAAAAAAAAAGGAAAGGGATAAAGGGACAGGGATGACAGCTAAGCAACTGAGCAAGAAGTGTATCAAGAAATGGTGGGGTGTGAAGGGGCAGGGGTGCCATGTAAGAAACTGAGTTGCTGTCAAGTTAAGCTTGCTGTGACAGGCAGTAGAAAAGTGTTGCCTTACAGTCACAGTGTCATTGACCTCTCAGGGCAACAAAGAAATGCAAGCTACTTGACTCTTAATTACAGAAAAAAAGATTTCATTCATTTACCTGATTTGCTTCCAGATAAACATAACAAAACAGAACTGTCTGGTACTGCAGTGCTAGTGCAGTGCTGGGAGAGTAAGTGATGGAAGGGTGCCTCAGTTTGCTCTGTGGAATGCAATAAGGAAAAGAAAAAAAATACCAGGATTTAAAGAGAAGAGACAAGACAGGGTCTCACATAGAAACAGTTGCAATATGAACTGACTATGACTGCTGGTTGTGCAGGGATGGGAGTCTCAGCAGGAGAGTGTGGGAGGGCACCTCTGCCTACCTTGTACTCAGCACAGTGAGTAAAAACAAAATATTAACAAGCATTTGTCAATGCTGAATGTTGTCTTGTTGGCATTGGCATTGGTAGTGCAGGAGTTAGAGAGCTATATAATAGGAATGGCAGTGAAGTAGTGAACTGACGCCAACCCCACACCCTCCCTGCAGATACTGACAGGCATTGGAGTGTGCCTTTGGGTCATCAGGCATAATGGCCATGCCATTTCACCACACCCTACCCTGCAGACACTGACAAGTGTCACGGTGTGCCTTGGGGTCTTTGGCCCTTATGCTCACCCCATTCCATCAGAAAATATGGTGAGATGGGTGCTGTATAGGAGAATGGGGTGAACTTTGGGGCCGAAGAGTCCAAGGCACACCTCAATGCCTCTCTCTGGCTGCAGGGAGGGGGTGGGGGTGGAATGGCATGAGCATTACAGCCGACAAACCCAAGTCACACCCCTAATGCCTGTCAGTCTTTACAGGGTGGAGTGTTACAGTTGGAAATCCTAATGCCCCGAGTGTGTGTTGGTATTTTCACTCCAAATGATCAACATGGACGTTTTGTGACCCCATCTCATGAACAGTGGCAGTATCAGTTCTTTAGCCAAAAGGTGATTTTGCACAGCCACTGCACCATTTGGCACCACAGGTGTGAAAACACATTTTGGGCAGAATGTGAAACAGGACAGCTGTAAAGTTCATGAGGAGGTGTAAAAAAATGGCAATGTTGAAAATTTGGAGTGAAAATATGAAAAATTGGTGAAGTCACGAGTGTGCATGGAAACTGCACAGTGCACATCCGTAATGCAATTATTTTGGGGATTTTTATAACCAGATTTTCAACATAGGCCTTTTGGGACCTCCACTCATGAACAGTGTCACTGTGATTTTGTTTAATGTGTACCGAGCATTGATTTCCCACAGTGACCACGCCATTGTGCATCATATGTGCAAAAACACATTTTGGGCAGGATGTTAAAAATGACAGCTTAACTTTTCATAAGGAAGTGTGATAAAATGGAAATGTTGTAAATCTGGAGTGAAAATATTAGAAATTGCCAAAGTTACGAGTGTGTGTGGAAACTTCGCAACGCCTGCTTGTAACAGTCATTTTGGGGAATTTTTTCACCAAATTTTCAACATAGGCATTTTGGGACCTCCACTCATGAAGAGTATTATTGTGATTTTGTTACTCTGTCCCAAACATTGATTTCCCACAACGACCGCGCCATTGTGCGACACAAGTGCGAAAACACATTTCGGGCAGGACGTGAAAAATGACAGCTGAACTGTTCATAAGGATGTGTGAAAAAATGGCAATGTTGTACATCTGGTGTGAAAATATTAGAAACTGCCAAAGTCATTGTTTGGAATTTCTTCACCAAATATGCAAAATAGGCTTTTTGGGACCCCACCTTATGAACAGTGGCACTGTCGTTTTGTGAATCGGTCCTGAAAGGTGATTCTGTGCAGTGACCACAAAATGACCTTTCAGGATCGAATAATGGAATGTCAGTGCACGTGTTCATGAGGTGGGGTCCCAAGAACCCCATGTTGGCAATTTGGAGCCAAAAGTAAAACAAATGGATGAGATATCCACCTAAGCTGAACCCCCCCCCCCGTTGATGCCATAATACAGCTTACTGTGATTTTCTTCAGTTCGTGGTCAGCTTTTGAAGGATTCAGATGTCTCCTGCTCCACTGAAGATCACCACGCTGGACCTCTGGAGGTAAGTATGGGGTGAGGAGAGATGCAAGAAGGTAGAGTGCGCAGAGTGTGGGTGTGGGTTGAGGGAGGAGGGGCTTCCTGATGATATTGGACAGTTTTCTTGTTTACAGGGACAAATTTAAAAAAAAAATGTTTGGGGAAGGTTTTACAAAAACATACATTTGGGCACAGTGGGGTGGGCTCCCAGTGTGCCACCTGTTTTTAAACTGGGGGGACATTATGCTGACGGGGATTGAGCACCCCCATCAGCAAACAAATTGAACTGGGGAGGTGACATGCTGACAGGGGGATTGGGCACCCCTGAAGTCGTCTTTCTGGGGATTGTGAGAGGCAAATGGTGGGAGCCACTGCCATGTTTATTGAAATGTTTCACCAGGCAAGGCACATAGAGGTGTGTCATCTGTGCTGCTGCATGACAAGCTTGCCTCCGATTGCAGCAGCACATTTGTTTCAAGTTGATGGCACTTTGTATAATACTTGTGTCACTGCTAGCATGCTGGCTAATTGGAGAATGAGGAATGCACCTACTAAAGCGTGCCCTGCATTTACCAACACTGATTCACCTCTGCATTTCTTCTACCACAAAATGTTGCTTGTGCACGTGCAAGACAACATAAAAACAATGGAAAAAAGACAAAGCGGTCAAGTAGAGAAGGGGAAAAGTAATAGTAACTTTCCTTACACACTTGCTATGTGTGTATGCGTGTGTGTGTCTCTGTGTGTGTGTGTGTGTGTGTGTGTGTGTCTGTGTGTGTGTAGTTCAGTGTATACCAGCATGGTGAAGTTGGTTAAAAAACATGACAGGAATTCAAATTTCTGATGTTTCATTTTAAGAGGTTGAAGACAGTACGGCAGGGAGGGTGCTGCTGCAGTTTAGCTGCTTGGTGTCAGTGGCACCATGCTGCCATTCTGCTATTTAAATTAAAAATGTATTTTACAAACAAATCTTTATTTTGTTTGTGATATTGGACAGATGATAAAGGGATATAGCCAGATGAAGAGAGAGAGAGAGAGAGAGAAAGAGAGAGAGAGACAGCACAAGTGAGTGAAAGAGCACAAAGAACAGTGATTAATGTTTAGGTAGGGGGACACTCACATCTAGATTTCCAGGTGGCAGAGCTGTCATTTCTACAGTTGGTTGTACAACACTCCTGTAATAGTCAATGGAGAAAGATGACACAGGTGGTTCAACAGTCATAAAATTTTCTAAGCAGGCACCATGCATTCTTGAATTCCCTACTGTTTTTGCCCCTACCACCTCCATGGGGAGGCTGTTCCATACTTCCTTACATTGCCCCTGAGCCTACTACCCTCTAGCCTCACTACATGCCCCCCCCTTGTTCTTGTGCACCTTCTTTTCTGAAAGATGCTAACCTCCTATACCTTGTTGATACCCCTGAGGTACTTGAATGTCTCTATCATATCCCCCCTCTCTCTCCTCTCCTCCATCGAATACATATTGAGGTCCTCTAGTCTTTCCTCATCTGACTTTTGATGCAGTCATTGCACCATTTTTGTTGTCATATCATCCAAAACAGGAGCAGATTGACCAAACATAGCAGAAGCATGCTGAACCACAATAGTCAAAATATCCTGAATATTATCAAAAATCACACCTGATGGTCCTTCAAGGTCAGCATATGTCCACCCGTTGTTTACAGCAATCATAGGGGTTCACGGACTGGGCAGGGCCTTTCATGCCATACTTCTGTTCCATGAACAAAGAGGCTGCTCTATCATATTGGAAAGAACACATATCTTTCTTTACTTGGGCAACTTGAGATGTATAATCTAAGCCAAAAGAGGATTGTAAAGTAAGCAAGTTCTATAAATTCCCTTCTTTTATTTAAGTATTGTGCATAATTAGATTTATGTTTAAGTTTAGAACTAAGATGACAATATTGCCTAATTTCCTGCTTTGTTTCCAACCACCAAATCATAGGATCATCATAAAGCTCAAACAAAGAAAGCCGTGCCTGGAGGACCGAATGTAAATCCCACCAAATATGGGCATCTTCCAAAAGTTTCATATTCATCTTCCAGTGACTATGAGAACATGGTTTATTCTGAAGTAAACCCAAATGAACCTGTAAAAAAAAGTGGTCAGAGGTTTCAATAGGGAGGACCAACGTTTGATTGCAGGGTATCCAATCAGAAAGAAAAAAATGGTCGATCCTAGAAGAGGATTGTCCCCCATGGAATGTGTGAGAAGGAGGTTGAGGACCATACAGAGCCCCATTCTTCAAACGAGCAGTCTCACACATGGAAATAAAAAAATTGGAATCAGTGTACAATTTCGGCATCAATCCAGTTTTGTCAGACAGAGAACGAATACAATTAAAATCCCCACCAAGCAAAACTGATTTCATAGTATGTCAGTGTCAGTGACTCAGTAGGTAGCACACTCACCTCTGAGGCCGGGAGATCAGAGGGCTGTAGGTTCAGTTCCCACATCTGGCACTTGGGTTAATATCCCAGTACTGACACTGTAGTGCAGCATGAGAGGGGTGCTGCACTTCTGAAGTACTGTCTTTTGGATGAGACATTAAACCGGGGTCCCATTTGCCTGGATTGGTGGTAGTTCAGATGGATGTTAAAGATCCCATGGCACCTATTGAAAAGAGTAGGGGAATGTTTTATTTAAAGAAAAATTAGTGCAGTACATTCAATAAACAAAATGCAATGTCATCTTTACAGAAACTGTAAATAAGGTTTGCAAGAAAGACAAAAGGAAATCAACCCACAAATAAAACCAATAAACAAGGGTGAGGGGGAAAACAAATGAAAAAGAAGTCAAAAGAAACATTTCAGTTTAAATGGAGCAAAATAAATGCTTACTAATACAGAGAGGAAAAAAGCAAGACATCTTCAGGGTACTGCAATTTCAATCCATGCACAATTGTTCCAATATGAACTGTATACAGCAGCAGTCAACAACTTTTTTCCACATTTTGGATTACCACAAGGCTAGAAACAATCTGTGTAACTATCTGCATTGCAGAAAACACTTTCTGTTGCATGAGTAATGGGGCACCTGGCCTGCCATAAATAATAGCGGCAGGATGCAAAGATGAGACGTAAGGTCCCTGTGTGATATTTCTGTAATCCGGGGGGGGGGGGTATATCCCGTACAACAGGATATCATATGTTACATTCTGAAGTGCCTTTTCTTTCCATTTATGTAAAAGAAGGGTCCAAACAACTTGACTATATGGGCAATCATTAAAAAAATGATGCATGGTTTCCAGTACCGCTGTACAAGAGTCTTGGGGGCATATTGTCCTCTACTGATTTATGTTTTAGGTTGTTCTTGACACCCAGTCTTCCATGACAAGCTAGCCAGAGATATCTCAAAATTGTGTGGGAATCCTGGGGTCAGTTAACTGACAGAAGGGCATTTTAATTCCAGAAGGGAGCCTTGTGTTGATACTATCTGTGGTAAGTCAGAAAAATGGGTATCTAAAACAAAGGTATAAAGCTGTCTCCTGGTTTTAGTCAATATATGTGCAGGGGAAAGTTTCCATTGCCAGATCTTCAGAAAAGGGGGGAAGAGGAAGCTGGGGATACCTAGTTTTCTGAAGTTCCTAGGGATGTCATGCGGGAGTTGTTGCCATATTTGGCATACCTTAATGGTAAAAGAATATATAATTAAATGCTGAAATAGGGGATGATCATGGAGTAAGTGGGGTATCGTGATTTTCAGGAATAGGCTATGGAAAATTACTATCGGTTCAGCATCCTTACCCCACCATGACAATAATCCATGTATGTGTATGATCTTTTCATGGGATTTAAACGACTGCCCCAGAAGCCTTGAAAAAAAAATACTGTAAACCCTTGCCTCCAGAGAAAAAGGGACCGGAAACATTGATGCCACTTGTAAGAAGAGGGGAAGTATTAAAGTTTTCAATAAAAACACTCTTTTCTTTTTTACAATGCTATGTCCTTTCCAAAAGGAAAGGGAGTGTACTGCTCTATTTAATACTATATTCCAGTTATAGCTGGCATCATCTGAGGTGTCATAATGTAATCCCAGGATTTTTATTGGAGCGATTGCCAGAGGGATATCTACAATATGCGTTGGTAAGTCCATGCTGGCTGAAGCTGGCACCACTAGTGCTGTGCTTTTTGCCATACTTATTTGGGAGCCCGAAGCTGTCTCAAATGCTTTGAAAATAGGGGGAAGTACTATCTCCTGAAGATAGGGGTTAGTACAAATGCACAAATCATCAGCATATGCACATACTGGAGGTAGAGGTCTTCCAATGGGGGATGAGATTCTAGGTAAAGATGGGTGCAGCAGTAGGGTTCATAATAAAGGGCCCAGTTGGAAAATATATAAAAGAGGACTTAAGGTGCAGCCCTCTCGTACTCTTCTACGGCCTAAAAAAGGGGGGCATGAAGAACCATTTATGTGGGGTTGTATCCAAGCAGTACTATATAAGAGTTTAAGCCGAGAGATAAATTTCTGGGGAACATGATAGTGTGTAAGAACCTGGAACAAATAAACATGGCTGACCCAGTCCAAAGACATTTCTTGGTCCAATGAGAGTAACAGGGCAGATGAAGAGGGGGTAGTGTTTGAAATAATGTCTCAAATGAGGGATAGGTTGGAAAGGATAGATCTGCCGGGAAGGGCATAAGTCTGAACCTCAGAAATAATCTGAGCAGCAACAGGGAGCATCCTATTGAGGAAGATGGAAGTGAATATTTTATAGTCTACGTTTAACAGACTTAGTGGTCTCCAATTCTGTATATTGTCTCTGTTCCCTTTTTTGAATAATAAAATCATAATAGCATCAGAAAATCCTTTAGGTGTAGAATTAGTGCTTATGATGGTATTATATATTAACATCAGAAAGGGGCCAAAAAATAACATAAACTGTATATATAATTCTGCAGTAAGACCATCGGATCCAGGGGAAGTGCGCTTCTTTTGGTGTTTTATAGCCTGCTGGGTTTCCTCTGGTGTTATAGGTTTAAGGAGATGTTTCAATGTATCTTGGGATGGAGGAGGAATAGAAATACCTGAAAAGAAAGATATAATACTATCCACAGGAGTTGTGGTGCCAAACATCGTAGCTAGATAAGAGCTGGCGATACACTTTATGTCCTGCAAGGAATTATGGGGGGTATTGGAAGCAGGATCAAAAAGTTCCTCTATGTGGGTTGCATTTACCCTGTCAGTGCAACTTTTATAGATATCTAAGGAGGGACCGGAGCCTTGTGTCCCATGTTGAGCTTCCATCCGTAAAGAATGTGCTCAGTGATACTGGAACTGTTCCGTTTCTTCCTTAATGGACTTTATTGTGTGAGAGTAGTCCATGTGGGATGTGAAAGAAAGAGATATGGCCTGTTGTAGTTTTTGTCTGAGAGTGAGGTATAGAAGATATGAACTCAGTGTTCTCTTCCTCCCTGTATGTAGGAAGAAAATCTTGATATCACTCTTAATATCTTCCCACCATTGTAAAGGGGAATGATATGCTTCCAATACGGACAGCCGGGCCCTTAGAAGGTCTGTGCAATGCATTGAAATGGCCAGATCTGTCAACAATGAACTATTCAATTTCCACCTAGGGTGGGGTTGACCAGGAAAGGAGTTCCCTGAGGGAGCAAACCAGAGAGATCCCCAGATGGTCTGAAGTCTCATAGGGTATGATTCTTGCCTGTGTGACTGAAATATTCTGTGAGACAAAAAGAAAATCTATTCTGGTAGCGTATGGGCCTCTGTGATAGGTTTTGGCACCTGGACCATGTAAAGCTTTATATCCATCTATGAGGGCCGCAGTCTGAATAATTTTGTTCAGGGCAATAGAATCTGCGAAAATTTTTTGGGTGGAGCTGCCCCGATCTGAGAGAGTAAGACCACAGTTGAAATCGCCTTCCATATAGATTTGCTGGTTGGAATAAAGGTATGGGTGTATTTTGTTTAATAAGTCTGTTCTGGAGGCAATGCTCTGGGGGGCATATACATTAATGAGCCTGAGTCTGTGTTGTTGGTATGTACAGTCTACAAGCATGGCTCATCCTGGTATTATGTCTACCAACCAGGAAATTTGGAAATTAAAATTTGTAAACAAAATGCCTAGGCCATCACACCTATCCTCTCCATATGACCAGAAGGAAGAGCCCTGATGCCAATGAGTTTTAATTTGAGAAAGCTCATGAGGAGATTTCAAATGGGTGTCCTGGAGAAAATAGATGTCATGGTGTAAGTCAGAATGGTACTGCATTGTAGAGAGTTGTTTTCTATTGGATTTAACGCTGCATGCATTTATGGTGAAGCAGTGGAGTCCTTGGTGGTGGTTCATCCCAGAAAGTACAGTGCCATTCTGGAGGAGCTAGTGTCAGGTAATGTTAGCATGGGTCCTACCTCCATCTGCTGAAGGGGGGGGGATCAAGCTGAGAGTCAGAGGAGAAGTACATATGGGAGGAAGAGGCTAGAGAAGACTCCGAGTCTCCATCTGCCCCTTCCGTGTCTCCCCATTGTCGTCTCTTGGCTAAGGCCTGAAATTTATTCCTCAGGATAATTGTTCTCTTGGGGGTGGAAGTTTCTGCTTTTCGCTTGCCTTTATCCTGTTTAGAAGGGGGGATTACCACAAAGTGGTCTGAGTCCTTTGGGGGGGAGGTATGGTAGCCTGGGTACTAGCAGGGACTGATTCAGAAGGGGGTACTGCTGCTATAGGGGTGCCAGGGGACTTGAGAATGGCCCCTTGTCTGGCCATAGGTTCAGGCTCTTGTGGGAGAGGAGGTTCTTGTGCCAGGGTAGAAGTGGCAGGGGCTGGGACCTCCCTGCGGCGTAAGGCCTGAGTCTGGGAATCCGTTATAAGTGCTATCTGGTCCTGAGGAGGGCGGTCAAGCTTATTATGATTCACCCCAGGGCACTGGTGATAGGAGTGCCCCAGCTCATCACACAGATTGCAGTATAGAGGGTTTGGACAACCTAAACTCACATGTCCATAGGATAAGCACAAAGTACATCTGGGCTTGTCACAAGTGCTGCACAGGTGGGTGCAAGAACCGCACTTATGACAAGTCCGTGGTTGTCCAGGGTAAAAACATAAGCCACGGTCCCTGCCTATATGAACTCTGCCTGGTAAATGAGAGATACCTTTATCCGTGGTTTTAAGTTGTACCTTTACTTTCCATCCCCCAGTCCATACTAGGTCCTCATCCAAAATAGGTCGAGGGACCTCTAGTATATCGCAGCGCTGCCTGATCCAGTACTGGACGTCCGCTATGCTCACCCCTTGTTACAAAACAGTAAGGTAACAATTTTCACTGTTGGTTTCATGAGGGGGATGACCATAAAGGGAGCCCAGAGTGGCAGATGTTTTACATGCTCATATTTCTACAAGAATTTCTCCAAAGTATACACATTTTTAAAACTTAAATCATACACAGATTCCACATGCACATGAATGAAGGCAAATAATTCTGTTGCCCCATCCCTAAAGATTCCCACAACATACTATGCAATACACTTTTTCTGTCAGGGCTTGTAGCAATGTCCTCCATGAACTTCATACATAAAGCATTCCTTCGCTGTGCTGGCTCACCTAAGTTTGTGAACAGATCACTGAGTTTAAATGGGGTTGAGTTAGTGCCCTCACCTGCAGGCTGTGGACCAAATGGCTCAGATGTACCAGCTAAATTATGTTCTGAAGTCGAGGAGGATGAAGTAGATTCACATCTGGCTGAGTTGAGGCCTGTGACAGTATCTGTGAGGTCAGGTGTTGTTCGGGAGATAGCAGGTGTGCTTGAAGCATTACTAGTGAAAGATACTGGTTCCGAAGCTGTTTTTGTTGGTAATGGTGTGTCTTCTGAAGATCGGAGTTCGTTGCATGCCTCAGAGATGATTTCCTGGGCTGAAACAGCCCTTGGGGAGGCCCAGGGTGCTCCTTCTGAATGTTGCTGCCAGCCAGAAGCATGGAGCGCTGCCATGGGTGACCAAATGCTCTCAATGTCCTCTGCAGTGCGATGACTGTCCTGTAGATGTAAAGCGAGAGGAGCTCCTGATGCAGAGTTTGTGGCATTTCTGGTGCTAGGAGTCATATCAGAAGTCGCTGCTGCAGGATAAGTTGACAAAACAGGCTGTGAGGAAAACTGTGAATCAGAGTGCATTAGACCAATAAGAAAGTCCTAGTGTGCAAAATACATGCTTCACAAATAATTTTCTGTCATTAGAACTGCTCTGAGTTCCTGAAACTGGGTAAAGTGGTGTCTGAGGCAAGTCTTCTTGATGATTGTCTGACAATTCATTTAAAGTGGTACCTTCAGTATTTCTTTCTGCAGATTGCAGCCTTGTAGGTTCTTCAGAGGTAACGTCAGGTATTCTTGACTCCATGGGCGAAGCTGTAGTCAGGTCAGAATCCAAAATATCTCCAGCAAGTCAACCAGCAACCACACTGTCATCCGCCATCTTGGTACCGCAGACAAAAGGGTCCCCTCTGCTCACAGGAAGCAAGGCCCCCTGCAGGCAAAGAGTAGGGGAATTTCCCCGGTGTCCTGGCCAAATTTCCCTCATTCACTAAAAACACCACCAAGAGCTCAATCTGGTTCAAGGTCAGTTGGCATTCATCTGTATCTCCCTCTCCCCGGGTCATGCCTGAAAATAGGCAGGATTTGTCTAGTGCTCTTACCCGGTCAACAAACATTAAATAAATAAAATAAATAAATAGGGCTGAATGGCCTTCATAACTTCCACTCTATGCGTCTTAACTTGAGGGTTGTAAATATTAATCAGCCTCCATTCTTGGGAAAAAACAACTACATCCAATAACAAAACTCTCCCCTGAATCAGATCAATTAATCGGGTAATGACAAAATCTAGATTATTAAACAAAATCCCCACCTCAGCACAAAGCTCTTCTCCCAAAGACCAATAGGAAAGCCCATGAGACCATTCCCTAGAAGCACTTGGGGTATCATCCAGGGAATACAATCTGGTGTCCTGTAAAAAGAGAATATGTAAATCAAAAGATTTCAAGATTGAAAAAGTGTAACGCCATTTCCTAGGATTCCAAATGCTATTAACATTTAATGTCCTGCACTCCAGGTCAAAGAGCATAAGAAGAAGTAAAAGAAGAATCAAGACTTCTTCCCTTTCCCAGGAGATCTTTTATACCTCTTCCTGCCCATTTTTTTTAAATCACTGAGAACCTGCTCTGAATCAGTTAAAGGATCAGGCTGACAGGAAGATGCCAATGAGGAAGCATCAGAGTCATCCTCCATCCCTGCAGATTGTTTAAGTTTAGCTAAAGGGGCATACCGGTACGTGGTTGTCACTACATCTACTGATCTCAATGCATCAGGCAAACACAGGGATTCAGTAGAAATCTTAAAGGGACTACTACTAGTAACCCATCTTTGTAGTTTGAGGGTCCAAGCCACATCATTAGGAGGAGGCATTTCAGGAGTATCCACCACAGAAGTCAAAACAGGGAAATCCACTGCACCTGAATCCTGGACAACAGCACCTGAAGAGTCCTCTTGTACCGGCTCAGAAAAGGGTAGAGCGGGAGCAGAACAGTCCACCATCTCTGAACTCAAAGCTAAAACAGGAGGAAACAACAGAATCGGAGCCTAGGTTAAAGGGTTCCTCCCTTATGGTCTGTAGCCCTGGGGTCTGCCCAAGATCCTGTGGACAGGCTGCAGGGGAAGGGGGCCAAGTAGTAGAAGGAGGGTGTTGGGTGGCAGAAGAAGGGGGCTGAGCAGTAGGAGGAGATCTGGTAGCAGCAAGTTGCTGAGCCTTGTACACAGCCTCATCTTGTTTATCTTGTGTGTTAGAAGGATCATTATGGAAGGCCCAGGGGCAGTTACAAAAGGTATGAGAAGTTGCTTCACAGAGGTTACAATAGGTAGGGTTAGGGCATCCCAGACTAGTATGACCAATGCCTAAACAAAGCGAGCACTTTAGTTTATCACAAGCATTACTCAAGTAAGACTGGGCTCCACAACGAAAACACGAGTTAGGCTGACCAGGATAAAAAATAAAACCACAATCCCAGCCCAAGTAAAAACAGCTTGGGAGATGTTGCAGCACACCATTCAGATAGGGTAATCACACTTGAATCTTACAGCCCCCAGTCCAGAACTGTTCAGAGTCAATAATAGCTTCTGGAAGGCCCAAAACAGTGTATTTTAACCTTAACCATTGAATAATATCAGTAACAGCCACTCCTTCATTTTTAAACAATACTGTAATGGTTCTGATAGCAGGTCTTGAAAGAGGAATAGCCACAAAAGGAGACCATAGTGGGGTGTACTTCACCTGCTGATAATGTGCCCAAAATTCTTCCAGGCCTGTAGTAGTCTTAAAACTAAGATCAAAATTAGTATCTCCAGAAGTATGGATAAGAGCATATACGTCCATGGGCAAAAACTGTAAACTGTCTTTAATCAAGGTTTTCCCCACATAAATCCGATCAAGAAATCTTCCAACCCCCCTTTATACTTGATTCTGACAAAATTTCTGAGCTTTGCCAGTTCAGGGGGAGCATGAAAAAGTCCAACGTAAGATCTAGGGCGAGGCCCAGTATTGGCAGAGAAACCTGCACCTCTTTGTGGGGGGGAATCAGAATGCATAGAAGAAGTAGTAGGTGGAGCTGTAGTAGCAGCAGGTTGTCCCATGTTTATGTCCACAGGCTGACTGTGAGCCTTGGGTAGAGGAGTTGTACTGGTAGAAGCAACAGGGGAAGAAATTAGTGGGTTGGAAACAGGTCATGCAGGAGAGGGAGATGCAGGCAGGACAGGGGCAAAAACAACAGCAGCAGAGGCAAAACTCAAATTTAAGACTGGATTTTGAGTCAAATGCAGACCTGAAGGAATATCTGAGGGGTCACGAACATCAGCTCCTCCAAGGGGTTCCCGAGGAGGAGAAGACCAAGTAAGAGAAACCAGCGATTTTTGCAAGCCTGCCCCCATAAAGCCTCTGCAATAGTGACCCCAGTCACAGAAACATTAGCATCATAATCGGGGGGAATCAGGGTAGTATCAAAGGGAGGACAAGGAGGGAACACAGGAGTAGAATCTGAGCAAACAGCAGGAGAATTATTATTAACAACATCTTGTACCAAAGGTAAGGGTATAGCACAAGGTGAAGAGACTAAAACAGGAGGGGTACCTGGGACCATAGAGAGAACTGTATTAGAAAAGTCCATTGGAAGTTGCTCCACATCTGGGCTCCATAAGGCAGCAGCAGCAGGTACCGGCAGCTGAATTCCTAAGAAATCCAAACTAAAAGCAAAACTGGAACCCACAGTCTGAGCAGGAAACTCAGCATGCAACATCTCTCCCGATCCTGACTCTAGGCCCTCACCCCAATCGGTGATTGGACTGCCAGTCATTTCCTCAGGAGAAGTCTGTAAACAAGAGACTGAGGTAGTTGCAATTTCCAAGCCTACAGGCTGCTTCTCCAAAGTCTGTAAGAATGCTGCATCACATGCCAGCTGGCACTGCTTGTCAGTCCGAGCCGGATGAGCCAGTGATGAAAGAAAGCCAGCCATAGAGGTCTGTTGTGGAGCAAAACCATTGCAATCTGAAAGGTCTAAAGGGAGGCATTCTAGCCGCTCAACCAAAGAGTGCCGAGCAGTCCCAACTGAAGAAACATCCATTTCGGGTATCATCTCAACATTACCATTGGATATTGTAGAACTAGGTGCCAAAGCATGTTCACAAACCACGGAAGCAGACAAATTCAGACATTCAGCCTCTGAAGGAAGCGAGACAGGGGAGGTGGCCTGCTCCCCTCTGCCCAAGATGTCTGTACTCTCCTCCAGTACACACGAAGTGGCCATCTTAGCTGACAGCCAGCAATTCCCCCAGAGGCGAGTAGGGGAATTTCCCCGGTGCCCTGACCAAATTTCCCCTTATTCACTAAAATACCACCAAGAGCTTAATCTGGTTCAAAGTCAGTTGGCATTCATCTATATCCCCCTCCCCTGAGTCATGCCTGAAAATAGGCAGAATTTGTCTAGTGCACTTACCCGGTCAACAAAAACTAAATAAAGAAACACTTCTGCCTCCCTGGCTCTTCTCTAGTATACAATGGAACATAGGGTTATAGCTTTTCGACTGCTGCAGAGCCTCAAGGGAAAATTCATTTTTTGGTCCTCCGATAATATAAAGCTCATGGGTTATGCTACCTGTGTCTGTGGTGGAGTAAGTAGGCAGTTAGGAGAAGCCCAACCTGCTGCAGTTGTGTGTGCTGTATGATGCTTACCAACTGGCATGGGTTTATAATGTATGAAGTGCCAGGGAGAAGATGAGTGCCAAAGTTATTTCCAGGAGAAGTTTCTTGACCTCATTAGACTCTAGCACAGTTTACAGGGAATTCAACTTCATCGTCTTGTTGAGAGTCTCTAAAATTTGTTTTTGGGTGGTACTGGAAGTTTGTGTTTGGCAGGGGTTGTTAAAACAAAACAAAAATACTGGTTAAATGGTTCACTTCACTTACAGTGCAGCCATATAAAATGACAACAATGTGGCTCTCTCCATAATTACCCCATCTCTAATTGAACCAGATGCCCAACAGCTTGGGGCTGGGTCTGAGGTTTTAACACTTATGAATGTGTCAAGTTGTCAAATGAAACTTACGAAACCGTGAGGTAGGAAGTTGGTACAGAGACTACATATTTTGTTTGGCAGCAGTTGCACTGCTGGGAGATCATTTACCTTCTGATTACTATTACTTAGCATACTAATGCTTTAGCAAAGAGACCCACACAAATTGTCAAGTACATGTACAGCCCATTAAGACTTCAAACATAGTGCTTCATGACTGTACTTAAAGTCTTACCATGCATTGCAGAGGTGAAATTGGATGTGGCTACCTGCTCACTTGTGCTGTACCTGTGATAAAAACTGCAGAGCACTATTTAAATGCCTCAATACATGAAAAGAGATAAAAAGCAAGACATTTGTGCAAACCTCTTGTAAATTCAAACAGGATGTATCTAACCTGACAGCTACACAGTACAGCTCAAATAACTGTTGTTGTTTCCATTTGAACAGTTCTTTATTTAAATATAAAATATGAAGTTCCCAGTTAAATTAGTATGCACACAGTGGAGGCTAAAACAGACTCAGGCACTGTGAGAAGAATTCCGGTCCCCAGGAAAAGTTCAGACTCTGAAGCCCCTATGTAACTAGATACAGTAGCATGTCAGGTGGCCCGGGCCCCTCTTTGGTGTTGGGCCCTGGGAATTATCCCTGGCTCCCCACCCTCTCAAGGGCCCTGAGCAGACTAGATCAAGCTTTGCTAGTCTGTTTCAGCCTCCACTTTGTGCAGTCACTTGTATAATTTGGCTATTCCCAGCATCACCCAGCTTGTATTGGTTACTGGGACATAGATTGGGCACAGCAGTTGGCATCAAGGGCATTGATATATTGTCTCAATGGGGAAGAGCTGCACCACCTGAAGCATAGCTTTTTATGCTTACCAGGACATGTGCCCTGGTGTAAAGCTGCCACTTGCTGTTGGTTCAGGTGTATCTTATTTAAATACACAAGAGGTTAAGGCAAGTGGCTCATTTATTTTTTTATTTTTTGTCTTTTACTTATGGTTTGCTTTCAGTAATGGCACCATACAAACCAGAGCAACTGCTTCTGTTTGTACTGTGACACAATACATGATTGTGATGTCACAACCATATGTGTACTATGACATTTCATAACACCTTGCTCTCCCTGGGACAGCTCTAGCCCCTGGACCACCAATGATAAATGATTTACAAATTCTAGGCCACTAGCCCAAAACAATCCTCCCTAGTCCACCTGGACTACCACTTATAATTACTGGCAACTAGACCATCTAGGTGGTGATTGGTGTTTTTTCTTAGCCTCCCCCCAACATTTTCTCTTCTCTTCTCTCATTTGTTTACAAATTGTATGTCTTTGTTTATATCTCTATCTTCCTACTTTGTCCTAACAGTAACTTTTTATCTGAAGCTCCCTTATTTACTCCGATGTAGCCCTATACCTTTTTCATATCTCTCCACTCTCTGCCGCTGCTCTTGCTACTGTATTTTCTCCATATTAACCAATTGTTTTCCTTTTACTTCAACAGGTCTGACAGGATGCTGACTCCTTCGCCATCAGATAAGTATTACTCTGTGTCTAACTTGTCCTAGTCTTCCTATTTACTGCTTAAGAATTAAAGTTCCTTTGTGGCCCCTTTCATATATTTTATTTTACAGGTCTGACAGACATCATCCCTTCAAGACTCCTGCTTCTGGCTCCTTGGTACCCAGGTAAGAAACCCTTTACATATTACCTGCACATGTTGGTGTGTGTGTGTGTGTGTGTGTGTGTGTTTGTATTTCTTGTTTGTACGTGTCATAATCAATATCTTTGTGCTGTCCATTTATGGTAATTCTTGTGATCACACTCATGATTCCACCACTCCATATAGTCTTAAAACTCTGTCCTTTGACAAACAGAAATACAGATGTAAAAGGAAAAGAGAAAACATTCAGTCACAATGTTGTAAGTTTGGAGCGAGGCCATGATATGCAGATTTGTTGAGATGGGATACCACCACAGCAATGCATATTATACAGTATCCTGGTAGGAGCAGGATGTTGAGGGGGTGGGGAGTCACCTAGTATGTTTACAGGAAAGGTTCTGTGCAAAAAAGAAGAAAAACCTTGCTTTCACAGGTATCTGGGGGCACCGTAGTCTTCATCGCCTAAAATGCCTTTGTAGAACTGTTAATTCAGATGGTATTTTCTTAACATAACCAATGTGACAACATGATGGGTGGGAGATGGAGGTTGCATCAGATGTGGGGACAGAATTTTCCTCTCTAAACATTTTTACCGCCACTCTGGCAGGAGACTTATCTTTTGCTTAAAAGTTGTTTATAGTTTTTACTGAGGGGATGGGGGGGGGGCTGCATGAAATGGTGATTTGCAGTGTTTCAGAATGGTTGATTATGATGCCATTTTTTTAAGAGGATAGGCAGTGGCTTTAGAATTTTTATTAGCCCCTGTAAAGGGGTGATCAGAGAGGCAGTGCAATCTTCATGGTGCACACAGGGCTGGGAACCTGAAATTATCTTTCTTGTGGTCAGTCCCCATGCACCTAAGACAGTTGCCAGCTGCTCATGATTGAATCACTTTGGGATTCAGGGTGAATGAAAGGACCTACATAAAAATAATATGTGGGGGCAGGGGAGTGGAAGTCTTTTATGTAATGTAAAATGCTGTCAGAAAGCCATACTAGACTGAGGCGTGTTACAAGGTGCGCTTTGGGGTGGGGGTGGGGTGTTATTCGAAGTTACTGTTTTTCAAAGCTTTGATTGGGGGACTCCTTAGGTAAGTAATATAGTTAACATACAACTGGAATCCCTCATCAAGCCTTGTGGCAAAAATGTTTTAGATCCGAAGTGATGTCTTATTAGCTGCCTTGTGAGCTGCAGCTCCAGGATGCCACTTGTTATGTTATGCTAGGAGGAGAAATACCAGAGCAGAGTATTGACAAGCATAGCACTATCTGTGGTGGATGTTCAGAATCTCTCTGTGGCCTCTTGCTCCAGCTGGCACTAAACTGGTGGGTCCCTGAGTGGTGGAGGTATTGAGTGTATGGGTTAGCACAGTCCAACTCTCATCATCAGGACTTCTGCAAGCCATAACAGATTCTTCCCTTGATTCCAGCAGCCCACAGTTCTTCCAGTGATTACTTGTGAGGTTGGGGAGAAGGTAATGCTGCTGTGTTCACACAGCAAGGAATTTTATTTTATTAACAACAATTGATAAAAACTTTTCTAAACATTAAGAACCTTGGAGAAGGTGTGGGACTAAATCACTCTGGGAAACCATTCTCTGTGTTTCAACATGTGAATGCTGGAATCTTCCTTTAAGTGAACGTAAAATTAATTAAGCTCTCTCTCTCTTCCTGGATTGCTAGTGATTGACTCTATTTCCCTCTGTTTGGCGGCAAGTAATATATTTGGTGTCATAGTCTCAGTTCACTATAACTTGTGTGAAACACTGTTTTAGTGGAAAAAATTACTAATATGCAGTACTGCTGTAGTTATGACTGGTTTTAGTTTTTATTGTAATTTTTATGAAGAGTAAACACCAAAACAGTAGCAATGTGTTGAACGCAACACTGTGTAAAATATTAGACTAGGTTAAAAAAAGTCCATTGTGACCTTTCGCAAGTCCCCTGATCTCCATGTGCTTCCACACAGCACAGAGCAGGGCACCTGCATATCCTCCACAGATCTTGCTCACAGCCTAAACTAGGATAGCTACAATTAGCCATTCACTAAATTACCACCAACAACTTATTCTGGTTCTGTAAGTCAGTTTAGATCTGTACACATATTGCCCTTCCTTTGCCCCAGGTCACAACTGGAAATGAGACGTTGCTCAGTGTGTCTCTATATATAAATAAATAAAACAGTAAGTAACCCCAAAGCACCATTGTCAACTATGGCTATCAGTAAGGAAGAAAGAAGACATATTTGCAAACTATCCAGTCTGACAGGATTCCAAACCTGCCACAAGCCTCCTCACAACCCGATCACTAGAATCAGACCATTGACTGGAAAAATACCAAGATGTGAGAGTTTAAAAACAGGTGGCGATTCTATTGGAATAAAACAAGCACAAACTTTACATTTTTTTTCTATGCAATACCTCAGTTCATAGTGGTTACTATTAATACCATGATTGATATTTACCGATCCTGACTGAATCGCAGTGTGTTTCTGAGTTTGAGATCAACATATTTACAAATTTTGTTCCACCTGGCTTCTTTGACAAACCTAACCTCCCCTGTGCTTCCACACAACACAGAATAGGGCACTTGCGTACCCTCCATAGATATTGCTCCCAGCCTAAACTAGGCTAGCTAACATTAGCCATTCTTTAAATTACCAACAACTTAAAGGTGACCTGCAAAGTTATTAATGCAGCCCACTCCCATCCAACATACCTTTGTTAGTGGTGGCAGGAGTCCGGGGATGCTTTCAGTAATATTTTTGGAGTAATCCTAACATTTTAAAATACTGCTGAAACTTTTTGGTGAATATGATAGTGTTGGTGGGTTGCGAGGGAGTGGCGCAAGTGCTCATTTTATTACTTTTGCAGGGGTTTTGATGCTTAGATTAATATTTACAGCAACACCAGAAAGGGCTGTTGCTGTAGATGTTATTTTAAGTATTAGGACCCCAGCAAAAGTAATAAAATGAGCATTTTAAGCCCCCCTCCCCTGCTGCTCCATAAAGCGATATGGTGTTTGCAACGTCACAGCACTGGGTGTAAAGCCCAGCTACACTTGCGCCCGCTCGCTTGCACATATTCTCCTTGCCTTGGCCCCGTGTCACACCTGGAAACAAGCTGTGGCTCAGTGTGCTTCTCCCAGTCACAAACTTTTAAATAAATAAATGTAAAATAAATAAATCAAAACTATCCATTCCTATGACACATACAAAACTACTTATAACAATCATGTTCTGATTATCTTAATATAATTTTGCAGCCGTATTGACTCTTGCTAGAGTTAGTTTAATCTTACAATCCCACCCCTCATTCTCCTCCTTTCACTTGCATACCTAAAATATGTCTTATCTCCCTCCATCCCCACCTGAGCTATTCTATCTTCAGTTTGCTCCTTCTCACTCCTCACTGCTCTTCCTGCTTCCCTCTGTTTCCCTGATACACCTCTCTATCTTTCTCCCTCTGAGGCTCCTTATACCTTCTAAATGCTGCCCTTTTAGCCTTTTCCTTTTTCTGCCACCTCTTTCGAGGAGCATAGTGGTCTCTTTTTCCTCTTGCTTACTTGCTTGACACAGAGGTTTGTTGCTTTCCCTATGGCCCTTTTTTACTTTGCCCACTGTTTCTGTACCCTGCCCACTTCATCCACCCCCTGCCAGGTCATCCCTGAGGCATCCACCCATCTTTTTATAAGCTGCCCATCTGAAGTCCAGGAATCTTGCCCTTGTGTGGTTTAGTTTTGCAGACATTCTTATATTGATCCACACTGTATGGTGATTACCATTCCCAAGGTGGTCTCCTACTATGACAGCTGCAACACTGTTCCTGTTATTGAGGGGTTCCAGCAAGCCACATTGCCACCAAAGTTGTCGACATGCAACTTGGCGGCATCCCCAATGTCGACAGGCAAAATTTCGCCTGTTAGACATTGTGGGTTTTTCTGTCAGGGGGCTGCACCCCCCTGCACCCCCATTTCTTTATAACAAACTCCAAGTCAGCGTTTGTTAGAAATGGGGGGAATCACTGGCAAAATGGCAAAATTTCACCAGCAGTCCATCACAGTGACAATCTCAAAACCTGCTGAAATTGTCGCTGTGATGGGTTTCGCTGTTGAAAAATCGCTGTTTCTCTGGCATATCATTAGGGAGTACCAGGTCCAATACTGCCCAATCACAGGTTGGTTCACCGAGTTGTTGCCTGAGGACTGCATCCTACAGGGGAGTCCAGGATGTTCTTGATTCTAGCTGAAGCTGTAGCTGGGAGATTCCAGTCTACATCTGGCAGATTAAAGTCCCCCCAGCAGCACCTCCCCGTTTTCTGCCATCTTGTCGCATAGCTTCTGCCAGCACATTATCTAAATCCTCCCCCTGTACTGGAGGTCTGTAGATCACACCATTGCAAATAGAGACTCCATTCCCCATCTCAAGGGTTACCCATAGTACCATGCTACCCCTGCATTCACTGTATCTCCTTTGCTTTTATGCCTTCCTTCACATAAAGTACCAAATCCCCTCCTTTCCTTCCCACTCTGTCCCTCCTGAACACAGTAGCGCCTGGTATGGTCATGTCCTGGAATGGTTTTCATTGTACCATGTCTTGGTAATGGCCACAATATCCAGGTCAGCCTCTGCCATTATGTCCTCTAGGTCCAGAATCTTATTTCCTATACTTCTAGCCTTCACATAAATGGCCTTCCAGATTTTGCTACCACTCTGCTTTTCACCACTTTTGTTTTTTGCCTTCTCTCCTTCCCCCTCTCTTTTTAATGCTTCCATTCCCATCCCCTTTCATTTATACAATTTCTACCACCTTGCTTCCTTTATTAAAATCCACCCAAGGGGCTTCCATTCTCCTTGGGTTCTCCCTACTTTTTACTTCATCCTGTGAGGGGTTGGGGCAGTGACATCATGGTATGAGTTCAGTATGTGTGACACAGTGAATAAGGTATGGGTTGATGGTTGTGGCTGTATGCATGGGTCATGGTGTTGGTGGATGTTACCGCTTGCTTGTGGGTATGTGATCATTGGGTGTGACATAGTGAACGAGGTATGGGTTGATGGTTGTGGCTGTATGTATGGGTCATGGTGTCGGTGGATGTAACTGATTGCATGTGGGTATGTGATCAGTGGGTGTGACTGGATGCATGGGGTGTGGTGTCAGTGCGACAGACTGCATGTGGGTAGGATGTTTGTGCATGTGACAGAGTGCATGTAGTTAAGGGATTGCTGGGTGTGGCAGAATGCATGAGGTATGGTGTTGGGGGGTGTGATGGAGTGCATGGAGTATAGTCTGAGGAAGGGCCACACTCTGAAACATCACCACGTTTTCTGTCTCCAGCATGTTATGCACCTGCATCGTCAAGTACCTATGCACACCTTTGGTGTTTTTCTTCACCTGGGTTTACACAAAAATAAGAAGTCCTATGCTGACAATTACTTCTCCTGCACTGGTCTCCAGAGAAATCCTTCCAACCGACTGCATGTATCTCCAATATTTTGAAAAGCCAGAATTATATGCCATGATGGTAGGTTCTTTGAAACAGCTGCAAGTACATTTTCAGTGTATTTATCATGTTACATTTTGATACCACACGTAGATTTTCAAATTGACCTTATTACAACCCAGCTGTACGAAGTGTTTTTTGGAGACTGCAGCAATACTGCTTTTGTAAAGTTTAAGCTGTACACCTTTCTTTGGCTACTGAATGAACTTTTTGAGCAGTGTGCCTTTCAAAGTTTAAATGTAGTGACATGTAATGTAGACATGCATTGTAAGCCATCCTTTTGAGGGGGAAGTCATTACTACTCTTTCCACATTGGGTTCAGGTTATTTATCCCATTTAAACTATAGAACGGTATATATAAATTACTATATGTGTGTGTGTGTTTGCATGTGTGCGTACATGTGTGTGTGCGTATATGTGTGTGTGTGTGTGTGAGTGTCAGAATCCAAAGTGAACATTCCATCTCTTTCACAGCAGAGCTGATTAGTACTGTATGTGAATTTTCCTTTAGGTCCATAAAGGCAGAGATCTTTTAGTGTATACTATATTTATCTACATATTTTATATTCTTTTTACGGTATGGAAGGTCAGCTGTGATTTGTTTCTTAGTCTGATTTTGATGGGTTTCTAGAAGGTTCTGATCTATTCTGGTTTGTCAGAAAAGGTAAATCGTTCCAGACTGAATCAGAACTGGGTCAGAAGCAGATCCAAACTGGATCAAATGACAGAATTAGGTTGCCCCTACTCTCTCATTATAAGCCTTTTCCATATGTCATTTATTTTTAAAAATAATTATTGTATGTCTTTTCCTACCAATTTCTCAATTCTAACATGAATAAAACTTCAAAATCACTTCAATTATCCAGACCAGGTCAGAACCAGGTCACTGGCAGATCAGAACATGGTCAATACTCTGGACTAGATCAAATCAGAGTCAAGTCAAAAATGACTCTGATTTCAAAATTCAGTCAGAGGCCAACCTTTTTTTGGGGGGGAGGGCTGATCTGACACAATACCAACTCTCCCACCACCACTTATTCTTATTCCTGAAGCAAACACATAACAAAGAGTAATTCATTTCTCTGAAGAGTACGTGCTTTGTGGATATTATTGAAACCTTTTTGTTTTTATAGGTTCTCAGTGGTGAGTTGGAAGGCTGCATTGATTGTTTTGCAGCTAGATGTGTTGTGCATGTGACAGCCAGAAATGAGGAGAATCATTAAGAAACATAGACCATTTCTACTGCTCAGAAATTGCCACTGCAAGTGCTTCTCACTGAAGATTTTCTCTTGAAAACAATTCATCGCTAATTAATAGCTTTGTGAACAGAAATCAGGCAAATGCAACTGTATGTAACTCCTACTCAGAAGTATGAAAGAATAAACAAGAAATTAATGTATTTATTAATTGAAATTGTTTCCTAAGTAAACATACAGAAATTAAGAAAAACATCTCACGTACAGTTGTGACCAGATGGGGGAGGAACATTTAAGTATACAGGATATTAATAAAACATTGTAGTAGATACACAGCAGGGCCGTGACCAGGGAGGTGCAAGAGCTGTGGTTGCAGTAGGGCCCACATTTATAGGGGGCCCACTGCCTCGGAGGTCAGCATTAAGAAAACCTTTTCTCACAGACAAACCTGCAAGTTTCTCTTTGGAAATTGCATATCCATTTGAAACTGGATCTGTTAGCAGTGGTGTCAAAGATTCCAACTCCAGTTTCATGTGGTTGGGGGCTGGGGAGTACAGAACAAAGAAGCAATAGGGCTGATTACTCAAAACATCTAATCTTAGTGCTGGTGTCCCCAGGAGGAGCAGGAACAAATTACACTGTTCAGTGCTTTGATCATAGTACCAGTAAGTGGGATGGGGGTGGGGAGCATGAATAAACTATGCATGCTCAGCAGGACTGATACAAAAAAAATTGTGCTATAAATGTTTCATATGCACTAATGGTTATTTTACACTTATTGGTGGAGAGGTGGGCCTCACAAAATGTTTTGCAGAGGGTCCTTACAGTTGTTGGCACAGCCCTGATAAACAGATACAGTAACAAGTAATAAATGGCACAGTATAATACAAAAAATTATACAGGAGTAAAAAATTAAAAATAGTAGTAGATATACAGATAAAGTAACAGGTAACACATTGCATAGTATAGTATAGAAAAGTAATGTATACAGGATAAATAAAATACAGCATAATCATAGTCAATATACATACAGATACAGTAAACTAGCAATGTAATACACTATATAGTACAAAGGCAATCCCCCAAATAAATGAACCAGAGGAGAATAGGACTAGGCAGGACTGAAGGTCTGATAGATCAAGTACAGTCACAGTAAGATGTAAGCACAGTTTTGTTCAACCGTTTGGCAAATGAACAGCAGCCTGTAAGGTAGGAACCAGGGGTATGTTTTTCCATAGCTGGGGCACCACATACAGAAAAACATGTTGAAAAATTCCTATTATGCTTGGTGATAAGGAATCTATTACCAAAATGTGAACGGGGGTGACGGGGAATCTTTGAGGAACTGGATAGACAATGCAAGATGATTTTGCAGGGGACTAGATGTTACATTTCTGAATGGATTACTTGTATCCCAAATAGGGGAACTGGTAGCTGTTAAAAAGGAAAAAAAGGGGGCATTGGTGTGTTTCTGCATTGCACTGGATGGTTTCCTCAAAAGATGTAATGGTGAACCTGCAGAGAAGGCTGCTATCACTGTTAGTTGAATCATAGGATTTATGGGGAATAATGAACCAGGGTTCTTTGGCTGCATTATCAAGTGTCCATGCCTTATCCCCACAACCCCACATCCATGGTTCTCACTCATTTACCCCCTTACAGCGATATTTCACCAGCGAGGTCCCCCACAGCGACTACAGCGCCTAGCTGTGGTGGGAGACCCGCTGGAACCCAGTGCTGCCCTGTCGGGGGTCCTGTACCCCCCAATCAGCTCCGACTGGAATTGGGAATCTTTAAGTGGGGGGTGCAGTGGGCACAGCCCCCCATATGAAGGGTTCGGGGAGTGAAGCCCCCGAAGAAAACAAAGGAAACGATAGCGAACCGGCAGCTGACTGCAGAATGCGGTTGACCTGCCAGTGTCGCTGACAGGGCGTTCAACAGAAATACTGTCGGACTCCTGTTGTGGATCCGTTCTCACTCCCTGTTAGAACATGTCCAACTCCTTCTCCTCCATCACCACCACTACCACTTGCAGAACTTATGCTTGGTGGAACTGGCATTATGGAACATTTGCCTCCTCTTTTCCTCTCCACTGCATCCCTTTCTCCTCCTGTTGTTCTCTTTCTGTTTTCTATGTGCATTGATAATACACACATAATAGGTAATGACATGATACAGCCACCACCAGATGTTAACTATGATGAGTCTTAAAAGTCAACAATAATTCTTAATTATTTTCAGTTTACCGTAGCAGTTACAGTTGCAGTTAACAATGCACATGCCAGAATAAAATAAACAATAAAAATGCATGGAAAAGAGATATATTGGTAAAACATAGAAACAGAATTTGTCAGAAGATAAGGCCCTTCGGCCCACCTAGTCTGCCACATTACCTGTACAACTGTGCTCTTTTATGCCCTGCCAGTATTAGGTTGTTCCCTTCCCCTGATTACCAGCATTCCTCTGTGCCTATCCCAAGCATTCTGAAAACCTGTTATTGTTTCTGCCCCCACCACCACCACTGGCAGACAGTTCCACTCATCCACCACCCTCTCTGTGAAGAAGTACTTTCTCATATTTCCATTTAATTTTCCTCCCTCCAGTTTCATCTTGTGGCCCCTCATCCTTGAGCATCTTTTTCTCTGTAAAATTGTTTCCTCCTGTACGTTATTCTTCCCTGTGAGGTACTTAAATGTTTCAGTCATATCCCCCTCTCCATCCTTTCCTCCAGAGAGTACATATTTAACTCCTTTAGCCTAGTCTCATAGTCCCTACACCATTTTGGTTGCCCTCCTTTGAACTGCTTCCACCCTATCAATGTCCTTACGCAGGTGGGACCTCCAGAACTGAACACAGTTCTCGAGATGTGGCTTCACCAATATCCTATATTGGAATTATTACCTCCCTTTTTCTGCTGGTGATCCCCTGCTTATGCATCCCAGCATCATGCTGGTGCAAGAAGGTTACCCCTGATGGTGTCAGGTCTGAGCTTACATGTGACCAGAATTCCTATAATCTGGGGGACACCCTGGTCAGGTGAATAAAGGAACCCTCTTGGTGGCTGCGTTTCCCACATTTAGGTGGTCTCTCCAGGTCAAATGTATGCAGCCTTTTTGGTATCAGTTAAGTGCAATACAGGACCTTATATTGGGATCACTGCAGCTTTGTGTTACACAGTTTTACCTTTGGGTACTTGAAGACCTGTTGCCATTCTAGTTCTGAGAGTGTTGTCCTTATGTTATGCTCACATTTCATTTTTAGAGGAGCCAGAACTAACTCTGGGTAGAAGGGTGGTTTAAGGTGCCCTCTAAACTGCCAAGAAGCAGTCGTAGTAGCACAGTCTTTCCCAGCTGGGCGGTGAGGTGACTGTTTAAAATGTTCAGGCCTCCCTGGTCACAGAAATAACGGGACCTAAAAGAGGTGGGGGATTCAGGAAGGATGAACACCATAGGTTCCAGGAAAAGTGGTAAATAAAACAGCTCAATGTGGTATCTCATGTTGCGGCAGTGCTTAAATGCCTGCCTAGAGTATTAAAACTTTTATATAAGCGAGTGTTCTTGGGTAGGTCAGGGATTACAAAAGGATCAGAGGGACTGAAGGTTCAAATGCCAGATATAGCAAAAATGACAGCCCACATGCAAACAGTATGGGCCAGAGAGTTATTTAAAAGGAATCTGTAGCTAGTCAGTTTAAGACAAAACTAACGGTCAAACATGGGCTCCATGTCCACCTGCACAGAGAAAAATAATAATATTATGCCAATTAATGGACACCAGCAAAAATGGGAGACATGGAGGGATGCACTTGGTCATGTAAGTCCCAGATGACACTGTGGGCAGCTGTAGCACAGGGACGGTAAAAAGGGAGGGGGGGTAGCCCCGTACATCAGAGAATGCATAAAGGCTACAGAAATACAGGAAAGACAGGGGGAGGCTAAGGAAAGGTGGGCCACTGTTGAACCAGGGAATGGCACAGCAATATGTACTGGGGTGATGTATAGACCTCTGGTATAGAGGAAGGAAGTGGACAGGGTATTCGATAGATAGATAGATAGCTAGATAGATAGATAGATAGATAGATAGATAGATAGATAGATAGATATTTTATTTGTATGGCACCCTTCTCCGAAGACTCTGGGTGCTGCCCAATATAAACACACATATCATACAAAACCAATTTAAAATACAATACAAAAGATTTAAAACAACAACAACATCATACAAAATATAACCAGGAGCAACAGCTTAACTAACCATCATAAAACTGCTATTATTTAAAACACCTTCAATTAAAAGCTTGATTGAATAAATATGTTTTGAGGCCCTTCTTAAAGGCCTCTACCGAGGGGGCCTCCCTAAGATGACCAGGCAAGGAGTTTCACAAGGTAGGTGCAGCTGCCACAAATGCTCTGTTACCCAAATGCTGCAGCCTAACCCTGGGAACTCCAAGGAGGCCACCCCCGGCAGAAAGGAGAGCCTGGGTCAGGCTGTATGGCACAAAGAGCTCTTGAAGATAGACTAGACCCCTCTTGTGCAGGGTCTTATAGGTCAACAGCTCCATATTGAAGACAACCCTCCACTGAACTGGCAGCCAGGGCAGTTCATGGAGCGTCAGGGTGATATGTTCACATCTTTTCACCCCCCTCAATAATCTCGTCGCCATGTTCTGCACCAGCTGCAGTCTGTGGAGGTTGCCTCCAGATATCCCTAGGCACAGGGGATTGCAGTAGTCCAACTTGGAAGTGATGAAAGGATGCAACACTGTGAGCAGGTCATCAGTTGGGATCAGGGCTTGAATTCGGGAAAAATTCCTGACATGATAAAAACCCACTTCTCACCATGGCTGACACCTGTGCATCAAGTGTCAGACCACCATCCAGGATTACTCCCAAATTCTTCACCTGCCTGGGGGGGGCTAAAGACACACCTCCCAGCACAAGGTCAGGGGGTAATGTCATGTCCCCCCCTCCACCCTGATGACCCAGCTCAACCACCAGTACCTCAATCTTGTCTGGGTTAAGCTTAAGGCAGTTGTGAGTCATCCATATCTGGATTTCCTCAAAGCAGCTGTTAAATACAGAGTCTGACACCTGGCTATTGGAAGCACAGGACAGATACAGCTGGGTACCATCTGCATAGCAGTGAAAACCCAGCCCGTACCATCTGATAATGTCTCCCAGTGGCAGCATATACACCACGAACAACAGAGGTGACAAGACCGACCCCTGCGGAACACCACAGCACAGAGGCTTCAGATTTGATGAGAAAATTCTCATGGTCACCCTATGCACTCTGTCTTTCAGGTATGACCAGATCCAATGTGTGGCCACCCAAGTGCATCGTTGTCGTTACTTTCTGTGTCAGGCCCAGTGCCCCTATGCTCCCAAGAAAATTGATCCCAAATTTTGATAGCCCCCCATTAACCCAGACATTGAAGTCCCCCATGATCAACCAACTGGGGGACTCCAACACCAGGCCTGTAATGAGCTCCTCAATCTCTCACAAAAAATCCCCATTGCTACCTGGGGGACAATAGAGCAGGAGGACACTAAAGCCCGCACCCACACACCCTCAGGCAGCCACACATTCAAAGGACCTTATAGAAACATAGAATTTGACAGCAGATAAGGACCGCTTAGCCCACCTAGTCTGCCCATTTCCTTTCCTACAGGATAAGCTGCATTGTCTCCTAGAAGATACCTGTAGGCATCAGTAAAATACACTGGTGTGTCCTGAGGATGCCTACAGAAGTCAGCTACTGACTTCCTGTGTGCCCTGGCAACATCTGGAGAAGTGACTTATACAGTATATTTTAATATATAATGTAACAGAATATAATATATATTTGACTGCATAGCACCATTGGAAAGGAATTTTGTGCTGAACAACTTTGCTACTGATATTCTGTGTATATCATGTATACTTTAGGAGTTATTCATATTTGTTTATGGTATGGTGTGTATGGCTTATGTTGGCTGTTTTAGTGAAAAAAAATGCTTTTGCTGTTTCATCCAGCATACAAAAAAAATGAAATTACATATTATTCTTTGCATACCACCACTGAAAAGGTAGTTTTGTGTTGAATAACTTTGCCACTCATACTTTGTGTCTAGCACTTACGGTTCTTGAGCTTTTAGGATTTGTTTGTGGCATTCTGAATATAGCTTGCTATTTTGCTTAGAAAGGCCCAGTATTTACTATTAACAGTGTACAGCACACAAGTAGTGCAACTTCAGAGAGCTCCTGTGGAGGCAATGAGTTAACCAACAGCATATTTCTTCTTACCTCCCACAAGAATTGCCTTATGTCTGCCCCATGTATTCTTGAATTCTCCCACAGTTTTAGACCCCACAACCTCCTCAGGAAGGCTGTTCCATGTCTCTACCACCGTCTCTGTAAAAAAATAATTCCTCACATTACCCCTGAGCCACCCCCCCATCTTTAAATTGTGTCCCCTTGTTCTTGCACATCTCTTTTTCTGAAAGATGCTACCCTCTTGGACTTTGTTGATTCCACTGAGGTACTTAAAAGTTTCTATCATGTCCCCCCCTCCTTTCCTCAAGGGTATACATATTAAGATCCTTTAGTCTCTCCTTGTATGGCTTCTCTTGCAGACCCTGCACCATTTTAGTTGCCCTCCTCTGGACTGCCTCTATCCTGTCTATGTCCTTGCAGAGATGGGGTCTCCAGAACTGGATGCAGTACTCCAGATGGGGTCTCACCAACTGTCTGTACAGAGGGATAACAACTTCCTGTTTTCTGCAGGTGATGCCTCTCCCTATACATCCCAGTATACCTCCAGCCCTCCCTACTGCCTTCTCACATTGCTTGCTAACCTTAAGGTCATCTGATATTATTACCTTTCCATTTTTGTTGTTGTTACTTCCTCCCCCCATTGTGCAATCTTCCCTGGGTTTTTGTAGGACCCATAGGCAGCACTGTGAGGTTTAGGCTAGATTTAAAACAAATGGCCACCCCCCTGCCCCTACGATCCTTCCTCAGGCTATGCATCACAGAGTATCCATCTGGCACTGCCGCCTCTAAAATACTAATGTAGGAAATTCACAACATAGCAGCTAAAGGTGAAATCCTGCTGATGGGGGATTTCAATATGCTAGATGTAGATTGGACCACCTAGGCAACTGCTTCAGCCAGAAGCATGGCCATCCTGGGATCTCTGCAGGGAGTTGGACTCAGACAGCCTGTACATGAGCCAACCAGAACAAATCTATTCTGGACCTGATATGGACCAATGGAAACAGAGTCGAAGGAGTCCAGGTGGAAGGGCAGCTGGGATCCAGTGACCACCAAATGTTGTGGTTTGTCATGGAGACAGAGACACAATGATGCCACTCAAGAGCAAAAGTGTTAGATTTCAGGTGGGCATATTTCATTGAAATGGGTAGATGTTTAAGAGCAGCCCTGCAGAAGGAAGAGGTAATGGAGGGAGTGGAAGAACAGTGGGGGAAACTACAAGGAACCATTGTGGAGGTAACCAACCAATGTCTTAGGAAAATGGCCAAAGGGAAAAGAAGAAGAAAACCAGTATGGTTCTCTAAAGAGGTAACAGACAAAGTAAGGGCTAAAAGAGCAAGTTTCAGAAAGTATAAGGGAACCCGTGCCGGCCCCTGCTCTCCTTCTCTGGGGGGAGGGTGGAGAAAGTGGTGCCTGGTGCTAGACGGACCCCTGGCAGAGGCCGGGAGTCATGCAGCCACTGGCGCTCACATGTACTGGAGGCAGGGTGGACGCTGGATGTCATTGCACAGGAAAAAACTGAAAAAGGGAGAGGTGGGTCCTCTGTCTGAAGGAAGCCTTCCCTGGGCTTCAATTAGCCACCATAGCCAGCAGTACTCCCAACTAGATACTGGCTCTGGGACACTGGAATTAGGGGAACCAGTGCCATGGCCCCGCCCTCTGGGGGGAAAGCCAGGGGTGACTGGGAGACAAGCTGGCAATTGATGGTTGGTGGAAGCCCGGGGGCCCATGACCAGGGCAGAACACCAACAGAGGACCTGCAAGGAAAAAGAATAAAAAAAAAAAAGAAAGTATAAGGAACCCCAAAGGATGGAGGACAGGGGGGTGTACACTGAATGTCTAAGGGAAGCAGGGAAGGCTGTTAGGAAAGCCAAGGCACAGACAGAGGAGGGTTTAGCATAGGCTGTGAAAAAAGAGACAAGACATTCTAAAGATACATCAGTGATAGAAGAAAAAATGGGGGAGGGATTGTGAGGCTCAAAGAGGAGGAGGGAGAGTATAAGGAGGGGGATCTAGACAAAGCAGAAATGCTGAACTAATACTTCTGTTCGGTATTCACTAAATAGGGAGAGGGTCGAGGACCACAGTTGGGGAGAAGAGGCAATGGTGGGGGAGAAGCAGACAACAGTCCATTCACAGTGGAGAGAGTTCTAGAGGAACTCACTAAGCTGAAGGTGGATAAAGCCATGGGGTCAGACCACATACACCCAAGGATATTAAGGGAACTGAGATGGGAACTAACAGTGCTTCTGGCTGCCCTGTTCACAGAATCACTCAACACAGGCATGGTTCCAGAGGACTCGAGGAGGGCACATGTAGTCGCACTGCACAAAAGTGGCATTAGGGAGGAAGCGGGGAACTACAGGCCAGTCAGCCTCACCTCAGTGGTGGGGAAGATCATGGAGACGCTGATGAAAGAAAGGATAGTGGCACACCTGGAATCTAGTGGTGCCCAGGATCTAAAGCAACACAAATTCACAACAGGAAGGACTTGTCAAACAAATCTGATCAATTTCTTTGACTGTGTGACTAGGGAAGTTAATCAGAGAGGGGTGGTAGACATCGCCTACCTAGATTTCAGCAAAACCTTTGATACCGTCCCACACAAAAGGCTGATTAACAAGATGAGCAGTCTGGGCATGGGACATAAGGTGATACACTGGGTTAGAAATTGGCTGATGGACAGAAGACAGAGGTGGTGGTAAATGGGATCCAATCTACAGAGAGAGAGGTGACCAGCAGAGTACCACTGGGATCAGTACTTGGACCAGTCCTGTTCAATGTCTTCATTAGTGACATTTCAGTGGGGCTGGAAGGAAAGGACTGCCTATTTTCCAATGACACCAACATCTAAAACAGAGTGGATACTCCAGAAAGGGTACAGAAAATGAAGAGGGGCCTGGAGAAGATTGAAAGATGGTCAGAGGTGTGGCAACTGAGGTTCAATTAAAAAAAAATGCAAGATAATGTATCTGGGTAGGAGGAACCCTGGGGAGAGCTACAGAATGGGGAAAGAGGTACTGACTGTCACCAAAGAAGAAAGGGACCTAGGGTTATCATATCTGATGACCTTAAGGTATCAAAGAAGTGGGAAAAGACTGCAGGGAGGGCCAGTGGCATGCTGGGGTGCATAGGCAGAGGCATTACTAGTAGGAGACAGGAGGTGTTGATGCCTTTGTACAAAACACTGGTAAGACTTCACCTGGAGTATTGCATGCAGCACTGGAGACCACTCATGCATAAGGACATAGACAGTGTGGAGACTATCCAGGGAAGGGCGACAAAGATGGTGCATGGCTTGCATCACAAAACATATGAAGAGAGACTAAGAGTCCTCAATATGTATTCACTGGAGGAGAGGAGAGAAAGGGGGGACATGTATCCCTGACGTGGAACCTTTGTAAAAGAGCTCACGCTTAAAGGTCTTTCCAAAATACTAATTAAATTAAATTAAATAAAAACTTTCAAGTACCTCAAGGGCATAAACAGTGTGCAGGTGGAGGATCTTTTCCAATGTAGAAAAGATATGAGAACGTGGGGACACAATATGAAATTGGATTGGGGTTGATTAAGAGGTAAAGTGAGGAAGTTTTTCTACATAGAGAGGGTGACGGATGCTTGGAAGAGTCTGCCACAAGAGGTGGTGGGGGCAAGCACAGTGGAGGGGTTTAAACATGCCTGGGACAGGCACAAAGGAACACTGGGTGGGGAGGGAGTGATGAAAAGCCATTGATCACTTAGGGTCAGTGACTGCATACAAGTTTAGGGCTTATGGGCAGATTAGAAGGGCCTAGCGGTCCTTATCTGCCAACAATTTCTATGTATCTGTGATGCAGAAATGCTTGAGAGGAAATAAAAAGCACCCAGTCTTGGAGAGGCCACTCTAGTTGAAACAGAGGCCTGCTACGGTCTGCAGGGACAGGTTTCTCAGTTGGCTAACTCCCCACAGCATTTATCTGGCTGACAGCTTCTCCCCTATCATGGCATGCCATGCCAGAGTTGACTATCAGCATCTATAGCAGCCCCTCCATGGCCAAGTATACAGCACCGAATTGAAGGTAATTAATAGATAATTGTACCATAACTCTTATATGGCCCAGTATCAGTCAGTGGGCAGTCAATTCCTAGAGGGAGGGTGTCATCACATCAGAAAAGAAGATGCATCAGGAGACCACAAGCAATGTAAGAGAAAAAGCATGTTCTCACCCACTGAATTCAGGCAGAAAGTTCCTGTTGATCTGCAGTCTGTGATCTGGCATTCCAAAAAGATTTCAGGATTTCTGTATGTCCTGCATGGTAGTGTGGGATGTTTTTTTCCTAGAGGTGCGATGATGTTGTTGCTGGCCAGGTTTCCAGGTCAAATGTTGCATGTAAGGTTGTGGGGTGGAGGGCGTCATGGCTAGTATGGTCCATCCGAATTCCTCAAGAGATTGTTGTGCCTCTTCAGGTGTAGTGTATAGGGCTGTGCTGGATTCCTAAAACACCCATAACTTTGAGAGACACAGGGTCTGAAAACGAATGTAATGTGCTTTTAAGGTACAGAGAACTCCTGCATGTACTAGCCCCTATTTCAAGATGTCAGGTGGGTAATCCTGGTTAAAAAATAAGCCGTGTATGCTTTTATTGACCCTAATGTATTTATTAAACCCAGGCTTCTGTGCCCGCTTCTCAGACGTAAACAGGTTCTACAGGGGGCAATTGCACCTTAGGCGCAGAATTCCTAAGACCGGGTAGTCAGCACCCACTCAAGTTGCCGTCTAAAACCACTTGGACGGATTCTTCTGTAACAAAGCATCGCTAAAGCCGCTAATCAATCAGATTGCTAGTGTTCTTCAGCCCTTGCTCCCGATTGGCTCCTTCAGTCTACTCCTGCATTCCTTCAAAATTCCTGCAAAATCCGATGGTATTGCTGAACTTGCCAGAAAAGATGTAATCACTTCTGTACCTGTCCAACGATCAATCAATCAAAATTTATTTATAAAGCGCTTTTCAGAAAATCAAAGCGCTAATACAAAACAGAGATAAAACATCAACACTAATAAGTAAAAGCATAAAACTATGATATATTCATTAAATAGACTAATCAAATGCCAGCATAAATAGATAACTTTTCAACGATCTCTTAAATGCTTCCACGGACAGGCACTCTCTAACCTGACGAGGCAGAGAATTCCACAGGGTCGGGGCCATAAAAGAAAAGCCCTGGCCCCAGATGATTTATAGCAGACCCTTGGAAACTCTAGCAATCCCTCGCCAGTGGAGCGGAGTGGGCGGAGAGGACGATAAGAACATAGGAGATCTTGCAGGTAGCCTGGTCCCTGGCCATGTAGGGTCTTATAGGTCAACAATGCGACCTTGAAGGTGATTCTCCATCACACTGGCAGCCAGTGCAGGTGTGACATGACAAGTTCTTGGTAGCCCTGTCAACAACCTAGCTGCCGCGTTCTGCACCAGCTGCAGGCGACGGAGATCTACCCCCGACAACCCTAGATATAAAGCATTGCAGTAGTCAAGACGGAAGAAACAAAAAGTGAACCAACACAGGCAGGTCATCGTGTGGAATAAGGTGTTTTATCCAGGCGATATTCCTCAGATGGTAAAGAAGATCTGACAGTGTGGCCGACACCATTTTTAGTGTCAGCGCACTGTCAAAATAACGCTGAATTTCACACCTGTTCAGAAGGTCTCAACTGGGTATCCCTAATAGAAGATCAGAGGGACCCCAGGAGTCAACTCTTTACATAATGACCGGGTCAATGACTAAAACCTCAGTCTTGTCGGGTTTAACTCAACCAGTTCGCACTCATCCAATCCTGAATTTCAGCAAGACAGTTGTTAAGAACGAGACAGCATCATTTTGTTGGGTGCAAAGGACATATAGAGCTGAGTGTCATTGCATAGCAGTGAAAACTCAGCCCATAACATCTATAATGTCTCCCAATGGCAGCATGTACACCAGAACAACATGGGAGAAAGCACAGAGTCCCCTGCGGGCACCCTACAAGACAGAGCAAAGGGGCAGAGGAAAATCCCTGAAACTACCCCTTGACTTCTGCCTGTGAGGAAAGATCGGAACCATCTAAGAACTGTCCCAGATAATCCACAACGTAGCCACAGGCGATCCAGCAACCTCCCATGATCCACGGTGTCGAATGCTGCAGAGAGATCAAGAAGAACCAAGATCGAACGGCTCTTCTGATCTCTCGCCATTAGGAGATCATTAAGTACCCGAACTAATGCAGTCTCGGTACTATGTCTTTTTCTGAAACCGGACTGGAGAGAATCATAGACTTCATGGGTGGTAAGAAAGTCATCAAGCTGTAACGCGACTACTTTCTCAATAACCTTAGCCAAAAAAGGCAGGTTAGAGATCGGTCTGTAGTTAGCAAGGCAGTCGGGGTCAAGGGAAGATTTCTTCAAAAGGGGTGTCACCACAGCCTCTTTCAGAGACTCCGGAAACACCCCTTGGTCCAAAGAACCCCAAACTATCCTCGCAAGGATTGGTCCGATCGCATCCAAGCAACCCACAAGGAGGCGATAGGACCAGGATCCAACTACAGCAAGTCGGGTCGCAGACCTTGGACAATCTTCATGATATCCATGATTGCTGGCTGGTCGAAGTCCACCAGACAGGCAGCAGACATGTAACCCCATGTTGGTCACTGCAATGCTCGTTTGAACGCATATCGTGGATCTCCTGTCTGACTGACGACACCTTATCATCAAAGAACCGAGCAAACTCATCACACTGTATTTGTGAAAAAGCTCTCCGATCTCGCAGACAGGCTGGATTGCACAGTCTGTCAACGGTCCAGAAGAGCTGAGCAGGTCAGTTTCTTGATGCAGTTATCTCCCTGGACAGGAATTCTGCCTTCTTATGGGAGATCACTGATTGATAGTCCACATAATGGGCCATCAATCTAAGCTTATCGCCTTCCAGGCCCGATTTCCGCCAACAGCGTTCCAATCCTCGCCCCTTCCTCCTCAACTCCCTCAAAGTCCCATCAAACCAAGGGATCGAGGGCGTTGGAGAGGGGCACACGACAGGCGCAATGGAATCCAGTGCTCTCAACACCATATTATTATAGTGCACTACTAAGGCATCTGGTTCCTTGCACTCCATCGGCCAACTCGATAGGTCCAGCACTGCCATCAGACCCTCTGGGGTAACTCCCCTCAAAGGGTGATATTGGACCATCTCCAAAGGGGTGGGTCTCATAAGGGTGGTCGAGAAATTGAACTCTACAGAGTAATGGTCAGATGACCCAACTGGTTCCACCACCAGTCCAGTGATCTCCATACCCAAGGTGAACACTAAATCCAAAGAATGACCATGGATATGGGTAGCAGTGGTAACTACCTGTGTGAAGCCCAATGAACTCATGAGTTGGAGAAAGTCTTGACCGAACTGAGAGAGTTCATCGTCGACCCAGGCATTAAAGTCCCCCAGAACCAACCACCTGGCGGGCTCCAATACCAGATCGACAATGAAGTCCGCGACTTCTTGCAGAAAAACTTTCTCGCCACTGGGTGGACTGTAAACAAGCAGAATTCTGCAGCCCACACCTGCTCCCATAATACATTCAAAGGATTTAGGGGACACCATTGGAACCTCTACAAGGCCCAATTCCGATTTAAAACAAATAGCGACCCCCCCACCCCTACGATCCAACCTCGGGCGATGTATTATCGAGTACCCAGCTGGAACAGCTGACTCCAAAATGGGGCCAGCATTTTCGTCCAGCCAGGTCTCGGTAATGCATGTCAGGTCAGATGATTCCACAAAATCAGCAATAATTGCCATTTTGTTTTAATTGACCTGGCATTACATAATAGTGCCCGGGTTGGATGAGAAGCCCTGGAGGAGCAGGCTACATGCCCACTATTCGTGGAACCCTTGGGTATGGGAACCAGGCAACACCTCCCTCTCCTGGACTGACATTTTACTTCCAGGGGCGTCTCCTTGATCGCACCGTCTCAATTCGCCCTCGGCTCACACCCCACAGCTGAGGGCTCAGCTCTACCCACAGCTGAGGGCCACCCTCCCAAGGCCACCCTCCTCTTAGCCTCCTCACAATCCCCAAGGCATGGCAACGCCTCTATAAACTTCAGGCTGTAAGGGCCAATCAAGGCGCAGGTCCCTCAGCCTAGAGGAGTAGTGCCTGTCCATGGATATTCGATCCCAACACATAATTATGTAAAACTACTTTAATGTAAACGTTATCACTGCCAGCAAAAGATCTAAGATAATAAAAGTAATAATACACTTTTTCATTAACCAGTTTCACAAATAAAACAATTCTGGACAAATTTTTCACAGATTCCACTAAAAAGAAGTCTTATGGCAGTTCAAAGCGAAATCACAATGCTTCTAGTCCATGCTTTTATTTGAACAGTAAAAAGTCCCACAGAGCTCTCCCCCCTGGGGAAACTGTCCCAATGGCCTATCTCTCACATAGGCCAAGCAGAGATAGTTAAAGTTCTGCCATACGCTCCTAAAGTAGAAGTCAGTCTGCAGAAAATTTAGGTCCGGCTATTTCGGGGATAATCTATCAGTCAAATAAAAGAAAACTCTCCCTATGGTTGTCCCCCAAATATATCCTCCAGGGAGAACAGCCTAAAATTGAACCTATATGAGCAGGTTCACCAATCCACTCCTACAGTAATCCATACACTACAAGTGCCCTAGGCCCATCCTCCAACAGTGCTCCACAGGCTCTTATGATAGCTGTTCACCCTGGAAAACAGCTCGGGTTCAAACCAATACTTTAATAAATAGAGAGAGTCCTCTTGATCGTCCCCCAAGGTGCCGCTGGAGAGATTGATTAGTGTCTGAAATTCACACAAGCAGGCTCTCCAGTCTGCCGGCTATGAAACAGAAAACACAAATACTCTGAGGCCATCCTCTGACAGCACCCCCGAGTCTGCCCAACCATCCCAGCGGACTATCCTGGGTTAGGATCAAAAAAGACTGACAGACTCACCCACTTGTCAACAATCCATGAATCACAAAAGCCAGATTGTTCTTATTCCAAAGGAAAAAGCCCAGTCTCCAGTTTCAGGCACACAGAAGCATAAGCAAGTCCAGGGGGATAGAAATAACAAAATCAAATTTACTCCAAAACAAATTCTCATTGAGACACCTCCAAGCGAGGAAATTAACACTTTAAAATCACTATCTCAACAAGTCCCCAGAAAAGAGAATTCTGAATCATCCCCTTTCCAACTTGCAGGCCCAGGTCTCACAAATCCCATAACATGACGGGACGCCAAAAATACAGAACTCCACAAATCTGGATTAACAGGCAGTCCCAGGCTACAACAACTGTCATGCGCCAGCACAATCCCAAAAACAATTTGAAGGTGCAGGTTCCATGGAAAAAACACTCGTAGTCAAGAAAATCCAGAAGTTTAAAACCCAAAATAGATCCTCATGCAGTCCCTCCGATACTCCGTGTCAAAGTCTAAGCTTATCTACATACGGAGGCTTGAAGCAAAGTGGCAATCACAAATTCTAGCATCCCAAGTCATACTCCAACCGACGATCTATCGGCCTCTATAGTCATCAGCAATACTTCCCGAGAATCCCAAACAGGAGAGTCACACGGATCGCAACGCCGAGTACGATATGAACAGCAGCCCGAGACTCCCGGAACACAAATAAATGAAATAAAATAAAACGGACCCACCGAACAGATTAAAAGCGCTACTGAATAACTAAAAACATCTAACAGGTTGCTACAAAGGCCAACAGCGCGCCCAGCTCGGCAGCCATCTTTTCGTCTCTTTACGTTCCCCAATCGATATCCTTATCTATACTGCACTGCCCAGAACACATCTATCGGGAGTCTAAGTGATTATGCTCTCTTCTGTAGTCATCTACCTGAGGTTGGCCGCAGGTGCCAATATCCATCAATCATATACTCAGACTTGCAACCTCCCCAGCGGGCCTAAGGTTACTTGGACGGTCCTCTGGACATGGTCCATCTCTTCCCATATGTAGGCAAGTCAAATGGGGGCTAACTGCACTTAGGCATAGAATTTCTAGCACCCAGGCAGACGGCACCCTCACAAGCCGATGCCTGAAACTACCTGGCTGGATTATTCTTTAGCAAAGCACTGCTAAAGCTGCTAACCAATCAGATTGCGAGCGCTCCTCGGCCCTTGCTCCTGATTGGCTCCCACGGTCCATTCCTGCACTCCTTCCAAACTCTTGCAAAATCCAATGATATTGCTGAACTTTGTCAGAAAAGATGTAATCACTTCTGCACCTGACTGATGATATCCTTATTTGTACTGCCCAGAACACAATTATTGGGAGTCCGAGTGACTATGCTCTCTTCTGAAGTCGTCTTCCCCAGTTTGGCCGCAGGCACCATTCTGCATCAATCACATAGTCTGCCTTGTGACCTTCCCAGTGGTTCATCGGTCCCTTGGATGGTCCCCTGGACATGGACCACCTCTCCCCAAATGTAGGAAAGTCGGGCACTATCCCAGCCATTACCTCAGCACCTAGCTCAGACCTTCCACTAGTCAGTTACAGCACAGCTGCCTACCACTCAGAACGTGAGTGTTCCCTGGGGCTGGCCCTTGATGTGGCCTTGTAGCTTGCTTTATTATTCCCTTCAGTCTTAACCACACATGTTTTTATTCCTTTTTGTGAAAGGTGTCAAAAAAAAGCTGTTATTCCTTATTATATCTGACTGTTAGGTTTATGTTTTAGGCCCTAATACGCCACTATGTATGTGACTTGTGTATCGACTTACATTTCCTATTATGTTTCATTCACATCATAATAATACTCATTTGTACTATAACCTTGGTCGTGACCAAGTCCATCTTGTAAGTGAGCTTGCTCAATGATGTTTGCCTGGATAAGTAAAGATTTGATTGATTGATTTGATTGATTATATGTAGCATTCTTCCAGCAGCAAGCAATCCACACTATTTCTTCTTTATCTTTATAGCTTGCAAATTTCATCACCATGGAGTGCAGTCTGTGTTTTGGGTTCATGGGTTTTGGGGTAAGTGCCCAATAGGCTCTTTCTGGAACTAAAAGGTAGCTGGGAGCTCCAGCACATCTCGGAGCAGGTCCTCCATAAACTTTATCATCCAGCCTGTCTCTGATCTCTCTGGCATCTCATATACTCAAAGATAGTCCCAACAGGAGCATGCCTCAAGGTCTTGATATTTTGTTGCAGGTTTGCATTTTGAACAAACAGGAACTCAAACACCAAGTGAAGTTGAAGGGCTCCATCTTCAATCAGGGCCATGTGTTCTTTGGTCTCCTGTATGTGCGTCTCCATGACTTGCAGTTTGGTATTCAGCTGCTGAAATTCTTGACATGTCTTGCTCTTAAAATTCTTAATTTCTTGCAGCAATGTTTCAAATGTGGAGTGGGAAAGGCATTCTGCTGCCTCATGCTGTATGCTGTCTCATACGCCCTCCCAAACATTTGGAACCAACTACAAGCCATGCTGAAGCTAACCAGCATCGTATCAATTAACTCCTACAAAACACTAGCTATCTCTAAATTAAAAGACATATGTAGGTGCTACTAGGCCCCCAACACCAAGTCAACTTCCTAGGTACCAACTGGCCCTCTACTTATTAAGCTGAAATGTGTTGCATAATTTAGGGCAAGGTTAAAGCTGGAATGTACTGCATATATAGCATAAAGACTTCTATTGTATATACCTCTTGTATTACATATATATTTTTTTTCTTTGTTGTTCTACATTTTATATCTCCTGTCTATGTAACTGCGAACTGTATGTGTATGTGCCTCAGGACCTCCTTGCGAATGAGCTTGCTCAACGGAGTCTTTCCTGCAATAAACTTTAACCTGAACTTGAACATCCGTGTCGCTGTATGGGCCTGCCATACTGGTGGGAGAGGGGATTCTACTCAGTAGGCTGCTAGCAGGATGGCATCATCAGTCATCTTGCTTCTTTGGCATGTTCCAAGACTGGGATCTGATAACTCTGTCTCCTTCCATGCCAACCAATGCCATTGCCAACACTTTGGTTCACTAACAGTGTAGTTTGGAGGAGTTTGTTAAGCGGCATCAAGCAGATCTCCAGGTCTACTTGTCATCCAGACAGTGACATCACCTGAAGTCCTGCAATGCTTTTTCAACTGCATATTCAATTCAATAGTTCTTCATTTACAGATCTGTACACTATACAGTACTGTACAATATATGCAAAGTAACACTGCTATGTTTTTTTAAGAATTACAGTTCTGGTCCTGTGTGGACCTGTGTACCATTCACAATATACTGGCATTCATGCAGTAGTTCATGAATGGCCCCCAATCTGCCAAATACTATTTATATTTGGCAATTGTTTCCAAAAATATTATTCCAGATGACTCAAGCTCATTACAGTACTGTACCTATTGTCATCCTCATACTGGACTAGGGCATGCAGAGGTATGAAATTTTTACATCTTCTGATATTTTTACAGATTCTGAAATGAGGCATAACTCTGAGTTAATAGATGCTACTTGCATCTGAAAATGAGCATTGCTACTCTTAGAAAATGGCAGAATCTTTGGCTACAAGCATATGCACCAGTTTCTTTCTAAGGGTTATAACACTCATTTTCAGAGGCAAAGAGCATCTATCATCACAGAATTATGCATAGTTTCTGAATTTATGAAACTATCAGGGTTCATAAAAATGTCATATCTCGTACATGCACAACATCAGGGCAACAAACATTGGCATTTGAGCTCACAGGCGCTGTAATGCATTTTAGCCATCTGAAATTATGATTTTCAAAAGAATTGCTGGATAAAAATAGTATTAGGCAGATTGTGGACCATTCATGAACTGTGAATGTCAATACATTGTGGATAGCACAGAGGTCCACACTGAGCCAATAATCGTTGCACATTCATGACACTGTCTTGTCAGGTACTATACTGTACAATAGTGAAATCAGGCTCCAACTCAGTGGTTTAGCATTTTTCAAAGGGTTGCTTAATGTGTGCACTGCACTGAACTGATAAACGTTTCAGAGAGCTGAAAAGTAAGCTGAAACTGAACAGCAATGGGGGCAAACGATAAGAAAACGATTATCAAGTTCATTGCAATGAGCAGTGTACGCTTTAAGCAAACCACAGAAAAATTCTAACGATAAAGTAAGAGGAACTACTTAATGTGACTTGTATTCTAGTGATATATTAGAAAATAGGCAAGGAGGTGGCAGGGTCACTGAAGACCAGATAGGGTCAGAAGAGTCAGACTACACAAGGATCCTGTAGGCACACTGGGTGGAGCAAGAGATCATTTTCTACTGAAAAATTCCATGTTTCTGTTTCTGGCATGACCTCCCACAATGTGATGTCTGAGGCAACAAAGCCCTATTTCAAGAATATAAATTGTAGTTTTGCCTGCAGCTAGGAGTTTGAAGGTAGAGACATTTATCAAACTCTGGGTTTAGTTTCCACATCTGCATTCCTTGATTATGCAGAAGGATGTCCAGGGTGATACATGGTGGCGAATAGTCAGAGATAACTCCTTGTAAGTATGAGTGTACTCAGTGGAAGAGAGAGAGATGAAAGAAGTGTTTCTGAGATGAAGAATGAGTCAGTTTTGATGTGTGTGTCATAAGAGACTGAGAAGAATGAATATTCCCTGCCTTAAGAACGCAGTAGTCACCAAGTGTCTTGCATTTTAAAGGCCCTTAGCTCTTCATTTAGTAGCTTCACTGCTACAGTGAGCTTGGCAAGTTTTGTGGATGAGTGGTGCAGGACAGGATCTACAGCACAGTTGAGAACTGTGCTCTCTCTCCCCAAATACAAGGTCCTGCTGTTTAATAAGTTTCTGAATGACCCTGCGAACAAATTGTGGGTCATCCACTGCGGGGCTATATTTATTTGCCAGGTCTCTGGGATGTTGTTAACCAGTCTGTGCACTGCAAATAGTCTGCCTGCTTCTTTGCTAATCTGGCTTCAGTTTTCAAGAACAGTTCTTTATTAATATTTCTGAGCCAGGAATGTTTCCAAATCTAGATTCCAGTGGCTGCTGCACTGACAAAAGAATCGAGGGCATTGCAGGTCAAACTCAATAAATTCTTGTTGCTTTCTGAGCATGGACTATATACTGTAGAACCTCAGTTTTGGTCCAGCCATTCTGCAGGCAATCAACAACCTTGGCCATGGACTTCCACAAGCAGTTCTGGTAATGAAGAAGCATAGACATGTGCCAGCAAAGGCTCTGTTGTCTAGAAAGTCTGCCAGGTGTGAAGGCACATATCTTTTAGAAGTTCATGCCCACCCACCCCCCACCAGCCACTGTTCCTATTCTAGTCCTTTTGAGGCTCAACACAGTTTTACATAAACAAGCATCTCTGGTAGTGAATTCCACCCTTCTATCCCCTTTAAATAAAATAGTACTTCCTGGCATGCTTTCTGAATCTACCACCCTCTAATTTGCCAATGTTTCCCCAAGTGTTCTTATTCTCACTGGTCCTGAAGAGTTCACTAGCGATCACCTCATTTATGCCCCTCATGTTTTTGAATGCCTCATTCATTCTCACTCATGCCCCCTCCCAGCCAGATATTGCTTGTCAACCTTCCTAGCTATGGCTAGCAAGGTACCAGGCCAATAACATGCATCCACAGAAGAATCTCCCAGTACCAGAACAATGGGAGAAATCATTACAGAAGAGGCTGATGGAACCTCCAAGAAGTCAAGCAGATTTGTTCTTGAGTAATCTTCTTCCTCCACAGTGAACTAAAATGTCTCATGGACTGAACTTACTATGGTTTAAAAGGAAGAGCCCTCTGGAGAATACATGAGAATTTAATGTACAATGTCCACATTGTCAGAAAACACAGCAGACCATGAAGAATACCTGACTAGCAACCCCTCTTCTTCATCTTCTCCCTAGAAGTCCTCATCCATAAGGTTTGAGTTATACTCCTCTTCTTCCTCTTCAATTAGTGGAAGAGGGGGTGGGTTCCAGACCAAGAGCTGTGAACTTTTTAGCAGCAAGAGGCTGAACAATCTCTGTGGTGAAATGGCATGTGGTGGCACACATAGGCTTGGTGTCATTGCCTTAGACATCTATGATGGTAACTGCAAAGCAGTCTATAAATCATCTCAAAAGATTGGGTCCATATTGTGACATTATCTTGGGTTAGCAGTGAAAGATGCAGAATGGCAGTCAATGCTGGTGTCGCTGAGGTTCAGCAACAGTGGGTTCTTTGTTGTAGAACTCATAGACTGCTGTGTCATCATTGATGGTGTTGAGCAGACAAGCACCCTTCAAACCTGGGTTCTGATCATACAGTGGCTGTAACAGTAGTCAATACCAGACATCCAATGTGAGACCAGTTTTCCCACAAAGAATGCAGGGACCATGACCAGAACCTAAGAAAATGATGGCACTGTGTCAGATAATGACAATTCTGGCCTGGGGCCTGACCACCCAGCATTGTAGCTTTTTCTGGTGGCATGGCATCGTGATTTGGTCAATGGTTTAGATTATGTTGAGTTTTTGGCAGCAGTTTATCTAAATTTGAGGGAGTAGTGGGCATGTTACCTGCCACTGCATGGTCATTCCCAAATATTCTTCTGGAGAAATGACTCTCATTTTAAGATTTCCACCGGTGTCTCTTTATAACTTTGTTAAAAACCTGGCAATTCCAACAATACCAAATCTCATGGCCAGTACTGAGGCACTTCATGCTGCGGCTGTTGCCGTCATCATGAGTTAATTTATTACTGCAACAGTACCTCATAAACAGCTATGCTTTGGTTAGCAACAGAGCACTCAGCAGAAAATGCTGAAATGAAAGCACACTGAACCTGGAAGCCTGCCGCACTGAAATAACAACAAGGCTGCAGGAGAGCTAAGCACCACCACCGTTAGAGAACGGAACAGTACCACAAGGCAAATCCCTGTAAGCATGAAAGATTTTATTTAACTAACAAGTTGCAGGTACTTATCGAGATAACCCCTTCCTTAGTAACACCTGTAGAGAACTGGAAAACACTCCAATTAGTTTCGTGTCTCAACACATCAATGTCTTCCATGCTTATTTATTTATTTATTTGAAAAGTTTCACCAGGAAAGACATGCAGAGCTACAATAGCTCATTTCCAGACAAATCCTGGGGGGAAGGGGAAAAGCGGAAACAGCAAATAGAACATACAGAATACAGAGTAGCAACATTGGATATCTGTACAATATATACATTTTGGCAGGAATGCATAACATATTACAGTGATATGCAGACAATACATGGCATCTTGTGTAGAATAAACGGAAATATTCAGACTGACATAATACATTCTTATAAGCTATAATACTTTTTATGTACATTACTGGGTTACAGATATATAAGCATAGAAGGAAACAATCTTCTGTGCAACAACATATATACATTTGGTTAGCACCTGTTAGAGGTGTGCAAAAAAAAACTTCCACCAGAGGAATTTCTGCGAAAGGTGTATTTTCACTTTTGAGAAAGTGTGGAAATCAAATTAGCAGTTTTCGCAGAAATTCTAACTTAGAATGGCAGAAAAAAAATGATAAATTGTGGATTATTACATTACACTGCAGAGAAAAAAGTCTGCAGAACTGATCACTAAACTGCCGAATAATTACATGTACTGAGAAATAATTCATTAAACTGCAGAGAAAAAAATTCCTCAGAACTGTTATTCTGCAGTTCATGTGTATTATTCTGCAGTTCAGACAAAAAACTCTGAGAAACTGAGCAAAAATCCGCTAAACACATTCTAAAGATCCCAATCTTGCCAATGATGGGAATTCAGAAAATTCAGTGAAATTTCTGAATTTCTGAGAAGGTTCTGGAAAAGCAGAATCCACAACTTTCTCCCACCTCTAACATCTATACATTGACATACAGTACATGCATTTGGTTAGCACATGCTTACATGTATTTAAATTGTGGTACTGTTGAGTTCTCTAATGGTGATGGTGCTTAGCTCTCCTGCAGTCTTTAAATTAAAGTATATGGGTTATCCCAGAGGGTGGAATAACTGAGGTCAGGTAGAAATGAAAAAAACAGAGTTGACTTTAGAAAAATCTTCACTGGCAATTAAATGTCAATGAGTATTAGTTTTTACTGGGCTGACATGCACTGGATTGTAAATAAGAAAAGAAATGAAGTATGCAGGGGCCACCCAGGTTACAAAGGTGATGCCAAGGTGTCCATCGTGTGTGAGATCATCGATGTTGGTGGCTGCCACTGTGAAAAGTCTCACACATGGTCCTGGCTTGTCCAATGTTAAAGTCTCTATGGAAGATATATCATCATGGCATACAGTACCACATACTCTGTCTCCAATTACATCTTTTTGGTGGAAGGAATTAAGCTACCGCACTAATACGGATTGAGGGAGTCTTCTGATGTATGTACTTTTCTTGTAGCACAGAAATTCTAGTACTGCAGTCCTCACCATTCAGTGCTGGATTCAAAGTGTATGTCTCCTCAGTTTCCTACTAGTGCTTTATGCCTCTCCCCATAGGCAGCATGATATTTCTTTGAGTACCAATTTAATCCTTCAGACAACATTTGTATACACATTAAGCACATTATCCTAACATTTCTTCCAGGCCTGGACATTTGGACCATATTATGTTTCCATAACACTTCTAAATCCTACCATGCATATGACCCAAGGGACTATAATCAGTTATATCCCACCTCATGCTCCACTTCTGTACCAGCCTTCAATCCAGTGCTGATTTCTTTAAGAAACCCCAGAGAAAGGCTGGCCATTTTCTAGAATCCAGAGGCTTGTCCAGCTATCCAAGTACTGTAAGTACGAACTAAACAGTTTTCATATTTCCTTTATTTTAAGTATTAATCACTTTACTTTTCTCCTTACAGGTACATTTTAAAGCATAGGCCAAGTGATAAAAGTATATATTTAAACCAACAAAACGGTGTTCCTGTGTTTTACTGTGGAACCATTTTTTAGACACTTTGAAACTGTGCTACTCCTCTTCAGCTCAGCTGGTCATTGCTGCAGTTTATTTGATTTTAATTTACTGTCAACTTTATGTTGAAGAGGCCTCGCCACATTTAGAAACAGGCAAGCAGGCATTTTAAAGCAAGCAGCCTCGTTTCTGCTGGCAAACAAAATAAATGCCTTGCAAATCATCTGCAAATGCCTCTATGTCATATTTTTAAACATGCAGCATTTTTGTTCTCTTTAAAATTTAAACACCATTCTGGAGAAGCAGAAAGACAACAGGATAGAGAAACAAATTACATAGGCTAAATGTTGTTTCTTTCTATAAGGAAATGGTAGAGAGAGAGAGAGAGAGTGAGAGAGAGTGCGAAAGAGAAGGGGGGAGAGAGAGAGAGGCAGAAGCAGTACTGTAGCTATGCCTGGTGAGTGGTCAACTCACAGATCTGGAAACAGAGACATAATGCTGTTGCAACAGACTTCAGAGAGGATATGAGAGATAGGCCGGTACAGTATTATTGTATTTTAGATATCCTACTGTTTTAGGTGCCAGCAAGCATCATTTGTAGTACCTCTTGTAGTCATGCGTACTCTTTTCTGCAATTACTAAGCTTTGGGTTGCATTCGCCCTGAGTGATTTGATTCTGATTGCTAATGTTAGTGATGGGGTTAGCCTGGAAAAGGTTTTCAAACCTTGCAGATAGTTAATAATCAGTTCTAACTGAGGCATGTATGTTTGACTGCAACTTGAAGATTATATTTTTATTGAATAACACAGAAGCAACAACAAACATTTTATTTATTTATTTAAATGTTTAATAACCAAGAAAGTCACACTGAGCTGGGGCTCTTTTCCTGGTGTGAAGCGTAGAGGGATTAGGCATTCAAGCAAAAATACAAACATTAGTAGAGCTACAATGGCAAAAAACAAGACAGGCAGTTACATCAGCAGGTACAGTTGAGATCAAATGGCCGTTACACCTTGTAGTGTATCATAGAATAAGTCTATTTCGGGCCTTACTGTACAGTATTTCTCAGGCACTGTTGCCTGTAATCAACCTATAATGGACCTTAACAAACAAAAACCAGAACATAAGAGTTACTCCAATCAGTGTCATCATTAATAAACTGTGAACGTGGGGGAATGTGTCATTGAACCCAGCAACAGTAATATTTGCTAACTAAGGTGCATAAGCTTCAGGTAGAGTTGTCACAGTATTTCAAATATAAACAGGAGGCCCAGGACTTCTTATAGCTAGACATATTTCCTAAAGTAAAGTAAGACAATGTCTCAAGATGGCCGACAGCTAGTAGTCATTAATTAATGGATGGGATCTCCCGTGCCCTCTATTGACACTGAATAAGTATTTTGGCTACCAACCCCACAGCAGTGATAAATTGGGTCTGGGTTAAGTTTTTCAGCATGTAGCCTGGGTAACAGCCCGGCAGTAACAGGACCACAAGTTTCACTGCAACTTGAGTAGGAAACATTACAACTGCAGCTGTGTATACATGTGTGGGTGTGTGTGTGTGTGTGTGTGTGTGTGTGTGTGTGTGTGTTCTGGTGAGGGTGATGCAGTCTGCAGTAAGTTAGAATTCATATACAGACTGATACACAACAAACATAAGCACTGCGGAATGCTTTAATATTTGCTTGTATGACGTACATTACTTCTGTGTTATTTTTCATGACAATTTGTGATTCAGTTGCTAAGCAGTGGCTAATATTGCAACACACATCTAATTGTTTCTTGATTGTTCCTAGTTGCAGGATTTGAAATTTCAGAGAAAGGAGTCTGCCTGGAAACCCTAAGACCCACCATGTGAACTGGTAGCTTAACAGAAAGCAATGGACAGTGTTCAGTTTTAAGTAGGTCACATTATTTTTCTCACTTCAGTTTGTGCAGTACAAGAGAAATTGTTTAGAAAGCGAAGGAGGGTGACTCTTAGTAATAGTGTTTATTTCTATACATTTGATTTAGCAATGAAGGCCCAGCTAAAAAGTAGCATCTTGATTCTAGGGAGGTCCTGCTTTTACTCATTTATCAAAGCTGTCGGCTTTGCTGACAGCTGTTTTGGGATCAATTGTAGCTTACAAAAATGGTTGATTATGGAACCTTCCATTGGACTTTTGGAAGTATCCTTCCAAGAGTCCAATGGAGCTTGAAACACTCCACCTCAATCAGCCACTACGGAATAACAGCCACACTATTTCAGTTCCCCATCCCACTACTGACATCAGGGCACGAAGCCCCTGTGTTGGCATTATATACCCCCCAACTCATGTGGCACACTGGGAGCCCACCCAAGTATGCCCAAATGTACATGGTCCCCATGCTGACATTGGGGTGCCCAATCCCAGTGTCAGCATTATGTACCCACCAACTCATGTGGCACACTAGTGTGCCCAAATGTATGTTTTTTCCCTTGCTGACATTGGGGTGCCCAATCCCTGTGTCAGCATCTTCTCCCTCCCTCCACAACTCATGTGGCACAATGGGAGCTCACTCTAGTGTGCACAAATGTATGCTTTCTTTTCCCTGTAAATAAAGAAAACTGTCCCCCAATGTGTTTTGATTTTTTTCCAGTAAAAAAGAAAACAGTACTTGTTGTCTCCTCTCCCCCATCCCCACCCTCCCACTGAGCACCCACCTCCCTTACCCCCACCCCATACTTACCTCCAGAGGTCAAGCGCTGCCATCTTCTGTGGACTGGGACATGTCTGCACTCTTCAAAGCCAAACCAAGAATGAAGAATCAAAGGTAAGTGCCATATAATGGCAGTCAATGGGGGGTTTAACTTAGGTTGATAAATCAGCCATTTTTTGGAATTTTGGCCCAAAATTTTTAACATGAGGTTCTTGGGACACCAGCCCATGAACACTGTCACAGTCGTTTTGTTACTCAGTCCTGAAAGGTGATTTCACGGTCGCTGTGCAGAGTCTCCTTTCAGGACTGATTAACGAAATGACAGTGCTACTGTTCATAAGGTGGGGTACCAAAAAGCCCAGGGTGCAAATTTGCAGAAAAAAATTCCAAAAAATGACTGTGCTACAAGCGTGCATTGCACAATTTTTACACATGCTCCCAGCTTCGCCAATTTTTAATATTTTCACTCCAGATTTTCAACATTGCCATTTTTGCACACCTCCTTATTAACAGTACAGCTGTCATTTTTCACTTCCTGCCCAAAATGTGTTTTCGCAGCTGTGGCACAGAATGGCACTGTCACTCTGTGAAATCACCTTTCAGGACAAGTGAACAAAATGACACTGGCAATCTTCATGAGGTGGGGTCCCAAAAAAACCATGTCGAAGATCAGGTGCAACACCTCCAAAAAATGGCCAAGTTACACCCGGGCATTCAATATTTTCTACACACTCATGTTCCATTGGTCATTTGGCAGTTGATTACAGCCGTATGGGCTCTGGCTAGAATTTGTTACAATGTAGCTACCCAGGATAAAGCTTAGATGCAATAGCTCATTTACAGTAGCTTTCTCAGGGTGACATAGTATGTGACTGCAGCAGGGTTTCAACCTGCAATTGCCTGGTGCCCAACAGTACTACTACTACTACAGTAAACCTTACTGCCTGGGAGGAGCACTGGAAAAAGCCAATTTTATTTATTAAGAATAGCCCAGCTGAGATGCAACATCTTCTTTCCCGAGAGGTCCCACTTCTATTCATTTTTAAAGTGTATTTACTCACTATAGTGCAGTTAAAATACAACTTTTTCTTTGGGGGGGTCCTGCTTTTACTATTTTTTTACAATGTATCTACTCATGATAGTGCAACTGAGATGCATCTTCCCTGGGACATCATGCCATGGGAATTTCTGGGAGAGGGCACACAATTCAACATTAATCTAAAGGGAACAGTGAATGTCACTGTTACAGGTTTCTTCATCTCATAATGCACTGCCGTGATGTGGCTTTCAGGGGCACATGCCCACCTGTAGACTCTCTGGGTGGATCTGCAACATCCCGTTTTCAACAGGGTCCTGCATCTAACCATTTTTGCAGCTAGGTGGGAAGAGTGCTGGTAGGTTAAGTGATTTGCTTCAGGTTGCACAGTGAATATTTCTCACTGGCAGGGATTGCACCAACCATTTCCAGTTCCTAACAGTGCTCTAACCATTAGACCACACTGCTTGCAGGGTGGGGAGAGGGTGATGGGGGACACGGAAGGCAAGCAATTATTACTGACAATTTATTTATGTTAGTTTTCTTACTAGGTATTTCCCAGGATAGCACAGCCATGATGCAACATCTAACTTCTGGTGCAGCCCTGCTTCTAATCATGTCCATAGGTGGGTGTATTGACTGGAGCATTGGGAGGTTAAGTGATGAGCTTAGGGTCACACAGTGAGCATGTGACTGTGGCAGGTTTGAATTTGCAATCTCTCAATTCTCAACAGTGCTCTAATAATTAAACCACACTGCCTCCACTCCACACTGGTGTGTCTGGGTTGCAGTACTTTAACTTGGCCACAGACTGAGTAGTGCATCTCTCTCTCTATAACTTCTGCTTCATCAGTCTCTCTAACAATAAAACAAAAAAAACCCTGAAAAAATACCCCCTCCATTAGATTTCTCTCTGTATTGTGTGCTATCAGTGGTGAGCAGGTCACAATGAGAAGACCCTTGGATAGCTCTTATAAGTCCTCATTAAGCTATCTCCAGCAACAGAAATGGTATTTACTCACCTGGTAAAGGTGATTATATCTGCCATCTTTATAGTGTTCGGTGAACCATAACCACTGGGTATACTGATCCATCCCATTGGCTGATGCACAATCATATATCTTTTGGCTGCCGGATGCCAATCCACCTGACTCCGGCCAAAACTCCAGTCTGACACTTCCCTAGCAGAAAGAAGAAACAAAGATAACCCCCCAAACCCAGGCATGTTATGCAAAGGACAGAACTGTCCATAATTAACAACAACATCAGGGGCGGGATATTCAGAAATGCACCATAAGCAGGCGCAAGAGCAGTGCAGCGCAGGCACACTGTGCAGGTGCGCAGCCAACGCAATATTCAAAGGCTGAGCACCGAGGCAAGTGACAGCGCAAGACAGCTGAATATCACAGGGCTGGCCATAGTGCAACTAGGGCTGCACCAGGGAGCAAAGCAGCAGGTGCCATCTTGCAACTAGGGTTGTGTAATGGAGCAAGGCAGGAAGTGCAGGAGCATAGCATGGGCAGGGCAAGGGGCAGAGGCACAGGGCCCCTGGCACAGTGTGGAGCAGGCCACAAGAGCAGGACACACTGCCACCATAGTGCAGGGGATGACCATAGGGTGGCAAGGCAGGCGCATAGCCACATGCCCTGACCACACATCCCACTGCAGCGTATGGAGGTGGCATTACTCCCATGGCCACTGGCAGGCAGCCAAGGGGCAACACCCACAGGACGGCATGGGACATGGCACCAGGACCAAAGCAGACAACACACAAGCCAACAGCACACACCACACCGGCCACACAGCCCAGCAGGGAACATATGCACTCCACAGGGCACACACACACAGGCCACTGTGCACAGACCACCCAACACAAACCCCAGGCAACCACAAATGTACCACACAGCCACCATGCAAACCACTGCAGCATAGCACCAATGCCATCTGCAAAGCAGATACGGACACGGATGGCTACCAAAATATAACTATTGAAACAACAAGCAATAAATCAAAACTATGTACAATTGAACAGGGATAAGGGGCAGGGAATGGGGAGGACACAGTCAGGAACGTAGGATGGGGAAGGGGGAGGTGAGACAGGGACATGGTAGGGTTGGAACAATGGAGGAATAGGAGGGGTGTCAGTGGAAGGGAGGGTGACGCAGGCCAATGAGCCCCATGGAAGGTCCTCATCTATTGGTGCCTCTGCCGCCTCCTTCTCTGTGGCCGGAACATGGCCTGTTGAATTTTGCATGCCACCACAAGGGTGGCCTTGGTGACCGGCAGGATCTGCTCCAGCAGCCTTGTATAGGCATCCACCAGTTGGGCTCCTAGGACAAAGGAGGGGACATGGATGAGTGCATGCCCACACAACTGGAGCCAACCCACCGTGTGCAGTGGACAATGTTGGCATGTGACCTTCAGGGGCACACAGCCAACCACAGTGTGCGTGCCCACACATGCTGCCATCCTGACTATCCACAGCCATGCACAGCATTGCACACCACCACCACCAACCAGGCGCAGCATGCCACAGCCATGACAGCCAAGCGAATGGCCATTGCGTGGGGCTGACAGTGGCCTGGCTGGGATCTGGATGCACCCACAGCCCACCCACAGTGGCCACACACACATGCCCTGGGCACAGCATGGTGCAATGGACCATGCTGGCGAGGCATGGAATGTAATGGCCATGTGCATGGGGGGATGTGGCCCACCCCAACCCATCACAACAAAATACACCACCAAGGTGCCTACCTGCAACCTGTGGCCCAACTGGCACCTGACCACCTGCACCACCTGGCTGGCCGGCAACCCTCTTTTGCACACCAACACTGGCCTGCTGCTGTCCAGCAGCGGCACCTGCCATCCGGGCTCTTCACTGATCTTCAGGGCCTAATAGGGAGACAGTGTGAGACAGACATCAGCATTGGGCAGCAAGCATGGCAGCAGAGTAAACCTCATGACCCCGCAGAGCGGCAGTGCCGAAGCATGGCACACTAGCTGTGCGCTGTCATGTCCAGCGGCATTCCCAGCCACTGACCCCCACCCACAGCAGCAAGGCATGACACTCGCTGGCAACCCACACAACAATGACATGGCATGGAAGGGGATAAATACACTCACCTGGCCGTGACACAGCGCCCCTCCAGACGCGTGCCTGCAGTGACCTGAGCCGGTCAGGATCCCTCCTCTGCAGGTCACCGTACCTGTGGTGGCACTGCTCCCCACTACAGCGTGATGCTGTTGCCTCCTCCAGCTCCTCGGCTACCCCCTGCCACACCTCAGTGCACGGCTAGTCCAGGGGTACCTGTCCATAGAGGGCATCAATATGTGGCTCCACCAATGTCACCAAGTTCAGAAGCTCCACTTGTGTCCAGTTTGGCGCTCTCAGTGTACTCCTGTGAGGCATGGTGCTATCTTGAACTGCAGCAACATAATGGTGCCGGGGAGCTCACAAGACGCACATGCGAAGGATGTGCGATACACCTACTGATGCACTGACATCCCCTATTGTGCATTGGCGGGGTATGCACGATATGCGTAGAACAGCGTTGACACATGCCACAGTCACCAGGGGTCAAAGGAGCACTGCGTAGGGGTCAAAGGGCGTGCGTGCACCGCTCGCTGATGGCGCGACAGAACATTTTGTGGCATGGTGCACTATTGGGTCCGGTGTGCCCCATGGGCTGTGTGCCAATAGCACACGTGTGCAACTGGGTGTATGGCACATGTGCACCACTTGCCCAATAGCGGCTGAGCACCGTGCCGCCTGTAGCGCATCATACTAACATACTAACATACTAAAATGCCAGCAGAATAGGCCTAATGGTCTTTCGTGTCTGCTCGTTTGGTCAGCCCCCACCCTGGGTGCTGACCTTGCTTTCCCCCTCGCCTTCTCTGGCTTCTCCCTTCCCAGTTCCGGATATTCTTGCTGCACTGGATTTTGCTTCCTGAACCCTTCCCCTGTACCTGTTCCACCCCCTCTTGAACCCCTCCACTGTCTCTGCCTCCACCAGCCCCCTAGGTGGTGCATTCCATGGCTCTACCACCCTCTCAGTGAAGTAGCACCTCCTCCTTTCTCCCCTGAATCTTCCCCCCTCCAGCTTCCACCCATGCCCTCTAGTGGCCCCTTCATCCTTCCTTCGAAGCACCCTCACTGTTCCTCCCCTATTTACCCTCTTCATGTACCTGAAGACCTCTATCATGTCCCCCCGGTCCCTTCTCTCTTCCAAAGTGTACATATTTAGCTCTTCGAGCCTCTCCTCATAGGTCCTGTCCCCCAAGCCCCAAATCATTTTGGTTGCCCTCCTCTGGACCCTCTCCAGGAGGTTAATGTCCCTCTTTATGTGGCCTCCAAAACTGCATGCAGTACTCCAGGTGCGGCCTCACCAAGCAGTTATACAGGGGAGTATCACTTCCTCCTTCTGGAGGTGATCCCCTAGCGATGCATCCCAGCATCCTGTTGGCCTTGGCTGGCCCTCCTACAAGTCTCAGAGTTGTTCATCTTGACATCCACCACCACCCCAGGTCCCTCATAGCCATTGAGACTTGTAGTATTTCCCCCAGGGTGTACACTGGCCTGGGTTTCTGCCCCCAGATGGAGTACCTTGCATTTCCTGCATTAAACCTCAGCTTCCACTTTCTAGACCATCTTTCCAGAGCCTCCAGGTCCCCTGCAGGGCCACCCTCCCCTCCTCCCCATCCACCACTGCCCCCAGTTTCGAGTCATCTGCAAAGAGACTCATCTCACTCCTGATTCCTGTCCCTATGTCAGATACGTAGGCGTTGAACAGAAGGGGCCCAAAGACTGATCCCTGTGGGACCCCACTAATGACCCTCATTGGGGAAGAGATTATCCCACCAACTACGACCCTCTCGGTCTGGTCCTGGAGCCAATTGCCTATCCATTGGATCATCTGGTTTCCCACCCCCATTTCTCCTAGTTTATCCAACAGGCCCCCATGAGGAACAGAGTCAAATGCCTTGCTGAAGTCCAGAAAGAGGACATCCACTGGTCTGCCCAGGTCCAAGGCACTTGTCACCCAGTCATAGAACTCCACCAGGTTTGTCTGACACGATTTCCCAGGATGAATCCATGCTGTCTCGTCCAGGCACCCTGACTTATCCAGGGCCCCCAGCCACTCCTTGACAATGCCCTCCATCACCTTGCCCACCACTGATGTCAGGCTGACAGACCTGTAGTTCCCTGCCACCTCCCTTGATCCCCCCTTGTGGATAGGCACTACATGCACCACCTTCCAGTCTTGGGGCACCCACCCTGTCCTCAGAGAGATGGTGAAAAGCTCTGCCAGGGGTTTCGCCAGGACATCTGCAAGTTCCTTCAGCACTCTAGGATGTAATTTATCCGGCCCCGGTGCTTTCTCCTTCTTAAGGGAGCTGAGGGCTTCCCTCACTCTCTCTGCTGTGATTTCCACTTCCAGTACCTCTTCTCCCTGCTTAGCCCTCCCCCCACCTGCCAGTGATGCCCCCCCTCCCCAGACCTGCCGATTGGTAAGGGTCCCCCCCTCCTCATTATCTCTGTCTCCTCCCATGTATGATGCAGCATCCCCATTTTCCCTGGTGAAAACTGAGGTGAAGTACTCATTTAGTACCTCAGCCTGCTCCTCTGGGTCTTGTGCCCATCTCTCCCCTGATTTAATCCTGCTAATCTGCCCCTTCACCCTTCGTCTTTCCCCAATGTATCTAAAGAACCCCTTTTTCCCTCTCCTAATTTCCCTGGCCAGGTTCTGCTCCTTCCTTGCCTTAGCCGCCCTCACCACTCTAGTGGCCCTTCTAGCCAACAGCTCATACTCCCCTCGATCCCTTTCACTCCTTGAGCACTTGAATTTCTTATAGGCTGCTTTCTTTCCCCGCACCACCTCCTGGACCTCCCTGGTCCACCAACAGGGTTTTGGGCCCTACGCATTTAAATGCCTTCTTGCACAGGTGCTGGTAGCATCCTGCACCCTCTCCTGATGATTTCCCACCTACTATCAGCGTCCATGTCTGACCCAATCCCATCCAAATGCTCCTAAGGATCCTTCCCATTTCCTTAAAATCCACCCCTGAAGTCGGTTACTTCCGTCTTTGTGCAGCCTTCTACCCTCCCTAGGTCCAGGCAGAACCAGACCGTGGCATGGTCACTCCCCGCCAATGGGTCCCTTACCTCCAGGCCCCAATCTGGTCACTGTCTGCCAGGACCACATCCAGTACCCGTGCCTCCTGGTCGGTTCCCTCACCTGCTGAGTTAGGAGCGTCTTGAAAGACATCCAACAACCTCTGTTCCTGGTCACAGAGATGTCATAGTCTCCCAGTCTGTTCCTGGCATGTTTAAGTCCCCAACACCACCACCTTTCCTCTGCCCAGTCTGCAGTGTCTCCTAACATCTGCCACCAGACTGTCCTCCAGCTCCTCCGCCAGGGCAGGGGTCTATACACCACTCCTATTTTACTCTCTTGCCCCCCCTTGTTATCAAGGTGACCCAAATCACCCACGGTTCCTCCACCTCCTCAACTCCCCTATGCCAATGCAGTTTTACTATCATTGCTACCCCCCCCCTTCCCTCCCCTGTCCTTCCTGAACATAGTGTAACCCTCCAGGTTCAGGTCCCAGTCATGTCTTGCAGTGGCCCAAGTCTCAGTGACCGCTGCCACATCCACTGCTCCCTCAGTTAACATCGCCTGGAGCTCAGGCATTTTATTGCCCAAGCTCCTGGCATTTGCAGACTACCTTCCACCCTTTCCTGTAGTTCCATTTCCCTGCTTCGTGTTCCCACAGGGATTCTGTTTTCTCCTGGTCTGCACTTTGCCAGTTGGTCTTTTCCTGCAATCCTCCTGGTCCCAAGGGGGGTGGAGACAGAGTCCCTCCTTAATCAGCATCCCCTTGACTGCCTTTTCTCCCATCCCACCCCCCTTCACAAGTTTAAACCCCACTTTTCACCAATGAACTCCTCCATTTTCAACCTAAGGATTCCCCTCCCCTCCAAATTGAGATGTAGTCTATCTCTAGCATACAGCTCCTTATCCTCCCAGGTCTCCCCCCAATCCCCCATCAACCCATACCCTCTGGCCTCACACCACTCCCTGAGCCACTGGTTTATCTCCCTAATTTTTCTTTTGTGTTCCCCACTAGCCCTTGGCACTGGCAGGATTTCTGAGAAGAAACTGTGCATCCTATGTCATGACAGACCCTGGCGAGCTCCCTGAATCTTGCCTGTATCTCTAGCTCTATTTTCCTCAATGTCATTTGTGCCCAGGTGGACCAGTATGTCTGGGAACCCCACAGTCCTTGCCAGCTGATATCCGCGTGCTTAGCCCTGTGCACCATTAGTCCAGGGAAGTATCTTGTTCTAACTGGCCAGGCTTCTCCCTCCCTATCCCATTTGATACCTCTGATCATAGAATCCCCAGCAGGAGCACTCTGACCACCCTTTCCTCCATTTCCCCCCTTCCATGTCCTCATCCTTTCTACGGCCCCCACCCAGCTGGCTCCTTGTTCCTCCCCCTATCTGGGTGCCACATGCCACCCGTTCCTTATTTACCATGGCCACTCCCTCCCCTCCAATCCTATGCCTCTCCTCCTCCTGAGTATCTTTCTGTACCTTGTTAATTCCCCCCTCACTGCTCGCAACTGGTCCTTCTCCCCCATCTGCTAAACTAGCCTGGCTCATCCTCCCTTCCTTCCTGTCTCCATTTAGTTCCTCCTTGCTCATCGTGCTCCCCTGGCCTAACCCTCAGCTCTCTTTACTGAATCATCCTTGTACTTCTGGTCCTTCTTTACCTTTCCTCCCAACTGGTCCTTCTCCTTGTGCTTTCCTCTCTTTCCCCTGCTCCGATCTACTACTCCCCATTCTCCTGCATTCCAGGTCCTCCTGTTCTTCCTGCTATCTGGCCCCTGCCTCCTGCCCCCACTCCCACACCCTTTCCATCTCCAACCACCTCTGTCGTGGCTACATCCCCCATCCTTGAGCAGAAGAAGAGATTGAAGCGGTTACTAAGTATAAGGTCTGATCCACCTCCTGCCTTGCTTCCTTCTGTCCAGCACTGGCTATCAGCCTACTTCCCTGAGAATGTTGTCCCTCCGTCCCCCCTTTGTGAGGGTCCCCAGTTACCTGCCTGCGTCCTTGGTAGTGTCCTTTTGGGCCCCCTCTGCCAGGGTCCCTATGTGACCCCTGAGTATTCTCCTGCACTCCTTTCCCTATACCCCCACCCCCAGTGCTTGGTGCAACCCTGTGGGAGATTTCCAGCCCCCTTCCCCAACCTTACCACCCCCCTTCCCCCAGCTTTCTCCTCATCCCCGCAACCTCCTCCCTAAGCTGTGCCAGCTGGTAGCACACTGGGCAACCACCAAACTTCCAAGCCCAGTCCAGTATCATGGCTGCTCCACACCCTGTGCACCCCACCACCCTCCCAAAATGCGTGGGAAGCACCACCAACGTACACAATGTCAATGCGCACATTTGCTGTACCATGCGGACTGCACACGTCACACAGATGTCCCATGGCTTGTGCATGAGCAACCCCATTGCGCCATGTGCAATTACGTGATATTCAGTTGACATATGCAGATGAGCTGATCAGCATATCGGTGGCGCATTGGAGGCATTTGCATCCCATTACAGTTGCGCATTCTCTCATTTGCATGTGATGCGCTATAAAGGCACCATGTGGCGGCACAGGCACCAGACCGGTATTGCAACCTTCACAGGTAGAACGCCAGGCACTGGGCATGTCAGGTCTGGGGAGGGCCCTCGTGTGTGGCAACCAGCACTGACCTCATGTCCCCACCAACAGGAACAGCATATCGGAGCAAGAGGAAGTTGAGGAGCAGGGGCCTGCATGGAAACGCAGGCCCAATTTCACAAGGGCAGAGTGAGATGCCCTATATGATGCCTACCTTGACCAGGAGCCCCTCCTGAGTGGCTCCACAGGCACTCAGCAAGCCAGGGCGGAAGCATGGGCAGGTGTAGCCAGGGCCGTGAACCTGCAGGGCGTCCATCAGAGGTTGGTGCAGGAATGCAAGAAGAAGGTGGGCACGGACCGCAGGTGGATCAAGGAGAAGGTGGCAGCCATCTGGGCCGCATGTGCTGCCATGGGCGGTGGACAGCCTGAGGTGCCGCAGCTGACACCACTGGAGGAGTTTGTGGCAGTGATAATGCGACATAGCACTGTTGAGGGTGTTCCTGGTGGTGGATTCTAGATGGGGGTTAGCCCTTCCCTGCATGGTAGGTACAGGGGTGCAAGGGGATGTGGGTAAGGGGTGCATTGGAGCGGGGGGGTGGCGACACTGACATGTATATGTTCCCTTACAGATCCAGGTCGCCTTCGTGCAGATGCAGGGGCAGCGGTGCCCACCCTGGGTGATGTCGGGGACCTGAAGGAGCACGCACCCATCCATCTCCACTGCGGTCCGTGGCCTGGACCCCTGCTGGAGCCACCACACTGTCTGCACAGATGCCTGTGGCATGGGCGCGGAAGAGGCCCAGGCAGTGTTTCAGCAGGATACCCGCCATGGTGTCCAGTATGCTGAGACAGTGATTGGGGCAGGGTCCACATCTGATGACAACATGGCTGCTACCCAGGACAGTGATGATGATGCTGGACAGGGAAGGCACCCCTACCACACACAGGACACGGCAGTGCCAATGATGCATGAGTGGCACTTGCAGACCCGCCAGCCACACCGCCTGGTGTTGTGGTGGCCACCCTACCTGCGGCGCAGTCAGGCCCATCTGGTGGTGGGGGTGCAGCCTCCCTCGTGACGTCACGCACACAGTGGCCAGAGGGGCAGCGGTGGCAGCAGGATGGTGCTGAGGGTGGACTGGGTGCAGTGTCCACTGCCAGTGCACTGCAGTCAGGACAGGCCTAAGAGGGCCCCACTGTGCAGCTCCCACCCGCGCGTGGGGTTGTGCCATGGGGCCACACAACCCCAGTGGGTCGGCATGATGCCCAAACCCCCAAGGGAGCCGACCTGCTTGACGAGCACACCCATCTGCTCAGGGCATCTGTGGAGCAAAAGATGCAGGTCATGGCAGGGGTGCGTGCACTCCGCACTGAGCTGCATCAGTCTGCAGGGAGTCATGACCGGGACTTTCAGCAGCTCTTGGCCCGAGGCAACATGCATGCACGAGGACATGACCGCAGGCCAGGATCAGCTCACCGCTGCAGTCATGGCTGGCCTAGCACCACTGGCCACCCTGGTGCAGAGCTGTCTGCGGCAGTCACTGCAGAGTGCATTCTCCACCCCTCGGTCCCGGCATTGTGTGACCCCAGCGTTGTTGTCACAGGGATCAGCTGTGGGCATCCCAGGCACACCTGGAGCGGGCCTGTTCGGGGGCCTGCAGACACCTGCAAGGGCCCAGTCGCATTCTCACAGCAACACGCCTGGGGGTGCATGTCTGTGACACCCCCCTGTGGGTGCTGCACAGCCTGCATCTGCTGGGCGGTCTAGGAAGGGCCATTTACATGTCCATGGCGGCCTTGAACCTGCGCAGCAGACATGATCCAAAGCCCTCCCTGTCTGCTTCCTGCCACAGCCCTGTATGCACGGAGGTGTGTATGTGAGTGTCTATATCTGGGCCATGACAACTGTGGCTGCACATCATGCCTGCCTTGTGCACACCCTCCAGACTGCTGGCTGCCATGGCATGTGCATGATGATGACATCACAGCACCAACCGCCACAGTGCACTGGTGTTCAGCATCTGACACATGCCTGATGTCGGCCTCAGGGTGTGTGTGTGTGTGTGTGTGTGTGTGTGTGTGTGTGTGCCCATGAGACTGTGCCTGTGTTGGTCTGGGTGTGTGGAGCTGTGTGGGTGGGGTCCATTGTTCTGTCAGGGGTGCTTCCACAGTGACCTGTCCCTTGTCCGTCATCACCCCCCTCCAGCCGTGTCTGTTGTGGGGCCCTACTAGCCATGCCTGTTTACCATGCCCCGGTCTCTGTGACCTGTGTGTGGACCTGTTCAACTACCTGCATGTACCATAGTGCTCCTCTGCAATGGTATCCCTGTGCTGCTGGGCCATCCTGCGCAGTCAGGGCTCCCGTCGTCTGGGGGGTCTGCCCACCACCATTGGCCCCAGCGTCCGCATCATCCCCACTGCTCTTCCCCTCTTTGACTTCAACAGCTATCCCACGGTCGTTGGCCATGTTGTGTAGCAGGCCAGGAGTAGGCCACAGGCCTTCAAGGGGCTGTATTATAGGGCACCACTGGACCTGCGCAGGCAACGGAATCATGCCTTCCGCAGACCAAACACATGCTCGATGATGTTCCATGTGCTGGCGTGTGTCTCATTGTATCTCTCCTGCGCTGTGCTCAACGTGTGCCAGTATGGGGTGAGCAGCCAGGGCCTGAGTGGGTATCCACTGTCACCTGTGGGGGAACATGTTGGGTTAGCACGTTGGTCTGTGTGGCTGACCCCCATCCTACACAGCCAAACCCTCTACACCACATGCATTGCATCAACCCACCATGCCCTACCCTATTGTGCAGAGCTGCCCTTTCCTGCTGCATACTCACCTACTAGGTGACCAGTGGGGATGTCCCCACTCTCAGACCTATGGCGCAGTGCAGACTGGTGCCAGAGGAAGGCATCGTATGCTCCTACAGGGTGTGTGACACATACATTGATTATGCGCCCCTTGGCATCGCACACCGCCTGGCAGTTGACACTGGGGTAGCCCTTCCTGTTGATGTAGGCTACCCCCTCTGGCCCTGGTGGTGTGCAGATGCCTACATGGGTGCAGTCAATGGCTCCTACACCAGGCATATGTGTAACCCTGTGGAACTCCTGCATGTTTGCTGTACGCTCCACCTGTGTGCTGAGGAAGTGGATGAATTCCGCAGCATGTGGCAGCAGTGCGTTGTGGAATTGTGTGAGAAGCCGTGACGTGGTCAACTGTGTTATGCCTGTGATGTCCCCTGTTGGTCTCTGGAAGGTGCCTGTGGTGAGCAGGCACATCACGGTTGTGACCTTGGTCTCCACTGACAGGGTGTGGCTCCGTCTCATGGGTGCCTGCATCTTGTCACTGCACAGCTCGCAGAGCTGCCTCAGAATCACCCGGTTCAGGAGGTACTGGCCTATGATCTCAGTGTTGCTGTACTGTTCAAAGGTGGTGCAGGCATGGTACCATCTGTTCCAGGCATACCACCGCCAGGCCCTTCCACAGCCGCGCCGCTCAGCTGCCTGCCTCCTCACACCCCTCATTACTGCCTCCATCTGGAATATTGCACTGGCCATGTGGCTCAGCCTGTCCGATCCACCCCTGCAGCTGTCTCCCTGGGCTTCCCCAGCTTTATGCTGCTGCTTGGGCCCCTGCACTGGGTGCACATCTGTGTTGGGTACCCATACGCACAGTGTGGCCTGCCCAAGGGCTCAGTCTGGGTCCTGCACTCTGTCCCACTGCCCATTGCACCTCCTGCCTCTGTGACTGTCCTGTACCCCTGCTGGCCAATGACCCTCACCCAGTCACTGTCTCACACTGTCTCTGTCCCTCACTCTGTCTCTCACTCTCTCTCTCTCCCTGGGCACAAGCCACCGTCCCTTGCTTGCTCCATCTTTTTATAGGCTGAGCTTTGCTCCACGCATGTCCCTGTTGCTCTGCACTTACGCCATTGGCCTGCTGTTGAATATCGCACTGCGCTGTTTATTCATGGCTATGCCCCCTGCACTTGCGCTTGCATTCATTAGAGTTGCACATTGGCACACTGCAATTTGCTCAGCTCATTTTTGCCTGCTGAATATCGCTCTTTGGCGCATATCCGCCATTGCGCTGGTGCATCTCACTTGCACCTTGCGCAATCACTTTGAATATCCCTCCCCAGATGTAATGTGAATATAGTACAATTTTACTCCAAACAGGATAATACAATAATACTGGTGAAAGCATAACAATGCAGCCTGGTGCCTACAAGCCAGATCCCAGCCCCTAGACACACATGAGGTATAACAGAAAGTATGCAGAAAGACCAAGCGTCCCCCCCATTAACAAAACTGCAATTGCTAAACACACAAGCAAGCATCTCTCAACGTAACAAACAGATCAGTATAAAAGATTCCCCCAAAAGGCTGAGGGGATACAGGTGATTCCAGCTTCCCTAAGGCAAATCAAAAGTTGTCTATCCAGGGAGGGACTCTGAGCACTATAAAGGTAGCAGGTATAATCACCTTTACCAGGTGAGTAAATACAATTATCCCCTGCCACCTTTCTAGTGTTCAGAGAACCATAACCACTGGGTTATTTGTAGTAGTACCCAGGAAAAAAGCCTGGGCGAGATAACCAAAGATAATTCTTATTAGGAATGACATCCTACAGCAGCCTGAAGCACTATCCTGCCAAACTGTGCTCTATTAGTCGAAGCCACATCTAGCTGGTAATGGCGGACAAAGGCATGAACAGAAGACCAAGTGGCCACAGCACAGATGTCTTACATGGAAGCACCACGTCTCTCAGCCCAAGATGCCAAAAAAGCCCTAGTGGAATGCATTCTAATTCCACTAGGAAGGTCCTTAGCAGCAGTCTGGTGAGTAGCCTCTATAACCCTCCTACTACAGCCTGCAATCACAACTTTGGAAGCGGTCTGGCCCTTCTTAGTACCCGAACAGAGCACAAACAGATGATATGATCTCCTGAAATCCTCAGTCATCTCTAAATACCCTTTCAGCAAAGAGACCTTGTCCAGGGGATGGGGAACCCCCTCCAGAGTCTCTTCCACTCCTGGCATGGTTGGTAAATGAATGGCCTGCTCCAAATGAGCTGGTGACACAACTTTCAAAGTTAATGAAGGGACTGGTACCAGGGATACCCTGTCATTATAAAAGATGAGAAAGGGTTCTCGACAGGAAAGTGCTTGAAATTTCCCCACCCTCTTAACCGAACAAATAGCTGTGAGGAACACCATTTTGACTGTCATCCAATATGGGATATGGGAACAAAGAGAGGCTTGTTTAGTCCTTCTAACATCCAGTTAAGTTGCCACAGGGAGCAGGTGGGCTGAGCCCTGGAGGTCAAAATCTGCACAACTCACAGAAGACAGACCACATCAGGATGGGAACCCACTGGCTCCACCTTTGGCAGGTGACCCCTTATTGCAAATATAGCTGAAGCCTGTACTCTAAGGGAGGAATAGACTAGACTCTTCTCAGTCCCATCATTGAGGAAGTCCAGAATTTGGGGAAGACCAGCAACCAAAGGGGATAAGCCCTTCATGGCATACCATTTACAGAAAATCTGCCAGTGTCTCTGATATGTCTTATTCATCAAAGACCTCCTAGATTGTAGCAAATGATCCACCATTCTAGCAGGATAGCCTTTCTCTAACAGTCTTGTCCTTTCAGCATCTAAGCCATCAGTGAGAGGCTTTGTGGACTGTGGTGTAATATTGGGCCCTGTCATAACAGGTCCAGATGAAGAGGTAGGCACCAGGATGTATCTATCAGCATCACACGAAGTAGTGAGTACCATGATCTCCTTGGCCAGTCTGGTGCCACCAGCAGAACTGTGGCTCTCATGTCCTGGATCTTGAGTAGCACTTTTGCAATCATCAGAATCAGTGGAAAGACGTAAGCTTTTTTGAAGCACCATGTTTCTGTCATTGTGTCGACCTCTTTGGCCCGACTGTCAGGGAAGCATGAGTGGAACCAGGGCAACTGAGTGTTGTGCCCCAAGGCCATAAGGTCCACCTGAAATGGTCCCCACCTCTGGTTGATTGTCTGAAAAACCTGAGGGTGCAGCTGCCACACTGCCTGGTCCAGAGTCACTCGACTGAGCCAGTCTGCCTGCAGATTGTGTTTCCCTGCCAGATATATGGCCGTGATGCTCTGTAGATGATTCTCCACCCAGGGCAGGATATGAAGCACCTCCTGGAGCATGTCTCTGCTCTGAGTCGCACCTTGCTTTTTGATGTGTGCCATGGTGACCTGATTGCCCATTCTGACCAGAACTGACTGACCTGAATCTGAGGGGCAAAGAACAGGAGGGCCCTGTACACCGCCCTCATCTCTAGCACATTGATAGGCAGATGGGACTCCACCTGGGACCACCTGCCCTGCATCCGATGGGGGACCAACATTGCCCCCTAGCCAAACAGGCTGGCATCCATTGTAATGGTCAATGACTTGGACGGTGCCAGCAGTGCCCCCCTCATCAGATTCCACTGGTCCATCCACCAGTTGAGACTCTGGAGGATTTCCGGATTTGTAGCGATGCGGAACTCAAAATCCTGTCTGGACTGGTCCCATGTGTCCTATACATACCTCTGTAGAGGGTGCATATGCAATTGTGCCCACAGCACCATAGATATCATTGCTGCCATGAGGCCTAACAACTGCAGGTATGTGCAAACTGGTCTGCCAGGTTGGTTCTGTATGGAACCCAGGAGCCGAGCTATGTTCTCCGCCTTGTCCTCTGCCGGGTAAACCTGACCTTTAGTCATGTCTATGTGGGCGTCCAAGTGCGTAAGAACCTGCGTGGGCTATAACTGGCTTTTCTCCCAGTTTATGACCCAGCCATGGCTTTGCAGGCACTGAAGCACTGTTTCTGTAGCCCTTCTGGTCTTGTCCAGGTGCCTGGCCTGAACCAGCCAGTCATCCAGATACAGAATGATGTGTATGCCCTTTTTCCTGAGACCTGTTGCCAGCACTTCAAATGTCTTCATAAACACCCTCAGTGCTGATGCCTGACCTAATGAGAGGCAAGTGTACTGGAAATGATGTCCGTAAATCAGGAATCGGCAAAAACAATGCTGTTGGGGGCAGATCAGAATGTGCAGATAGGTGTCATTGAGGTCAACTGAGGCCAGATAATTGCCTGACTGACTGGCTGCTAGGATCAATTGGAGTGTCTCCATTTTGAACCTCTTGTAAGTGACAAACTTGTTGAGGAATTTGAGGTCAAGCATGGGTTGGAGGCCTCCGGTCTTCTTTGGGACCTTAAAGAATGTAGAGTACATCCCAGTATACCTCTTGTGAGCTGGGACTGGGGCTATCACCCTACTCCTGGTGAGGTTGGTCAGTGCCCGCTGAATTGCCTCCACCCTGGCAGGGTTTGTTGGCATTGGGGAAATCTTCACTCTGTGTGGAATTGTCTTTTGAGAAAACTCTATGGCATATCAGTGTGACACAAGTTTCTGGACCCAGCAGTCCATTGTGGTGTGGGCCCATTGATCAGCAAACAACCTTAATCACCCCCCCCATGGGGGGACAGTCTGCCAGGGCCCTCTTCCCATCATTAGTTGTTGGTGGCAGTGCCCCCACCAAACTTGTTGTTCTTATTTCACTCTCTTTTACTGAAGCTTCCCCTGAATTTAGATTGGTTCTTTCAAGACTTGAACCAGGACCTTGCAGCCTCACCTCACTGGGGCTGGGTCACTGCCTCTTTTGAGCAGTTCCAATCTCCTCTGAATCTAGAGTGAAAGGGCCAACCACAGGGGAGGAAGAGGTCCTTTTTCTCTGCCATCTGATTAGTTCCTGCCCTGTCCTTAAGGAACGGGGTGAGAGCCCCCCAGAACAGGTGGCCCCCCTTTCAGGGAAGTTTCATCGGGGTTACCTTAGACTCAGCATCCACCTGCCATAACTTAAGCCATAAAGGCCATCTGGCCTGGTAGGTCAGGACAGCAGCTCTGGTACTGAATTTGATGGAGTCTGGGGAGGCATCTGTGAGGTAGCAGGCTGCCTGCACTGCATAGTTGGCCTGCTGTGCCAGTGTGGAGTCCTCTGGGAGGCCATCCATGATGGTTTCCACCCAGCGCAGGAGTGCCCTGCTGGGTACCACATCACTGTATCCACGGATAAGGCCATCCCTGTTACTTCATCAACCCATTTGAGTGACTCCTACGCCTTCTTGTCCATCAGGTCCTTTAGCACTGTGGTACACTCTACCGATATCACTGAACTCATAGCCAGTGTGGACACCGGGGTGTCCACCTTCGGGGCCGAGAGCCAGCCCATCTGATAGGACTCAGCCAGTGGATAACATTTCTGCATGTCCCTCTTCTCTGGGATTCTGTCTGATTCTAAGGCCTCCAGCTCCTTGGACAAAATGGCATTGAGGGCTGGACAGGCAGGGATGCAATGCTGCACTGACTTGAATTTGAGACAAGAGGAGGGGGTCCAGGGAAGTATGGGGCTCTTCCTGCTCCACGGGGATCTGGAGAACTTCCCGGACAAGTTGAACCACTTCCACCATGTCCTCCTGTGGACACAGCCTGCCTGATGCCTGGGTTGGATCCTGATCTACCTCCTCATCCTCCAAAGCACCTGACTGGCCTTCAGTCTGCTACATTTCTTCCTCAGCAGCTGCTGGCTCAGTGCTGTGCTTGTGAATGTTTTTGTCACTGCTTGGGGCTCACTTGCCAGCTGTTAGGCTTGTAAGGTCTCCAGCTATTGGAATAGCTGACCCACCAGCATAGCATTCAATGTGAGAGGTGCCATTGGCAGTGTCAGTTCATACTGAGTTGCCACCACCTCTATGCAATTGTGTGGAGCATCGGACTCTGAGACAGTGCATACAGTGCACAAAGCCTCCCCTGCGTGTGATTCCAGGAGCTTCATCCCACATTCAATGCAAGCAGGCATGGTGGTGAGGTATGGTGGAGCAGCCAATCTGTGAGGGGCAGACAAGAAAAACTGAATCAGAAAAGTGTCCATGCCTTCCTCATATAGCAAACAGCAGCAGCAGCCAGTATGCTCAATATGGGCAAGCGAGTGTTCGAGATAGGGTTTGTGTCTTTAATGGGAGCAAGAGCCCTGTACAAAATGGCCACCTGCCATTGTGGGGCAGGTCGGAGGTTCCCCTGTCTCGGGATACTCCTCTCAAGATGGTGGTCTCCTGAACCCTCTGTCAACATGGCTGTCAATCAAGCAAGACTTTGCAATAGTCCTTCAGGAAGAGCCATGAGATTTACCAATAGTCTCATACTATTACTCGGGCTTCTGCAGTCATGGATCACCTGAATGGCTGGGACCAAAATTGGGAAGCAGCCCATTAAATGGGATGCCAATTTTGAGCCCCCTCAAATGCCAGTATAACTCCTCCGGCTCCTGGCTTCCCCCCGAATTAGTTATTCTTGTTCCATGGTCTCACAGGAGCTGCCATGCAGCCCACTGAGACTTGGACACCAGGAATAATGGTGTCTGGAATGCAGGGGAAGCAGCAGGAGAGGAGCTGTCTCTGACTGGCACAAGCTGGAGAATGGCACCAAAGGCCACACGGCTTGCTCCCCCCTACCTCCTGCCATGGGATAATTGTTTTTTGTCCCTCTGGACTAGGGCAGAAGCAAAAATGAGGGATTGAGACAGCAGCAGGATGGCATCCTGAGGTCCCAAGTGGTGATGAGAGCTTCTCTGAACTGCAGGTACTCTGTCTGTATTTGGGGTTGGGGGTGTACTTGCTCTCGGTGAGTAACCGGCATCACCTTTCTTGTTGCAGACACTACTGGAGGGTCCAGAACCTGAGCAGGAGGGTAAGGCAGATGTTACATGAGGGTCTGCCTCCCCTGAGTTCTGCCCTATGGTGAGCATTCAAGTGAGGTAAACTTGTGCCTCCAGACTGACTTTACCAGTCACAGGATAATTATGATCTGTGCCCTGAGTTTGCTAGTTGCTCTTGTTTTGGATCCCGCAGCATATTGCATTATTAATTTCCCTTAATAAATATATATATATTTTTTTTGAACTGCATAAGGCAGAATAATTTGCCTGCATCAGAAGCAGCGTACTTGCAGATGATGTGCCTTGCTAGATAGAAAGATATAAAATAGAAAATATGAAGGTAATATCTGTAATTCCTGAGGGAACGAGGTTGAACTTGACCAGCTTTCAGAGATGCATGAGTTAGACTGGAGTTTCAGCTGGAGTCAGGAGGATTGTCCGCTGGCAGCCAAAATATTTATGATCATGCATCGGCCAATGGGATGGATGAGGATACCCAGTGGTTATGGTTCTCTAAGCACTAGAAAAGTGGCAGGGGATGATGATGTTTTAGGGGACCACAAGGACTAGAAGGCTAATTATAACCATTTCAAACTTTTAAAAGCAAACAGTGCATTCTTGTCGAACTGGAAGTCACTATCAGTCACTTCTGGTCTGGACAGTATATTAAGAGTGAGTGTCGGTGAGCACTGAGAGGAGGCAATACACTGGCAGAGGTTACTTTGTCTGCCAGTGTCCACTAGGGCCAGGCTGGGGACCAGGAATGTTGCAAATACACCAAGGTAGGACTTACTAAGAGACTGAGACTAAATAAAGAAATGATTGTTATTACTTTGGCCAGTGTAGAAATTAGTGTTTTATGCCTTGCATGTAACAATCTTCTTGATCTGGAAGGACACTACTTCTTTATTCAGCTGTGAGCTGTGTGAGAAATTCTATATTGCACTTGATATCTGCAACAACGTGCACTTTTGCTCAATTCTGTGGGAGGTGAAACTAACTACCCTTAGTAATTACTTTTTATTTACATATTTATTTAGTGTTTAACCAAGAGGGGGATTGCAAATTCTGTTTATCTTGTGAGTAACTTCAGAAGGATTTAAATGCTGCATTTGGGTAGACCCTTGGAGGTAGCTAGATTGTCTACTAGGATTTTCTGACAGTTAAACTATTTTTAAATTTACAGGTGGCTGAGGAGTTGAAAAAGGAGCTTGCAAACTCTGCTTATCTTGGAAGTAACTTCACAAGTGTTTGAATGTTGCATTTTGGTTGTCCCTTGGGGGTAGCTGGATTGACTACTAGGATTTTGGGACAGAAACAATTTTTAAATAATTTACTGGTGCATAGGAGTTTGTGATAGTAAAACTATTTTTAAATAACTTACTGTGGTTAAGGAGTTGTCATAGCAAAACCTGCAGTGTGAATTGAAACACAGACAGCCTCAGGTGCAGGAAATTGTTTGCCTCATTGTTTTCAGACCACAAAGTGTTGTATTGGAACAGGAAAGGTTGCATCACAACCATTGTCAACAAATTGCCCTGGCTGGAGATATCTAGACTAGATCAGATTACTATAAGTTACTGGTGGCTGCAATATTTAGAGACACAAAGCACATCTTCTTGACCTGGAAGGACACTACTTCTTTATTCAGCTGTGAGCTGTGTGAGAAATTCTATATTGCACTTGCAAATTCTATATTGCACTTTGTGCTCACAACAGAGGGAGGTGAACCTTACAATTGTCTTTGGTTTGTAGCAGATATTCTGCAGGTGGAGGTTACTTCTAACTGAAAGGTGAAATAAGGAACTTAGAATTATCAGGAAAAGACAGTCTTTCAAGCAACAGAGGGAGGTGGATCTAGCTTTACATTTGTTACAATTCTTAAGATTTTCAGTGCAGGATGAGTTTAAAGCACAGCTGACTTATTTTGGGGCTGACTGCTTTCAGATCACAAACCACCAGGCTGTTTTGGGGCTGGGGAGGTTTACCTGTGTCTGACTTGGATGTCTGGATTTTTCTCTGTTTGATTAGCAGGGCATTTTCTCTGTCAAACTGTTGTGCAGGGCATCTTGCTGACAGGAAGGCACTCATTGCAGCAGTGGGTCAGAGCTTTTAGCTGATTGTTTTGTGAGGGCACAGTTTAGGCCCAACCCCTTCCCACCCCTCACCCCACCCACCCCTGGAAATAGTTCCTTTATACCTGGGGTTCTGACATCATTTCCTCAAGAGTGCAAGGTGCATATCACTGTCATATCCTCTCTAGCACACTGCACAGACAATATAAGCATACACTTTGTATAATATATATATATTTCTATATAACAAACCAATCACACACACAAACACACACAAAAAAAAGTAGATAAACATGTGGGGAGTAGTGCAATGTAATGGCTGTGGGGCAGCAGTCTTCCGGGAGTCTTTCTGGAGGCTGAGATGCTGCCCTATTTGCAGACAACTCTCTGCCCTGAGGGAAGAAGTTGCATGTCTTCAGGCCACACTGGACTGTAATAAGGGAACCTCCCACCAGGCCACACTGGACAGTAGGAAGGAAACCTCCCCCATCCAGGGAGCACCAGAGCCACCACCACTACCTCAGAGGTTGCGAAGAAAGCACAGCAGTTGGACCACGGTGGGCTCAGGGAGGGTGAGGATGGTGGAACAGAGGCACACCCAGTCAGTTGTTCCACTCCACAATCCATACACCATTCTGGGGGAGAATAGCTCCCCTATTGATGCACCGCATAGGAGACTAAGGAGGCTGAGGACAACTGTCACAAGGGAGGCCCACAGGAAGGAGGCAGAGGACACCACAAGGAAAGGAAGCAGCTCCTGGTGGGGGACTCAATTATTAGGGGGATAGAACTGGGGGGAGCAGGGAAAACTGAAGTAAGTTACCTGCCTGGTGCCATGGCTTGGAGGGACAGGAAGCGCATCCTCAGGATCACGAGAACAGCTGCACAGGAGTCTGAGCTGGATGTCATTGTCCATCTAGGGACAGATGACTTGGCTCATCATGATATTAGAGCAGTGCAGAAGGACTTTGTAGAATTGAGGAGGGGCCTAAGACAAGTAGCACACACAGTATCCTTCTCTGAGGTGCTGCCTGTCAATGGCATGAGTGAGGCGAGGGTACTTTGCACCATGCAGTTTAATGAATAGTTGAACAAATGGTGTGGAGCACAGGGGTTTGGCTTCATTGGGGACTGGGGTTCCACCTGGAGGGACACCAGCCTATACTGGCAGGATGGTCTGCATCTGTCCAGGAAGGGAACAAGTCTTTTGAGCAATCAGTTTAAATGCTTCATTGGCAAGCTTTTAAACTAGTCAAGGGGAGGCACTGATAAGCAGCAGGAAAATACAGACTCTCCTACAAAACAGGGTACTAAATGAGAAAAAGACCGAGGTAGAAAGGTCAGTGGGGGATGCTGCAAAAGAAGGTAAAGCCATCAAAAAATGGAGAGCAATGAGTACCAATGCCCATAGTCTGAATAACAAGCTTCCTGAATTAGTGGCCTTGATGGAGGAGGAACATCTGGATATCGTGGCAGTCACAGAAAGATGGTACACACAAAACCATGACTGGGACGTAAACATACCAGGATACACTATCTACAGGAGGGACAGGGAGGGTAAAAGAGGAGGAGGAGTAGCTCTTTACATCAGGGAAGGAATCAAAGCAACAGAACAAAAGGGAAACAGGGAGGAGAAGAAGCACTGTGGGTAAATTTGGAGACCGGCATCGGCACAATTCACAATCCACACAGGATTGTATACAGACCCCTCTCAGGGAGGAAATGGACAAGGAAATGATAGAAAATATACTTAGAATGGCAGAAAAGGGGAGATATTGCTGATGGGTGATCTGAATATGCCAGATGCTAACTGGAGTGCAGTTGCAGCAGCCACTTCAAGAGTGGGTTATTCTAGATGCCCTACAGGGGGCATGCCTTAGACAACTAGTATTGGAGCTCACTCGAGAGGGAGCAATCTTAGACCTGGTTCTCTGAAATAGAGATGAAGAGAGGATCACAGATGTAGAAGTGGGTAGCCATCTGGGAACCAGCGACCATCGAACAGTATGGTTCACAATAGACACAGCAATAGAGTCAAGCCATACAAAGGCAAAAGTACTGGACTTTAGGAGGGCTGACTTTGCCAAAATGGGTGAGTGCCTCATAAAAAGGGAAAGCATAGTACTAGAGAAAGAAGCTAAGGATAGGAGAGACAAACACGCCATCAAACCAGGAGGAGCAGTTGGACAAGGAGCTGGGCTCCAAAATTGTGGAGATGGCCTTCAGGGGACAGATAGTGATCATGGGGGACTTCATTGTACCTGAGGTGGATTAGATGATCCCTGCTATCATCAGTGCCAGGATTCAGGTGCAGATGGAGGCATTCCAGAGTGGGGATTTGATACAATGTGTCCTAGAACCCAGCAGGGAGACAGCTATACTGGACTTGGTTCTGAGAAATGGTGCACATGTCCAGGAGGTGAGGATAAAAGCACCACTGACAGGAAGTGACCACAACACAGTGTGGTTTTGCCTGGACATGGGCAAGCAGAGGATTGGAACTAAGACAAAGGTGCTGGATTTCAAGAGGCTGGACTATGGAAAGATGGGAGGAATACTATGGGGGTACCTCACTGAGATCAGGAAATAAATGGGATTAAACCAGACATGGACCGTTATCAAGGAGGGGCTGTAGGAAGCCACCAATTAGTGTGCCAAAATGAAAAGCAAAATATCCAGAGCCAAGAAGACCAGCTGGTTTGACAGAGAGGTTATCTAGGTGGTAAAGAGTGAAAGGGCAGTCTTCAAAAGGTATAAAAGCACCTGGAGGGACAATGGCAGGGAGGAGTAGAGCAATAAAGCAAGGGAAGTGAGCAAGGCTGTCTGGCCAAGGCCAAGAAGGAACAGCAGCTGGAGGGTAAAAATGGGGGTAGAAAGACTACTTCCAGTACATCAGGGAGAGGAGGAATATCAAGGATGGGACAGTCAGGCTGAAAAAGGTGGAGGAATGAGTGGAGGGTAGTGTGGAAAAGGCAGAGGTACTTAAAAGTACTTCTGTTCATTCTTCATGAAGAACATCCCAGTACCACATGGGAACAATGGGGATATCGGGAGGGGGGTATCCACAGATGGTAAGATTGAAATTGTGAAGGTGAGAAAGGAACTGGAGGCCCTGAATGTGGATAAGTCCCAGATACTGGGTGGCATACACCCAAGGGTTCTGAGGGAGTTAGTGGATGTGCTAGCAGGGCCTGTGGTGGACCTGTTTAACACCACTCTGGAACTGGAGTGGTACACCTTGACTCGAAAACAGTACATATAGTGCCACTACATAAGAGTGGACTGAGGGACAATCCTGGTAATTATTGGGGAAGCTTGTGGAAACCATTCTGAAGGAAAGACTAGTGAACTTTCTGGATGTAAATGGACTCCATAATAATAAGAAGCATGGGTTCATGCCAAGACAGTGTTGCCAGATCAACCTAATTGATTTCTTTGATTGGGTAACATAGATGGTGGACAAAGGCCAAGCAGTGGTCATACTGTATCTGGACTTCAGCAAGGCCTTTGACTCTGTTATCCACAGGAGATTGATTAGTAAACTGGAGGACATGGGGGGTAGGGTCAAAACTGGCTAGATGGGTAGAACACTGGCTACAAGACAGAAAACAGAAGACTGTGGTTGGTGGAGAATTCTCTTATGCTAGACCAGTCACCACTAAGGTCCCACAGGGCTCAGTGCTCGGCCATGTATTATTCAACATCTTCATCAGCAATATTCCAAATGGGGTTAAAGACAAGATATGCCTCTTTGCTGATAACACCAAACTCTGTGGGACAGTGGACAGAGAAGAAAGGAGAGGACATTAGGGAGCATCTGGCTAAACTGGAGAGATGGCCAAATATTTGGCAGCTAGGACTAAATGCCAAAAACTGTAAGGTAATGCACATGGGGGCTAAGAACCTAGTGACAGCATACTGGCTGGTATGTGTGCAGGTCACCAAGTCGGAGGAAGAGAAACAAATGGGTGTGGTCATAATGAGTGACCTGAAGCACTCAGCATACTGCAAAAGAGCAGTGGCTAAATCAAATCAGATGTTGGAATGTACAGCCAGGTGTATAAACAGTAGGAAAGCAGAGGTCATCCTGCCACTGTACCAGTTACTAGTTAGGTCACATTTGGAGCACAGTGTGCAGTAGAATTACCTATGTAATCCTGAAATTCAGTCTTCTGACCTACACTATGCTGAGGTCAGGAGACTGAATTTCAAAATCCAGATGGGGATTTGTGTTATGCAGGGGGCTTCACCCACCGCACCCCCCACATGGGGGGATTTGCCCCCCCCCCCACATCCCCTAACTAAAATAACCAGCTCCAAGGGGGAGTGGACCTCAGAGTTAGTTGTTAACTCCGGGGGAGTGTCAAAATGTAAAAACAAAATGTTCCCACTGTGGGAACAGAACCTCATCCCTGACAGCCTGCTGGGCAAGCTATAGGAGCATTAGTGCTCCACACTATGGGGCAACTCAACCAGCACCTCTCTCCACCGTCCTCATATGGTTATGCCAGGTGAAACCATGTTTTGCGGGTGTCACCCAGCATTTTGCCAGGCAAAATACAGTTTCGCCCAGCTAAATGACATTTTGCTGTAGGGCTGAAATGTTGGGCATCCCTAATTTTGGGATACCGATACCGGGGCCATACATGTTGGGACCCTCAGCTTCAGTATCCAGTAAAGGTACTGTGCAGTATTGGAGTCTTTACATAAAAAAAAAGACATCAGCTTATTGGAGGTGGTACAGAGACGGTTGACCATAATGGCCCAGGGTCAACAAGGCTGGCCTTACGATGAGAGCGCAGGGATCTCAACATGTAATCCATGAAGGATAGAAGGGAGAGAGTGACATGATTGAAACCATTAAATACCTTAAGGGTTTCAACAAAGTTAAATCTGAGGGCTTCTTCAACCTTAATGGAACCAGGACCACTAGAGTGCACTGCCTCAAACTGGTGGTGGGATGCTTTAGCAGGGAAATGAGAAGACAAGTTTTCACTAAGATGGTGGTGGCAGAGTGGAATGAGATACTGGAGGAAATTGTCTCCCTGAAGACTAATGACAGTTTCAAGAAAGAATGGGACAGAGTAAAAGCGAAAATTGTATGGAGATGGGTGAAGGTGGAGGGCTGTCATAGGGGAGGGAGAAGTGGTTAGTGGGGAGGGTGGTGGATTCCTCAATAAATACTGTGGGGTCTTCAAACTTGAGCATACCAGACAGACTATAAGGCCTTTTTCTTTCAGCTATTTTCTTATGTCTACATGTTCCTATGAAAATGAATAGAAAAAAATCATAACGAATGCTTTAAACTAAAAACAGGGGGGCTCAGGAATCAAATTAGGAACCCAGCAGCAAATTTCTAAAAACAAATATCCATGGAATAGACAATAATGTAAGCTATAGGCTGCTGTTAGCATACTCTAAGGGCCAGATATTCAAAATTTTGCAAGGTGGAAAACTGTTAGCGCCCATTTGCCAAGGGTTGCACCATAGTGAATATTCAAAAGGGGTAGCTGCATGTGCTAAAAGGGTTAGCTTGCATGTAAAAAAAGATAATGTATGTGAGTGGCAAATGGTGGAGAAGGAACAGGAATATGGTACAGCACAATAATCAATGCATTTGCACTGTGCAAAGGGATTAGTGCTGGTCACTTTAAGAAGTGCAAATACCACCAATCAAAAGCCTGATTTATTCCAGGCAACCCTGGCAGTCACCAGAGCTACTGAAGCCAACAATCAAGTTTCTGGTTGGGGCAGCACACCAGCCCTCTGGTGGTCAGTGGTCCCTTTGTCCAATGATTGCCAGTGCTATCATGTTAACAAAATCCCCTGGTGCCTAGTGGTACCCCCCAGTCTCCAGTGGCAGTCTCATTATGTATCAGTATGCCCTGGTGTCCAGTGGTCCCCCCACCCTCTGATCACCAACCCTGTTATCTGAAAGACACTTCCTGGAGCTTTGTGAACCCCCCACCCTCAATTTCCAGCCCCATGTAAATACCGTAATTCCCTGGAGTCCAGTGGTCCCTCTCACCCTCTGATTGCCAGCCTCAAATGAATACAGTAATTACCTGCCATCCAGTGTTCCCCCTGTTGTCAGTCCCTTACTCCATAAACAACAGCATACTGTCTGATGACCAGTGGTTCCTCTGGTCTCAGATCAACAGCTGCATAAAAAATACAATATTCCCTCTTGTGTATCTTTTGCTTTGTCAAATAATAAAACTGTGTATTGACAAAACCTAGCTTTCATTAATGCAAGGAAAACCATAGCACAATATTGGAAGAAGACAATTTCCCTGCCCATCGCTCATTGGTTGCAAAATTTACTAGATTGTATGCATCTGGAAAAAGACCAAAAGCAAGCAAATGGGGAGGGAGAGAGATTCATGGTAATGTGAAAAACCCATCCTGGCAGTCTTGAAGCAGGGGGTCCTCATGGGATAGGCCCAGGTTGAGTCATCCGGGGGGGGGGTCAAAGGTCCAGATCATAATGAATGCTAACAGAATACATACAATGCTGCACTTTTCACCCTCTCCCCACCCTTCCTACATTCCTTCTCCCCCCTCCCCTCTTCCCTCTCCCTATGACTATGACACTTCTTATCTATTGTCTATTTTCTCTGACAAATGCCGCTGGCTGCCTTGTTACAATGCTACCCTTAAATTGTATTAATCTGTACTCTGTTTGCAATGTCCACATTGTTGTAATGTCTGTCTTGATGTTCCCCATAATTTGTATTTCTCTGATGTGGAACCTTTGTAAAAGAGCCAAGGCTCAAAGGTATTTGTAATCCTAGACTTGATAAATATATAAAATAAATGCATGGAGGTCAAAATCTCTCATAGTCCATTGACAAGGTGTCATTTGGGTGCTAATGAGTGTTACTGAGTAAGCTGTAGAAAGTGTCTGTTGTGGCTGAAGCTTACAACACAATATCTGACCTATAAGTACGAGCTACAATTATCATGTATACAAATGGTTCTTGTGGTAATGGGTTTATGCGTATGTAACTGCATGTTCACATATCTGCTCAATGTTCAGAATTTTATGTATGCTTACAAAAATGTGAAAATAAAGCTTTTAAAGAAATATTCTCTTATGTCCAGTGGTACCCTCAACTCACTGAACCTCTTCACTGTAACATCATCACTGCTGTATGCCAGGTAAAGATAATGTTGTTTTGGTGAAGGGAATCAGTGGGTGAGGGTTACCACTGGACACCAGGAAATATTATATTTGTTTTGTCAATACACAGTTTTATTGTTTGACAAGCAAAAGATATGTAAGTGGGAATACTGTATTTTTTACGGGGCCAGGGATCGGAGACCGGATGGCCCATGCACCTCAGGCAGTATGCTTATTATTATGGGGCTGGGCACTGGAGACCAGGGGGACTACTGGCCACCAGGGGTATGCTGTTGTTTGTGGGGCTAGAGATTGGAGACAGGGGGATCACTGGATGTCAAGGAATTACAGTATTCACCTGGGGCTGGTGATTAGAGGGTGGGAGGTACCAATGGTTGCCAACAAATTACAGTATACACTTGTGCCAGCAATCGGAGGGTGAGGGGATCACTAGGCACCAGGGAAGTGTCATTCACATAATGGTGCTGGTGATCAGAGAGTGGAGGAGACATGTAGGCACCAGGAAAGTTTTGTTCACATAACATGGCTGGAGAAGGGACCATGGGGGGGGGGGCACAAACCACTAGGGCACACTATTTGCAACTACAGGACAACCACTGGAGGATGTTAGGACAACTACAGGCCGGTGATAGGAGTGCGGGAGATCATGGACCTCCAGAAAATATTATTTGACATTACAGGATGACTATTGGAGGGCAGGGGGTCACTGGACACCATGGACATATTTTTGTTACTGGGATGGGTACTTGGATTGTGAGCAGCACTGGTCATCAGGGCAAAAACCTGCTGCTGCTTTCCATGCAGATGTGCCTATAATTGCATGCAAATCACCACTCTGTGCCTTGCATGCTGAATGGACTCATTTTCATGAAGACTTTTGAATATTACAATGGCAGCTACTGACGCTATCGGGTCTGGGTGTGCTATTCCCTGCACTGTTGGGATCCATATCTGTGTGGTGCTATTTGACTTAGTGTCATACCGACATACCCCTATATGCAGTCAGATATTGCTAGTGCACTCTCTGACTGTATATAGCATCCTCAAGGTCTTGGGCAATGGGCAAGCACAGTGCAAAACTTCACTTTGCCAATTTTTGAATATAGTGCCCTAGGAATTTAAACAGGGCCCAAGGAGTTTAAACATATTAAAAAAGACAGTGTTAGATATTATCATGATGAGGGACCGTATTGATATAGCAGCATTAATGGAGACATGGTGGGAAGAAACCAGTGACTGGCCAAGAGAGATCATGGGTTATAGACTGCTCTACCATAACAGACTAGAAAAAAGAGTTGTGGTTGTTTATATATACATTAATTTAAATATAGAGTGTATTGAGTACAACATCAAAGACCTAGGTAAAGAGACCGAAAGCCTATAGTTACAACTAAAAACAAAAAAGGGAAAAAAGGTAATTATAGGAGTATGCTATAGACTGAGTCCTGTATTTTTCTTAAATAAGAAATAACAACAAATTCAAGGTATAAAAAGAAATAAAACAAAAACAATTACATGAAAAAAGTAAAAACAGATGCTTGCTTTTTTTGGCAAAAACTAAACAAATGCTTGCAGAAATTGTTGTTTAGGCTCCATTGTTACCACAGTGATGGTTCACAAGTAAGTGGCAGTGGAATTGTTTGATTCATAAAACCTTTCAAGACCATAGTATAATGCTGTGCAATACATAGAGAATAATGCATATGTAGGTGGTTGACATGGAGTTTTTTTACACACCCAAGATGTGTGATAATAGCTAAACCTCGTGAGCGTAGCTTGAGAGGTTTAAATAGTATCACCCATCGAGGGTGTGAAAAAACAACCTCCATATTAACCACCTACATATGCTTTATTTTATATAATGACTGGCTAAAGAAAACAAAAAGCTCTCACATCACTCCATAAAACAAACAACTCTCACATCACTCCATATGCAGCATTTATTATTTCTTATAATAGAAGGCAGACAAAGCAGATTTCAGTACATATTTTACTAACAGTGGAGTGAACAGAATGCAATAACAATTTAATGGTACCTTTTTTTATGTTCGTTTAGAGAGACAGAGACAGTTCAAATATACAGCGGCTGCATCATCTAGATGTCTCAGGATAGTTTCAGTATGAGGGCAAAGTTCATGAGACTTAACATTAACTCAATCCAATAAGATCAGCAGGAGACAACTTACTGTTTTTAACTACTTTTTATACTATTCTTTAGTGAATTACATTTTTTTAACTAAAAAATGTTGTGACTCATAGAAATCCTCAAACATTGCTTCCTCAGATCCGAGGTGAAAGGTCGTCCAACCTGGAAATAGAGAAAGGGACAGTGGTGAAAGTATGTGTTTTCTTGGATTGCAAATGTATTTTACGATGTTAACCCTCCATGGTTTATTTGTGTTCTTTTTGTGATGAGAGAACTGCCTGTGTGTATGTGCCCTTGGAGAACTGTCTCACGCTGCCTGTGACTGTGTGTGCTGATTTGTTATGATTCTCGGTGCAAGGATGTAGAAGTCATATCAACTCACAGGTTGATACGAGTTTTTTCGTATCAACCTGCAGGTTGATACGACTTTTGAACATACCTGAAAACGGGTTGCTATTGACCATAGCCAGTTATTATAATGTAGTATACTAGGAATGTGATTTCTAGTGTGTATAAGGCCATTCTGAGGTATTTTATGAATGTAAATGTGATCACAAAAAAAATAAAACTACATTTTCAATGAATAAAAACAAATAACATGAAATTCCAAAAAAATAAAAATAAAAATGATAAAAAAATGTCATGGGACTCTAGCTACAGCCCACCACCATATATATATATATATGTGAGCAAGGGTAAAATACTGATTTGGTTAACAACTAAAGTCAAAAAACAAATTAAGAAAAAAGACAGGGCATATGCAAAATTTAAGAAAGACCCCACTGTATCAAACCAGATAAGTCATAAACATGAATTAAAACCAACAAGGAATCTGATGTAGGTTAACCTAATTAAAAACTGCACATACAGAAATAACCAGAAATTGTTCTTCTCATATGTAAATAGCAATAGAGGTGTGACAGAGTGGTTGGACCTAGGCTATAACTCACAATGGGACAGTTATAAATGACTCCAAAGAAATAGCAGATACAATTAATGATTATTTTTGCTTACTCTATGGTAAAAAAGAAAATCATCAAACTTTTTTAATAAGTCAAATGCTGAAGTGCAATATTTATTTTTGGAAGATGAAGTCTTAGCAGTCCTCAGAGTGATTAAAAATATGAAATCCCCAGGTCCAGACGAGTTACATCCTACACTCATTAAGGAAGTCTCATCATTACTACTGGGCCCATTAACATTTTTGTATAACAAATCATACATCCATGGAGAGATTAATTTGGATTGGAACAGGGCAATAGTTATTCCTATTTACAACAAGAATTTGTCAATGTTGAGAGTTTGCTGTTGATATTGCTCTTGTACAGGCCGCCCATATTTTTCTCTGTAGATTCCTCTGTCTTGCATTATAATGGCAGACGTTACGGTTGGAAACCATAATGCCCCAGGCGTTTGTTGGTATTTTTGCTCCAAATTTTCAACATGGGCTTTTTGGAACACCACCTCATGAACAGTGCCAGTATCATTTTGTTATGTAATCCCAAAAGGTGATTTTGCACAGCAAGTGTGCCATTCAGCGCCACAGGTGCAAAAACATATTTTGGGCAGGATGTGAAAAATGACAGCTGTACTGTTCATGAGGAGGTGTGAAGAAATGGCCATGTTAAAATCTGGAGTGAAAAATATGAAAAAGTGGTGAAGTTATGAGTGTGTGTAGAAACTGTGCAATGCACGCTGGTAAGGCAGTCATTTTTGTGTTGCTTGCACGCAAGTGCAAGAAACACATTGCGCCAGTCAGCAGTTAGAGAGCAGGCCAAAATGTGTCAAGAAATTCATCCACATCACCACACAATCAACTGTTTTGGTGCATTACAAGCTACCAAAACAGCTGATTGCGTGGTGTCCCCATGGTGACAGCTTCTCCTTCGGCTTCTCACAGTCCCCAGGAAGCTGATGGAAAGCCGCCACCCACCGTTCAGTGTGCTTTCCTGATGAAACATTTCAATAAAAAAAAAAAAGTTGACGGGGTGCCCAATCTCCCTGTCAGCATGCCCCCTTCCCCAGTTTATTTGCTGATGGGGTAGCCCAATCCCTGTTGGCATAATACAACCCCCATAGCTCATGTCTCCCCCCCCAGCACACTGTATGGCTGATGAGGGTGCCCAATCCCGTCTGCTCCACTGCCCCCTAAACAAACTTCTATCTGCCATGCTGGGAGCCCACCCCAGTGTGGCAAAAGTCTCCTTGCCAGCAGGGGTGCCCAATCCCCATCAGCTCCACTGCCCCCCCAAAACAAACTGCCTGGTGTCATGCTGAGAGCGCACCCCAACATGGCAAAAGTCCCCCGTCGTCTTTAAAAAAAAAGCGTAGAAGGAAAAAAAGTCCCTCATTGAGTCTCTTGCCTCCCTCCTCCTCACACTGTGCCCACCTCTGCATTCTTATCTCCAAACCCCCACCTAACCTCATACTTACCTCCGGAGCCCAGCGCAACGATCTTCGGTAGACCGGGAACACGTCTGCACTCCTCAAAGCTGACCGCGAACTGAAGAAATGCTGGTATGCTGTATAATGGCATAAATGTTGTTGTTTTTTTTCAACTTTGGTGCATATCTCAGCCATTTTTGGGAAGTTTTTCACCAAATTTTGAACATGGGGTTCTTGGGATCCCACCTCATGAACTCAGTCACTGTCATTTTGTTATTCGGTCCCAAAAGGTGATTACATTGTCACTGTGTGCAACCACCTTTTGGGAATGATTAATGAATTGACAGTGTCACAGTTCATGAGGTAGGCCCCCCCAAAACCCTATGTTGAAAATTTGGTGAAAAAATTCCCAAAAATTACTGTTTTATGAGAGTGCGTTGCGCAGTTCCTATGCACGCTTGTAACTTCAAGCATTTTTAATATTTTCACTCCAGATTTCCAACATTGCCATTTTACCACACCTTCTTATGAATAGTACAGCTGTAATTTTTCACATCTTGCCTGAAATGTGTTTTCACATATGTAGTGCACAATGGCGAGGTCGGTGTGTGAAATCAATGTTCAGGACAGATTAAGAATATCACAGTGACACTGTTCATGAGGTAGGCCCCCCCAAAATCCTTTGTTGAAAATTTGGTGAAAAAATTCCCCAAAATGAGTGTCCATTGCACAGTTCCTATGCACGTTCATTATTTCAAGCATTTTTTAATATTTTCACTCCAGATTTTCAGCACTGCCATTTTACCACACCTCCTTATGACAGTACAACTGTCATTTTTCACCTTACTCAAAATGTGTTTTCACTCATGTAGGCACAGTTGTGTGGTTGGTGTGCGAAATCAGTGTTTGGGACAGATGAAGAAAATCACAGTGACACTGTTCATGAGAAGAGGTCTTAAATTGGCTATGTTGAAAATTTGGTGACAAAAGTGCATAAAATGACTGTGTTACAAGCGTGCATTGTGCAATTTCCATGCAGCCTCATAAGTTCACAAATTTATAATCTTTTCAGTCCAGATTTTTAACATTGGCATTTTTCCATACCTCCTTATGAATAGTACAGCTGTCATTTTTCACACCCTGGCCAAAATATGTTTTTGCACTTCCGGCGCAGAATAGCACGGTCGCTGTGGGAAATCAGTGTTCAGGATAGATTAAGAAAATCACAGTGACACTGTTCATGAGCGGAGGTCCCAAAATGCCTATATTGAAAATCTGCTGTAAAAAATCCCAAAACTAATTACATTACGGGTGTGCATTGCGCAGTTTCTACACACACTTGTGACTTCACCAGTTGTTTAATATTTTCACTCCAGATTTTCAACATTGCCATTTTTTACACCTCCTCATGAACAGTACAGCTGTCGTTTTACACATCCTGTTCAAAATGTGTTTTCGCACCTGTGGCTCCAAATGGCACAGTTGCTGTGCAAAATCACCTTTCAGCTAACAAACTGATAATGTTACTGTTCATGTGGTGGGATCACAAAAAGACCATTTTGAAAACTTGGAGTAAAAATACCAAGAAATGCCCAAGGTGTTAGGGTTTTCGACCATAACACTCTACCTTGTAGGAGCTGACAGGCATCAGGGGTGTGACTTGGGATTGTTGACTGTAATGCTCATGCCATTCCACCCCCACCCTGTAGCCAGTCGCAGGCATCGAGGTGCACCTTGAACCCTTTGACTCTAGAGTTCACCCCATTCTCTTATACTGCACCCATTTCAGGGTATTTCCTTATGGAATGAGGTGAGTGTCAAGCCCAAACACTTCAAAGCACACCTTGACACTTGCAAGTGTCTTCAGGGTAGGGTGAGGTGAAATGTCATGACCATTATGGGTGACAACCCAAAGGCACACCCCAATACCTGTCCATCTCTGCAGGATGGGGATGGAGTGGCATCAGTTCAATACTTCACTCCCATTCCTATACTGCATCTGTCTAACTCCTGCACTTCCACTGCTAATGATAGCAAACAACACTTGACATTGACAAATTTTTATTTGGAATGTTTTCACCAACATGGCCTTTTTGGGACCTCCCCTCATGAACAGTGGCACTGGAATTTTGTTAATCTATCCCAAACATTGATTCTGCACAGCAACCGCGCTATTCTGTGTCACTGGTGCAAAAACACATTTTGGGAAGAATACAAAAAATGACAGCTGTATTGTTCATAAGGGGGTGTGAAAAAATGGCAATGTTGGAAATTTGGAGTGAATATCTTAAAAATTGATGACGTTACGAGCGTGCTTAGAAACTGTCCAATGGCTGCTTGTACTGTAACACATTCATTTTTGGGATTTTTTTTTCACCAAATTTACAATAAGAGCTTTTTTGCACCCCACCTCATGAACAGAGGCACTGTTGTTTTGTTAATTGGTCCCAAAAGGTGATTCCACGCAGCACCCATGAAATCACCTTTGGGAACCGAGAAACAAAAGGACACTAACTGTGTTCATGAAGTGGGGTCCCAAGAACCCCATGTTGAAAATTTGGTACCAAAACTCCCCAAAATGGCTGAGATATCAGCCTAAATTGACCTCCCATTCACTGCCATTATAGGACTTACCATCATTTATTCAGTTTGCGGTCGGCTTTTGAAGATTGCAGACGTGTTCCTGGTCCACTGAAGATCACTGTTCCTGACCTCTGGTAAGTATGGGTAAGGGGGGTGCAGGGAGGTGGGGTGCGCAGAGGGAGGGTGTGGGTCAGGGGAGGGGGGCTGGTGGCAATGATGAGGGACCATTTTCTTTCATTTTAGGTTTAAAAAAAAAAGATGTTGTGGGTCCGTTTTCTGTTTTTAACAGGGAAACTATGGATTTTGGCACACTGGGGTGGGCTGCCAGTGTGCCAGAGTACTGGGGAGGGTTCAAGGGGGGATCAATGCTGACCAGGGAATTGGGCACCCAAAGGTTGGAGGATATGTAAGGGGGGTGCATCCGACACCAGGAGTGGGCATCCCAGTGTTGGAAACACCACAGCAGGTTTTGGCACACTGGTGTGGGCTCCCAGTGTGCCATATTAAGGGATGAGGGGAAGGGATAAAGGCCACATGGGGATTGAGCATCCCCATGTTGGCAGGCAGGGGGAGGATGGGTCTGCCAGCTTGATCACAGAGACAGTGGGACGTGGACAAGGCAGGCAAGGAAAGCACCTCCTTCCAGCCAGCACGATCAATTGCGTTTACAGTAAAAGTGCCTTTGGCCACTCAATACTCCAAGCCCGTATGATGCTTAGGCTGTGGCCTGCTCTGTAAGGGTGGGAGAAACTTTAGAACAGGAGACAGTGGGACATGGCTGAGATGTCATGATGCAAACAGCTGTTTGCTCTACGTTGACCTACAGATGAAAGGAAAAAGCTGCCTCCTGGTTGGTGTAGCTTTCTCTTTTCAAGTGCAGACCACTGCAGGCAAAACAGCTTCAGGACCAGCCTGGCTGAGGATTGGTGTGGTACTCTCAAGCCCACGCAGAGGACTCTGCATTGGACAGACAGTGTCACACCCCTCAAAGTCTATTATCCCAAGAAGTTTGCCATGCATGCGCAAACTCAAAAAGGGATCAAAACAATATATTGAAAATTACAGACAGGTCAGCTTAATGGCCATTTTGCAAAAAGTGATGGAGAGGCTGTTGAAAGACAGGCTAGATAAGAAAACAGGAGACATGAAGATATAGGACAAATCACAACACAACTTCATTTCAGGAAGGTCATATACAACAAATCTCATTTCCTTTTGCAGCAAAGTAAATATCAGTTTAGACCCTATCGGGTCATAATGTCATACGCTTAATAGCATAAGACATTATAGCTAACTTGAAACAGTGCTGTCCATGACAGCGAATGTTGCAATACCGCGTATACTGCTGTATGTGATATTGCATCATTCACACAATCCCAGGCAGAAGATAAGACTTCTGCTGGGATCAGGTTTCATTGAGCAGCTGCAGTGGCTCACTGGACTGAGACACAGCAGCAGGAACCCAGGTGCTGTGCTGTGTTGGGGACTAGGTTTGATTCTTAGTCCCAGACACTTTATTTTTTTGCGCTAATTGTGCGCTCCCCGAGGTAAACCCCCCTGGAGTTGAGAATCCTCAGGGGGGTTCGGGGGATATGGGGGCGGAGCCCCCCCAGAGAAAAAAGACTTATGCCGTGTGGGAAACTCGCACTGTATTGGCAGTGCAATTTTGCCATGCAGCATAATGTCTTGAGACATTATGACCCCATGCCAGTTTAGACAATAACATTCCAGTGGATGTTATATTTCTAGATTTCACAAAGGTTTTTAAAAATACCATGCCTTGAATTAATTTTAAAAAATGAGGAATATGAGTTTAGATAGCAAATTAACTCACTTGATGGACTCATGGTTGGCAGAAAGAACCCAACAAATTAGAATAAAGTGAATAAATTCTGATGAGGGACAGGTGTTCATTGGTGTGATCCAGGGGTCTGTTTTGGGGCCAGCATTCTTTCTACTTCATGGGCCCCATATTCAGAAGTCCCTGGCTGCATCGTGCAAGTGCCTGCACCACACAACTGAGATTTGCCGGCGCAAAAAATGGTATATTCAGAATATGCACCATGAGATGCGATCATGCATGTCTGGCTAAATATCCTGGACATGCAGGATCATGTAGTGGGAGATGCGTGGCATGGCAGGTGACCTGAGTCCTATGCAGAGCATAGGGAAATGCATGACAGACAGCCACATGCATGGTGTGCAAAATTGTAATATTCAGTCAGGATATGCAAATGGCTCGTTGGACATTCCGAGCCCATTCCCAACATGTGCAGCATATTACTGTTATGTATTCAGGCCATTTGCATACCTGAGGCATGTGCAGTTCCAGCTTTGCAGGGCTACCCCACCACCCCACAAAGGTGATCAGGAGGCGCTGCAGCCTATCCAAAAAGGCTGTTTCTGCGCTCTAGTGCTAGAAAGAGTTGTTAGGTGCATGCAAAGGGAAGCCACCCCCTGTAATTAAGACAAATCCAGAACTACATGCACTCAATTAACAAAAAGAAAAGGTGCTGGCAAAATCATGAGACACAAACTAAGTTTTTTTTTTATTTTAAATCTTTTAATGCCTAATCCAAGTCGTTACATAACAGACTCTACCCCAGCGCTTCACCTCCCAAATGAGGTTTCCTAAGTGAAGGAAGCCTCATTTGGGAGATGAAGTGCTGAGGTTGAGTTTGTTAAGTGACGACTTGGCTTGGACCTTAAAAGATTTAAAATAAAAGAACTTAATTTGTATCTCATGATACTGCGGGCCTAGCAGGCAGGTGTGATGGAATGTTTGCACGTGGGTGGATAAACTACAGTGGCCTGGGTACAGTGCTATTACCAACAGCCAAGTACAGGATTGGATTGGTATACAGGGTGCCCACCTGGACAGTGGCCACAGGTGTCCACCTGGACAAGCAACAGGAGAGGGCATATGGTGACACAATCTAACTGGTATACCACATGCATGTGATACACCAGCCCTGTATGCAGTGTACAGTCACCTGCAGTGCCCCACACACCCCCATATGAGAGGAACATTGTGATGACTGCAAGAAATGGCAGTGTGCAGGGGGGGTGACCAGGTATCCGAGTAGGTGGGTCCCACCTCTGTACACCTATGGTGTACTATCTTGGGTGTGGGCCACAGGTCAGTCCATGGCCCATGCCAGGCTGCCACTTGTACCACCAGGCTACCTGGGCACTGTTGCCCCAGACATCAGCCTGGGTGCATGCCACTACTGGGTGGTGTCTTGCAAGCCACATGGGTGCAGGCCATTGCCCCCGATACATTTGCTGTAGTGTGGCCATCTGCTCTGCTGGTGTGCTGGGGGGCACCCAACAGCTCTGGCATGCGGCAGCTGAGTGTCTACATCCTGGGTGCAGTGTGGGGGATGGCTCTCTGGGCAGTGCCCATTGTGTGCCGGCACCTGTAGTTTTGGGTACTTCTGTCCTGGCATGACAGCTGTGTATGGTAGCTTGGATCACATCCTGGTGTACCTCCAGGGGCTGTCTGAGGATGACCTGTCTGCAGTTATGTAGCCTTCCTGTTGTCGGCTGGCCGATTTAGGCCATCCTTTTGTCTGCCTAACTTTGTGCAGTGCATTTCTGAGATGCACGACAGATGTCCCACACATTTTGTCTGAATATATGGATGCGCAGCATATTCACATACCCGCACCCTTTTTTTGCACTGCATACATTATTTCTGCATGATTGCACATTCAGAAATGTGCAATGCATCTCACTCTTTCAAATATCGCGCCTCCGTGGATTTTATGAGATGCGCCACACATCACCATTTTGGGTTGAACATACGAAAACTGCCAGTAGAAAAAGGCCATTTGTACTATTGAGCCTGCTTGATTATGCATCTAGCAATCATATTCTGAAGCTTTCCCTCTCTTCCTGCACCCCCCTGCCTTGACTCTCCCTTTTTCCCCTATCCCAACCCCTCTTGAAGCATCCCACTGTTTTACAGGCCACCAAATCTGCTGGTAGTGCGTTCCATTCTGCCACCACCCTCTCTGTAAAAAGTGCCTTCTCAGTTCCTTTCTAAACCTTCCATCCTCTAATCTCATATCATGACTTCAAGTGTCCCTCCTCACCCTCCCCTTGAACAGTCCCTCTGTGCCTGTCCTGTTTATTCCTCTCACGCACTTGAAGGTCTCCATCATATTCCCCCCATCCCTTCTCTTCTCCAGTGAATACATGTTCAACTCTCTTAGTCTACTTTCATATGGTAACTCCCCCAGACCCTGGATCATCTTTGTTGCTCTGTGTTGCACCCCTTCCAGTAATCAAATGTCCCTCTTTAGGTATGGGCGCCAGTACTGCATGCAGTACTCCAAGTGAGGCCTGATCAGCGAGCTATGCAGCAGCAGAATCACCTCTCCCCTCCTTAAGGTTATACCCCTTGCAATACAGCCCAACACTTTGTTGGCCATTGCTGCTGCCTTCCTTTACTGTGCAGAGCTGTTCATTGCTCCTGTAATGAGCACCCCCAGATCCTTCTCCTCCTTAGTCTCACCTAGATGTACTCACCCCAGATGGTAGTTTATCCTTGGATTCTTAGTCCCAAAATGCAGCACTTTGCATTTCTTGGCACTGAATCCAAGTTGTCAGGTGTCTGACCATCTCTCCAGCCTTGCCAGATCTTCCTGCAAACCCTGCCACCTCCTAGGTCATCCATGACTGTTCCCATCTTTGTGTCATCTGCAAATAGACTGATCTTGCTCTTGATTCCCACTGAAATGTCTGCAATAAATATCCCAGATAACACTGGCCCCAGCACTGACCCCTGTGGAACCCCATTCGTCACTGCCCTTGGTGATGAGAATTCCCCTACCACCACCACCCTTTGCTGCCTTCCATGCAGCCAGTTCTCCACCCATCCCACCAATTTTGCCCCCACCATCATGCCCTTTAGCTTACTTCCAAGTCTCCCATGTGGCACTGAATTGAATGCTTTACTGAAGTCCAGGTACAGGACATCCATCTCATAGCCTGTGTCCATTTGCTTATTCAACCAGTCATAGTATTCTACTAGACTGGTCTGGCAGGATCTGCCCTAGACAAAGCCATGTTATCTACTGTCCTGTTACCCACTGACCTCCAGCAGGGTCACGCATCTCCTTTGAATATGCAGACCCATATATGCACTTAAATGTTACTAATAATATTATAAAATTAGCAGATGACACAAAATTAGTAGATGAAGTTGACACTGAAGACAAGCATAACTCACTGGTGAATGATTTAAAGGAGACAGAACTATGGGCAAACAATTACAAAATGTCTTTCAACACTGAGAAATGTGTGGTACTTCATCAGAGCTGAAATAATTCAAGAAAGAGCTGCAGTTTAAAAACGCAAAAATTACCTCACGTGGCTACAGAAAGAGATTCGGAGATTATTATCAATAACAACACAGGAAAACCACTGTAAACAAGTGTCAGAGACAGCAAATAGAGGTACTGGTGTATTTAGAAAAGCATTTGCATCAAGAACAGAGCACTGTATAGTGCCACTCGATAAAACTTACGTAAGACCGTATGTTGATAATAGTGCACCATTTTGGAACCCTACCTAAGAAAGGACATTAAACTATTAAAAGCATAAAGAGGAAACTACTAAATTAATACCCAGATTAAGGAATATGTCATATAAGGAAAGACTGGGGAAATTAAACATGTTTACACTGGAGGACAGAAGACACAAGGGAGACCTATGACAGCTACATAAAGTACTTGACAATGAGGAACTTTTGGCAGACTTTGGGTTAAAATATGTTGAGAGAGATCATAGAAGACAGTTAATCCTGTGAAGAGCAAGGAAGAATATTCAAGACAGGTGTTTTACAGTTAGGGCAGTAAGGCGATGGAATGCATATCCAAAAAACTAGTAGTGATATCATCCTTCGTTTTGTTAATTAAGACAGAACTGGATAAGCACTTGATTAAAAGAACTAGGGTAACAAATTCACTAGGATTGGGAGACAGACTAGATGGGCAATAACCTAATTCTGTTAGACAACCAAGTAAATCACGTAACCAAGTAATCAAGTTTTCCCTGGGGCCAGTACTGGAAAGATCCAGTTACTGCTGCCCATGTATGTTTTCTTCACTATTTACCCAGCGTAGCCCAGTTGAGCTGCAGTATCTGTTTTGCAGTGAGGTCTCACTTTCACCAAGTTGTACAATGGATTTGCAGGACCATTCCAGAACCTTTTGGATACATCTGGAAGAAAGCTGTCATAGTTTAATCTGTCTTTCCTGGTCTGAAATTACAAATAAATAAAATTTAAATGGAGGGTAGAGGGGGGAAGAGGGAGGGTATGGTTAGATTTAGTTTACATGGAAAGTGGGGTGTCTTTTACAATTTTTTTCAAACTACAGGTTGGAGAAAGCATAATGGAATTGTTTGGGAAGTGGAAATTGATATATAACGGGAACACTGACAGTCAAAGGAATTAATTATGTAGTAAAACGTGCATGGATCCTGCAAAAACTGGGCAGGTTGAGATGTTATGGGGGTTTCCTGCAGGAAACAAGGAGTTCTGAAAGTGAACATAATAAACTCTGTCGATCAAGAGTAGGGTCAGTCCACTCTGAAGCCCATCCTTCATGTAAAAAAGTGGGCCTAGCAATTTTAATTCATAAGGGCCTTCCCTTTCAGGTAAAACAAGTTCCTACTGACCAGGAGGGTAGATGTGTTGGGGTAACAGGGTCTTATTTAAGACAACCTATACATTTAGTATCAGTTTATGTGCCAACACCTCCCTCATGGGACTTTTTTGAATGTGTTTTCTCCTTTTTAACATCATTACCAGAGGGGCAAGTGGTATGTGCCAGAGACTGGAATTGTGTGGAGAATCTGGAGGTAGATCAAACTCCAACCTCAGGCTCTGGGGGTAAAGCTATGTCTAAACTACTTTGTTAGTTTATGGTGGAGGGAAGATGGACAGATTCCCGAAGACAAAGCAACCCAACAACCAGAGACTACACATTTTACTCTCCGGCGACTTAATTGTAAGCGTGGTAAGACAGTTTCTACACACAGACAAATAAGGCGCACACATTAATGTACCTACGTATCTACCCAATATCTATTTTGGATCACACTTTATTCTGGGGTAAAGTAGAATTAGACTCATTGAAATGGGATGGGCTGTCACAGTTAAATGCAGAGCTGTTTAAAGACCTAGCATTTGTAAAAGTGACTAAAGAGGTTATTAAATATCATTATTGGAGAATGCAGGGAAAGAATCGGCCTTAAAGTTTGTGTGGGATGGGATGAAAGCGGTTCTCTGAGGGCATTTAATTTCTTATGCTTCTTTTAAAAATAAGGCATATCAAAAATAACTTAATCAGTTAGAAGGTAAGTTACGGAGACTGGAGGCCATACATAAACAGACATGAGTATGATCAGTTTTAGCACAAATTAAAGAAGTGAAGGAAGAACTAAATAGGATAGTTCACCAGAAAATAGAAAAACAACTGTGATTCATGAACCAATGGTATTATGAAGGGGGAGCAAGGGCAAGTAAACTGCTAGCAATGAGACTACAGAAACAGGAGGCTGACAGATATATCCCATTATTGACCCAAATACCCCTTTCATGAGGGTCACACAGACCCTAAACAGATAATACAATATTTTAATGACTTTTACTCACAGCTTTATAGGCAGGAAGGAGAACCCACACATGAGGTTAAAGGTACTCATATTTTGGATAATATTCAACAGCCCTTTTTATCTCAGGCTCAGCAAGAACATCTCAACTCCCCTTTATCTGAACCTGAGATAAGGGAAGCAATAAAATCATTGAGAGTGGGAAAATCTCCAGGGCCAGAAGGCTACATACCAGAATTTTATGACACTTTTGTTGATGAGCTTACTCCAAATACTCATGAAAATAAGTAACATGGCTCATGAACTGGGGAGCCTTGCCTATCTCCTGGGATGAAGCGTTAATAACTTTTACACCTAAACCTGGAAAAGATTTAACCAGGTGTGCAAATTACCATCCTATATCTGTACCTAATTATGACTATAAGATTTTTACTAAAACAATTAGTTTAAGATTACAGAAAGTCATACCGTCTCTTATGCACAAAGATCAAATTAAATTTATCCCATGGAGATACATATATATATATATATACAGTATATATACACATATATGGGACAATATTAGAAAATTACTGAATGTTATTTCAGCTTCACTGCCCTAGCTGGTGGGAGAAGGGGGGCATTAATTTCAATCAGTGCTGAAAAGGCATTTGACCACCTGGATTGGGTATTTTTATTAGGGACCCTATCCCAGTTTAAATTTGGTTTTAAATTACACAGTTGGATACTGATCATCTACAAATCCCTGCAGGCAAAGGGTAAAATTAATAGCTTTCTCTACCCTCTAACACCAAATGAAAGATGCACCAGGCAAGGGTGTCTTCTCTCTCTGTTGTTATTCACTTTATGTGCAGAACCCATGGTAGCACTGATTAGACAAACAAAAGAACTCCAAGGTATTAAGGCTGAGGGGGAAGAGTTTAAATTTTCACAGTATGCTGATGACACCTTATTGTATCTATCCAACCCCTCTCATAATGTTCCTTTGGTTAAAATAATAATAAAAATGTATGGTAAATTGTCAGGGTTTAAACTTAATGAACATAAGACAGAAGTGATGCTACTGGGACATTCAAAAGGGCGCATTGATTTATTGGGGAGTGGATTTCAAAAGGCAAAGGATAGGTTTCAATACTTAGGGGTCTGTATCCATCAAAATTGATCTAAACTGGTTAATATTAATTTTCACAAGTTATTAGGGGAGGTCCAAGTGGATTCCCAGTGGTGGAATATTCTTCCATTATCAGTAGGGGGCAGAGCAGAAATTGTCATCATAAACATTTTGCCTTGGTTTCTTTATCTCTTTTCGACAATACCAGTCTCCTTTTCAGGGACTGTTTGGCTAGCATTATAGAAATTGCTAAGTAATTTAATTTGGGGAGGGAGAAAATCCAGAATTAAATAATGGACTATGGTAGTCCCTAAAGCAAAGGGAGAAGTGGCAGTACTGGATTTTAAGGCTTATTTTTGGGTGGCACAATTAGGGTCTTTATTAGCAGCCCATACATTATACCCCCCCCCAAGCTGCGTAAACATTAAATCAGCAGCTCTTAAGCTGCTACATGTTTCAGAAATACTATGGATAGATGATGCATGTCTTTAAAGTGTACAAACCCATGGATAGGACTTTCAGTGAGGACATGGAGGGTGGTTTGTAAGAATTATAAAATGTGGAATGGATTCGGTATAAATACCCCCATATTGTCATGTATTAGACCTATCCATGGATATTGGAATGAAGAATTTCAGGGTTGGATGATGAAGGCCTGAAACACTTAGGACAATTACTGGTAGGGGGAATAGTTAAATCATTTATGAAACTTAGAAAAGAATTTGACTTATTGTCCAGGGATCTGTTTCGATATTTTCACATAAAGCATTTAGTGGTAGAGGCTTTAAAGACACAAGCATTTTTGGAGAAAGAAAACTCCATCAGGTCTCTGTTTCAAACCATAGTGACCCAACCAGAGGTAAAAATAGTGATTTTGCAGATATACAGACAGTTTCAATGATTTCTAGGGGACCCTTTATCCCAAATCAAACAGAACTGGATAATAGAAGCAGAGATAGTTTTGACAGAGGTAGAGTGGGATTGGATCTGGAAAGAAATTCATCTTATCTCCTCCTCCCCAAGATGGAGGGAATTTCAGTGGCAAGTGGCTGTACAGTATTTTTACACCCCAGAAAGGATCAAGCACTTCAACTGCTTGGGATCCAGTGTATGCTGGAGAGGATGCGGAAACATAGGTTCTCACACACATATATTTTTGAGCTGCCAAAAGGTAAGATTGTTTTGGCAGGACCTGAGGAGAAGTTTAAATAAAATTTACCCAGAATATTCCAGCTGAGATGCAATATTTCATTGTCATTGGGATCTTACTTTTACCCATTGTAACAATGTATTTATCCAGAATAGCCCAGCTGAGATGCAATATTTCATTGTCATTGGGATCTTGCTTTTACCCATTGTGACAATGTATTTACCCAGAATAGCCCAGCTGAGATGCAATATTTCATAGTCATTGGGATCTTGCTTTTACTCATTGTTACAATGTATTTACCCAGAATAGTCCAGCTGAGATGCAGTATTTCATTGTCATTGGGATCCTGCTTTTACCCATTGTTACAATGTATTTACCCAGAATAGCCCAGCTGAGATGTCACATCTCAATTCCATTGGGCTTCAGCATTCACCCCTTTCTATAACTGGGTGGAATGGAGCACTGGGAAATTTGGTGAGTTACTCAGGGTCACACAATATTTGGTAATGAAGATCTGTCCAATGATATCCAACAGCTGTTGTATAGTGCCTGCACAGCCTTGCATTATATTTTTTGAATGTGCAATTTCACTACACTTCATTCTTCTCAAACACAAAAAAATTAAAAATTATATTAGATAAGGAAACTTCAACAATTAGATGGTATTACACAAAATGCAAGTCGCAACTCAAGTACAGTATATGTAACTCAAAAGTATCAAGGGAAAATGAAACATGAACAGGTACACTCTAATGATCCTCAGGTACAGTATTAAGGCTTCTATGTCAGATTTAATGTCTATAAATTTCCATATTTTTCTGACACACAACTTCAACATTTTTAAAAACTGTGTTCTGTTAATAGTAGTACTTGGGTAGTATACATCTTTGTCAAGTATTATTACAGTTGTTTAAACAGAAGATCATGTTTATGAAAATAATACACTTATTTCACAAATAAGGTCAGCAATTAAGTCTTTGTTTTCATACAATTCAAATTAGCAAATACATAAAATCTACACAACTGTATTTACAGCAGCAGTACAAGGTGGGACCACACATGTACTTTATTTTGATTTATTTATTTAGAAAAGTTTCACCAGGAAAGACAACATGAACTATAAACAGATTGTTTCCAGAAGCATCCTGGGAGAAGGGGGTTACATAAGAAGAGGGCAAAAATCAACAAAGAAAAAAAATAGTGTGCAAAACAAGCAGCACAAATACAATGTTAAGAACATGATAATGTGAACAGGAAGCCAAAATCAACATAGGACATATTGTTCAATCAAATACAGTGCAAGACAAGCCAGTACAAATACAATCTAAGATTATGATAATGTAGACAGGTAGCCAGATAAATGGCAAATGCTTCACAAGTGCTAAATGAGAGTATTGAAGTGAAGGAGAGAAAGGAAACTAAGTGCTATATTGAGATGATGTAAGACAGTAAAACCAGCCGGGAGGGGGGTGGAGGAAATATGGAGAATTGGAGAAAAGGCAGCCAAACCCCACTCCCCTTCAGGATGCTGAGAAACTGCAAGGGGACTGGGAACTGGCTAGTTAGTGAAGAGAAGTAGCAAGGGTGAGACAGAAGGTGGAGGGAAGAGAAGAGTAGGGAGACCAATAGGAGGGTCGTTTAGTAGAGGTGGGCTGAGGAAGGCCAGAGTGGGGAGTCAATAGGCAAGGTGAGCTGTGGCAGAGTGGGGAGTCGATAGGCAAGGTGGGCTGCGGGATGGTGAGGATGGATTACAAGGGATTAATTGCAGTTGCTGCAGTGAGCAGTGCATCAGTGAAGGATGGGACCAAGGGAATAGCGAGGAGGTGAAGAGTTGGGAAGATGACTGGGAGGTCAATAGGTAAAGTGGGCTGAGGGGTGGCAAGGTTTGCAGGGGATTAATTGCAGTTGCAGTGGTGAATAGTGTGTCTGTGAAGGAGGAGAGCAAGGGAATTGTGAGACTGGGCAGCATGACTATTGGGGGGAGGGAGTTCCAGATGTTAGGGAACCCTACTAGATTTGCAGTGTGAGACAGTTGTCTGGCAGAGAGGGATGGGAAGGAGAGTGAGTTATCAAGATTGCAGTGTTGGATGAGAGGAGGGCAGCCATAGCGGCAGAAGGAATTGAAGAAAGTGTCCACTCTGGATAGGGTGGTCTTGGGGGCAGAATTGTAAACAATGTCCCTGAAGTTGAAGACTGGGAGAATCATCTTTTGGACAGTTTCATGCCTGGCTTGTATAGGCAGGCAACTGTGGTGTCTGTATAGAGCACCGAGCTTAGGGAGTAGTTTTTTGTGTATGACACTGACTTGTACCCAGAAGTCTAGATTCTTGTCTAGCCACAGACAAAGGTTCTTAAATGAGTGGACGTTGTCCAGAGTAGAATCTGAGAGGGTATGAAAGATGGGGGTGGAGTCCAGTCTGGACAGCTTTTGTCTGGTGCTAAAGGTCACAGAAACCATTTTTTTGACATTCATAGAGAGTTAGTTAGTGCTAAACCAGTGATGGACATTGTTAGAAGTCCAGCTGTAGGCTGGTAGACACCTCAGTAGGGGAGCTCCCGGAGAAGAAGAACACGGTGAAATCTGCTTACATGTGGATAGTAGCAGATGAGCAGGCATCAGGTAGATCAGTCAGGAAAACGGAGAACAGTATTGGTCCAAATACTGAGCCTTGGGGAACACCTGTGTTAATTGGTAGAGGAGGGGAGGTGAAATTGCTGATTGTGATAGACTGAATCCGGCCCAAGAGGTAGGAGCAGAACCAGTCAGTGGCAGCTTCAGAGAGGCCAGTCGCAGTTAGCTTGGAGAGGTGAAGGGTGTGTGTGACAGTGACAAAGGCTTTGGTCAAGTCGACAAAGATGATCAAGGTGATGCATCCTTGATCCATGCCTGTGAGAATAGAGTCAGTGAGCTGGAGGAGGGAGGCAGTTGTGGTGTGGGCTTTATGGAAACCAGACTGGAAAGGGGTGAAAATGGAAGAGGAGTCTAGGAAGAGGGAGAGTTTCTCGAGTCAAGTGCTCTTGAACTTTAGCCAGAATAGGGAGCAAGGATACAGAATAGAAGTTGCTAGGGTTGGAGATGTCCCCCCTTTGGTAAGAGGGACCACATTAGTGGACTTCCAGGCATTAGGTACAGTCACGTGTAAGAAGGAGAGATTCAGAAGACAGGCCAGTGGGAGAGCAATAGCATAAGCAGATAGGTGGAGGAGTTTAGGATTGAGACCATCAGGGCTTCTTCCTTTGTTGGGATTAAAAGCAAGTAATACGGGGTGTCCTCAGTGAGGGCAGGCTTAAAAGAGATGCATGTGGCAGTGGGGGACTGAGTGAGAGAAGGGGAGATAGGGGGGAAAGGGGTGATGGGGAAGTGAGGCAAGGAGGGAGGAGGCACAGATAGTGAAGAAGTTATTGAACTTTTCTGCTATGGTGGGGGGTCATCTATTGTATGGGAGCCAGTCTTCAGGACAGAAGAGGGGGGTTGGATGGGTGGAGAAAACAAGGCATGGATAACCTTCAAAAATTTGTAAGTGGCGTTTATGTTTTCTTGGAATGAGGCATTGAAATACTCCACCTTGGTAAGACAGATGGAAGGGTAGGTATTCCAGAGTGAGCAATAGTGTTGAAGATTGTGGGGAGTATCTGAGGACTTAAACACCAGCCACACTTGATCACGTGCATGTTGACATCCAGTGAGTTTGCCTGAAACCCAGGGAAGGTGGTTACCTTGGATCCTTGAATTTCTTAGCAGAGCATGGTGGTCCCAGACAGACAAGAATTGAGTGCTAAAGAAAGACAGGGCTGCAGCCACAGAGGAAGAAGAGGAGATGAGCGACCAGTCAATATTGGTCACATCACTATGGATGGCAGACAGGTCCAGGGAATAAAAAAAGCGAATGTTAAGAATGACAAGAGGGGATTTTATACAGTGGATTTTACGCATGCAATAGACCATGTGATGGTCATTGAGTACATCAGGAAGTATACCAGACTTTATGACATGGTGGGGGTGTGAGGATAGAACCCAGTTGATTAGGGTATGTTTACCGGTTTTATGATTTAGGCACATTGGGTCTGTAATTAATTGCTTTAGGTTCAATGATGATACGTGATTGCAAATTTTGGACTATTTGCTGCAGAGCCAGTTTACATTGAAGTCCCCAGGGAGGTACAATTCTCCAGGTGTAGCAAGGGATGAGATGGTGGAGAGGAGAGCAGTGATGGAGGAGGGAGAAAAACTGTGGTGTGCATAAAAATACAAACCAAGCTGGACAGGAAAGGACAGGCATTTATTGTGCCCAGTGAAACAAGTGAGATTACATCAGAGACAACCCCAGCACTTCAAGTCTAAACTGATTATTCAGTAGAAACACAGTTTGCATGTGCTCAGTTCCTGTAATTCATGTGGTGAGAGGAGGGTCTGTGCCAGTCATCATTCATCTGTCTGCCTGCGACATTCACAGGCTTTTTAAGGTGAGTCAGTTACTGGACACTGGGTGGAGGGTGGAGGGAGCTGAGCGGGTGGACTGGGCTGTGCAGGGTGGATGCCTTTTATTTTCCAACAGGGATTGGGGCTGGAGGGAGTACCACTGGATTAATAGGGTGATTTCTTTTCACAATGGGGGCCGAGGTGAAAGGGGGTGCCACTGAACTAGCAAGGCAATTTCTTTTCACATTGGGGATTGGGGACTGAACGGCATAACACTAGACTACCATGGCACTTACACTTCATAAAAGGAATAGGAGTGGTTGGAGGGGCACCACTAGACTGGTAGGGATTAGTACATTAGTGTCTGGGGATTGGGAGAGGTTGGGGGCAATGGTCAAAGCTCTGCACAATGTCTCCATTCATGCATATGCAAGGAGGCATTGTGCCAAACTGCTTATGGGCACATAATGACATGCAAATGGCCATTTAGCACTTTAACTCTGAGTACAGCACCCAGGAGCAAAGTTCCTTCTCCATTTGGGATATTGTTCATGACCCTTTGCTCCTGGGTGTCTGTTGCCAGCAGAGAACTGACTGCATGGTACTTATGCACTTTGGGCGATGCTACCACAGCCCAATACTCATACTTTCTGCTTTACAAATATGTCTCCCAGATTAGAGGGGTTGAAGTTGGTAAACTTTGCTTTGTGAATTACTCTGCGAAGTTAGTTCAATTCATGGATTAATTTGCTCATGTGAAGTTCCACCCATGAAGTGTAGAATTTTGCCCGCGAACTGTGGAATTTCACCATGAACAATGTAATTACATTGCGTGTGGCAAAATTCTCCATTTGTGGGTGAAATTCCTCCATTGGTGGGCACATTTCTACATTTTGTGGTGAAATTCCACAAAAATAAGGCAAAGTCACATAGGCAGATTCGGAGCCTTATAAAAATTGTGGATTGCTCTGCGGAAGCAAATTTGCCGACTTCACTGGAACTTTGCTGGAGAATTTAAAGTTCAAAACATCTCTATGGCAGTTTGCTATTTCACGTGGTTCAAATGACTTTGTCTGAACATGGGAGAATAAACATTTATTATGTGTTTACTACAAGGCTGAGTGTTCAGCTATATGATTGGAACTTTAAACGTTGTTTTGCAAAAAAAAATATAGTATTACTTAGTGTACTTGATAAAAATGGCTAAAATACTGACACTAAATGAAACCCAGGCACATAGGTGATCAGTACACATGATTCTGCTCTTCTGGCGTATCAGTTATCTGACTTTGCATTCTTTTTTCATTCTTTACTCCAGAGCAATCACATTTCCCTCTGGAATAAAGTCTGAGCTGTGTAGTTGTGCAGTTTGTGCAGTCTGTGGACTGTAGTACTGGTTGTAACACTTCTTATCCTGTTGTACAGCAGAGCACCAGCCCACATGTCCAACACACTCCTGGAACTCTCTGACAGGAACATCTTGATCTCATTCCCATCTGCTTACTATGCTGCTCACAATCTATTTGTTTGTCACTGAGGCTGCCACTGCAACTTGGTGTCTCACCATACAGGAAAATGTACTGACAGCTAGATCCAAGACATATATGCTTGGGGAGGCAGTTTGGGTAACTGTCAGACAGGGGAGTCACCACAGCTTGTAACATTATTGATTATTGCCCTCTGTGGCAGGGAGCAGTCACTTTCATTGCCTATATCAAGACACCCCACTGTGTATTGCAATATTGATAAAGTTCTTCTTTGACAAAGCACTGCCACTGCAAGGTATAATGAACAGTGCCTGTTTGCGTGTGTGTGTGTGTGTGTGTGTGTGTGTGTGTGTGTGTGTGTGTGCGGCGTGTGTGTGTATAAAACAATTTGTATAAGTGTGTGTGTTTATGGATATTCTTTCATTCAAACCTTGGCATCACCCAGTCCTATTGGTGTAGTACTTTGATTCTAGTTTGTTACTAAGGTTGGGGGAGCTTATCATGGCAGTACAGTTTTCCACTATCTTCCCCCTATGCAGACTGAGTCCCACTATGTGATAGAGACTATGAACCTTATCACATGTACTACTTGGCTTGATGGATGGGATTTGAAGAAATCAATGAACTGCTGCTGCCTCATAGTTCATGCATTTATATTGTTCAAAAAAGCCTGGCAAGCAAATGGCTCTATCAAAATACACAGTGATATTTGAAGATATGGACAAATATTTTCATGCAAAACAAACAGATTACATGTAGTTTATTATTCTGTTTATACTGATTTTATACCCCAAAGGGCCGTCCTCACTGCATTGCTTCTACATCCCTCCCTCCTAGCCTCATACCTCTGCTTCAGCATATTTTATATTGTTTGCCATCACACTTATTGACTTATGTAGCTTCAATGGCAGATCAAGTGGTAAAGCACAAATCAAGATGTAGCAGTCATGAAAGTGAATATGATGGCCAGGTCCTACGTGTGGCATTAGTACAGTGACTGAGTCATGGACCAACTATGCAACAATATTTTAAGGTAATGTTGGATAATTGAAAAGTTGTTTATTATTTGTGTTTTGTTTTTATGTGAGTATTGTTATATATTTTATGTTTAGTTGTAACTAAGTGAAATACAAACAGGACTATCTTGAGAACAGGATTGTATAATCCTAATGATTAGAATTTCCTGTATAAAAATAAAGTTTTATCATCATCATCATCATCATCAATCCCTAAACCTCACTGACAGAGAGAGGTCAGGGAACAGGACATCTGTGCTGTTTGGGTCTGCTTCCTTTTGGGTCAACAAGGGTCACCTTTGCAGAGACAGATTTCACAATCCCTCCACAGTGTCATCTTGTATGGACTAGGGATGGCATTCAACCTTCCACAACCTACTTACACGCACTGCCCAGGGCACATGCTAATAGATAAGCCTTTATACATTTTTATAAAATGATCTGGAGCCTTTCTACCAATGTCAGGAAAGATGTTGTAACTGGTTACCGTCATGAAATAACGTGAATGAGTAAATGCAATTGCTTATTAACCGGAGTTATGAATACTGCAATTTATTTTCACCACAACGTAGTGGTGTGCACCTGTGTAGTTATTTACAGTATATGCATGCAATTGTTACAATTGTTGCATCAATGTCGTTGTAACACATTTTATTAATAAACATATCAATGAATAAAACAGCATATGAGATTCCAGTATGCCTTTTCTGTCTAGGGAGTCTGCTTTTCACAAACATTCTTTGCCTGCTAAGGCTTTGCTGCTCAGTTAACTTCCATGAAACAAATTCTAGTGCTGTGAGTCACAGAGCACTCCATGTGCTTCATCTCTGAATGTCAGTAGCAGTATGTTTTTTTTCATCAAATTTATTTGTGACCGTAGCTGTGCCTAATATAATAAAGTGTATTTACTATGCATGCTGCATAAAAAAAATCCTACAGCACATTGATATCCTCACCACATGCCATCCTCTTATCTTTATGGTGATATGACAAAGTTCCCATCCTTTTTTTTCATTTTGTTTTGATTTTAGTATACCAGTGACATTCTAACTTGTATATGGCATAATTAGCAAAACACTTTTCTACCAGGCCTCAGGATAAAATACCAAGTAATTCAGAGTTATCCAAAACAACAGAATTTCGTTTTCAAAAAATCAATTTGTTATGTTGTACAGGCATATACCTTATGCATGCAAATGTCACAGCAGCATCTAGTGTAGCATTCTACTCAAGGCACTGATGTAGTTCTGCATGATGATTTTTTTCTTTGTAAAAGGCACAAGTACAGCCTGTCTTTCTAACTCACAATATGTTGCTCTTTACATTGCACTTTTCAGTGATATGGCACTGCCAGAGTATGATGTACAAAATGGCACAGCTCCAGAAGACCATGAGGGAGCAATAGCTGGGCACTAAGCCAGCGCACAGCATCATTGTAATTGCAGATAAAATAAGAATTATTTAAGATGGCTTGCTAATCAGTGAAACCATGGAAAAGGCTGCTGACAAACGCTATAGAGGTAATTAAGGTGAAGCATCAGATTTGCATACATTTACACTTTGATCATTGTTCATGAGATACTCCTACTAGAAAATGATTTGCCTGTTTTTTAAGACAAGTGTTAAATCAAAGCACAGCAAAGAAATAATTACTAAACATCAATAAGTCTCACAAAATACAGATCCGCATCACATAGGCAATTATCTAAAGAATCTGTTGTTCTTAATCAAAAGCTCATGCTCACATTACTTTTCTCATTTGTAAATATCCTTAATTAACATATGCTCTCCTGGATGTTGGTCTTTAATTAAATGTTGCAAAGTACTCAGGCTGAGAAACTTTAATAGGATGACAATTAAACGTTTATGATCATTATTATCCTTTTCACATAGAAAAAGTTAAAGTAGAACCTGGATGATGATTCATCAAGGCAGAGACATTTTACCTGAACAAATAACAGCCAGCCAAATGTAGCAGTATGACTCACCTCTACTAGTATTTGCACATACAATACTGCAATTATAACTGGTACAATTAATTATAACTCAGCATCATTTTTTATTCTTCTGTAATAGAATAATGCAAAACAATAACATGCAAAAATATAAAATACTGTATAACAAGCAGAAGGTTCACGGTGGCAGCACTAACAGATGATAAAACTATAATGTAGCTCTGCAGTAGCTAAGGTAAAGGTCTATACAGCATATTTAGGCTAGACTTCATTATTTAAATATGAATTTTGGTAGATTGTCATGAGGACAAGCCTCCAGCAGAATATTGTTCCACTGTTTTCGGTGTTTTTGGCAGCATTTTTGGTGTTTATTCTAGGTGCTAATTTTGCAAATAGCTTAAAGGGTAATTTCTGTTCATCTATAAACCTGTATTTTCATTAAATAGAAATTAACCCTTGCTGTGGACTTCTATACATGTATTACATTTCTATGTGTTATAAATCTAATGGCAGCCTAAGGGTCATTACTTTTGCAGTATTTCATTATCGTTCATATTCAATTCTTTGGAAGGTTTCAGTAAATTCATTGATTATTTGTGATTTATTCCTAATGATAAAGGACTATTTTAAAACCAGGTGGCATCAGCTGTGAATGAGGCATGTTGTCACTCTCAGTCCACTTATGCATTCCATTAGTGATGCAGGAAACAGTGAGACCAGCCTTGTGATGTAGAGGCAATGTGCTGCACTGTCTTCTGGAAGACCCAAGTTCATGTGTGATATTTTCACCCTGGGATTGGCAGTAGGTCAAGCAGGTTATGGAGGTGAGGTAACAGAACAATATAATAATTTTAAGTCATTCACTGTTGGTACCTTGCTCAACTCTCGGAAAGTGAGGATACTTGCCATCTGTTATTTGTGCATGTCCTACTGGCCAACATTTGAGCAACACTGGTGCTGGCTGCAAGACCATCTAATCACTTTACTATAAGTTAGTAGCAGAAGAGCGCTCACAACAACCCCAGTGATGGGTTAGGAAGGGAACTAGGGAGATGTGGATGAAAAGGATAACTGGTCCACAAAATGGAGAGGCTAACAAAACTTAATTTCACCCCATGTAAAAGACATAAATTACATAATTGCTTATGTAGTGATTTCAAGGCGGTCCTCAACATCATGACATACAGTATATGTGAGAAAGGGCATGAAATTAATGAAAAGTAAATAATGATCAAAGATAACTAAATGGAGTTCAGTATTTATCTACCACACATTATTGAAATTAAAGATTTTTAGGTAAAATACTATTCCCATCGTAGTAGTGTGAACATTTTTTTTTAAGAATGATAAAGCCAGGAGAACAAAAGCAGATTTTGACTTGGTCACAGAAATTGTTAAATTTCATTGAATCCTGAGCTGTAGTCAGTTGTTCTGGTTCACATTATTCTTATTGCTCTGATTTTCTGCATATATACAGTATGTTCTTTACAATTGAAGTAATAATTAGGTTTTGGAGGAGTGGAGTTGGGTAAATAATACAGACATGGTGCTAGGTAAGGTTTATTGAGCAAACGTGAGCTTGAATGCTTCAAACTCTTACTGTGGTTCTGCTTCCACTGTTTTGTAGCACTTTTTTTATAATGCATGTATTAGCAATTTGATATCTATACTGTAGGTATGTGAATTGTATTAGTAGTCATGTGTATTGTAATTCTATATGTACAAGTAAGTATTTGACCTTGTTGTGGTTCTGCTCACAGTATTTCTGGTTATACTAACACTTCACCTTTTAGTGTGAATGAAATGTTTCACTATTATCATCATTCAGGCATTACCTAACATTTTGTTGTAAATTAATATGTCAACAAAAGACAATACAATGGTTGTCATTTGCATAGTTCTCAATGTGTTATACTGTTTTAATGACCACTGATTCTCAAAGTTTGGCAGTAAAACATCCAGATATAATGGACAGCTGATTTCTCCAAATGACTAGAATAGGGGAAGCACACATGGTCCTTGTTAATAAAATGCAACAAAGCACTGGTAAAAAGTCCAGGAATCCTGTGTTTTAAACCATTTCTCACTCTTTTTAGTTATCACAAACTAGTAATCTTGTCTTGGGAAGGATACACTGTTTAATTTTTATCCCTTTGTGCTACTGCAGCAAATATAATTGCTGAAACGTATTATTCTGTTTGAGCAAATATGAGCTTGAACGCTTCAAATTCTTACTTTGGTTCTGCTTGCACTGTTTTGAAACACTTTTTTTGCTTGTTGTGGGGAAACAGAAGAGTTTTGCTGTGGATTTGGGATTAGTTTAAATCTTTATTTAACTCTGTAACTGATTTTTTGTGAGTTTGCTGTGTGTTTGGGATTAGCTTAAATCTTTATTTAACTCTATAACTGATTTTTTGTGATTTTGCTGTTGGCTTGGGAACAGCTTAAAGCTTTCTTTAAACCCCGTAACTGATTTTCAGGACTGTTGCCGGCTGGCTGGAGGGAAGGGATTCTTTGCCCAGAGACAAAACAGCCAATCAGGTTTGTTTGGAATTCAGTTTGAACGTCTATTTAAATATTCACAGGGTCATTTTGTCTGCTTATTCTGCTTGTTTTATTTGTTTTTTATTTATTAATTATTTGGAAACAACCTTTGAGAAGGAGCTGTTTTACAAAGGTTCCAAGTCAGACACAGACACAGTTTACACAAATAATAATAAAGAATAATATGTACATAAAGCATCAGACACATATTACAGCATTTACAATCAGCTTAGTCAATGTTATAAAATAGCATTTGGCAGAGGCATTAATGTAATGTAATGAGTACAGGGGGGCACTACAAGCAGGTGGATGGAGAAGGAGAAGGAGGAGGGGAGGGAGATAAGATAGCGGTCTAGGAGAGGACCTTTTCAAAAACATAGCTGAGAGGGGTGAATCACAGGGAGAGGAGGGTGGAACTGTGGCAGGGAAAGGTATAGTTGGGTGGAGACAGGCGGGAGGGCCAACAGTGAAAGAAGGTTACTACTTGAGTCTTACAGGATAGTTATCAAAGATGATTCTACCTGCATAAATCAATGTTATCCAAAACCAGACTTTATGAGCAATGCACGTACCTGCTATATGGGTGGGGCACATGGGATAGGGCCCAGGGGAAAGGCGGTTGTAAGAAGCAAAGTAGGAGGGAGTGCGAGGAGGGTGGAGAGGTAGGAAGGGAAAGAGGTGGGGAAAGACGTCACAGTCAGTGGGGGTGGGGAGACAAGGGTGAAGGGGGATAGCGACAATGAGTTATGGGGGTAAGGTGAGGAGCAGGTCAGCTTAGAGGTGGGTCTGTGCAAGGGATATTAAGTGCCCCTAGGGCAACCACAGTTGTTCCTGAAGAGGAGACTTTGTTTGAGTTCGGACTTGAAGACTGGTAGGCTTGTAGTTCTGTATGTGATTACCATGTATTCATTGAGCTACAGAGGGGATCTATAAGCGAAGGCTCATTGAACAAGTGTAGTTCTGTGGAATGGGACTGAGTGCACCTGACACTCAACCTCTAGTTCCATAGTTTGAGCCAGCTTGGGAGATAAGTTTGGTGATGCGGGGGGGGGGAGGGGAGCTATGCCTAGAAGTGCCTTCTTGCTGAGAAGACAGGTTTGGAATTTTATTCTGTGTTCCAGGGACAGCCAGTTAGCCTGAGTGTACAGAGCGCAGGTGTGAGTGTCAGCATCGGTGACTAGCCTACATGCCTTGTTAAGGGCAGTTACCACCCGCTTTAGTGCGGTATCTGCAGCCGATCCATAGGCCACTAGACCATTGTCTATGATGGATAGAATTGAGCTTGAGATAGAGAGACAGAGGGCATCAGGTGTGAGTTTTTTCCAGTGTCTATATAAGACTCCCAACTTGGAATTTACAGCCTTGACCACCGTATCTATATGCTGTGCATAAGAGAGGGTGTCATTTATGGTGACTCCCAGATACTTAAATGAGTGTACCTGTTCCAGTGAGTCCTTTGCTTTGTCATGAATGGATAGAACAGGGAATCTCCTTTTGAGTTGTGGGCTGGATAGTAGCATGGTCTTAGTTTTTCTATAATTGAGCAGAAACTTATGTGCACTAAACCAGTCCTCAAGCTTATGGAAGAAGGTTTGTACTTCCATTTCCAGATGTTCAATGTGGTGGTTACTGCTGAGAAGAATAGCATAATCTGCATACAGAATGATTTTACTATTACATGCTTTGGGAAGATCATTCAAAAAGAGGCCAAATAGCAGGGGCCCCAGAACTGACCCTTGGGGAATGCCCAGAGCCACTTCTTTAGCATCTGATATGACTTGGCCAATTCTGACTTTCTAGGATCTAAGAGATAGGTAGTCTTGGAACCAGGATACTGCATTTGAGGCCACACCCAAGTTTTTAAGTTGAGCTAGGAGGAGGCAGTGGTTGACTGTGTCAAAGGCCTTTGTTAAATCTATAAAGACTGACCCAATTAATTTACCTTCATCAAGGGCAAAGTACACAGAGTCAGAGTATTAAATCAGGGAGGTAGCAGTGCTGTGGTTCTTATTAAAAAAAAAAACATGTTGCTGGGGGCACTGGCGTTGGTACCTATGGAGGTAATCAGTTATTTGATCTGTGACAATCCTTTTTAGTGTTTTGGATAGTGGCTAGAGGACTGAAATGGGCCTATAGTTAGCAATTTTGGACCTAGCCACCCTCTTAAACACTGGTGTTGCTAGATCTTGTTTCCAGACCTTGTGGAATTTGGCAAGGGAGAGGGATTTGTTAAAAAGTTTGGAAATAGGTACAATAAGCTCATCAAGAACAAGTGCTACCAGCTTCATATCGACCCCATCGCTTCCCATCCTAGTTTTGCCAAGGGAATTCGTAGGACATTGTCTCCTTGATGGACATTTGCTTGAAGTAGAAATTAGGCTGGCTTCTTGTTGCTGGTTTGCTACTTGGTTGCTCATACTCTGTCTTCAGATAGTCGAGCAGAAGGACAGAGCTAAGGTCTGTGAATGAGGCATTAAATTCCTCAACAATGGTCTGGGGGTCCGCAATGGACAATCCATTTATGTTGAGCAACTGGGGGTACATTTTCTCCTCCTTTCCAATGAGATTTTTTTATATTGTCCCAGAACCTCTTCCCATCTCCCCAGCTCTTGTGCAGCTGTTCCTTATGGTAATTTGCCTTTGCTTGCCTAATGAGATGTGTGCATCTGTTTCTGGAGGCCCTGTAGGTCTGGTAGTCATTTTTTCCCTCGAGGACCTTGCCTTTGTCCAAAGGCTATCCCTCTCCTTCATGTGAGCAAGGAGCTCATCGGTGATCCAACCGTTGTTATATCCCAGTGCTTTCCTTTTTCTGAGTGGGGCAAATTTGTTGCAAATAGTGTTGAAACTGTCGACAAAGAAATTTAGGGCTGGGTCAAGACTGGGCATTGTATCTATGGATGATCAATCAAAATATGCCAGGGCAATCTTGAAAGGCTTCATCAGTCCTTGCCTGAGGACCCTACTTTCAACCATGATAGGTGGAGATTTCTTGTGTTTATTGGACCACCTAAGGGTAATCGGGGAGTGATCACTCAAGGTATCTGGCTGTACTGTTACCTCGGTTATCCTGGTGTGGGAGTTACAGAGTATCCAGTAAATGAGAGTACGATTGCCCAACTTGTAATTCCTCCTTGTGGGTTCGGTGACTAGCTGTGTGAGGTAGAGACTGGCAACAGTGTCCCTCAGGTGGATTGTCTCATTACTGAGCCAGTTGATATTAAAGTCCCCAGTGATGATGAGTTCATGGTCCTTGCTGATGGGGATAATGGCATCCAACACTTTGGTGAGGCCCCCACAGGCCATTCTCGGTGGACGGTAAACAGAGGTGACAACTAGGGATTTACTATTCTGACCACATTGGATTTTGACTGCTAGTAGCTCATGGTCCTCTGCTCTAGCAATTATGAGGAGCACAATACTGTGGTGAGTATCTTTATTGTAAATGAGGCAACTGCCACCCCTCTTGCCAAGTCTGTTGATTCAGAAGTATTGATATCCTGGTAGTACAATTTCTGAGTTCTTTGTTCTGACTGTTAGTCAGGTCTCCATGAGACAAATGATATCCAGCCCGTGTAGGGCAGCCCATGCCTGGAGTTGTACAAGATTGCCAAGAAGGCAGCAGATATTCATTGCTGCTATTTTAGGCCCCTGGGCTTGCAGTCACCGGTCCTGGGAGAATTTTGTGGCCCAGAATTTGGATGCATATTGCCAGATAGCAGGAGCAGGATCAGGATAACTTTCTGAGTTGTTAAATGGACAGTGGTTGCAGATTTCCCTTTGCATAGTTTATGTTTACCTTGGTAGGGCAGTTTGCAAGTGGGCAGTGGGTGTGGCAGGAGGCACAATGCATTGTAGCCTTGGATCTTTGCATGTTCTGCCACTACCAGCAGATCAGGAGGTACATCAGCCCCAGGGTGATTTTCCATTGTTAAGCTATCTGCTCTTAATTTCATCAATGCATCTGCTTCTATGAAGTCACATTGTGGTATGAGAGGTTAGGGTTCTCCTGGGTAGTTGTCAGGGCCATCATTCAGGAGTGTGGTGAAGAGTGTAAGAAACAAGGTGAACATATTGGGGGATAAGTGCGGGTGTTAGGCCTTAATACTTGAGGGACCCAGGTCAGGTGTTTGTAATTTGAGTGAGTGGGGGGGTGGCTTAGTTTGCAGTGTGAGTGGACTAGATTGGAGAGGTAGTGGTGAGCCAGCTGGAGTTTGTTATCTAGTAGCTCGGTGATGCAGTACTGGTCTGTGAGTCACAAGATTGGTGAGTAGGAAGGGGTAGTAAGTGAGTAGAAGGTCAGGAGTAGTGCATCTCTAAGCCAGGAGCCCAGTTGGGGTAGGAAGCCAATCAATTAGTGAGTGTGGGAAGAGGGAGGAGTTGTAGCATATTTAATAGAGGCCAGTGGCCAGGGGCAGTGGAAGGAAAATATAGTTCAAATATGCAGTTCAAAAAAAAAATTACAGCGAGTCTGTAGACCTAGGGTAAATTACAGGAGCTTCTGTTTATTGGCTAGCTGCAAGGCTGTGGCCAATCAGAGACTTCCCTGTAGTGTTCTTGGCCAATCGGAGATCAGGCACAGTCACCGCTGGAATGAGAGGGCAAGCCAAGAAAAGAGCCATACCTGAAGGCACCAAGGATCCAGCCGAGGCAGAGGGGACAGTGGCTGGAGGTAGGTGCTGCCTCCCGAGGGCTGTAGTGAGGCAGCCAGACCACTTGATCAAGGGCCAGCATCTGTGAAAAGATAAAAAGAAAGATAGCGTGTTGTAGGGAAACGGAGGAGGATGAGTTTTGCTGTTGATTTGGGATTAGTTTAAATCTTTATTTAACTCTGTAACTGATTTTTTGTGAGTTTGCTGTGGGTTTGGGATTATCTTAAATCTTTATTTAACTATGTAACTGATTTTTGTGAGTTTGCTGTTGGTTTGGGAGCAGCTTAAAGATTTGTTTAAACTCTGTAACTGATTTTCAGGACTATTGCTGGCTGGCTGGGGGGAAGAGATTCTTTGCCCAGAGACACAGCAGCCAATCAGGTTTATCTGGAATTCAGTTTGAACCTCAATTTAAATATTCACAGGGCCATTTCGCCTGTTCATTCTGCTTTAATGGGGGAGGTTGAGTTTTGCTGTTGATTTGGGATTAGTTTAAATCTTTAGTTAACTCTGTAACTGATTTTTTGTGAGTTTGCTGTTGGGTTGGGAGCAGCTTAAAGCTTTCTTTAAATTTTGTAACTGATTTTCAAGACTGTTGCTGGCTGGAGTAAAAGCCCTCCCAACCGCCCTGTTTTTTATTTATTTTATTTATTTATTGAAATGTTTCTCCAGGAAGGCACACTGAACAACAAGTTGCTCATCTCCCAGCTGTGCAGCACCCTTTCTTAAATACTGGAAAGTCACTGAGGGTTGGGATTGAAGGCTGTGAGGGAGGAGTTTGGGGAGATGCAAACTGCCCATATGAACTAGCTCCTAAAGCTAACAGTCAGGTGGTGAAAAGTTCTGTCATTCAATCTTTTACAAGTTGGATTTTAGGGTTTAAGTTTTTTTTTTATGTAATGTGCAGGTAGGACTGGCAGAAGTTTAGAGAAGAGAGGTCAGTATGCATATTGATGTTCTGAGCAGCACTGGGTAGTCAAAGGAAGGCACAGTACATTTTGTGGCTGAGTATAGTGACAGAGATAGGGGCGGGGCATGGGAGGGTAGATGCGGACACCAGGGGACATAGGAGGAGGAAGGGTTGTGGTCAGCAGGACAGAGGTGGTGAGGTTAAGAGGGAAGGAGGGGCAGGCTCCAGGGGAGTGGGGGCAGAAGTAGGAATGGGGGGGCAGGCTAGTAATCTGCAATGGATGTGGGTCAGCAATCTGGATGGGCACATTATGAAGGCTACAGGAGTGTCCCGTATGTTGAAGGATAAGAAACCTATAGGCAGAGATCCAGTGGATGGAGGTGGAGATAGGAAGGTTGAGAAACATGGTCTGAGAGGGTGGGGTAGGTAGGCACAAGGAGAGGATGCCAAGGAGAAATATAGAGCAGGAGCGTGGACACAGCAGGGGATTGGGGTCATGCAACAGGTACGAGGTACTAGCAGCTGAAGTAGAAGGGGGAATGAGATGCTTGGGAAAGAGGAAGGGGGGTACAGGGGCCAGTGCTACAGAGGGGGCATTGGTACATCGGGGATTGGGGGCAATGCCATGGCATTGGCAGGAGGGAGCACCCAGGAGGAAGGGGACATTGTGCATAGGGGGATGGAGTAGACCACAGGGGGAGAATGGATGCTTAGGAGAGAGGTTGCAAGTGTGTACAGGATGCTGGACAAGAGGGGAGGAGAAGGAGTAAGAAGAACAGCTCCAGCAGTTATGGGACAGGGAAGGAATGAAGGCCATGAGATGGGTGGGTGGGTGCAGCCAGAAGGGGAGTGTGGAAGGAAGGGGTTATACTGATAGGAGATTCTATCCTGAAGGGGATCAGGTGGGGGAGGGGTGAAAGATGCAGTTGGATTTGGGTGGAACCTGTACTGGGCCTGACAGAAGACAGGGCAGGACAGGATCTGCGAAAGTGTGTTAGGGGAGGATGGCAGGAACCTCAAATGGTGGTACATGTGGGCACAAATGACCTGGAGGGGGGATGCAGAGTGGAGCTAGTACAGGAGAGGTTTGAGGAACTGGGGAAGCTATGCTTGGAAATAAGGAGATCTGTGGCATTCTCAGAGGTGTTACCAGTCCCAAGGGCAAGCAGGGCAAGAAAGGAAAGGATAGTGGAGTTCAACTCCTGGCTGAGAGACTGGTGTAAAGCACAAGGGTATGGTCTGGTAGGAGGATGGGGAGATACATGGACTAACAAAGAACTGTATGCAAGGGATGGTTTACATCTGAATGGGGCAGGTAAGGGGGTGTTAAAGAGCAAATTAGAGGATTATATTGTTTCAAGAGAATATTTAAACTAGGTGGGGGGGAGGCAAGTGTGCAGCTAGCTTGCAGGGTTGCCAGACTGGAGTGCAAAACGTGATGTCCCCCCTTGATAACGTTTAGGTTAAGGAGAGGGGACGACAGAGAGGAGGGGGGCAGACTAAGGAGCCAAGGGGGGGAGGATGAATGGGAATGGGTGGAAGGTGGGATCCCTAAATGCAAGAAGCCTGGGTAATAAAACAGCAGAGCTTCAGGTGCTCCTTGAGAAGGGGAGTGTGGATGTCACTGCAATGACTGAGACTTGGGCCACCCAGTACCATGACTAGGATCTGTCAATCCTGAGGTATAAAATTTACAGGAATGACCTGGGTGGGGGCTGGGAGAAGGGTTAGGGTAGCACTCTATGTGAGGGAAGGGATCAGACGTATGAGGGACGAGGGGGAGGAAGGGAGGACAGAGGCACTATGCATGCAGCATCTGGACTCCAAGGGTAGAAAGCTGAGACTGGGGGTGGTGTACAGACCACCAGCCCAATCAGTGGAACTGGACAGGGAGATAGTGGAGCAAATAAGGAGGGTGTGTACAAAGGGGAGTGGGGTGATTGTGGGGGATTTCATTGTGCTGGGGGTAGATTGAAGCACCCCTGCCACCTCCAGTGCCAGGGAGCAGATGCTCCTGGTTGCGATGCAGGATGGTCTCCTGACACAGCTGCTCAGTGGGCCAACATGACTAGATAACACGCTGGACTTGATGCTGTCAAATGGGGAGGCAGTGAGGGAAATAAGGGTGGAAGACCCACTAGCTGGTAGTGACCACCAAACAGTGTGGTTCACTCTCAAGTTGGGCAGGGGGTCTGGAGGCACAGTAACAAAGGTGGTGGATTTTAGGAGGGTGGACTTCAGGAGGATGAGAGAAATACTGCAATGGAGACTTCAGGGTATCAGGCCAGAGATGGATGCACAGCAAAAGTGTGGAATTATTAAAACTGGGCTAACAGAGGCTACAGAAGCTTGCACCTGGACTAACAGCAAGAAGTGCAGAGCCAGAAAACCATGCTGGCTGAAAAGAGAAGTGTTGGAGAGGGCGAGGGAGAAGAGAGCTGCATACCAGAAGTTCAGGAGAATGAGGAAAGAAGAGGACAGGGTGGCTTAAGTGAGTGGGTCCAAGAAGGTGACCACACGAATGAGAGTAGTCAAGGCCTCCAGGGAGCTAAGGTTAGTGCAGGGCATCAAGGGAGGGGAGAAGGACTTTTTTAGATATGTCAGGAAAAAGAGGAAGTGCAGTGACCACATAGTGAAAATAAAGTGGGGAGGGTAGTCTGTGGAAAAGGGACAGGAACAAACGGAAGTACAAAATTAATACTTTTGATCCATTTTCACAAAAGAGAAGGATGGTCCACTACCACCATGGACTGGGAGGGTGGGTGTGGGAGGGGAGGAGATGATGGATGAAAGGATTGAGGGGAGTGGAGTACTAGAGGATCTGAGGGCATTAAGGGTGGACAAGGCACCAGGTCCTGATGGCATTTGCCCCAGAGTGCTGAGAGAGATGGCGGACATGTTGGCTGAGCCACTGGTGGACTGGTTCAGCACCTCCCTGGACATGGAATGGGTGTCTCAGGACTGGAGGGTGGCCCATGTGGTGCCCATACACAAGGGTGGCCCTAGGGACAAGCCAGAAAATTATTGGCCTGTCAGTCTCACTTCCATAGTGGGTAAGCTTATGGAGACAATATTGAAGGAGAGGCTGGTGTCATTCCTCAAGGGTAATGTCCTCCAGGATGGGCGGCAGCATGGGTTTGTCTCCAGGAGGACTTGTCAGATGAATCTAATAGAATATTATGGCTGGGTAACAAGAGAGCTAGATATGGGTCATGCTGTAGATGTCCTGTACTTGGACTTCAGCAAGGTCTTCGATTCAGTGCCTCACAGGAGGCTGGGGGGAAGCTGACTGCTGTAGGGGTGGGGACAAAGCTGACAAAATGGATAAAGAACTGGCTGCAGGGGAGGCTGTAAAGGTGGAAGTGGGGGGGAGCTCTCGACACCAAGACCAGAGATGAGTGGTGTGCCACAGTGCTCAGTGCTATTTGGGCTCTGTATCTCAGATATTGCACATGGAGTTGGGAGCAGGGTTAGTCTGTTCACAGATGATACCAAAATGGGGGCAGTGGTGGACAAAGAGGATGGATGGAAACAACTACATGGGGACCTAACCAAACTGGAGGTATGAACAGAGAAGGTCAGCTGGGATTCAATGCAAAAAAATGCAAGGTTATGCACTTCAGAAAAAAGAACCCAAGGAGGGACTATTGATTGGGAGGGGTGAGGCTGGGGATCACTGAGAAAGAGAAGGACCTAGGGGTGTTGGTAACAGGGAGCATGAACAACTCTGCCCAATGCAGGAAAGCAGCAGCTAAGGTGAACAGGATACTGGGCTGTATCACAAGGGGTTTCTCATCCAATCATATGGAGATGATTCTGCCCCACTACAGATCTTTGGTCAGGCCACACTTGGAGTACTGTGTGCAGTACTGGTGGCCGTATCTGAAGAGGAATATTAATTTACTGGAAGGTGCACAATGGAAGGCAACAAAATTGTTACAGGAGATCGAGGGCAAGGCCTACGAGGACAGGCTGAATGAGCTGAATATGTACACACTGGAGGAGAGGAGGGATGGGGGATATGATTGAAATGTTCAAGTATTTGAGGGGGATAAACAAAGCTAGCACTGAAGGGGTGTTTACACTGAAGAAGGGTAGGGACACAAGGGGGCATAGAGATTGGAGGGTGGAAGATTTAGGAGGGAGATGAGGAGGCACTACTTCATGGAGAGGATGGTATCTAAATGGAATGTTCTATCAGAGGGGGTGGTATCATGTAAGACAGTAGGAAGTTTTAAGAGGGCATGGGACAGAGCACAAGGAAGGGTCTGGGTGGAAGGGGCTGGGGCTGTCATGGGAATGACAGATGGGGAGGGGGTTGGGGCAGCTGCAATCTAGGGGGCTAGCTGCACACTCAGGCAGATGTTGATAGACAGGGTGGTCTGGTTCTGCTGGCAGATTTGTATGTTCATATGTTCATATATACATATCTATACTGCATATACAAATTAAATGAAACAGATATTTGTGCTTCTGGATGTATGCAAGTGGTATCTGTCAGACACCAAATACCATTGGATAGTATTTGATATTGCTTTTGTGCTGCTGTTCTTTGTGTTTTAGATTGTGTTCCTATTTTCCCATATTGGGCTCACCATGACCCAAACCTATAAGATGGTAATAGGGAAAACCCAGTAAAATTCTGGAATTTTTACTGCCTGCCACAGGTAAAAACAAGGAATTTCATGGAAATTTGATATTTTATACCAGATCAGTAAATCAACAGAAATTTCTTATAACTGCTTCCTGCACTATTTTCAATTTGCTTCATTTAATGCTCTGTATATTATGCCTTCTTTTATTCTGATCATTGATACACATGCTAAAAGAATGACAGCAGAGTCCCAATAACATTCTGAAATTAGAGTGAAAGTTACCAGTGCAATTCCCAAAATTTCAAGTCCTGAAAACAGAATTTTATTATTTTATTCACCATAAATCAGTGGCCATATTCATTCCTAATTCCGCTAGGCTGGGCTGAGATACAGATGAGGTACACTGATAAGTCTTGGGAAAGACAAAAGATGTGCCAGTGTCTTCCGTTGTCTGCCTTTGCAGATTGGGTGAGGTAATTTGGTACCATACAGTATACTCCTGCTTAAAGCAGAACTACTCTAAATTATTTAATGGTGATTTGCGTATAAATCCCATTATGCTTTATTATTATTGTGATATATGTGATTTGCCCTTCCCAGTGACCCTTTCCTTAACGCTGTTCATCTGAGGTTCATTGTCTAAATATTATGTTTTCAAACTCCTGCAGGTGGCAGTCTTTGCTGTAACAATTTTTCATAATGTCAAAACTGCTTAGCTTCCAAAATGATCCCTGTATTGGCACCACTGTTTACTTATCCTTTTCAAGTGGATTTGAAACAATGACTGAACATAGAGAACAACTGGATAGTAGCACTATCTGATGGAAAACATTCAGTTGGATAACCCACTTTACAGTATACCTACCTAATAGCTTTAAGCATGTATTCTGCAATGTTATTATGTTATTTATTGCAGTTGATAATAATGTTAACCTTACAACACAATTATGATATAATTCAATAAAGCATTTTCATAGACGTGTATCACACAAAATGCTACACAGAACCCCAAGCATAACATTAAACACATGCAAGGTACACAAAAATAAACTGTGATACTTTCCTATCTCTGTTGATTGTTTGGCCCTTATTTTACTACTAAGCCTCTACTAAAGTCTAAAACACCCCTCTCTAAAGTATTTTGAAGTACTTCTAAGCCATTATATAAGACAAAATCATATTACACTCTGTTGCACAAGCAGTATTGTGCTATGAGAATTTAAAGAGAGGAGAAAAGAAGTAACTAGAGTACAAAGAGAAGAGATTTAATACTTAAAGTGACAGAGTATGTAGGTATAACTTCTTTTTTAGTGTTTTGGGGCTGTTCTATATAATATTAGCAGACAGTGAAGGGAAACTAGCTGGTTAAAATATTCACAGGCACACTGAAAAAGGACCAGCTACACCGATTCCAAATGTAGTGTTGTAAACTATGTGCTCCAAAGGACACTCACCTTATCAGTTCCAAAACAAAGAGGTGTTCTGTGCATCTGACATTCCAGCAATTTAATTTTTTTGATGAATTAAAGGACCGTAGCTAAGAAAAAATACTTACCATACATGCAGACTGCAGACTATGTATCAGTCAGTTCTGGTCATTTGCAGCAATTAATTGGAGATACTGTAAGACTCCTTAACAATAAATTCCACTCCAAAGAGAAAGCCCCCAAGGTTGGAGGATCCAAGCAGAGGTGAAAGCAGCTTCTGGTGGGGGGGGGGCTCAGTGGTCAGAGAAATAGATTTGGGAGCTGGAAGTGGATCCTAAGGACTGCTAAGGTGGCAAGATGGGATGGGTAGCTGGATGTCATTGTCCACCTGGGGATGAATGATCAAGCAAGGGAAATGACTGGGGTAGTACAGGGGGAGTTTGGGGAAACTGGGGAGGAGCCTAAGGCAAGAAGCATGAAAAGTGGCATTTGCCAAGGTGCTACCTGTCTATGGCCATGGGAAGAAAAAGGTGCTCCACACCAGAAGCTCCAGCACTTTGTTGAAAGAATGATGCAGAGAAAAGGGGTATGGCTTCACTGGGGACTGGAGGCTGACCTTGAAGGATATGGATCTATACAGAGGTGATGGCTTGCATCTGTCTGGGAAGGGAACCACAGACCTCAGTGAAAGGATTAGGTATTACTTTGATGAACATTTAAACTAGCTGAGGGGATAACTGGGAATTCAAACGGAGGTATAAACTGCACCACTCCACAGACTGAAGCAACAGAAAGAGAGGTTCAGAGGGGAGGAAACTGCCCCAAGATAAAAGTTAAAAGAAGCAGAGGCATAGTAAGTGACAAGGGGGACAAGAGCAGAAGAGGTTGAAAGGGAGATGTTGAGGAGACAAAGCACAAAGGGGGTAGTCAGGGGGGAGGGGTACAGAGGTAAGGCAGAACCAGATCTTGTGGCCATTACTGAGTCATGGTGCACAGGAAGCCATGAATGGGACATGGCCATTCCAGGCAACACTCAGTTTAGGAAGGATAGAGACTGAAGAAAAGGTGGAGGGATTCAGCTATATGTGAGGGAGAGTATCAGAGTAACAGAAATGCAAGGGAAACCAGGGTAAATGATGGGTTGGATGTGCAGTGGGTCACCCTGGAGGCAGGAGATGGAGTCACTATTCACACTGGTGATATACAGACCTCCAACAAAGGGGGGAAGAATTGGATAAGGCACTGGAGGAAGCTATCAGCACAATGGCAGAATATAGCGAGGCACTGCTGGAGGGGGACTTCAATCTGCCGAATGTTGATTTTGAGCTTCCCAGCTGCAGCCTTGGCTAGAAACAGGGCTATCCTAGACTCCCTGTAGGCAACTACTCTGGGAGCCCACTTGAGATGGGGCAGTACTGGACCTGGTGCTCACAAACAGGGAACAGTATTGCAAATATCAAGGCAGGATGCAACCTGGGAACCAGCAATCATTATACAGTGTGATTCAACACAAGAACAGCAACAGAGACACTACACAAGGATGAGGGTCCTGGAGTTTAGGAGGGCAACAAACCTATGCTCAAAAGAGGTGAGCAAAAACAGGAGGAAAATTAGACCATTATGGTTCTAAAGGGAAGTGGCTGTGAAGGTAAAGGCTAAAAGGGTGACATTCAGGAGGGACAAGGAGACACAGAGGTAAGAGGATAGGGAGGTGTGCCAGGAAAAGCAGAGGGAAGGTGGTGAATGGAACAAAGGCACAAACAGAGGAAGGATAGCCAAAGGGTAACAACAGGGGACAAGACCTTTAATAGATACATAAGTGAAAAGAGGAAAACAAGGGAAGGGATTTAGATACATAAGAGAAAAGAGGAAGACAAGTGAAGGGATTTTGAGGTTAAGAAGGGCTGGGAGAGACTGTGCTGAGGAGGATCAGGAAAAGGAAGGGATTTATGTGATAACGGCTAAAGCCTAAAAGCGATCACCATTATTGTGAAGTCAGAGTGCCAAAAATTTATTTTGTCACTCTGACACCCCCAGCGCACAGCAAAACAGTGCCGGGGACTTACTTTTGTAATGTTTTATGCAGGGGGCTGCCCTCCTGCACCCCACCACTTAAGGATTCTCAATTCCAGGGGATTGCATGTGGGGGGGGCATAAAAAAAAAGGTTTTGGGCCAGGTGCAACAAAAACACACCAGCACCCGGACACAAACCCAGTACCCTGCCCACCAATGTCATCAACCCACCACCATGCCATGGGGTCGGCTCGGCAACCCACTGTGGCATCGCCCTTCACATCCCTTCCTGCTCCTCACTGTGTGTGCTTGCTACCCCTGCGCATGTAAGTATAGTGACATCCTGTCACTATATTCACTGACCCCCTCCATCTGGCCACCCTACTGTACTGTAGCCCCAGTGACATGCACCAGGGATTGGCTGGCCATTATTGTAGGCATCCAATTGCCAATGCCCATATCATGGGCTACCAAACAGAGGATATCCTGAACAGATAATTCTGCTCAGTCTTCGCAGTGGGGGGAGAGGGACAAGCCCCATAGAAGCAGCAGGAGATCTGTGGTGAGGGAGTTAGACACAAGTCCTTTCTCAGAGGAAAGAGTCCTGAGAGAACTTGCAAATCTGAACATGGATAAGACTATGGGGCCATATGGGGTACACCTAAGGGTACTGAGGGAGCACAGGGAGGTACCAACTGCACCTCTAATAGCCCTGTTCAAGAATTCACTGGAAACAGGAGTGGTTCCAGAGAACTGGAGGAGGGCACATGTAGCCTTGCTTCATAAAAGTGTCAGCAGGGAGGAGGCTGGCAACTATAGGCCTGTCAGTCTAACATCAATTGTAGAGAAGTTAATGTAGACACTTTTAAAAGAAAGGCTAGCGGAGTATCTTGAATCCTGCAGGTTACAAGACCTGAGGCCGCATGCACTCACAAGGGGAGGTTATGTCAGGTAAACCTGATCAATTTCTTTGACTTAGTGACAAGGGAAATAGATCATGTTGAGGCAGTGGATATGGTCTACTTAAACTTCAGCAGGAGCTTCAACACTGTATCACATAAGAGGCTTATAAGGAAACTGGGAAGTTTGAAGGTGGGATCCAAGGTAGTAAACTGGGCATGGAACTGGTTGATGGATAGGCGACAGAGGGTAGTGGTAAATGCCACTGACTCTAGTGAATGAAGAGTGACCAGAAGGGTACCTTAGGGTTCAATACTGGAATGATTCATTTTCAATGTCTATATAAGTGACACTGCAGAGGAGTGGGAATGGAAGGTGTGTCTCTTTGTGGATGACACCAAAATTTGCAATAAGGCAGATATTTTGGAAGGGTGGAAAGAATGAGTAGCGACCTGAGAAAATAGAAGAAGTGGTCGAGCATATGGCAGCTGGGTTTCAAAGCAAAAAAAACTACAAAATCATGCATCTAGGGCACAGAAACCCAGAGGCAGTGTGTACAATAGGGGAAGAAGTACTGACGGTCACTAAACAGGAAAGAGACTTTGGCATTATTTTATCTGATGACCTCAAGGTGGCGAGACAGTGAAACAAGGCAGTAGGCAGGGCCAGTGGAATGCTGGGTTGCATAGGGATGGCAATCACCAGCAGAAGGAGAAAGGTGGTATTGCAACTGTATTGATCATTGTTAAGACCCCAACTGGAGTACTGTGTCCAGTTCTGGAGAGCACATCTCAGGAAGGACATAGGCAGGGTAGAGTCTGTGGTGCAAGTGCTGCATCATAAGCCCTACAAGGAGACACTGAGGGATCACAATATGTATTCCTTAGAAGGTGGGGCATGATAGAGACCTAGAAGTACCTCATGGGGGTAAATAAGGTATAAAAGGGGAGTATTTTTCAGAAAGAAGGTGCACAAGACCAAGAAGGAATGCAATGAAGCTGGAATGGTGGGAATTTAGGAGAGATGTGATGAAACACTTCTTCACTGAAACAGTGATGGACAGTTGGAACAGTCTTCCAGCAGAGGTGGGGGGTGGACCAGTGGTGGATTTCAACATGCATAAGACAGACAAAAATGAATATTGTCAATCACAACAGAAGAGAGAAAGAAATAAGTAAGTGCCTTACCTGGGATATGAACCCAGATTGCATAGAATACCATTTTGGTTGTGCTACCAGCTGTGCCACTAAAGCAATTGGAAACCTGGGATACCCAGAAGACAGAAGGAAAAAAGTGCCATAGCTAAGGCATTTGTTTCTTTCTTGCTTCTGTTTGTTTGGGTTCAATTAATCTGCACACCTCACCCTTGGACTGAAATTGTAATTAATCTGTGCAGCCCTGGGTTACGCCATAGAAAAAACGTAAGGTGTTTGTGGGAGTCCAAGGTGTTCAGTTGCCTTGGTGGCACAGCTGGTAGCACAAAGGAATATTGGTAGGGAAGCAGGAGGAAAAGGTAGCCGGGGATCAGGTAAGGACAGTGTTGACAGTATAGGCAAGGATAAACTGAATAGACTGGTTGGGCTAAGTTGTCCTTAGCTGCGACACATTCTATGTTTCTGTTTCTATGTTCCTCTGCATCTTTCTAAGGTGGTGCCATTTGTCACAGTTTTTACTTTACTTTTATACCTACCAGAAATGTAAATAGCATTATTTACATAATTAAAGATGGTACCCTCAATTAATCCCATTTAGGAAAATGCATCCTTATTGGTGTAAGGTGTAATAACAGAAAGAGTACTGAAAAATGTACCCAGAAAAATTCCCAAGTGTAAAAACAGCTGAAACAATGCCTAAACTACAGCACATTTTCCCTAATTCATGCAAACATTTCTAGCAATTTTACTTAATGATATCATATTGGGCTGGATTTTCAAAATTACGGGTGCAGCACTTGCATCATTTATTCTGATGCAGCTGTGTGATATTATGATAAATGCCATCAGAATGTTTGTTCCCTATTCTCAAACATCCTGACACATTTATAACATTTTACCCACTTTTCCACACAAATGATGCATTCATCAGAATGTTGATATTGTGTCATTTTTATAGTAGTTTATGGTAATTGCATCAAGAAGTTATTTATTTATTTTTTTCATTTTTATTGACAGGGAAAAGTGGACTAGGCAAACTTGCCTATTTTCAGCCTTGTCCTGGGGAAAGGGGGATACAGATGGAAACCACCTGACACCAAATCAGATAAAACTGTTGGTGGCATTTTTTTTTAGTGAATGGAGGAAATTTAGCCAGGACACTAGGGAAATTCCCATACTCTCCAGCAGAGGAAACCACTGGTCATCTGCTGAGATAGCCAGTTCAGCTCCGGAGTTGGTGAGCATGGATGTGTGGGAGGCTGGGGAGCAGGTCTCCTCTCTTGCCTCTGACAAACTAGAGAGTGAAGACATTTTCTTCGATGTAGATAGCATCAGTATAATACCCGATACAGACACCACTTCTACTACAATGGAATACACTGAGCAAGACATTGACTCGAACAAGCCCATTATTGTACCTGACAAGAAGGACTTTTTTTGTAGCAATGCCAGACTCTGCTGTAACATCACAGGATGGTGACGATCTACAAGCTCTACTACGAGCAGAAGAAGAGCGCTCCTACTGAGAAAGCAAGCACTGACTGCGGCAGTAGTGAATCAACAAAAGGATGGAAGCACCAGAGGTAATTATGGCCTCCTACAACAATCAGAGCCAAATCTGAGTAATGACACATCAAGGATTAAAGAGGCTGCCGTGCCCCATCCGGTGGCCAGAATGTCAAATCTTGCAGTAATACTGTCACCCTTGAAAGAGGTTGGTACACTCTGAGGATGTAACGCCTCTCACATCACCACCCATGTCGCAGGCTGCAGAATGGAAAATGGCTATAGGGGAAGGTGTAAATGCTCCTGAACAACCACAGGGCAAAGTTGAGGACAGAATGACTGTGGGTTCCCGACAGTCAGCAGATGCATCTTCGGCTTCAGCAAGAAAGGATACTCCTGGGACGGATGCTGTGAAAACAGCTCAGCATACTGAAGCTACACAGGATGGTGGACCGGAATCCTTGGATTTGGCTCCTCAGCCAATAGCTTCTGTTGCATCCTCCCAAATGCCAGGTATGTTGCCCCAACAGTTTTCTTTTATCACTAGGCATTGGGCGAATAAAATGTTATTTACTTTCATTGGACAGCAAACCGGAGAGGCATCTCCAGAAATGGCAACTAAAGGTACAAAGGTGTCTGGCCTAAATAAAGCCTCCTCAATGTCCAAACAAACACCATTACATGACAATAACTTGTCAGTAGAGACAGTCCTTCACGGGGCAGGCTGGGCTAAACTGCAGGATACAGGGAAATAGATTTCTGGATTCTCTCTGATTGCAATTGATAAGTCATTATCTGACAAACTTCCACAACGTGTGGTGCTTGACTCTAATAAGGATAATGTTAAGAACCCCAGAACTGGCAAACTCTGTCTCCCTTTTGCCAATGCACGATGACCTGAGAAGGTGTCCACTCCTATCTGTGATTCAGAAATGAAAGATGTCAGTCAAGGCAATAATACACCCTTGCACTTGCCAGATGGCCTGCAACTGACTCAGAATCTTATGTTGCACTTCCCTGTAGCTCCGAACAATGGGGAACAGAGTAAGGGCAATCATATTGACACTGAAGGCCCTAAGTCAGACCTCCCAACATCAGCCTCTGGTACAGCCTATAGCCCAGCAACCTATAGACCAGCAGCAAGAACGTGGTCCCAACCCCACCACAGCATGGGCCAAACCATTGGCTGAGTTTCCTAAACCTCCTCAGAGATGATCTGATGCCAGGCCTTATGCTTCCTTTCTTCGAACCCCTGTGTACCCAGCCAAACATCATAATGTGGTTCAACTGCATTATAAGGGAGGACTGGAACTTTTTCCTGATCAGGTATATCTAGTTAAAACACTCCTGAAGGATTCAATGGGGTGCCGCACTGCTGAAATTTATGCCTTAATCTACATCTCTGGGGAGACAACGTTTGAAGTTAGTTTTAAATTTACGACTGGATTAGAAAAATTCTGGTTGAAATACAGTATCTTGAAAAACACTCCCCTTTGGTCACCCTTTGAAGTGGTGCCATTAACAAATCCTGCATCTCAGAACATTACAGTTCTTTTTTGAAATGAAGAGGTCGGTGTGACTGACTTAATATACTGCCTGAAGCAGAGGTGCACTGTTCTGGGTGCCCCAGAGGCTATTTTGAACTCTGAACAAATCTGGACTGGAGGATGATGCATATGAGTGGTATTGAATTCCACTGAAACTGGTCTGGCTGACCTCCCTAATTGCTTTTTTGGGGGCAGAGACAGGGGGGTCCTCTTTTATGCGGGCCAGCCAAAGGCCTGCTACCAATGTGGTTCCACTACTCACCTTAGTAGCTCATGCGACAAGTTTCATTATACTTCCTGTAATGAGCTGGGACATACTAGTAGCCATTGTACTAATGAGCCTATGTGTAATTTATGTGATACTAAAGGGCACACCTATAGTAATTGTCCATGGGCCACACATAGTCAGGATAATCAAACTGATAGCAAGGAGCAACACTTGATTATAGCCTTAGCACAGCATTCTAGCATGCCTAAAGTCTCGAATACATCTAGGGCCCCTGGGTCAACTACTTTGGCTTCCCTTGCAGGTCGCACAGCTGCAGATCCTGTACATATAGATAGCTTCTGTACTGCAGTTTCACCTAATTTAGTAACCTCCCCGGACCTGTTGGATAAGAACTCAGCTGACCCTTCAGCTCCCTTTCCACAACCTGCTTCTAAAGAACCTGTAGGGGATCCCTCTCCTTGGACATCCCTCCGCTGGTTGAAGTTTCTCTCCAACCTCCCCCTCAGGCCCTTCCTCCTATTGAAAAGCAGAATATGTGCCCCCAGACCTTGAGAAAAGATGGATGATTATGCGAAGACATGAACGTAACCCCCCCATCCAAAGTGTCTAAGACGATGGTCATCTCCCTATATGACGAATTTGAAACACTGGCTGAGGGCCCCAATGTCTCAGGGAATGAGTCTGACACCTCATCTTTGGGTTCTTCCATGGCCGACATGCCTTCAGATAATGACCGCACTTCCTTGATGGTAGTGGACACTTCAGTGGTTCTGGCCAGCAGCAAAGTTACCAAAAATAAAAAAAGGCAGATACAGATACAGTAAGGTGAAATGACAGAAGAAAAACCCACCCTGAGGGGTATAGTACACATTCCTAACCATTCACCCATTAGTGGTGACTGTTTTAGCATTTAGTACAATTAATGTAAATAGCATTAAGAGTACCAACAAACAGGCCACCGCCTTTTCATACTTTATTTCCACCTGTTCTCAGGTTATATTTTTGCAAGATACGAGACAGCACTTGCTTCTGAAACTCTACAAATCCATTAAGGCCTGGTAAGTTGGTCCTTCCTATTGGACCTTGGGGCAAGACATGTGTTTGGGACTTGGAATACTATTTAACAAGTAGAATTGCATCTTATTAAACTTATTGATCTAGTCCCGGGTTAAGTGTTTCTACTGGATATTAAAATGTATGAAGGGTTATATCGCCTCATAAATATCTATGCTTGTCAGTCAAAAGCTGAACGTATAGAACTTCTTCAGCTTATACAGCCTTATCTCTACACACCAAATCAGATCATCCTAGGAGGAGATTTTAACTGTGGATTGTCTCTTCTAGATAAGGAAAGACATACCACAACTAAGAACATTTATTGAGATATGTCCTGTTTGGCTAACATAATTAAAACCTTGAATTTGGTGGACTCTTATTATTCATATCACAAAAAAACAGACCCGACTTTCCACAAAGGAACCCAGGCTACCAGGATCGATTTTTTTCTTTATTTCCAGATCTATACACATTCAATCTATCACTAACGATCCAGTTGAATTTTCAGACCATAATATGCTAACCTTATTTGCTATGAATGCCATTAAGATGTCCTACGGCCCTGGAGTATGGAGATTCAGCTCATCTTTGTTATCTAATGCTGACCTTCCCCAAATTCTCCAGCATTTTTTTAAGGCAAGAAAGTCGGTATTTATGATGTATGAGGACCCCACTACCTGGTCGTCAGACACAAAAAATGACTTGACTCATCTCCTTAAATCCACAACACGTATGAATCATACTACATAACATATCCAGTATCTCCAAAATAGGAAACAGTTGTAAAAATTAATGTCTCTCTCTCTTATCTAACAGGGTTCACATATACATCCCAGATTAAACGTATAAAAACTGACATGCTTTCCTTTCACAGGAAACAGGCTGACAACCTACAGAATCAACAGAGGTTTGGGATGCAGGGTAAATCTGGGAAATGATGTCCCTATGATACTTGTTGGGATAGGGAGAATAAATAAACAATGCACAGTTTACTTGACCACATGGCTACCCCAGTTTCAAATAACAGATGTATCATGGCACAGGCAATCTCTCACACAACAGCACTTTTCAGACAACAAGTGATGGAGACCTCTGAGAGTCCTAATTTATTTGCTATTTTTCCTGTTCCTGATTGTCCTAAGGAAGGAGTAGAGGGCCTCATGAGGGACATTCAGGCTGCAGGTTTTTACTTCTGCAATTTCTACTTCACTCAAAGATAGGGCCCCTGGGATTGATGGGCTCACAGAACTATTCAAACTACTGGTGCAGGAACTGGTGATGGAACTAGCCCTAGTATTCACGGAAATCCTAGCAATGCAAAATCTACAGTTGCAAATGTCTGAAGGTTTACTCATTCATTTATATGACAGGTAACAAAAGATTATTAACTAACTGGAGGCCAATTAGCCTCCTTAATACCGATTTTAAGCTTCTTACAAAAATTCTTAAATCTGGACTTTTGCCTATAGCACAATCACTTATTTCAAGTGCCCAAACTTGTTCCGTGCCAGACTGTAGCATAACAGATCATTTAATTCTCTTAAGGGAAGTATTTGAAAGGGGGAACTCAGACTTACTACAGGGTTATGTTCTCTCACTTGCTCAGTCCTTAATGTTTGATTCTACTAATCATGCTGACCTTTGGTATACACAAGCAACATATGGTATCCCCACCACTTTCATAAGTTGGCTAAAGTGCCTTTATAATATGGCAACAGTCCACCCCCCAGTAAATGGCTTGGAAAGGACTGCTTATTTCTGTTAAAAAAGAAGTTCACCAGAGATGTCCTCTAAGCCCACTCCTTTATGTTTTTAGTATTGATCTGTTGTTAAGAGCACTGAATTATTCACCAAGAGTCCAATTTCTACTAAGTGCAAAAGGACTGTTGCCATATAAGGTGATAGCGTATGCAGATGATCTTTGCATAATGACTCCAACTATACCTTCAGCTATTGCAGCATTGAAAATTTGTGATACCTACAGTTCATTTTCAGAAGCTTCCCTAAATGTTACTAAAAGCAGAGTGTTCCACCTAGGTAGTAAGACATCATCTGTCTCTCAAATTAAAGGTATACAGATTACACAAGACTCACTCCCTAGTTCAGGGGTAGAATTTGGAGGTACTAGAATAGATGTACAGAACTGGGAATTTATGTTGAATCAAGGCAAAACTTTAGTAGCTCATTGGACCAGTGGTGGATGGGAAAGAAAAAAAGGGTAGACTTGATAAAAACCTTTTTAGTGCCAATATTTTTATAGTTGAGTTATGCCCCGCCCCCCCCCCAAAAATCTTTGGAAACTACTTTATATAGTCTTTCTTTCAAGCCCTGTGGGGCAGTCGGCTCAACCCAATTAAACAAAATGTTTTGTATCTTCCTGTCCAAAAAGGAGGACTGAATATGATAAATCCTGTTGTGTTTTACTGTACTTTTTTTCTTTTATATGAATTTTAGTCCTTTACTTTTTTTTACTGTAAAGTCTGGGGCAATTTATGATATTTTACATGTCAGCACTGTTTCAAGAAATGGGACTCTGACATTCTCCATATTCTTGCTACTACTACTACTACTACTACTACTACCCTGACTCCTCCTTATTTTCAGGACTGTTTTTACAAATTCAGAATCTGGAAAATTATGAGGGGTCAGATCTTGACAATAAATAGAAAGGTATTGTACACACATAACCCATTACTTTCCCAACATTTTTGCCTGCCCTTCAAAAACCATTTAATTGATCTTTTGGCATGTACCAGAATCCCTCCTAGGCTGTGGGGTGTGCACTGGCTTACTTGTCATAACAAGCTTAACATTAAGGATAATCAGAAACATAAACAATTGAATGAAAGGAATTGTAGTAGAACTACCTGTCACTTACAAACAGAAGCAATGGAACATGTATACTTTACCTGTACTTACTTACTATATTTTAGGCTTCTGGAAAGCATTGGCAGATTATTTGTCAAAACCTTTTTTTTCTAGAGTCACTTATGATATACTAATGTATGGGGCATACCCACACCCTTGGAGTAAATGGGAAAAGAACACCTTGCATGTGATTTTTAGTGTAATTAAGTAGTTTGTTTGGAACTCTTGATGTTTATATACTTTACAACAAAATTAAATAACACATGCTGAATTTATTGTAAAAATTACTCTAGAACTACAAGCTAATTATTATTTAGAATCCCTTAGAGTAACACAAAATTGCTTAAAAAAGATGAGGAAAAATATGTTATGGATTACAGATCCAGATGTTCTTGTTACATGAATATTATTACTGTTTTGTTTACATCATGTATATGCCTTTTTTTGTTGCCACACAGCATAACTGGGATTTTTTTTATGATTTGTCCTTTATAGATTCTGTTGTAACCGAATGGTTTCCTTTTACTTTACTTTCTTATGGCATATTTGTGTAAATTGATGTATTGTTTAATTTCTTCCTAATAAAACTCCACTACTCTTGCCAGTAGGGGTAACTGCTGCCTGTCTGCCAAGATAGCTGACCTGGGTGGTGGAATAGAGAGTGGGGCTGCTTTGCCTACTGAACACCACATGGATGCTGAAGTTCCTGTTCAACCCTATATATGGATTTTACTTCAGACTTCTCTTTGACAGTTGGTATTCCAGTTGTGCTGCCAGCAGTTGCCCTTTTAGCTGCTCAGCCTGTTTTCTGCTACAATTCCAGTTGATTTTCCAATGTCAACCCTGCCTGGACATGGTCTTGCCTCGAATACTGCTGTACTGATTCAAGCTGACTTCCTTCTGCAGGACCGCATGTCAGAACAAAGATGGCATTTGTTGGCCATGCTTGACATAGAGGAATGGAACTTGGGTTTGGCACAGCAGGACCTACACTTTCCAGGTAAGCAGACTACTGTGGCTTACACACACACCCTGACCTGTACTTTCTTTGCACTTTACCAGATTTTCTCCTTCTCTAGCATGAGTCGGTGCTGCACAGATAAACTCCATCTCAGATCTGCCTTTTTTGGCTCTGCAGCTGCGACAGGGATGACAACTCTTGGAGCCACTTTTTACCTATTGTGTACAGTACTCCTCCCATGGCTGACACATTGCAATCTGCTGAGATTCCCTCATTCTCTGGTGTGGGCCTGAGTTTAATTGTTTCTTCACTTTTTTGTTGCCTGGCAATCAGACTGTGTCTTCAGTTATGCAGTTGGAAGTTTGGTCGGACTAGCCAGCTCTTTCTACTACAATTTTCAATGTTTTTTCCTTAGCTGTTTCCTGGGTCTTTGAGCACTCCAGGTATTGCTACATTTTCCCGCAGCCTTCCTGAGGCACTCCTGTATTGCTCCAGTGGGTCAATGACTCCAGCAGCTGCTGTTCTCACAGATGTTACTACTGGACCCCTGTTTGTCACTGTTTTACCTATTGTCCCTGCTGTGGCTCTTTCCAGCAAATCTGTTCCACCGTCTGCTTGTGCTGCCAAGCCCCTTTCTAAGACTCTACATTTAGTTCCTCAAACATTTTTATTGGGAACCCTACTACAATGGTTGCATCCTTGCCTGGCAATCCACCTACTGCATGGGGATCTCACTTGGACTTCTTCTGTTAGGGAATTACTTTGTATTCCTTGCTTTATGTGCTCCTCATCCTAGAAACCCACATGTGTCCAGTAGCCGGCGAACAAGCTCTGTTGTTACATCACTCAGTACTACACTGGCTGTCCCACCTGTCCAGGGTTAGAGCCCAGTGCGTACACTTCAAAAAGCTGGCTGGTTCATTGGACCTGATGGTCAAAGCTGGATAGTGGACCTTGTGCTGATGCCCAAATATGTCAATGATTATTGACATTAGCTTCCAGCTCCCTTCTTCTCTAGATTGGTTTTGGATGAAATACAGAGCTTTAAAGTACTTGGAATGGTGGCTACCTTTCCAGGCTATCCCCACTTATGAGATCTACCACCCACACTGTGACAGTGATGTTCTGTAATGAGGGAGTAGATATCAATAATGTGTCCTATTGGCTCAAGCAAAGATGCAAGGTTCTGGGATGCCTAGATCCCATTTTGGACAAATACGGTATTTGGACTGGGGGATAAAAATACAAAGTGCAACTTTGGGAGACAGATTTTGGACTCTCCCATATTCCTAACACCTTCTTTATTGGTATGGAGAGTGTGGTTTGTTTTTATCTGGGACAGCCCAAGGCTTGTTTTAAGTGTGGCTCCCTATCCCACCTCAGCAATATCTGTGACCAGAGGCTTTGTACCCTTTGCTTGGATAGTAACAATATTGTTGCGTCTGAATAAGGTAAGATGTAATCTCTGTCACTTTGAGGGACATTCCTTCCACATTTGTTCTTGGGCACCTTGTAACAGACAGGGATGGTCCCCAGAAGGATGATATTTTGAATGCAGCATGGACTCCTCGTGACAGTTTAGCATGGCAGTTCTTCTGGATCCTTTGGCTGCTTTCAACTCCATAGTTCCAGAAATTGGGAAATCTTTCCCTAGTACTTTAGCTCCTGATACTTCCCTTCCTCCTCCAGTGGTCAGAGAATGCAATGATGTGCCTTCAGTCCTCTCATCAAATTCTTGTGTTGCAATTTCAGTTCCAATGGTGGTTTCAGACACTCCAACTGACAGTTCCATACCCTGCAACTCCTGTCAGTGAGATCCCACTTAGACATTTTCTTCACCATAAATCCCTCCAGGATTCTTCAATAGGAACTCTAGATGGTTCCCTTCCTCCCAGAAACAGATTTGACCCAATTGCTAAGTCAAAGAATTGGAGTGACACTGATGATCACATGGACTTGGACGCTTCCTCCATGATGTCATCTAAAAGAGTGATCTCCCTGGACACTGAGGAAAATAGTACCAGGCTTGTGAAACCTCAAAAACATAAGGATGGCCCCAGTCCAGGTAGGAAAGTTAAAGTCAAGAAGAAACACATACAGCATCCTTAGACCATTGTCTAGATGGTCTCATGCTGAGACCTTTCTCTACTCTTCCTTTCTGGCATGAAGGTTGCTACACTAAACGCTAATAGTTTAAAAAACCTACTTTGTAGGAAGGTCACATTTCATGTCCTGTGTGATTACAATGCTGACATATTTTTTTTCCACAGGATACTTGTCTACGGTCTCTTTCGGACATTGCTGCTACCTAATGGCTTTGGACATCTGGACTTTCCTATTTTTCCATTGATAGTGAATTATGTGCAGGGGTAGCCATATTGTTTAATCAGATACATCTTATAGTGTTATGAGTGCTGGATTTACAGCCTGGGAGGGCATTATTACTTGATTGTACAGTATTTTTGATCAGTCTACCTATAGCTTGATGGTAATCTATGTCCCCCAATCAATTTTGATAGGGTCTCACTGTTTCAATTAATACAACCCTATTTATGCACTTCAAAAATAGTTATTTTCAGTATGGACTTTAACTGCCTAATACAGCTTCAGGATAGCGGGGTGTGAATGTCTAAATTATTTTGCAATTCTCTCTGTTTACAAACAATCTGCAAAGAGTCCCAACTGGTCGATGCATTTCAGACCCTACAGGTGGTTACACATGCTACCTAGCACAATTCACTACATGCATAGATTATTTTTTGGTATCCCGGACTAGCTTTATTTCTGCTGCTTCTACCCACCCAGTGGAAGCCACTGATCACCTTTTATTGAGTTACACCATTCTGGTAGCCCCTGAACATAACCTAGGAAAGCCTAGCTGGAGGTTGAACAATGCCATTTTGTTAGACTCCTCCTTTCAAATAGCCCTATTGGACCTATTATAGGCTTGTATGTCAGTCCTCCACCTGTATGCTGATACAGACGACATTCTAGATCTGCTTGCAGATCTGCTTACAACACTTATTTAGAATTATGTTACAAACTTTACAAATCAATTTCTAACCAGGCTAAAAGGGTACTCTTGTTTCAAGCTTTGCCAGTGAGTGCTAGGACTAAACCTGTGTATCAGCCAAAAGCTGAGAGACAGGGGTCCTGGCATAAGTGTTGGTGAAAGCAGTGGCTTGCTCTATTTGATAGAAAATCTGCCATTGTAAGATTGTCCTGTGAGGGGCTACATTTCAGAAGGCACAACCAGGAAGGGAGTTCAGCTGGGAGCCTGTAGTTTATGCCAGTTTAGTCTGGGACTACAGAATCTGAAAGCAGCTGCAGATTTTTGATTGCTGCTTTTGTGGGACTTAATTACCACCAGTGAGTCCTTAAGGAGGAGGATATTTAAATTTGAATGTACTTTTCTGGCCTTTTAGTGTACACAGAAGCACAACCCATAGAAAGAATTTCCAGGTCACAGGGGCTAAAAATGGCTGAGGGAGTGAGTGCTGTGATCACCAGTGAGTGCTAGGACTGAACCTGGGCATCAGTCAAAAGCTGAGATACAGGGGGTCCTGGCATAAGTGTTGGTGAAAATAGTGGTTCACTCTATTTGATAGAAAATCTGCCATTGTAAGATTGTCCTGTGGGGGGCTACATTTGAGAAAGCACAACCAGGGAGCAAGTTCAGCTGGGAGCCTGTAGTTTATGCCAGCTTAGTCTGGGACTGTGGACTCTGAAAGCGGCTGCGGATTTTAGATTGCTGCTTTTGTGGGACTTAATTATTACCAGTGAGTCCTTCAGGAGGAGGTTATTTGAATTTAATGTACTCTTATGGCCTTTCAGTGTGCACAGAAAGCAAGACCCACAGAAAGAACTTCTGGGTCGTGGGGGCTAAAAACGGCTGAGGAAGTGAGCGCTACGAGCTTGAGCAAGTGGTGGTGTGTGCATCTCTGTGCACAAGTTTAGCATATTCAGAGGGGTCAGGGAGATCAGTGAGGATTTGCTAGGCCATATAAAGGGCAGTGTCTCAGATAGCAGGAGAGGAGACCAGGGAGTTACAAGAGGTGGTGAGCGGCCTTGTTTATATTCCTTGTAATAACTAATAAACTGAAAAGATGGATAGAAACATAGAAACATAGACTTTGATGGCAGATAAGGACCACTTGGCCCACCTAGTCTGCCCATTTCCCTACCTAGAGGATAAGCTGCCGATCCTATTTAACCAAGAGCCTATTTCTTCATACCCCCAACAAAAATTGCCTTACATCTGTTCCATGCATTCTTGAGTTCTCCCACAGTTTTAGACCCCACAACCTCCTCAGGAAGGCAGTTCCATGTGTCTACCACCCTCTCTGTGAAAAAATACTTCCTCACATTGCTCCTGAGCCACCCCCCCATCTTCAAATTCTGTCCCCTTGTTCTTGTACATCTCTTTTTCTGAAAGATGCTACCCTCTTGGACTTTGTTGATTCCACTGAGGTACTTAAACATTTCTATCATGTCCACCCTCTCCCTCCTTTCCTCAGGGGTATACATATTAAGCTCCTTTAGCCTCTCCTCATATGGCTTCTCTTGCAGACCCTGCACCACTTTAGTTGCCCTCCTCTGAATTGCCTCCATCCTGTCTATGTCCTTGTGGAGATGGGGTCTCCAGAACTGGACACAGTACTCCAGATGGGGTCTCACCAACTGTCTGTACAGGGGGATAACAACTTCCTGTTTTCTGCTGGTGAAGCCTCTCCTTATACATCCCAGTATCCCCCCAGCCCTCCCTACTGCCTTCTCACATTGCTTGCCAACTTTAAGGTCATCTGATATGATTACCCCCAGGTCCCTTTCCATTTTTGTTGTTGTTACTACCTCCCCCCATTGTGTAATCTTCCCCTGGGTTTTTGTTTCCCAGGTGTATTATTTTGCACTTCTTTGCATTGAATCCAAGCTGCCATACATCTGACCATTCCACCAACCTTGCTAAGTCCCTTCTCATCCTTTCTATGCCTCCTTGTGTATCAACCCTGTTGCAGATCTTTGTGTCATCTGCAAAGAGGCATACTTTTCCTTCTAGTCCCTCTGCAATGTCACTTATAAAGACATTAAAAAGGACTGGACCCAGTACTGAACCCTGCGGTACCCCACCAGTAACCCCTCTTTCTTCAGAGTGGACTCCATTTACAATTACCTTCTGTGTCCTGTTGTTCAGCCAATGTTTTACCCAGGCTACCACCCTGGGACCCACTCCAAGGCTGGTTAATTTGACTACTTATCTTTTGTATGGGACTGTGTCAAATGCCTTGCTAAAGTCTAGGTAGGTTATGTCCACAGCCCCTCCCTGGTCTACTACTTTGGTCACCTAGTCAAAGAAATTAATTAGATTTGTCTGACATGACCTTCCCACTGTGAACTCATGCTGCTTTGGGTCCTGTGCCCCACTGGCCTCTAGGTACTCAACAATTCTTTCCTTCAGTAGTGATTCCATCACTTTCCTTACCACAGAGGTCAAACTGATGGGTCTGTAGTTTCCTGCCTCTGTCTTGCTCCCACTTTTGTGAAGGAGAATCACATCAGCCTTCTTCCAGTCCTCAGGTACCACACCATCCTCCCATGATTTGTTATAAAGGGTAGTCAGTGGTTCACTAGTTCTCTGCTTAATTCTTTTAGAATTCTGGGGTGAATTCTATCTGGCCCCATTGCTTTGTCCACCTTCAGTTTTAGGAGTTCTTTCAGAACCCTTTCTTCTGTGAAAGGACTGGGATCGACCCCCCTCTCCAGAGTGCTTCTGTTAATTGGATTAGGCAACTCCCCCACTTCCTCTTTTGTGAATACTGAACAGAAGTATTTCATTCAGTATTTCTGCTTTTTCACTGTCACTCTCTGCCCACCCACCATCCATTCTATTCAGCCTCACTATCCCCCCCCTTTGTCTTTCTATGCTCCCTGATATACCTATAAAAGGTGTTATCCCTCTTCTTAACTAAGTTGGCTATCTTTTCCTCAGTTTGTGCCTTTGCTATTCTGACTACCCTCCCTGCTTCCTTCTGCCTTAACTGGTACAGTTCTCTGTCTTGCTCCTTCTGTGTTTCCTTATACTTCCTAAATGCTATCTTTTTCTTCGTAACTTTCACCGCCACTTCTTTTGAGAACCACAGTGGCTTTTTCTTTCATTTTGATTTGTTTATTTGCTTCACACAAAGGATTGTTGCCTCTGTGATGGCAGTTTTGATATTTCCCCATTGCTGCTCCACCCCACCTTCTAGCCTGTTTGTTAGTGCTTTTCTAAGGCACTCTCCCATCTTGCCAAAGTCAGCCCTCCTGAAGTCCAGAACCCTCAGTTTTGTATGGCTTGACTCTGTAGCTGAATTTATCATGAACCACACTGTTTCGTGGTCACTTGTTCCCAAATCCTCTCACTGTCCCCATTTGAGAGTATGAAGTCTAAGATTGCTCCCTCATGAGTAGGTTCCAAAACTAGCTGTCTGAGGCATGCCACCTGCAGGGCATCAAGAATGGCCCTGCTTTTGGATGTGGCTGCAGCAAAGGTGCTCAAGTTAACATCTGGCATATTAAGGTCCCCCATCAATAGTATCTCCCCTTTATCTGCCATCCTAAGTATGCCTTCTATCATATCCTTGTCCATTCCCTCCCCCTGACATGGGGGTCCGTATACAAGCCCTGTGCAGATTAGGGTGCCATTTCCAGTCTCTAAGGTGAGCCACAGTGCCTCCTCTCCTCCCTGTTTACTCTTTTGTTCAGTTTAACCTTATAGTGGCACTAAAACCTGGTGAAATAGGAATAAGATGCTTGGTATGTAAAATGTTTTGAGTTGGAGAAATTGTAGGATTACTGGGATACATATGTAAGCAAGGTTTGCAACTAAATGATTTAAAATCAAGGCTGTTGAGACTAGAATTGCAACTCAAATGCTGTCAGGATAAACACACTATACAAGGAAATGAAGAATCTTCTGATAAGCAAAAAAGGGGCAGAGACCCAGAGGATAATAACTGGGAAATATAGGAACATGGTAAAAGGGAAAACAAAGGGAGAAGGGCAATGTATTTTGCATTACCACTTAGTAACCAATTTGAGCCATTATTCGAGGTTGATAATAATGAGGAGGGAGCTGAAAGGGAACCTGGCAGTGGTGCAGTAGTACAGAATGGAAATTGTGAAAGAGAGGAAGGAGTACAGGAACAAATTAAAGCTCAAGAAGGTGCAGAAGAGCATGAGATGGGTACTAGCAATACCAAAGAAAATAACCAGGGTTCTGACTCCAGAGAATTACAAGCAGGGACCAGTGCATTGGTACCAAATACCTCCCCAAACTACCTTCACCTGAGAAGGAATATAAGGAAACACCCAGTAATGTAGAGGGAATGTAAATGGATGTAGGGCAGGCACAACTAAATACAATGCATATCATAGGAGACTCGATTATAAGGTATACTGATGCCTATACAACAAAAGGACTGAAGGAGCAGATGGTAAGCTCATATTTACCAGAAGCAAGATTGGAGGATGTAAAAGAAATTATGCCTAAAATAATTAAAAAACAAAATGATAGCCCTTTAATCATTTTGCATGTCAGGTCAAATAATATAAAAAAACACCACTGAGGAGCTGATGTATCTTACTTACATGGGAATAGCCAAGAAATTAAAAGCACTAAATGGTAAATTAAATGTATCAGAAAGTTTACCTATCCCTAGAAGCAATAAGATAAATGACAAAATAAGATGAATGAATAACTGGATTAGGAGATGGAGCATTATGGAAGAAATTGGTTGTATAAAAACCTGGGAAATGTTTAAGGACAATGAACCCATGTTCTGTAAAGATGGGCTTCATTTTAGCAGAACAGTGTCAAAGAGTTGGGCACATTATTCAGGACTCAGATTGAGGGGTATTTAAACTGGACTTGGGGGGTGCGATATATAGAAGAAGATGGCCAAGCTTCTTTGAGTAGGGTAAATGAAGGTAAAGCATGTTCCAGAGGGAAAAATAAGGGCACTTTGAAAGCCCGATTAATAAATGCAAGAACTAAAATGGACAAACTAAGATACACTCTAATACATGAGAAAGTGGATATTTGTGCAATAACAGAAACATGGATATACGAAAATGATTGGAATGTAAATGTGCCAGGGTATGATTTTTTCCATAAAGCAAGAAAGGATAGGGTAGGAGGAGGGGTGAGGATAACAGTTTAGAGAGATCTGACCAATTATTGGTGAGGGTTAATGTTGGAAAACATTTTAGGACAGGGATCTGTTGCAGATCACCTAGTCAGACTGAACAGGAGAACAATCATTTTATGAAACTGTTAGACAGCATGATACAAGAAAATACACTACTTCGGGGGGACTTTGATTTACCCAACATATGTTGAGAAAATAAGACAGGAAAAAATTATATTAAGAATATGTTTGTGGACATCTACTTAAATAAGGACATGGATCAGTTGGTGGCAGAATTGACAAGAGGTTAAAAGATTTGGACCTAGTACTGACGAACATGGAGAACATAGTTAACGATGTTCAGGTAATACATCCTCTTGGAACAAGTGATCACAATATGATGAAATTTAATATTTTGGGAACTAAACCAGTATGTAGGGGTATAACAAAGGTAAAAATATTTGGAAAAGCAGATTTCCCTCAAATTAAGCAGTTGTTGTCATCTACTGATTGGAATAGGGAATTTAATGGGATGACCATGCAGGATACATGGAATAAAATTAAGGACATCCTACAGACCTGTATTACTAGATATGTGCCAGAAAAGTACAAATATAATAATAGGGGTATCATACTCCAGTGGATCACTGGACACATTAAAAAATTGATTAGGCAAAAAAAAAAGACCCACAGAAAATTTATGAGACATAAAATGCAGGCTAGAATGCTTAAGTATAAGAAAAGATCAAGTTTATGTAAGACGGCTATTGGAAGATCAAGGACAAAAGTTGAATTAAAACTAGCTACAGATAAAATGGTAAACTGTAAACACTTTTATAATTATGTGGGAAGCCTAAGGAAAACAAATACTGTAGTTCAATAACTAGTTTAATAGTTGACAACAGGGTGATAGAAGGGGAATTGGAGATGGCTAATGCTAATGCCTTAAATAACTATTTTATTAGTTAATACCAGGATCAGATCAGGGTTACCTATAATAAAAATGAAATATCAGAGGGAAACTTGGTATGTATAGACAAAGTAGGCTGTTGGCCCATTTAATTGTCTCCCACTCCTAGTGGGCTTATCTGTTGACATTTCTTATGTAATTTAATGACAAGAATTCATCTAACCTACTTTTAATAAGTCAAATGAAGTAGAATCCACAACATTCTTAGGCAAAATATTCCAAATTGTAGGTGTACGTATATTATAGAAGCATTGATGCCTATTTGTTCTTGCCCTATATATAAATATTTGTTTATCATGTGATCTAGAATTAACTAATTTTTGAATCCTTCTTATGTTACATTGTGCCATTAAGGCCTCATCTTCCATGATTCAGTATAACAATAATAGATCTCCTCTGATTCTTCTGGTTTCCAGGGAGTACAGATTTAAATCTACTAATCTGTCTGCAAACTCATTTTTTAATCCTTTATTAGATTTTGTCAGTCTCCTTTGAACTTTTTCAACCTTTAGAATATCCTTTTTTAAGTAGGAGCTCAAGCTCGCTGAACCATAGTCAAGATGGGGGAGTACATATGTCCTATATAACTTTAGTACACAGTCTTTATTCCTAGAAATGAATGCTCTTTTAATGGAATGAATAACACTATTACATTTCCCTACAGTTTTAACAATATGTGTATCTGAGGACAATTTAGAATTTATCCATACACCAAGGTCTTTTTCGCATGTACTGTTCTTTATGAGCTTATTATTTAAGAAATATGGATATTTTGGGTTATTTTTTCCAAAATGTATAACTGCACATTTGTTTTCATTAAATTTCATATTATTTCATTCACCCCATCTTTCTATTGTGTTTAGACTACTGCTTAATTCTTTATACTTTATTAATGACATAACTTCTCCACCTATTTTAGTGTCATCTGAAAATTTGGTTATAACAGAGTGCACACCATTACCCATATCACTAATGTATAAACCAAACTGCAACAGGCCCAACACAGATCTCTGAGGAACACCACTAGTAACCCTGCCCTTGTCAGAAAGAATTGAATTTATTCGCACCTTCTGTTTCCTGTTGGATAACCAATTTCTGATCCATCTTACTATGACTTTATTTGGACCTAGATCCATTAATTTTATAATAAGTTTGTTATGTGGAACCATATCGAATGCCTTTCCCAAGTCCAAAAAGATCACGTCAACTGGTTTACCCTTGTCTAATTTACAGCTAACATGGCTATAGAAGGCTAGTAGGTTAGTATTACAGGAGAGTCCTCTCCTAAAGCCATGTTGTGTATGGTCCTGCAACCCTAATTTAATTACATCCTTCTCAATTATGTCTTTAATCAATCTTTCCAGGATCTTGCAACAAATAGATGTAAGGCTAATTGGTCTATAATTTGTCACATTTGATTTATTTCCCTTTTTGTGTATTGGCACCACTATGGCCTTTTTCCAGTCCATGGGAATCACGCCAGTTAGAAGTGACTTATTAAATATGTCAGTCAAGGGGTTTACTACTACCTCAGAAGGATGTTTCCAGACTATTGTGTCAATATTATCAGGGCCTGAAGAGGAAGAAGTCCTCAACTTAGATAATTCCTTCTGTACCATATCATGACTGATACTGAAGGCTTCTGAATCCATTACCCCTGGAATAGTCACCTTTGAATTATATTCCTGATAGTCATAAAGTAATTATTGAAACTACTTGCTATTTCTTTATTATTCATTATTATTTTACCATTTACAGACACTGAATTAAGTTTTTTCCCTGTTTGCTTGTTATTGTTTATATATGCTTAGAAGGCTTTATGATTTTTACTTGACGCCAATTTATTTTCAAATTTGACTTTTCCTTTTTTAATAATAGATCTGAGGGATCGCTGTTGATTTTTATAATTATTAAGATTTATCAAGGTTGGACAATTTTTGTATCTCTTGAAGGCTTTGTTTTTCCTTCTTATCTGTACCTTAATATTTTTATTAAACCAATATGGAATATAGCCTTTGTTATTTTTATCTTTACACCTGGGAATAAGGTAATTTGTTATTTCTTGGATTTTTGATTTTAATTTTTCTCACATAGAGTTAACGCCTAATTTACAATATGATTCTCCCCAATCCTGTTTGTTAAAGGCTTCAATAATTTTATTCCAATCAGCTCTTTTATAATCAAAGGGTAATGACAATCTATTTAATTTAGGTTTTTCAATATTGATTGTACATTCTACAATATTATGGTCGCTATTTCCTAAATGGGGGAGAATAACTATATGGTCAATTCTATCAATGGAATTAGAAATAATTAAATCCAAAATACTTCTCTCCCTAGTTGGAGCATCAACCATTTGATAATAACCATGAGATATTATAGTATCAATCAATACTTTATCAAAGGCAGTAATACCTTTCAGTTCATCTCAATTTATTCCTGGTGCATTGAAGTCACCCAAAATTAAAGCATCACCTAAACTAGAAACTTTATTTATTTCCACTATTAAATTGTTATTATAAATACTATTGTTATTAGGAGTTTTGTAACAGATCCCCAGATTGATTTTGGGCAAATGAGAAAATGTTAAACTCAGCCACAGGGTTTCAGGTATGTTTTCAGAAATTTCATTAAATGTAATTTCTTGGCACTGTATCAGTTCCGAAATATAGCAGCATACTCCACCAGCTCTTCATCCTAAACAATTTTTTGAGAAAAGTTGATACCCTTCAATATTGTTGGACCGATTATTACACTCGTCTCACCATGTTTCTGTTACACATATAATGTCTGTATTATGATTATTTATCAATGTTCTTAGTTCAGTTAATTTTACATTATTCAGACTTTGGGCATTAATATTCCAGATTTTCAGTTTCTTGGATCTTAAATTATTGAAGTTTTTGTCAAGTTTAGCACCCTCATCCCCCTTTTTGTCTAGTTTAAAGCTTTTTGTATGATATTCTCAAAGGTTCTGCCCAATTTATAGGCACCTTGTTGACTTAAATGAAGCCCGTCCTAACAAAACAAGGATGGAGTATCACTAAAGTATTCCCAAAGGGGAATGGACTTATAACCTTCTTTAAGTGTACATTTACGTATCCACTCGTTTATACATTTGATCTTATGAGCAGTTTGGCGATTTGCTCTAGGAACAGGTAATATTTCTGAGAACCATGTCTCACACTTAAGTTCAACTAAAGTTTTTCTAGTGTTTATATATCCCTGTTTAATTTCATCAATAGATAGTTTCTTCAGATCATTTGTACCCGCGTGGATAATGACAAGTGGATTATGGCCAGAATTTTGTAGAATATCTGGGCACATTCTATTTATGTCTTTAATAACTGCTCCCCAAAATGATGAACATGCTATATTATGTTTGTCTTTTCAACACACAATTTTGTCAGTATATTTTACTATTGAATCTCCCAAAACAAAAAATTGCCTGTTTGAATTTTCTATTGGTGCATTTTCCATTGAAACAATGTCCTTTGTTGTATCTGACTGAACTACTTCAGATTCATAAGTGGGTCCATTTGAATAAATTGCTTCTTCTACTATACTAGAGGTCTGGACAGTATTTTCAGTAGTTAATATATCTGCCTGAGATTCATTCATAACAGTAGTAGTAGGAATGGTAGTATGTTGTTTGTTTGTTGAACTATCATGTCCCTTATCTAAGAATTTGTCCCCTGTTTCTAAATCAATCAGGGCTTCATATCTGTTTGATAGGCTAATATTGTTACACATAGCCCTGTGTCTAGATTTAGATTTGTGGCCTATAGTCACATTTGTCCAGTCTTCAGACTCACTATGTATACAATTTTCATTTGAGTCACTTCTTTTTCTTTTCTCATATATTCCTGTCTCTCTATGAGGGTCAGTTTCACCCACCTTAATATTGGACCCCAATGATTTTGCAGTACCTTCTTTTAAGCAGTTACCTGAGGTTTGACTCAGGGTTTCTTGATATTGTTCGATAACAGCTAACCTCTTATAGAAATTATCTATGTCTTCCCTCAGGACACTGTTATTTATACATTTGTCACAAACATAAAAAGATGTTTGGGGAAGGGAATCAAATAATGTATACATAGAACAAGTATTTCATTTTAGACCTGTTTCACCATCCAAAGTTATAATAATATCTCTCCTTACAGGTTTTACTGACATTTGTTTTACAGTGCAAATGCACATTTCGTTATCTAAGATGATTAAATCAGCTGTATTTTATTATTGAGTTGAGGTTAAGAGATACTAAACGGACCTTAATTTTACTTACAAGTCCCAACGTCTCAACGTCCCAGCGTAACCATCCCTCTGTCACTCCTGACATCGGTGACATGCAACACACATGTCTTTACGCTGCCTGCATACGCCATAGAAGGTAGTATCACAAGCTTGCAGGGCTGTTTAAATAGAGTGGTTAACTCGAAAGTGTTCCTCATGAGTCTCGAGCAAGAGGATTAATTCCCAGCTTTTATTTAAAATTCAAATAGTGCTGTGAGCACTTTTCAACTTAAAACAAACCCCCCAAGCAGTATTACTGCTTAAAAATAATGGTTTTGACTGAGTTGTAGTTCAGTTCAGCTAATCCTGAACTACACTCCTCTGCCTAGCATTGCTAGGGCTCCAGACCTTACGATAGCGAGTTTCAGCACAAACAGATAAAGTATAACTAATACAGTACAGCAATATTTCTTTCTCTACTATGTTTGATTTATCAACAAGATTTGTACAGTGATGGTGACCCAGAAATTCCTTGTATAACTGCAAACCAGGTTTGTGAAAGCTTAAAAGTTTTAAACAGATATAAATCCCCAAGCCCTGATTGAATGAGCCCTCTATTTTTAATGAATGTAGCTGAGAAATTAGCAGAACCTCTGGCAGTACTGTTTAACAGATCCCTGAAGGAGGGACAGGTAATCGTAGACTGGAAAACTGCCAACATTACCCCAGTTCATAACGCTGGAGATAAAACACAGGTCAAGGCCCTATTTACTACCACCGACATCAATCTGGCCACAGACTACTTCAACACAATGCTACTTGCCTTACAGGACAAGCACATCCCATACTCCACATGTAGGGTCTGTGGGAAGGTGACCAAATGGTTGAAATGCCCTCTCCTGAAGCTACTTAAGCAGTGTGACAATCTCTGCTAAAATAGAAGTCCTATTCCAACCATTCTAACTTTGACAAGTATTGTGCCTTGCGTAACACCTGCAAGAAGGAAATTCAGGTGGTCAAGAGTAACTGCTACTGTAGACTCATTCACTCTTCAGCCAGTGACCCCAGGAGATATTGGAACCAGATTAATGAGATCATAGGGAATACCAAGCCACTGACACTCAAAGACATGCTAATAAACAACTCCCTTTGCAACAACACCTGCACTATTGCAAATGCCTTCAACTCTCTTTTCACTGAGGTTCCTAAGATCCCTATGCTAACAACTCAGAGTGCCCAGCCTCGCACAACAACCCTGCCGGAGGTTCCTCCTGCACTGGTGCTTTCCCCCATCTCATGCCTCGATGTTCTTAGATTACTACAGTCCATTCCCGCTCATGGCAGTGCTGGACAAGATGGTATCAAACCCAGAATTCTTAGACTTGGTGCTCTGCTCCTAATCACCCCCACTACTCAACTTTTCAATTTGTCCATCAGCACCTCCACTGTGCCATCGGCCTGGAAATCTTCCAGGATCATGCCAGTCTTCAAGAAAGGAGACCCTAAAATCCTGTCCAACTATTGTCCCATTGTGCTACTGCCTACCCTCAGTAAGACTCTTGAAAAAACTGATACACTGCCAGATTTCAGCCCACTTACAAAATTATAATCTCCAATCCCTGGATCAACATGGCTTCTGGGTGTGCCACAGCACCACTATGGCTCACACCCTATTAACCAGTGAGATTAAGTCCAACATGGACAAAGGTCTACTTACCAGTAGTGTGTTCATTGACCTCACCAAAGCGGTCACTGCGTGGAACCACCTTTCAGGACCAAATAACAAAAGGACAGTGTCACAGTTCATGAGGTAGTCCCCCAAAAACCCTATGTTGAAAATTTTGTGAAAAATTTCCCAAAAATGACTGTTTTATGAGCGTGCATTGTACAGTTCCTATGCATGCTCATAACTTCAAGCATTTTTAATATTTTCACTCCAGATTTTCAACATTGCCATTCTACCACACCTCCTTATGAACAGTACAGCTGTCATTTTTCACGTCACCCCAGAAATGTGTTTTTGCACCTGTAGTCCACAATGGTTTGGTCTGTGTGCAAAATCAATTTTTGGGACAGATTAAGAAAATCACAGTGACACTGTTCATGAGGTAGGCCCCCAAAAACCCTATGTTGAAAATTTGGTGAACAAAGTCCCCAAAATGACTGTTTTATGAGTGTGTATTGTGCAGTTCTTATCACACTCATAATTTTGAAAAGTTTTAATATTTTCACCTCAGATTTTCAACATTGCCATTTTACCACACCTCATTATGAGCAGTACAGCTGTCATTTTTCACATCATGCCTGAAATGTATTTTCACACATGTAACACACAGTGGCATGGTAGGTGTGTGAAATCAATGTTTGGGACAGATTAAGAAATTCACAGTGACACTGTTCATGAGCAGAGGTCTTAAACTGGTTATGTTGAAAATTTGGTGACAAACGTCCATAAAATGACTGTGTTACAAGTGTGCATTGTGCAATTTCCATGCACCCCCATAAGTTCACAAATTCACAATATTTTCAGTCCAGATTTTCAATATTGCCATTTTTTCACACCTCCTTATGAACAATACAGCTGCCATTTTTAACAACCTGGCTGAAATGTGTTTCGCACTTCAGGTGCAGAATAGCACGCTCGCTGTGGGAAATCTGTGTTCGGGACAGATTAAGAAAATCATAGTGACACTGTTCATGAGCAGAGGTCCCAAAATGCCTATGTTGAAAATCTGCTGTAAAATATCCCCAAACTAATTACATTACGGGTGTGCGTTGCACAGTTTCTAAGCACACGTGTGACTTCACCAGTTTTTTTTATATTTTTCACTCCAGATTTTCAATATTGCCATTTTTTACACTTCTTCATGAACAGTACAGGTATCATTTTTCACATCCTGTTCAAAATGTGTTTTTGCACCTGTGGTGCCAAGTGGTGCAGTCGCTGTACAAAATCACCCTTCAGCTAACAAACTGATAGTGTCACTGTTCATGTGGTGGGGTCACAAAAAGCCCTTGTTGAAAACATGGAGTAAAATTACCAAGAAATGCCCAGGTTGTTAGGGTTTTTCACCATAATGCCCTATCCTGTAAGGACTGATGGGCATCAGGGGAGTGACTTGGGATTGTTGGCAGTAATGCTCATGCCATTCCACCCCCACCATGCAGCCAGTGGCAGGCATTGAGGTGCACCTTGGATCCTTTGGCCCCAGAGTTCACCCCATTCTCCTATATTAGACCCATTTCAGCATATTTCCTTATGGAATGATGTAAGTGTAAAGCCTGAATGCTCCAAAGCACACCTAAACACTTGTTAGTGTCTGCAGGGTAGGGTGAGGTGAAATGTTGTGACCATTATGGGCAACAATCCAAATGGCACACCCCATTGCCTGTCCATCTCTGCAGGGTGGGTTGGAGTTGGTGTCAGTTCAGTACTTCACTGTCATTCGAATACTGCATCTGTCTAACTCCTGCACTTCCACTGCTAATGACAGCAAGCAACACTTAGCATTGACAAATGCTTGTTGCACTTGATTCCTGTGACTGTACAAAACCTCCCCTGGCTCTCTATTCCACCTCCTTATGCCTATTACTACCTGGTTTCTGAAATATGTATGTATTGCTTGTATCAACCACTGTCCCTGCCATCCCTGTGAGGATGGACACCACCCATATGCTTAATCTCATCACTATCTTTGCATGGATATGTGTTGTAAGCAGTCTGTAACTGTTGGTCTTAAACTGTCCCTCACCCCCAGGTGTGGTTGATTACTACATGATTACTATATGAATGTTAATTTTCCCTGTTGATTCCTGCAAATAAATCTGTGTTAACCAATTGATATCTGTTTGTAGTCCTCTGCTGTTTTACTGTTTAATCTGTAAAATGTACCCTCCCGGGTCATGCTTGAAAATAGGCAGAATTTTGCCTAATGTACCTACCTAGTCAACAAAAGCAAATAAATAAATAACCAATTAGTATAACATCAATACTTGGGAAAATATTAGAAGGGTATGTCAAACAGTACCTGGAGGATAATATGAAACAACTGGGGCTGATTGACATTACTTAACATGGATTTTCTAGGTGAAGGTCATGTATAACAAATGTAATGCAGTTTCTGGAACCTGTGAGCCAGGCCTTGGATAGGGGATTTCCAGTAGATGTGATTTATCTGGACTACACAAGGGCCTTTGACTCTGTCTCCCATGAGATATTAATGTAGGTGTTGCAGGAATATAAATTAAATCAACATCTGTGTAGGTGGATCAGCTCATGGTTGGAAGACAGAGTACAAAGAATCCAAATTAGGGGACACCTATATGAATGGGGAAGGGTGACAAGTGGGGTCCTACGGGGCTCGGTGCTGGGGCCTCTGTTGTTTAATATATTGGTACATTCCATGCAGGTAAGGGGAGGGGCATGGTGTGCAACTATGCCGATGATACAAAAATAGGTATGACAGTCAACAATAAAGAGGCTGCAGAAGAATTACAGGATCAATTTCAGGGTCTGGAAACATGGGCTAATAATTACAAATGGAAATTTAATGAGGCAAAGTGTAGGGTAATGCACTTTGGGAAAAATAATGGAATGTATCAGTACACTTTAAACAACAAAGTAATATTAGAAACAGAAAGGAATCTGACCTGGGGGTTTGTATTTCTAACAACTTTAGTTCTGAAAAACACAGTAGTGAATCAGTAAAGAAGAGTAAAAGAGTGGTATGGAACATTTTGAGGAATATTAGAAGCAGAAGGAGAGAGGTTATGGTGCCACTGTATAGGCCCTTGGTGTGACCAGTCTTAGAATACGGTGCACCACTGTCTGCACCTCAAACAGTAGAAACTGCAAATAAGGTGGAGCAGGTACAAAGGGGATATACAAAGAAAACTAGAAATATTAAACATCTATGTTACAGGGAAAGGCTGAGCACCTTGAAACTGTATTCAATGAGTTATTGAAAGCTAAGAGGGGACTTGTGTTTTGTATATAGGGCATTTAAAAATGCAGAGATTTTTGGAGACAAGGGTTTTAATATTAGAACCAAACAATCATGTCAGGCTAGAGCACACAGTAGACAACTGTTGTGGGATAAATGTAATACCACTAAATGAGCTAAATGGTTTAACCAGTGTGTGGTGAACGTATGGAATGCCCTATGGAGGTTACTGAAGTTGATAGCATGGCAACTTTTAAGAAAGAACTAGATTCATATATGATTCTCAAAAATTGGGCAAATTGACCACCTCAGTGGCAGTTCTTGTCTTTGGCAATTCTTTCTAATTGGACTTGAAAAAGACATCTATATACCTATATGTACCTATGTAAGCTTAGATTCGGACTTTAAAAGATCATATGAAGACCTTTCAATACGATTGGGATAAAACCCTATCCTTTGAACAACACTATGGCACCCAGAGTCAGCACTTGACAGGTGATATATTTATGAGCTGCCTCAATATGGTCAAGCATAGGAGAATGCATTCTTTGTTTGATTCAGTAGGGGACATGCACACATCCAAGCATGGGATGCTGAGGGTGGTTCAGGATTTTATTCAAGACACAGTATGTACTGGATTCCCGCTGGGAGTTCAAGCTTCTCAGTTTTTGAACTTGTTATAAATAGAATTAGCCCTTAACAATACCATCCTGACCAGAGCAATTGATGAGGAAGAAGTCCTCTTGGCAATCACTTCCTTATGGAAACATATTTCTCCTGGAACAGATAGTTTAACTTCTGAGCTTTATCAATCATTTTCTTCGCTTTTTGCCCTTATCTTAAACTTTGTTTTTAACTTCCTTCTGGCATGCTTTTTCTTCTCTGGTTCCATTACCAAGGTATTGCAAATCTTTTTATATAAATCTGGGGGCCACAGGAATTTACTGACTTGGAGACCATTTTGCCTCTTCAACAGAGATGCAAAGATATTAACTAAAATCTTTTGCAAGAAACTGGCTCCAATTTTCTCCAATATTATACATCCATTGCAAATGTGTTCTATCCCTGGCTGTAGAATTCAAGATAATTTGAAATTGATTGGGAACTGATTGAATATTCTCATTGAAACAATGCAGGGCACTACTTGTTCATTTTGAATGAAGAGAAATACTTTGACAAGATTCCCCATGAGTATATTTTTTTAGTGTTACACAGTTATGGGTTCTCCAACACCTTTATTCAATGGCTTCAAATGCCTTATTCCAATTCTATCATTATACCATCTATCAGTAGGTGGCTAGGCCCATGCATATCATTATTTCATTGGGTTCACCAAGGATGTCCTCTTAGCCTAATTCTATGTATTTTGACCTTAGACCCTCTCTTACATGCTATAAGTTCAGCACCTTAAGTATTAGCATTCCACACCCTCTATCTTTGACTGAAGTTAAAATATCAGCTTATACTGATGATGTTTGTGTATTTATTAATGATGTTCCCTCTGGCAAAAATGATATATGGCTGATTTTTGACATAACTTCCTTTACGGGGTCCAGTATACATTTTTCAAAAAAGTCGTGTACTACCGATTGGTGTGCACGAGACTATTTCTACTGCCATTGGTGATATTCTGGTGATGGTAGAACTGATTAAAATTTTAGGTATTTATTTTGGTCACACTAATTTACCGAGGTATAACTGGGGCAAGGCATTTGATATTGGGCCTTTCTGAGTGGCTAGGTGGAAATCCTGGCAACTTGCTAAGAAGAAATGGATTGCAATTATTAAGGCATTTTTGGTTCCTACCTTTCTATATATCAGTGCAATTTTTCCTCTACCTATTACACAAGAAAGTCAATTATAGAGTGTGTTTTTTATGATGATCTGGGGGAGTCTGCTAAATCTGATTAAGAAGGAAGTTCTATATCTTCTATATAATCAGAGTGTCTTGAACATGGTGCATCCCATCATTTCCTTCTACAGCATATTTTTTCATTACAATATTATCCCTTGGATTTCTAGGCCTCCTTCCACCTGGAAAGATTGGGCTGTGGTTTGGATAGACCCAGTTTGATTGGAATGGGAAAACCAAAAAAAAATTTCAGACAGTCCCAGGTATATCACAAATATATTAAACCTTTTTTGAGCTTCATTAGAAAACAGAAATTGTCCAGGGATGTGATCTGTACTCAACATAGAAAAGCCTTCTATAAGTCTTTATTTGCCACTAATATTGAGAACAAGCAATGAATTTCCTCAGATCTTTGACATAATGCTTTACTGCACTTAGCTGACGATAATATTCTGGCACGCTATTGGGACATGGCCTGGTTTTGCTGCCACAGCAAGCTGAATGTTAAGGACAATAACAAACATAAAAGCATTACAAAAAGATTTTGTTCCCAAGACTGTTGTCAGAATCAGTTTGAAACCATCCTCCATTTATACTTTGATTGTCCTTTCATTGCCCAGTTTTGGGATTTCCTGGGTGTCACCTGGGCAGACACTTTTTGGATATCTCTTTCCTATGATACCTTAATTTATGGGGACATCCTTAGTTTGTCCTCTAAACGTGACCCTTCTGTGCTGTTTTTGATACTTTCCTGTGTAAAAGTAGTGATTTTGGAAAGTTTGATGCAAACACATTTTGCAGCAATTGTATTTGGATCGTACTGTACTCCTCAATATGATAGAATCTGACTTACATAAACAGTGTGTTTCGGGGGGAGGGGGTAAATGCACTAAACTTAAATGGATCAGATGCTGGAAACACTGCCCCAGGACACTTTTTTTGATTTTGCTCCTGTTTGACTGCTGCCTTTCCAAAATGTTTATTTTCTTTGGGCCCAATTCACAAACAGTTGCATCTACCTCAACTCCCTGGTGCGCTGAACAGATGGCACAAGGGGCTTGTGGCAGACATTTGGTGCTGATCATAATTCTCAATTGGGTATGCCAGATGCAGCAAGTTAAACCAGCTCCCCCATCATCTAACTATGTGTCCAAGGTCATTCATTTTACAGGGCTTGTGCCAAACCTTTGCCACAAGCTGCAGTAAACAGTGGAAACAGTCACAAATGTGCCAGCCCATCTTAAATTGGGCTGCATTGTGCCAATGTGCTTTGGCACAGCTTCACCAAAAAATGCAGATAATACAGGGTTTGGCACAAGCCCTGCATCATCCTTCGTGAATTGGGCTCTTTGCCTTTTTTTTGTTTCTTTACTCACCATTGTTTTCTTGTTTTATAACTTGCATGATGTAATGCAACAATTTCACTGTTCTTTATTTCTCCTGTATACATGTGATTTGTATGTATTATATTATTATTATTATTTGCTTTTTTTTAATAAACAATTCCCCTAAACTTTTCAAGAAGTACCATGATATTTTTAATATCTACCTGAACAAACACAAAAACCCACAGATGGGATCTCGGTTTAATGTCACATCTGAAAGACATCTCAGGAGTGCAGCACTCATCTCATTGTGCATTACAGTGTCAGCATTGGGACTTAACCTAAGTCCCTGGAGTGGTGATTGAATTCTCAACCTTCTGATCTTCCAGCTTCAGAGGTGAGTGTGCAACCTTCTGAGCCACTGACACCTCCTCTTTGGTGGTCTAATAGTGTTGGAACAATTAGGGTACCTGCGTTAAAATAATTGATGCAAATCTTTAAAAAATCAAACCCATTATGTATACTTACCCATTTAATATAGTTATCTACTTCAAATGTTTTAATTCTTACAATTTTCAGTTTTACTACTTACAATTTTAGTGATTTCAAAAATCAAGGGGCAAAGCAAAAGGATACATTTTCTCCATAAAAAGAACACATACATTATTTTTAAAGTTTCATTGAACAGATGGTCAAAAAGTCAATCAGGAATAAAAACCTGTAACTAATAAACTCTATGATTTATCCAAAACCTTACACCATCATCTTTCATAAACTACATAAGCACACCTAAGTAAAAAAAAAAAGGAGGATTAACATACTTTCTCCAACCCACACTTCAGTTCTCTAACCTTCAAGTCACATAAAAATGGGGTAAAAGCAAGTATCTCATTCAGGCCTTTCATTTATATAGTATCAAGATGGTAAAGCTGGCATCTCTTATCTTGTTAACATCTTTGCTAGTTTCAGACCCCTTCTGGGTTTGTTAATTACCCTATCAATTCCTGTAAGCTTCAAATCCACAGAATTGCAGATGTGTTTCTCCTGAAAGTAAGCTTCAAGGATATAATATATCTGATAATTTTTAATTGCCCTCACATGTTCCTGGACCCTCACCTTCAACAGTCTGGTGGTTCTGCCTAGATATACCTTAGTGTAGGAGCATCTGGCAATATAAATTTCAACTCCAAGTTGCAATTGATGAACTGTCCAATTTGTTGCTGCCTTGTGGAATTTGGAAATATTTACCTCTTACCTCTCTGGGAATACATGCAAACATCACAGTGGGAACATTTGAAGAAACCCTCTTGTTCACACAAGAAAGTGGAGCTATTTTCCTTTTTAGATATAAGAAAATGGTTTTGAGTAACTTGGATCTTGATATTAGGGGCCCTGTTTAAGGTTATTGAAGACACGTTTTACAGTAGCTTATCAACTGAGTATTAATCGGATGTTACACATTTTTTGGTTTTTTTCAGGGTGCTACTGGTGTGTGGCAAATACCAGAATAAACAGTATCAAGTACAACCACAAATGCTGCTCAAAGGAGCCTGCAAATCATTGTAAATTCCAGAATTTTAAAAGGGGTTCTTGGTTTCATATATTGGAGGAGGTTGTGATATGTCTGAACACCAATGGCACCCTGTGCAGTGGGGGGGGGGGATGCTGGATACTGTTTGTTTCTGACCTTTGAAACACATCAGTATCACCCTTATAACATTAAAACAATGTGTAAGGAATGGTTAAAACTCAGTTACTGAGCCAGGGTTGAGATTGTTACTGTATGTCCTTAATTACCAAATGATCAGGAGAGGTGTGGCCATTTCTTATTTAGCATGCTCCCCATTAGCCACATGTGAGCCTCTTCTGGGTGAACACTCAAAAATGAAGCCAGAAAGTAGCCTTTACATAAAAAAATATAGAAAAAGCAGTGGGATTACAGCGCACATTAGCATATCAAAATTGAAAGAGTAGTTACCTAACTAATGGGGAAGGGGGTCACCTTGTTGTTGGTTGTAAGTCTGATCCTACCAGTTTTTACATTATCCAACCTACTTTTGACTACTGGGATGTAATCTGCGGTGCCACTCCCAAAGCTTCCCTAACCAGGCTGAACTCTCTTTTCCACTCCTTCTGCCAGTTTGCTCTTGACTGCCCTCCCTGTACCCATCACTGCACCCTATACCAGTCTCTCTCTCCCTTCCCTCCTTAGCAGACAGGTGACATATCCGCTGTGCAAATGTTCTTGCTAAATTCTGGTTTCGCTGTCTCCCTCCTTACCGCTCCTCCTCTAGTTTCCTTAAACCTACTACCACATACTCCCTTGAATACATTGACCACCATATCTTAACAATCCCTCCCAGGTCCACCTCAGCAGGCCATGCTGCTTTCTTCTACTGATTCACAAAAGTATAGAACACCCTCCCCCACCTATCCAGCACATTGCCTCCCCTTGGGTTCTCACCTCCATCCTCAAGGACCATTTCTCCCTTTACTGCAACTGTGCCTAACTCCCACTCTCACCATATTTTGCCTCTCTGTTCTTTACACAGGTCAGCACTTACTCAATGTTTACTCATTCAATTGACTGTGTATTTTAGATTTAATTCCTAACACTAGGAGAATTTGAAACTTGAAATTTGCAGGTTTCATAGAGTCTGGTCAAAGGTGCGAGCTTTTTGCTTTATTTCCCAATGTTAAGAAGCATTTAAATTATTTAACAAAAATGTTCCAGTTCTGAGCATGTGCAGTTTAAAAAAATCAAGGTTCTAAAGATAACTGTATTTTTGTAACAACTTGAAGCCATGCTGTTGTATTACAAAACTATGTAGTTTCTGAAGTGGCAAGGCCATCTCCCTGCTGATGAATGCTAGCCCCACTATTTTTGTTCAGAAGGAATGTGGCTACGTATCAGTATGCAGCCCTGCCCCTGCTGAGCATGATTTGCATGACTCCATCTGCCACCAGCCACATAGGTTGCTTTACTAATTTCAACTCACTGGACACTTAGGGCCCCCAGGTTGCCAGTTTATTAATTTATTTTTATATGACACAACACCGAGGTGCCCACCCCCTGTGTCACTTTGCTCCACCTCTCCATACATCCCAACTCCACTCCACACAACAAACCCATTATCTAAAATTGCCAGCACGATGGGGGGCCAATTTTATAGGTGTGCTGACTGAACAACTAAACTATTATGGCAAAATCCTCAACTGTGACAATTTTGACGGGTTTCAAAGTTGTCACTGTGGGGGACCTGAAGGTGAAATTTCACCCTTTTTCCATGTGTTGCCCCCCCTTAAATCAACTCTGACTCAGAGTTGATAATCCTTAGAAAGGAGTGTGGGGGGCACAGCCCCCTGAGAGAAAGACCCCAATGTCTGACATTAGGGATCTCACTATGCCACAATGATGTTGTCCATTTGGCATAGGTAAATCAATCTTATAAAGTCTCAAAAGGACTGTATTTTTGAGCATTTCCAAAGCATGTGGTATAAAGTACCATCTTCCCAACTACATCTAGTGCAAATTGGAGTCTTTACCTACCTCTACCTTTTACCTATTTGAAAAAGTTTCATAGGTGAGAAATATAGATTGTGAAGGATATTAAATTGTTGTAACCGAAGACTGTCTTGCTTAACATATTTATATATGTCTGCCCATATTCTTTGTGAGTATTCATCAGAGTGATCGATACTAAGAGTTTTTGCCCAGTAAAAGGCTTTGGAGGATGGAGTGATGCAAGACGGTTGGCCCTTTTGCTTTATAAAGATTTAATATTGGATGAGGCTGCTAGGCTACAATTGCCACATTTTCAAAAAGTAAACCCACCTGATTAGAACATGGGGAGGGCCTAAAAAATGTGAAATGCAATGCATTGTTTGAAAAATTAAAAAAAAGACTCGGTTATTGACCTCGTAATTTTGTTGAAAGGACAGAAAAGACATAAGGGATTAATTTGTGAGTAACCATTCCATAAGAGATATAGAAAGTCCTTGCCAAAAACAAGAGTTCATTGTTTTTTACCAATTAAGATATAGAGGATAATGCCTGATTAGTAGTGGTTAAGCATGATGTAATTACCTCGAGAGGTTGCCAGGGCAATACCGTAAACCTTCAGAGTGCAGCTCGAGAAGTTTACAGTTGCCCTGGCAACCACAAAAGGTAATTACAAATGTGGTTGACCACTACTAGCCAGGCATTATCTTTTATAGTGTATGGACAAGAAAATAGCGGTCAAGCTCACCTAAGGGGGTGGCGGCTGATGTTTCTGATTTCCTGAACATCAGCAAGGTAGGACTGGAGTAAACGGATGTCCGGTTCAGTTTTTTAAACTGTTCATTTGTTCTCCTGCTTGGCGATAAAAGCTTCACTGCTGAGCTGAGGTATGAGTGGGCTGTTTTGATGTGCTATTGTGCTCTACAATGTGTCGGCACAGTAACGTTACTGCCAGAATTATAGCAGTATGAAAGCTTATTGCGGAGAAGTGGGGGGGGGGGCATTCTGACAGCTGAATTCTTTCTGAATCAAAATTCAGTTTCAACATTCGCTCCTGTAATCCCACCTGTGTAACCTGGTAATGAAAGGTTTACAGATACTGACATGGCATTGGTGAGATTATCAGGATGTTAGGTGGCTGAAAACAGTGTATAACAATTACTCTTCATACAGTATATTGAGCCTATTAAATAATGGCTGTCAAATGTTCTTATTGTAATGAAGTTTCAGATGTCAACAGAGTTGTGTGTGAGCTCCTACAGAGCAGGCAGTCAGAGTATGGTGGTGGGGGGTGGTAGTTGTGTTGGATAAATTTAAAGTAAAAAAGGAGATGGTACTGGTATTTACCTATCAATTCTCTCTCATTAGTAGCCATGAAGGGATATAAGTGTTTTCAACTTAGGCACCATCAGGTTGGCCCCACAGAAATTATTTAGCCCCATGTAATGCAAAGTAGTACCAAACAAAGTATGAAGATTCAAATCACCATATGCTTTAGGCCTCACCAATTTCCCCATACACTCTCCAAGTGAGTTTGTCCAATCAAAGAAATTGACTGAAAATATTGTGAAGATGTTTAAACCATGTAGAGGGAGTATGATGTTTAACATCTCCAGTGGGTACACAATCTGAGCAAAACATCCATCTTGATTATATTATCCCTACCCAACAATGATAAGGGCAGTGATTTCCACCTAGACAAGTATTGCTCTATTTTTTTTAATTAATAGATCAGTGTTAAGCGATTTCAGGGGTGTGGGATGTAGGGCAAGCAGAATACCTAAGTAGCTGAGGCATTTAGGTTCCCACTGCAGATCAAAGGGCTGTATCATTTGCTTTCTAACATGGGGTGAAGGGAGAAAACAAAGTTATGGATATATTTAGTTTGTATGCTGAGAATGCACCAAATTTTCCTATAATCCTAAAGACCTCAGGTATGGAAGTGTGGGGTCCATAAGGTGTAGGAAAATGTCATCTGTGCGTGTTGAAATTTTTAATTCTTGTGAACCAGGGAGGATGTCTCTGATTTGAGGTGTGGTATTAATTTTCAAAGTCAAAGGCTCAAGATACAGATTAAAGAACACTGGGGAGAGGGGCAGCCTTGCCTGGTCCTCCTTTTGAAGGGGAAGGCATCTGACAAGATCCCATTACAAGTAATTCTTGCAGAAGGAGACTGGTAACAAACTTGAAGCCATCTAATATATGTATCTGGAAAGCCGTATTTACCCAAAAAAGAAAAATATTTCCACATCACTCTGTCAAAAGCTTTCTTTGCATCCAGGAAGACCAAAGCTGCATCAGTGTTGCCCCCACCAGATGCAGAGATTAGATGTTGTATTTTATGGAGCTGGTCGCTTGAGAATCTCCCAGCCATTAAGCCAACTTGTTTCAGGTCTATCAGATTTCCCCAGACTCTTCTCAATCTGGCAGCCAAGACCATGGCTAAGATCTTGATATCAACATTAGGGGTTCATTTTACAAAATGGGAACAAGATATATGGGGCACACATGGTATAATAATGGTGCAGAGTGCCCTTTGCTATATGCAACATTCTAGAGAGTGTTGCTACTTGATAAATTGCATAGCGCCATTTTTGTATCTGAGGCACATCTGTGGTATACCACCATTGGAGAAGCAGACATTTTGCCTCTACCCCAGCTTGAATGCTCCAGCATATCAAAGAGTCAGTGTAAAGAATGTAGAGAGGAGGTATACCTAGTAATACCAGTTGAGGGAATTAGTGAGATGGAGTCCCCCACTACTAATTTGCAAGCAGCTACTGTAGTATCTCTTTTCAACAAATTTAAATGTCTGGACAGCTCCCTAGTATACTAAAAACATCACTTACTGTTGAGTTACAGTGCCAGCATAGGTCTTGTCAAAGGAGGTTCATGGCATATCATTTAACTGGTGTTTTATGTATGCTGTGATGGATATTGTCTCGTATAAGGAGACTTTTACTATTTGTGCAGGTAATGTGTGCTGCTCACCAGAAGATCTCCCAATCCAGAGAGGTAATGGGGGAGCCCAAGGAAGAGGCCCAGTAAGTGCAAGCTTTCTTGATTTGGTTGGGAATGATTTTGCAAAGCTAGGAGTACAGTGCACTAACTTGCCCTTTAGTTTTAGACAACCAGGGTTCAATGTCGAGGTCAGGTTTGTGTTTGTGTTGCCAATGAGGTGATTTAAGAAAGGGGAAGAGTGCACAGAATAATTGTAGAAATCTCCAAAAATCAGGCTTAGTGAGAGAGTATCTAGACTGAAGCTTGGTGTAGCAGTCAAGTGTGAAAGTACCTGGAATGAGTAGATTCTTAAGGTGCATTATACCTTGATGTATCCATTAAGCCCAATGTATTGTTTGGCAGTCTATCTGAATCATGTTATTGTCACATATACATACATACATATATATATATATATATATATATATATATATATAGAGAGAGAGAGAGAGAGAGAGAAGGAGAATATACAATGGTAAACTGTCAGATAAATGATTTATCTGCACAAACGCTGTTTGACCTTGGGTAACCTCATGAGTGGCATAAGCCATGAGTAAGGTGTCCGAGGTCAAGCAACATACGTATAGATAAATAATTTATCTGACAGCTAACCATTGTATATTTCATTTATGCAATAGGGGTGCTTTCTGTCAGTGCAGGGACATGTGCTTTTGACTTTTTATCTTTTTTTTAATGATAATTTCTGTGACTTTTTGTTAACTTTCCCAGTGTATGTCTGCCTAGTGTAGTGATTGCTATTAAATGAAACATCACTCAGTTCGTAGAAAACTTTGTGCTGAACAAATGGCATGCTTACAGTACCATGCTACATTTTTCATTTTAAATTTACAGTATTTGCAATTGTTTGTTGAAAAAGTGGATTAAAATTGAATTTTCTGCTGTTTGTATTTTGCTAATTATGAAAAAACCTAAAAGATATCTATAAATGAAACACCACTCATTTCATAGATTCTTTTGTGCTGAACAACTTCTATCTTTACAGTACTATCCTATTATTTTTCATTTTAAATTTATTTGCTTTTGAATACAGTTAGTACTGTTACTGAAGCTGAACATTCTAAATGAGTTCCAGAGTGATTGTGACAGATCTATTATGTGTATAAATCTGTGATAATGTGTCTATTATGTGTATAAATGTGAGATTTCACATTTGTACACATAGTAGCTCAGATTTATAACATATGATTTATATCCACACCTATTGCAAATATATATATATATATATATATATATTAGAGGCAAAAAACTCTGTTTAATGCATCAGTTAGGGTTGTTCCACAGTGACAAAAGTGAGGAAATTTGATGTTAGGGTTGAAACCCCCTTTGCACCCCTCCAGCCCACCCCCCCAACTGGAATCAGGGTGTGCATTGGGGTCATCGGCCCTAAGTGTCACCCCATCACATGTGGAAAGAAGCTGAGGAATAGGAGAATGGGGTAACAGTGACCTCAGCCTAACATTAAGGGCTTTAGACAAGAGATGGATATGTTGGTGGATGTTGAGCACAGGGTCTAGTGTGATGCCCTGGTACTTGAAGGAGTCAACTAGCTCTAACTTCCCACTGGCAGTTAGAACTTGGGGCAATGCATCTTCCAGGTGTTGAGTGGATGAGAGAAAAGCATAACTCTGGTCTTCTTATAGTTGAGGATAAGGCACTGTACAGAAAACCAGTTCTCAGCGCAGCTAAAGGTGGATTGAACTGAACAATGGCATTGAGAGGGGTCAGGGTCAGAGGAGAGTAGGACAGCGTCATCCGTATACAGTAACACATTACCAGGTCAGGCCATGGGGAGGGAGTTGAGGAAGAGGCTGAAACATAGAGGTCCCAGTGTGGACTGCTGTGGGACAACTGAGAGGATAGGCAGCCTTTTGGATAGGGTGTTACCAATTTTGACCTGCTGGAAGTGGTTAGAGAGACAGTCAGAGAACCAAACAAGGATGTTCTGGGAGAAACCAATGTTGGACAGGGTGGTTAACAGGAGGGAGTGGTTGATGGTGTCAAATGCCTTAGTGAGGTCAAAGAGAACCACATTGTCAGTACTTACTGCAACTTGTGTCTACAAAATTGTTTGCTATTGGCCTTTTGTTTATAAAACATACTTTTTATTTTGGTGGGATAACACTGAAGACTGATTGGGCATCTTCTGTGATGTGCCAACATGGTACATTTCTATTGGCCACTGATATTCCCTATACTGTTGTACTGTACCTGTCTTCCCTCTCTTTTTGAACTGGCATTCTAACTGATAAGAGCAACTCTAATTCTGCTTACTTAAATGATGAATCAGAGAGGTTGTAACTGTGTGATAAAAAACATGGAGCTGAATTTGCTTTGTTTCAACATTTTTTACAGTGATAGTGCAATCCCTATTGTTAGATTAAACAGACAAATACAATGAGTACAATGGGTGATGACATAGACTGTTTAAGTGTGGTGCTGAGATATACTGTACTTCAAAACATGCTCTACTGGGTAGCTTACCTTCAAAGATCAGCTAGGAGCATAGATTGTCATATGTTTACTACTTATACAAGTTGCAATTAGCTTAATGCAATCTTAAGATTTAATAAGGTTGTGCATGTGTACAGCGCTTAAGTAACTTGAGAAAAAAAAAGTTGCACTAGTTTTGGCATCTTGGTGTTTAAAGTACTGCAGTTTATAAATGCCACAGTGTACCAAGTTTATAAAGTAAATATCTGACAGAGCACAGAATTCAGTATTTAGCTATTACATTTTTAATAAAGAATGAGCCATTTGGTAACAGTCTAAGGGATCTGTTATGTCTGGTGTGCATGAAGGGAGAAAAAACATGCATCATAGTAATATGATAAGATATGCTTGCTTTTAAGTGCTTTTTCTGCCTGAATGCCATGTAACAGAGAATTGTGCTGAATAGCATGTAAATTGCCAAAAAATCCAATTTTTATATATACTAATTTGGTACTGAAACTTGAAGATATAAGTATTGCAAAAGCAGAATGTTTAAAAGGTTTACTTACAGTTTGTAGTGATAATTCAGGCAGTTTGGAGTCTAGAATCCAAGATGGCCGACTCCCTGCCATTTTCTGTGTTTCTATTGGTCTAGAACGCTCAGTTCCTGTTGTTTTATGATTCCTCTTTCACGAGCATGCAAAATCCTTGACCACAACTCGTACGGACAAGGATCCTGCTTCATGAGCTATCAAAATCCTTGACCACGAGGTCATCGCACAAAAACATTGCTTGGAAAGATATGTATTTTTAAAAATTAAAAACAGGTTTACAATTGAGATTATTCGTTATATATGGATTTTTGCGAGTTTTGGATGCTGGCTAAGTTAATGTTTAACATTTTTAGTTAGATTTTTTTTTTAATATATAATGATTCCCAATTTTCTTTTGTGAGCATACAAAATCCTTGACCTTGACTCATATGGATAAGGATCCTCCTTCACAAGCAGTTATAATCCTTGACCATGAGGTTATCAAAGAAAAAAGGTAATTGTAAAGATATGCAGTTTTAAAAATTTAAAACAGGTTTATAATTGAGACTATTGATCATATATATTTTTTGTGACTTTTAGATGCTGCTAAACTTAATGTTTAACATTTTTACTAAGATTTTAAAACTATATAACGTTACCTGATTTTCTTTTGTGAGCATGCAAAATCCTTGACCGTAAGATTTTTTTTCCTGTTCCCATTAAATTTTCTTTTAATGTGTATTTTTTTGTATGTTTTCATGGGACTAGTCTATTGCCAATTGTAGCATGGTAATAAAGAATGCTTGACTCTGGTGTGTGAGTGCGTGCCTGAGGTAGTAATGGAGATTTATAAGTCTAATTAATTATTAATGAGCTGAACTAGCTCATTGTTTGGCTGCTATGCTGGTCTGAAATATCTTAGAAATGACCGGCATGGCAGCGGCACTCGGCTCACGCACTCTACGTCAACAGCAGCGGTCCATGAACAAAACTGTTTTCAGTGCTCAAATGCTAAAAAAAAAAAAGTCATTATTGTGATTTGACTTATAATCGCAATTATGACATCACAGCTGGTGATTTCCTTCTGATTAATGACTGGATGGGTGGGAGTGGCTCTTGGGTGCACCTTGGGCCACACTCTCCCCCCAGCTGGTGGTTAATCTCTGTGAAATGACTGGCTCTTCAATCATTATTGCTTAACTCTATTGCAGAAGACAGCTGCGTTGATCATACAATTCAACAGAAAAAAGAGTGCTGTGCCCATGTCTGTTGCGTCATAAGCAAAAAAAAAAATATTGCAGCAGGGTGGTAATGTGTGCCAAGGTTTCTGGGATGGTCACAGAAATAACACATCTAACAGACAGAATGGTATAGCTGTGGGTGTGCATGTGTGTATGTGTGTGTGTGTGTGTGCGTGTGTGTGTGTGTAGCACATGTTCTCAGTTGTATCTGCACACAGGTGTGCAGGTGGATCCCTATGTCTCTGAAAGGGCAGGATGTTGTGACCATAACAATGGAAGAGGTTGCCAGCACAGTTCTGTTGCATGAGTGTTGTGTACACTTTAGGGATCTGTCCCAGATATCCTCGTGGTATGCATTGAATTGTGTCACCAAACATCCATCTTTGTAGTCACTGCATCCTCTCATCACTCACTCCTCAGCATGTTAACACTGTAAGGATAGAGTTGGTTGCACCTTCCAACCCCTTCATTAGTCTAGTAGGACCTCACCCTACCAACCTTCACAGACAGTGGAATCTACTGCCTCCACACCCTCAACCACCTACCCTACATGAAGTCATGGATTGCACATCCAACCTCATCACAACGTTGTAAGCTACTCAATGCAATTGCTGATCGTCTATGTGTACAGGTCGCATATGTGGTGTGTTAGATTGCATTGTACAGCTAGCTATGATGGTATTAAGCTGGATGTGTCAGGCCACTGAATGTAGGGGGTACAGGGGAGATGGGGGTCTCTGATCCCACTAACTATTTGGATTGACAGGGTGGGAAACAGCTATACCATGTGGGAGTATGTGTTTACTAGGGACCAGGCCAGTTGTGGGTCATCTTCATGGGTGATCAGGGATGGGAGTGCCATTACACTACCAATGATGGGTGTAGGGCACCATGGGGGAAGGTGGCTGCAGTGGCAGTGCTTGACCATCAGTGTGCACATTGTGTGTTGTGCCTGACTGGGATAGTAACTAAATTTCACAACTTGGTACAGTATGTATGAGTTCATAAACCCATGAAGCTGCCACCACATTGGCAGACATAAGTGCCCCTTACAGATTCCTGTCCCACTGGACTTTGATACCACAGGTCACTCAGACCACCTCAGCACTGGTCTAAGAGGTAACTCCCTCTCCCCACACCCACCCACCCACACTCTCTCATTCATCCATGGTGCGGCTTCCAGAATTCCATCTATGGAGATGTGCCTGTTTGCAAGATTAGTAAACAGTGTTTTGAAACAGTAGCATGCTGTATATTATACATGTTACACTCGTGCCCCCAAAATATTTATAATAGATGGTAATGTGATTTGCATATCAGATTGTTGCTGACATCCAACATTTTTCTTTCTTTGTTTTTAGGTCAGTTTTTTTTACTGGAGCAGTGAATAGTTCAAGAAGAGTTAGAACAATGACTGTTGTACGTTATGTGCACAGACTTTCAAAGCAGAACAGGTATATAGGTGCCAAGATGATATGTCATAATGACAAACCTGGTATTCCTCAAGGATTCAAAACTACTAAGTGTTCTTTATCTAGTGGCACACTCTCAAAGAAACGTATACATGTGAAGAAAAGTGTACGTCAAAATAAATTGCCAACAAAGAACAGCAATTAAAAAACTGTTTCTTGCAAAAGACCTAGATTGCGTCGGCAGGCACAAATTTATGATAGGTCTGTTACAGACAAAACTAATGGTGTTAGTGATAGCTCTACTTCTAGGTTTCACACAAGGGCAAAATGTTTAAAAGAATTGTACATGCTGCTAAGATTGACTGTATCATCTCAGCAGTTGTCAGGCTCAAAGGAAAGAAACTTAAAAACAGTTTCACTCATGAAACTGTGTTTGAGAGCAAGGTGCTTTGTCTATATGTCTGTAAATATACGCTCTCAGCTGTGGGCTGTCATGATGTCAGCAATTGATAAATTAACTGCAAAAATAGAAAATGTCAGAGATAGACTCATTTTGTTTCAACACTTGAGCAAAGGCAACCTTTGTACTGTGTTTGATAGCAGATGGATATGCTCTGAACATTCCAAGTCTTTTTTCTGGGAGGAAATATGCAATGTTCACAGCACTAACGTGACTTTGGCATTGGATGTGTGAGACAAAGTTCAGAACATCTTAGTTGTCTCAAGTGATGAGAATGTAATGAATGATGAGAATGATATTTCTGATGATGTGCCAAAGCGAAAGTCACATGCTAAGAAATGGCCTTGTGATGCAATGTGCAATGTCAGGGAAGACTCATTTTCTGTCATTGAAACATTTATGTCAACATTCACAAACACTAAAAGATGTGAAAGACACACACTGTTTGCAACTATTGACAAGTGCACTGTTAGGCCTTTTATTGGTCTGCTGGGACATTCACTTTCTTGTTTGCAAACTGGAGCGTGTGACAGTATTTTTCATCACTTTCACACGGTTGCTGTACACAACTCTGGAATGCGAAGGTGTGAGCAACAGCTGTATCGCATAAAGATCCACTGTGCAGGACTTCTGCTGTTTTGGTTCTTTACAAAGTGATGGAGATGTCAATGGTGTCATTGAGTTTACAAAGGACTTGCAACAAAAACATAAATTGAGGAAAACAATTGACACTGATGATGACACACGTGTTACAGATTGGGGCAGTTCAAGAGTCACTTGTGTTAAGGAAATTTGGATCTGAGATTGCAAAATTTGAAATCAGTAAAACTCAGAAATTTGACATTGTTTGACTGTCTTATGAATGGCTGTTTTACAAAGAACAGTGTGTTACTGTGGACCTGCACAATATCACTTGATGGAATGAGATGTGGGGTCATGTGGTTGTGTATGTACTTTTAAAGACAGATTTTACTTAGCAGGGCACAGTTTCACTATGCACATACTGTTACATAGAAACATAGAATTTGATGGCAGATAAGGACCGCTTGGCCCACCTAGTCTGCCCATTTCCCTACCTAACAGATAACCTGAAGATCCTAGTTAACCAACAGCCTACTTCCTCCTACCCCCCACTAGAATTGCCTTATGTCTGTCCCATGCATTCATGAATTTCCCCACTGTTTCTGACTCTATGACCTCCTCAGGAAGGCTGTTCCATGCATCCATAGCCCTCTCTGTGAAGAAATACTTCCTCACATTTCCTCTGAGCCATCCCCTCTATCTTCAAATTGTGCTCCTTGTTCTTGCACATCTCCTTTTCTGAAAGATGCTACCCTCTTGGACTTTGTTGATTCCTTGAGGTATTTGAAAGTTTCTATCATGCCCCCTTCCTTTAGGCTATACATCTTAAGCTCCTTTAATCTTTCTTCATATGTCTTCTGGTGCAGATCCTGCACCATTTTGGTTGCCCTCCTCTGGACAGCCTCCAACCTGTCTATGTCTTTGCAAAGATGGGGTCTCCAGAACTGTACACAACACTCCAGATGTGGTCTTACCAACTGTCTGTACAGAGGGCCAACAACTTCCTGTTTTCTACTGGCAATGCCTCTCCCTATGCATCCCAGTATTCCCCCAGCCCTCCTTACTGCCTTCTCACATTGCTGGCCCACCTTTAGGTCATCTGATATGACTACCCCAGGTCCCTTTGAATTTTTGTTGTTGTCAGTATCTCACCCCCCTCCATTGTGTACTCTTCCCCCTGGGTTTTTGTTTCCCAGGTGCATTATTTTGCACTTCTTTGCGTTGAATCTAAGCTGCCATACTTTTGACCATTCCTCCAACCTTGCCAAGTCCCTTTTCATCCTTTCCACCCCACCTTGCATATGAACCCTGTTGCAGATCTTTGTGTCATCTGCAAAGAGATATACTTTCCCTTCCAGTCCCTCTGCAATGTCACTTATAAAGATATTAAAAAGGACCATCCCCAATACTGAACCCTGTGGTAGACCACTAGTAACCCCTCTTTCTTCACTGTGGACTCCATTTACTATTACCCACTCTGCGCTGTTGTCCAGCCAATGTTTTACCCAGGCTACCATCCTGGGATCCACTCCCAGGCTTGCCAATTTGTTTAGTATTCTTTTTGTGCAGGACTGTGTCAAATGCCTTACTAAAGTCTAGGTAGGCCACATCCACAACCCCTCCCTGGTCAACTACGTTGGTCACCCAGTCAAAGAAATCAATTAGATTTGTCTGACATGACCTTCGTGCTGTGAATCCATGCTGCCTTGGGTCCTGTGCCCCACTGGCCTCTAGGTACTCAGCAGTTCTTTCCTTCAGAAGTGATTCCATCATCTTCCCTACCACTGAGGTCAAATTGACAGGTCTGTAGTTTCTTGCCTCTATCTTGCTCCCACTTTTGTGAAGGGGAATCACATCCACCATCCTCCAGTCCTCAGGTACCACACCATCCTCCCATGATTTATTAAAAAGGGTAGGCAGTGGTGTTGCTAGTTCTTCTCTTAGTTCCGAATTCTGGGGTGAATCCTGTCAGGCCCTGTTGCTTTATCCACCTTCAGTTTTAAGAGTTCTTTCTGAACCGTTTCTTCTGTGACAGGACTAATATTAACCCCCCTATCCAGAGTGCTTCTATTGACTGTATTAGGCATCTCCCCCTGCTTTTCCATTGTGAATACTGAGCAGAAGAATTTGTTCAGTATCCTTGCTTTTTCACTGTCACTCTCTGCCCAACCACCTTCCTCTTTATTCAGCCTCAGTATCCCTGCCTTAGTCTTTCTTTGCTCCCTAAGGTACCTATAAAAGGTTTTATCCCCCTTTGCAACAGAGTTGGCTATCTTTTCCTCGGTTTGGGCCTTTGCTATTCTGGCTGCCTTCCCCGCTTCCTTCTGATTTAACTGGTACAGTTCTCTGTCCTGCTCCTTCTGTGTTTCTTTATACTTCCTGAAAGCTATCATTTTCTCCCTAACCTTCCCCGCCACTTCTTTTGAGAACCATAGTGTTTTTTTTTTCTTTTGTTTTCATTTATTTGCTTCACACAAAGACTTGTTGCCTCTGTTATGGTGGTTTTGATGTTTCCCATTGTTGCTCCACCCCCCTTCTTGCTGTTTGCTAGTGCTTTTCTGAGGCACTCTCCCATTTTGACAAAATCAGCCCACCTCAAGTCCAGTACCTTCACTTTTGTATGGTTTGACTCTACAGTCAAGTTTATCATTATCCACACTGTATGATCATTTGTTTCCAGATGGCTACCTACTTCAAGATCAAAAATCCTTTCTCCATCCCCATTTAAGAGTACCAGATCTAAGACTTCCCCCTTCCAAGTGGGTTCCAAAACTAGCTGCCTGAGGCATGCCCCCTGTAGGGCATTGAGAGTGGCCCTGTTCTTGGATGTGGCTGCAGCAAAGGTGCTCCAGTTAACATCTGGCATATTCAGGTGCCCCATTAGCAATATCACCCCTTTCTCTGCCATCCTAAGGATGCCTTCTGTCATTTCCTTGTCCATTTCCTCCCCCTGAGATGGGGGTCTGTATACAACCCCTGTGTGGATTGTGGTGCCCTTTCCAGTCTCCAGGGTGACCCACAGTGCCTTGTCTCCTCTCTGTTTACCTTTAGTTCTATTGCTTTGATCCCTTCCCTTACATAGAGAGATCCTCCTCCTCCTCTTCTTCCCTCCCTGTCCCTCCTGTAGATTGTGTACCCTGGTATGTTGACATCCCAGTCATGGTTATCTGTGTACCATGTTTCTGTGACTGCCACAATATCCAGGCATCCCTCTTCCATCAAAGCCACCATTTCAGGGAGCTTTTTACCTAGACTATGGGCATTGGTACTCATTACCTTCCATTTTTTTATGGCTTTATTTATTTTTGCTGCATCCCTGTCCTTACTGCCTTTGTCTTTTTCTCCATTTACCCCAGTCCTTCTCCCTACTGACTGCTCTATCTTGTTGTTTACCTTACTAACTACACAAATTTTTTGGGGAAGGGGCTAGGATTTCCCTTCTCCTTTTCAGTGCCTCCCCCCTTGGCTAGTGTAAATGTTTGCAAATGAAGCATTTAAACCTATCACCTAGGATCCTGGTTCTCCTCCTGGACAGATGCAGACCATTGCACCTGTATAAGCATTCATCCCTCCAGGTGGAGCCCCAGTCCCCAATGAAGCCAAATCCCTGAGCTCTGCACCATTTTTTCAACCAGTCATTGAATCCCATGGTGTGGAGTACTCTAGCCTCATCCCTGCCATAGACAGGTAGCACTTCCCAGAAAGTTGCCATGTGTGCTACTTGTCTAAGGCCCCTCCCCAACTCCACACATTCCTGCTGCAGTGCTCTGATCCCATTCCCAGCCAAGTCATTTGTCCCTAGGTGGATAATGACATCCAGCTCACTCCCACTTGCAGCTGCTCCCACAATCCTGAGGATTCATTTCCTGTCCCTCCAAGCCATGGTGCTGGGCAGGCACCTTACCTCCCTTTCCCCTCCCTCCTCCAGTTCTATCCCCTAACAAATGAGTCCCCCACCAGGACTTGTTTTCTTCCCCTGTGGGGTCCTGTGCCACCCTCCTGTGGGTCTCCATTGTGGAGGTTCCCAGCATCCTCCTTGGTCTCCACTGCAGGTGCCTCATAGAAGAACCATGCTCTGCCAGAGTGGTGAATGAATTGTGGAGAGGCACAACTGGAGCAATGTGCCTCTGTTCCACCACCCTTACCCTTCCTGAGCCCACCATGGTCCAACCACTCCTCTTTCTTGGCAACCTCTGAGGTAGTGGTGGTGTTATCGTAAAATCAATTCTGACAGTTTGCCAGCTCACTCTGTGCTAAATGGTATGAAAGTAGATAATACCCCTGCTGACATAGCTTGCTTGAATTTGTTTGAGAGGATTTTAATCCAAACAATGAAGTCATTCCAGACCATTGTGAGACTGAAAACAAAAATGAAAGACTTAACAAAAAAAGAGCTCATCAGGTCATTGAATGGCTCTGTTGTGTATCTATCTCTACCACTGCAAGAGAATGTGAACACTATTTCCAGAGAAAATAGTGTTGTCATTCTGTTGAATAGTGTTCCAACTAAGAACAAAGCAATATGGAAAGACAGTGTGAATGCTGAGAAGGCCAAGTGTGCTTTGCTATACCTCAAACAACATAATCCTTTCTATGCTGACATCAACATGGACACATTTGCTGATGCTCGTATGCAAGCTGATATGCCTGCATGTTCAAAGCCCATGCTTAAGAAGGTAGACATTGTCACTAATGAAAGTGTGCATGAGCAAAACATTATCCACCCTTTGTATGAGAAGGACACAGTTATGGACAATATAGATTTATACCAGACGAAACAGGTAGAGGATAATCCTGTTAGTGTCTGGGAGAGTACACTTGAAACACATTGCTTTCCAGACCTTTTTCCACATAGTAGAGGTGGACAGCTGGATGATCATGATGTACAGGTCCCTAGAGCTGAGTACAGAAGTACTCGACTTTTGCATTCAACTGGAAAATTCAGTAGAAACATAGCACATCTTTTTTTTACCTTCTGTGGAAGAGTGAACTTAGTATTCTGTCTGCAAGTATTGTGCACACATTGTGACTTTGCACAGAATTTACCAACATGACAGCTGTGCAGTTAATTCAGAGACTGGAGAAGAAAGACAAAGTATTACAAGCTAGTCTTTAAGCAATTCTCTCCAACATGTGAGGTACTAAGAAATATTGGACAAGAAAACTCTCTGAGTTGATGTGCATGTTGAGGGAGTTTGGTTCAGCATCATGGTTTGTCATGCTCAGCTGTGTAGAATACTACTGGGATGTCTTGCTTGACCTTCTGAGATGGGTGAACTCTGATGTTGATGGCATAGAGACTATGACTAGTGGTGAATTGTATTCTCTGTATCCAGTCTCAGTGTCATGATATTTTCAACACCGATTCCAGGCACTTCTAAGATTCACACTATCAAAGACTAACCCACCTCTTGGTGTTGTTGAACACTATTTTTGGAGGATGGAATACCATGCGCGGGGGCACCACACATACTGTACATATGTTGCTGTGGATAAAAGATGCTCCACAGATTGTTGACAGTAATACAGCTGATATTCTCAGCTTCATCATGAAGTATGTGACATGCCAGATTCCTGACAAGTGTGACAGTCCAACTCTGTGGAAACTGGTACAGAAATTTCAGCTATACTTGTGTAGCAAGTACTGCCGCAGAAAGGTGAAAAACAGAGGGAACTGGTACACAAGATGCCTAGTTTGGATTTCCAAGATAATTCTGCATAAATGCTTGTCTTAACAATGTATGCTGTGCTGTGTGGCACCACCTGAAGGCCAAGTCAACAAAACAGGTGTATGAGCTGCCTCTCAGAGAGTCAAGTCTACAACAATCACTACAGTCTTTCTCTGCTGTTGATGTGGCAAGCCAATATTGATATTCATTATGTTGCTGATAATTCAGTGGCTTTGGTGAGATATTTGACTTCATATATCACTAAACATGAATGGACTTGCTTACAAGAACTGTGGGAAGATTTAACCAATTGCAATAGGTTTATCTCTTCTAGGCTGTGGTCACTAGGAATGCATACACTGTCACATTGTGAGTGTGGGGCATATGAGGCTAGTGATCACCTTACAGGTGCTTGTCTCTATGGCAAGCCTGAGCCCATTTGTTATTTGAATGTGAACTTTAAACACAAGAGATGTCGTGTCCTTAGAAGTCATCATGAGATTGAAAAGCTTGCCACAACCAGACCAACATCTACAAATATACTGAACAGCAACTTGATAGATAAATGCTATCCACAGTGCCACAGTGTTATGGGTGATCTATGTTTGTTTGAGGTTGCTCAATGGTATGACTACAAGTGGTGTGTTTCTTCTGACCCTGAGAAGAGCATATATAAGGTGTCAGGTCTAGATGGGTCTCTGGTGAAGGGGCATACGTCATGGTTGATAGAGCACTGCAAACTGAGTTTGACTTCAACTGAAAGTAAAGAGCATTACTATTTTGCTCTTCTGTTTCTGTTCAAGCATTGGAGAGATGAGACAAGTTTGAAAGGTACATGTGACACTTTTGAAGAACAGTTCAATTTGAGCTATGATTCTTTCAAAAGTGAAGTGTCAGCTGCATATATACAGAGACTGGACCTTGAGAAAGAGCAACTTGAGAAAGCAGGACAATAATTGAAAGATGATACACCAGACAACTCATAGGATATGGTTGACCCTGAGGGAGAAGGTGCACTTGGTGCACTGTTGCCAGCAAATGACCCAACTGCATTGATATCAGAGGTTGAAAGTGCTATGCAGCCGACCATGCACTTCACAGATAAATCAGTCAACATTGTTGATGAATTTAATACTCATCAACAAGTTGTGTATACTGCTCTGATGCATGCTGTTGAGCATGGAATGAGACACTGCAAAAAGGAATGCTTCTGTGATAAGCATAGGCCACTGAAGATGTTTGTCAGAACTCCAAACTCTGCAGAATGAAAAGGATTCATTATTGCATCATTCAGCCCAGTCTGGAGAACAGGAAATATGTATGTTGAAGCAGGAGTGTGAAAGTTTGAGACAGTATAAGAGTCAGGCAGTGCAAATGAATGATTTGCTGAGTACTGCGAATGCTCAGTTGAGTGACAAAATGGGTGAGCTGCAGGACAAGATTAACCAGGTACGTAATGATTTAGAAGTAGTTTACAGGGACAATCGTGAATTGAGCACCATGTATAGAGTTTTGCAAAAGCAAAAGCAAGATCAGGTTGATATGGATGTTGCAAGTGTGAATCACAATGAACGTAGAACTAAGATGGCGACACTGTGCCATCAGCAAGAGGTTCTGGCTGGACATGTTAAGGCAATGGGAGGTATAGCCTCTGCCATGGTCACCAATTTGTTGAGAGGTCTAAACCTCACTTTCAGATTCTTGATGGTATTGGGAATGCAAGAAATCACAGACACATTGCATTAGAGTAATAAACGTGTTTATTACTCTATTGCAACGTGTCTGTGATTACTTGCATTCCCAATATCATCAAGAATCTGAAAGCGAGGTTTAGACCTCTCAACAGTAGGAAAAACATTTTTGTCCTTGGAGATTTTTTGCAGCTGGCTTCTGTCAATGGACAACATGTCTTCTCTAGACTTTCAGTGAAGGAAGCTAGAAAAACCATTGGATGTATAGGTAGAGCGAATCTCTGGGAGTTCTTCTCTTATGTTGAGATGTTGCAGAATATGTGACAGATTGGTGATATATCTTATAAAGCATTACTTGATGAAGCTCAAATTGGTAGCTTATCAATTTGTCATCTAGAAATGGTAAGACAATGTGTTTTCACTAAAAAAGAGACATCTATGTAGGAAGCATGCAAGCTATTTGCTCAAGTGCAAGCCAATGGGCAATGCATTGTCTGTTTGTTGCCAAGACTAAAACAATGTGCTGAGTTCAATCAGCTTATTCTACAAAGAGATCATCAACCTATTGTTACACTTACATCACTTGATGCAATTGATGGTGTTAGCCTGACACGCATAATGGTAACAAAAATGGTTGAATGGATGAAGGAACTCAAAAGTGATGTGCCACGTACTGCTGGCTTGGAAGCTGTATTAACACTATGCAAGAATGCACGTGTTATGCTGTGGAGAAATCTTGATGTTGATCATGGGTTGGCCAATGGAGCAATGGGCTTCATTGTTGATTTTCAGTACAATGCACAGAACATATTTATTGAATTTGTTATGGTCACATTTGACAATCATGACATCCCTTTACCCATTGATAGAACAACTGTCAAATGCCAGATTGTGAAGGATATCTATGTGATGCATAAGCAGTTTCTGCTGTGTCTTGCTTATGCTGTGTCCACTCACAAATCACAAGGTCTTAGCTTTGACAGTGCCATTGTTGAGATAGGAAAGGGAATCTTTAAGGATGGCATGGCATATGTTGCTTTGTCATGAGTTCAGTCTCTTTCTGGTGTGCATATACTAAATCTTACAGAGAACAAAGTGTGTGTTGATGTAAAATGTACTGCGGAATACAACTTGCTACTCATGCTGTACCAACCAAATATAACTCTGATTCTTGTTTCGAGGTACATACCCATGTGAGATGTGCCAATGGAAACAACGCATAAGTTGAAAAGGAAACAGAGTAAAACTTCAGTTTCTTCACCATCTGCTGTACATGGTAATCAATCTCTTGCTGATCAAGTCAGGTCAGCACCTGCAAAAAAAATGCATTGATCTTCACAGACTACCGATCTTTGACAGTAGCACTGGTGTGAACTGCTATGCCAAGGCTGCAATGCAAGCTCTTCTGCATATGCCAGAGTTTATTTATGTTTTGACTGCTGTGAAGTAAACAGCGCTGTCTGATGCACTTAAAAGAGTAAGAAGAGGTAATCAAGAGCAATCACCTAGCTTACAGAGCTTGACTCCTCTGTGGCTTAATCTGCCAAACTATGCTAGACTAAGTATGTTTGCTGATAATGCCTGACAGGATGTGACTGAATTCATGATGGGTGTGATGAATAGTTTGGCAGATGATGGAATTTAACTTACAGAGCACTTCACAGTTCATTATATGTGTAAGTACACTTGTTTTTCGTGTGGACACATAGAGTCTAAGACAACTAATGAGATGCTATGGTTATCCGTCTACGTTCCTGAAGAAACATCAGTTAAGTTTCATAGATTGTTTAGGAATGCTCCCACTGGTTGGCAGTGTCGAAGATGTTGTCAAAGTACTCTCTGTTCTTTGAGAGTGATTTACTTCAGCTCATACATTATTATTGTCCTGCAGCGACTCAGGCATGAAAGTTATAACACCTATTACTGACTTCATTGCTGGAAGAACTATGTTCTCAGGCAGTCAGTTTGATACACATGCTGTCATTTTCCATCATAGACCTTCTATTCAGTCAGGACTTTAGTCACATGGTGTCAGTTTAGAAGTATATGGGTAGAGCTTAATGATACAGTGTGCACTATGAGAGAATGATTACCAAGGAATCTAAAAGATGCATATGTAATCATTCTGCATAACACAGATAATGCTCAACATGTTGAAGAGTGATTTTTGGAAGACAGACCTACAGTATATTATCATTACACACTGGTTTACAGCATATGTATTGCAACTCTTTTTTGCTCAAAAAACATAATGAGAAGGGGATACTATGTGTTTCATCATTAAACACATTAAGAGCAATGTATTACTTTTGTGCTGACTTTTTTTCTGCTATGAGCAGAATATGCATTTTGGTCGTTGAGTCTCTTCTTATCTGCAAGTAGTGCTGTAATACTTTTATGGACTCCATTCTACTTGCTATGAAGTATGTTACATGTGTTCTTACTGATTGCGGTAGTGTCAGATGACCACAAAAAGACTATGCTAATTTTTTTGTTTGCATAGTCTGTGATTGAGACAGATTTCACACTCATTTGTTTACATAGCAAATTCATTTTGCAAACTACTTACAGTTAAAGCTGGTATGCCTTTTACTGCTGTGTTCTACATATGGGACTTTGATGTACTTACTAACTGGACTGCCATAAGAACAGTTGAAGCAGACTTGAGGATGATGGGCTGTGCTCATTTGACAGCAAGTAAGTAATATATTTGCACTTGTAGTTAAAAGATGCTGATAAATTGCATGTATTTGTCTTTAAAGAGCACCAACCTAGTAGCTGTCAGGCTGGGCTTCAATGATAAATGACCAGTCTCTGAGTCTCCTCGTGAAATGTAGCAGAAATCTGTTCTCGCACGAAAAAAAAGTAATAATACACATACATTTGTATTTTTCCTTATTGCTTATGAAAGGACTGACTTCCCAGTTCAGAAACCATGCTATCCCACTCAAGTCTGTTTTGTGATGTCAGTAAACGAAGGCTGTGTGAGTGTGTCAGATCCAGTAGTATGGGGCAATATCTTAACATATTTTTATACCCTTTACTGATTTAATTTTTATTAATCAAAGCTATTGATTGACAAATAAGGACCTTATTAGTTGATTGAGTGCTTTGATTTATTAACATTAAAACAGGAAAGGGTAGACAAATACATTACAATATCATCAACATAGCAGTAATTGGGACACACTCACACAGCCTTTGCTTTGTCACATAAAAAAACAAAACAGAGATGCGCTGGCTGGCATAAGGTTGTGTTTTTGTGCAGTGGGAAATCAGTCCTTTTGTCTCTGATAAGGGAAAATACAAATTTATGAGGATTATGACTTTTTTTTGCAATGTCAAATTACTGGCACTTTTCACATGGAGACTCAAAGATAGGTAGGTTAATGAGAACACTTGGGCTGACAGATATTCCTTAAGTAAGAAGCTGCTCTTTAAGACTGATATGTATTTTAGAATTTTTTTTGTGACTGCTTCTTATGTATCCTCATACAAACAGCATGACTACAACTCATTAAGTAAGTAGTGCTGTTTATGTATCACTGTGACATCTGCTTATATGGATTCCCATTGTGATGCTTTATTTACCAGTTAGGCTCAGTTGCTCTGTTACATTCAAAGGTGTATTGAACAGTGTAAGACTTTCTTTATATATCTTAGCTGTTACTAAGTGACATGACAAACTGATATCTGTTCATAGCAAATACATTTGCGACTTGGTAGCAGGTTAAACTATTAAGTCTTTTCCTGCTTTGCTTTACATAATTGACCTTGATGGTTTTACTTACAAGACTGACAGCACAATCCAAGCAGACTTGAGGGAGCTGGATGGCACTTATATGTCAGGAAGTAAATTATGTCTTGGCACATGTAGTTATATAATTCTTAATGACTATGGCTTTGTCATTGACAATGTCATGGGTTCATACTAATATGCAATCCTAACACCATTGATGGCTGCATGATATGCTCATCAAATGGAAATATCATTGATTCATTAGACACGATGGCACAAACCACCAAAATATGACTCAGTGTTGTAAATATGTATATACTTCTGAAACTGAACTGAGTTGTAGCATACTGATGCTGCTTTCATTCTTATTTTGTTTAAAAAAATGCTGTTATTGTGCATGTTTTGTATGAATATTGTGTTATGGAATTATGTATGATGTTTAATGCATTGCATTACATTAAATGCTGTCCAGCATATTGCTGCTGTAAATATGTATGTATATATAGATATACACAAATGTATATATGCATAGGTATACACGTATGCATATATGTATTTATATGTAGATTTGCACAATTACTGCTTTTGTGTTTTATGAAGTTATGGTTGTGCATATCTATACCACATTGCAAACTCTTGGTATGTCCTTGCTCTTTTATAGGATTGCCTTTATTGAGGGGTCGGATGAGGAATTTTCCAGTTCAAGTAATATTTCTCAAATTCTGAAGGATACAGTTTTGAAACCCCAGCTATATTTTTCATTTTATTGATTTGCTCATCTCCTGGTGCATCCTGGTCTCCAGTGCATTCTGATGACCCCATAGCACAACCCAACACCTATTGGTGTGTGGAGGGTGGAGTAGTGGGGGTGAAGTGGTAGGGGTGGGAACCCTGGGGGTGGAGCGTTAGGTTTAGAAACCCTAACACCTCATTTTACTACTTTTTTCACTATAGTAGTCACCCTAACTGATGCATTAACATTGTTATTTTGCAATGAATTTCCCTTCTTTTTCAGATAGTTTAATTTTAACCTCATACCATCCCTCCATCTAGATAGTATAACAGTGTCCATATGTCATAGTGGCCTCCATCCAGATAGGATAGTACAACAGTGTCCATATGTCACAGTGGGATTGCAGAGTCCTTTGGACCCTGTGCTCTCATCCCTTCACAGATGCACATATGTATCTAGCTGTGGAAGCATTGGGATCTCTGGCCCCTGTGCTTCAACACATAAAGTTAAGAGCAGGCATGGTGAAATCACAATAAATAGCCATAACTGTGCCATCTTATATAATTTTCACCCCAAATGTTCAACATAACCTTCTTATCTCCTCACCACATGTACCCAGTACAGAAAACTTTCAAATCCTGGTTGAAATGTAGTTCTGTGCAACTGCAATGCTGTTTAGCACCTCATGTGCAGAAAAACATTTTTCAGCAGGATTTAATAAATTACAACTGTACTCTTCATGAGGTGGTATGAAAAATGGTAATGTTGAAAATCTGGATTGAGAACATGAACAACTGGTGAAGTTACGAGCGTGTGTATAAACTGCACATAGCACACCTGTAACTCTGTCATTTTTGGAACTTTTTCACCAAATGTGCAACATGGGCTTTTTGTGACCCCTCCTCATGAACAATTGCACTGTTGTTTCATTAATCAGTTGTAAAAGGTGATTCTGTTCATTGACCACAAAATCACCTTTCGGGACTGAGAGATGAAATGACAGTGCCTGTTCATGAGACGGGGTCCCAAGAATCCCATGTTGAAAATTTGGTACAAAAATTCTTAAAATACACCAAGATGTCAACATAAGTTGAAACCCCCCATTGACTCCCTTTATATGGTGCTTAATTTGATTCCTCTGATCATAGTTTGGCTTTGAAGAGTGCAGACATGTCCTGGTCAGAAGATGACAGTGCCCACCTCTGAAGGTAAGTATGGGTTAAGGGGGTGAGGGGAGGTGGGTGCGCAGAAGGAGGGTGGGGATGGGGAGGAGGATGGGGAGAGATGATGAGGGACCATTTTCTGTTTCTCAGGGGTAAACAAAGACGTTAGAGGATGGTTTTCTTTTTTAGAGGGTAAACATTATGATTTGAGAGACACTGGGAGTGGGCTACCCAGTGTCCCACAGTTAGGGAGGGTTGTTGTTTTTGTGCCAACTCAGGAATTAGGCACCCCAATGTCGGCTGTTTAAAAATATAATTTGGGGACACTGGGAGTGGGCTACCCAGTGTCCCACAGCTTGGGAGGGGGTTGTTGCTGTACTGACTTGGGGATTGGGTACCCTGATGTCAGCTGTTTAAAAATATAATTTGGGGATACTGGGAGTGGGCTACCCAGTGTCCCATAGTTGGGGGGGTTGTTGCTGTGCTGACTCAGGAATTGGAACCCCGATATCAGGAGAAGCTGTCAGTAAAGAGCAGCATAACAGAGCGGGTGAATCTTGACTCTGCAGCCAGCAGTATAAATTACAGCTGCGACTGCAGAAGTCAAGAAAATACCACTCTTCTCATTCAGAGAATGAGCTACAAGCCACTCTGTCGCTGAGCTGGCACCCGAGATTTTGGGACCACTTAAAAAATAAACATCAGAAAACAGCTGAATAACTCCTCTTTAGCTATGTTCTGACTTTTTTTTCTTTTCAATTGCATTTTACAGTTTCTGCAAGTGAAGGTCCTCACTAAGTGGCAAACAATATGGCAGATGCAAAGCAGATCCACCTTTTGCAGTAGGGTGAACTTTGCAAAAACAACTGACCTTCTTTTTGCAAAGAAGGGGGTACTTTGCACAAACTACCACCACTTTTGTGAAAAGAAGGTGGTACTTTGTGCAAAGTACCTCCTGTCTTGTGAAAGTTCTTACTTTCATGGCTGACATATAAATCTTCCCATAGGAAATAATGTGAAAATAAAAAATGTATAACTTTTGAATGGATTAATATTTTTTCACCAAACCTTCAAAGGGTACATCTGTGACCCAAAGGCTTTCTACCATGTAAATTTCAGACCAAAACTTACAACTATTTCTGAGATACAGGTAGACAAAGAAATGTACAAAAAAATGGTAAATTTAGGTTTTTTAGACACTCTGTAGCTCAGAAACCACAAAACCAATTTAAACAACATTTGGCATGTCAACAGATCTACCACTAGAGAGTATGCATGCCAAATTTCATGCAAATAAGTTGAACAGTCCCAGAGTTATTAAGGTTCAACATTTCAAGTTCAAGGGAAGTTGTTATCCTCCTGTACTGACAGTTGGTGAGACCCCATCTGGAGTACTGTGTCCAGTTCTGGTGACCCAATCTCCACAAGGACATAGACAGGATGGAGGCAGTTCAGAGGAGGGCAACTAAAATGGTGCAGGGTCTGCAAGAGAAGCCATACGAGGAGAGACTAAAGGAGTTTAATATGTATACCCTTGAGGAAAGGAGGGAGAGGAGGGACATGATAGAAATGCTTAAGTACCTCAGTGGAATCAACAAAGTCCAAGAGGGTAGCATCTTTCAGAAAAAGAGATATGCAAGAACAAAGGGACACAATTTGAAGATAGAGGGGGGACGGCTCAGGGGCAATGTGAGGAAGGATTTTTTCACAGAGAGGGTGGTGGATGCATAGAACAGCCTTCCTGAAGATGTTGTGGGGTCTAAAACTGTGGGAGAATTCAAGAATGCATGGGACAGACATAAGGCAATTTTTGTGGGGGGGTAGGAAGAAATAGGCTGTTGGTTAAATAAGATCTGCAGCTTATCCTCTAGGTAGGGAAATGGGCAGACTAGGTGGGCCAAGCGGTCTTTATCTGCCGTCAAATTCTATGTTTCTATGTTTCAGGTTTAACATAGAAGTCTGCACTCAACCATATGAAGTTGTGGGTGGTCGATGGTCGCCAGGGCCAGGCTGCTGAAGCCCTCCCTGCAACCAGTGAACCGGAGCCCCTAATCAGGTATGCAGAGCCCGAGCTGCCGTAGGACACCAGTAGGCTTGGAAGCTGAAAGGGGATTTCTACTTTTCCTTTGGTGCCTTTTTTCAATTCAAATCTGCTTGGACCCTGAAGGAACAGATCTTGCTTAGTCTGACCACGCACTACCAATTGGACTAGCCTTCTTTTTTTATTTTTTATTTTTGCTACCTGTGTTTAACTTGGACTCTCCAGCTAGTGGCAATTTTAATGCGTTTAAGTTGTTTACTTGCTCTGAATTCGAAGTTTGGCGCATGATTGTTTAATTATAGCAATTTACTGTACATTTACCCTTGCACTCTGCCAAACCTTAGTGCAGTGCAGCAATTCTAAATGTAATTTCAAGTTAATCCTTCCCTTTTCTCTCACCTCCCTCCCCCTTTCTGTGAACAATAACCCCTTCTGACATAAAGCTTTCTCTTCCCCCAGATCCTGCCAGCCGGTGCCCCCCCCCCCGAAGTCACGGGTGGTCGATGGTCGCGAGGGCCAGGCTGCTGAAGCCCTCCCTGAAACCAGTGAACCAGAGCCCCTAATCAGGTACACAGAGCCCGAGCTGCCGAAGGACACCAGTAGGCTTGGAAGCTGAATTAGCTCCGCCGCCCCCACCACCACCCTTGGTAGGCTCTCCCTTATATAGTGGCGGTCAAGGGCGTTTTAACCAATCAGTGCACTTTCCCACCCATAGGTTATACTCTTCGTCCACTAGAGGCAGCACCACACTTCCCCTATCCTTCCTTATATGCTGTGCTCTTGGAACTTCTCGCAAGGTTACCCATTCATCTAACCATAATCACCAACCTGTAGGTCAGGTGCGATATAATTCTCAAGTATCTCCTCTTGCTCTGCCTGCTTAGTCACACCCACCTTTCACCTACAAAAGGATCCCACAACCATTAAGTGCTGATCAACAAATCCAACAGACTGTAGCTCCATCGGGACAGCCCCATCTGCTTTTTATTCTGCCTGGTAGCCTAACTCCCTTTGCCATCATAGAGGGGCTTTCCTCTCGTTGTTCTGCTAATTGCCAAGTAGCTGTGCTAATTATTTATTTTTGTTTTTTCTTTTTCCCTTGTTAACTACCGTTTAGACAATGGAGACCTTGCTAATTAGCTGCTCCCTCTTCCATGCAGTTTTTTTCATAACCCTGTTAGCTAAGGTCAATTCAGAATTTATACTACTTGGTCTATTAACCTAGGTGTCCGTTTATCTATTGTTCTATTTAGCCAAGGTGGATATCGGATTTCTGTTACTCTTTACTTTCTCTGACACTGATTTGAGCCCTCTCCATGCTGCGATTACTCTTATGTTTCAGTGGCAGGCTGAACTTCTGCTACTTCCTACCTTGCTGATACCAAATTTAGCTCTCTCCTTCTGTATTAGCTTAGGAGGCAATCTGAACATCTGCTGCATTCTACCGCGTTGTAATCAAATAAGAGTTTGCTCTTTGAGTACCTCCTAGTAGGGAGTTAGTCTTTGCTAATCTCTATAGCGCTACCATATTACCTTTTATCCACCCTTTTCCGGTGAACACTTAAAGCCATGCTTCCTTTACGCTGGTCACACTCCTAAAGTCCTGATCTTTTCCTTTTTTTGCAGGTCAAATAACACTATATTTCTCGACATCCTTCTCACCAATGTCTCACTTAACTTATTTCAAAATCACTCTAAGCTCACTCAAAACACTTTTACTTATCTCTTCTCTCCTCATATGGCTACCTATTCTATTCTACCCCCCAAGCCTTAATCAATGCTGCACTCACCCAGAAGATTACAAACTCCACTTACTGGGAATGACTTCATACTGGCCACGTGACACCTCTTCGCTCCTCATCGCTAAAAAACTCATCTATCACCTATCCTACACCCTCCATAAATCCCCGCTGCACTGCAGCATCCTGCCCTCCCCTTTCGTCCATCGCAAACTATGTTACCTTTTACTCTTGGCCCTGCTACTAGATGGGGATGTTGAACTAAACACGGGACCAGTTGGTAACCCTCTTCTAAAAAATGCACTCTGGAGTGACACCAAGGGCCTCCGTATTGCACACATGAACATCAGGAGCCTCCTTCACAACAGTGCGGAACTTGAGGCCTGGGTCGCACAACACCACCCTGATATACTGTGCCTATCGGAAACTTGGCTAAAACCATCCACCCCTGATGCTTTCTGCTCCCTACCCAATTACAATATCATCAGACAGGACAGACCCTCATCAAAACGTGGAGGTGGAGTTGCCATCTTCTATAAGTAGCACCTGTTGTTATCCCATAATGTACTACCTACACTGTCACACTGTGAAGCACTTCATACCACACTACAGCTAGGCTCAAAAAAATTACACATAGTCTGCACCTACAACCCCCCCACTTGTGGGACCAAGGGTCTTGAAGAACTCCTCTCCCTATTAGACAGCACCATTAGTCGTAATGAAGTCCTTATACTGGGAGACTTAAACTTGAACTGGATTGGCAATGCTACCTAATCCTCTCACTCCCTGGTGCAAAGCCACAGCCTTCACCAAATTATCGCAGACCCAACTAGGGTTATGGCTCCTCCTCGGACCAGTACCCTGATTGATTGGATCCTCACAAATCGCCCCGACAGCATATTGGGTGCAGGCACCCTGGCTGACGCAATCACCGACCACTCCCCCATCTACTGTATCTGGTCTACCAGTAAACCATCTCCTCCCCCAAAACTCATTACTTTCCGCAATCTGGCCAACTTTAACCTAGCGCAGTTTACTTATGATCTATCATTGATCGACTGGGCCCTGATCTACACCTCAACTTGTGCTCAGACAGCCTTTGACTACTTCTTGGCCCACTTTAGCTCTCTACAAGACACTCATGCTCCCCGAGTCACCCGACGTATCCATGGCACTCAGTCTAAGTGGTTAACAATAGCTCTGCTAACCCAAATAAGAGCTAGGGACAAGGCATGGCAGTCTTTCAAGACCACAGGGATACAGACAGACCATAATCTATACCGATCCCTAAGAAACTCATGCAAGAGAAATATATGCTTAGCCAAAAGCTCTTTCTGCAAGGACCTCCTAATAAAAGCCTCAGGTGACTCCAGGAAATTTTGGTCAACCATTAAATCTCTTCTTGGAGCTGATCATAGGGCTCATACTAGTGACATGCTGTTAAACTGCATTCACTACAACAACCCAACAACCATAGCTAACTCTTTCAATCACTATTTTTCAGATCTCTCAAACTACCTCAAGTTTTTCCCTCCCGTCCACAACTCTGTACCCCCTAACATCACTAACCCAACAATCTCACACCCACCCTTTAGGTTTCGGGGTATAAAAAGAGGTGAAGTATTAAAACTGCTACGTACCATTCCTGACAGCACCAGCACAGGGGCTGATGGACTTGAACCACGGCTCCTAAAAGCTGCCACTCCACTCATTGCCTCTCCCATTACAAAAATGTTTAACCTGTCTCTACGCCATGGCAAAGTACCTTATATTTGGAAATCAGCTAAAGTCACACCTATCCCTAAGAAGGGTGACCCCAAAGAGATACAGAACTACCGTCCCATTGCAATCCTCTGTACTTAGTAAATTGTTGGAAAAACTTGTGTCCACCCAAACCATTGAATACCTCCAAAAATATAACCTTCTCTCTAGCTCACAGCATGGCTTTCGCAAGGGACACAGCACCTCCACTGCCCTCCTCAGGCTCACCAATGACATATATACCTCTATGGATTCGGGCCTTCTAACAGGAGCAGTCTTCATTGACCTTACTAAGGCATTTGACCTGGTCAACCATGCAATTCTTCTTACAAAACTACACTCCATAGGCTTCTCCGATGATACAGTTGCCTGGTTTGGAAGCTACCTGGCTGACAGAAAGCAAGCTGTAGTTTTCAACTCAGCCATATCTGATCTTTCCTCTATTCAAGTCGGAGTGCCCCAGGGCTCTATCCTTGGGCCTTTACTCTTCTCAATCTTTATTAATGACATCCCACTTCTTGCACCTAGCTGTTCATCTCTGCTATACGCTGATGATTTAGTTATCTACCACAGTGCCAAAACTGTCACCGCCTAAATCATTCTCTTGCCGTAGATTTTGCTAATATTCAATCATGGCTCACTGAAAACAGACTTATTCTCAGCTCTAGTAAAACCTACTCCATGCTCTTTGGTTCTTCTGCCAGACTCAAAGCGAATCATACTGCCTTAACTATCCCATGTGCAGATGGCTCCTCGCTGAACAGCGCAAACTCCTTTAAATATCTGGGTGTCATTCTCGAACAATCCCTAGACTTTGATCTACACATTACTACCACCTGTAAATCAGTTAATGCCAAAATTTGTAGTGCCTATCGAACTAGATATGCCCTGACCTCATCTGCTAGACTCGCTGTGGCCCAAGGCTTTCTTCTCCCAGCCCTTTCTTATGGTTCAGTCACTTACCACTCTGCCTCTAAATCATCCCTCCATAAGTGGGATACCACCTGCAACAGCATCTGCCGATATGCCTCTGCATCTCCCTGCTACAGACATCGTTGCCAGCTCTACAGTGACCTAAATTGGCTGTGCTCCTCCACTCACAGACTACAGGCTTTTAGTTCATCAATTGACTCCGTTGTCAGATCGGGCCTCCCACCATCCCTCTCATCCCTATTGGTCACACAGCCTCTCTCCTATGGACTGCGATCGACTGACCAAGCCCTTTTTCACCTTCCCAGACTCAGATCTAACTTGGGTTCTCACGCCTTTTTTCATTTGACCCCTAAATACTGGAATTCCATACCCCAAACTATTCGACAAACAGCTACCCATGACACCTTTAAGAAACTTCACAAAAAGCACCTTCACTCTATAAACTCCTGCATCTGCTTTAACCCACCTTAGCTCCACTCTCCTTCCTACACCCTTCCTCCCCTGCTCTGCTTTAGTCTGCTTCTCTAGTAGTCTCTCTTCTCCACCGCCCCTACACCCACATCCAGGTCATCTCCCTCCCACTTCTCTCTTTATCTCTCCTGCTCGTCTTCCTCTGCTCTCTCTCTCTCTCTTTACTCTCTCTCCTCCCTCTCCCTCCTCCTGTCCCACTCCCTTTCTCCCCCCTTGTTAACCACCTCTGTGTAAACCTTACATAATGTCCTAGATGTATGCCGCATTGCTATACCTATGTTCTTATTTATTGTGTTACCTTTCATACTGTTTCTGCAACTTTATCATACCTTTTTAACTTCCTCGCTTGTTACTGAATGTATCTCCCCATTTCTGTGAGTTTTTTTGACTATGTATTGTACTGTTTCATGTGCTGCGACACATCCGACTTTGTATTCCTAAAACTGTATTCTCCCGGGTCGTGACTGAAAATAGTCATCCCTATGCCTAGTGCACCTACCCGGTTACCAAAAGCAAATAAATAATATATATATATATATAATGTGTGGCAATGAGGGTGAGCATAGCAGAGTTTCTATGTTGAGCCATACTGCAAGAGCTTTGGAAGAGGGAGAAATGCAGTGGCTTGCAGTGACTTTTTTAGCAAGGCATGCAATGGTTACTCAGGGGACTTATAAAAGGCTAGGGGGTCTGGGGCCCTCCTAGGTCCCCATAAGCTATAGGATTTTCCTTGCTTTGTGGTGTATTTTGATATATTTTTGAATGTGTATGCCACCACCACCACTACTCCACTGCACAGAATACAAGGGTGCCCATGGGTCTCTTTGATGCCTAGAAATATATGTTAATACATCCCAGAATGCTCTCTTAATGGTTGTATGAGTTGTCACATGTGTATTCCTAGCATGTGACAGTTTGGTGTGCAGTTTTGGCACACTAAGAATTCAGGTATGATCACTCATGCAGTTCTGTTTGGGGCATAGTAATATTTTATAGATTTTAGTGGCTACCACAATATCTTTAAATGATAAAAACCCACAGAACATGCTTATTCTCATGGCAACATAATGTAATATACTATTAGTGGAACAGGAGTGTCTCATGCAGAGTGAAACATAAGCACTTTAAATGGTCAGGAACACTACATTATTCTACAACAGCAAAATGTTATGGATCAGTACTTCTGTCTTAACACCTTTCTATGGGGGTCCAATCATCATCTTGGTTGCCTTCTGCAAATGTTGGAGAGCACTATGTAAAAGTTGTGGTTGAGGATGCCTGTTCATGATGGCTATTGCCACCAATCAACCAATAAGCCAGTTGTTTCCTTTGTTTAACCGGATGAAGCCACTGAGAACTAGTTCTCACTTATCATGGCCACCTGGCCAAGAAGGCTCAAAAACCTACAACAATATAGATATGATATACAGCTTTAAAATGTATAACAGAGTCCTAATACAATAAAAGTTAGCAATACAATACAATGCAATGCAATATAGTACAAGAAAATGTACCATATCATAGAATGAGTAACCAGTACAATAATTATCAGCCCCAATGAGAACACACTTCCTAAAAGTACAGAGTTTTATGTCACAAAAAACACCACTGCTGAATTAACACTCACAATGTATTTTTTGGCTTAAGCACCCATACTGTACATGTAAACCCACTCAACCATATTGAGCTGCCATGCCATTTAAACCATACTACAAAACTGCACTGAAATTCACAGTTTAAAGATAAAAGGTCAGCCGAGTGTGCCCCTACAGTCCGGTGAATTTATTAATACAGCACATCACACCATTAATTACAGGGAACATCCCATGTTGACATTTTAATTACAACTAAAGTGCTTGATTTGCAGCAGCAGCACTGAGACCCATAAGCACAGAGTCTCACTCAGCTTATCCCTTTGCTGTATGGCTGACTGAAGATCCAAATTCTGAATTAGAACACCTGATCATACAAACCTAATTAGACATGTAGAACTGGCATATTAGTTCCATATACACATTTTATTACAGCAAAAGTGTTTGATTTACAGCACAGGAGATCCACAAACACAGAGAGAGACATTTAGCTCATCATACTGCTGTATGGATGATAATGGAACAAAATTTTTCTGCAATAAAGCACTCAAACATATAAACTTATTCAGCCAATATGGATTTTAGTGTTTTTGAATTTTAAATGAAATCAGCTGAGTGCAACCACATAGTTCGGATTATCAGTATACAAATTCACATAACCACCCCATTACTAAAGGGAGCTAAATACAGTATGTGACAATTTATGTCCACTGCATATCTAAAGCTCCAAAACTGTGAATGACTGAGAGCCACAAACATGGGAATTGCACTCAGCAGAGTCAAACTATGTTATAGCAAAGAAACAGGATGATACCTATTTGGCATGAACAACCTTAACAAGTTTGGAACAGGAAAAATGCAACTTGCATAAGCATTGTCAGTATCCCATAATGCAAAAATTGAACAGAACTCTAATCACAGAGTCTGAAGTATGCATCTAAAAGACAAAATTGGGACATAGCACCTATAATATCAATGCATTTGCCTGGAGAAGGCACTGATCATGTGGATCCTTGGTACCAGGGCAATTTCATGGTGTGGGTGCCTCTGTTTTCTCCCCACTGAGTGGTGAGCTCTCTCCATCCCTTTAAGGAGACCAAACAAAAGTGAGAGAAACAGCGGGAGGTGAATCAGATTCCATACAGTACAACCATACATTGCAGTTGGCCCACAGGAGCAAGAAAGCAGGCTCCCCAGGCTGTGGACTAGTTCACCCTTGGCCTCTAGAAAGTCCAATGCTGTGTGAAAGTTTCCTAATTATTTACCTTTTGATGGCTGGGGTCCTACTCCATCCAGACTACTAAACTAAGTCATCTGAATGTAGTTTTACTGAACCGCTTAAAAAATTAGAAAATTTATAGGCATGCAGTGCATGCCTTATATACAGTGAATGCACACCACTGGAGAAAACCACTGACAGGTTTGTATGCCTAAAAAGGCTTTATGGTATCCTTAAAGCCAAGGGAGATTCCACCCTCTTTTTGTCCAGTGGGACCTCAGTTATACTTTGCTGAGCCAGTGTGTCAGTTTTAGCAACTACAATGGGTCTATTTTGACAAGTAGGTGAGAAAGGCAGTGAACAATATTGGGGGCAGCCATCATTTCAACTACAGAGATCTTGCTGGCTAAAAAGAGATGTATCATTTTCCAGTCATCAAAGTCTATTTGTAATTTCTGAAGTAGCAGGGTAAGGTTAAGAGTGCAGAGTCTGAAGAGATCTGTGGAGAGGTGGATACCTAGATATTTGACGTAGAAAGGTGATCATGCAAGGCCTGTTTATACAAATAAAGTAAGAGTATAACTTTTGTTCAAAGGTAAGACCTCTGTTTTTCTCTGGTTAATTTTCAGACCTGAGATTGAGGTAAAAGAACCATTTAGAGAAAGAAGGTGGGGTAGGCCCGATGGGACGTCAGATAGAAATACTAGCAGGTCATCTGCATACAGGCTAGCCCACAGTTCAGCTTCCGTGATGGAGATACCATGCAGGGTGGGGTGTTTTCAGATGGCAATAGCCAGTGGTTCAATGGCAGAACAAAAAGCATTGAGGATGCAGGTTTCTCAGTGGGGTGTCTTTTTGAAGTGAAACTGGAGGTGACAGGGTGGAGTTAGTGAGCACCCATGTTAGAGGAGCTTGATATAAGGTTTTCACCCGAATGGAAAAATAATGCCCAAATCCCATATATTGAAGGACCTTGAGAAGGTACCCCCATTCCATGGAATCAAAGGTATTTTCAAAGTCTATTGCAATGGCCGCTGTGATAGTGGGGTCTTAACTGGCAGATGATATGATAGAAATAAGGGAGTGAAAGTGGTCTGAGACTAGTCCACCTTTTGTGAATCCTGCTTGGGCCGGATGGATAAGTCTGAGAAGAATTTGGTCCTTACAGAGTGCAAGGGCTTTTACCACTATCTTTGCATCTGTGTTAATCAAAGAGATGGGGAAGTAGCTGGCTGGGAAGTGAGTGTCCTTGGCTTTCTTGGGTAAGACCATTATTATGGCTTCCCTGAGGGTTTGGGAGAGTGACATGATTGTGTGCTAATGTTTATGGGAACTGAAAAGTGAACAAACCAAGAAGGGCAGAAATCTGGGAAAGTCTGCTGTTACACAGAGAAGCATGGTGGATTTTCAAACTAAGAACCTAAAAAGCCAATACTGATGAAATGAAAGCTTAATTTTCCTATATGGATATCTGCAATATTGAATTTTGGAGATAGATTAATTTGATAAAAATATATTGCATAAATAATCTCCGAACACCAGTCTTTCTCCCCCCCCCCATTCTATTAGTTCTATGCAAGAACAATTAACAATGTACATAATATTCTAGTCTGACTGTAAAGTCAGATACTCTAGAAATTGAGATATATTAATTTGAAAAAAAGAATACAATAGTAATTTGCTTATGAGTTAGGTATAGGTGTAACTTGGTAGATAGTTAGACTACATATAAGATATAAGAGATGGACTTATTTTACTACTTTTGCATCATGATTCCTCTGCTTCGAGCCTATTGAACTACTTAAACACTGACAGAACTGTTTATCACCTGTCTTAAACAGAATAATACAGTTGCCTTAAGCATTAAAAATGAAAATGAAAGAAACAGGAAGGGGGAACCACACACACATTTCATTCTGAACAATCCCCATGGGTTTATTGTGATTTCCTTAGTGACTGAGAGGAGGGAGAATGTCACAGATAACATCATTATGCAAGGTAGGAAGCCTGATATCCTGTGGCTCAGCACCCCCCAGTTGCACAGAGAAGCAGCTCAGGGAGAAATGCAGTCGGGATTCTGGGAAATGGCAGCAGAAACTGCAGGACATTGCATTTAACTTGGAGTGGAGACATACAGAAAAGAGAAGGGTCTAGAAAGCTGGCATTGACACAATAAGGTGGGTCAGATTTTAAAATAAGGAAACAGAAATTTCAACAAAGTATACAAGCATATAAGCAGTAAACTTTTGAAAACAGAACAAGTCCTGATAGGCTTCTGTTTAAATCTTAGGAAACACACAATTGTAAGGAGCCTGAATTCAACAGAGACAAACAGTACCCAGTCAGATGAGCATTACCAGAATAGCGTTGCACTTCAGAGCATTAGTCTGGCAAGTGCTCACATGGACAGCAACTGGGTTTTTACATCATTTGCTGTAAGCACTCCCCTAGTCATTGTCCATGGTCCTATACACAGGACAAGGGCTGCAGGGAACAGGAGGCTGGCCAAGCTGCTCCATGCCCCAGCCCTCCATGCCACGGGAGCAGTTTGGCCAGCCTCCTGTTCCCTGCTTTCATTGGATTTTAATCCTGGTCTGCCAACTTTTTTGCACTGACGGGACTTAAGCTGATGATGAGAAGCCATGGAAACACTATTCCATGGCCCCGCAAATTAGAACTCCCCCCATGATCCACCCCCCGAGTGAGAATATATTAGTCTGGAGTGCGTGGGGGCAGAGCCCCCACCATATTGGAAGTCGTGGGAGCACAGCCCCCTGCAAAGGAAAATTCAATGCTATTTTTGTGGTGCTCATGTTGCCAACACTGCTCTTGTTGGCACTATATTGACCCAGTGCCAAGACAAACCATGATTATGAAGGGTAAGGGGAGAAACTTTTTCTTGTTAATATAAAAATTACAAAGAAGGATTATATCATACAATATCCGAAAGTAAAATAAAATAAAAAGCCTTTTTCTCTCTACCCCCACCTTATCCAATACCCCCAGTCTCTATGTGTTGTCCCTACAGAAATGGAATAAAATGAAATGAAGTAAAAAGTGAACTATGTAGATGGTATAACAGTAGTGTAAGCAGGTATGTTCCCCCTGCATTGCATAATAATACAAAATAAGCAAATACATGGAATATGTAGTATTGTGAAAATAAGACTTACTGTACATTGTATACATATTTATGTATTATAACCCCAAGTGTATTCTGAAGAAGTGACGAATAAGTCATGAAATGTACATCAACACTTTAAAATACAAAGGGAACCAGAAATAAAAAATGAACATTTGAATGAAATTTGGAAGATCTATGACTGCCTGACAAAAATTTTGTCGAACGACGGTACAGCAAAATCTTTATGTCAACTGCATTTGTGGTTGGCATAAAGATAGTCAATGCCTTCCATGTTTTCTTTGTGGGACTTCACCCCCAACTCCCAAGAAGGGGGCTGTACCCCTACACCCCCCCATTTAATATAATCAACTATGAGTCAAAGCTAATTAGGGAAGGGGATGCAAGACCCCCAGATAACAGTGCTGGGGTCGAGTGCCAACACTACAGCAACCTGGCACTGTCGTTGCTGTAGTTTCAGTTGATGCCAATGTGTCACTGTTAGGGCGGTATACCAGTTTGAATCCTGTGGTATTTTGGATTTAAAAATTATGTTTTTTGGGTAAAGGTCTCCTAAGTGCTGATATGATATTCTGATTCTGGATTTAAAGAAGCTCCCCACTATTTAATTATCATTTAAAAGGGAACCTAGGGAAAACAGTCTGCCTTACTATATGGACTTGGATTGCAATGGCCAGGGGTCTGATGGCAGAACAAAAAGCACTGAGGATGGAGGTATCCCTACAGGGTGCCTTTTTGAAGTGAAAAGGGAGGTGATAGTGTGAAGTTAGTGAGCACCTGTGCTAGAAGGGCTTGATATAAGGTTTGCACACAAGTGGAACAATCAGGATCAGATCCCATGTATTGAAGAACATTGAGAAGGTGCTCCCATTCCACAGAATCAAATGCCTTTTCAAAGCCTATTGCTATGGACACTGTGGGAGTGGGGCTTGACTTGCAGCTGAGATTATAGAACTAAGGGAGCGAATGTGTTCTGAGTCTAGTCTACCTTTTGTGAATCCTGCTTGAGCCAGATGGATAATCGTGGGAAGAATCTGGTCCTTACAGACTGCAAGGGGTTTCTCCAGTATATTTGCATCTGTGTTAATCAAAGAGATGGGGTGATAGCTGGCTGGGAAGGGAGTGTCCTTGACTTTCTTGGGTAATTCCGTTATGTCTTCCCTGAGGCTTTGGGGGAGGGACATGGATTTGTGCGATTCGGTGAACATCATGTGAAGGATCGGGCTTATTACACGGTTTAGGTGGGCATATAGGTCTGCAGGAATATCATCTCCCCCGGTGACTTGTTTTTATTGAGGGAGTAGATGGCCTTTTGCATCTCTGACACTGTGAGGTAGAATTATTGGATATATCTGTTTTGGGGGGACAGGTGGGTGTGGTATAAAAAGAATTTAAATAAAAAGGTTTCTATCTTGGGGTCCTGTCCCATTCCAGAAGAGCTGAACAGCACTGTATAGAATTAGGTCATTACCTTATTGATGGCTAACGGTTTGAGATGGAGGGTCCCCTCAGTGTCATGGAGCATGGATATGATAAGAGCAGCTTGTTGCTTTCTCAATCAATACGATAATAGGGGTCCTATTTTTCCCCCTTCCCAATATCTGTGTCTGGTTCAGAGAAGGGCTAATACAGCTTGATGAGCAAGCAGAGAGTTTAGTTGGAGGTGAATACCTGTAAGTTCTGCAAGGAGGGTCTTGTTTCTGAGTAGGGAGATTTTTGTAGTCTCAGAATTTCTGGGTTAAGATTTATTTATTTATTTATTTTATTACTGATATCTAGGAGAACACCTGTGAATGGATGCTCATGTGTAGGTTCCACGTCAGTTACAAGAAAAACATTAAACAGGTGCATAGCATTACATCACATGGCATTACATTATAAGCAAGTACAAAATTGCACTTGTACAAACAATACATTAAAAGCTAGGTAGACAGTAAACTGGTGTTAATTACAAGGTTGAGATAGCATTTAGGTTAAGGTATAACATTTAATGTTCACCAGGATCCAAAATAGTGGGTCCCAAAGCGGAGGTCACGAGGTCTTGGGCGAACCCTCCCCACCCCGAAACTCGCAGCAGTTCGCTGGATCAAAGAGGTCCCAAAGCTGAGGTCGTGAGGGTCTCAGGCGAACCCTCCTCCACCCCGAAACTGCACAACAGATGCAGGAAGTCTGATGAGTGCGCTATGGAGCTCCAGCCCCCTGCAAGCAGGAGAGGAGTGTGTGTGTGTGTGAGGCGCGCCATTTTCAAACAACAGTTTCAGTCAGCGTAGATGTGGAGATAGTTTATTTCAAGTTCAAGTTCAAGTTCAAGTTTATTGCAGGAAAACTCCATTGAGCAAGCTCATTCACAAGGAGGTCCTGTGACATAAACACTTAAAGTACAAACACAGATAGGTAATAACAGTATATACATGAAATGCACGTTACATGATACAGGCTGGATATACATACAAGGGTACCACATAGGGTGACTGCAGGTGATAAACATTGATATGAGACAGGGAAGCGACTTACAGGTTGCATACTGATAAATGAAACATGATGACTGGTGTGTGCAATACATATACAGTATTTTGGCAGCTAGAACAAACAACAGTCTACAACTGATATGGGGGAAGGAGTGATTTGATAGAGTAGCAGTGGAGTGTACGCAAAGATAAAGCCAGGAGTAGAAGGGAAGGAAAGCAGTTAATATGACAAATCAATTATACCTTACCAGTGGATAAATATGGCACACATGGGAAGGAAGAGACTTAATGACAGTTACAGGTGTCTTTTATTTTGGCTGAACTTAGCGATTTGTAGAAGTTTATTGAAACTGTGCTAGTTAGTTTCAATGCGGTTTGTAATTGGTTCCAAATGGAGGAAGGAAATATGCAATAGCACGTTTACCAAAGGAAGTCCACGTCCTTGGTATGTCAAGCATAATAAAGTCAGATTTTCTTAACGAGTATGCACTATGTGAGATACTAATAAGGGAAGAGAGATAGCTTGGCAATTTCTGCAGGAGCAGCTTAAGAGTCCATAGCCCAGTATGGAGCAGGCGTCTAGTAGTAAGGGATGTCCAAGCAACAGCTGCATATAAGTCACAGTGGTGCGAACGGTAAGGTGAGTTGGTAATGAACCATAACGCACGGTGATAAAGGATGTCCAGTTTACTTAGATTTGCAAGAGTGGTGGAGGAATAGATTACATCGCCATAGTCGAGTAGGGGGAGAAAAGTGGCCTGTACAACCTTGTTTCGAGTTTCAAGGGGGAAAAGGGGCCTATTTCTGTAGAAGAAACCTAACCTTGCTTTTAACCTTCTAGAGACATCTTCGACGTGGTCACTGAAAGATAATTTATTGTCTATCCAGATACCTAGATATTTAAATTTGGTTACAACTTCCAGAGGCTCGTTTAGCGTGGTGACAATTAAGTTTTGGGCAAGGGTATTGGGGGGGCCTGTGACAGCACTGCGGGAGAATATCATCGCTTTAGTCTTCTTAGCATTGAGCAGAAGCTTTGCCTTTATTAGATTATGCTCAAGTTGTACGAAGTCCACTTGAAGCACTCCCTTGACTTCAGATAACAATGAACCAGAAGTATACAACACAGTATCATCTGCAAAAAAGTGCAGATTGGACGTAGATATGTTAGCATCTAAGTCATTAATGTACAGAGAAAACAAGATAGGGCCTAAGACGGATCTTTGGGGGACTCCTTTTGCAACTGGCAAGGCAGCAGAAAAAACGCCTTCCGCCTTTACTTTTTGGAATCTTCCAGTTAGGTAGCTAGAGAACCACTGGGTGGTATGGTATGTGGCACCCAACTTTGCAAGGCAATTGACTAATAGTTTGTGATCAACAGTATCAAAAGCTTTGCTGAGGTCCAAAAGACTGCACCAGTTACCTTCTTAGCATCTATAGCAGAGATCCAATCATTGGTTACTTTTGCTAGTGCAGTGATTGTGCTATGATTAGCCTGGAAGCCAGATTGAGCTGGGTTAATGAGAGAGAAGGTTTCAAGTGAGATTTTAACTGAATATGGATCAGTTTTCGAGAACATTAGAAAGGATAGGCAATATGGAGATGAGGCCTATAGTTGTTTACATCGCATGGATCACCAGATTTAAATAGAGGGAGGATATGTGCTGATTTCCAGCAGGACGGCACAGTAGCAGATGTAATGGAAAGATTGAAGATGTGGAGAATTGGGGCAGTGAGATGGGCATAGCCTGACCTTAGGAAAAAAGGGTTCCAAGCCATCGTCCCCTGCGCTTTATTTGTTTCTTGTTTATGCCAAAAACAGGGAGCTCTCATATGTTTTTTGCTGCACCTTAATAACAAGTAACCTGTAACATATCTGCCTAAATTGTGACCAAAAAGTGATTTTTTCTTCTACTCCTTAAGTCGTTACCTGGCATGCCAGTTTATAGTGACTTTTAGTGGTGTTTTTCTTGCTGCACCTTAAACTTTAGCACTTAGAAGCCTAGCAAAACTGTGCCCCTCAGCTTGCACTCATTTCACCTGCATGTAGAGCACCTTGTTGCTACACAACTGGGATGGCCATGCTAAGCCTTTGTCTCCTCCGTCTCCGCGGTACTTAGTCCCAGCTCACCAGGCTCCCTCACATAGCACAAAATTCTAAACTGCGTGCATGCAAGCAGGGAAACAAGTGTTTATAGCTAAATCCCTAAACCCCTTAATTTGAGGCAAATAATTCCAGCTTGTAACAGGCCACTTCGGCTCTCTGTGCCCATGCTTCTGATTGCCCCGAGACGGTATTTAAACCTACCTCTCTCTTCTTTTCCCCTCAGTTTGCCAGGATCCAAAATAGAGGGTCCCAAAGCGGAGGTCGCAAGGGTCTTGGATGAACCCTCCCCCACCCCGTGAAACCGCACAAAAGGTACAGAAGTCCTAATCGGTGCGCTGTGGAGCACCAGCCCTCTGCAAGAGGAGTGTGTGTGTGAAGACCCCACCGTCCCCACCACCACCCTTGGTGAGCACTCCCTTTTATAGGCTTCAGGAACCAATCAGTCCATTTCTCCATCTGCAGGTTATATTACGCTGCCACTAGGGGAAATGCTGTCTCTCCACACCAATTGCTGGTTTCCCTTGGCCAGGCATCACGTCATAGCTGCTATGCCATGTCTACTCCTCCTACTACACATTCAACCAGCCCATTTAATGACTCCCCCTGCCACCCTCCTGGACTACATACCACTCCTATGTCCCCTATGGCTGCATGACTGGCAGTTGCAGCAAACTAGGACTCCTGAGACTTTATCTAGAAATGAATCCATAGCCACCTACACCTTTTGTACAGACTGGACTCTCCTTGCTGCACTCCCACCATCTCTTTTCTCCCAGGCACTCCACTCCTCACATAGCACACTCTGCTCCCCCTGCAACTCCTGCCAGCTTCACCACCTGTGACCCCAGCCCTTACCTCCTGCCCCCTCACCTCTGCTCCTATTACTGGCCACACCCCACATCACTAACCTCCCCATCCCCTCATTCCCTTCTCCGAAAGGGCACCTGGGCCACAGTGTACATTCTCACAAAGCTTAGAAATGGCACCCTATCCACAGGTTCTTCCTTCTCCTCCTCTTACTCATAGAAACATAGAAAAAATAGAATTTGATGGCAAATAAGGACCGCTTGGCCCACCCAGTCTGCCCATTTCCCTACCTAATGGATAAGCTGCAGATCCTAGTTAACCAGCAGCCTACTTCTTCCTGCCCCAACCCCCTAGAATTGCCTTATGACTGTCCCATGCATGCTTGAATTCCACCACTGTTTTTGACTCCACAACCTCCTCCGGAAGCCATTCCATGCATCCACAACCCTCTCTGTAAAAATACTCCTTAAATTACCTCTGAGCTGCCCCCATCTTCAAATTGTGCCCCTTGTTCTTGCACAACTCTTTTTTGAAAGATGCTACCCTCTTGGACTTTGTTGATTCCCTTGAGGTACTTGAAAGTTTCTATCATGTCCCCCCCTCCCTCCTTTCCTCGGGAAATGTACACCCTAACCCTGGCCTTGCCACAGCTACCGCATCTGCTCACCCCCAAACCAGAGGGCCTGCATATTGCCACCCTTAATGTCTGTAGCCTCCTAAAAAAGTGGGACTCCTTCCAGGGCTGGGTCCACCAGCACCAGCCTGATATCATAGCGGTTGGTGAAACCTGGCTCTTTCCATTGACCCTGGACTCATCGCTAACCCTTGCTGGATACAATTTATGCAGATAGACTGGGTAAGCGAGGGAAGGGCTGCGTCATATATTCCAAAGATACCCTACCTGGGCAGCCACTTCCCAACCCCAGCTACATCCCGGACCACAGGCCCTCACAGTCAAAATCACTCTGGGCAACTCCAAATCTCCCCCCTCCTCATCACTGCGGTCTACAATCCCCCCAGGGACCAGAAGGAGGCCTTCCACTCCATAATGTCTTACCTGGCCACTCTCCCGCCACAAGCAGAGAAAATCGTACTTGGAGACTTTAATATTAACTGGCTTGATAAAGTTGCCACACCGTTCATAGTCACAGCCACTGCCCAAGACCTTACACAAGTCATATTATCCCCTACCTAATTGAACCTGCACTCTGGGTCCTGCTCCCTGCTAGATCTGGTATTCACCAACCGTTCCCTTAAAATCACTAGTACTACTGTTCTACCAAATGCCCTTAGTGACCACTCCCCGGTCCTCTGCTACTGGAAATGCAAATTACCTAAGTCCACCCCTAAAATAATCTACCAGCGCAAACTTGGACTGGGCAAACTTGCTCAACTCAAAGTACATCTCAGGACAATAGGCTGGTCCTTCCTTACAATGACCCCTGACCCAGACAGAGCCCTGGACCTCTTCATTCTCACCTTTAACACCACATGCAACACATTTGCCCCCATCACCAAAAGGGTGGCCAAAGGCAACCCTGCACCGTGGATCACTGACCATCTCCTGGACATCAAGTGGTCCAGAGATTCCTTATGGCACCTCTCCAACGAGACCGGCCTGTCCACCGATAGACAGAACTATAGACAGGTTTGTAACAAATGTTCCTGTTCATTGCGCAAAGCAAAAGGAGAGTACTACATGACCTCCCAAACAAACACCTGGGGCTCTGGGCAAAAGTTCTGGACTAATATTAAGGACAACTGTGGCAACTTTCCCAACACTACCCCTTACCAGAGTATGGTTGATGGGTGCCTGACCTCTGACCCAGCCCGAATGGCTGCAGCCTTCAATGACGCCTTCTCGAACCCTAGCAAGGTTCTCCCCACTAACTTCTTTGACCCACCCCCTGACACCCCCTCCCCCTTTAGCCCTCCCTTTCATCTGTGCTACATTTTGCCTAAATGCACCAAACCTTATCTCAGAATGGCCCTGAATCACTCCCGCTACAGTAGTGACACCTTAGACCTGAAACTCCTTCGCCTTTCACTCCCTGAGTTGCTCAACCCTCTCACTCATATACGAAACCGCTCCTTATACCATGGGAAATTCCCCTTCCACTGGAAATCTGCCCACATCACGCCGATATTTAAAAATGGGGACCGCACCCATACTAACAACTACCGCCCTATCTCCATCCTCCCTCCCCTATCTAAGGCCCTTGAAAGGATTGTCGCGGATCAACTCACAGACCACCGCAACTAATGCAACCTGCATAGCAAACAACAACACGGCATCCAGAAGGGACATAGTACCACTACCGCCATCCTGGAACTCACCACACACATTCACTCCGCATTAGATAAAGGCCAAATCACAGAGGCTGTCTTCATTGACCTCACAAATGCATTTGGCACCGTTAACCACCAGCTCGTGCTATCTACGCTGACCAACATTGGATTCTCCCAGGATGCCCTTGGCTGGTTCACTGATTACCTGTCCAACCGCTCACAGCCGGTCAAAATTAGTAACACCCTATCAAATAAGCTACCTGTCCTCTCTGGTGTCCCGCAAGGGTCTGTCCTCGGCCCACTACTGTTCAGCCTCTTTCTTAACTCCTTCCCCAGTTCTTGCTCAGGGAACCTCGGCCCTCCAAAGACTTCATGTCTCCCTAAATAAAGCCTATCGCCTCACCCTGGGCTGTGACTGCCTAACTCACACAGGCTCTCTATACAATGATACCAACTGGCTGAACCTTGACAACAGGATTATGTTCCACACCTGTCTCATGGCAAAAAAAAAATTGCCCTAGGTCTCTCCCCCACAGGACTTAAACCACTAATTCGACCGGCCCTGACACTCAAGCAAACTCATGGCTCTGGAAAGCAGCTCCTCTTGATCCCTCACTGCTGTACCTCCCAATTCCAAAGGTGCTTTAGCTACAGAGCCCCTTCCTGGATAAACAGCCTGCCCACTCCACTTGCCAAAGAGATCAGACTTGGACCCTTCAAAACCTCCCTTAGAGACCTACTACAGTCCTCAAACCACTGCGACTGCCTCTGAAACACCTCACACTAGTCTGTCTGATGAAGGCCGCTGGCTGGCTTCTACTACCCCTCTTGCACTCACCTGTGTCCGTCTAACCTAGCCCATCATCTGTATCCCATTTGTTTGGTGTGTCCACTGATTTCTCATAGTTTTTTCACTGTTAGCCTCACAATTTGCTCCTGTAACATCCTGACTATGTACTGATGTACTGCTATGTATCCTGTATGTCTCTGTATGTAAACTATGTGACGTAGAACCTTTGTAAAGGAGTCTCTGACTCAGAGGTATTTCTGAACCTACAATAAATAAATAAAAATAAAAAAAACACAGCTATGGCATTGAGGAGAAGATGCCTGTATCGGAAAGATAGGCATACTTGTGGGGGGAGAAACAGTGGAGAACAGGCACCGCTGTGGCACAGTGAAGTGTATGTCTGTGTAAGTGGTTAAGAACAGACTTAAGGATGGTTGAAGACAATGGGGCTAGGAAAGCATCAGATGGCAGGCATGAGGGTGGGGACAGAGAGGGGAAGAGGTGCCCATTGAAGAGTGGAGGGGTTAGACGGAGGGTGGAACAATGAAGTGCTGTAAAGGTAGATGTCCCTAGGATTAGGTGGAACACTAAGTACTGCAGCTTTATAGTGGTCCAAACATAGGAAACTTGTTTTGGTCATCATGAATGGCCAATGCAGTCACAGTTGTCTTCTGTGGCAAGGTGCTGCCTGAGCCTATGATTGAAAGTACTAATGGTTGTGGTATTGGAGATGGATGAAGGAAGGGTGCTGGTGCATTGTAGTATGCAATAGTAGAATGCACATTGACCCTGTGCAGCGTGGCATCTAGGCTCAGTGAAAATTAGGCTGTTGGTGCTTCTGGTCAGTCTGGCACTTACGTGGCATGTAAGCAGATTCTAGACTCCTGGTGGCATGAGGCCAACCGATTTAGTGTGATTTGTTTGGCCAGTAGACAGGTATGGTACTTAACTCTGCTCTTCAGCTGGAGCCACCTTGCCCATGAATAGAGCTCACAGGTGTGCTTCATTGGCAGGCCTTTTTAAGGGCCAGGGAAATGCGATGGAGCACTGAGTCCGGTGCAGAACAATAAAAGGCCAGGCCATAGTCAACGAGGGTAACAATTGAGCTGGTGATGGCCATATTAAGTGCTTCATATGTAAGGCTGTGCTTGTGGTGGTGGAGTATCTCAATTCTGGAATTGATGGCCTTGGCTGTGTTGTCTATGTGCTGTGCATAGGACAGGGTGGAGTCAAGTGTGATACACAGGTACTTAAAGTGCTGCATGAGGCCCAGCACATCTGCACTGTTGTTCCAAGAGATTTAAGTGTGGATTCACCATTATGCTGCCCCAAATTGTTGCTTTAAAAGTCTCCCAAAGAGTAGCAATGAAGACTTCCCTGGTGTCATTTTCTTCAAAGTATCTAGTGACCTCTGCAGAGATTCATGTACAGAAGGCTGTCATTCAATAGTAAGAGATCTAGCCTCCATTGTGAGCATCTAGGGGGTTTCAGACCTCAAATCACCAGGGATAAGATACGGCATGATCATATATGATCAGGAGTTTGATGTCACAAGTCAACATCTTTTGAGTTAAGGGTAGGGAAGCTAGAAGTAAGTCCAATCTGCTGGCAGAACCATGGACAGGGGAAATATTTGTAAAATCTTTGACTATGGAATTGAAAGTTTGCCATATGTCCTTAAGGGGGAGCTCCTGCATGATATTAAGTAAGGCATTAGCTGCTGTTGGGTGTGATTATGTAGTGTGTAGGCATCTGTCAAAATCAGAGGAAATGGTCATGCTGAAGTCACCTCATAATAAATAAGGAATGGAAGGGGGATCAAAGTCACTGAGTACTTGACAAAATGTTTTGAAAAAGTTTGGGGAATCTGTGTAGGGTCTATAAGTGGAGCCTAGGATTAGGGGGCTCCATGGGGCAGTAAGCTGTATAAGGAACCAGCGCACCACAGCATTTCTTTCTTGCTTCCCTATAGACCAATGTAATGTTTTATGGATTAGTATAGAAACCCATCTTTTGGATGTAGGAGCACAGCTATGTGTTTCAAGGCTCACCCAGTCTGCATAATTTGGTGGCTTCTGAGGGACCCATGGCTGCCTCAACACCTTTCTGTGTGAAATTCTGGGACATCTGTGCTGATCCTATGCATGCATTTCTAAACTAGTGCATAAACAAGTTTTGATTTCTTTAAATGCATTCAAGTTAAACAGATACAGTATTTCAATAGGGGTCACTATCCTGAGACTTATAAAGTGAATTTACTTCAGAAATGTATGCTCTAACATGTTTAAATCAGTAGTTTAAATATAAAACCATGGCTCCAATGTTTTCAAAAATCAAAACTTGTTCATGCGCGAGTATAGAAGTGCATGTATGGGACCAGTGCCAAATGCCCAGGATTTCATACAGCAAGGTAAATGCTAAAATTGACCCCCCCTCAAAAACAAAAACATGTACATGTACATTTTGAGTTACGTGGGGGACAGTGACTATAATATGGAGGATAATTATATGTGCTGACATCTTTAACTGGGGCTTTAAAAATCAGCTGAGACTGACAGTGTCCCTTTAGACATGGGATGGGGGGAGAAAGAAGCAGTACCGGTAGGTGGCAACCCAATCCACTCATAATGTATAGTAGATAGGTAGACAGATAGCTAGACAGCTGGATACAGAAAGAGATAGATAGATAGATAGATAGATAAATAGATAGATAGATAGATAGGTAGGTAGATAGATAGATAGATAGATAGATAGATAGATAGATAGATAGATAGATAGATAGATAGACAGAGCAAGATAACCTTATAACTGAGGAACTGTATAATATTTATTCACGAAACCTTTGTAAGGTACTACATCAGTACAGGCCACTTCTACCCTGAAACTTTCATGATAAAATTCCACAAGGTCTAGGCTGCGCATGAGAAAAAAATGTTAAGTAAGCAAAAACCAAACACCATTTTTTTGCATTTGTTGGTGTTCCATATCTTGAAAACTGGGCAAGATGCCATCGCAAAACTTTTCATGTCTTGAGACTCTGCTAGCTGGAACACACATGCCAACTATTGGGCATTTTGTTGAACAGTGCCAAAGTTACTATGGTGAAAAAATAGGGGTTCAACATTAAACAACCTACTCAATCCTAACTATAGGGGTGCTGCAACACACATTTTACATATACAGCTGCAGTTTCATTGTATAGCACATTAGCATTAAACTCTGATTTTGGCACCTTAATAACTTTGGCCCTGAACAACCAATTTGCCCAAAGTGTGGTAGGTGTGGAGTCTGTGACATGGTCTCTGGATCCAGAAAATGTGAGGCCAATTGGCTCAGGGGTGGAAAAATTACAGAGGTACAGAAGTGGTAAAATTCACAGTTTTTAGGAGGTTTTTTTTTCTGACCCGTAACTGCATTTTCTTTCTTTATTTTTAAACCTACAGCTTGCAGATTTGATAGAATCTGGCCCAAGGCACTCACTTTCACAAGTTTCAAGTTTTTAACATATATATTTTTTTAAATATTAAGTTAAAAATAGTGCCATTTTCTGAGCACGTCCAGTTTAAAAAATGAATGTTTTAATTTTTTTTTTTGCATTTGCAGTTTGAGCAATAGTGATTTCCTTGACACTGCTTTTATCAGCCATAGATGATGAAAGCAGTGTAAAAGAAATCACTTTCAACTAAACTGCTAATGGCAGCAAAACCCCCTAACCTTAAAACCTCTCCCTCCCAACCCACATTTTAGTTTTACCAGATGGCAGTTGCCCAATCTTGGTGCTGTTATCTCTGCTCCCTCTCAATCCATATTTTATATGGTATTACTGGATGACTGATATGCCCCCCCCGACCCACATTTTAAGTAAAAATGGCTAGCAGGTGTCCAATCCTGCCGTCTACTATACATTTGTTAACCTGACTCCACTGTGCCCATTCCCAGTGCAAGCTAAAATCACCCCCTCCAAATTGCAAGCAGACCAGGGTGCCCACCACTGTAATAGTATATGTGATGGTCCCTTCCCCTTGAGTTCAACCCCATGCCACTGAACATTCTAATGACACTGGAGTATCCAATCATAAGTGTCAGCTCCACTGACAAAAAAGATTGCCCCATGAAGACATCTTTTTAAGTGTAAATCCTGAAGAAAAGAAAACATTCCCTCTTTGATCTCTGATTGCTGACCCTCCACTCAGCACCCAACACCCTACGCATACCCCCCCAGATCTCGCACTCATTTATAGAATGTTCACCACCATAGATCCAGTCTCTGCAATGAAAGATGTCCTCTGCCTGCAACTACATTTGGGAAATGAAATAAATAAGGTAAGTGCGGTCACTATATTTTAATACGTTTTGCATTTTTACTCAGTTTCATCATTTTTAAATATTTTTTCATCGATTTTCAACATAGCAATTTTTGGACTCCATCTCATGAACAAGGGGTTGCCCCATGGTGGTGTGACATGAATCTGGTCAATGTCAATTAGAGCACCAGAAACATGTCACCCTCAATGACCAGGGCCCCACATTCCATGCAAGACCTCTCACTGACAATGGATAATATTGTCTAACAAGTTGTTTGCCCCCAACACTAAATATAATACCCTCTGGATCCAGGCATGAGAGAAAGGGGGAGACCATTTTGGACACTGAAAAGGTCATGAGTGCAGGTGCAGTGAAATCTGGCATGCCTCTGTCACTAGCAACCTTTTTCTGTCACCCTAATTGCAGCACCCTAATTGTGACACCTGCCTAATGGTATACCTGAACAAGATAGGTGAACTTTTCCAATCCAGCCCAAAAGGCAAATTTGCAGTCACTCTGCAAAATCAACATTTGGGCAGGATTTGAAAAATTTTCCTACAGGTTCATGAAGTTGGGCCATAAAAAGACGATGTTGACAATTTGGTGAACAATATTTAAAAATGACCAAGTTATGAATGAGCATTGAAATGTTTCAGTGTTCACTCATAACTTTGATAATTTTCAATATTTTAACCCCAAATTTTCAACATATCCATTTATTCACAACATCTCATGAATGAGATGGGTGCCGTTTTTTAGATCTTGCAAAAACATGTTTTCCCACTTGAGGTACTAAATGATCTTTTGGACAGTATTTTTTTTATGCCACCAGCCATGTTGATAAGGGGAACATAAAATAACTACGTGGAAAAGTTGGGGTCAAAATGTCAAAATAAAAGTTATGAAGAAACATTATGTGCAGGGCTAGTTTTTGTTCCGTTGGGTAGTGTGTTGCAATCTCATGCCAATTAGTTGAGTTTGGGGGTGAGATCACTGAGACAGCTAGATGGGCCAAGGCTGAGGGGATGGCACTGCCATATGGCACCACTTCTAGCCTGGGGAAGGATAAAGTGGTGTTGTCCACATAGGCAACGAGTAACCATATAGTAAAGAAAACTCTTCTCTTGGCATAGGACCCAGAGGGCACTTTGTCTCTCCATCCTCAGCTACACAGAAACACAGAGCTAAGAGGGCTCTGTGCATCCTCAACCAGATGGACTCTTGGCCCTGAATTTCTATATATGTAGCCACATATAAGTGCATGGCCCAGAGGGCCCTTTGCTTCTGCAGGCCCTGGACATTCCCATGGATTATTTGTATCCATAACCACACATATGTACAAGGCCCACAGGCAGAAGGACTCTTCCAGTTGCCCTGGGCCCAGAGGGACCTGCATGTCTGCATCAGTTCACATAGATTCTAAGTGACATGCATGAATGAGGAAATTATTTTACTGTCACAAAAAAAAAATTAATTGCAAAAGAATCCTGTTAATGCACATATTAGGATTGCAGAATGCAAAGTGTGCAAAGTAAGGAAATGAAAACCATTAGGGTTTGGAGTCACTGGAGTCTTGACAAATCAGTCACATGGTGATCCTTGGGCTTGTCAACCCTAATGCCTCTTCTGCTGAGCAAACAAAATTATTTCTTGCTTCAAACAGGGCCCAAATCAACAACAGTTTCTGTTGGCCACATGTGAGGAGACATATTTCTCTACCTCCAAAGAGTACATGCATATTAGGAACTGGCTTGGAGATGTGCCTTGTGCTTCAGACAGGAGGCTATGGGCTGGGTGGGGTTCAGATATTTTATTCAGTGTGACAGTCTTCACATATTAGCAACATATATAAAATAAATATAATAAATTTATCTTGCTACAAACTTTTGTAATTGCAATAAGTTATAAAGTAAAAGAAGCACAACACAAAATATTATAACTGTCCCATTTATTACTTATCCAATGGGGTAATTCACGGGGGCTGTCTTCATAGACCTGTCCAAGGCCTTTGACTTGGTTGTTCACACCCTCCTGGGCTCTGCTGTCCAGTCTTTTGATCTCTCCCCTCCCGTCCTAGCCTGGTTCTCTAACTATCTCTTGGGTAGGAAACAGTACACGAGGTTCCAAAATGCCATATCCGTCCTATCACCAGTAGCCTGTGGGGTACCTCAGGGGTCGGTCCTTGGTCCCCTCCTGTTTTCCCACTTTATAAACAAGTTGCTCTCAATCCCAACCTTTGTACAAGTTACTCTATATGCCAATGATATGGTGCTCCTTGCCAGTTCACAAAGTATTGATGACATTAACTATGGACTCAACTTGGATTTCGGTCACATCCAGTCCTGGCTCAAGGCAAGTAAGCTGGTCATCAACCTTCAGAAGATGCAGGCAATGTTATTCGGCTCCCTTCCCAAGATGAGAGTGTGCCCGGCCGTGCTCAGAGTCAATGGCCCTGACGGCACCCCTTTGAAGGTGGTGGAATCGTTCAAGTACTTGGAGGTGACTCTTGACCCACAAATGGATCTCACCCCGCACATACTTGACTCCTGTAAGGCAACCAACTGCAAACTAGGACTTGCGTACAGAGCAAAAAGTTGCCTCACCCCAGCTGCCAGACTTGCCCTGGCAAAAGGGGTCTTCCTCCCCTCACTTTGTTATGGGCTTGCCTCCTTCATGAATGCCCCCAAAGCCTGGCTGTCCAAAAGGGACACCTCGTATAACAACATATGTCGGTCCGCCCTATCAGCACCTCGTCTCACCCATCAGTGTCTACTTTACTCTAGACTGGGTTGGCTTTCCCCAAGCAACCATTGCTCATTCATTATGGACAACGTTACGGATAACATCATCTGATCATCTACTCCTCCAGCACTTGCTGACCTCATCCAGCCTGTCCCCTCTGGCTATCAGTTGAGGTCCACTGAATCCCAGGTGCTGATGGTTCCAAAGACTCACTCCCTTGTGGGAGATCGAGCATTTGTAGCTCTTGCCCCAAAAACTGGAACCTCCTACCTCCTCACGCAAGAACTGCCCCAACCCACAGTTGTTTCAGGTCCTCCCTTTGGGATTACCTAAAACAAGCCTTAAGCTGCCTCTGTCCCTTGTAGTCCCTCCCTCTGTGAAGTGCCTGAATTAAAAAAAAAAAATACCTGGCTGCGGGGGTGCACTTATTCCAAAAATAAATAACAAATAAGCAATATTCATAAATATTGTTGCTGCTGACACTGGCTCTAATTTTTCCTGGCTGCCCTCCCTGGGTTGTTCTGCCTCATACTGAACTGAACTAAAATTGTCCTCTGCCTGTTACCCGACTATAGATGATTGCTTATACCTGTCTGTACCTTGCCTGACAGTTGGACCCACACCTTTTTACTTTGTTTCGGCTGGCCCTTCTTGCTTGTATTCTGACTGTACCTTTGTGTAACTTGGCGCTAGCCTCTGTACTGTTATTGCTTGTATCTCTGTAACTCTCCTGGGTCACACCTGAAAATAGGCACGTGAATGTCTAGTGTGCTTACCTGGTAAACAAAAGCTAAATAAATGAATACAATTATATTTGCATCAATGGTGGAAACAGAATAATGAGTTTGTAAAATGAATCATTATGTACACTGTCCATATCTTTTATTACATAGCCCATTCTTTCATACAGTAAAGTTTCTTTAAGAGTGTGCCACCATTCTTGTTCTGTTATTGGAGGGAGGTACTGATTATTCCAATATTTGAGAATTACTCTCTTAAGTGCCAATGAGCCAAAGTAGATGGAGGTGAGCATCAGGGGTGACAACCCCAAGGAACACCATGCAATTGATTCACCAAGACTCCAGAGATTCTAAACTGTAATGGTTTTCATGTCCGTACTTGTCTGCTTTGCAATCACAGTGTTCTGCAATATATGCACCTTAATAACTTTTACGGTGTTCAACAAAATTGTCAAAATTTAACATGCATTATCTAGGAGGCAAGCTCTCAAGATGTGAGAAGTTTTGTGATGGCAACTTACGAGGTTTCTGAGATACAGAATGTTGATTTTTAATGAAAAGAAATGTTTTTACAGCACTTATTACACTATTTTCTCTCATGTGCAGCCTAGGGGATACGGATTTTTTTAAAAGGTTTTAAGTGTTTTTTAAGTTAATGAAGTTTTTTGGCAAATAATATGCAATATGCATATATATATATATATATATATATATATTACACATACATACACACACACGTTATATATAATCACATAAAAACCTACTTTTATTTGTATACTCCTGCAGAATACTTTAAAACCTATGAAATCTTATAAGGGTATCTATTCCCATTAGATGTGCAACCCATAAATATTGTGTGACAGTGAATAAACAGTTTCTTACTTCAATGGCTAATTTATTTCATTGTGATATGCTATCATGCCCAGTGTGCTCTCTTTCTAGTTTTTACCAGAATTTTAAACTCTGCTTCTCAAGACATATTCATTGTCTGTATGTGAGACCCAGAACTGTGATAATTATGACAGAACTACAGCTCCATCAAGTGACCAGCTCAGTCATTTCTAGCTAACTGTACTATTGCAGTGGAGGTACAGTCATGTCTCAACAACTTTGGTACCCTGATGAACTATCTTCAGGTAGATTCCTTTGTGGACTTGGCTAGCTCAACTTTATAAACAGTAGAAATACTTGAACATGCTAGTGTATTATATTATTGAGGTGCTAACAGTTTCAGTTTCACTGAAATGTTTTGATGCTACAGTGGTAGCCAAGGATATGTCTTAGTAAATTGTTGACTGTATACCGATATGTCACAGGATATCTCATTGACCGGAATTAGGAGGAATTTCATGTAAAAATATCCTGATTTATCTATCTCTTTATCTACCTATCTACAGTATATATATATATATATATATATATATATATATCTATGCCCCGATTCTAGAAATATTAAGTCTGGCATAACAGTGCTTGCGCCAAGTAGAATGGCGCAAGTAGCAGCTTACACCAGCAGTTGTGACATGCGTGATTCTACAATGTGGCCTGCGACATGTTGCAGACCACTTGCACCACAGAGTTGTTATGCCAGTAGCTGTGCCATAAACCCCCTGCAACATGGCTCTGGAGGGTTTGCAGCAGCTGCTGTGCCCCATTCCAGAAGGACAGCAACAAAGTCCCCAATGTCGGGATTCTATAAGAACCCCCAGAGGAGAACTGGCAACATAAGGTACACCAGCATTTAGCTGGTATAACTTATGTATACCTCCCCGGGGGTTCTATAGACCCACCAGCAGCCCAGTATGCACTCCACATATGCACTCCCCCATGCCCAGCATACCCCTGTAGGTGCTCCGCAGGGCTGCCCACACCCCCTGCCCCAGAATCCCTAAACAGTGAATGCCCCACAGGGCTGACCACACACCCCATGCCCTCAAACCCCCCCACCACTAAATGCCCTGCAGGGTGGCACTGTCAGACCCCCACTCATGCACAGACCCCAAGACACTGCCGCAATTGCTGTCCATACCCCAGACCATCCCTGGTAGTCTAGTGGCCCCCACCCAGCTGTGCCAGTCCACCCAGCACCCTCCATCCATCCCCAGCCAGTGATTGGCACAGCCCACCTCTCACCTCCACAGTCAACCATCGACTGAGTTCAGTAGGAATGCTTACTGTATAGACGCACTCAGAAATTGATTTCTGAGCATGTCTAGTCAGTTAGTGCTCCTACCAAATTCAGTCGATGGCTGGCCGTGGAGGTGAGAGGTGGGCTGTGCTAGTCAATGGCTGGGGTTAGATATGGGGCACTGGGTGGACTGGTACGGCTGGGTGGGGCCACGACTACCAGATGCCACAAAAAAACACTGGACTGTGTGTGCTGTACATACTGTACAGTACACCAATCGCAAGAAATATGGGATTGGTGTTGGGGGACACACGTGGCATGGCAGTGGGTGGGGAGCCTCTTGCCCTGTGGGGATCCATTGGGGTTCAGGCATGGGGGACACTTGCATCTTGTGGCATTGCGGTTGCGGCTTGTGACTTCTTCACCAGGTACACCCTCTGTTCAGCGTACCTGGCTGTATGTCGTAAGTCACAGGACTTAGATGCAGGGACCCTGCCCCTTCTAGAATCGGGTGCAGGGTCCGTGTCACAATAACGATTGGCACAAGTCACGTTTGGTGGTGACTTGCGCCAACTTTCTAGAATCGGGGCCGCATTCTATATACTGTATATATACAGTATATATAGATAGATATATACATACATATATATAAACAGATAGACATAGATATTCTTTGCAAAAACTGTGTTAATGCACCAGTTAGGGCCCTGTTTAAAGCAACAAAAGTAGGGAAATGTGGCATTAGGATTTAACTCCCCATCCCCCACAAGCAGCCAAGGAGACATGACAACACAACCAACCAGAGACAGCCATCCTCAGGTTAGAGTCAGCTCAAAAAACATACAACTCTTGCCAGATGACACAAGATACATCCATCATCATTGTACAGCACTTCTGTAGCCATGGATACACATACACACTTCAACACATACACACTCACTTCAGGCTGCAGTTACTGTATCTAATAAGCAATAGTGTTATATAGAGTATAATGGCAGTGCATGGGTTAAAACAAGAATTTTACCTCCCCCAAGGTGTGTGATGCTGCATAAACCCTGAGGGTGAAGCTCGAGGGGATTATAAAGGCATCCCACACAGAGGTTGTGTGTTAAATTTGAGTTTTACACACTTTACCCAGCCTTTATTTTATATTATTGTTGGGGATCATTTTTTTGCCACAGCAATTAGATAAAATAAAGATATCTCTATGGAGCCATGGACCAGTCAGGTTTCACTGCAGTCCACGCTCATAATAAAAACATTGGGGTTGTTTTTCAAAGGGCCAGTGCAAGCTGTGCCAAAGTTGGCTTGTACCAATTGCCAATGTGTAGGGGAACCTGCACCTGATTCTCTGCTGGGTAGGGTCCTGGTGGCTAAGTCCCATGGTGTGCAGCAAACGTGGCCATGCACCAAACTGAGGGTGCATCAGGAAGCCTTGCTGCAAGCTCTGTGTGGACTGTGTAGCAATAACACCATGGACAGGTGCCTTACCACCACTCTCCACTGCCCTGATCTTCCATATACTTCATATAGATTGCCTTGGTGGGCTAGCACCCTCCCAAGCCCTGATCTCCCATATTATACATATAGAATGCCCTGGTGGACTAGTGGACCACCCATACCCTGATCACCCATATTATTAAGTGGAAGATCCTTGGGAGGCTAGTGGATGGCACCAATCCCCCAGTACTTGAAATATCCAACAACCTGGTGGTCTAGTGGACCCCCCACCCCACAGTACCCTACCACCCTGCTCCCCCAACCCATAACCCATCCAGTGACTGACACAGCCCACCACTCACCACTGTGGCCAGCCGGCTTCTGACATAGCCCACCACTCACTTAGGCATGAGTGCGTACTGTATATAGTATACAATCAGTGACTGACAGCAGCTGTCAGTCACTAAGTGAGTACTATATACAGTATGTGCTCATTCATAGCTCAGTCAGCAGCTGGTTGTGGTGGTGAGCAGTGGGCTGTGTCAGTTGTTGGCTGGATTACAGGTTGGGGGAGTGGGGTGGTAGGGGACTGTGGGGTTAGGGTCCACTAGACCACCAGGCTGTTGGATATCTCAAGTACCAGGGATTGGGGCCACCTGCTAGCCCACAAGAGAACTTTCACTAATAATATGGCCAATTGGGGCTTGGGGTGCAACATCCCACTGCAGCATTCTATATGTATAATATGGTTGCTCAGGGCTTGGGGGGTCTGCTTGACCACTGGCGCATTCAATATGTATAATGTGGGAGATCAGGGCCTGGGGGGACCACTAGACCACCGGGTTACTATAATTATTAAGACAAGGGGATTGGGGCTATGAGGGGTGGCATGTACTATGGGGATTAGGACTCTGGTGGCACATTGATGGAACCCTCAGGGGACACTTAAGTACAGTTAGACAAGCTCCTGGCTGGTCTAAATGTACTCAGGCCATTGTCCTCTGTGGGTGGTTGTAGAATACCGTCTTAAGGGATGTGGCAGCTTGTGTCTGCCACAAGTCCTCTAGCACATTTTATGGGGCACATCTATTGCAAGCCCCCTTTGCTGCAAGCAGCCTGCATTTGCCACGGGCTGCTTTTGAGAATAGCTTGGGGTAAATTTTTGGATGCAAGGTGCCACTTGTGTCTTTTATCTTTGATGCAGGCACCTTGCATCATTCTAATTACTTTGGGAATCGGACCCCTTTTCTTTTCCTTTTTTCAGTCATCTCAAAATGCCTGTTTGTTTTGAATTCACCTGCCGTCACTAAGTTCAAGTGCGGTGAACTGTGGAGTGGTGGGGAATGGCGGATGACACCGGGAAGTGGAAGAGCGGTGGCTGTGCATGCTCAGTACAAGAGAAACCTGACATGTTTTCACCATTATAACCAGCTGGTTATAATGGCAAATTACAACCAGGTTTCCCTATCGGAAAAAATGAGCACCAGTTATTATAGTACTGTATGAATTCAGTAATTCTTTAAATGTTACAACATTTTTATTTTAATTTGAATGTAATCTTCATGGTATACTATTTTCAATACTAAGAAACAAGATCACAACTGTTTGCACATTGTCTTTTTTCTCTTGTGACTTTTGCAAGGAATGGAGATTGAACAGTAGTGTCATTAATAGGAAATGGCAAGAAATAATACTGTACCTGAAAATACTGCTTATTTACATTAGTGGACTAGGATCAGAATTTCATGCAAATGTCACAAACATTTTTGGGTTACACAATGTACACACAATAATGATTCTACAGTAAAATGTCAGTTGTAACAAGTTAAAGATAATGATAATAGTGCGTTTATAAATGCTAGTCAGTAACATTAGTACATTGTGATCCAAATTTCATGCAAAAATCTAAGCTTTTGTTTTGCATGAAATAATGATTGTTTTCAACTATGTATATATATATAAATAAATGCAAAGAAATTTTAATAGTGTGATGAAAACTAACAGTCATGGACACTACAGCAGTTGGATCATGATTTCATGTAAATGTACACAACAGGTGTTTTTTGAGGGTGTGTGTACAGTTTTTACATACAATCAGGGTCACATTATGATGGCCATACTAAGAAGTACCACAGAAAGATATTCATGAGTTGACAATGACAACCTATAAACATTCCTGCTTTGGGATCATAACTGCATGCAAATCATCAAGATTTTTGGAGTCAAGATTTCCATTGAATGATGATTGCATGTGAATGTCAGTAATATACAATGACAGGAACATTTTATAGTGCCCTATAAAATACTTCTTATTTACATTAAGCATTGGGATCAGTATTTCATGCAAATGTCCCCAGATTTTGCCTGGACACAAAATTAACACTTAGTTATGATTGCATAGTAACTTCAATAGTAATGACTCATAGAGAATGATAATAATGTGTTTCCAAATACCTCCCATTACCATTACTGTAATAGGATCACAATTTCATACAACTGTTTAAAAATATTTGTTTTTATATTTGCATGGAATCCTGAAAGTATGCCAATATCAACACTTAGAAATGACAGGAAATGGCAATAGTGCATTGAAGAATACCGATTATTGTCATAAGGAAACTGAGATCAAAATTGCATGCAAATGTACATTTTTTTATCATTTGCTCCACTTCTGCAGCCTAAAGTGGGTGTGTATATGCTAAAGTGTGCACGTGTATCAATGGCTACAGAAGTGATGGACCATGATGATGGATGACTCTAGTGTCACCTAGAAAGAATTGTATGTTGCATGTCTTACCTGATGATCACTGTTTGTGGTAGCTTGTGTTTTCTTGCCTATTTGCTGCTTATCTTTTGTGGGGGTAGGGTTGGAAACCCTTAATAACACATTTCTCTACTCTTGCTGCTTTTAGTTGAACCCTAACTGATACATTAATGCAGTTTGTTGTTTTTTTTTCAAAGAATTACCTTGCTTTTTTGAGACACTATACTTCATGTATATGTTTCCTTTTATTTGTTTTATACCACATGAGTAATAGATGTCTTTAGCAATGGTGTCTACATGAGATCTTCAGATCTCTACACTTTAGCCACTTTTGTCTTAAAGGGACACTGTCAACCCTTTAGGCCTCAAACTGTCCCTGGTTTAAAAAAAAAAACATATTTTAAGACTGTTTGCATTTTATACAATATGCTGATTTGGCTGGACATTTTATTCTGGTTCTTTTTTACTTTTTCAAAGTGTAAAACATACTGCCCACCATACTGGTGTTACCACACCAAAATGCATGTGTTTACATTCCTTAATCAACTCCCACTTCCTCTTTCCTGAACTTGGGAACACCCCCAATACAGTCTAACCACTCAGAATGTAGTGGAAGCAGAGGAGACTATGGCATCATGAGTGAATGCACTGCTTGGTGGTGTTCCTAATGTTCAGGAAGTGAGCAATAAGAGCAGATCAAGGATTTGAACCAAAACAAGGCTGGGTATAATTATGTAATTACAATGCCTTTCAGTTCTACTAAGAAATGAGGCAGATTAAACCCCATCAACACCAATAAATTTTAGTTCAGGTAACTAATCATAAAATGTGGGTTTTCAAGTTGAAATAGTATGATGCAAAAAGGGTTGACAGTGTCCATTTAAGCATCAATCCTCCACATGAGCTATTTTGTTTTGGAGATTCAAGTTGGCAAAGTGCAATAAGTGCAATAAGTCTTTCAACCTGAGAAATAACCTATTTTTTATTGTAAATGCGATGTTTATGTAACACACATTTAAGATCATTAGTCACCCATGACATTTCTTGGCTTACTATTTGTAACACAACTAATAAAATAGACACAACACAGTGAAGAAAAAGTGCCACTTGAACAAGTGCCAGACTTGCAGTGTTCCTGGAGATGGTGAAATAACAAGTACTACAAAAACAAAAAAACAATAACATAAATCAGAACAGTAAATCTCCTATTAAATGTTAAACTTAGATGACTCTTCACTCTATATGGCATAAGAAATACATAACTATTTACAAGAATTTGCAAGGCTTAGTTGGAAAATTCCTCACTTGACCCCTTAATTAAGGTAATGTGAGAAATCAGGAACCATGCATAGCCAGCTTTCAAGGTAAATCATTTACATGTTCAACTTGTTTGTAAGATATGTTAGGCAAATAGAATTATAGGTTGTATAAAAAAGCATTTATCTCAAGAAGTGAACAGTGCCTGGTTTCACTGTATAGAACCTATGTGAGGCTACATGTGGATTATGAGTCTCCGTTCTGGTCACCCTATTTTAGAAAGGATATTAATTTGATTGAGGGTGTACAGAGGAGGATAACAGAGCTGATACCAAGGCTGAGGAATAAGCCATATGGGGAGAGATTGCAGAACTTGATCCTGTATAGTTTAGAAGACAGAAGGACAAGGGGGGATATGTTATTACTGGACAAAATACTGAAAATCCCAATTCTTACCACAGAATGTGGTACTCAATTCAATCCAAAGGGATTAATCTAAGATCCCATAATTGACAACTAGCAATCCCAAAGGCTAACACAAAAAAGTGGGACAATTTTTATACAATAAGGGCACCAAGAATTTGGAACACCTTACCTCAGCACTTAGTTGAGATTACTGTTTTCAGCAAATTTAAGATCACGTTGGACAGGTACCTCTGTAGAAAATAAGCCCACTAGGAGTGAAAGACAGTCCAGATGGGCCCATTGTCTGCTTCTGTCTAACACACTGAGTAATACCAGGTAATGTTAAAAAATTTAACATGTTTGAATAATTAATCATCTCCAATGAAATAAACAGTATTAAACCGGTATTAAATCATTGTCACCTTTTTCTTTGCCAACATAAATGTGTGCATGCAAATAAAAGAATAATTATGTACAGGCATGCACACAGATACAAATTTCACCACATTAAATCATAAGTATTTTAACATAGGATTGTGAAACATTGTTAAACATAAACAGGTTTTCAGCATTAAATACATATTTACATCTGAGTTATAATTTCATAGTAGATGGCAAGCCATACATGTATGGTACAATTGCAATGCTTGTATATATCATGCAGTGTTACATGGCAAGGTGATGTACAGATATATATGGACTGGTGTGTTTATTTGGGGGAGAAAAGATCTACATGTGACGTGACAGGATTAGTTGTAAAAACTGATTATGCCCACATTCTGACACCCTAGTAAGAACCTGCTTGAACTGAAACAATATCAGTATCATGGTTACAATCATTCAGCCATTATATGTAGAAACTAACTTTACAACCATCCAGCCATTATATGTAGAAACTAACTGAAGAAAATGAATCTTTTGTGACTCAGTAAGTGATTCCATCCAAAGTGGGACAATGTCAGTGACGCACATGTGATTTTTTACCTTTTTTAGCCTAGTTAATTGACAGGTACATTATTGATAACTATTCTTCTGCAAATCCCACAATCTGTGTATTTCTTAGGACAATCAGATGTATATCCTTTAGCTTCCTTGGAAACCTTTCCTTAAAGTTGCATAAGGCATCATTGCACTTAATCCAACCACCACTGTGTCTATGCCAAGTTACATAACAGCCAGAATGCACATAAGCTCAGCTGTGGAAAATTATTGTTTGAGTGTCAAAATGCTTATGTCCAAACATGACTCTACCTGCAATAAAGTCAGTTATTTGCATCACAACTTTGACTCCCTAGGAGTCAGATTGTTGTTGTATTAGCATGAGGTAGTTTGCAGAATGGGTCACTATCAATGATTGGGTACTGTTCCTGCCACACCTTGTGCACTCCCAGCCATATTTAGCACTGGTAAACAACTGTCTGAATGTAATGGATTATTCATGTGGGATATATATAGAAATCCATGACATGTCATCAGCCACTTCTTCATCAATATTTCCACAGGGAAGACAAGCATATCTGCAGATCTGTTTTAGTGTGAAGCACTGCCTTACTGAAATTTCATTTCTTCCAAGAAGTTGATGATGACCTTCATAAACATCTTGCTGAATACTGTAGGCAAATGTGATACAGTGGTCATAAGATGCCACAGCATGATGTAGCAGAGTCACAACTACACAGTACTGTGCTGCCATTGAATGACACTTAGAACTTGCTGCACTGAATCTGTCAAAACAGTTGATTTTGAAACAGTTACTTTGACAACAAATTCAAGCAAATGTAGAAACTACTGCATCACATAATCAACAAAATAAATAAATCCAGTTCTATTGTCAAATGGACACCATTGCAGATAGACCAATTGTTATTTTTTCCCCCAGCTGGAAGCAATCTGATATTATGAGCCACAGTTAATCCCATATCATCTCTAAAGTAGAAGAATTATGTGTAGTAGACTTCTTCCTCTTCAATTTCTGTGACATCTCAGAAACCACATCTCACATGATACATCATTCACAAGTGGAATCAAAGACATGATGGGTTAATACTAAGTGTGCAGGTAACTGTACTCTATGATACACTTTTTTCCAGCATGAATTTTACTATGTACAACATTGATAATGTACAGTACTGCTGGAGTCCTGATGCATGCCAAAGCAACATCACTTATACTATCCTTGAAGATAGCCTTCCTTACATCAATCATCACAGCATCTAACCTCAGACCTAGTGACTTGTAAATTGACACTGCATATGCAATACACAAGTGGAACATGTCTTTCAGAAGCTGGAATTTTACTAAGCATCTGTTGATGCCTTGTGTGTAATCCAAGTTGTCAAATCACAACAATTTCAACAAATGTTCTCTGAACAGTATATTGAAAGTCAACTATGTTGTATGCCCCACTTACAGCAACACCAACACAGCAAAATACACACTTGTCAGCAAAATTGATACTTTGCTAACAGGTTGCTGTGTTTGGTGTGCCCAAGACAGGAGCATACTGTCCCCCAGTCCTGCACCCCCACCCTGAATCAACTCCAACTGGAGTTGAGAATCAAAAAAACAGGGGGGTGGGGGGCAGAGCCCCCTGCATGGGGAGGTTGGGGGGAAAAGCCCCCTGATGAAAAATACAGGACCGGGAGACACACAGGAATCATGTAGACCACAACTTGCAGTTGATATGATTCCTGTCGATGAAATGCTAGTTGACATAAAGAATGTCAAACCGGCATGGTAGAGCCCAACAATGTGCCTCAATGCACCATTGACCAGACCAGGATCAACATCAGTACTGATGTAGCATCTCTTATTCATTTTACACACTGTAAGAGCTGACTCTAGACCAGCCATTCTTGGCATGTCTAGATTCAACTCTTTCAGACAGTCAGTCATCTTTGAGACAACTGTTGGGCTTAGACAAACACCATCGATTGAATCAAGTGACGACAGTTCGACAACTGGTTGTTCTGTCTCTCCAGTATTATATGAATGAACTGTTCACACAGTTTAAGCCTTGACATCAGACACTCAATCTGCCACAGTACAGTTTGGTGAACACTTCACATGTTTCAGACATGGAACTCTCATTTTTGCCTATCACACATGTGTTAGGTATTGAGACAATGGAAGCTGACAAGTGTTAATTTCATGCCCCATCAAATGGAGCCTTGTATCATTGATCAGCCATGTGACACATACAGTAGAAGCCATTTAATCAGGATGAGGATAATCGGGATGTAAACTTTGTTGGGACATCTCACCAGCAACTGATTAAGTGGCCATTAAATTCTATGGCATCTCAGTCTGTTTAATGGGGATGGGGATGTTGCATTGTTGGGATGATTCAGTCACACTACCTGCAATTAATTGTCTGTAAAGTCTTACTTCCTGACTGGTGTGACTGGCCTGAGCCCTACCTAATGAGCCACTGATTAGCCTCTGAACAGGAGTGAATGTGTAAATAACACTGTGAATAGCACTGCCAGTCACACTAGTGCACAAACACACACAGTTCACTTTTCTGTCCCCATGGCTGTTACGCTGCTTCTGATTCTCTCTCTCCTTAAGATCTCCAAATGAGCTCTCTTCAGTCAGTCAATGAACTTGTTTACTCTCCCACCATCCCACCAGAGCTCATCCACTGTCTGCCAAGATTACACTGTACGTATCCAAATCAGAGTAAATTAAGGCAGCAGGATGTGGTTATTGTTTGGGAGATATCAAAAATGTAAGGTGGGGTCAAGCCAAGAGTTAACAGAGGAATCAGACAGGGTCTGTGTATTTCCTAATATGCCCCATGTAAAACTTGCTCCTTTATCTGTGTCAACCATTGCCATGTTCTGTTTTTCAGTGCTAGTGTAATTCAAAGCAGCTGGGTGTGTGGATAATGTGTGGGAGATGCCGACAGCATTTGGCAGAAGCAAGTCGTGAGTGTCATTTAACAAGTTAACATTGGTATTATGGGCTCCTGATATATGGGATGGCCATTTAATCGGAATGAAAAGTCTGCCACCTGGGCATCACAATTAAACAGCTTCTACTGTATTTTGAAAGAGTTCAGCATAGGTTAATAACTGCCAGAGGTTTACAGTATTCCATCAATGCACCTTGCTTCCTCAACAGTAAGTCTAGAAAAGATAGGCTTCTTATTCAAGGGTGCATGTTGAAGTAGGTCACAAAAAAAACATGTTTTTGCCTCCAAAGGCAACTACATCATATGTGTTGACAATCTCCTGCAGACATAGGTGACAGAAGGAAAGAATAAAATTAGAGATTAGACTGAGCTCATAACCAAAAGCTCCATTTTGTCAAACATACATAGTTGGTCACTTGCAACATCAAAACACAACTTGTGGTATTCATCTGTTTTTCCATGTTAAGCAGGCAGCATAAAAATATGATGTAGAGTCTCTCCACCTATGTTATATGCTGCAAGTCCAGTTGAAGGAGTCACAACTGCAGACATTGCTAGTCCACTATATTTCCTTATACTAGCATTAATTGTTTCAATAAGAAAACTCTTTCCTGTGCCAGCTGAACCACAGACAAACATACATAGTAGTCTATGTTTGTCACAACAGCATTCTTTTTTATGACACCATATACCATAGTGAATGCCACACACCACAGCAGTGTATTATAACTTGCTGCTGTTTATTTAACTGCTGGTCCATGACAGAGATGTCAATATCAGGTTGGTGTGCCTGTTCCATGTCTGTTTCAACCTCTGACATTGGTACAGTGGAATCATTTATAGGAAGAGGAGCTCAAAATGCACCTTCTCCCTCTGGGTCACAGTTGTCCAGAGAATGCACTGGAGTGTATTCTTGTAGGCATTCCCTAGCTTTTTCAGTCTATTCTTTCTCTAATTGTAGTCTCTGTATGTATGTAACTGAACTGTCAGTTTTGAAGATCTCAATTTAAAATTAATTGCTCCACATATGTGTCAGATTCACCTTTCAACATGTTTTCATGTCTCCATGGCTTGAACAGGAAAAGTAGAGCAAAGTAATACTGCTCTAATTTCTCTGGAGATTTCAGAGTCAATTTACAATGATCAACCAACCAAAGCTTGCATCATTTGACTAGACTTTGTTGAATGCCACTTACTTGGAAGATGTTCTTTCCTGGATTAGACTCAACTCCAGGTTTGTAGGCATATCATTGGATGACTTCAAAGAGACACATGTTCTCCATAGCATTGTGTCGCTGTGGGTAGTATGTGTCAGTCAAATTGTTTTCCAGAATGTTTGTGGAAGATGGCTTGTTTGCAGCAAAATCTTCAATCTGATCATAAGACATTAAGATACAGCATCTATTTTGTTTGTAGTTGGCTTTCAATAATCATATTGCTTCAGACTTGCTGTACAAACATGTTCCAATCAAATGGTCTCTTGCTTCATAAGTCCCACATTCACAGTGTGAGAGGTTTCAACCCTAGAGACTGCAAACCTGAACTAATAGATCTGTTGCTGTTGGAAATCTCCTCCCATAGCTCCTGCAAGCATGTTTGCTCATTTTTTGTAATATACAATGTGATATACCATACCAAGGCCATGGAAATGTCCGCAACAAATTGAACATCTATGTTCACCTGTCATATCAACAATAGAACAGGACTGTAGTCATTTATGAATGACTTATTTTCTTTTCTAGGCAATTCATACGCTCTCTTTGTAAATTTAATTTTTAGATAGTGTTGCAGTGATCTATGGCTGCAGCAATCTCGGGGTACATTCTAAAAAAATGAGGGTCCCTTCACATAAGTGTAAGTGTGTTACTTGTATGTGATTTTCTTTTTGTCAAACAATAACAGGACTGTCCTGAAACATAGAAACATAGAATTTGATGGCAGATAAGGACTGCTTGGCCCACCCAGTCTGCCCATTTCCCTACCTGATGGATAAGCTGCAGATCCTAGTTAACCAGCAGCCTACTTCTTCCTACCCTCACCCCCTAGAATTGCCTTATGACTGTCCCATGCATGCTTGAATTCCACCACTGTTTTTGACTCCACAACCTCTCTGGAAGGCCGTTCCATACATCCACAACCCTCTCTGTGAAAAAATACTTCCTTAAATTACCTCTGAGCCGCCCCTTCTATCTTCAAATGTGCCCCTTGTTCTTGCACACCTTTTTGAAAGATGCTACCCTTTTGACTTTGTTGATTCCTTGAGGTACTTAGAAAGTTTCTATCATGTCCCCCTCTCCCTCCTTTCCGAGGCTATACATATTAAGCTCCTTAAGTCTCTCTTCATATGTCTTCCGGGTGCAGACCCTGCACCCATTTTAGCTGCTCCTCCTCCGGACAGCTTACATCCTGTCTATGTCTTTGCGGAGATTGGGTCTCCAGAAATGCACGCAGTACTCCAGATGGGGTCTGACCAGCTGTCTGTACAGAGGGATAATAACTTCTTGTTTTCTACTGGTGATGCCTCTCCCTGTGTATCCCAGTATCCCCCCAGCCCTACTTGCTGCCCTCTCACATTGTTTGCCCACCTTTAGGTCATCTGATATGACTTCCCCAGGTCCTTTCCATTTTTGTTGTTGTTAGTATCTCACCCCATTGTGTACTCTTCCCTGGGTTTTGTTTCCCAGGTGCAATACCATGCACTTCTTAGCATTGAATCTAAGCTGCCATACATTTGACCATTCCTCTAACCTTGCCAGTCCCTTCTCATCCTTTCCACCCTTGTGCAACTCTGTTTAGCAGAATCTTTGTGTCATCTGCAAAGAGACATACTTTTCCTTCAGTCCTCTGCAATGTCGCTTATAAAGACATGAAGGGACCGGTCCTAATACTGAACCCTCACGGTACCCCTACTAACCCCTTTTTTCAGAGTGGACTCCATTTACTATTACTCTCTGTGTCCTATTCTCCAGCCAATTCTTTACCCAGGCTGTCATCTTGGGACCCACTCCCAGGCTGGCTAACTTGTATATTAATCTTTGTGTGGGACTGTGTCAAATGCCTTGCTAAAGTCTAGGTAGACCATGTCCAGAGCCCTCCCTGATCAACTACTTTGGTCACCCAGTCAAAGAAATCTATCAGATTTGTCTGGCATGACCTTCCTGCTGTGAATCCATGCTGCCTTGGGTCCTGTGCCCCTCTGGCCTCTAGGTACTCAACAATTCTTTCCTTCAGAAGTGATTCCATCATTTTCCCTACCACTGAGATTAAACTAACAGGTCTGTAGTTTCCTGCTTCTGCCTTGCTCCCACTTTTGTGAAGGGGAATCACATCTGCCCTCCTCCAGTCCTCGGGTACCACTCCATCCTCCCATGATTTGTTAAAGAGGGTAGTCAGTCGTGTCTCTAGTTCTACCCTTAGTTCTTTTAGAATTCTGGGATGAATCCCATCAGGCCCCATTGCTTTGTCCACCTTCAGTTTTAAGAGCTCTTTCAATGACATTACCCTGTATAAAAATAAAAGTTTTACTACTACCACAAGACCTAAGATTTACTGTATCCACAAGGTTGCACTTGACTGGTGGTGCACCTGCGGTGTTTAGTGAAAGGCTCCATCAACTCCTCTTCCTGGTGGCACACTCATGAGGCCACAAAGGCATGAGGAGAATATGCCTGCCAGAATGGGACTGGGGCAGAAGAAGCATCAGGGTGCCTAGGAGGTAACAGGGGTGTGGCCACAATGTTCAGGGGTTGAGGGTGGCACCCTGCAGGTGTGCCATGTGTTATTAGAGATAGCCAATTTGCCCAGGTAAAGGGGTCTTGCAGAAAGGGACAGGGACCTGACCTCAAAAGGAAATAGCCCTGGCACCTTACACATAGGTGCCACTGCCCCAACACTGTGGGCAGGCAGCAGCCTGCCTTCACACAGGGGCAAGGTCCCAGGGGACAGCAGTAGTGCCTGAGGACTGTTCCCAGCCACCTCTTGCACCTCACAACCTGTAGCCACTTCTGCCCACCGATGGTGTTGGAGCAGTGGCAGCTATAGGGCAGGTGCCAGGGCTATATCCATCTGAGGCCAGGTCCCAGTCCCTGTCTGCTAGCCCCATTTACCTGGGCCAGTTGGCTCTCTCTAATAGCACATGGCACCCCTTCAAGGTGCCACTTCAACCCCCACACATTGCAGTCATTCCCTGTTGTCCCCTAGGGCACCCCATGCTCCTTATGCCACCGATTGCTGTCTTGCAGCCCCCATTCACTGCCCTGTCCAGCAGTAGCATATTGCCCTTAGACCACCTCCTGTCTAGCCTAGCCTGTGCTCTTGTTGTGGCAATGGCAGGGCTTATAGAATCCCAAATAATGGATGGTGTAGCCTCTCTGTGGTGCAAACACCCATGAAACCTGGTGCATGGGTACATTTGCCACAAGGTTGGCACAGGGGGGATTTGCTGCACAACATCCAGATTTTGCCATAGCTGGCATTTGAAATTTTGGAATGTTACAAATTATGACACAAGATGCAACTTGTGTCATACACCTTTGGCGCAGGCACCTTTCATCATAGTCTACCATTTGATAATTGAGCACTGTGTCTTGTTTTGTTCTATTGAAAAGTCATTGTCTTAGTCCATCTTATGCAAATCATGATGTTCAATGAAGGCAAAACACTGTGGTCTTGATATTCAGAAAAGCGCAATAGCACTGTAATTGCACTGTGTTTGTGTTAGTGCTTGGGCCGGACGTTCCCTACCATGATTCATTCAAAGGTATTATGCTGGCACTATATCCTGTGAATATAGGGCCAATTGCATGCCCACACAAATGAAATATGCCGGTACAGTGCTGTGCAGCCATGAATATAGCACCGTGGTTAGTGCTGAACACAGGTGGTGGTGGTAGTGAGTGTGAGAGGGGCACCAGTGAAAGACATACAACACAACAGCATAAGAACATAAAAAAGTGTCAGCAGATGGGGATTGTGTGGTCCATCTAATCTGCCCAAGGTGGCTATCTCTCAATTATATTTTTTCCTACTTTGCCCACATTGCCTGTCCCAAGCGAGTTTGAATTCCCTTACTGTCTGATTCAACCACTTCTGGTAGCAGGCTGCTCCATGGGTCTGTCACTCTCTTGGAGAAAAAATACTTTCTGCAGTTGCTTTTAAACTTGCCTCCCACCGGACACAAGTTGTGCCCTCTTGAATGCGTCACTCTCTTTTCCTTCTGAGCTGTGTTAATTCCATTGACATACTTAAATGTTTCTATAATGTCCCCCCATTTCTTCTCTGTTCCAGAGAGAATAAATTCAACTTTCAAAATTTTTACAAAACTTGCATATTATAAATCCAAGATTAGGACAAGTAAGACAGTCTAAGGACCTTAGAATTAAGAAACAGGGTAAGAATCTGCTAAGATGCTAAGAGCAATGGAAAGCACAGATAATAATAATAATAATAATATTAATAATAATAATAATAATATGCTTTACTTCACATAAACGCCTTTCAAAATACCAAGGTGCTTTATAAAAGATTAAAACAGCAGTAGTAAACTCAACAAATACAATACAAAGCAATAACAGTAGTCTGACAGGTTTCACTCATTCAGTACCATTAAACGCCTGGCACCATAAAATGTTTTCAACACCTGTTTAAAACCTCCCACAGTCATGCACTCCTGCAGCTGATGGGGTAGAGAATTCCAGAGGGTAGGGGCCACGTACATAAATGCATGGGCCCCAGAAAATTTCAAAAACAATCTTGGAATCTCCAGCAACCCCTCGTTGGCTGAACGGAGCTGTTGCTCGGGGCAATAGGGAACAATAAACTCTTTCAAGCAGTCAGGGCCAAGTCCATGTAGGGCTTTATAAGTCAATAAATCAACTTTAAAGGTGATCTGCCACCAAATCGGCAGCCAGTGCAGATTGCTCAGCACAGGTGTGATATGAGAGGCTCGAGAAGTCCCCATCAACAATCGTGCTGCAGCATTCTGCACTATCTGCAGGCAGCAGATATCAACCCCAGGAAGCCCTAAGTACAGGGAGCTGCAGTAATCAAGGTAGGGCTTTATAAGTCAATAAATCAACTTTAAAGGTGATCTGCCACCGAATCGGCAGCCAGTGCAGATTGCTCAGCACAGGTGTGATATGAGAGGCTCGAGAAGTCCCCATCAACAATCATGCTGCAGCATTCTGCACTATCTGCAGGCAGCAGATATCAACCCCAGGAAGCCCTAAGTACAGGGAGCTGCAGTAATCAAGGTGCGAGGTCACAAAGATGTGGACTAATGTAGGTAGATCTCCTGACGGAACAAGGTGCTTGATCCTGGTGATGTTCCTAAGATGGTAAAAGGAAGACTTGATGACCGCCGACACCTGAGATCGTAAAGTCAGCCCTTCATCAAGCACCACCCCCAGGTCCTGCACCCATTCAGAAGTAAGGATCTGGGAGCCCCTAGATAAATTCCATAGGGCTGACAAATCCTCAACCCCGGATTCACAACCATCACCTCACCCTTTCCCACATTCAACTTTAGCCAGCTTGAATTCATCCAATCCTGGATTTCAGCAAGGCAGTTGTTAAATGCTGAGAGAGCACTATCCTGGTCAGGTGCAAAAGACAGGTAGAGCTGTGTATCATCAACATAGCAATGCAATCTCAGCCCATTCCATTTTACAATGTCTCTGAGAGGCAGGATATGCACTGCAAACAACATGGGGAACAGCACTGAGCCCTGAGACACCCCACATGACAGAGAGAATGGGTCCGAGGTAAAAATCCCAGAAACCACTCTCTGAGTTCTGCCAGTGAGGAAGGATGTAAACCACCTGATGACCATACGTGTCAGGCCACAGATGGACCTCAGGCACCCAAGCAATAGCCCATGGTCCACAGTGTCAAAGACTGAAGAGCAATCAAGGAGCACCATGATTGAATGGCTTCTCTGATCTCTAGCCATCAGGAAATCATTGAGCACCCGAACCAGTGCAGTCTCGGTACTATGCCTCTTTTGAAAACCAGACTGGAGAGGTTTGTAGATGTTATGGATGGTCAAGTGGTTCTCCAATTGTCCTGCCACTACTTTCTTAATAATCTTCCCTATAAAGAGGAGCTTACAGATTGGTCTGTAGCTGGACAGACAGTCTGGGACCAAAGAAGCTTTCTTCAGGAGGGGTGTTACCACTGCCTCCTTCAGAGAGCTTGGAAACTCACCCAAATCAAGGGAGCACTGGACTATCTGTACCAGGACCGGGCCAATAATATCACAATATCCCATAATCAGAGAGGTTGGACCCAGATCCAAACTACAGCATGTAGGGTGCATGCTCTAGACAAGCCGCATGACATCCGTGAGCTCTGGCAGATCAAAGGAACTCCAGGAAGCATGAGGTGAGGTGACCAGGCACCGATCAACAGCATCACCCACAGAGCGAGTAAAGAGGGTTACTGACCTAATGTCAGCCACCTTATTCACAAAGAATTGAGTAAGCTCATCGCACTCCACCTGTGAAAAAGGTCTTCAGAGCTGCAGACAGGTTGGGTTGCACAACCTGTCCACAGTTTGGAAGAGCTGAGCTGGTCGATTCTGAGCAGCAGCAATCTCCCTGGACAGGAATTCTGCCTTCTTAAGGGAGATCACTGATTGATAGGCCTGCTAATGCTCTACCAGTCTAAGGTGGTCAACTTCCAGGGTGGATTTCCACCAATGCCGCTCTAACCTATGTCCTAGTCACCGCAACTCCTTCAAAAATCCATCAAACCAGGGGGCCTGAGGGCAAAGGGGGAGAGGACAAACATGGACAGGAGCAATCAAATCCAGAGCCACAGAGATGGCCTTATTATAGGCAAAAACCAAAGTCTCTGGACTTGTGCTGGACACAGGAAACTCTGAGAGGTCAATCACCACCATCAGGCCTTCAGGGCTCACCTTCCGTAAAGGGCGGTAACTGACCATCTTCACAGGGGCAGGCCTACGGGGGGGGTGCAAAAGTTGAACCTCACAATGTAGTGATTGGACCAACTGACAGGTTCCACCCCCAAATCAGAGTCCTCTATCCCCAGTAGGAAAACCAAATCAATAGAGTGACCATGTTGATGGGTGGCAGAGGTAACAGTCAGTGTAAGACCCAGCGATGTCATCAGCTGAAGGAAATGCTGTCCAAATTGTGAGAGTTCATCATCAATCCAGGCATTAAAGTCACCCAGAACCATCAGTCTGGGTGACCCCCATGCCATGTCAACCACGAAATCCGCTACATCCTGTAGGGATAGCTTCTCATCCTTAGGTGGACGGTAGACAAGATCTATCCTACAACCTGCAACTGCCCCCGTGGTACACTGAAAGGATTAGGCCTCCTCAACTGGTACACTCGTGAGGCCCAACTCGGTCTTGAAGCAGACTGCCTCCCTGTGGTCCAATCTCGAGTGATGTTTTGCCAAGTACCCAGCTTCCAATATGGGGCCAGCATTTTCATCCAGCCAGGTCTCGGTAATCAAGCCAGATTAGTTGTTCCAATAAGATCTGCAATAATTGCAGTCTTATTCTTAACCAATCTGGCAATGCATAACACTGCTCAAATTGGACCAGCTTTGAGGGCAGCCCCGGCTACTTGCCCACCAGAAATGGTGGTGCCCTTGGGTATGGGGACTAGGCATGGAGCACCATGTTCCAGACTCCATTTCACCCCAGGGCATCTTCTAGACCTAACTACTCCAATGTGAGAGACACGTTCATTCTTCCTCTGATGTCCACACCCCCACCCCCACCCCCCTCCTATGAACAATACCCAGTACTTGACAGCACTGGTAAAGTGACAACATCAATGGGAGGGGACAGGTGGAGGGAACGGAGGGCAGAGGATGAATAGTGCTCAACCGGGGGGGGGAGGCCTACACATCCTACAGGCTAACCAAAATCAAAATATACAACATCCAAGCACCTGACCCAGGAGGAAAACCCCAAACAGACAATAATAAAATTACCCAACCCAAACAAACAAAATAAAGAAATAAATAAAATACCCAACCAAAACAGATAACAAACCCACAATAGAATAAAACCTTTCCTAACACTATGTAGCTAGTTCAATCCAACACTTAGCTCATGGAGAACATAAACAAAAAGAATAATAACAGTAAATAAAACCAAATCAAAGTAAGATCTTCTGCAGTCCCCTCACACTGGAAATGCAGAAAAGTTATGAGCCTCCCCCGGCCCTCTCACAGCCTTGGAGTAGAAGAAGTCAGGGCACTCTCACTGCCCAAAGTTAAGAGTCCAGGATCTGCTCAAAGTACATCAACACAGTTAGGAGTCCAAAAATCTTCTTTAAAAAGTTAACAGACAAGTAAATAAACTGTGGATGTCCAGGTCCTCTCACCACCAGGGAAAACCATGGAGGAAGGACACTCTCACTGTTCAGAGTATGAAAAAAACATAAATCGAGAGCTAAGTGAGAAAAAAATCCAGGAAGTACAGGTAATCCAAATGGTGAGTCCAATTCAAATGGAGACGGGACAAAAATTCTGGTCAGCAGTAGGCAACAAACCAGGGCCCACCAAACTCCATTTCCAATGACCACAGCTAGAGACATACTGTATACTGCACCACCTCAATACTCAGGGATTAACCACTCAGTGGCCAAACCCCGAGGATCTAGGGGATCTACAGGCTTGTCAGCCAGATCCCTGGCCGATCTAGAGCCCAATCCCCTATGTAGCAGCAAATCCAGCCGTTGGACACCAGACGGAGTCAAGTCCACTCATAACGCAATCAGCCAACCCCACGGAAGACAGTTTCAGAGCCCACACTTAGGCTCTGCACCAGTAGTCTGGCTAGATCACGCCAACAGCCCAGAAGATCGCACACTTGGCCAGTCCACCCACAGAAGGATCCTCCAAAGGGCAAACTTCACTCCACACCACAGCTTCCTCCCAACAACCTTCGCTCCCTCTCCTCAGCTTTCTAGGTCTTAGATAGCGAAACAATAAAATCACCTCTTATCCACTCCAACTAAATTGGTCAAAGTTAGACAGGCAAATTTAAATATATATCCCTAATTATATCTGGGCTGTAGCAGGGCCGTTTGAACGATCCTGGTATACACTGTGAGGCCATTCAGGAGAATCCCAATAATGCTCAGAAAACCAGCTACCTCACTCAGAAGGCCCTAACTAACTAATAACTTTAAACTATGCAGGAACAGAAGAAACAAGAAAAAACAATAAATAAAGTAGGTAAAGTGTGAGTAGAAACAGTTCTAAAGCTCAGTTGCAGGTTGCTGTATCCTAAATGGAAGGATGCTAAGGGACTTGGAAGGGGCATTTATGTTCATGGGATCTAATGGCTCCACTTTAACAGATCTTGTCTGAGTAAATATCACTGCAATGAGAAAGGCATCAACATTGTCAGTCCTTGATCAGACTGAATCTGCACACTCTCCAACAAATCTAAAACTGTTAACATTAACAGGGAATAGTACAAGTGGCAATAATAATCAATTACAGAACAACCTTGAGATATTAAACCTAAAGAGAATTAGATGGAAGGCTAAAACCACTGATATATTTAAAGAGATATTCTGTATGGGAGATCTGTTTTATAAATGTTCTGAAATTTTATGGTACATGTATATTGTTCACACAGCAACAGCAATACTGCAAAGACCATTACAGCAACAAAATCTGTAGTTCACTGTAATGACCTGCGGTATTGCTGACACTGCTGTCTGCTGTGATTTTGCACCCTCCCTGAAACAACTCCGATTCAGAGTTGATAATCTAACATGTGGGGAGTGCACCCCCCCCCCGCAAAAAACACCTTCTGCTCCTGACAGCACAATGCTGACTGTCAGCATTGTGCCATCGCTGTAATGCTGATCAACAAATTTCATGTTGATGCAGCACTGTGGAACCAAATTTTATTACATCCAGGACAGATCAAACCTATTTATGATAGATGGCAGGAAATGTATATGCTTATCAGACCTTTATTATTAGAACCAAAGAAGATAAAAACCAAAAGCTGTTCATGGTTCACTCAGATCTGCAGAACAGCAAAAAGACAGCTACACAAATATATAAGATCTGTTAAAAAACATCCTACTAGGTCAAACCATCATAAGTTAAATTTGGAAAGAAAAAATTATAACCAAACTGCTGACCTGTGAGACTGCTGCTACAGTGAGACAGGCACCAGCAGTTCATAAACCAACTTATTGCTAATAACTGTTTTGCTGTATGTTGTAGCTCCTGGGGGAACGTCCCTGCTAAATCTGCCATAGCAGGAGATAGGGGACAGGAAGGCGAGGATTTTGGTAGATCGTGGGTGAGTCCCCATGAACTACAGCACAGAAGTGGCTGCTATATTTTCACTTTTTAGGGCACTGTAGCCCATTTAACTTTTATAGAGTCCATCTTGGGTTGTGGACATTTGTTTTAAATTAATTCTTGCAGTTTGACTCTGCAAAGTATCCCTGTGACCCCAGGATGACTTCCAGGTCACTATTATCATTTAAATTTGCCCCTCAGTGAGCAGGGCTGTATTATTAACCAAACTGCTGACCTGAGAAACTGCTGCTGCAGTGAGACAGGCGCCAGCAGTTCATAAACTCACCTCTCAGTGAGCCGGGCCAACTCAAGTGGGGCACGCTCATTACTGCACACAGAGAAGTGCCCTGATACAAGCGTACAGTATCAGTGCATGTTGACAGATGTCTGTGGGGGACTTGCAGGGACAGCAGAGAAGTAAGTCAGTGTTCATTGTATTGAAAAAAAAAATGATGACATAATTGTTTTAAAATCATAATAACTCTACTGGCCCTAAGTATGTAAGCAATAATGCTCGACAGGGTGGGCGGTATTGGGCAATACCGGACTGGCCAGGGATGTAATAAGGCCCGACGCCACAGGAAGAGGGCCTTATAGCCCTTGGCCGGTCCGGTATTGCCCATACTGCCCACCCTGGAGGGCATTATTGCACTTAGAAAATGGGCTATGTGGCTTTTTCCTATGGAATTTTAAAAAGTCAAGAAAAACAGTTAAAAGGTATATTAATAATAAACTTTAAATGTTTGCATAGTAAAGTAGTCCCAATTTCTGTGCTGTTCCATCTGTTGTCCACCACCCCACCAGAATCTTGAAGTTAGCCCCCCCCAGACACAGAGTTTGTACTTACTGTGTCAACAGCAGTGCCTTTACTTTATTTGGGGGGTTGAAAAATGTATGCTGCGTGATGTCGTTAATTATTTAGAGATGCAGCATTACTTCAGTGTGCTTAATGACATGCAGCGTTACTTCAGTGTGCTTGATGACATCATACCCGGAAGTAAAAGAGGCGTTTGAATGAAAAAGTAATTTATTTCTTTATTTATTTCTGCATGCAGTTTTGGGTTGATTACTTTATTGGAAATACATTTTATAGTCAGCGATTGATGTGTGGGGTTGGAGAGCGCAGGAAGGAGAAATGAGACAGGCGGCATCACGGATGAGTGAGGAGACGTGAATGGCGACCGTGGATCTGTTTAGAAAGTCGAGATTGCAAAGTATCATCAGAGCTGTGAGCCATGGCACAGTGTAGGTACACTGCAGAAGTTTTTATTCATGAGCAAGTTTCTTTTGGTCATAACGGAATAAATGGAGAATGATTGGGGCAGGGGTATCCAGCAGTGTAAGTGAAGCCGAAGTTGAACATAACGGAATGGAGCAGGGTTTCATTCCGTTGAATCACACACAAAAAAAAAACTGTTTCAGGAAACGAGCTTCATGAGTTGCAATATGGTCAGTATTTAGAAAAATGACACACTGTTGTGTGTGGCTTTGTTTAACAGTTGACGCTAAAGTAGGGTGTTGGGGGCAATTTCTCTCACTCAGCAAGAAAAAAAAAATAGTGGTTGATTCAAATTGAGTGCCCAGTGCTTCAGCCAATGGTGAAGCAGGCTGGGCACAATGATTTCTGGCTGGGCATCAGGCAGGTTTGGTCTGGCACTTTTTATTTCCTGGGCATCTATTGAAAGTTAATGTACCCCCCGGCAAGGGTACCAGCCAATGAGATGCCAGGAAATAAAAAGCCCATTTTCTAAAATGTGGATATCACGACAATGCTATTTAAAGATGGAATGTTGGTGACACAGAGCACTAGCTGTGGGAAAATTACCACAGAGGTATGTAGAGAAGTAGGCTATTCATTTGACCATAGTGTAAAGAAATAAAGGAACTAAAATCTAAGCTACAGTGGTGATCGTACAAGAGTTTGAAAGTGCTGAGGTATACCTCGAGGTACCTTGAGGTACAACTGAGGCACTCAAGTTCACATGGTGATCATATAAAATTTGGCAGTGCTGAGGAGGTACCTTGAGATATACCTCAGCACTGTATGTTGGCTGGAACTCTAGATTCAAATGCTAAAATAATTTATGGATGTAAACATTGCACCAGTACAAGAGGCAATACAAGCAGATGATAAGGGGTGAACAAGCAAGTACACATAGGAAAGAAGGAGAAGATCTTGAGGACTTGTGCTACAGTATGTGTACAGTAATAAAACTCACAAAAAGAAAACAAAGGAGAGAAGGAACATGGAATACACCACAGAATTAAATAATAGATTTGCACCACTAATAAACCTAATGGACAGAACTGAGGGGCAAACAGATGATTTATTACACTTAGCAAGCAGTGGTGGGCAAAGTGGCCGAAACTCACACCGCGAAGCAATTCACATTGTAGTGATGAATCCATGTAGTACTCCACAAAGCCAAGCAGAATACTTTGCTTCATAATGAGATCTCAAAGTCATTGATTTTAATGCACTTCACATTACTCTGCCTTCCCCCATCTAGTTCTGTGTCCATTTTAGGCGAAGTACATTGATTACAATGTACTTTGCATCACTTCACCTTGTTTTTTGGCTCCAATGCAAATTTTGCATTGATTCATGGGAGTGCAAGTCACATGGGCTCTAGATTGTTCTGCACAGCCTCAGTTCTGTCTGTGTAGTGTGTGTGTGTGTAGTAGTAGACTAGTTGGAGAGAGTTTGCTATCACAGCTCTGTGATTGAAACCCTATAAATGCTGTTAAAAAATCCTTTTTAAACCATTTTTTTAGCTTAAAACATAGTACATCGATTGCAGGAAACCCTCCTGTACTCATATCATTGAGTGTTTATTGTTTGTGCGTGAATTTTGAATGTTAATTTTGAACATTCAGTCTGTGTACTGAGAGACAGTTGAAGTGTGCTTTGGGGGAGGGGCATATCTGTGTGGTGTAGCCAGGTAGATTTAGATTAACTTTCTGGGAGAAAAGGGCAGTCTTTTGGTTTTGGTTATATTTTTGTTGTATAACAGTGTTAAAGTACACACATTAATATTTTCAGTAATTCTTGAAATTTTTTTGCTGAATTTTGTGTTGCAGCAGTGCATAAATGCAGTTTGTTGAAATGATCTGGTTACTGTATATTACTGAAGTTTTCAATGCATTACTTATAGTGTGTGTATGTGAATGTGTGTGTGAAGTGTGCCATCAAACCACAGTTCACACACACCTTTTATTGTGCCACAGAGTAATTGCAGCAGTGTGAACCTGCTATCCACTGCAGCTGTGTGATTTTGTACTGCTCTGTGGTTGGGATTGTGGTATATTGTTTTTGTACTGTTACTGCAGTGCACTACCCCCACAACTGGCAAAAGGTATTCTTTTCCATATTTGATTTGGATTGTGACTGTTGCGAGCAGCAGTGGTTAAGGTGTTGTTCTGACTTTGCATTTTCATCTTTTTTTTGATTACGCAGTGCAGTCTAATCTGTCTGTGCCCCGCTGTGCATCTGCTTAGTTCACAATCTACATCTGTAAGCCACTGTTGTTGTTTTTGGCTTCACACATCACATCCACCTTGTGAAAGTTCTGAAATTTAAATAGGTCTAAAATTTTCTTGGTGATCCCCCAAAATGCCTGCAAAGAGATGTGCATGCAAAGCTGTTTCTGGCCATGGCACTGCTGCCAGGGGTAAGATTGTCTGTGGGCATGGTAGTACGCAGAAGTGCGTAGCTGATGCGAGGAAAGAGATTTTGCCATCAATGTTTTTTTACAGCGCAATCTGTAGCTTCACTCATAGTTGGAGGAGATGATGTTGTCCCAGCTGGTGGTGTCAGTGCAGTTTTGGCTGGCATGAGTACTGCTACCTCAAGTTCCACTTCTGACCATTTAACCGTGTTAAAAAATATAGTTGAGTCTAAAGCAATGAGTGACAGTGTAGATGATGTCATACTCCCCATCCCCAGTAACATCCCCATGGTAGTTAAACATGATTCTGATCATAGCAACGATAATGCACAATGTCACATTTCTTCCACTGCAGTGGAGGTCATGCCTTTGTCTTCCAATGATTTACAGTGTGGTGCAATGATATCTGGTGATGATGATGATGATGATGTTGCTGTGGTTGCAACATGTAGTCCACATGACACCATCCAAGCAGAAAATGTGGATCAGGATGATGCTGATGAATATAATGATGATGATGTCAGTGACCCCTGTTGGGAACTGGAGAAAAAGAAAGTCAGGATTGCTGTGTCTGGGTCTGTTGGCGTTAACCCCCCCCCCGAAAAAGTTGCTATTTAGCGGTTCCAGTTGATGTTGATGATGATGATGACCCAGTAATAATTATAGGTAGCCATGGTAGTCAGTTGTAGTCCAAGTATATCCTGCCTGAAAAACCATGTAGCACACCCTCCATTTTAGGGCTTGAAAAAAACAGAGTCCAATAAGCAGCATCAGGGACATGTTAAAAGTAGGGGATCACAATCCCTTGTCTGGGATTTTTTTTTTGTTCAAGATGCAAAGAACGACTCAGTTGATATCTGCCAGCTTTGGCATGCACGTGTGAGTCGAAGTAAAAGGGGGAGTAATCTTGGCACAGGGGGGCAGCATACACATCTTAAGAACAGGCACATGGCACTGTGGACCTGGCACCAGATGGCAGCTAATGCCATAGTGGGGTGTTCACCCTTGTCATCAGCCTTAATGAGCATGTTATCCCCTTCCATGACTGTAAGAGCAAGTAGAAATGTCTGCAGTAGTGATGAAATAACAGCAGAGGACTACTACAGGCATATTGAGGTGGAAGATAATGATTTTGAAATCTTGTCAAGAGGTGGTCAGAGTAGCACCGGTGGTGGTGCTCAATGCAGTACATCTAGTGCAAGTGGTACATCAACCCCTGTGTGTAAATCTGGGAAAATAACTTCATTTGTGGATATGTCACTTGTGCAGCCCTCTTCATCACATGTTCACACATCCCCCCGTCCATTCACAGAGCAGAGCCATTTGTCACACCCAATGCAAAACATGTAAGTCAGCCCATATTGCAGAGTGTTTTGGCCTGTAACCTGAAGTACCCACCCAATTATTCAGTGTATTGTGAACTTAATGCTGCTGTAGCTGAAATGCTGGCAATTGATCTTTTGCCCTTCTCCTTCATGGAGAATTCTGGATTCCAGCAGTTTGTGGCATGCACCTGTCCAAAATGGAAAGTCCCATCCAGGACATACTTTTCCACTCGTGCTGGCCCTGAGTTATACTGTACTGTGGCTGACTCTGTAAGACATTCCCTTCAATATTCCTCCTCTCCATTCATCCATGTAAGTATGGATATGTGGACAAGTGGCAAACCAGTGGGGAGTTCATATTTGTGTATCACTGCACATCGGGTGCAGGTGCCGGGGGCTGTTTGTGCTGGTGGTAGTGTGACTAATCAGTGTAGTAAGGTGGACTATCATGGTAGCAATCTTCCTGGAATTCAACAGCATGCAGCACTTGCTATGCACAGTGTGACATGTTCACACACTAGTGAAAACATGCTGGACTTGCTACTGACTGAAACTCATGAGTGGCTGAACCCCTGTCCCTGAGAGGTGGGTTTATAGCAAGTGACAATGGGTCAAATGTGGTTAAAGGCATCACAAAAGGTGGCTTTGTTTGGGTTCAATGCATGGTCCACTGTTTAAATCTTGTGGTGCAGGAGTTTCTGCAGCACCCTGATGTAAAGGAGATGCTGACAGCTGCACACCGTATCTGTTCTCACTTTTCAAGCTCTACAAAGGCCCATGACCAGCTTCAGCAGCTGCAGATCCAGAACAGCCTACTGCAGCACCGCTTCAAGCTGGAAGTTGTTAGCCACGGGAACTCCACTTTATACATGGCAGAGAGGTTGTATGAATAATACAAAGCCATCTCAGAATGTCATGCACACTAGCCGTGACACTTCCGGGGCCTCCATGTCTCTCACAACTGAACAGTGGGGCCTCATGGACTCTGTAATAATAATTTTGAGGCCTTTTGCACATGCCACGCAGGCAGTGAGTGGCGAGTCTGCCTCCATTACCCAATCAATTCCACTGCTGCAGGTGTTGAGGCAAACGTTGCTGAATCTACAGCATAGTCTTGATGTTTCCAGAGACTGTGCTAGCAGTGTGTTGCTGAAATACATGCTGACACTATTCAAGCGCAATCGGCACATTGTGAGCATTCAACGGAGTGATGACTTTGCAATAGCAACAATGCTGGACCCACGATACAAATGTGGAATTGCTTCACTACTGGAAGGAGGGCTTTAACAGGTAATAAATGTCAGTGGGCAACTGGTATGCTTGGTTCATGGGGCACAGAAGTCACGAGCCAAGGTCAGCAAACCTCAGCAGCATAATCAGGCTAAAGGTCAGTTTGGAGTAATATCAAGTACATCCTGTAAGGGGGCTGCAGTTCCAGGTGGTCTGTCTTTAAAAGTGGTTGTTATTAACCCACTTTGGGGTGTTTTCTGCCAAGTGGGAATTTCTGACATAAATGATTCTGGAGAACAGGATGATGCATCAACCACCTGACTTCGTGCAGCATAGCGAATGTTTGACTCATATTTGGCTGAAAACAGACATCTGTTAATAACTGATGACCCTCTTTTATAGTGGAGTGGAAAGGTCAATGAATGGCCAGTGCTGACCTCAGTGGCACTGAAGTACCTGACATGCCCACCCTCCAGTGTAAGTGTTGAGAGGGTATTCAGTTCAGCGGGTGCAGTAGTTCAGGATCATCACACAAGCCTCTCTCCTGCAAATGTCAGCTTGCTGATATTCATAAAAATGAATGAGGGACACATACCAGCTTGAACTGCAACCTCAGTATTTGTACCTCAGCATGGTCATGGTTGTGCTGCTGATGTTGTAAAAATGGACCATCCTGGTGGCACTGGCAGCATTAAACAGCCTACCAGTGAGGTAGATGATGATGTGATGGAGAAGGAATTCCCTAGTGGGCAGAATTCAGACACTAATAACTGCAAGAGCAGCTTTCTGTATGAGGATGATGATGAGGTTGAGGTTGATAGGTTTTAAGTGAAGTGGTTAAAGGCTCTCACATTTGTTCTATGGTGCATGTTTTGTTTTTCATAAAGTTAAAGCAGTGTCCCACTCCAAATGACTCAAATTATATTTGTAACACAGTGCACAATATATCCCACCCGCCACCCATCTGTGTGTGTCTGACAGTGATAGTGAATGTGTCACAGGCTGCATCTGTTCCCCCATGACCACCACCAGAAAAGTGCTGTTAGCCAAAGCCACCAGATGCAGAGAAATGTGAGAGGGAATGTCAAAATCATGTGCCCCCGTGACCACCATCAGAAGAGCATTGTTAGCCAAAGCCACCAGATGCAGAGAAATGTGAGCGGGAATGTAAAAATCATGTCCCCCATGACCACCACCAGAAAAGCACTGCTAGGCAAAGCCACCAGATGCCGAGAAATGTGAGAGGGAATGTCAAAGTCATGTGCCCCCATGATCACCCACCACCACCACCACCAGTATGCCAATGTTTTCCATTCTGTGTGCTGCACATTCAACGGCAGACAGAGTTGGACAAGAAAGACCACATACATCAGCCACAGACACAAGGCTTATTTACTATCAATACTTTAAAGTGAGTACGTGTACTAATGTTTCATACTGTGGAACTTCCATTAGACGTTTTATGTGTCCTGTTGATTTTATGAGATGCAGTGGTCAGACACAGACAGTCAACTAATTTTCTTTTTTTACAGGTTAACCAACCACTCTTCTTCACTGGAGGACTATGATACTGCAGTACTGTCTACAGCCACCTACAGGATTGGACATCCATTTCCAGACTGGTAAGTAAATACATTTTTTTCATCATTTCTTTTTGGTTTTTCATTTTTTCAAAATAGTGCAAATCTGACTGACGAGTCATATAAAGTAGGTGTCATGACATGTACATCACATAATAAATTTGTCATGCACATCACACACTGTATTGCTGCAGCAGTCATGCCAGTGTGAACAAAGATTGATCCAGGTTATCATGAATTCACAAGATGTGTTTTCAATGTAACTTGAGTTAAGACATAATTAGGGATAGTGACACAGTGTGTGGGTTACAGGTACTGAATTTGTGATTGTGATGATGATTTGGTCTTCATGTGGCTTTGGCTTAGTGACACAGCTTGTTATCTGTTAATCAGCATGTATAACAGGATGGAATAGCCACACTTTAAACATAATGTGCTACTGCAGTCATGTACTAATAACTCCTTGTTCATCTTTTTCAGGAGGAAACTGTGTGATGCTGTGTGCTGTCATTGTTGCATTCCCCAAATAACAAGTTCAACATCATACCCCCCGGACTGGCAGACATGACACAAGTGGTATGAATCCATGACCATGACCATCAGTACTGGACTGGAGGAGGATGCAGATAAAACCTGTGAAGAATTTAACAAACAATAAACCAACCATTTATGAAACGTTCTTGGAATTGAAATGCCCCCCACCCCAAAAAAAAATACTTGCCTTCATTGGCTTGACAGTATTTCAACGCCACAATTCCTCATCAAGCACAGAAATGCACACACCAAGTGTGTCTATGTGACCTGTGACACAATAGAAAACAATGATTACATGTATATATATAGATAACACATTATATATTATGGTAGCACAGTAGTGCTACCATGGTTAGGGTTGAGGAGCCATTTACATGTTAATCCCCAAATTTTGCACCTTAATAACTTTGCAACTGTTTGACGTATTTGCCTGAAATTTGGAATACCTGATCAAGGCCCACACACCTTGGGATCTACCAAGTTTTATACCAGTGGGATATATGGCTGCGGAGTTATTAGGTGTGATCTGCGAGTGCATTTATACTTTTTTTGAATTCTATGGTCGTGCCTACAGGTCGTACGGTTTGCGCAACTGGTCCAAAATCTTCAGGGAAAGTGCGGCCAGGGTCCCTGATGTGCCTTTTGAAGATTTCATGAAAAAATATTAAACGGTTGAAAACAAAAGTTATTCAAAAAACAAGTTCCCATTATAAGTTAATGGGAAAAGTTAACAAAAAGTTCTACAGTGTCGCAAATGCAGTTTTTACTGTTGCAAATGGCCCTTTTACTGTTGCAAATCTGCCATTTTGTTTTCAGTTAGTGATCAGAAAAATGCTTGGCATTTAAAATTGGGACCCTCTAGCAACCAAATTCTTTTTGTATTCACCTAGTCGGACCCTGAGGATGCTAGCCATGTCTTTATTTTGGGGTAAAACACCCTAGAAATATGTTTTTCAAATTTATGGAAAAAGTACTTTCACAAAGTACTGTCGCATTTGCAACACTGTCGAATGAATTTGTGAAAGGTTTCACAAACTTTGACAGTACTTTTCTAGGCTGTGGGAAAATGATAGCAATTCTTTGGCACCCTGCTGCAAAAGAACAGTTTGATGTTTTGGCCTGAAATTTGGAGGGAATGCAGTCAACATCTCACAGATGTGTCTTTCAGTGATTTGTTGAAAAAATATTACATGGCGGCAAAGTTATGGCACTCCAAAGTTGACACTTTTTCCCATAGGATAACATTATGGCATCCGACGCATTACAGGAATCCTTTGGCGCCCTGCTGCAAAATAATGGTTTGGTCTTTTGGGCTGAAATGTGGAGGGAACACAGCCAACATCCCACAGATGTGCCTTTTTGTGGTTTAGTGAAAGAATATTACAGGGAGTCAAAGTTATGGCACTCCGAACTTCTCTTTTTTTCCCATAGGATAACATTACGGCATTCGCCGCGCCTTCCAGGGCCCGTATCTCGGAAATGGTGCTAGATACGGACTTTTCATCAGAAAAGTGCTTAGCCTCCAGTAAGTAAAAAACAAGCCAGGAAAGTCATAAATCATATGACATTTACATTTTCTTTCTACGTCGTACGGTTCCTGAGATATAAGCAATTTAGTATTCCAACTCCTCATTTTCTGCTCCGAGAACCATTATTAGGCATACATTCTTTGTGCTCACTGTCTTTCTTTATGCAGCTTTTGGGAAAAACCAGCCTGTGCACTTACATTACTATTACCGTTACCGTTTTTGCTTGGGTTCCGTTCCCGTTTCACTTACCGTTCACGTCCACGCCACCATGTGAGTTACCCTTTGCGTTTTCATTTGCGCTTACTTTTGCGCTGTTTTTAACATTTCTGTATACACTACTGTTTCTCTTTCTGTTTCGCTTTGCATCACCATGCACATTACTATTTGCATTTGCATGCATAATGTTACTATGTGACAAGACATCATGTGACGGGAGCGTGGGGCCCCTGCTCCCGCCGCTGCATTACATTCACTATTTCTTGTTATCATTCTCAAAAATAAGGGATATTAGAGGCAAAAATCTCCATTTAATGCATTAGTTAGGGTTGTTTCACACCGACAAAAGTGAGAAAATTCGGTGTTAGGGTTGAAAGCCCCTCCTTGGCCCCCCTGCCCACACCCCCAACCAGCATCGGGGTGTGCATTAGGGTTGTCGGCCATAACTCTCACCCCATCACATGTGTAAAAAGCAGAGGTGTAGGAGAATGGGGTGAGGATTAGGACAGGCAACCTAAGCTCTTACCAGATAAGATGTGGAGAGGGGTGAAAACGAGACTCAGCTGTAAAACAAATTTCCTCACTTTTGTTGGTGTAACCAACTGTCGTTAAGCTGCCTCTATATATATATATATATATATATATATATATATATATATATATATGAGGCAAAAAAATCCATTTAATGCATTAGTTAGGGTTGTTCCACAGCAACAACAGCGAGGAAATTCAGTGTTAGTGTTGAAGCTCCCTTGGACCCCCTGCCTACACCCTCAACTGGCATCGGGGTACACATTGGGGTTGCTGGCCCTAACTCTCACCCCATCAGATGTATGAAGAAGCAGAGGTATAGGATAATGGGGTGAGAGTTAGGACTGACAACCCCAATGCGCACCCCGATGCCAGTCACATATGTTTGCAAGAAGATGGACAGTGTCTGCACACACAGGAAAGTACACTGCACATATGCAGTTTAGCACAGTATAATTGCACTGCTCAGCCCTGCTTTTTAACAAACACTCCATAACAGAAAGCAAACATTACTGAGGCACCCAAAATATGTCAGGGTAAACATTCTTAACTTGGAATATAACAAGGCAATAAGAAGCACACTGCACTATGTGGACAGCTGCTGGTACATAATACCTGGCTCCAAAAGTGCAAGGCAAACACATAAAGCCACCACTCCATATAAATTATGCAACAGAAAAATGTTCAGTGCTACTGCAACTTTATTGATGGCAAAATAAGGCACACACAAATGACCACTGTGCTATGCTGCTTAAGCCTTCATTAGGAGGCACACCACTGAAGGCCTAACCACCAAAACACAAGGATCATTACTGTGCCTTGTTTTTCAATGTAAATACAGTGCAGTAGCGATAATACAAAGTGGCATCTATTCATGTGGAGTTATGACTTTCTGATTTTGTTAAAGGAGTAGTCAACACAGAATTTGAAAAAAGTATATGTTATGCAGTGCACTTTTGATTTGTATGTAAAGTCTTAGTGCATCCATCACACTGTCTGCAATTAGGAGTTCTTACTAAATTAGCATGCTACCTTTATGGTAGTTTTATAATGACCCCGTGGATCTTTTTCATGTTAAAGGTTTATTGCCTTTATCGCTCTGACAATGCACCATGTGTCATGTGACAGTGATGCTGCATAGCCCATATATTTACCATATGCACAACAGCTGAGCTCTGTAACTGCTGTTATGCAGTGAGACCAAGTGGCAACTGTTACACTTTACAATATAACTCACAGCTAGGTGAGTGGGTTTCTGTACGAAAACTGTTAACCAGTTACACAGCTCTACTGTTGTGAACTGTGCATTTGCTAAATCAGTGGGCTATGCTACATCACTGTCACATGAAACATGGTGCATTGTCAGAGCGATAAAGGCAATAAACCAATTTAACATGAAGATCCACAGGGGTGGTAAAACTACCATAATGCTCAAAGGCTAATTTAGTAAAAACTCCTAGTAGCAGACAGAGGGAAGGACACACTAGGGGAGGGACTTTACATGCAAATCAAAATGCTCTACATAACATATGCTGTTTCAAATGTTGGGTGGACTACTCCTTTAAGAGTAAATAATGATGGTAGGGACAACCTGTTTTAACTTAAAACAAGGAAAACCAAAACAGCGCACACACACTTATCAGAAGGAAGGGGGGCCAGGATACAAACTATAATGCATACAGAATAGAAGACAAGAAAAAAGTGCATAATTATAAGACCCAAGTGGTGGTGGGGGAATGCATTTTTTATGACACAGGGAGGGTGGTGGGGGGCACATCACATGGTGGAAGGAAAAGTAAAACTAGTGTGGAATCCAATGGTGGTCCAGCAGCAGATGTAGCATGGCCATCATCTGCAATTGATGGCCCTCTATCAGCTCCAACTGCTGTTCAAAAGCACTCACCCTCTCATTTGTGGCATCCACAGCACTCCAGAGAACTGCAATGTTGGCCTGACTTACAGGCAGTTCTCTGGGGTCAGGATGTGCTGCAGCTGGTGGTGGTTGTGTGGGTGATGCTGGTGGAGCAGCAGCAGCAGGTGCTGTCATGTCCCTCCCCCTCTTAGGGACATGCACAGCCACCCCTTCTGCCACAGAAGGGCCAGCAGGTGCAGGTCTGGCCAATCCTGTAGCAGCCTTCCACTGCACCAAGTGGTGATTGATCATGTGGGTACACTGGCCACCACTCCCCATGTGACTCCCCTGGGGAGGCCACAGTGCACCTCCACCCCACAAACATGACACTTCACCAGACTTCTGTCCCCCTCCACACAATCCTAAACCATGGAGGTGCATGGATGACCAGGCTCACATGGGGGGGCAGATGCACTGGCAGCCTTGTGCTGCTGAGGCTCCACACTTGAGGCCAGGGATGCAGGCACATCCTGCTCAGGAGCTGATGCTGGTGGTGGTGGTGCCACTGCCTGAAGTGGTGGTGGTAATGGTGGTTCACTTGGTGCTGGAGCAGCACCACCAACTCCTCCTGTTTCTGGGGGGAGGGGCATGAAAGGTTTGGCTCCGGTCAATCATGAACTGGCCACACCCCCCACACACATGCAAACTCTTCCCTTGCTATGCCATGAAACTACCCCCACCCCAGAAATTCCCTGCTCCATAATGACTGCCCTGATCTCCCTCAGTCTGACTGACACACACAGGCACACACACAAACAAACAACAACTAATAAAAGTAAGAAAAAAAGAAATTCACAGAAAAAATTAAGTAACAAAATGGTCTACAATAAAACTAGAATGAATGTACCTTTTAGAAAGCTTTTGAAACTGCCTCCCAGGTATCTTTCTCTCTCTCGCTCTCTCTCTCTCTTATTCTCTAACTGATCTGTCTATCTCCTCTCTATCCCTCTGCATAGGAGAAAATGAAAGTATCTCCTAGCATGAGTCACTTCCTTCCTGCCTGGCAAAAGCATTTGACTTACAGTACTGTAAGCCATGTGATGTGTGGGGGGGCTGCTAGACTTGCCACTCCACCTTACTTCACGTTAAGGTGTAATGACAATGTGAAGTAATAATTACAAGGTAAAGTGAGCCTTTCACAATGGTCACTCTGCGCTGTGGAATGCCAATGCAAAGTGGCCACTTTGCATTCACTTTGCCAGCGAAATTTAAATTTGCTGCATCTCTATTAGCAAGTGAGCGAGGACAATGTCATGATACTGCAGGGGAAAATATGGAATCTATTACAGAGGCAGAAATTGATAAAACCAAGCAAGCAAGTACATAGCAAACAAGGGCAAATTGATGATTTATTGAACCAATTGTGTGAGCAGAAGAAATCTCAGGGTGTTACTGAAGAAAAACCCAAATCAGATACAGGGGATAATAATGATAAAAAAAATACAGATATTTATCGTAGGGGACTCCTTGGTTAAATACATAGACTATTATATGACACAAGGCAATAAGGAACACATTGCAAACTGTAGCTTTTTGGGTGCCACAATAAGAGATATTGCACACATGTTACCACATATATTAAAACCAGCAGGGGAAAAGCCCATGGTTGTATTACATGCTGGAACAAATAATACAATGTGGCAGTTGGTAGAAGAAATCCTAGAGGAATACAGAGAATTCAAAAACTTATTGATGACAAGCAGACTGAATTAATTATGTCTGAAATATTACCAGTACCTAAAGTAAGTCAAAGATGGACCAGGAAAATAAAAATATTAATAATAAATGAAGGCAATGGTGCCTGCATGAAGATATACCATGCATAAAAACTTGGGAATTGTTTGATGGGCACTTTGATCTATTTGCATACAATGGATTGCACTTAAACAAGAAGGGTAGCAGATACTTAAGATCATTAAAGAATTAATTTCATTTGAGCCTTTAAACTGAATAAAGCAGGGACAGGGGCTGGAATACCATCCAATACTATACAAGATCTTAATGATTTACAAAGCCCTAGCAGTGAGATTAACAGAACTACTAAATTAGAGCACCTTCATGAAATTAAGGGAATCCTAATTAATGCAAGAAGTCTCATTAATAAAAAGGATGAATTAGAGTTCCTATTACAAAAAGAAAATATAGAACTCTGCACAATTACTGAAACTTGGTGGCAGGATGATGATTGGTGCAAACATATCTCAGGTTATAACCTGTTTAACACCAATAGTGCAGGAAAAAGAGGGGATGGTGTTGTACTATATGTTAAAGACACATATAAGGTATGTGAAATAAAGCCCAAATTGGGAAACGATGAGAAAACTGAACAACTTTGGGTAAATATTATGCAACCCCACAGTAAAAAAAAAATCATGATTGGGGTATGCTATAGGGTGCCTGGGCTATGTGGTGAGGACAATAAGACCTTTCTACAAGCCATTAAAAGCATAGAATTAAGTGACAAGGTAATTATTATAGGTGACTTTAGTCTTCCCAATATTAATTGGAAGCAGCCGGTAGGAATCACAGAACTAGAAAAAGATTTTATTGACTTAACTATCTGTAATGAATTAGAACAATATGTGACCCATGGCACCAGGGAACAAAATATACTGGATTTGTCCTTAGCAATAAAAACATTAAATAACTGACTATATAGCTAGAAAGCCCCTAGGTCTGAGAAACCATAACATGGTTGAATTTAAGATCATGAAAATTATATCTACTTACAGTATAGACGGGTGACCAGAATTAAATGCTGGAGCAAGGCTGACTATGCTGCAATGAGAAACTATATTAGAGGATGGGATTGGGACAATGAATTAAGAGATCTAAAATTAAAAATAACATGGAATACTGCTCAAAACAATTCATCCCAGAAAAAACAAAATATAATAACTGGGGCAAAATACCATCATGGTTTTCCAATAAAGTTAGTAAGTACATTAAAAGGAAAAAAGAGAACATAAACTGGATACAAGAAAAAGCCATCTGACACAAACTGTTAGAAATTCAAAGAAATTGCTAAAAAATGCAAACAAACCATTAAAAATACCAAACAAAATGAAGAAATACATATAGCAACCACAACAGTGGATAATAAAAGGACCTTCTTCAATTATATAAATAATCAAAGGAAAGGTACCGTTGGAATAGGTCCATTGTGTGTAAATGGGAGTTTGACTTTGGATGATCAGATAATGTCAAACACATTTAATAAATACTTTTTAAGCATCTTTCAGGACATAACAAATATTACAAATGTAAGAACTCCAACTGAAACTGGAAATAGGGAAATAATACACTTTGACCAAGCTAACATAGTTGTCAAACTTAATAAACTAAGGGCAAATATATTGCCTGGGCCAGATGGCCTACACCCACCTGTACTCAAGGAATTAGCCATTGAACTCTCAGGCCCTTATCTGTTCTATTTAATGAATCATTGTAGAATGGGGAAGTTCCTAATGACTGGTGCACAACCAATGTTACACCTATTTTCAAAAAAGGTAATAAATCTAATTCCTAGAATTACAGACCCATTAGTTTAACCAGCATTATAAGCAAACTTATGGAAGACTATATGAAGGAACATCTTGAGAAATATATTAAAACAACAGGTCAAATATATGCATCCCAACATGGCTTCACTCCTAGGAGATCATGTCAGATAAATCTTCTGTAGTTTTTTGATTATGTGTGTAGCGCTTTGGAAATGGTTTTGCAGTTGATGTGGTATATCTAGATTTTTCCAAAGCATTTAATTTAGTCCCCCATACTAAATTAATTAATAGCCTCTTAGATTTAGGGATAGAAACATCAATAGTTAGATGGGTTGAAGCTTGGTTAAATCATAGGCAACAACATGTTAACATCAGGAGATTTCTATCAGATTGTGGGGAGGTGAATAGTGGGGTGCTCCACTACTCCATTGTGGGCCCAATTTTATTCAATATCTTTGTACCATTATTACAAACTTCTGAGCATGCATGGATTACAAAATTTGCTGATGATAACAAGGTTGGTGCCATAATACAGCAACAGGAATATATAAGATTTCAAAAAGTTATTGATAGACTAGACATGTGGGCTGATCAACACAAAATGAAATATAACATTGATAAATGTGCTGTTATGCATTTTGGGAAGCGTAACATGTTAGCCAACTATACCTTAAATGGAATAACCCTTAATACAGTTGAAAGTGAGAAAGATCTAGGGATCCTAGTAAGTAATGATTTAACCTTTAGACACCATACAATGGAGGTAATTAAAAGAGCCAATAGAATGTTCAACTGTATACTGTGACACATTAAAAGCAGGGACAGCTCAGTGATATAGCCACTATATAGTGTGGTTGTGAGACCTCACTTGGAGTGCTGAGTACAACGTTGGAGTCCCTTTTATAAGAGAGATGTGAAATTACTTGAGAGAGTACAAAGGAAAGCAACAAATAAAAATCAAAAATAATCATGATCTAAATTATGAAGAAAGAATTAAATATCTAAAAGTATACACACTTGAATATTGTAGATTACGAAAAGAGCTCTGCCTGGTACATGCTTCATTTAGAAATTAGGATCTTTGGGAGTGTGTAGGCTTAGAAAAGAATGAGATGAACATATGCACTGGAACCCACAGCTATCAGTTAAAAGGTGAACACTTCAAAATTAATTGGAGACAATCATAGATTAATCAAAGAGTAGTGTCATCCTTGCACAAACTTCCATCTAAAATAGTGAATAGTGACTCAATCGATGTAGTCAAAAGTAAGTTCGATTCATTTTATGCAGCTATGCAATTTCCATTTGGGACAAATAGGTCCTAATTGGCAAGACTGTTTTGGTGAAAGCTATTGTCTTGTACACAAACTTACGAAACTTACAAAAGATTCTGGAAATACAGTAGTTAAAATACCAACAATCTATGCTCAAACTAAGGATGGCAATACAAAAAAAGGACATTAAACAGTTATGGATGATGTAAGTCAAGGGTTCGGTTGTTATACAGTAACCTTAGAGGCCTCAATAACACCCCAGGTTAGGGTTTCATATTTCAAGGATTTTTATCATTCAGATACAGAAATTTTAAGAACAACCAATTATTTTGATAATAGACATTATCCAAAACCCATCTACATACATGAGTTTGAAATCATAGGGACACTACTATGCCTCAAAAATAAAAATGCACCAGGACCAGATCAGACTGTAGGGGAAGTATATAAGTATTTTGTAGATTGGTGGTGTCCAGTTCACTATATAGTATACAATCATATAGTACAAGGAGCAGAAATTACCAAAAGCTGGAGAGGTAGCACAGTATATCCTATATTTAAGAAAAAGGGCTTAACTTTAGATACAATGATGTACAGGCCAGTCTCATAGATAACACACACAAAATATTTAGTAAAATTGTATATTAAACATACTTCAGAATTGGTTGGAAGAAGAAAACATACCTAACAAATTTCAAAATGGTTTTCATCTAGGTAGGTCCACTATACAACATTGTTTTGTCTTGGCATACTTAGCATGGAAATATGTTAAGATTAAGAAAATTGAATTATACTACTGTTTTGTTTATTTTAAATCCATTGTAGACTCAATTAGCAGAGCTCTATTATGTGATAAAGTGCAAGATTACAAAGCTGATAATACCCTCATTGATATCATCAAGAGGTTATACTCTGACACCTAGATTAAAGTACAATATAATCAGAAAGGGGATCTAACCAATCCCACAGATACAAATGTTGGGGTTAAACAGGGCTGTTTATAAGCCCCAGCCTTGTTTAATATTTATATTAATACAATAATAACACAAGTGGATAATCCAGTCTTTCATTTCCCCCTCAATTCAAAAAAAAAAATACATGTTATGGCATATGCAGACAATCTAGTTCTGCTGTCCACATCTTTGTGGGCCTTCAGCATAAAGGTAAACATCTAGCTGAGCTATGCACAGCAAACACCCTGACTATAAACAAATCTAAAATGAACTTGTGAATTTTTGACTGGAAACAAAGAAAATAAATAAATCAACCAGTAATTTATATAGCTGACTCTAAAATAGCTTTGATTAGGAACTATATGTATCTGGGGGTTTCCTTTTTGGAAAATTATCTTGGACCTCACATGTGAATATAGTAAATCATAAAGCTATTACAGCATTCAATGTATTTAAAAGATTTGCAGCCCAACTGAGCAACGGTTCAGTATCAGGGCTACTGAAACTGTGGAGACAAAGATGTGCTCTATTCTTCTGTACACTGCAGAGATCTGGGGTTGAAATACTTATAGCACTCTAGAAAAACAAACAAATTATACTGCTATATACTATGCATTCCACAGTCAGTTCCAGCTCCAATTCTGAGATCAGAACTGGGACAACTTCCTTTTTCAGCATATGTGTTAGAAAGGAAGTTACATTTCATACGTAAACTCGTTCAACTACATGAACACCAAATTCCTAGGTACTGTATAGAGGAAGAAGTCGAGCATAACCATAGAGGATTTTTTACACTGATTATGAGATCTATAGCAGAACATCTCTTTCCAATGGACCTAGGTAGCCTCTTGCATGAAATATATTATAGACCATACAGGGATATTTCTTTTCCGATCAAGGAAAGGATAATAGACACTTTTTTTTACAATGGACCTGGAGAAACTCAAAACATATAGAAATCATACCTGGTATAAAGGCCTGAAAAATAATCATGATATAGAACCTTATCTTAATACCTTTTTTAACATACCTAAATGTAAAATTATAACAAGATTTAGACTCGAACTGTTCAGAAACAATTATATTTATTTTCGACAGAGATGTCCAGGCATCCTAATGGAATTCTGTAACTGTAATAACAGGGAGATTGATGATTTAAAGCATATAATATTATTTTGCCCTTTTTATGAGAAAACTAGGAAACAATGGCTGGGTCCAACACTACAGAACCTCAGTCTCCCCCCAGAACAAATTTTAAAAGTATTATTCTCAACATGAGATATAAATGTATTGAACAGGTTGATACATTTTTTGAAAACACTGAAACTTTAATTTCCAAAAATGGTTTAACAGCATATTGCAGAATGTTCTTAAATCATGTAAAATAAATACTTCTGCTTACCTGTGAAATGCAATGTTAAGCATAAATAATTAGCAAGGATGTGATTTGACTTGTGCAATTAAATTGATAAATATTAGAAAATGTAAGCTAGCTACCTACGAGTATGCAGACTGTCCATGACTTTAAATTGATCCTAATATTCGATCCTCAGTCTCTTAGGGAGATTTGGGGTTGCAGGTTAAATTGACACAGGGAGTTCAGAAATTTAGCCCTGAATCCTGTCCCAGCCTGTTTACACTTAATTTAGAACAAATAAGTTGTTTGTGTCAGTTAGAGACATGGGCATAATGTATACCCTGCACATAACTGATGTAATTATACATAGTTGTAGCGTTGCAGCAAAATTTAACTTGTAGTTCAATGTCAACATTTAAACGTGCATATATCTGCCATTTCTATCCTTTCTAGACCTATGAAATATTAAGAATGATAGGATATAGATTGCTATTTAATATACATTTTTCTATTTATTTATGTTATTTTATATTGTAATGACTTTTGTGAAGCAATAAAATTGAATTGATTGATTGATTGAACTCATTGAGTCTTGTTCTGTATGGCTCATGATGTAGCCCCTGCACCATCTTTGTGTCCCTTCTCTGCACCATCTCCAGATGGTTGATATCCTTTTTTAGATGAGGCCTCCAGAACTGGACACAGCACTCAAGGTGTGGTCTCACCAAGGATCTGTAGAGGGGCATGATAACTTCCTGCTTTCTGGTCATAATACCCCTTCCTATGCATCTGAGGATACCACTTGCCTTCTGTGCTGCTTTCTCACATAGGTATCAAAAATAAACTTTAGTGGAAATAACTGGCAATTGGCCACACAAAATAATGCAAGACAAAGAACAATACAAGCAATACTAATACAAGAAAAAAAATATTGGTTGGGGGGTGGTGAGAAACAATGAACAAGAGCAACTGCACATGGGGGTTAGGAACAGGAGTAAGTGCAAATGGAGGTGTGGAACAAAGAATAATAATTGATTGATATACCAGGCAGTGGCAACATCCAATGCCCCATCAAAGTGCTACAGGTGGTGGTGATGGTGACTGCTGCTGCAGGTCTCTGACAGTGCTGGTACGTTCCTGAACAGTATTTCTACACTCTCAGAGATGGCTCACCACCATTTGGAGCAGATGGACCTGCTATCAAAAGGAGGTCATCCCGACCTTCATTTAAGGCAGCATCTCTCTTATGTTTTTGTGATCCAGCATCCCTTTGGGCACCTCTGGAAAGGAAATACACTGAAGTCAGCCAGCTGTGCACACAGGGTGGGGGACACAATGTGGCATAATGTGCATAACAGAAGTACAACCAGTAGACACAAGGGACACCATGCCACATATGGATGGACGGAGTCAAGCAATCACAATGGTATGTGTGTGGCATGCCAGGGACAGCATCATTAACTTGAATAATAATGGAGTGCACATACAATGAACATGCCATGCTGCAGTACAGCATGATGAAGATGTGCAAGAGACACACACCACAATGGCATCCATGCCAGATGCTGGAATGCGGCACACATGCCACAGCACCAAGCTAGAGAGTGATACTGTGATGAGCCATGTGGCTTGGAGCTGCAAACATACAGTGAGCACCCTGCTGACAAGCCATCCACCACACAGGTCGACAGAGGTATGAAAGCCAACAGATATCAATGAGCCACCCTTGGTGGCAGCAGGGGCAGGCCCAGGCACAAATGTGACTCACAAACACAGTTGTAGATGGATGGGTCCGTCATGTAGCACTGTGTGCAGTGAGGATAATGTGTGTGCAGTACTGTTTTACATGAGTATGTGCACTGCAACCTACACTGCTTCAGCAAACAAAGGCAATGTGGCATGTAGAGTTGCCTGGAGGACACCCCCTGCACAGCACCTGCAAACCACAAAATAGGTACAAGGTTTCCACCCACATGGAGCCAGTACCGAGACCATAGGCCCTGCAAATACACAGTTGGGTCTGAATATATGCATGGTCTAAACCGTGTACAGTGGAATAATCATACATGGATCATCATTATGCTGGTCAGATACAACCAACCATGCATCACAGTGTTGGTCAAGTATGGAACAGAATAGTCAGTGCCACAAATGCTCACCCTTCCATTGACCAAATGGCACATATGCACAGCTCTGTTGTGCTGCAATGGCATGACATTCATTGTGTATGGCACTGGAGATAAAAAAGTGCTGCAGGCAGACTTCCACAGGTTCTGTATGATGCACATGGCATGACACGGTGGTATAGTAGTATTACATTGGCTCATGGCCACCATAGACTACAAATATGCACACATGACCCTGAGCATGTGGCACAAGCCACCCAATAAACACTGATGGGTGTAATAACTGTGACTGTGAGCATTACAGCAAGCTCCCTGGTGCACTGGGTCAGGGACACAGGAGACACACTACTGCATGGTGAAAGGCATGCCATGGCACAGTATACATGCACAGAGCATCATGCCTGTGATTAGTAGGTGCACAACAGTAGAATGCACACAACATGATGTGTCACAGTGTCAGAAATGGGGCATTGTACCAAGTGCAGGGTGAATGTACCCAACCACAGCTGTGTAGCTGATGCCCCACTAGTCATGCTTGCAGCATAGAGGATAACACATGAACATCTGTTTCCAACAGCAGCTGTATGTAGCATAGTATAGATATTCAACCCTAAGTGCAAAACATACAATGACAGGTACTGACATGGATATCCCTCTGGGTAACAGCTCTGCTGGGCTGTATCATGGCCTGTCAAGTCCTTGGGCCAGTCATATTTGTGCCCCGGATGTTCCTGGGTCCTGGCCTAGCCCTGCTGTTTGCTGAGGTCTGTAGAGGTTGAAAAGGGAGATGTGAGTAGTATGGTGCACTATACTGTACACCCTACTCAGTATATATGCCCATATGCCAGTACAGTGCACCAGCTACCACATGTGCATGTTGCGGATGGACAGGACCAGGCAGCAGTACAGTACCATTGTGAACAGCTGTTGCATCATACACAGGCATGCCATGGCCTAGGCACAGCAGGAATGATACATCCCACAGTTCTAAGTATGGCCAGGCACAGTGCATGCTAGCAAATCTAAATTTTATTGCACTCAGTGCAAAGAAGTACAGTAGCAGCCACAGACACTGCTAGCTATTTCCAGAAATTTCTATGATATTTCCAGAAATATCTCCTGCTTTCTGCATTTCCACAGTAGGGGCAGCAGAGAGAAACTCATCAGAAATTTTGTGAAATATCTGGAAATAGCTGGCAATGTCTGTGGCTACCACTGTACACAGAAAACTTTTTTCAACAAATAGTTGCTGTTTTAATGATCCACCTCTTTGGGAGCCCCTTACACCTCAGCTAGAGTGCCGTCAAGAGGGCAATAACAATATGACATATTATTAAACTTAACTGACAATGTAGTCATCTATTTATAAATGTAGTAATTTCTTACCCCAAAAAACTGCAAAACACCCCCCCCAAAACTGTATTTGATTCTTTTTCTAGATGGAAGGACAATTGTAAAGTGCTGATTTGTATTGTATGTGATTTTCAACCTGAGCATTGGTGATTGGTTTAATATGTATGCTGTCACTACTTTGGAGTGTATTTGAATGCAGGCAATATGCCAGATTGTTATACGCCCCCTTGAAGGCACTATAGCCGAGGTGTCAGCAGCTCCCATGGAGGTGGATCATTAAAACAGCAACTATTTGTTAAAAAATGTTTTTTGTGTATTTCTTTGCACTGAGCACAATGAAATTTAGATTTGTGTGTTGGTTTGGGGTTAGTCACCATGTTGTTGTGGACCTCTTTATGCTAGAGCACAGTATTGGACCTTTGGATTAATTGAACTTGGCAACAGTGTATGCTGGCCCATGTAGTGTTCATATCTTGCCATCCTCCAAGCCCCCTGTGCACCATACACTTATATGTTGGCTACAGGCCCTGTACACCTCACAGTATTCATTTAGATGTAGGGAGCACATGGTCATATACAACCAGGGCACAAGAGGCATACCAGTGCAATGATAGGGGAGTGAAAGTTATTGAAGGTGTAGCCCTACAATGACTGGTAAATGCCTGGCACACTGTGTGCAAAATAATAGTACCCCATGCATTACCTAGAATATGCATACCAGCACCCATGTGGCATAATACAGACAGTGTGCACACAACACAGATGGTGGCCACATCCACATGTTGTTGGGTACACCTACCAGCACAGCTACATGTAGAACATGCGGCATCATCTTGGATCATACCTGGCAATAGGCATTAACATGTCCTGCTTACCATACTCAGTACCAAACCTTGAATAACTTTCAATGAAACCATGTATTTCCATGTCATCCACCTTGACGTTGCTGCCATGTCACAGTGGTATTACACAACTGTACTGCCATGGAGGTGTACTTATCAGGGAACCTCAGTGGGTCCTGTCAGGTACAGGGCAATGGGGACACCACTTGGGACAGTGGGCCCATACACCTGCATACATACATTCAGGCCATACAGTTAAACAGGTCCCATGGGACAAAGGGGACAGAACAGGGACACACAGGTACAGTGCACATTCCCAAGGTTTATTATCATAAAAAAATACTGCACACAGGACGCTTCCCAAATGATACATACAGCCATCTCTAGTCACCTGGTCTTGGCACTGTGCCACTGTTCACAATCACCTAAAGTTCTTGCAGGTGACATGCCTCCCTTCTCTGCAGGTCATTATACCATTGGCAGCATTGGTCACTAGTGCATGTGACCCCTGTGTGTCTTGTGAGGTGCAATCCCACAGATGTCCACACTTCACACCTTAGTCTGTTATACCTCACCCACTTGCCAAGTAGCTGGTTGTCCCTGGCCATCACAAGCTCAAAACAGGAGAGACTGCCCCACTACTAGGTTTGCTTTATTTAAAAATAACTGGATTAAAAAGATAATAAAAAGCACCACTTCTGTCATGTCCAGAAAATGGTCTGAAGACAAAAACTCATATCAAGAGTCATTTATTGTGGAAAAAATATACATAAACATACCATACTGCTCTTAAGGAGGTCACCCCTTATGGAGATGCCAGCAAGGCACCTTCTAACTCTGACTTGTTTCCCCTGTTAAAGCATCATCATCACAGAGTACAGCAATAGTAACAATACCCTCATTTAAGCTAAGCATATGTAAATATATAGTACACCATAAATAACAAGATGAAAAGGTTTTAAAGTGACAGCAACATCCATATTAGAACAATAAAGTGTGGTTATCATAACACCAGTAATAAAAAATTAAGCACTCCACTGCCATAAGTAAAGATTTGACATTCTTGTCAGTTTGTAAAAAATTATATTTGACCTTTTAAACCAACCATTAATAACTATATTACAAAACAAAGCTAAAAATATATACAAATTTAGCCTAGGAGACCATAAAATATTAACTCTGGTAAAAACCACAATTCAAAATAAGGTGGGATGCTGGATCAAGATCTAGTATATGAGGTACAATTTGATCAGTGTCTCAAAAATACAAGTCCTGTAATGCACAATGTTCCACACAAAAAGCATTTTATGGTAACTGGATCAAACAGGAAAAGGGGAGAAGGGGAAAGAAATAGGAGTAAAAAGATACAAAAGTCAATAAACTATAAAAAAGGCAATGTTAATTACAAAAGTGGTGGTGATGAAAAACACACAAAACTAACTAGCAACCAAAGTGGATGTAATAATATCAAATTCATTATATAAGATGAAAAAAATTCATTGTCATTATGTACACTGTCAGCCTAAAAAATTATTAAGATCCCAGTCACATTATGATCTAAAAAAAATGGCAAGCAAAGCAATATATTAATAATACAGACAAATATTACTACTGTATAGGTGCATCAGAGAATTAGCTACAAAAGTGCTTGCAGCTCAGTATTGTCATTCAAACCAGGCTTCAATAGAACACCCAGTTCAAAATTTCAAAAGGATTCATGTTTGAATATCTGCTTGTCAACATCCTGTCTCTTAGGTCTAGGTTCAACTTTTCTATTCAAAACAATGAATCAGTGCTGAACCCCATCACTCATTTTTTCCAGATCTCTGCAAAGTACAGTATGTGCATCTTGTTTTCAAATTAAACGAAGGTACTCACCCACATAGACTTTGAAGGGATGTTTGTATGTCCCACATAAAAAGACCTACAGTACAAGAACAAGTGGCCAAATAAACAACCACCTTAGTATTACAATGAATAAACCTGCCAATATCATAGTTTTTGTGTCTATTAACAGTACTAAAGTTCTTTGTTTTATGTACAACACTACAAAATCTGCAGTGTCCATATGGGTGGCAACCTACAGGTGCTTAAGGCAGGCAGTTAACTACTGATTGTTTTTTTTTAAAGGCTGAAAACTGTGTACTAACATATAACAGAGGTCTTCATTATACAATTTTTGGTTGTGATGTTGAGACATCAGATAATAGAGGTTCAGTACATAGAGTATGCCAATTTCTATTTAAAATTTCTCTAATGGCACCTGCTTTTAAATCAAACTGTATGACAAAAGAAATGCTATCCAAAACGGTTTTCTGCTTGACTCTGTATTCAATTAGTTGCTGTCTTGGGGTGTGTCTGACCTCTTCTATCACATGACTTACTTACTTACTAGTTCAGTATTGTATCCCCTTTCTACAAAACAGTGTTCCATTTCATCAGACCTTAACATGTAAGCGCCATTTTTAGTACAGTTTTTTCTAACTCGGAGAAACTGTGATTTAGGGATGTTGTTGATGTTGTGGAAAGTAAAAGTGTATTTCTATTGGTATTTTTATGGTACAAATCCATAATAATGGTGTCTGTGTCTGTTTTTTTTAATAGACTATACTTTATCGACATTTTTCAAAAATAGCATAAAACACAATTGCAAACAACAATACAAGTGAACAATGATAATAGTAACAAGACAGAAAAGAGAAAAGATCCCCCCCCCCTTAACCCACCGCTTCCTACCCATCCCCAGAGCACAAAATCCTTTGAACATACAGACAGGACCAATAATCAATAGTAAGACCATAACCTCATAGAATAAAAATGTTACTGACAACAGGGACCCAAGTTAAAGGGAGGCAAGATTAACCTAATGGAAAGAGTGTTGGTATTACTACTATTACATCCCTCTATGATATCACTATGGACAATAAAGTATGGAACAGCTTCCAGTGGGCATGATACCTCTCTATCTTACCTTGAATAAAGGCAATTTGTTTTTCAACCATCAGGGCCTGAAAAATTTCTTGGTGCCATTCTTTATATTTGGAAATGGCATCATCTAACCAGTGCTGTAATACTATTAACTTGGCCATGATGGAAATCAAATCCATGTATGCTTCCATTGGCCAAAAAAGATCATCCAAATAAAAACCGACTAAGCATATCTCTGATGTAAAGTATTCTTTGAGTCCCAGCAGAAAGGGGCTACTTTAACACAATCCCAGAGTAGATGTTTAAGATGGGCTTCTGCCATTCTGCATCTAGTACACTCTGATGTGGGGAGCTATCCCATTTTGTACAATCACAGAGCAGTGTAAAATAGATTCTGCAATACTTAAAACTGTAGCAACCAGAACCTATCCTGCTTAACAAATTTGTATAAATGCCACCACATGGTCTACCATAATGGAGGGTCTGCAGCTAAAATCAATGCTTGCTGCCAGTAATAACAAACAACCACTGGACTGGTGGGATCTTTTGCTTGAAAAAAAGCATAATGTCCCGATAATGGATGGGCCTGTTCTGCTAAAGGAATAGGGAAGGGGATGTCCAAATAATTTTGAAAACACCTGGGAGGAGGGCCCAAAAAAAGAGGCCACTGTATGTTCCAGTTGGAAATGCTTAAAACTAAAAGTTTAGGGTAAGGAAAAATGTTCTCTAAAATCATCAAATGGCAAAAAAATGCCCTCACCCAACAGATTACCAATAATTGCTAGCCAAAGTGGATGACAGAACGTGTACAGGATCAAGTGATGCACTATACAAGTGTTTGGGTTGCCTATAACAGTCTGAGGAAGTGATTTCATCCAGTCTGAGCCCATATGAGAACACATCTGTTGAAGGGCTTTCAGGGATCACAATGTTGGTGTTGTTTTTGATCGGTTGTTTATGGAGGCTAGTTTCAAAAAAAGAAGACTTTTTAAGATGTACCCCCGCCTGCAGAAAGAAGCCCTTCTTAATCAAGAGCCAAAGCAGAAAATAAGTTTCCTCATTTTGCAGTATCCATTCACAGCCCCATCTTGGAAAATTATTACTGTGCAAAGCACAATAGTAAAGAAAGAAATTAGGGAAACTCAGCCCACCCCGGTCCTTAGAAATTGTGAGTTTGGAATTCACCCAGTGTACTGCCCTCTCCTTCCAAAGGAATGAGTTTATCACCAGTTGAAGATGAGAAAACCATTATTTTGAAAGACAGGGGCATACCATACTTAAGGGATATAAAATATGGGGAAGGAGATTCATTTTGAATATACTAACACATCCCCAAATTGAGAGGGGCAGGGAGCCCATTGCTGTAAGTCGAACTTAATCTGTTGCAACTGGGGGGCAAGGTTCTCTTTGATAAGAGATGAGGAAAATCTAGTAAGATGAATACCCAGATAGGTCAATCCTTTATGTTCCAAAATTAGCCACAAATCCAAAAACATTTGCTGCTGGACATGAACATTGAGGGTCAGAACCTTAATTTTTTTCCAAATTACGTTTATATCAGAATATAGTGGAGAATCATTTAATTTCAACCAGAGCAGCTGGAATACATGTAGAGGGATCCTCAATATGTAACAAAAGATCATTCACATGCAAAGACAGCTTGTAGTAGTCCCCTCCTACTTCTATGCCATGAATCACCGGGTTACTTTGTAGGTAACAAATAAAAGGATCTAGATATAAATTAAAAAGGAAAGGTGAAAGTGGGCACCCCTGCTGAGTTCCTCTCTGTAATCTGAATGGGGTGGGCAGTATACCATTACACCACACCTAAACAGACTGGTTACTATATAACACTTTAATACAGGTGATAAATTCCTCAGGAAAACCAAAATTCTCCAAAACCAAGAATAGGTAGGGCCAATAAATAAGGTCAAAGGCCTGTTCTGCCTCCAGGGAGATCAACACAGCTGGTGTCTTGCTCTCCCTAGATGCAGACATCAAATAATGTAGCTTGCAGAGGTGGTCATGTGAAAGATGACCTGTCATAAAACCCACCTGGGTCAGTCCTATCAATCCATTCCAGATTAACTGGAGTCGACTGGTTAAGACTCTAGCTAACATTTTTATATCAGTATTAAGGAGAGAAATCAATCTGTAACTACCAGAAGAAAATTCATTTTTCCCCAGCTTTTTAATGAGAGTACTTCAAGCCTGGGTCAGTGTCAAATCAGAAATACCCAATTCAAAAAAATTATTGTATAAACAAGTTGGGAAAGGAGTAAAGTCATCTACAAAAGCCTTGTAGAAATTATTTGCATAACTATCTGGACTGGGAGCTTTATCCAGCGGGAGTTGCTGGATTGCTTGACATACCTTTGATTAAGCAACCAGTCTCTTAAAAAGTTCCTGTTGTTGTGGAGTCAGCGTCAGGAGTTGTCATGGGTCTAGCTAGGAACTAATCTGGTCAAGGGGTATGAGATCTGTTAAATCTACCTGGTACAATAAACTTTAATACAACCAGAAGATCTCAGCAATAGTGCAAGGCTTTCCTGTGTCTATTTAAAAAATTTCCAAATCAAGAAACTGTACATTTCTGAGATGATAGTTGACAGAAAATTTAAATTCCTATTTGAATTCTGTAAGAAAAAATCAACAAAATCCAATAATTCTGCCTTGCTATTAACACATTATTAATGAAATTGCACCAAATATGTATGCAATCAATGTAGGGACTGATGCCACGATTACATACCACTTCTTTTTTCAATAGGCCAAGGTACAAAGTGGCATAATTGAGGGTAAATGTAGCTTGACCTGTAAGAAAAAATGTCCCTGAAAAAGAGGTGTGTTATACCTCAAAACCCATTCAGAAAGTCTACATAGAAAACTCTTAACAGATGTACTGTACCCAATGAAATCATCCAACCAACTTTTGAGAGCACTTAAACCACCATCATATGGTACACACATTTTTATGTAGTGACTCAACAACTACCATCACCAAGTGCCACTCTGGTTCAAATTTCAGATCTCTGGGGACGTGTTGCTTTTATATTCTCAATATGTTCACAAAACAAGACAAAGGCACTGTTAAAAAGCCAATGCCTGAAACTATTAGGCATCCAGGGTGATTCCATAAACTTTTATGCACCTTTGGTAATACATAGATTATTGGTCTTACAGGATATTTTACTGCAAGATAGTCTGAGGTACTCTGTGAGACAGTGCTAGGTTCCAATGAGGCCTTAACCCTTGCTGTGCCACAGACTGACATATCAGTCCTGAATTCCTATGCGTTCTAATTCTGTTGGCAGCCTAAGGGTTAAGAAACAAATTAACCTGCTTTTTAAATACAAAAGTCTGGCCATATTTAAGTCCCATAGGAAAAATCATATCAGACAACTGCCTGAATATTTCTTGATGTAATCATCAGTATTTAGTAGCACAACTGAGCCCATCACCACCCCCCCCATATCCACAGGTTTTATAGTGAGTAGGGGGTTGCTCTGCAATGCCTTGGTAATATTTTTTTTCTTGTTTGGGAATATTGACAACATTTGGTTTACAGTTCCTTGAATACAAACTATCTCAATTTTGCATGCAAGCCTTTTCAGAGACCCCGACAGTGGGTGGGTAGGGTGGAATAAAGGCAGAGACAGGTTTATGCCATTGAATCAGCCCCATGTCCATTGAACTATTAGTACCCTGAGTAGAATGCTGGCTATCACATGATGTCGCAGTTCCTGTATTGCCCATCTCTTTATTAAAAAAAAATCTTAAAGTTCTGTTTCCTGGACAATTTTTTAAGGTCCACAAAAAGATCAAAATGACTCATATCACAAGAGAGAATGAAACTTAATCCTTTATTAAGAACAGTAGTCTACCGTATGGTAAGCTTGAAAGAGGACAGCTTTATAATATGTACCTCTTCATTTTCTTGTATGCTTTGGTCTCCTTCACTTTGGGTTTCACTGTATTCTGTTGATGCTTTGGCTGTGATTTGTTTTTTTTCTCCCACTTTCTGCTGCCTCTTCTTGTGCATTTAAATCTTGCTGGAAATCAACAAGTCTGTTGCTCCATCTCAGGGTTGATGTGGTGGAAGAATGTAGAAGTTCCTGAGAGTGCAGTTCAAAAAAATCCTCAAAACAGCCTGTCCCCAATTCACTAGTGGTGGTGAAATGGTCACTGCTGTTGTTCTTAAGTATAGATTTTTACACCAGATGTTATTTTTATGTTTGCTTGTATGCATGAGCAAGAAACATTATGTGGCAGCTTAGGAGAAAAGCAGGTTGTGGAGGTGCAGCACTGTGACAGCCAACGGAGACATTGCATTTGGGGGCTTGGCACTGGTGGACCAATGGAGGCACAGTGTGCTGATGACACTGGCTTCCAAAAGTGCCACCAAGTTGTAACATTTTTGCAGCAGCAATCAGGGGCCGCCTCATCATTTCAGCATCAGCCATTCTGCTGCAATGAGGGAGCGACCCATCATTGCAGGGCGGAATGTTACCTAGTGTAATATTGTTTGTGAACATGGTGGTAAGCTGCCGCCATGTTCACAAACAATATTATACAGCCCCCACTGCCAAGGGTGTGCCTAATCACCCTTGGCAGCATGCCTCCCCAAAACAGTCTTTGTTTGCCAGCAGCCCAATCCCCGTCACCTTCAGTTCCCCCCATCCCAGTTTAGTTTGCCAATGGGGGAGCCTACTCCTCGTCGGCATAATGTCCCATGCCAAAAAAAGTTGGTTTGTGCTGAGAGAGGTGCCCAATCCCCATCGGCTCTTGCAACCCCCGGTATGTGCTGACGGGGGTGCCCAGTCCCCCGCTGGCTACAGTCACCACCCCAAAAAAAAACACTCAGGTGGCATGCTGGGAGCCAACCCCACCGTGCCAAATGTCCCTGTTAAAAAAAAAGTCCCACGATTTTATTTTATTTTTACCTGTAAATCAGAAAACGGTCCCTTGTTGAGTCCGGTGGCCATGCCCCCCCCAACCTGCATGCACCTTCTGCACACCCTGCCTCCCCACACTCCATTACCCCATACTTACCTCTGAAGCTCAGCGCGACGATCTTCAGTGGACCAGGAACACGTCTGCAAGCTTCAAAACCGACCACAAACTGAAGAAATGCCGGAAAGCTGTATAATGGCATAAATAGGGTTTTTTTCAACTTTGGTGCATATCTCAGGCATTTTTTGGAATTCTGCCACCAACTTTTCAACATGGGGTTATTGGGACCCCTCCTCATGAATTCAGCCACTGTCATGGCATTATTTGGTCCCCAAAGGTGATTTTGCAGTCACAGCACGGAATCACCTTTTGGGACCGATTAATGAAATGACAGTGCCAGTGTTCATGAGGTGGCCTTTGAAAAAGTCTATGATGCAAATTTGGTGGAAAAATTCCAAGAAATAACTGTTTTCTGAGCGTGCATTGCACAGTTGCTATGCACACTCGTAACTTAGCACATTTGTAATATTTTCACTCCAGATTTTCAACATTGCCACTTTTCCACACCTCCTTATGAACAGTACAGCTGTCATTTTTCACACCCTGGCTGAAATGTGTTTTTGAACTTGCGGCGGAGAATAGCATGGTCGCTGTGGGAAATCAGTGTTCAGGACACATTAAGAAAATTACAGTGACATTGTTCATGAGCAGAGGTCCTAAAATGCCTATGTTGAAAATTTGGTGACTAAAGTCCATAAAATGACTGTGCTACACTCATGCATTTTGCAGTTTCCACATATGCTCGGGAGTGCGAGCATTTTTAATATTCCCATTACAGATTTTCAACATCACCATCTCTTCACACCTCCCTATGGATGGTACAGCTGTCAGTCTTCACATCCTGCACAAACTGTGTTTTTTTACATGTGGCGCAGAATGGCATTGTCGCTGTTGGAACTCATGCAGTAGTTCGGGACACATTGACAAAATCACACTGCCACTCTTCATGAGAAGAGGTCCCAAATGCTTTCATGAGGTGGGGTCACAAAAAGGCCATGTTGAAAATTTGTAGTGCAAATACCAACAAATGGCTGAGGTATTAGGGTTTCTAACCATAACGTCCCACCCTGTACAGACTGACAGGCATCAGGGTGTGCCTTTGAATTGCAGACTGTACTGCTCATGCCATCCCACCCCCATCCCCCAGCCACTGACAGGCATTGAGGTGTACCTTGGACTCTTCAGCCCCAGACTTCACCCCATTCTCCTATGCTGCACCTATTTCAGTGTATGTCCTTATGGAACGGGGTGACTTTAAAGTCAAACACTCCAAGGCACACCTCAACACGTGTTGGTGTCTGCAGAATAGGGTGAGGGAGCCAGCCCATGGCATTGAGGGCTGAGGCACTGGATGTCTTACCTCACGCTACGCCGGTGACCCATGTTCAGGAACGAGTACGGGCCATTGGGGGTCAGCAGAGAGGGGAAAGATTGAGCATCTGAGGGACTGCTGTCCTTCTCAGGGAAGGGGGACTTCAGTTGTTGGTACTCCACTGGCCCCTAGCAGCTGTTGGAAGGCAGCGCACTGATGCTGTAGCTAAGGGGAAGAGATGGAGTTGACGCTTGGAGAAAGTGCATGCAGAAGCATGTGCACTCTCTCCGCAGGCGTCATTGCATGCCCCACCTCCACACACAAGGGAGTAAATGGAAAGTAGCCCCAGATGTATGATGCTGTCTCCATGGTGCCACCCCCAAGAAGGCACCTCCCTGGCAATGGTCCATTTGGGGTGGGTCGAGTTGCTCCTCACCATCCTGCCATGAAGGGTAAGTCATGGGTGCTCAAGGGAGGGGGGTCTGTCCTTCTGGGGTTGATGTTGGTGTGACAGCTGATGGCAGGAGTGCCACCAGAGCTCCAGAAGAAATACCATAACAAAAAAAAAAGAATAGGGTGAGGTGACATGGCATGACCATCATGGGCGACGACCCAAACACTTACCCCAATGCCTGTCCATCTTTACAGGATGGAGGGTGGGGTTGGCGTGAAGTTCAATACTTCACTGCCATTCCTATTCTGCATCTGTCTAACTCCTGCATTTCCAATGCTAATACCAGCAAGCAAACATTTGGCATTGACAAATGCTTGTTAGTTATTCCTTCTGTCTTGATGTTTCCAGGTGACAACATGTTCAGCTAAATAAACGTGTCTTTCATGCTTGAAACTGAAGTTTCTGTGTCTTGATCTTGTCATAGGTAGAGATAGATTGTTTTAATTCCATCTGATAAGTTTCAAAATGCAGGTTTTCCATAAATTGTGCTACAGCCTCCTCTTTCACTTTTAGTTTCACCAATAATTCCTCCTGTTTAGCCAAATAATCTCTAATGATGCACTTTACAAAAACTAAGGATGTCTGCTACATAGTATCTTGCCAGTCATAAAACTTGCATGCTCCTGACCATAGTCTACCCATTTAATCACTTGCAGTCCCCTTGAAACTCTACCTTCCTTAATGAAGGCTTCAAGAGTACTTCTTGACAAGAATTTCTTCTTGCTTTTAAGGCTGATTTTTTGAGCTGTCAAAAGGCTACCACAATGTCTACAGAAGTTTCAAGTGCCTTTGCTGTGTCCCATTGGCACCAGGATCAGTATAATCATTAAAAACAATGTTCTCTTCCCTAGCACTGTGGAACAAAGGCACTGAGAGCATGCCCCCAGCATCTCCTAAATACATGTCTCCAATTAGCAATGACACAACAAATTCCCCTTTAATATGAAATGAGCAAAATTTAAACTTTAAACCAAATTGGCCTGCTCTGTGTTAGACCACATCTGCTCCCATTGCAGCACAGCATGGTTCTGCTTTGTTAGCTAGATATTTTACTCTCCTGCCTAGGCCTAGCCCACACACCAAGTTCTTGCTGTATAGGTGGGCCCATTGTGTTTTTTTAAACTCATTTCCAGTACAGGGGCAAACACCCACACTAGCATGTCATTACTTGCATATATGCATACATTAGCATGCCAAACTGTGCCTGAAGTAAAGTATATAAGAGGAACAAAGTTTGCCTCTTAGATTCCTTAGCTGTACTGCAGGTGGCTAAAGGTATGTGTTTTGTAACATGGCCTAGAAAGGGACATTGGTGATCATGGAACTCTGTGTATGCTGCATGCAATGGTGTATTGGAAATCTTGAAATGGTGGAACTCTCACATCTACATCTATTGATGGTGGTAGTGTCATGTCTAGGTGGAGGATTTATCTTATAGTAGTTAATGGAGAAAGATAAAAGAGGGTGCAGTATGCTCACGTACTTGCTTAGTAGGTGGTGGATTTGAGTTCCTTTGGACCCCTGCCCAATTCAACCCCTGATGAAAGGTCCTTACCCGAAGCACCAGGACAGAAGTGGTGGTGCTGTGCATATCGAGCACACTTACTTAATAATTTGCAACGAAGCCCTAAAACTGTGAAAGTGAGTCTTTGCTTTTCTTGCTGCTAATTTGGAGTGCAGGTGTGTTGGACTCTGTACCTGTCTGTATGTGCTAGTATCCTGTGAACAAGGCATCCGCAATTGCGCACCTACAAAATAGCAACTCAATTCGGTGCCTCTGTTCAGGGCTACCTGGCAGGGTAGCACCCAGATACCTGGGTGGGCGAAGTAGGGTGATGAGAAGCTATGCATGCATGTGTGCACACAAGCATGGGGGGAGAGGCAGGGAGAGAAGATATGTGGGAGGGGGTGTGGTGATCATCTGCCAAGCTGGTCCTGTAGTGTGGTGGGGAGGGTGGTCATTTGGGAGGTACAGGGTGCAGGGTGCAAGGTTCTTGTCCAGTGCATTGCATTTTTCTTTTCCCGGGAGGTGGATTTTCATTTACTAAGTTTTACCTCCCCCAACATGCACCCCCCGGAGTTGATAATCAATTAGTAGAGAGGTGTGGGGGGCACAGAAAATCCCCTAGGTCTCGGGTGCCCTCTTGCTCCTCGCCGTGAGTGTGCATCACTGAAATTCTTTTTCAGACATATACACTTGCCCTAACAGTGATCACTATTCTGCAATTGCCGTTATGACAGAACAAGTATTTGCCCTTGGCTATGGCTCTATCTGCCTATGGACAGACCTGTATCCAGCAGGCTGCTAGCTGTGTTATGACATGTATTGCCGTGACACCTACATGTCCTGGACAGGAGAAATGAGGGCTTCCCTCACAATGTACTTTTTAGCTGTGTTGTACTGTGTGTATTCTCTGCTTACCTGCATTGCATTCCCATGTCTAGCTGGTTGTATGGAAGATGCAGACAGATTATGGGCTCACTGCTTCTCTGAGGAGAAATTACAGGCACTGGCACAGGCCTATATAGCCAGAGAAATGGTCTTGTCCTGAAGGCAGAGCGCAAAAATACATATATGGAAGGCCTAGGAAGAAATCATGGATGCAGTCAATGTCATCAACAGCCGGAATGGACCCATGGAGGCAGTGCATAAGTGCTTCAGGGACATGAGGAGGCGGACAAAGGAGGTCCTGTTGACTACACACAGGGAGAAGCATGTAACAGGTGGGGGCCCATGGCTGCATGTACCCTAGACTCTGAAGAGGAGGCAATAGGCACCACCCTATGGCCCATAGAGGTGATGAAAATGTTGAGAGGTGGTTATGAGAGTCAAGTGGGACCAGCCCAGCCATGACAATGACTGACTGTGCTTAGTTTCATTAGGCATGTGCGTATATGTGTGAATATATATTATAGTGGCATGGTTGCACCACTATATTTAGGGTTGAGCAGCCATTTCTATGTTAAACCACAATTTTTGTACATTAATAACTTTGGAACTATTCAATGAAGTTGCATGAAATTGTTCATGCACTGCCTCATGAGGAAGATTTCTTGTTAATCCAAGTTTTGTTCTGTTTAGATGTGTGGATTCCAAGATGCAGATAGCGAAACGTAAAAAAACAAAAATTGCTGGTTTTCGTTATTTATTTGTCATTGCGTTGCACCCAGACAGTTTGAAATTTTGGTCAGAAATGTTCAGGGTAGAAAGGGCTTGGCCCACAGATGTGCCTTTTGCTGGTTTGGCAAACAAATATTAATCCATTCCAAAGTTATTACATTTTAAGGGCCCTACACTCCCACAGGTAAATGAGGATATGATTATACTATCTCAAAAAGTAAGGAAATTCTTTGCAAAAACATGCTTTAATGCAACATTTAGGGTTCAGCCTTATGTGATAAAAGTAGGTAAATATGGTTTTAGGGTTTCCATCCCTAAGACCCAACTTCCTATCCCTAAAGCAAATCAAATGCGTAGTCTTCCTTGCCGTTCTCAATCCTAGAGCTCACCCCATTGTGGTAGCAAGAAAGCTCACATGTGATGGAGACAGGTATGTATGTTTCATTTAAGGGTGTAGAACTGGGTAAAAATTTAGGGCTGAGAACCCAAAGGAATACTGCACCACTGATTTTCTTTGGGGAAGGGGGGTTGAGGTTGGAAATCCTAAAACCACATCTCCTTAATTTTATCACTTTAGAATGAACCCTAAATGTTGCATTAATGCAGGTTTTTGAAAATAATTTATATAACTTTATCTACCTATATATTATAGTGGCGCGGTAGCACCACTACAGTTAGGGTTGAGAAGGCGTTTCAATATTCAGCCTCAAACTTTGCACTTTAATACATTTGCAACCATTCAATGGATTTGTATGACATTTTGCATTCATAGTCTTGTGTGGCAGATCTCTTTATGTGCCAAGTTTAGTTTTGGTCAGATTTGTAGATGACAAGCTACACATAGTGCTAAAACATAACAAATCACTGTTTTTTGCACTTTTTTTGTCATATCTCTGTGCCCATATGATTTGGTATTTTGGTCTGATATTTTAGGGTAGAAAGGGCTTGCCTCAGAGAACTGCCTTTCACTGGTTTCCTGGAAAAATATTAATCCATCTAAAAGTTACTTAATTTTACAGTTTTGAGTTCTGAGCATCCTCAGTTCAGTCTTTTGGATAGCTTCCTGGAACGGCAAAAGAATTTGGTTACATGAAAAAGAATTCTTTGTTGTGAATGGCCAATACTTTTTAGTAAGAAAAAAATATTTTTTCCTCAGATGCCATCTTTGCACTTTATTATCTTTGCAACCATTAAACGGGTTTGCACTAAATGTTGCATGCATTGTTTCAGAGGGTAGATCTCTTGACTTGGCAAGTTCTTCCAGCCTCGTGTGCAGATTTTGAGATCCAGATAGTGAAAAAAAGATAAAAATCACCATTTTGTGCTTTTTTTGTCATCATCTGGCACCCAGATTGTTTGAAATTTGGTCTAATATTTTTAAGGTAGAAAGGGCTTGACCCATAAATGTGCTGTTCACTGGTTTGGTGAAGAAATAGTAATCTGTTACGAAGTTATAAGGATTTGAAATTTCAGTCTGAGCATGCTCAGTAGAGTCTTTTGGATAGGGTATTTTGGCTAGATGTTTGTTACCCTGCTGAGCATGCTCAGAACAAAAATTTCAAATGCTTATAACTCAGGAATGGATTCATATTTTTTCATCTTATCAAAGAAAGGCACTATTCTGTGGGCATACCCTTTCTACCCTGAAAATTTCAGACCAAAATTCCAAACCTTCTGGGCTATAGGTGATGACAAGATGAAAAGCAAAAAAATATTTATATATTTCTTAAAAAGGCACTGTCCAGATCTTGGAATCCTCACAACTGACTGGAATGAAACTTGCCAAATCAAGACACCTTGCTCCAAGACTCTGAATACAAACTTTAGTGTAATTCTGTTGAATGGGTGTAAAGCTATTAATAAATTTATATACAGTATATCTACATACAGTATTACAGTGGTGCAGTAGCACCACTGTAATTAGGGTTGAGCAGGGGTTTCAGTGTTAAACCTCAAACTTTCCACTTTAATATTAATATACAGTAGTTAATGTCGAACTAGTTATTAAACAGTTGCAGATGGAAATTAACAAAGTAGGGGGTTGGGTAATTGAAAACAAATTTACCCTAAATCTGGACAAGTGTGAAATTTTGCACATGGGAAGTAAAAACTGAAGTTCCATATACTATCTGTATGGTAAACAGATTCCAATATCAGAAGTGGAGAGGGACTTGTGGGTACTTGTAACAAACAATCTGCATCTGAAAAATCTGAACAATGCACAGCTGCAGCCAGTAAGACAAATTAGTTGCTGGGTTGCATTCATAAGAACATCAAAAGTAGGGATGTAGATGTGTTGCTCCAGTTGTACTCGTCCATGGTGCAGCCACATTTGGAGTTTGCATCCAGTTTTGGGCACAATACAAAGTTACTGATACAAAACTGATTGAAGGAATCCAGAGAAGAGTGAATAAGAATATACCAAACTAAAGAATATGTAGTATGGAGACAGATTGAAACAGCTTGGATTGTATAGTCTCAAGTACAGAAGACTTAGAGGAGTCCTGTGTATGTTATACAGAGCCTTAACAAATGCTGATATGTGGGAATCCTTAGGCTTAAACAAGAATACAGTCAGGAGTGATAGATTCCATCAATATTTACAAAAAGGAGAGTTCTTTAAAATAAATATAAGGGGCAGGGATTCAATCAGAGAATGGTTACCATGTGGAATAAATTACAAAAACAAGTGATAACTAGTGAAATGATTGACAATTTTAAAGTGTCTCTGGATGTCTTTGTGGGTGATAGAAAATATGCCTTTAGTCAGTAGTTGAGTCCCAATGGCTGTTTGGCTTATGACTCATACTCCTCTATGATTCTATGATTAAAAACTTTGCAGCCATTAAATGGATTTGCACAAAAGTTTCCATGCACAGTCTTGTGTGGTACATCACTCAATGTGCCACATTTTGTTTCTGTCAGACTTGTGGATTCTGAGCTCCACATAGTGTTGAAATGTTAAACGTTGCTGTTTTATATACTTTGGTTGTCACCTTGCTGTGCCAAGATGGTTTGAAGTTTGGTCTGACATATACAGGGTATATATGGCTTGCCTCACAGAAGTTCCTTTCACTAATTTTGGGATTAAATAATCTGTTCCAAAGTTATTTAGTTTTAAAAGTTTGCATTCTGAGAATGCTCAGTTCCAGGGCTTGCCTCAGAGAACTGCCTTTCACTGGTTTCCTGAAAAAATATGAATCCATCTAAAAGTTATTTAATTTTACAGTTTTGAGTACTGAACATGCCCAGTTCATTCTTTTGGATAGCTTCCTGGAATGGCACAAAGAATTTGGTCACACAAAAAAGGATTCTTTGTTGTGATGGGCCAATCCTTTTTTTGTGAGAAAAAAAGCCTTTTTTGTGAGACGCCACCTTTGCACTTTAATATTTTACAACTGTCAGATGGATTTGCATGAAATGTTGCATGCACGGTCTCAGAGAGTAGATCTCTTGACTTGCCAACTTTCTTCCTGGTCGCAAGTGCAAATTCTGAGATATGGATAGGAAAAAAGTAAAAAAAATATCCATTTTTGCAGTTTTTTTCATCATCTAGCACCCAGACAGTTTGGAATTTGGTCTGCAATTTTCAGGGTAGAAAGGGCTTGGCCCACAGATGTGCTTTTCAGTGGTTTGGTGAAGAAATATTATCCCATTGTCAAGTTATAAGGATTTGAAATTTCGGTTCTGAGCATGCTCAGTAGGGTCTTTTAGATAGATGTTTGATATCATACTAAGCATGCACAGAGCAAAAATTTCAAATGCTTATAACTTTGGAATGGATTCATATTTTTTCACCAAACCAATGAAGGCCACCATTCTGTGGCATACCCTTTCATCCCTGAAAGTTTCAGACCAAAATTCCAAATGTGTAATTGATGCCAAAAAAGGCAACAACAAAAAAAAAGTCCTAAAAAGACACTATCCAGATTTTGGAATACTCACATCCAACTGGAACAAAACTTGGCAAACCAAAACACCTTGACCCCCAGACTGTGCATGCAAAATTTATTACAGATCCACTGAACAGTGACAAAGGTATTAATGCATTTATATACAGTGTCCATCTATATACACTATATAAATATACAGGGATTTAAATATCCTGGCTGCATAGATGTGGCAGCATCTACAGCGTTGGCTCATGGCAGCAAAGTGTGGTAACGTGTAACGAGAGTTAGTGGGAGTGTAGCAGACCCTGCTGGCCCTGTTTAGCAGCACATCTGACATCCATTCTCCTGACATCTGTGCAAGAGTCCTTGTGGAGCTGGAAAACAATATTGACTCCAAGTGACCTGCTGCCTTATCCATCTGGCAAGAGAACAAAGGAATTGTGAGCCCTGTTGCCCTGGCACACACTTTAGTGGTCCATGAGTGAGTTCAAGCTGCATACATTGCTTAATCTGTTTTTGCCTGCTGTAACATTGTGTGCTGCTGCTTTACAGAGAACTACCTGGCTGCTAACTGTGACATTTACTGCTGTTCTATGACATTTACTGCTGTTGACTTTGTGCTGCATTTATTAGATTGTGAGAAAGCTGCTGCTTGATTGAACTGTTCTCCCTGCTTGAATTTGTTAATATCATGCTGCCCTTCATCTGTGGCTGAAATGGCTTTCTGTTTCCATAACAACAGGCCACTGTTTACTGATCCACGCCCCTTCCCCTGATTGGTGGTGGAAGCCCAGTTTGGTGGGGTTGAAGGATTGAAATATCCTGGCTGTAAAGACAGGACAACATCTACAGTGGTGGATCCTGGCAGTGAAGTGTGGCAAAGTGCAACAGAAATCAGTGGGTGTCCATTGGAGATCATTGGAGTCTGTGCCTGTTATACTGCATTAGGTCATCTGAATTATTATTTTTGTTTTAGTTGTTTAATTTATTGAATTAACAGTGGCTAAGTTTATGTTCTTGCTGATTTGTACTGCTCTGTTGTATAGTGGATTGATTTGTTGTGACATGCTGGGTACTGACTATGATCTTAAGGTGGCTGGTGAAAAGCAAGCTTTAACTGATTTCTCTATGTCCAACCTATTGTTGGACACTAGCATGTCAGTCAAATATTTCCACTTACTATTAGTTAGAAAATAAGAAATTAGAGTTTGTGGACATAGCGGGTTAAATTTAACAGTATCCTTTACTCAGACAAGTTTTCGGAAGATGCCTCGTGTTTAATCTAGCCTTTTTATTATTATTTCTGGAGACATTGAAACATATCCAGGACCTGCTGTTTAAAGTAATTTACCTAGTGGTCCTCATGGCAGTTTTAGCTCCTTTTCTTTTTATAGAACTGATGGTTTCAAAATAGTTTACTAGTTCACTTAAATGTTAGAAGTTTAATTCCTAAGCTTGCTGAAATTGAACAACTTATGAATTGTTATCAGTCTGATATTGTGACTATTTCAGAAACCTGGTTGAAATCTTAAGATCATGACCATGTATATGACACCAGGCTACAATATAGTTAGGGCTGATTGAAATAGTAAGAAAAGGGGAGGGGTAGCAGTTTACTTTAGAGAGCAGTTACAGTTGCTTTGCCTTATTTTAGGTGGAAATATTTAATTCAGTGTTGTTTGTAAATTCCCCCTCAGTATGGCCTTGATGGGCTAAAGGATTACTTGGAACTCATGGCCCCTTTTATTAGGCACTATGATGTTGTGCTTGTTGGTGATATGAATCTTAATTGGCTTCAAAAGCTTAGTCTGGGGTTAGAGTCTTTGTTACATTCTTTTGATATAGTGCAAGGAATAAATGAGCCACTCATTTAAATCTGCAAACTTCAAATCACTCTGTCTTGAACTGGGTTATTACCATTACAATGGATATGACTGCTGCTTCAGGTGTGCTGGCAGATTCAGTGAGTGATCATATGCCCATTTTTTGTGTGTTGAATTTTAAACATACTGACATTCCACCTCACATTGTCCAGATTCATAGTTCAAGAATGTTAATGCTTTGTATGCTCATTTATCACTAGCAGATTGGTTGTATTTAGAATGCATCCTTGATGTTGATCTTGCCTTAGATTATTTTTGAAGTCAGTTACTTCCAGTGCAAAATACTTTGTTTCCTTTGCAAACTTTGAGACTATGGGGTGCCCCAAATAAATGGTTTTCAGCTCAAATAAGAAAATGGATTAAGCAGAGAAGTCTTTCCTGGGACGCTTATAAAAAATATTCATCTATTACATCTTTAAATAGCTATCTTAAAATAAGGAAGAGAAGTTGCCTAATGAAGTGATATAGGTAAAGTATTCCAGTATAAAGGTGCTGCAAAAGTGCCTTAGAAATAAAGTTTCTGAACTGGTGAGGAATACTAAAAAGGGTTTTTATACAGAACAATTTGAGGCTAATTGGTCTGACCTTAAGACGTTTTGGGATAACATTAATTCATTGTTGTCTCCCAAGTCAAGGAATGTTATACAGAAATTGAATGTCAATAATGTTGACGTGACTGGTCCTATTGAGATTGTTAATCTTTTTAAGGCTAAGTTTACTGATCCGTCAAGCCATGGGAAGAATTTGCCACAGTTATCTAATGTTGACCCATGTTTTGATGCTTCTTTTGTTGTCAAGCCTATGTTTTATTTTAAGGAGGTCAAAAGACAGGACGTATTTAAACTTCTTTCTGCTATTCCTAATACATTTAGTAATTGTTGGGGTGGGTTGGATGGGTAGTTACTTAGGCTGGCAATTCCTTATAGTGTAGATCCTTTTCGTTATATTTTTAATTTGTCTTTGATGTCACATGTGATTGAAAATGTGCAAGGGTAGTGCCAGTTCCTAAGAAATCTCTTGTTGCATCTTTGGGGGACTTCAGATCAATTTCAATTCTGAACACTCTAATTAAAATGTTGGAGAAAATTGTAGCCAGTCAAATTAATGCCTATTTGGATATCTATAAAGTGATTATATATATATATATATATATATATATATATTGTATAATACTCAGCAGGTGAGGCCAGAAGATCAGAATGCTGTGGGTTCTATCCCCACACCAGGCACTTGGGTTAAATCCCAATACTGACACTGTAGTACAGCATAAGGGTGAGTGCTGCACTCCTGAGATGCAGTCTTTTGGATGACACATTAAACTGAGGTCCCATCTGCCTGTTCTGGTGGTAGTTAAGGTGGATGTTAAAGATCCCATGGCAGTTCTTGAAAAGAGTAGGAATATTTTATTTTTATTGAAAGTCATACATACAAGTATCACAGGAATCAGGTTATAGTCCTTTAAATTAGAAAACAAAAACATACATTAATATTTTTGAAGCACATGATATGGATACAGTAAAGATGCCATACATCACTGTCCATGATCCATGTCAAATTCCTCCATTTTTGTAACAAAGCAATTTTATCATACAATATAGATTTAAGCAATAAGCCACAAGGGGGTGTGGGTTATCAGGAGACTTACCACAGCTGGAGTGATTAGCCCATGAGATGCAGCCAAGTGGGTAAATCCACGCCAGCCATGGTAAATCCCCCAATAACCCACATCCCCCGAGTGGCTTATTGCAATTATAGCAGGTGTAAATGATTAAAATATAGAACAAATTAGTAAAAATAAATTTCTTTTTCTTTTTTTATATATTTTTGTACACATATTCTTCCACCCTACATCAAGTAGTCCTTTGTTGCTGGGTACAATATGAGAGTAAGTGCTGCTGACAGAGAAGACAGAGTGCAGTGAACAACTGAAATGTGGTCAGTTTTTTTTTTTAACTATAGTTTTAGGTGTCAGGTTCGGAAATGTGTTCGGCGAGATGAGTGGAAGACAGAAGGAGAGAGAGAGAGAGCAGTCTGCGACTACACAACTGGAAGGCACCAACAGTATGTACTGAGAGTATCAGCAGAGCAACGCTGTGCATGAGCTTCCAACTGAGGATGTGAGGACCGAGTCCCAGAGGTGTAAGTAAACTGCCTCTAGTCACAGAAAAAGCAAATATCAGACTTTATGGGTCATGTCACAGTCACTCTGACTGTTCAGCTTTATGGAGGCAGTTTACTTTTTGTTTGTACTGCTGGCATGCAACCAGTTCTGAGGTTGTGATTGGGGTTTATCAGCAGTTTTGAATTTCACGCTGAACTGTATTTTTCTTTTGTGGATGAGCAGTTGACAATGGTGAGGCGGGTGTGACTTGTAAGGTACGAAAAAAGGTTTTCTTTATGTGACACACTTGTTTTGAATGAGCAGTCCCAAATTCAGGTTTAAAACTCTTGGTTTACCATCTCAGTTAGCGGAGAGACAATATGGAGGATTTTAGGTTTGTGTTCGGAGGTCGGAGTGTTTTTGTACGTGTGTGGCTGGCTGGCACCTTTTGCATGGGTTATCAGGGGATTTACCAAGGCAGAAAGGTGCCAGCTAGCCAATTAGAATATAGGATTTTGTGTTTCTTTGGGTGTTCATGGTATAATTATTCTTTTATATTCCCTGTAGCTCACTGGTGATTTTTTGTAGAAGTTCAACATGTAAAAAATGTTTTCGTTGCAAAGTAAAAAGGCTTCTGCTATGCCATATAAACCATTTGAAAACCGTGAACATTACATTTAAAGTATCTTAATCCCACTTTCTCCAGTGAAGGGGATAGAATTCATATATTAATGTCTCATAAGAGAAATCTGAAAAGATTTTTTCCTTCCAGACATTAGTCCAAAAAGGCATAATGTATGAACAGGCAAAAAATAAGTGATTCATTCTTTCAAGTTTTTGAATACACCCAGGCCTGGAGCAATTCCATTCTTCTAAATGTTTATGTTTTTGGTTGTCCTGTATATTGAGCTTTTCATGGCTGCATGGCCAATGAATATCTTTTAACTTTGGGGGAATCCTTTTTTCCATAGTTAGTTCTCGTATAGTCTGCTGATGTAAATCAGGGCACTTCGGGAAGGTAACAACTTCAGTAAAGTGTGTATTTATGATGGTATGATATACATATTTATTTGTTTTGGAAAGAAGCAATGTACTAGATATGTTCCATGATCTCATTTTGACAAACACCTCTCTAAGATATGGGTCTGTTTGTGGATTTGTTTTGATGCTTCTTTGTGTCCCAACTTTCCATGCCTGAAACCATGTGTGTACTGACAGATGAAAAAGGTCTGTCCAATGCTTTGCAATATTTTGTATAAAGGTTGAAAGTTTGTGAACAAAAATTGGCAATATAAAAACAATAGGGGATTTACCATATTAAGTCCTCCTTGTTTTTCAGGTAAATAGAGAATGTTTCTTTTAATTGGGTTAAGGCAGCTGCCCCAGACTGCTTGGAAAAATACATTAAGTATGGTTGTGTCTCGCTGCTTAGTGGGAGGGAAAATATTACTGAGGAACATAAAAAGAGGTAGAAAATAGGTCTTGATTAAGTAGATTTGCTTAGTTTTACTGAGTTGCCATTTATTCCAGTTACTAACCATAGCTCTCCCTTTCTCTGTTATTTTGTCTCAGTTGTGTAAGTCAGGATCAGGAATTCCAACTTCTACTCCTAAAATTTTTATAGGGTCCCTAGTAAATCCAATTTCTGCAAATGTGGTGGTAGAGGAGGGGCCTTGTTCTAGCTCCCTACTCACACATTTATGTTTATTTAAGGCAGTTCCTGAAAGTTTCCCATGTATCTCACAGAGTTTTACTCCATATTCTGAAGAGACTGTATTTGTCGTCACTATGCAGATATCATCAGCATAGGCCATAGCTGCAAATGGAACTGCTGATCCAGTTATGCAAATGGATGGTATTTCTGCATTTAGGGATCTTAACAGAGGCTCTATACTAAAAATGTATAATGAAGGGCTGATCGGACAGCCTTGTTTTACCCATTTCCTAACTGGTATTAGAGGTCCCATATGCCCATTAACTAAAGGAGAAACAGTTGCATTTTTATATATCTTCTTCAGACAATTGATAAAGATGTCTGGTATACCGTAGTGTTTAAGAGTCAGCCATAAGAATGCATGACTCACTCAGTTGAAGACACTCTTTTGGTCCAGAAAGAGAACAAAACCCCATAGACCAAGCCCTTTCTCCCCATCAAATATCTCCCTCAGATGTATTAGTTGGTCTGTAATAGTCCTTCCTGCTATAGCACAAGATTATGCTGGTATGATAAGATATTGGGTTGCTGCCAGTAAGCATTTATTTAATATTTTTGTCAACATTTTAAAATCAACATTTAAAAGACGTATGGGCCTCCAATTTGACAGAACCTGCTTATTGCCCTTTTTATATAAAAAGGTGAGGGTACCTACCACCATATCCAATGGAAATTCAGAGTTAGATAGTAAATTATTATAGGCTTCTGCTAACTCTTCAGATATATCTGAGCCCAATACTTAATAGATTTCAGGTGTCAATCCATCTTTGCGCTGTGCTTTCCTGGACTCTAGAGAGGCAATCGCATATTGCACGCCATAGAGGTAATGGGTTCTGCTAGTCATTATAAAACTGAGGGTGTGCAATCAGGAATCTCAATTGTTTGTAAATATTTAGTTACGTAATCTGTGCATACTTCCTCTTCTTGGAATAGGGTCCTCGTATAATTTGTGACTTCTGCCATTATTTCTTGAGGAGTTGTTTTTAAAAGATTATCCTGTCCTTTTACTGCCTCAAAAAACATTTTCTGTACTCTTTCTTTACAACTCAAGAAAGGGCAAACAGTTGCAAATGTCCCCTGTGTGCCATGTTCTTGCTGCAGCTTCAGTGCTTTAGTTTGTTTCGAATGGAATTGTTTCATGTTATCCTTAATCACTTTAATTTGTGCAGTGAATTTGTGTTTGGTGGTTTGTGCTAATGACATGATATGCTGTAATTGTTTTCTGTATTGCAAATAATCAAAATAATCTTTATCCTGAAAGGTTTTGCTTATGGATTTCAGTAATTGTGTGACATCCATTGTTGTGCCTATCCACCATTGCAAAGGATCCTTATACATCTTATATACCAATTTCTGAATTATGGTGAAGTATTTTATGTGTTGTAAAATGTTTTCCTATTTCAAGAGGGAGGAGTTCAATTTCCATATGCTGACTCCAAGAATCTGGGCAGGTTGTGATCCCCCTGTAACATACAGTTCACAGTAGTCAGAGTATTCCACTGGAGTCACCTTAGCTGACTGTAAGAAAATATTTTTGCTGGTAAAGAAAAAATCTATGCATGTGGCAAACGTCCCCCTGTGGAATGTGGGGTCAATTTTTGCATGTAGCTGAACATATGTGTCACTTAAGTTAACTGTATGAAAAATGTTTTGTAAGCATGACATGTCACAAAAAACTTTCTTCATGGTTATCTCTACTTCTGTCCTTAGTGGTTAAGCCACAATTAAAATCACCACCCCAAACGACATGCTTAGAGGTATGTAAATAAGGCTGGATTGTTTGGAATAATTCCACTCTCTCTGCCTTTGTCTGGGGGGGGGGCATAAATGTTAATTAATCTAAAGCACACACCATTATAAACCATATCCAATATTAGAACCAAATCAATAAGTTTTAAAACTTTCACTGTAGTGTTATGAAACAGAATAGCCACCCTGGAACACATTTCTAGTTATAAGGACTAGTAGGATACACCTGCATGCCGCCATTTTGTAGCGTAAGATAGCTCTGTAACTGTATGTATCCTTGTGTCCTGCAAAAATAAAATGTCTGCTTTATTAGAGCATGAATGTGAAGACACAGCTGCCTGCCTTGTTTTGTTCTTGATACTGTTCACATTAATTAAACAATAAGTCAAGGAAACAGCCATTCAGTACAGGTAAAGGCTAACCTCATAGGGGTTTACATTCACATTTCTTCCCTTTCTTATCACTCTGTTGCTTTGGAAGTGTACAGGGAAGTAGTTCCCCTTCTGATTCTGTTTCTGAGTATCCCCCTTGCTGCTCAGATCCTATTTGTGAATTTTTGAATTCTGCATTCAACAGGTCCTGTGTGGATCGTGGGGAATGATAATAATTAGATGTAGGGATAATGGATATTTTGGGGACTTTTGTAGCTGGTTTACATCCATTATGTCTTCACCCCGTGACCATGAAGTTGGGTGGTTGCTTATCTGGAAGGGGGGGCTGAGGCTGGAGGGGCATTGCCTCTACTTCAGCCTGTCTAAAAATGGTTTTTCATTGCCAGTCTCCATGATGGGGTCTTCATAAATGCTATCCTCACTATCTTCTAGCTGTGAGGAAGGGTCAGTTTCACCTGTTACTGTTATATCCTGCTCACTTGTAGACAGAATGTGAGGGGCCAGTGGGACTTCAGTAACAGTTGGGGGGGCATGGGTTTGCAGAATGTGACCTCTGCGCTATTGCTATAAGCAATCTTTGTTCTTCAGAGTCATTCGAGGTGGCTTGCCTATGTACAGCTTTGGACAGGTAGAATAAGAAGGGCCTATTTCCTAACATAAGTTACATACAGCCCTGTTTCTACGTTGTCCACTTGTGTGCCCAAACTTATTACACACTGAGCAGTTCAGGCGGTCGCATACACTGCTGATGTGGCCTGGCCTCCCACATTTGTAACAAGTCTTTTGTTAACCAGCACAGAATAGAACTCCTCTTTCTCTGCCTAGAAATACACAATTTGGTAAGTGCTGCAGACCTGCATCAGTGGAGTTCAAAATAATTCTTATTCTCCTGCCCCCTGTCCAGATATCCTCAAAAATCAAAGATAGTCTCAGGGTGGCCCAAGACAGTTCACCTCTGTTCCAACCAAATAATTTGGTCAGTAACGCTCACTCCTTCATACCTGAATAGAACAGTAACTGTTTTATGAGCTGCCTCAGTCAATGGTAGAACCTCAAATGGTGACCATAATGGAGATTTTTTTTGCCTGATTATACCTCTCCCAGAATGTTTCTAACCCACTATTTAACTTAAAACCCACATCAAATTGGGTTCTCCAGATACATGAATTAAAGCATATATTTCTGATGAATGAAATTGCAAATTACTTTTCAGCAAAACTCTACCAACATATTTCCTATCAGGGAATGTGTCCAGACCCCCTTTGTATATCTGTTTGACTGCATTATGCTGTTTAGCAGCATATGTGGGTGTTTGGAACAAAGAAGCATATGAGCAAGAGTTCTGCCTCTACTGTTCAGTGTTTGAAGAGGTAGTTGGAGGGCCCTCTTGGTGTTCCAAGGGTGTTCTCCCAGATGTTCTGTAGACAAAGACAGATCACTCCTAGAAGTGTCCAACCCATCTACCCTGGGAAGGGTTGCTCATATGTTAGTAGGTTCCAGATTCAATACAGGGGCTTGGGTCAAGGTAAGTTCTGGGAGAAATTCAGAAGGTGACTCCTGTGGCTTTGGGCTAGTTTTTGGTGATTTGGGGTGCACAGGCTTGCTAGAGTTAGATTCTAAATTAGTAACTTTGTCTGCTGCTGCTTTGGGGTTAGTGTCTTTTGGTTTGAATGCTGTTCCACTGCCAGTCATCTGGACTCTTGGTATTTTTATTTGTGGAAAATCCCAAAACCCACTGGCCTGTATCAGGTAACTGAGCCCACCCAGCAGATTTCAGAGATTTCTCAACTGACCATGGGGTATCAGCCAAGTCAACCTGTTCAGCCCATGAAACTCTGTTTATCTGAGGGTCTGCTAACTTGTTTTTTTATACCCTGCTCTGTTTGCACAGCAAATGAAAAAAACTATGGCTTGATGTTGATTGGAGAAATTAATTTGAAAGACAGTACCTGTTTGTTTCTCCATGAGTCTGGTCATCTCTCTGACCATTTCCCAGGTGAGAGTAAACTTTGGGGCCTGGTTGCTAGGAACAGACAGTCCTGCCTCATTATCGGTTTTAGAAAGTACAGTCACTAGGGCTGCAGAAAGTTCCTGTTTCTTCTCATGAAACCTTTTCTCCTCCACTATTAAGACAGCTTGAAGATTATCTGTGCTTTGGATATTGTCCTCAGTGAGAATAGATGCTGAAATTGCTTGGTCCAATTCTCCAGATATGTTCTGTTGCATCAAAAGTGTCTTGATATGCATCTGTCTGACTTCTTCAGATGCATCCAGAACTCCGGATGTTTTGAAAAACACATCAGTCTCATGATGTTCTGCAGCCAGGAAGGGGACCAACTCCCCAACCTCTGTCACATCCTGCTCCATCCCAGATTGCTCAGCAACTGAGCTGGCCATCCTTTGACAGCCAGAGGGTTCCCTACTGGTGAGTAGGGGAATTCCCCCGTGCCCTGGCCAAATTTCCCCCTATTCGCTAAAAATATCACCAACAGCTTAATCTGGTTCAAGGACAGTTGGCATTCATCTGTATACCCCTCCCCCGGGACATGCCTGAAAATAGGCAGAATTTGTCTAGTGCACTTACCCGGTCAACAAAAACTAAATAAATAAATGTGCTTTGTCCCCAGTAGCATGGATGCCACAGGAATCATGGAACAGGTACTGCCTTGGTTGGATTCACAGACACCATCCTGAGGAACTTTGAAAATGGCCTTATGACTGGGGTGGTGTTTGTGTGGTTCCATGTGAACACATCAAAAACAATGTTGTTGACATGCTCAACAGTGATGGGAAAAATGTTGACTGTCAGCATTGTTCCCATTGGGACAGAGTGTTTTTGTAAGGGAGCCTTAACCCCCCACAACCCCCATGTGGGATGCTATGCCTCCCACATCCCCCTTTTCTAAATAACCAACTCCGAGTCAGAGTTGGTTTAGGGTGGGGGGCAAAACACCAGGAGTTGCAGTATTGGAGAACAGTGGGCCATCACAGTGACCTGGTGAGATTTGTCGCTGTGATGGTCTTCACCGTTCAAATGTCATTGTGAGGGTGTGTTACCTGTTTGTGTATCTGACCAAGGCATTTGACCTTATTGGGCATGATTTGACATGCTTAAGTTAAGTGCTATTTGTTTCTCTGATGCCGTTGTTGCTTGGGCTGGGGACTATCTGTTTGCTTGCTTACAGTTTGTCAATATTGGTGCAGCTGAGTCACATGTTTCCTCAATTAGATGTGGGGTACCCAAGGGGTCCATTCTGGGCTCTTTATTGTTCTCTTTATTTGTTAATCAGTTGCCTCCACTGTGTAAATCATGTGACTCAGTTATTTATGCTGACAATTCAATTATTTTTTCTCAAGCCAATTCCTAGTCAAACTTATAGTCCGCTCTTAAACAAGATTTTAGTGATATATGTGTGTTTGGTTTTCAAATAATTCCTCAATGTTATATTATAAAAAGAAAAAGACTATGATATTTAGTTTGTCTTTTATTCTTAAGGAGAACACTAGTCTACTGCTTCAGGATCACTCAGGTGCTGTGATTTAACAAGTACAACTGTTCAAATATTTAGGGGTTTTGCTATATCCCAGGCCAACCTTCTCTTTGCAGGTTAGTTCTATCAGTCAAACAATTAATCAGGAACTGGATCTGACTTCTAAATCCAAATCCTATTTTTTAATTGAAACTAGGAAATCTATTGCAGTAGGCTCCCTTCTTCCATATTTTGATTATGTTTCAAATCTTTTTTTCAGTTTAGTTGTAAAGGAATTTAATATTTTGACTACTACATATAACAACATTTGTCATTTTGTCTGTCCCTGTTCGAACTCATCATTTATTTATTTATTTATTTATTAGAACATCAGTTTAACAACCTTTGAGCCAGAGGCTCATTTACAAAGGTACCTCGTCACAGTGAGGACAAAACAGTGCAAGAAACAAACATCAAGGCAGACAAAAAATCTGAGTACATTTAGGAATCAGCCAAAAAATACAGGCATTTGTCAAACACAGTATACAACAGGCTTACATGTGCGCTTTACAGAGTAGACAATATACAATAGTTACATGGAGATTGATTCAGTGGGCAGAATAAAGGTAAGGCTGGGTGGAAGACATCAGAGAAGAGGTGTGGGAAGATAGTAGCAAGTAAAGGTAGAGCTGGACAGAAGGTCAGAGGCGGCTCAGTGAGCCTTGTCTGGGAGGATAGGAGGAGGCTTAGAGGCAGGTACAGCTGCATGTTGAGAGCAGGTGATTTCTAAGACTAGTTTTAGAATAAGATAACGAGGCGGCATCAGTGACTCCGGTGGGGAGGGCGTTATACCAACAGGAGGCTCTGTAGGGGTAAGCCCTTTGACCTTGCAATGTTCTCGCCCTCGGTATAACCAGTGCAGTTTTGTGGGATATGCGGGTATGCACTGTAGGGTTTGCACGGTGGATAGTGGTTGACAGACCCGGTGGGGATAGCCCAAGGAGTGATGTTTTTGTTAGGAGGCAGGTTTGGTATTTGAGGCACTCATCTAGGTTGAGTAGATTAGCCATGGTGTAAAGACAGCAAGTGTGGGTTAGACTAGGAGCCCCAGTTATGAGCCTGCAGGCCTTGTTTAAGGTGAGGCGGATCTTGTGCAAGGTAGTCTGGTCTGCTGCACCATACACAGGTAGGCCATAGTCTACCAGAGATAGAACAGAGGATGTGACTGCAAGTTGGAGGGCATCCATGGGAGGCAGTTTTATGATGATAGAGGATACCCAGCCGGTGTTAGAGGCTGAGGCAAGAGGCAGAGATGTGGGCATGAAAAGAGGGCAGGGTCAAAGGTTATACCTAGGTATTTATAGGAGTGAACTAGCTCAATAGGGAGTTTAGAGGTGGAGTGGACTGCAGAGGATAGTTACTGGATTTATTTTGGGGGTGGTCAAAGAGCATGGTTTTGGTTTTCTTTAGATTAATTATGAGCCTGTGCTCAGTAAACCAGGCTTCTGCATCATTGTAGGATTCCTGCAATGAATCCTGAAGTGAGATGGGATTAAGGTCGGAGGCAAAGAGTACAGCATTATCTGCGTAAAGAAGGATTTTACCAGTACATACACTGGGCAGGGAGTTGAGAAAAAGGGAAAAGAGCAAGGGCCAAGAATGGAGCCCTGAGGGACTCCAGTGGATAGGGCAGGTGCTGGAAAGATTCCGTTGATTTTCACGTTGTGGCGGGCCGACAAGTAGCTGGAGCACCAGGAAACAGTCCCAGTGGCAAAGCCTAAGTGACTAAGGGTAGTTAGCAGGAGGGGTTGGGAGACAGTATCAAAGGCTTTTGATAAGTCAATGAACACTGCACCTGCTAGGGAGCCAGAGTCCAGTGAGGTGTGAAGAAAGTTAAAGAACTCCGGGAGGGCAGTATTGGTGCTGTGGCCTGCTCTGAAACCATGTTGTTCTGGGCAGAGGATGCTATATTTATCAAGGTATTCAGAGATTTGGTTGGCCACAATTTTTTCTAAGGCCTTAGAGAGAGGAGAGAGGATTGAGATAGGTCGATAATTGCTAGGGAGGGTCCTATCACCACCCTTGTGTATTGGCATGACAGTAGCTATCTTCCAGGCAGTGGGGAATTGCCCTAGGCAGAGGGATTTGTTAAGGAGGCTGGTGATTGGTGAGATAACCAGATCCAGAACCTGATGAAGAAGACTGGGATCAAGGGAGTCATTGCCAATTGTGTTACTCTTTAAGGCCTTGAGTAGGTAAGGTCTGACTTCCGGGGCAGTGACTCGGCGCAGGTAGAACAAGTGGCGTGGGAGAATAGGGACAGACCTGGAGGAAGGGGGAGCAAAGAAATTATCAGGGAGCACCGGGCTAAGGTCTGTGAAAGATTTGTTGATGTGGTTGGCAATAAGGACAGGGTCTGAGGAGACTGAATCATTAATGTTGATAAGTTGATATGTTGATGTGTGATCTTTGTTCTCTTTATTGTAGGTTGGATGTCCCCAAGATCAAGAACTGAATTTTTCGTTGTAAGTATGATGTTTAAATCGGTTTTCTTTAAATCTTTTTTTCCTTTATCTGAGTAGGTTTCTTTTCACTAAGTTCTGTCTAAACTCAGATCTGTCAATAGCTTATTACTACATACAATTTTATAGGATAGGGCTGGTTCAGGTGCTTTTTCTTTTGCAGCACCTTTATACTGGAATACTTTACCTGTTACTTCATTTGGCAACCTCTCTTCCTTATTTTAAGATTATGTTAAAACAGTTTTTATTGGAGAACTAGCTAATTGTTGTTGTTAGTGTTATGCTGTTTTATATTGTATTGTGTATTGCTTATTCCTGGATCTGACCTGAAAATGGCATTGGTCCAGTGTCCTCACACAGTTAACAAATAAATGAATAAAACAAATAACTACATATAGTATTATAGTATTGTGGTAGTGCCACTATAGTTAGGGCTGAGCAAGGGTTTCAATGTTAACCCTCACATTTTACACTTTAATGACTTTGCAACCATTAAACTGATTTGCACAAAAGTTTGCACACACAATTGTGTGTTAGATCTCTTGATGTGCCAAGTTTCATTTCAGTCGAATTTATGGATTCTGAGCTGCGCATAGTGCTAAAACACTAAAAATCTTTGTTTTTTTTTGTGCTTTTTTGTCATCTCTCTACACCCAGATGGATTAAAATTGTGGTTTAACATTTTCAGGATAGAAAGAGCTTCCCTCACAGAACAGCCCTTCTCTAGTTTGGTGAAAAAATATTAATCCATTCAAAGTTTTTTAGTTTTAAAGTTTTGAGTTCTGAGCATACTCTGTTCAGTCTTTTGGATAGCCTTCTGGAATGGCAAAGAATTTGGTCTCTCAAAAATTATTCTTTGTTGTGAGGGACCAATACTTTTTTGTGAGAAAAAAATCCTTTTTCATGAGATGCCATTTTTGTTCTTTAGTATCTTCACAATTGTTCAATGGATTTGCATGACATGTTGCATGCATGGTTTCAGAGGGTAGATCTCTTGACTTGCTAAGTTTCTTTCTGGCCTCATGTGTAGATTCTGAGATCTGGATAGCAAAAAAAGCTAAAAAAGTACAATTTTGATGTTTCTGTTTTGTTATCATCTAATGCCCAGATGGTTTGGAATTTGACATTTTTAGGCTAGAAAGGGATTGGCCCACATATGTACAGCACCTTTCACTGGTTTGGTAAAGAAATATTAATCCATTGTCAAGTTATAAGGATTTCAAATTTTAGTTTTGGGCATTCTCAGTAGGGTCTTTTGGCTAGATGTTTGTTACCCTACTGGGCATACTCAGAACCAAAATTCCAAATGCTTAGAACTTCAGAATGGATTTTAATTATTTTTATCAAACCAATGAAAGGCACAATTCTGTGGTATATTCTTTCTACCTTAAAAATTTCAGATGAAACTTCCAAACCATCTGGGCTGTAGGTGATGACCAAAAAAGCACCCCACCCCAATTTTTCCTAAAAATGCATAATCAGGATCTTGGAATCCTCACATCTGACTGGAACAACACTTGTCAAACCAAGACACCTTGCAACCCAGACTGTGCACGCAAAATGTAGCACTATTCTGTTAAATGGGGACAGGGTATTTATATACAGTATCATAGTGTTGCAGTAATGCCACTATAGTTAGGGTTGAGAAGGGGTTTGAATGTTGAACCTTAAACTTTGCACTTTAATAACTTTGCAACCATTCAATGGATGTACACAAAGTTTTGCATGCACAGTCTTGTGTGATAGATCTCTTTATATGGCAAAAGAATTTGGTCTCATGAAAAATAATTCTTTGTTCAGAGGGGCCAATCCTTTTTAGTGAGAAAAACCTTTTTTTTGTGAGACGTCATTTTTGCAATTTAATATCTTTGCAACTATTCAACAAAATTGCATGAAATGTGCATGCATGCACTCAGATGGTAGATCTCTTGACTTGCCAAGTTTCCCTCTGGCTGCATGTGTGGATTCTGAGATCCAGATTAAAAACAATTACCATTTTTTGCTGTTCTTTGTCATCATCTAGCACTCAAATGGTTTGGAATTTGGTCTGAAATATTCAGGGTAGAATGGGCTTGGCCAACAGATGTGTTTTTCACTGGTTTGGTGAAGAAATATTAATCTGTTACCAAGTTATAAGGATTTGAAATTTCAGTTCTGAGCATGCTCTGTAGGGTCTTTTGGATAGATGTTTGATTCCTTACTGAGCATGCTCAGAACCCAGACTTCATATGCTTATAACCTGGGAATGGATTCATATTTTTTCACTAAACCAATGAAAGGCACCACTATGAGGCATACCCTTTCTTCTCTGAAAATTTCAGACCAAAATCCCTAACCATTTGGGCTGTAAGCGATACCAAAAAAGCAAAAACCCATATATTTTCCTAAAAACACACTATCTAGATCCTGGAATCATCACATCTGACTGGGATGAAACTTGGCAAATCAAAACAGCAGAGAACAGCAGCCCTGACTGTGCAGACAGGAACAAGGGCAACAGATGCAGTGTCCCTGACAGAGGGGTGGTGAAGAGAGTGCAATAGGGTGCTGCAACCCCAACTATTTGGAAAGAGGGCAGCTGCCCTGATTCTTTAGGCAGGGGTTATAGCCAGCAGGGTGCACAATCCCCAGCTGTGTGGGAGGAGACAGTGGACAGCAGGGTGCAGCAGTCTTTAATGTGGAGCAGAAGGCAGGGAGCTTGTGTGGCAGATGGCAGCAGAGTGCATCTGCCTCAACTGTGGGGCAGAAACATGGTGCATTGGGACGCCATATGGTGTTTCTAGTTTTACACATATTTGATGTATTGTCACATAGAAACCACCAAAGAAGTGAAATTTGTGAGTTCAGACAGTACATGTGCTTGAAATAGTAGAGCATGACAGGCACTGGTTTGTCAATTTGACATGAAAAAAAATGATCTTACATGAATGTATTTATGAAGGCTACATCAAAGAGAAATGCTTTCTATGAATGAACATTTTGATTGATTTTATATTCATTAAACAACCCTGTGTTTTATAGCTAAACATAAGTCAGAGATTTGATAAGAAAGAAACTGACAGCTGTGATGCAGGCAAGCTCATTTCTCACAGAATTCCACTGCTTCAATTCAGCATTGAAACTCAAATGATTAACTTTTTATAAGAAGAGAAAGATAGATTTTAAGTGAATCAATCTAAACCAGAGACTGAGCTTGCAAGAAACATGGAGATGAAAAAATTAACTCTAACAGACTGCTGCAATTGGGAATCTGAAACAGCAGCAGGCTACTCAGTCAAGAATGATATCATCATTCTCCAAGCCTGACTGAGAGGAACAGAAATAACTCCAATGTTTTCAGCCACTGTACAGCAAGTTGACAAATGCTGATTTAAAGAAAACCACAAAACCACACAGCATGAAATGTTCAGGAAACACTAATCATGACAACGGGACCTGAATTCAAGCTTTTTAAAGTTTTTTTCTAACAATATGCAAACATCTTTGTACATGATCTTTAAGACTACCATTTTATAGACACTATTTGCACAGCACTATATGACCTATGCAATCCTGTTTGTGCAGCGTTATAACACTAAATATTGTGCTGCGCACATGATGCAGGTTACCACCCACCGGTTTGGACATGTCATTCATTACTTTTGTGCTAGTAGCATGTAGTGGCCAAAATTCGCTCTGTGAAGTGATTCGTAGAGTAACGAGGAATCCACGAAGTGCTCCGCAATGCGAAGTGGAGTACGTCGTGTTATAATGGGGAAGGCGAAGTCCATTGGAAACAATGACTGCTTTATTCTGCCTTCCCCAAACCACTTCTCCACCAATTTTAAGGTGAAATACATTGAAATCAATGTACTTCGCCTCACTTCACCTTGTTCTTGAGCTCCAAAGGTGAATTTTGCAGTACTTTATGGGATTGTAGGTCACATGGGGTCTAGATTGTTCTGCAGAGCCTCAGTTCTGTGTAGTGTGTGTAGTGGAATATGGAGACAGTTTCCTCTCAGAGCTCTGCGATTCAAATTCTCTAAAAGCTGTTAAAAGTCTTTTTGAGTTTTTTTTTGCTTACAATTTTCTACATCGAGTATAGGAAACCCTCCTGTGTTCATATTATCGAGTGTTTATTGTTTGTGTGTGGATTTTGAATGTTAATTTAGAACAGTCAGTCTGTGCACTAGGAAGTGTGCTTTGGGGAGGGGCGTATCTATGGTGTAGGTAGATTAACAGGGAGAAAAAGTCAGTCTTTCTGTTTTGGTTATATTTTTCTTGTATAACTGTGTTAATGTACGCACAGTAATATTTTCTGTAATTCTTGACATTTTTTTCTGATTGTTGTGGTGTAGCAGTTTATTATTTCAGTTTGTTTAAAAAATTTTCTATATTACTAAAGGTTTTCAATTTGCTACACATTACTTGTAGTGTGTGTGAGTGTGTGTGCGATGCATGCCATTAAATCACACACCTTTTTTTGTGCCACAGCGTAATTGCAGCAGTGTGAACCTGCTATCCACTGCACCTGCATGAATTTTTTTATACTGCTTTGTGGTATCTTTACTGGTAGTGGACTGTTACTGCTGTGCACTACCCCCCCAATCGGCAAAATATATTCTTTTCCAGATTTGGACTTGTGACTTATGAGCACTGGTTAGGTGGTGTTGTGCCTTTGCGTCTGCATCGCTTGAGTGTGCAACACAATCTTAATCTGTCTGTGCATTTGTAGTACACCATTAATTCTGGGAGACTTTGCATTTCTTGTTACGCTCCCATTTCACTTCGTCTGCACTGGGGAATTTTATGGACATAAGACAGTAGCATTTTTGGGATGCACATTAATTCTGGTGACTTTATGTGACCACTGTGCATATGACAGAATACACCTTTAATTCTGGGAGACTTTGCATTTCTTATCATGCTCTCATTTCACTTAATCAGCACTGGGGAATTTTCTGGACACAAGACAGTAGCATTTTGGGGATGCACATTAATTCTGCTGACTGTGTGTGACTACTGCATGCATGACGTCTGAGTGCGCTATTAATTTTGGGAGATGTTGCATTTCTTGTGCTCTCATTACACTTCATCAGCACTGGGGACTTTTCTGGACTCAAGACATGAGCATTTTGAGGACGCACATTAATGTTGGTGACTGTGTGTGTGAAGGGCTGCCAAATATTGTTGTCACTTTGCCTTACTTTGCGTTAAGGTGGAATGACAATGCGAAGTAATAATTACTAGGCAAAGTGAGCCTTTTGCATAGACCACTCCACATAACCGAGTGACAACACCCGGCCAAATTTAAATTAGCTGAATCTCTAGTAGCATGTGCAGCAATGCCCTCTGATTACGGGATTCTGGTTCAAATACATGCACAGTGCAAGCGCAAATGCTTTGTGTCCATCACAAAGCTTTGAATATCTGAGCCTGTGTGGCCAGACTCATCATAATAGACATCTACTTGCTTACTGTGTGGATGGTACATTTCTTCTCAAAAAATATGCCACTCTCTACTCATTGTGCAGCCAAAACCCAGTACAAATGAGGCAGACGTTCTCTCTTTTGAGATCTGGGAACTCCTGCAACTTTGCCTAAATTGTGAAAATCTTTTATCTTCTTGAGACATGATCTGAGTCCACAAATAGGATCAGAAATTTAGAGCTCTATGTACAAATTGTTTAACTCAGAGACGTAATTTCATATGAGTGTTTTTCTTTTGATTTTCTTACTTTTGTCTCATTATTGCAGATACTGTATTTCTGCTCCATTTTCGCTTTGGCAAATAACATCTTAAAATAATTAACTTGACTTTGATGGATGCTAGCAGAACACAGATTTTGTTTTTTGTTGCTGTCTGCTACTCTGAATGTTTTGCTTGTGTTTTATTCTGTTGTTTTTCCTACTATGTTGAGTTGTGCATATGTGCATGTGTGCATGTGTGTTTGTGACAAACTCTGGACTTTGTGGCCATATCTGCTATGTTTCTTTCTCTTCTTTAATTGTGTTAAGTGGCAGGCATCAGTTGTGCCATATGATGTATTTATTACTGCATCATCAGCTTTGTAAGGCATGCCATGAATAGCCAAGTACCTTTCATATCTTTTCATACTGTAAGTGTGTTTTCTTTTAGGTATTTTTTTTGTCAAAATTACAATAATTGTATTCTAATGGAATTCAGTATCTGCGAAAAGAAAGAAAAAATATCATAACAGTGGGAGTCATTCTCAAAGGCATGGTGCAATTCCCGTCAAAAGCGACTTGCACCAAATGCCGATGCACCGGGGACCCTGCACCCAATTTTGTATTGGGCAAGGTCCTGGCAGCTATTTCTCATGGTTTGTGGCAACCCCAGCTGTGCACCAAACAGAGAGCACATCTGAACAGGTTGCCGCAAGCCTATGGCTTTGCCCAGTAAAAAGGTGCAAGCACCCCCCAGTCCCGATCCCCAAAGTAGGAAGGAAAGTCCTAATGGCTGGCGGACTTCCCCAGCCATGATCCCCAATCAAAGTATGTAATGCAGCCCCCCAGCCCCAATCCCTGATATAAGTATTGAATTCATGCCCCCATCCCAGATCCCTGAAATATTTCTGTTATTATGCATGCACATTGATGTATGTATGTATGTCTGTATAGAAACGTAGCCCTGGTGATCTAGTGGACCCCCACCCCCCCAACTAACAGTGCCCTATGACCCCACTGTGCCCAACCCTTACCCAATCAGCGACTGGTACAGTCCACCTCTTCCCACTATGGCCAACCACTAATTGAGCTCTGCATGAGTTCATACTGTGCATAGTACACATTTTGTGAATGACAGCTGCTGTCATTCACTGAGCATGTCAGATTTACAGTGCGTGCTCATGTAGAGATCAGTCAGCAGCTGGATGCAGTGGCAAGAGGTGGGCTGTGCTAGTCACCAACTGGGCATGGGTCAGGGGGAGCAGAGTGATAGGGCACTGTTGGTTGGGGGCCCACTAGATGACCAGGGCTACATTTATATACAGCCATACATACATACATTAATGTATGTAAATAATAACAGAAATATTTCAGGGAATGGGGATCAGGGTGGGAGGCATGAATTCAATATTTACATCAGGGATCAGGGCTGGGGGGCTGCATTACATCTATCAGGGATCAGGGCTTGGGGCATGAATTCAGTACTTATATTGGGGATCAGGGCTGAGTGGGGTCCATAGCCCACCATGGCCACGTATTACTTATGTGTTGTGGAATGGGGCTGGGGGCTGCTGCCAGTGGGGGATTGGATGAGGGCACATTGGCACAGCCCCCAGTGAATGGCAATGTACACTTACACCAGGTCCTAGCTGGTGTAAATGTACTTTGATGGATGTCCTCCAGTGGTTGTTTGAGAATGCAAAATTAGGGGATGTGGCAGCTGCCCTTTGTGAATAGGGTGCTGCTGCTGCTGTAAATCCCTATGCACCATGTCACATCCATGTTTTGGGCACAACAATGGTGCAAATCCACTTTGGCAGAAGCAGCCTACATGTTGTCACAAGCCACTTTTGAGAATCCCTCATAGCACAACTATTGGCCCAAAGTGCTACTTGCTTCATTCAAGTTGGACGCAGGTCACTTTGTGCCATGCACATCCTTTTGGGAATGGGCCCCACTCTTTTTTTCTTTTTGTTTAGTAAATTGACATAGCACCACTAACAAGATAACCTAAATTCTTTTTTCTAGGCAAACACAGTATACACATTTAACAATGTTAAATACACAGTAAAACATCTTCCATCCATAATATTACTGGAATAGCCATGAAAATAGTTTTTAATTGTTTTTTAATTTTTACCATTTTCCTTAATTTCCATAAAAAACATCTTTCATAAGCCAATTTCTTTTTTTGTTAAACACTCACAAAAGAATAATTATTGACTCACTAAAAAAATGTTTTAAAACTGGAATAGAATCTCTAGGCCAATGGGAATGCAGTTCTGACATAAACATCATGAAAAAGGAAGTTGGCCATCTTGCCTGCATTCTGAGCAACCATACTGTAACTACTGCCTAAGAAGTACTGCTCTTAGATTGTATGAATTCTAAACAGTATAAAGTTATAATTCTGATAAAATGACCAATCCTGATGCAGTATATACTTCAGATATGAAATAGTTAACATTTAGCACTGCAGTTGATATATTTTGGTTGCCATTCAGTGTATTCAAAATGTCAAAGCCATCAATATGTATTTTTTTCATCTTTCATGACTTGCTATACTTCTTTCATGAGTGGCTCATGAAATAAGATTGGCTCACACAAGAAGATCAAGTCATAAAATAACTTTTTTAAAACATTTTCTAAAAAGGCTTGAAATGCTGGCTGGCCTTCAAAAATTACAGAAATCAAGTTGTTGATATGGCAAGTCATGAAAAATAAAGCAAACTGTGAAAATAGCCTCATATTAAGTACAAAGAAATACAGCCTCAATTTATTCCATATAAGTGTCTATTTTTGCCACAGCAACAGTTACAGTTAAATAATAAATCAGAATAGTCATCATGCCACCTATAGTTAATATTGTTTCATAATGGTAACACATTGCATTGCAGTATCATAAGAAAATACCTAAATTTAGATCACACTCTTACCACCTAGAATGGTAGGCAAAAAATCAGGGAAAAGGGGACAGGGTGCTGGTAGGGGACTTCAGTATACCAGACATTGATTAACGTTCTCACACAGCAGCATCAGAAAAAGGGAATTCCCAGTCACACTACTGGAAGCAGGCCTAACTCAACTAGTAAAGACATCCAAAAGAGGAAATGTGATCTCAGACCTGGTATTCACAAATAGTGATAGTGTTCTGGACAACAAAGAGGGGAACCATCTGGGAAATAGTGACCATTGCACATTATGGTTCAAGGTAAACAGGACAGAGAACTTCACACACTCTAAGCTAAAGATTTTGACTTCAGAAGAGCAGACTTCACAAAAATGAAGGCCTGCCTGAGGGACAATCTTAGTAACACAATAGAATGGAGCATCGAGGAGTGCAGGACAAGGTTGAAATATGCAGTTACCATGTTCACATCACAGTGTGCCTACCAGGTCAGTGAGAATAAAAAGAGGAGAAACCCTCTATGGTTTTCCAAAGAGGTAGCTGCCATGGTGAAGAAAAAGCACAAAGTATTCAGAAAGTACAAGGAGTCAGATAAAGAGGCTGACAAAGCAAAATATAAAGAAAAGCTAAAAGAGACAGGAAACATGATAATAAATGACCAGGCACAGACAGAGGTGAGGATAGCTCAGGGAGTGAAGAAGGGGACAAAACATTCTGCAGGTAGATATGAGAAAAAATGAAGACTAAGGGAGGCATTTTTAGAATTACAAAAAAGAATAGGCAGCCCACTGAACATGATGGAAAGAAGGCAGAGGCACTCAATGAATACGTCTGCTCAGTCTTCATACAGGAAGCAGACAGCAGCAGTCCAACCACAGGCAAAATGAATATTCCACTTGCAGGTACAGACATGAGTTCCTTCACAGAGGAAAGGGCACTAGAGGAAATCAACTAGTTAAAGGTGAATAATGCTATGGGTCCAGATGGGTTACACCCAAGAATACTTAAGGAACTTGGGAGGGAACTAGCAGCCCCCTGAGCAGTGCTCTTCAGCAAATCGATGGAGCATGGGGATGTTCCAGAGGACTGGAAGAGGGCAACAGTAGTGCCACTCCACAACAGCAGAAGCAAGCGAGAGCCATGAAACTAATGTCCAGTTAGTCTAACTTCAGTAGTGGGAAAAGTCACTACTGAAGGAAGAATCCTTGCTTTTTTGGAGGAAAGTGGTCAGCTTGACACTAAGCAACATGGTTTCACAGCAGGGCGGTCCCGCCAGCCAAACCTGGTAGATTTGTTCAACTGGGTCACCAGAACAGTGCATCAGGGTGAGGCAGTGGATGTGATTTACCTGGCATTTAACTCAGTTCCATACAAGAGACTAGTCAATAAACTGGAAAACATGGGAGTCAGGCTTCAGGTAACAGGCTGGGTAAGGAACTAATTAAATGGGAGAACACAAAGGGTATTAGTAAATGGCATTCTGTTAGGGGAGGGTAAGGTGACTAGTGGGGTTCCACAGGGCTCAGTTCTGGGGCTGATCCTCTTCAACATATTCTTTAGTGGCATTGCTGATGGACTGAAGGGAAAAGTGTGCCTGTTTGCTGATGACACCAAAATTGGCAACAGGGCTGACACACCAGTGGGGCAACAAAGCATGGAATCTGATCTCCAAAAGCTGGAGGAATGGTCAAGGATCTGGCAGATGAAATTCAATGCCAAAAAAATGTGAAGTCATGCACTGGGAAACCTTAACCCAGGGAAACTGTACTCTATTGGAGCGGAGCAGCTGGTGGATACAAGACTAAAGTAAGACCTGTGGGTGATCATATCAGATGACCTCAAGGTCAGCAAACAATGTAAGAAGGCACCACTAAAAGCTAGTAGTATCCAGGGATGCATAGGAAGGGGCATCATAAGCAGTAAGCATGAAGTTATCATACCTCTGTATCAATCCCTAGTAAGCCCCGCCTGGAATACTGTGTCCAGTTCTGGAGGCCACACCTCAGGAGGGACATAGATGGGATAGAGACAGTGAAGAAAAGAGCAACCTCAGGAAGTGGTGGATATGAATGCAGTGCAGAGTTTCAAACAGGCATGGGATAGGCATAAGGGAGCAATACAGATGAGTATGAATAGATAGGCCATTGACAAAGCAAAGGCCGATGGCACATTTATAAGGTAGAAAAAGAAATGGGCAGACTAGATGGGCCTTGCAGTCCTTACCTACCATCAGCTTTTATTTTTTTTATGTTTCTATGTTTCTAAGGTGTAGGGCTTGCAACAGAAACCATATGAAGCCAGATTCAGTGAACTCAATCTATACTCCCTAGAGCAGAGCAGGAATTGGGGGGTGGACATGCTAGAGACATTTAAATATCTTAAAGACAACAACAAGGTACAGGTGCAGAACCTCTTTCAGGTAAAAGACTATAGCAGGACAAGATGGCATGACCTTTGCCTCAAAGGTGGTAGGTTCCGGAGCAATATGAAGAAATTCTTCTTCAAGGAGTGCATTGTTGAACAGTGGACTAGCCTGCCAGAGGGGGTGGGGGTGAAGATGGTGGGGGAATAAAGCTGGCATGGGGCAGGCATTGCAGGATACTCAAGCAGGCAGCTAAGAGGGGGTGGCAGGAAAACAAGGGAAGACTTGATGGATTATAAGGTCCCCATCTGCCAACAACTACTATGTTTCTATGTTTCTATCTGTGTGACACAATGTATAGAGCTGGCACTGGCTAATCAGATACTATAAGAATCTTTATATTGTCCAATTAATTTTAAATGTGTTCCCTCTCAAAAATGTATCAGTTTTCTGTTGTTTAACCAATGACAGCTTACTACAGATAAACCTGTGCAAATTGTAAATCAAGATAATACATACACCTAAGTGTTAAACTTGTAAGTGGATTGGTAAACAATTTATCAACATCTGTATCAATCCCTTGTACTATACAAGACACTAGTGAGGCCCCACCTGGAGTACCGTGTACGGTTCTGGAGACCTTACCTACGTAAGGACATAGACAGGGTAGAGAAGGTTCAGAGGAGGGCAACAAAGATGGTGCATGGATTGCATCACAAGTCCTATGAGGACAGGTTGAAGGAACTGAACATGTACTCCCTGGAGGAGAGGAGGAGAGGGGGATATGATAGAGACATACAAGTATCTTACAAGGAGGAACAGGGTGCAGGAATACACTATTTTTAAGCAAAAAGATGTTCCAGGACTAGAGGGCATGGGATGAAGTTGGAGGGAGGATGATTCAGAGGAAATGTGAGAAAGAATTTTTTCACAGAATGGGTGGTGGACAAGTGGAACACCCTGCCAGAGGAAGTGGTGGGGGCTGAAACAATCACAGGATTTAAGAATGCATGGGATAGACATAAAGGAATTCTGGAGGTCAGGAGTAAGGGGCAACAGACTTCTAGGAAAACATAAACTGAACTTACAAGCTCAAATGGGCAGACTGGGTGGGCCATAGGCCCTTATCTGCTGACACTATCTATGTATCTATGTATCTATGTTTCAATGCTTTCCAGTGAAATTACAAGAAAGAGGTAAACTTTTTTTTGTTATGTCTGCTCTGCATCCCAGAACTGTTAAACTGAAAGTAATGTGTCAGCTGGCAAAGATTGTTGTGAGAGATACATAGATTTAGGATGTCTGTTCTTTGCAGTGTCTTGAAAGAGATTCTGCATGGCAGAAAATGTTACTACTACAGTTTGGATTGTGGGCAGGTCAGTTGTGAGAAGGGGTGGACAGTGTGCCAGGAGAAGTCATCTTGGGAATTATTTGCAACTGGGAAACTCCTGATGTGCATTGGTTTGATAAGGGGAGCATGAGATGGGAGAAACCTGTACTAACATATGTAGACTTTTGAATTGTCACTCCAAGCCAGACATGTTGCTCATCCATTTTGGAGTAAAGATTTAGTCTATAGAAGGGGAATAGATTTAATAAAATCAGCTAAATCAAATTTGGCTGAGTTAAATGGAATGTTACCTGACTTAAAATTCTGTATTCAGATATTACAGAACACATGATCTTGACAGGCCCTCAGTATGCATTTGGGGCAGGATTCCCCAAGATTGTGCTGAGTGAGTACAAAGGTTTGCACTGCATTCCCCAGTTGTATTGGTGGGCGTCTGTGCCGTGCACAGTTGGATAGCCCTGGTGGGCAATCCAACTGTGAATAGGGGCCAGCAGGGGGCAACGCTAACCCAAACAAAGCAGTGGAATAGGAGGTAGTGCTGCCACAACAGCCAGGCAGGAAACCTCCTCTCAGCCATTAGTGCTCAGGTGCTAAAGTGCTATTCATGAAGGTTGCCATGCAAATGAGTCCATTTAGCATGCAAGGCAGTAGAGGTCATTAGCATGCACATTATGGGCTCAGTTTCATGTCATGAGCATGTGATTGTGCCTCCCAGTAGTCCAAGACAAACCCAAATGCAGTCCCCCCAGTCCATTGCTACCCACCCCCACCCTGTTCTCAGATCCTCATAGTACACTACAATACAGTCCCTGTTAGTAATACAATGGTCCCTCCCCCACCCCAGTCTCTGATCCTCATTAATTTAAAACTACATTTCATTAATGCAGTGGTCCCTCCCCTCTCCATGGTCCCCAATCCCAGCAATAATGAAATAATTCCCACCCCAGTCCCTGGTCCCTGAACCCTTCTAATAATACAAATATTCCCAACCCCCCAGTCCCCAATCCCAGTAATAATGCAATAAGTCCCACCTCCCCAGTCCTGATCTCTCACCCATAATGTACAGCATTTTTTTCTATAGTGCAATGGTCCCCCAACCCCCCATCCACTTTGCTATTACATCTCTCCACATTACCCCTCCAGCCACAGCCCCCCCACTAGTCGTCAAGCAGCACTGCCCTCCACACACCTCCATGGCTACCTACTGACTGATCTGTAAATGAATGACAGCTTACAGTAGTCACTGCAAGCCCATTGGTTGAAGTGTTAACTTTGTGAAAGGCCATTGCATGGAGTAAATGTTTGTGAATGGGATTGTGGGGCTATGCAGGTCCCCCTTCCATGAATTTGCATTGTGGCCCCCCTCACTGCTTTGCCTGGGTGCAAACCTAGTTTGCAGGGGCAAGCTGGGCTTTGTGAATGGCAGTTATTCACAAAGCTGAGTTTGCCCCAGGCAAATTGGTTTTGTGCCTAGACAAAGCATTGTGAATCCTGACCCTGGAATTGAAAGAGCATGCATTAAGGTGAACATTCAAATATCTGGCTTTTCAGAGTAATCTGGGTAAGCACACCATTACTTATCCTCAAATTAAATATTATAGTTCACTGTTTCTAAAAGATGGTATGCATTTCTCAGACACTGGAGATATTATTTTCCTGGGAGACCTCCAACACAGGATCCAAAATGTGTTGTGATGTGTGTTAGCAGTACATACACATTAGCATCTCCTGATGTCACCATACAAAGGCTCTTTTCAGAGCCATACCTACCTTGGTAGAAAAAGAAATAAAATCACTATAACAAACAAACATTTGTCAATGCTAAATATTGTTGCGCTGGCATTGGCATTGGCAGTGGTGGAGCTGGAGGTGCATCATTTCTTTCTTCTTCCAATTGTTTAACCAGGTGAGACACACTAGGCTGAAAGCTTGTTTACAGGTGCAACCTGGGAGCACAGGGATGTTAAGTGACTTGCTCAGGGTCACACAGTATGCAAGTGGGGGCTGTGGAATTCAAACCTAGGTCTCCAGATTTGCAGCTCAGAGCCTTAAACCACTGTGCTATACTGCGTCCTCAATAATATGAATGGCAGTAAAGTATTGAAGTGGTGCCAACCCCACCCCCACCCTGTAGAGAGCGACAAACAATGGGGTGTACCTTTGGGTCATCAGGTATAATGCTCATGCCATTGTACCTCACCCTACCCGTAGACACTGACAAGTATCATAGTGTGCTTTGGGGTCTTTGGGCATTATAATTACCCCATTCCATAAGGAAGTAAACTGACATGGGTGCAGTATAGCAGCGTGGGGTGAAGTTTTTGGCCAAACAGTGCAAGACACACCATGATGCCTGTCAGTGGCTGCAGGGTGGGCATGGGGGGGTGGAATGGCATGAGCATTACATCCGATGATCCCAAGTCACAGCCCTGATGCCTGTCAATCCATACTGGGTGGGGTGCTGCAGTTGGAAACCCTAACACCATAGGCATGTAGTGGTAGTTTCACTCTACATGTTCAACATAGGCTGCTTGTCAGGCCACCTCATGGAAAGCGGCACAATCACTTTGTTAGCTGAAAGATGGTTTTGCATAGCGGCTGTGGCATTTGGTGACAGAAGGATGAAAACACAGTTTTGGGCAGAATGTGGAGAATGACAACTGTATTTTTCATGAGGAGGCATAAAAAATGGCAACATTGAAAATCTGGAGTGGCAATATGAAATATCGGTGAAGCAAGGAACATGCATACAAACTGCACAGCAGAACGTCCACAACCCAATTATTTGTGGGAGTTTTTTAGGCACATTTTCAACATAGGTATTTTGGGATCTCCCCTCATGAACAGTGAGACTGTGATTTTGTTAATGTGTCACAAAAGGTGATTTCCCACAGCGAGCACACCATTGTGTGCCACAGTTGCGGGAACGCGTTTTGGGCAGACTGTGAAAAATGGCAGCTGTACTCTTGATAAGGAGGTGTGCACAAATGCCAGTGATGAAAATATGGCATGAAAATATTGCAAATATATGAAGTTACAAGGTTGCATGGAAACTGCGTAATGTAGGCTTGCAGCACGGTCATGTTCTGGACTTTCGGGCACCAAATTTTCAACATAGGCATTTTAGGACCTCTGCTCATGAACAGTGTCATCGTCATTTCCTCAAACTGCCCTGAAATCTGATTTTGCACAGCGACCGTGCGATTCTGCGCTGGACATGTGAAAACACATTTCAGGCAGGATATGTCAAATGGCAGCTGTACTGTTCATAAGTAGATGTGGAAAAATGGCAATTTGGAACATGTGGAGTGAAAATATTACAAATGCACCAAATCACAAGCATGCAGGCAAACTGCACAACACACACTCGTAAAACACTAATTGTATGGACTGTCAGTCCCAAATTTTCAACATAGGCATTTTAGGACCTCTGCTAATGAACAGTGTCACTGACATTTCCATAATGTGTCTTGAACATGGACTTTCCACAGCGACCGCGCAATTCTGCACCACAACTGCGAAAGCTCATTTTGGTCAGGATGTGAAAAATGACACTTGTACTGTTCATAAGAAGGTGCAGAACAATGGCAATGTTGAAAATCTGGAGTGAAAATATTATAAATTCATGAAGTTACGAGCGTGCATGTAAACTGCGCAACGCACGCTCATAACACAGTCATGTTATGGAGAATCATCACCAGATTTTCAGCATAGGCATTGTAGGACCTCTGCTCATGAAGAGTGTAATTGTCATTTTCGGAATCTGCCCTGAACACGGATTTCCCACAGTGACCCCGGTATTGTGCGCCGGAAGTGTGGAAAAGCATTTTGGCCAGGATGTAAAAAATGACAGCTGTACTGTTCACAAGGAGGTGTAGAAAAATGACAAAGTTGAAAATATGGCATGAAAATATTGTGAATTCATGAAGTTATGAATGTGCATAGCAACTGCGCAATGCATGCTCGTAAAACAGCCATTTTTTGGATTTTTTCCACCAAATTTGCAACATAGGCTTTTTGACAGCCCACCTCATGAACATTGCCATTGTCCTTGTGTTATTCAGTCCCAAATGGTGATTCCATGCAGTGACTGCGAAATCACCTTTCGGGACCGATTAAAGTCATAACTGTAACAGAATTCATGAGGAGGGGTCCCAAAAACCCCATGTTGAAAATTTGGTGCAACAATCCAAAAAAATGCCTGAGATATGCATCAAAGTTGGAAAAAATCCTATTTATTCCATTATACAGCTTACTGGCATTTCCTCAGTTCGCGGTTGGCTTTGAAGAGTGAAGACGTGTTCCTGGTCCACCAAAGATCATCGGGCCAGATTCCGGAGGTAAGTATGGGATGAGGCGGAATGTGGGGAGGCAGGGTACGCAGTGGATGGATGCGGGTGGTGGGTAGGAGACTACGAGGGACCATTTTTGTGTTACGGGGAAAATGTAACATCGAGGACAGTTTTGTTTTCAGGGACTTGGCACACTGGGTGGGCTCCCGCATGCCATCTAACTGTTTGGGGGTTGCTGCAGCCAATGGGGATTGGGCACCCTCATCAGCACACAACAAAAGGATGGGTTAATTTATGCTGATGGGGATTGGGCACCCGTCAGCACACAAGGAAAGCGGGGAGGCAAGAGCCAAGGGGATTGGGCAGCCCTTTGGCATATAAGAAATGGGGAACTGCTTTATGTCGTAGGAGTGAGCCCCCATTGGCAAATTCTGCCAGATTAAGCCAGCAAGGGGATTGGTATCCCCGCAGTCATCAGTTGGATGGCCGCCCTGCCAGTGCTGACAATGTGGTAAGCAGGGAAGGGTCCACTGCATCTGACAAGCTGACTGGTTCAGCAGACCTTTCCTTAGATGTGCTTGCCACATTAGTAAGCATGGTGTGGTGCTGGCATGCAGGCTGATTGGGGAATGAGGGACGCACCTACTAATGCATGCCCTGCATTTGCCCCACAGTGACCGTGCCTCCAAATCCCCACTGCCACAAGATGTTGGCTGCACAAGTGCGCCAACATAAAAATACTTAAATGAGCAATACATAAGCTTTGTTAAGTAAACGTAATAACTTTTTATAAAATTGGTAGGCTAAACTAGCCAATCAGAGACCTAGCTCACTATGTATGAAATCTGTTCCATGCATGGGTAAAAAAAGATCAGAGAAGCAGAACCACATGCCAAATAGACATCAGGAGCATTAGAATGTTGGCATTTTAAAACCGCTATCTTCTAGTCCCTCTCTAATGCTCTGGTTGACTCTCAGATTTTAGTTCACACTCGTTAGCACGGCTCATCCTGTACTCACAGGCTGATCATAGAAACTTTTGTGCTGCTCACTCTCTTGCTCTGTACTTGGCACAATGTCAGTGAAAGCCTAATGATAGTTAAAAACATGATTTGCCCATGCTCTGAACTATTATGATCCCCTGACAGCATGCCTCTGAAGTGTTGCCGAGAAAACTGAAAAAGCCATTGCCATAATTCATTTTTTTTAAACTCCCCCAGTCATCTTGCTGCTTTCCTAATAGGCTTTGGGGGGGGAGAAAAGAAGTTCGGATGGTGCCTACCTAGTGCTAGGTGCTTGCGATCATCACTCTGTCCACTGTCATTTCCTAATAGGCTTTCAGGAGGGGCTGTGGAGAGAGAAGTAAAGATGGGCATGTGTGTGTGTGCATCTGTAGATCCTTCATTTTACAAATACCACCTGGACTAGTGGCTGGCCATGTAACTCTGATGCAGGTCTCTATCCACTATTTTCCTCATTGCCATATGTACAGCCATCGATCACTAACGGGAATGTCAAAAGTACACTTACTTCCTTAGTAATGCCACTAGTGTGTGTGTATACCGCTGGCTGCTACTTCGGGAAAGAAAACACTGTTGTCTCTCTCTAGTTCTTTACTTTCCCAGCGCTCCTTACTATTAAAAAAATCCAGAACAGTATATGTAAAAAACAAACAAACACAACAGTACATGGGGGGGGGGGCTGGAGTTAGTGTGATTGTATCATTTTATCCAGCACATATATAATGATATCATAATGATGTCATTATGTGGTAGCCAGAAGTACTATTTTATCTTAAATCTACATAAGCAAATACTATTTTCCACATTTAAAAATGATTTTTCTAATTGAAAAAAGTTGTAAAAAAAGTGGGGGCCCATTTTATAAGTGCAGTAAGACACTCCAGGGGTGTGCATGGAACAGGTTTTACCACACTTCCAGGGGCTAAAGGCACTCAGCCTGCAGCCTCATGCCTTATTATGCCCCTAGGCATGCAGTAAAATCTGTTCCATGCACACCCCATCATGTCTTATTGCTTACGTAATGCTGTATGTGGACAGTTCATAAATATACATTTTTAATGTGATTTTTTCCTTTTTCTTTACTTTTCACAGAACATGCCTAAATTGTGGCATGACAAGGAGGTACTCACTGTGGTCAAGGGGCTAAAAAAACATGGAAGGCCACAGATACTGATGAGGTTTCTAACCTGCCATTAAAAGCATGGCAGGCTGCATATAGTTTCCGGAAGGAAAAGGGGTATACTAAAGATCCAGACCCCTGCCGTCGGAAGTGAAAAGTTGTGCACCAGTGTTCTATAGAGTAAAGAAAACTGGCTGGATGACACAGCATGACTGATAACAGTGTGTCCTAAAGATGTGGGAACTGGTGGGGAATCCAGAGCTTGCTGACAGACACCATGGGCCCAATTCTAGAAGGGTTACACCTGGCATAACTGCAATTGCACCAAGTAGAATGGCGCATGTAGCAACTTATGCCAGCTGTTGCAACATGCGCAATTCTACATAGTGGCCTGTGACATGGTGCAGGCTGCTTGTGCCAAACAGCAGTTACGCCACATAAACCCTCTACGACATGGCGCTAGGTGGTTTATGGCAGCAGTTGCACCCCATTCTAGAATGGCAGCCACAAAGTGCCCACATTGGGATTCTACAAGAACCCCAGAGGAGATGGGGCAACATAAGTTATACCAGCATTTAGTTGGTATAACTTACGGACACCCCCAGGGGTCCTGTAGACCCATCGGCTGTCCAGCAGACAGTGCATAGTGTCTCTGTCACTCCCCCCATGCCCAGCACACCCCAGTGGGGCCCCACAGGGCTACCCATACCTCCAGTCCCCCAAAACAGCCATTGGCAGATGATGTACAGGGCGGCAATGCCATCCCCCCACCCATACCCCAAACCGCAAGTCACCCGCCGCATATGTGGCAATAATCCAGCCCTGGTAGTCTAGTGCCCCCCCAAACTGTACATTAATAAAAAGAACAATATCCCTGTATTCCTGGTAGTATAGTGTCCCCCTCCGAACTGTACATTAATGAAAGAGCAATATCCCCCATTCCTGGTAGTCTAGTGCCCCCAAACTGAACATTATATAATACATAATGATCAATTACCCTGGTAGTTATAGTGGTCCCCACCCACCACCCAGCCCTGCCAGCCCACCCAGCACCCCCCCACCAATCTGGCCGGGTGACATGGTCAGCACCTCACCTCCATGGCCAACCGCTGACTGAGTGCGTATTACTGATACTGCTGAACATACTCAGAAATAATTTCTGAGCATGTCTGTGCAGTAAAAAGTATCTGCATTCAGTCGGTAACTTCAACATCAGAGAATGAGCTATGCTAGCTCGCCAGGCTATTATAGAAGGCACAGTATCACCCCCACAGTTAGGTTGTGTAGGCTGCTTAATGTTAAACTCAATTTCACACCTTAATAACTTTGGTATCCATTGATGAAACAGACCACAATATGGTGTGCCCAGTCAGGTTGTAAGAGTCTGAAGATAGACAGATGCAGGGCACCAAAAAATGGGGAAAAACATCTAGTTTCCCTAAACTTAACATTGGATATTTTTGTTCTCACTTAGTTCCAGTACAGTGTGGATTTTTTTAATGAACTTTTCAGCATTTAAGGTGCCCATGCCAAGGGTGTGCCTTAGGAAGGTTTCATGAAAAAAATATTATATGGTTCCAGAGTTATAATGATTTTTGAGTTAATGTAAAACTACAAATGGTAAAAAATAAAAACAAATTTGTGTGTGATTATTTTCATGCTTTACCTCTAATGCAGAAAAAAATACCAGTTGTGATGGCCACCTTTTTTTTTCCTTTTTAAACAAACATTGAAAATACATTGCACTGTTTCTTCCCCTAAAGGCAAAAAATGTTTGGCAGCACTCTCCTTGAGATAACATACACACACTGTCACTGTTGTGATAATGTGTATTTTTCTAAATTCAATAGATGACAATACAGTTAAGAAATATCTAATTATTGTTTTCTACACAGCAAAAAACAAAGTCACTAGAACAGTCTTACTTTGAATTGCTGGCCAGACACTGCTGCACGATGGAGTAATGGTTGGGAATGCAGCACGCCCGAAGCAAAATAAAAATACCAAACAAGTCTTATATGTAACACATTCAGAAGCCCACTTAACTAAAGCAAGATATATGGAGCAGGCAATTGAGCCAGAAAAACTGAAGCATGTGTTTTGGACAGAAAGCTGAAATGGAAGCAACAATTCAAAGTAAGACTGTTCCAGAAACTGTTTTTTGCTGTGTAAAAAGCAATAATTAGCTATTTCTGCACTGTATTGTCATCTTATTGAATTTAGTAAACTAACACATTATCACAACAGTGACAGTGTATGTGTGTTATCTCAAGGAGAATGATGCCAAATGTTTTGCCTCTAGGGAAAGAAACAGTGCAAAATGATTTAAATTCCCTAGGCTTGCACCTCTGCTGGGGCTCTGAATGAGGTAGCTGACTTAAGTGCTAAAAAGTAGTGATTGGTGAAACCTCAGTAAGTGTCACTATGAGTATTTTATGTTTTATGTTAACAATACCTACTTAGGGACAGGTATTACAAGTGCCACGGAGTAGACCCAAACAAGGAAAGACTACTGTAAAGAAAACTAAAAAGGTAAGGACAAAGTAGCCACAAAGAAAAAAAGGCAGTTACAACAGTGCAGAGGAATAATAAACACTGTGAATTTCAGGTGCTGAGTAAATATAAAAGTCCCTTAATATAATGGAGAAAGGAATAAACACAGGGCACTTGGCATACACAGAAGAAGGGCAAGGGTTAGCATATGATGCAACTGCAAATGAGTTTTTTGGTTCTATTACAAATTAAATCAATGAGGAAATTAATGTAAATTCTTTAGAAGCACTACACAAAAGACAAAAGTGCATGAACATGCATGCAATTTCACTCTATAAATATTGAAGAGAAAAACAAGTCCTGAGGGGTTTACACATCCAGAAACCACCTACATTGGGCCTGGATGATGTGGAATTTGTAAAGGAGTGGGAGAATGTACTGAATAAAGGGCCAAATGATCTAACATTTACTGTTATCAAAAAAGCAAGGAAAGAGTTTGACAAACTTACAGATTTACATTGTCTTACAGATTTAATTAAAGAAAACGATGAACTGTTTAAGGAAATGGCAAGACCACTTAAGGAGGAGAGTTTGAAATGGTTAGAAGAAAAAATGAAAACATTTGAAAAAGACATAAAGGCATACAAAATAAAAAAAAACACGAAAGAGATGCAAGAGACTATAAATATGGAACAGTCTATAACTGGCAAGGGAAAAGATTAAGGGACAACTTCACAATAAAAGAAAAGCAAAAAGCATATGTAGAAAATCTAGAAACAAGCAAAGAAAGTGGGAATGAGAATTATGCAGAGAGAACAACAAGACAGCAGGATTTTAAGGAAGGCCCTTTAGAAGGGAGCAGTATGAACCTAAATCGAGGAAGAGGACTGTGGGGGCAAACAACAGTGGAGGCAGAGGAAGAGGAGGATGAAGGAATTATGGAAGATATTGGGGGGGGGGACCAAACGAAATGCTCAGTGAGGCTGATGAAATGAAAATTATAAATTTGTCAACTGCACCATTAATCCAGGCACAGAAATCAGTCCTAAAAAAGGTTTTACATTTATACCTTCTGATAAAATGAATGTGTTCAAAACAAAAGTAGATAACTATAAACTTTCTAGGCAACTACTGTACACCTTAAAGTACATTTTTCAAAAAATCCAACAGCCCCAATCACCTATCCAAGATATGTGGTGTCATGAGAAACCAGTATACTAAGTGGGGAAGAAGAGACCACTGAAATAAAGCATAAAAGGGAAGAAACACCTTTTAGAAAGAAGTCTTCATCCATACCCCCAGGGAACCCAAGTCAGGTGGTTAATACATTTAGCAAAGTGGTAACAAAAGAAATGGAAGAATTGTCTGCGAAAAACACCAGGAAAATGAACCACAATATAACATTAAAAGAGAGGGCAGTGATTACTGAGTTGAAAAACAATACAGAAATACTCATAAAAAAGAGGATTAGGGTGGGGCAGTAGTTATTTGGCCAAAAGACATGTATTTAAAGGGGATGTATGACCAACTGAATAATAAATAAGAAACCTAGAATTGACCCCACAGAAGCAATTAAATGCTAAACACAGCAGAAGAAAATAAATGGATTACACAAAAGGAACTATATTTCCTCAAATGGACATTTGATAAAACCCACAATTTATTTACTTCCCAAAGTGCATAAAAATGCACAATGCCTTCCAGGTAGACCTATAGTGAGTAGTATTGGTTCGACTACAGAACTCATTTCAAAATATGTGGACCTCTTTCTGAAACCATTCATAGAGCTTTAAAAATCCTACATAGAGGATACCTGTGCAGTCTTAAACAAAATAAATGGGATAGATACAAGCAGAATTAAAATTATGAAAACATTTAATATCATAAATCTGTACCACAATATACCTCAAGTTCAAGGTGTGGAAATAGAAAGACAGTCCAGAAAAGAGAGCCCTAGGCCTATACACCCTAAAATTTTCTAACAGAGCTGGCAGAATTTACTTTACAGTCAAACTACTTACTATTTAATGGAGAATACTTTCAAAAGCATCATGGTATGGCTATGGGTACCACCTCTGACTCCTCTTTGGTGAACCTCTACATAGCAGACTGGGAGAATAAATAGATATGGGATAATACCAGTAACAAATGGAAGGACAAGATAGCACTCTGGGTCCATTTTATTGATGATGATCATGTACTGTGTCTCTGGGAAGGAACAGAACAGGAACTTGCAGAATTTTATGTGTAAGGAAACAACTGTGATACATACATAAGATTTACAGAGGAGCACAGTGTAGATGAGGTATGTTATCTAGATGTATGCATCAATAAAAAAGAGAACAGATTAGAAATGTCACTTTTCAAAAAAACCTATGGATAGGAATACACTTTAACATTGGAAAAGTAGCCATCCATGTTACCTAAAAAGAAGTATCCCATATGGACAGCTGCTCAGGGTGAAAAAAATTGCTCTGAAGAAACAAGCAAATAGAGAAATGGCTGCAATGTGCAAAAGATTTTTGCAAAGGGGTTATGACAGAGGCATATTAATGGATGCAGTAAAAAGGACAAAGGAGGTTACAAGAGAAAGTACCCTAGTCAAAAAGGTGAAAGAAACATTATATCATGGTAACCCAGAGAAAGTTAATAAAATAATTAAGACAAATTGGAATATCTTAAGGGGGGAACCATGCACAGCAGAAGATGTAAAGGAAGTCCCTAGGTTCACAAGAAAAAGAGGTAGAAATCTTAGAGACATATTAATGCAGAGTTATTTTGAAGAATCCAAAACAATGAGACCAGACTGGATGCCACAACCACCAAAAGGAAATTTCAAATGTGGACACTGTGTTCATTGCATTAACACCATGAATGTTAAAACATTTACCCAGCCAAGGAAGAGAAGGAAGTATGAGATCAATGGCTTCATCACTTGCAAAACACAAGGGGTAATCTATATGCTTATGTGCCCAAGTGGCCTGGCATAAATAGGCCAAACAAAGCGGAAAAAGGATTGGAGAACATAAGACGGCAATAAGAGTAATGAATCAAACATATGTGATGGCCAGACACTATGAAGAAAGAAATCACGGTTCACCAGCATCTCTTAGATTTATTGGAATCGAACTGGTATAACTATCTAAAAGGGGAGGTGACTTGAAAAAAACTGCTTGAGGAAAGAGATTTTCTGAATTAATGAACTTGATTCTATGGTCCCCAAAGGCTTAAATGAAGAAAATGGTTTAAGTGGTGATGTGGGAAACTAGGACTTTGACTAAAAAAATACATGAGTAAAGATTTTGAAAAAATATTTATATAAGATCTGTAAAAACTGTAATAACTCATTTCTTGAGTGTAAAGTCACTTTCTAAACAAAATCAAAATAGAGATACTCAGCAAGCAATTACTGATAAAAAAATATTAGTAATCAAGGTTCCTGCTGCATCCAAACAGATGTCACATGAGTTTAAAACAATGCAAATGGTACTGACATATTTTGGGAAGGGGCTTCACAGAAGAGGAGGTTTTCCTCTACTACGAGTCAGTAAATAATTACAAATTACTAATAGGCATGAATGTTTATTTTACCCACCAAAGGAACAATCTTACTTAGTCAGTTGAAATGACGGGTGTGGTACTCATTCATCAAAAAATTAGGCTTTGAATTTTTTTTATATCATTTTGGCATCAGAGAATTCTGACAGCATATGCTACTTCAGTAGAATATAAAAGGCTATGGTCGTGAGTATACTGAAGCATTAACAGTCACAGGGCCAGATATTCAAAACTTTGCACCGGGCAAAAACCGTTTGTGCAGGTTTAGCATGGTATTAGCGCGGGTCTGCTATATGCAAAAGGCCAAATAGCACGGGCAAACTGCATTAGCGCCAGGCAAAATCATAATGTATGCAAGAGGCAAACTGACATGAATACAGGCGCAATGCTATATTCAGTAACTAGCACCACGCTAAGTGGTTTTGCGTGACTTAGCACGACACTTAGCGCGGTGCACATTACTGCCCAGGAAAAGCTTGTCTTAACCTTGGGCAATCAGCTTTGTGCAGTGTTTGCGTGACTTTTGCATGGCTTTGCATGACCCTAACAAATAAATATGACACACAGACAAAGTCAAACATAGAGGAAACATGCTGCTAACTGATGGCATCATAATGATACCATCATCTGCCACCAGTCCCAGCCATGCCAGGCAGTAAGTGGTGACCCTGCCACCAGTGGTCAGCATGGCAGTGTGGCCATACAGCACACACCTGTGGACCACTCTTCTGTGGACACCAACAGATGCCAGCACACACATGCAGCACTGTGGGCATGGAGGATGTTGAAGGGTGAGTGAATGGGTGGCAAGGTTGTGCCACAGACTAGGTGTGGCCACAAGGCTGGGACACATCGTGCAATGCACATGGGCCAGCATTGGGAATACCCCAACACCAGTGTGCCTTTCTGATAATATATGCCCCCCCAGCCACATACCGCACAGCTGTACAACTGCCACAGCACACAAAGCCGGACATGTATATGTCACTGTGAGCATCCCATGCCAGAGGTGCAGCATTTGTGGGTCACACAACAGCGTAACAGTAATGTCCACTGTCAATAAACATCTGCAGGTTGAGCCTCTCACTGTGTATAGTGCAGTCATCATCATTGCCCTACACACCATAGGCATTGCTGTGCCCACACACTACTGGCCCCCTTGCTATTGTAGTGTCTGCTGTGCACTGTAGCATGACCTACAGTGTGACAGTTGCATGCAGCACCACCACCACCATCTGTGCCTATGCCATGTTGTCCCAGTACAGCTGCAGGCAGCAGCACATGTGAAAGTACAGTGTTCAAAACTATAATATTCCTCAAACTGTTTGTGCAGCGCTAACACGTTTGTGCGGGTTTAACGCAGGGCTAAACTGTTAACCCGGTGCAAACTACATGCAAATCAGGGCATAATGAGATGCTAATTTGTATGTTTGCCAGGGATTACCTGAGTAGGCTCATTGGCATGTCACTTTTGAATATGGCAAAGTTTAGCGCCGGGCAAACATGTTTGCACCGGGCTAACGGTTTAGCCCTGCGCTAAACCCGTGCAAACGTGTTAGCGCTGAGTAAACAGTTTGGGGAATATTTTACAGTTTTGCACGCTGTACTTTCACATACGCTGCTGCCTGCAGCTGTACTGGGGCCATGCATTTGCTGGCACACACACATAGGCCACATAGTTCACTTCCACCTACCTTCACATAGCTGTGCACTGTGTTGCTGTTGTGGTTTGCACTTCTGGGTTGCCATATTCAGAGCTGTCTTATTCCAGGGCTAAGTTTGCCCTGCACTCCCAGCCCAGTTTGCCTGGCCTCATTCTCATGCTATATTCAGAAGCTGTTTGCCATAGGCTATTCCTTTTGAATATGGCTTGCTTTGTGCTCCAGGCTAAGTTTGCCCACCAGGCTGTGCTAATTTAGCCACTGGGCAAAGTTTTGAATATCTGGCCCACAGTGCCTAAACCTCCATTAGTAATTTGGTAGTAACATTCTGTATACAAAACATTAACTTGAGGTCCAAAAGTAAAAAGTAAAAACAAATGACTAGTAAAAAGACATAAGCCCATTTTGAATTTGATGCAGAAGAGCCTAAATAAAAACATGTAGAGTGAGTTGCATGTGATTTGCAGCATTATGATTTAAAGGCATGATTGCCTTAAAATAGTGACTGTATAATTAACTGTATCAGATCACTGTATAAAAGTATGAATTTATGAAATTTTCTTCAGTATTTATTAAGAGCCATTAATTCTGAGTATAAAAGTCTGTGAAGTTTTTTAAATCTTTAAGTTTTAAACATATAATCACTTGCACTAATGAATGTTGTAAATTAAAGCACTTGTCACAGCTAGGATGGTGGAGACATAAATTAACTATGACAACCCCAAACAATATATAACAAAACTATCTGTGGGTGTGAATCACCTCTCAGGAAGACACCTTTGAGCGTCAGAAATGTTAGAAAGTTTTTTGTGGGATCTCCATGCATAGTGTAACCCAACATGTTGCAAGATGGAGCCACTGCAACGGTTGGGAATGCAGCATGCCCGAAGGAAAATAAAAATATGAAACAAGTCTTATATGTAACACATTCGGAAGCACACTTAACTAATGCAAGATATATGGAGTAGGCAGTTGAGCCAGGAGAACTGAAGCATGTGTTACAGACAGAAAGCCGAAATGTAAGCAACAATTCAAAATAAGACTGTTCCAGTGGCTGTTTGTTTTTTGCTGTGTAAGAAGCAATAATTAGGTATTTCTGCACTCTATTGTCATTGTATTGAATTTAGTAAACTAACACATTGTCCCCTGAACCCCTCTCAGGAATGATGGACATGACACTTAATTCACTTTTTGGTTGCTTGATGGCAATGTTTATTTTGGCACAAAGAATATTTACATCCACATTGTTATTATCTCAAATTCCACATGCAATAATTTATTCAAAGTTTTCTTGGTTCTGGCCTTTTCTTCCTCTGGTTGTTCCTCCATCTTAACTTTTCAGGGCCCGGACTCTGTGAATCCGGCCCCCTCCACCACACCAGAACTGGGCTGGTTCCACCTACCTGGGCTTTTGGCCTCCAGGCCTGGACACTTCTGAATCTGGCACCTGGACCAATCCTACTCCCTGCTTTACCACCACATCTGGGTTCCTGTCCCCAGCCCATGTATCCTACTCCACTCCCCCCTTTCCTCTCCCCTGCTCCGCCTTTTCTTCTTCCTCATTTCCCACTTGCCATTCTTGGGCCTCGCTTCCCCACAGGGGACTATGACACAGCCTCCTGGGCCTGTAGCTGCCTCCCTGTGGCTGAACATACCAGCCCCTTTCCCAGGGCCTCCAGGGCACTCATTCTGCCCTCCGCCTATCTTTGTACCAACCATGACCCCCCGCCGAGCCTTCCTTAATAAGGGTAGGTGGGTGAGAAAATTCCCAGCAAAAGAGGTTGTCCTGACTGTGTCCTGGCCTGATATACCCCTGTATGACACCCAGATCAGGACCCCCTGAGGCTCTGCCCCCAGCTAATCCATGGGGCTATGGCATCGCCTTTTCATCTTACCTGCCCACCTGGCCTGCTGATGTCACCAGTACCTCCCCCTCTACCTAATCCTTCCTTCTCCCTTCCCCCACCCCTCCCCCTTTGTGCTCCTTCCTGTCAGGGGTCATCAGACAACCTGGCCTGCCTTTTAGTGGCAAGCCCAATTGTCCCCTGAACCCCTCCCAGGAATGATGGATGTGACACTTCAGTCACTTTTTGGTTGCTCATTGGAAATATTTAGTTTGGCACAAAGAATATTTACATCCACATTGTTATTATCTCAAATTCCACACATAATAATAATTAATTCAACGTTTTCTTGGATCCGGCCTCTTCTTCCTCTGGTTGTTCCTTCATCTTGACTTTTCAGGCCCGGACACTGTGAATCTGGCCCCTCCTCCACACTAGAACCAGGCCGGTTCCATCTACCTGGGCTTTCACCCTCCAGGCCCGGACACTTCTGAATCTGGTGCCAGGACCTATCCCCCTCCCCGCTTTACCACCACGTCTGGGTTCCTGTCCCCAGCCTGTGTATCCTACCCCCTTCCCCCTTTCCTTCCCCTCACTTCCCCTTTCCTTCTTCCACTGCCCCTCCTCCAGCTTGCGATGGACGGAAGGGGCTCTCTCTTGCGGGCTAGTATCTCAAACCTTTCTTGACTATCTCATCCACTAGGTCCCCAATTGGCCTCAGGAATAGGCAGATGCTGAATTCTGACAAATGTACACTGTCAGACCTGCACATTGCAGTCTGGTTGAAGGAAATATCCTTGTGCTGCAGGTGCACCCCCACATTTCGATTATCACCCTTGCTACCCTCCTATTCAAGCACTTTCTGGCTCTTTCAATTAGCCGGACGTCCTCTACTCCTTCCAAATCTGTCGGGAGGTGATGTCTGACCAGCTGATCGTCACCCTCGGCCACCATCCTTTAATCTTTCCCATGTCCCCCAGGATGTTCTGCCCCAGTTCCACCCATGGCAGGCTCCCTAAATCTTTGCCCCACAAGTGTATGATAATGCAATCTGGCATGCCCCATTGCAACCTCAACTCCTCCATTAGTGGCAGGAGCTGCACCCACCTCATACCCCTAATGCCTTTCCATAGCACCCTGGTGTTCTCAGTATTGTAGTGCAGTTCTGCTCCTCTGGAGGTGGCAACCGCAAACATTTCTGCCCAATAGATGAAGGAGTGCCCCATTATCCAAACTTTGTTCTTGGAACCTGCCATGGAAACAAGATAAACAGTGTGAGACAAAGTTAGCAACACCTGACATACCTCTTATAGCAGCTGGACTTCCAGTGCTCAACCATCTTTACCTTCTCCACTGCAGACCCTTTTTCTGCTGCCTACGTGGCTGCCCTGATCTGAAAGGAATGTGGGTAAATTCACATGGATCCTCCCCAATGAATGCCAGGGCCTTCCTGAGTACCACTACCACCTGAATGCCGGTGACCAGGGAACCATCCCCATGCTGGAACAAGACCCTCCCCAGCCCTCCCTTGGGTGCTCCCATACCCTTCCACTGCACAGCTGGTGGACTGTGGCTGCCTTTCCAATGCTACCTTTGTCCCCCTTCCCCTTTTGTCTGTTTTTTGACCTGGCCAAGTTAATGACCACCCTGTCCTGTGCCCAGACAACATCCTTGTGTTGCAGAGCCTGCCTCACAGCTGTTTTCCGTGGAGCCACCACTTCCCCCACCTGGAATGCCCCCGCTGCCATGACCGCAAACATGGCCCAGAATAGGACTGCCTCCTGGGCCAAGGACCATATCTGCTGCATTGCCCCTAATACCTTTTCGAGCAATTGCTCTCTTATGGGGTGCCTCCCATCCTTCCTGGCACCCTGCCATCTCTGCTATCCTGCGACCATCCTTTTTATTGTCCTGCTGACTGCCACATCGGGCCAGCCCCTGTCTTGGCATACACAACTGATGCCCACCAGGTGGACCACCACTGTGGTGTGAACCAGCCCTTCCTCCCACTTCTCCACTACAAACCTCCTCACCTGCCCATCCTGGGCTGGTTCATCCCTGTCCCCCCTGTGCTTCCCTCTAAATTCCTGAAATCTCACCCACCCTGCTTCATAGGCCCTCAACATGTTTGCTGGCCAGGAATCCCAGTACAGTGCCCTGGCTGTGTCCTTCCAGCCTCCCATAACTGGTCTGGCATCCTGGTCCTGTGTATCGCAGCCTGTGGCATCAGCTCCCGAAACCTTCCAAGCTGCAAACGGGAAAGACTGTCAGCTACCTTGTTCTTCAACCCTTCAATATGCTGTGCTTTAAAAGATGAGTTAAGTTTTAGCCCTACTAAAACCATGCATCAGAGCAGCCTGTCTACAGTCTCTGTCCTCCCCCTTATCTATTAATGGCCTCCATCACCACCTTGTTGTCGCACCAGAAAAAGATGCACTTCCCTTTCATCCTAGTGCCCCACACTTCTAAAACCACCCATATAGGGAAGATCTTCAGGAATGTGATGCCCTTCAATAATCCTGACTCTTTCCACTGTGCCAGCCAAGGATCCAATATCCATTCCCCTTGGAAATATGCCCCCATCCCCAGGGCACCCGAGGAGTCCGTCAACAATTCCAGATCCATATTTCACTCCCACTCATCTTGCCAGAATGTCACCCCATTATAGCTGTCGAGAAGCTCCTCCAATACCGAGTGGTGTGGCAGCTTAGCCTTTCCTTTGGCTCTTCCCAACCTTCTTGTAAATGACCTGCCTGGGCCAATGGCCTTGCAGGCAAAATTAAGGTGCCCCAGCAGTTGTTGCATTTGTACAAGCGGCACCTTCTTCTTTCCTGTTACTTGGGCTAGAAGGCCCTTTAGACATGCCACTTTTTCCCCAGGAAGCCTGAAGCAGCCCTCCTCTATGTCCACCTCTATGCCCAGAAACTCTAATCTCTGGGCTGGACCCTCAGTCTTGCCCTGTGCCAGCAGTATCCCTATACACACAAGTCCCACAACATTCCCTGTGCCTCCCTTTTTGATTACCTGATAAGGGGGAAATCATTCAGGTAATGGACCACCCTCTTGTGCCCATAACTGGCCCCGAATGTCCACTGCACCCAGGTACTGAACACCTCAAAGGTGGAACAAGCCACTGAGCACCCCATTGGCATGGCTTTGTTAAAATAGATGTTCCCTTGGAATTGGAAGCCCAACAGGTCCCAATCTGCAGACCTGATGGGCAAGAGTTGAAATGCCGACTCGATGTCTGTCTTCACCAACCATGCCCCTTCGATTGCCCAGATCAGTGTTATGGCCTGCTCCAGCGAGGCATATGACACTGCCCTCAGGTGATCCAGTATGCCTTCATTCACCGACGAGCCCTCGGGTAGGATAAGTGATGGATCAGGCAGATTCCTTTCCACCTTCTAGATTACGTATACCCAATGGAAACCCAAAATTGTGCATGGGGGTCCCCAGTGGCCCTCCACCATCCTGCCTTGATTTCTGTTTCTATCTTGGCCCCACTATCCCTTCCTTCCCCATCACTGACCCTAGATTCTTGACCCACATCTCCTCCCACCCCCCCCTTGAAAACCCAGTGGGAAGCCCACCTGGAAACCTTCCCTGAGCAGCTCTGCTGCCCCCTTGTTTGTGTTATCCATGGTCCATTCCTCCACCACCGCTGAGGAAATAGGAGTATGTGCCAGCCCGTAACCCCATCCAACCCTTTGATGCCTTGTTATCGCCAGCTTCCGGAGGCATAGTGCTGCCCCCTGTGGCTGTCCCCTTGACCCCTGCCCTGTCCCTCCCAGGCCCCCCAAAAGGACTGCTCATAGTACTGTCCCCCATTTGGTCCTCCTCTTTCGAAGCTTTGTCAGCAGTTGGAGACCAGGTGTGACCCTCCGCACCTGGAACAGACATGCCAGAACTTACAGCTGCTCCATGTGCAAGTGGCCTTGTTATACCCCCAACAGGTCTTGGACCCCATGGTAGGAGTGGTTTTCCTTTCCTGCTCACCCCATTCCAGCCCCCCCTCCCCCGAGAGGGTCTTTACCCACAACTCTGAGTGGGTACAGTCCCATGTCAGGTCCCCTTTGCTGCAATCCTCTTCTGAAAAGCCTCATCCTATTTGAGCCACCCATACCCTACCTTTGCCTTGTATTCATCTTCGATGATGGATATGTATGTCAGAAGAAGATGGCTAAGTCTGGTTGTTTCTTCAGTACCAATGATGAAACCCCCTTGCCAATTATCAGTGGTCTTTCCCCTGTATTTTGCTTCCTTCATCTTGTGCCCTACCAGCCCCAAGGCCACCAGCATCTCGGATTTCTCCACTGACTCCCTTCTGTTTGTAGTTTGTAGCTGTCAACATCATCCACCAACCAGATGCCACATACTCCCTCTCCAAATTTTCTCTTTGATCGAGGCCGGGATGTGGTCCCCCAACCAAGCATCCCAGGGGCTCTTCATACAGTTTCTTGCCTGTCAATTTGGCCCCCCCCTTTTCTGCCCCATCCCTATTACCCTTTAAGGTCTGTATGGCCAGCTTCATCTTCTCAATCCCTGTGTCCCCCATGTTGCCCAGCAACCCCTCCAAATAATCCTTCAAACCATTTTTGTCTGTAAGGTCCACGTCATTCTTACCCCCATCTGGGCTCCCATCATCTGGTTCCGGTGCGGGCAGGGGTGCCGGGATGGGAGCAGATTGCGGCAGCTCCCATCTGGGTCACTTACCCATTTCCTTGCCCAGGCATTCCTCTTGCTCCTTACGCTTCTTCTGCACCTCTTCCTCTGCCTCCCTCTACTTTGCTGCTGCCACCAGCTCTGACATCTGCCCCATCAACTTCGCCACTTCCTGCATAATCCTTTCACTGGACATCGGGGTTCACTTGGGAGCCATTGTCATTCATCCATCACTGCATGCAGATGGGCGGGAAACAAAGCTCAGACTAGTGTACACTAACCTCCTGTAACCAAGGTTGCATGGACTTCCGAAGCCCGATGCTCATTTCCTCTTATCTCCATTTTTTTTTTGCGCAGGCCCCAATGGCCCAATTGGCCTCATGGCCCTGCCTGCCAATGACATAGTTCTTTATAGATGCCCCCACCTCTTCTTGTTCTGTTTGCCCCCTCTCTCCCCCACATTTTTAATGTGGCAACAGAAACGGGGCCCCTCGAGACGGCCCCTGCCCAAATGCTTCCCGTACAGGCAAATCCATACTCTTCTTTTGGTTCTTTAATTTTTTTTTTTATTTAATTCCCCACTCAGAGACACCCCTTTGCAGTAGAGGTTGTGAGAATTGAACCACTCCTAGTCCACTGTAGGTATCAAGTTCATACCCTGCTCCATAGTGCACCACTAGGCTGTATAGCCATAACTCGTGCCCCCTGGACCTGGCTTACCCTCCCCACAGACTGCTTGCTGCTGACTTTGTGCTGTTGCCCACGTAGACACTGGCCTTGTGGCATCTCCCACCCCCTTGAACAAGCCATTGCATTTCCATTGCCTGCCATGAAAACAAACGACCAGGATTCTTTGGGCCTGCTTCACCCCAGCTGGCCAACCTCCATCCTTCTGGTCTGTGCTCTTATTCCCGCCTGGGGCTAGGCCCTTTGCCACTCAGGGCCTGCCCAGAGCTCTCTACATGCTCTCCTCTGTGCCACATAGCCTTGATAATCCACATGCCCCACCACCCCCAACCCCTGCTCCCGAGATAGATGGAGGTGCCTTCCTACCCTTTAGTTGGAGTAAAAATCTTGTACTTCTTTTTCCTTTTTTTTTTCCTTTTTACTTTAAAATGCACTGCCCCCAATACCAAATGCAGTCTGCTGGGCCATGTGACCCCCGTGGCCTTAACCTGCTCCACTGGTCCTGCCCTGTGGGCCTGAAACTGCAAACCAGCTGGCAGGCCTAACCATGCTTTCTTGTGGCCACCCCGTCCTCTGCTTGCCTGTGAAGCAACGGAGAAATCTGGGTAAAATGTCCCATTCACCTTCTGCTTCCCAGAATCCTAGGCTCCTTCCCTCTACCCACTGAGCCAGAGAGACAACCCACTTGCACTAGGCGGCATCAGTCCATGTGGCCTCCCAGGCCTAGCTGTTCCCCCACGTGCCACCGATGTGCCTGTCCAGCAGAAAGTGTTCATTCTCTCCCAGCCCGCTAGCTGCAGCAAACACGATGATCAAACACAAGCAAACCACATTACTCTCTGCAAAGCCTAACTGCCCCCCATTCCTAAAAAATGACAGCCGACCATCCATATTCTGCTTGCTGTCCACACTTACCCTCCGCTTTAAAAACACAGCCACAAACAACTGAGCTTCATTTCAAACTGTATGTCTCCCACACTTACCCTCAGATTTAAAATGTGGGTACCAACAACTGAGCCTCCATTTTAAACTGTGTGTTGCCCACACTTCCACCTGCTTTAAATGCAGATAAATGGAGCTCCGAGTGTCTCTTTTCTCGTGTGCTGCCAACGCTTCCTCCTGATTTTCAAACTCAGTTAAAATAAACAATTTTGAGCCTCCACTGTACTGAGCTTGCTGCCCTCAGCTTTCCGGTTTGAGACACAGTGCAGGAGAATCCCCCCCCCAGTAAAAGAGGTTGTCCTGACTGTGTCCTGGCCTGATAAACCGCTGTAGAACCCCCACATCAGGACCCCTGAGGCTCCACCCCCCAACCAATCCCTGGGGCTCCAGCATCACCTTGTTATCTTACCTTCCCAGTTAACCACCCAACAGCAACAGTTCATCAGCGAGGTCCCATACAGTGACTACAGTGCCATGCTGTTGTAGGGAACCTGCTGGAACCTGGTGCTGTCTGTCAGGGTCCTCCTGCTCCCCTCCCCATAATCAGCTCTGACTCAGAGTTGATAATCCTAAAGTGGGTGTGTGTGGGGGGCACAGCCCTCTGCGTAGGGGGTTCGGGGGTAAAGCCCCACAAAGAAAACACATACAGCCACAGGGAACTGGTAGCTGACTGCAGAATGAGGTTGACTTGCTGGTTTTGCTGACAGGGCATTCGACAAATATTTTGTCGAACACCCGTCATGGATCCTTACCTTCCTACCTGGCCTGGTGATGTTACCAGCCCCCCCTCTACTTGATCCTTCCTTCCCGCACCCAACCCCCTTTGTGCTCCTTCCTGGCAGGGGTGCAGGGGTCATCAGACAATCTGGCCTGCCTTTTATTGGCAAGCCCAATTATCACAACAGTGATAGTGTATCTGTGTTATCTCAAGGAAAGTGCTGCCAAATGTATTTTGCCTCAAGGGGAAGCAACAGTGCAAAGTGATTTGAATTCTCTAGGCTTGCTCTTCTGATGGGGCTCTGAATGATGTAGCTGACTTAAGCGCTATAAAGTAGTGATTGTGAAACCTCAGTATGTGTACTATGAGGTTCTTTTTTATGTTTTACATAAAAATAATCTCTATAAAAAAATATCTGAACCTAGCTAAATGGGACCTGTTTAGCTAGATTCTATGTTTTTTTTTTAAACTTTCCAGAAATACCTTCTTTGGGCACCTAATAATCTAGGGTGCCCAGCTTACTGAGAGGACAGTGGGACTTTCTTGAGTTCTGCAGCCATAGCTGGAACCATGCTGCAGGCTGCAGTGAGAACTGTGAACCTCCTGTTGTCTCACTCTAGCTATCTAGCTGTCCATCTATCTTGCCATCTACTACTGATATTCTAGACCAAATACTTATACATGGTGCTTCCCATTTTTTTCACATTAGACCAGTTTGCCAGTCTAAAATTTTGATATTGTCATGCAAAAGAAAAATGTGTATTTTTATGTGATGGCTTTTCTCCTGGTGACTCTATTCATTAGTCCCCCCCCCCCTTGACCAGTCTTCTTTTCCTCATTCCAGTCTAATGAAGGGGGGAACGCATATGGGATGGTAACCCTGCCACAAACCTCACCGCTGAGGACAACACAGTAGTTCTTGTTGAAATGTGGCCCCGACTGATCTTCTGAGAGCCATGCAGAACATCATATAATGTCAAGAAGCTAGAAAGGAAAAAAGTTTTGTTTTTAAATGAATGCAACAGTGCAAACTACTTGATGCCTAGGGATGCCATCATTTAATGATACCATGGCAGCCAGACCAGTGAGCAGGGGTGTGTGTTTTCCTACAATGTTTTCAAAACATTTGTGCATAGTTCTGCATTGTGATTGAACACTGACTGCTTCTTGAATCATTTGGTTCCACTGGACTCTCTGAGTAGACTAGGTTGAACACCTTAGAGAATTTTCCTGTGAGGCACCCAGGGGTTTGCTTGCTAGTTTTCTGGTTTCATTGGTGTGGATCATGTGGTACTCAGATGGTACTCAGACTAAGTAACCCAATTCCTAGACAATGACCATAAATACACAATGATTCCCTTGTGCTTAGGCAGCCACAAACTGGGTATCAGCATGCTTAACCCAGAATTAACTTTTCACAACAACAAGAAATTATGGAGTTTGACAAGTCTACCTCTAAGAAAATCATTACTTATTTCTCCCTGCACTTCTTCATCAATGGCAGGAAAATTACAACACCACCAAACAATGTGGTGGTTCCTAGAAGAGTCATATTTCAGCCCCAGATTGTCAGAATATTGATCTGAGGTGACACCAGCAGGGGTAAATGGATTCATGTTGTATGCTCTAGAAGAAATCAGCACAAGAGTCATTAACACATATGGTAACATCATACTACAAAAGAACAATTTGTGTCTATCTATAACTTATCACATCAGAGGAGGGAGCACTCTGCAAAGCGTGACCCATCATGATGTCATATTAGTGTCATAGTTCCATCACATTATTTTCCTCCTCTTAGTAATGTGATATCTAATGAAATAATACAAACATTAGGGACACAACAAGCAAATCCTGTTGGTTTTTAATTTAAGGTAAATGATCAAACATTCTATTTTGTCCAGGGATTTAAATCAACAAAGATTGTTGAAATGGCTAAAATATGGAAAGGCTGATGTAGTGCTTGGATTAGTTGAGGTTTGCTTGTAGATTGCAAGCTATTCCATAGCATCAGAGTGCTATTGTTATGGCAGAGTGTAATGTGCCCTATCCCCAAATGTCTTCACCAATGAAATGCTCTTTGATGAACCTTTGGGACATATCTCCCACAATGTCCTTACAACATTTTTTGCCTAGTGCTTTCTCAAATTAGATTAACCTATTTTTTGTACTGTTTAATTTATATCTCTCATGATGATTTATAGCACAGTTATTGATTTAATATGTTATATATTACTTATTAAAACAAAATATAGCTATTAGGCTGTTCTTTTGGCAACATAAAAGTGAATATTTAGCATAAAATAACACTTATTTTATTCTTTTTTCTTGTTTTCTTCTTTCTCATTACAGTCCATCCTGACTTCCCTGCAACCCCAGCAGGAAGGCACACTTGTAGCCAGTCCCAGAGGAACTGGTGGAAGGGGATCTGGCTCTTGTTGAGGATGAGATCGTCATCATCATTGAAGAACATGGTATAGTACAATTAAACAATCAAAGTCAATGAAGTTCACCCAGCTGTTGCTGATTATTCTTTTCAGCTCACACTCCATACAGAAAAAATTTAAAGAAATATTTTCCTTTTATTTGAACTTTCACCAAAACTGTCAAACACAGCACTACTCACTCACCACCTAGCCAAATCACAAGGAGTGTTAGACATGACACTCCATGCTAATAATTTTAACATTATCTGTAGACAACATCCACCAACCACTTAATCACTCCACCAGCATCACAGTCATCAACAACATGGTGTTTCTGTAAAAAATCTTTCCTGGACACCCATTGCCAAGATGAATGAAACATTAGTCGTCCAACCTCCTGCCCCTCCCGCCGAAACCCTCCATAGATATGCACCAAAGAACCCAATTTCACAAGAGAAGGCACACTAGTAACAGTAACAGAAGTACGGGTACCACTTGGCCAAGTTTTGCAATGTTCTTCAATCATGATCATTAAAAACAACCTGTCACAACATTATCCCATAAAAGTGCTATATTATCCAGATGCCACAGTATATAATTCCTATTCATATTTACACTGTTAATTAAGCATTGACTAATTATGATGTATATATAGCCATAGTATAGCTTATGTGCATAGAATTATAAAGATAGATATAATATTATATAGTAAATCCTTGAAAAATGTAAATGGTATTGTGAGAGAATCTTACTTGCTACTTCAACAACTATTGTCCTAAACAATCTCACAGCAAGATTTGGTAAAGCATAGTATTATTATGTTGAGATATTCTATAATTACTATTGATATATCACCTGTTTAGTAATAATTAATTTACAGGAATATATAGAAATGTCATAAGTAAGGCATTGCACTACTGTTCAAGGGATAAATGTAGCATAGTATATAATATTACTGAACAGTAGGTGAATTGTCAGTAATATAATAATATAATCTTATCATGTTACTAAAGTCTGTCTTTATGTATGTATGACACCAACATTGAGGGCACCAGTGGTGCCACAGAGTGGGCTATGGAGGGAACCAAAGCAACACCTACTGCTCCCTTCTGTGTTCAGGATAGTGAACCACTGGGTGCCTGTGGCTCATCTGAGCCAAAACAACCAGATGATGAGCTCCAGCTTGGTACATCTGGAAAATTCAGCCATGTTGCTGGATCCTTGGTCCATGCACGTAATTGTAAGTACAGCAATGATTGTTGCATAGCTTTCTAGCTAATTGTTTGTTTGTTGTTTTTTTTTTTGTTTGTTTTGGTTTGTTTTCTTTTTTGGAGGGCCAACTATGTAAGACAGCTATTGTACTGATACATTATATTTACTTATGCTCCCTAGAAAGGTCTGCTTGTGTATGGAAATCTATATACTCTAAAATATAGTTGTCCAGCTGAAGTGACCTAACTAGTACGGTGCAATGACTTTTCCTTGTGCTGCATTACTTATGTCATTATTCAAAGAAACAAGCACCCATTTACATGTCCATTTAACCATGCTTGCTGTGACTATTGCCCAGAATTTGTAATATGAGAGGGATCAGGAAGCAGGGTGGTGACGGGTGACGGGGAGAGGAGGGGGAGGTGAAACATTGGTATTTGTTGTATCAGTACATGGCTATTCAATTTGTGCCACACCAACCACAAGCATCAAGGCATGGCCAGGAACTCTGAATCACTGATTGTTGGAGCATCAGTGAGAGCAACAATGGCCACCAGGATGGAGCATAATAACTTGAAGTAAGTCTTGTTTAAACAACATTTATTCTGCAGTGGTTGTCCAAGGCCATACACTATACTGAATAAGGTTTGTGCAACTATTCAGTCTAAGACTGAGCCTCCAGCTCAGGGTTGCCATAACAACAAAGAGTTCTCCAGCTTCATTCTCAAAGTCACTCAGTCAACACAGCAGCCTGTTGGTAGAAACACATCCTTCATGTGTATGTTGACATGTACATTACTGTAGATTTTCCAAGTTATACAGGAAATATGTAGCAAAATATCTCACAGCTACCTTCAGTGATGTTCAACAGATGATACTTGCACAGTGCCAGATCAGTGTCCAGTTGTGCTGGCAAGCTTAATTTCTTTCACACAAATAAAATGACAGAATGACTTGCAAGGACAGGTTAGTGCTGAATAAAAACAATAATGTATTTCTGTAATAAGTTCATCTTGATAATGAATATATCATTTTAGTGTTGTTATGAATATCTTAGTATTTGAACAAAATAAATGCATGTGTTATACATGAAACAAACTCATCATGCATTGTAAAAATAATGCCCTTAATCTGTAGAACTTTAAAGTATTTTTCTTTTGTTATTTTTCCTGCAGCAGATTGATCTGCTTGCCGCTATGTTCTAGCTGGACTCAAGCAACATAAGTTATACTGTTACTCAATATCATATCACTTATATTGTGCAATAAAATGGATTAAAAAAATCATTTATCTAATTGGTTAATAGCCCTGAGCAATAACTGCACGAGTCTCTAAATTGCCTTGAAAGTCTTTGAACTTGTTTTCTAGGGTGACCTAACTGCCTAGAAATCTCACTACATTGCTTTATAATTCTTACTAAATTTTACAGTAAGACAAAAAAAAATTAAGTAACATGAGTGATTTACCTGCCAGCCTATGTGTCCACTTTCATAGGGCAAACCCTACTGTTTTGTGTGAGAACCAATTTACCAGTGATGATTTATATATTCTTAATTATAAAGATGTATTTACTGTTGTGTTTATTATTATTATTTTTGTGTACAGTAACTTTAGAAACAGTATAACACTATCATGGTTTTTAGGAATTGGGTAATTACCACACTTCCCACTCCACCCATGTGGTTCAAAAGCACTTGGCTGATGCCTCATTACTCCAACCCCTGGAGTGTGTTGGAGGGGCTGCAGTAATTACCTAGTAACCGCATGCCTTGTCATATGCTATTGATTACTTATTTATATTCTAAAACTGGGACACACTAACTACTATTTCAAATAAAGGTAACCTGTTGAGACACTATATGCAACAATGAAAATTACATTAGCTTAGCTCATAACAGTACCATTATATAGAATCAAAGTTGTGTTGAACTGTGCATAGTTCAAAGTGAAGACATTTTGTGTACAGTGCTCAAAAGCAGCACTAATCACTAGTTACTTATCCACCTTTGCTAATAACATCACTTTTGGCTCTACGATGCTGGTTCAACAACAATTTCGTCGACTGGCACCACAGCAATGGAATTTATGTCAACCACAAGTTGCAGGTGACATAAATCCATATGGGAACCCAGTCCTTCTTTCTATCAGAGGGCTTCACCCCATGAACCCCCCATGTGGGGGGTTCTGACCCTTGCACACCCCTTACTAAACATAATCAACTCTGAGTTGCAGTTGATTCAGGAAGGGGGTGCATGACTGGGAGACAGTGTGCCCAGGTCTCTGGCACACCATTACAGTGAACTATCAGTGTTGTCAGCATCAACGTTGTTTGCTGTAATGGTGAAGCTGTCGGGGAGGTATATCATCACTTTCTATGCAGTCACAGTAATATTCATACTTAACTATCTGTCATGTATAGCCTTACATATTACCTTTCTTCATTGTTTTTATTTCAATATTTCTTATGTTGTTCAGGTGTTCCAATCCAAAAACACAAGATTCACAGGAAACTGAAGTTTGGTACAACATACCGGTATTTGTGTGCTTATGTGTGCCATTTGACATGACAGACACATCACTGGTGACAATATTCTCTCACAAACATCCAACCTATCCCCAATTGCATCCTTGCTCTGTTAGCAATATGCAAACTGTGATCATTAATTCATTTTGGCCAATTTCACTAATAAATACTACATGTCCTTCTCCACCGTACATCTGCCTGTCTCTATAGTAGAGATATGCTTATTGCTTTTAGTGTGCAGAATGGTTTGTTACTTGAATTACATTAAACATTGTCAATTCTTTACTGTGCAAGATTTTCAGAGTCTTTGCAATTCAAAGTTTATTCACTTTTATACAATTACAGAGAGAGGATCTCCTGTTACATTTGTTCATCAACTGTACAATATTACAGCATAGCGTGGGAATAGATCCACTCTCCCCATCCCCCCAACCCTCCCTCCATTCACACAGAGCAAATCTATCTGGTACCAGGTTGTCTGTTGCAAGATACAGGGCTTTTATGATTTCTGAAGTGAATACAGAGTAACAAGAGGACCCCAATTCTTGAGGAATTTCTGTGATTGATTATGTAAAGTAGCAATTGTCTTCTCCAGGCGAAGATTGGCCAACAACTCCTGTAGCCATTCAATGTAAGAAATTTCAGTTGAATCTTTCCAGTGCCACAAGACCAGTCTTTTAACCGACATCGCAATGAGGGTTATATGATATTTTCTGTTGGTAACAGTAACCGAGGAAAGATCTCCCAAAATACAAATTTCCACTGTAAAAAGATCTGATAAGCCCAAAAGGGGGTCAGCCTTCTGTTTAATGATAGTCCAGAGAGGAACTATCTTGGGACATTCCCAAAAGATGTGCAGAAGGTTACCCTCACTCTGCAGGAACCTGGTACATGTGGGTGAAGAGAGCATACCCAATTTAGCCATCTTCTGGGGCGAATAATAAAGATTGTGCAGAATTTTAAATTGTAATAATCAAAGCCTGTCTTGCGTTACAAACTTGTGACAGGTCTTCCATAGAGAGGGCCAATGCAAATCTTGTTTGGGAAAAAGTGGGAACCAATAAGAAGTCAGGCCCAGGCAGTCTGGCCATTTCCAATTATGGAGTAACTCATACACTCTGGAAACAGCGTGCGAGAGACCCACTTGGGGGATTAAATCTGACAAGGATGGATTTGGGGGTATTGGTGGCACATTACCAAGGAATTTTATTATTAAATGACATAGTTGAAATATTTTAAAAATTGCAGAATTCGGAACTAGAAATTTAGTAAGGATTTCAGATGAAGTTAACCACAGGCCATCCAGACTCCGAATGCAAGAGAGAGGACAGTCCCCTATCTGGGGGATCCATCTCAACTGAAGTGGCCTACCGTCAATTATGAGCTTGGGGTTACCCCACCAAGGTTGTGATGGGTCCATGGTATGCTTATATTTTAGGAATGAGCAGAGCTGAGAATGGATACGAATAGATAATGCAATGGGAGTATTTTTAAGCGTGGAAGGCAGGGATCTTAAATTAACATGTAGTAATGCAGCAGGGGATAGCCCATGAATTTGTATTAGACTCCTCTCTATTTTTAGCCAGATAGGAGTGAAGGACTGCTGAAATTGGGGATGGTCCCCCCTTAGCCATTGCAGGTACTTATTTACATGACTGGTCCAGTAGTAAAGTCCTAAATGTGGAAGACGCAGTCCCCCCTTCAATTTCGGTGCCGAAAGCTTGTCATAGGCTATCCAGGGTTTCTTTTCAGACCAAATGAAGGCTGAGAACATCTGGTGTATTTTTTAAACCACATCAATGGTAACCAGGTGTTCGAAAGATTTAATGGGTAGAAAAGCCTCGGGAAAACATTCATTTTGATGATATTGATTTTACCCCAGAGAGATAGGGGAAGTAATGCCCATCTCTTGAGATCTTGTCTAATAGTGGATATTAATGGGTCTAGATTTAATTTTGTAAACCTGTTCAGCTCCCTGGACAAGTTCAAACCCAGATATTTCAATGTGTTGGGCTGCAAAAGAAACACACGGAGGATGCCACAATCTTTAATGCTTTATGATTCAAGGGGAAAACCACCGTCTTGTCTTCATTTAATTTATAATTGGACATGTAACTGAATTCTCTCAGGGTGATAAGTAGGGCAGGTATAGATATATAGGGTTGAGATATTTGAAGGAGTAGGTCATCCGTGTAGGCCAGTACTTTGACTGTTTGTTGCTGAATACTTATACCCTGGATTTCAGTACTGGCCATAATCCTCCGGATAAGTGGTTCCAAGTAGATATTGAACAGCAGGGGGGATAAAGGGCATACCTGCCTAGTGCCAGCATGCAATTTAAATGGGTCAGACAATATTTCATTACTCACTATCCATGCCGTGGGGGATTTATAAAGGACCCATATCCATTTTATAAAAAGAGAGGGGAACCCAAACGCTGTGAGTGATAGAAACAAAAAATTACAGTCATCCCTATCAGATGCCTTCTTGGCGTCCAGAGAGATAAGAACAGCAGGAAAATTGGCATCCCTGGAGGCCGAGAAGACATGCAAAAGGGTTCTAAAAATGATCAATCGAGGATCTTCCCTTCATTAAACCTACCTGTTCTAGGCCTATAATATCTTGCATGACAAGGCTCAAGCAGTCCACCAGGAGTTTCGTTAGAATCTTAAGGTCCTGGTTAAGGAGGGAGATCGGTCTGTAACTCTGGACCCTCTTAGGAGGTTTACCTTCCTTCAGTATTAGAGTAATTAAAGCTTCAAATAAGGACTCATCCAAAACCTGACCAGAAAGAACATGCTGAAATAACGAGAGAAGACCAGGTGCTAATTGTGATGCGAAGGCTTTATAAAAATTAGAGGAGAAGCCATCCTGCCCAGGTGTCTTGTCTGAGGGCAAATCATGAATAACCCTGAGTATCTCCTCTAAAGTAATGGGAGCAACTAGGGAAGACTTCTGTAGGTCTGAGAGTACAGGTAGGGAGGTCCGCGAAAGACAAGAGACTAATTGTGATGAAGATGGGGGATCTTCCATGGGGCTGTACAGCTTCACATAATAACTCCTAAATTCTGAGGTTATGTCTGATGGAGAAGTCATAAGAACATCATTCTTTTGCTAGCGGACTGCAGCGATCAGTCTATAAGACTCCAGCTGTTTAAGCTTGAGGGCCAAAAGACACCTTGCTTTGTCTCCTTGATCTACGTGGTAAGACTGAGTTTTCAGGATAATAAACTCATCCTTTTCTCTTAGGAGACTCAAATATGAGTCCTTGAGTTTCACTAGGGTTTCTCTGATGTGATCTGGGGATTGGGGGGATAACTCCTGCTCTATGACCCGGATCTGGGACAGTAAGTATTTAAGTCATTCATCCTGAGTTCTTTTCCTTTTGGTTGCTAAACTGATCAATAAACCTCTAAGATAGGCTTTCAGGGAGCACCATTCAGTGTCTGGCTTTCCGGTAGAGCCAACATTAATATCCATAAAAGTGGAAATATGTTCGGATATGTATGTTTTATAATCCAGAATCTTTAACTGTTGATTATTAACCTTCCATCGCCCGCCTATAATGGGCATTGAGGATAAAGAAATCCAGCAGGAAACTGGTGAATGGTCAGAAAGCAGCCCTGTGAGTATAACTGAGTCTACTGCTGTGGGGATTAAGGGCTGGGAAATCAATATGTAATCAATGCAGGAGGACGAGTGGTGAACCGAGGATGTAAAAGTGAACTCTCGATCTGATGGGTGGAGAATTCACCAAATATCTGCTAACCCCGCTCCGTCTATCCAATCCTGGAGTGCCTGTTGTGCCAGGGAAAGCCCTTTACAGAGCTTACCTGAGCAATCCATTTGAGGGTCGAACACAAGATTAAAATCACCCCCTATTATTAAAGGGATTTGCAAAAATGGGGAGAGGATGTTGAGAATGTGTATAAAGAAACTGGGAGTGTCAATATTGGGACCATAGACACTGCTCAAGATGACTTCTTTGGTATGGAGTTTGCCTTTCACAAACATGTAACGTCCTTCAGGGTCAGCTATAATTTGGGTGGGAACAAACGGTATGGCCCTGTGCAATAGGATAAAAACTCCGTGGCATTGGGTATTACCCTCTGCCGTGAAGCATTGGCCCATCTGCTGCCTGTGGAGCTGCATAGCCTCAGAATTCAGTAAATGAGATTCCTGCAAAAACGCAATGTCCGCAGCCAGCAGATTTAGGTGTTTAAGAATCTGATATTGTTTAATTTTGCACCTGGCCCCCTGCACATTCCAAGAGATTATCCTCGTTGTCCTTGCCATGTCAAGCAAAAAACTGATTGAGGTATGAGACAATTAACAGACAGGATACTCTGCCCCAAATCACTGTGTGAACTTACCCGCCCACCTCCCCTTTCTAGTCCCCGTAATCTACCCACATGAACCCTCAACAGTACAAACATTAAAGTCCTTCCCCAACCCACCCTACCACCCCCACTCTACGCTTCGACTTCTGCATCATGCCCTAAACTTTTCCCCTTTCGCTCCAGCCATCCTACCAAAACCTAAATATATAAAGCAGTGATAATAACAAGAATCACTAACTGGACTCCAGTAATTAAAATGCTGAAAATGAGGGAATTTGCTGCATTGAAGTGACTGAAGCGATGAGATTATTGATTGAAGATTAACTCTCCAATCTGAAACATACACAGATCAGCAGCCATATTCTAAACTAGGCCAGTACGATACTGTGACCATTAACCTAAAGTAAACCCTTGATATTAAATGAGTACATAAATTAGTCTGCACTAGATAAACCAGAACATGACCTAAACTGTTCTCTATCACTACAGGAAACTATGCAAAATTATAGAACTTGCAGGCAGATTGTTGGGTCATCAAATTTCTCAACCTTACTACCTATGGGAAAAGCAGACCCAAAGAAAGGAAAAGGAAACATGGGGGTAAGGGACCGATATCACCCTTCACCTGGCATCATAGAAGTACCTACTATCTCTGGACCCACCATTAACTCGGGCCTCTTTCAGACAGAAACGACATTTCTCATTGTCCCTTCACCCCTCATTTCCCCTCCTGTTTTACAGTTAACAGATGCCCATGTCAAGGAGAATTGGCAGTTCTTCATAGTAAATAAAATAGGCAGTGTCTGGATCAGATGCTATTCTGAGAAGTCCGCAAAAACCCTCCGGCTTTGAAACAGCTAAATGACTGAGCCGCGCTGCCCTAAGATCGACAACATCTGTAAGGGAAGAGTCTCCTCTAGTGGTAATGGCATGGAAGTGTCAGTGAGGAGAAACGCCTTGCAAAGGCAGCAATGACATGCAACAACACCTCACTGGGACTGTGCAATGCAGCATGGCTTCACTCATCTTCTCATCTCCTTGTTGGAAATGTAGATATGATAACTGATCCCCCAAGAGGGGGTGGGAACCCACATAGTTAAAGCATCTGTGGCATGCAACCAGGCACTAAGTACCATTGTCTGGCCTCTTAAGTTCCAAACTTATAAAATTCCAGGCTTAACAAGCGCTGTTAGGAACATAGATCTCTCCTTCAGCATGGCAATACGAGAAAAATATTTTTCCACCCTCATGCCTCATTCCTCTTCAGGAATTCTTGAATAGGTCAGGGAAAGAAGTTTTCAGTTGCCCCAAAGCAGATTCCGGATCATCGAAGGCCACCCAGACACCAGAGATGAGAACCTTTAATTTAGCCGGGTATACCATCCGATACTTGATGTCGGCGGCTATTAATTTAACCACCAAAGGGTTGAAGGTCGTTCTTTTCTGGCGAACTGAGGCTGGGAGATCCTGGGTGACTCTCAGATGTTTCCCTTCCCAAATGATGTCTTGGAGCTCTTTGGTCTTGTTAAGAAAATGCTGTTTTTCCATAAAGTTGAGGAAACGAAAGATGACCATTCGTGGAGGTGCTTCTGGGGGTGGCTTGGGGCATAGAGCTCTGTGCACCCTTTCGATAATATAATTAGCACCAAAAGGAGAGGGGCCTGCTAACTTCTCCACAAACTTTTGTATGAACTTGATTGGGTCATGCCCCTCCTCTCCTTCGGGGAAACCTATAATAACAACGTTATTTCTCCTACTGTGACCCTCGAGATCGTCCACTTTTAACTCCAGCTTAGTAATGCATTGTCTGCAGGCAGCAAATTCGGGATCCAGTTTGTCCGGCTGCTTTTCCAGCGAGAAGATTCGAGCTGAGTTGTCAGAGACTCCTTGCGCAACCTCATCCAACTTCTGGGTAAGGGAGCTGAAGCCTGTTGTTAAGGTATGGAGGTCATCCTTAAAAGGTTTGAATTCCTCTAAGAACCACTGCAATGTAAGTGGCTCGCTATCCATGGTAGAAGGACCGACACTGGTACTGGCATCCGCACCCAGGCTGGAACTGGAGGCCTGAGGCTTCTTTGGGGCCTTTTCAGGCGCCACCAGCAGTGTGCGCCTGCAGATTCTTTCTTATGTCTCACCTATCTCTGTGTACTTGTAACGCTTTCTCCCACGCACTCAAGACCTTTCCAACGTGTATAACCACGATTTTCACTACCAGAATACCGTAGCTTAAATAGGTTTGAGCAGTTTTTATGGAACAGGTGGCTGGAGCTCTGTGGGGAAGCTGCTACGTGGCACGGTGCATCGCCTGAAGTCCCAGATTTTCAGAGTCTTGTAGTTTTGTACTGCAAGATAATAATAATATGTTTATGTGTACTGCATGAAATGTCACAAACACCAACGTTTAAAAAAACTCATGTTTATGTGAAACACATCAGGTCATGTGGACTCTGCCATGAGTGGAGAGGGTCAGGAAGATTGAATGTAGCGTCCTGGATTGTACTTCTGCCATTTAAAGTTTTTGGAGCACTCTGTGTGGACTACCAATAAAATTGAACACTGTTGCTAATGCAACCAGGTATGCTCTCTTCCTTGTGACATTACAGTGACTACTATTGTGTAAGCAAATATGATTAGTCTGAAGCTTGCAGCAGGTGCCGGTTTCCACACATTCTTTACTGAACTGACTTTTCAACCAGGGACTCCTCTTCCCAGGTGTATTCTCCACCTCTGTACTAGAATTACAGATATGTACAAACTAAGACTGTATTTGTTGTATTTTTTTTTTCTCTTACAGAACTTTCAGCATCGGCCTTTCAATCAATCAATTAGTTTCATTTTATACTGGAGAGTATGTGAGCAAAAATGCCTGTTTTCACAAATGTCTAGTTATACATGAAATTACAAAGATACAAGAGAAAACAATTTACAGTATACATCGTACAAGGCTGAGGTAAAATCTTACACAGAGGAACTTATGAACATGCATGAAAGAACGAAAGTGCAATGTAAAATAATAATTTACAGGACAAAATTTACAAATGAGTTTGAGTCATTTATATACACAGGATAACCAAAAAAAATAAAGAAGGAGGGAACAGGAGGGGGTGGGAGGAGGAGGTGCTGGGAAAGAGGGAGGGGTGGAGGGTGGAGGATGAGGGAAAAACAGTAGGGAAGAGAAAATGGCTGGAATTGGAAGGGGGATTATAAAAATCAAAGTTAGATTCAGCCGGCATTAGGAGAACAAGCGCAAGAGTTTTACTTGGAGGTGGCTCTGGAGGGACCTTTGAAAGGCAACTATAGTGCTGAAGGCAAGGTAGTCGGGTGGGAGCAGGTTGTACTGTTTAATGCACTTATAAGCAATGGAATGTTTTGCAAGTGAGGTGTGGAAGAATGGAATGCTGAAAACATTGCTAGAAGCTCCTCTGGTTTGGTGGGAAGGAGCAGATTTGGGGAACAGTGATTTCATTTCATTTTCATTTTTTATTTTTAACCAGGTAGTGGACTGAGTACTGCCCTTTTTCAGCCACGCCTGACATTTACACAATGACAAAACATAAAAACTTACAACCATAAGATAAAAATACAAATACAGAATACAAAATACAACAATTTCACATACAAGTACACACTGTCTCATTTTTTAGGTATGTAAAAAGCCCTTTCCTAAAGTGCATTAAGTTATGTACTCCCTTAGTAAGATGTAAATATTTGTTCAAAAGATGGGGTCTGTACCAAGAAAATGCCCTCCTATTTGCAACTTGTATCTCGGAACCTCATAATCCTGTACCCCACTACATCTTGTTGTTCATTCCCTCTTCATTAATCCCAATGCCCCATAGAGTATCTTGGGATCATTAGCGCTCAATACCCTAAAAGCAAAATTCCCCAATTGATATCTAATTCTCATTTCTGGTGATAAAACTTCCATTTTCTCATAAAGCACAAAATGATGTGTAGGTTTTGGCACCCTTAATGCAAACCTATGGATGTTATTAAACAGAGTCTTATACTTTGTTTCAAACACCCTATTATTATTAAAAAACAGTATACTCCTTTATTCCAATGTAGATATCAGGACTTGCTTAGCTATGACTGTCTGGGCTTCTTGTATCAGTGCATTTATAGACCTATACAGATACCCTATTTTTTGGTTAAGTCTCTTTCCTATTTTTTCAATATGTGGAACTAAACTCAAGCAGGGGTCAAGGTAAACTCCCAAATATTTTGAAGTAGTAACTGTGGAAAGATTTATCCAATTTTGACCAATTATCTGTAATTTATTTTCCTTTTGCAGTTTCTGTTGAGTTCCAAATAACATGATATTTGTTTTTTTTTTCTCATTTAAGGTCAATTTATTGTCCCTTAGCCATTGAGCCAGCATGTTATATTTATGTTGCAGGGACACCTGAATAATACTGCTCATAGGTACAGACTCCCATATGACAGTATCATCAGCATAAATAATGCTCTCTTCAGTTGAAAATAGAGTAGGTATATCATTCATGAATACTGTAAATAATAATGGCCCTAACACCGACCTTTGGGGCACCCATCTCAACTTTCATAATCTTTCATAATCTCTGAGGTTGTATCCCTGATCTTAACTTTCTGTCCTTGATCACACAAATAGCTCCAAAAACCACTCTCTCTCCAATCCAGTAACCACTAAGTTGCCAGGCTTGTATAAAAGCAACTTATGGTTCACTGTATCAAAGCTGCCAGCTAGGTCAATGAACACAGCGCCCGTGGCACAACCCTCCTCACAAGACACGGGCACAGCATTTGAAAACCCAGCGAGCACTGTTGCAGTAGACTTTCCTTCCCTAAACCCGTGCTGCTGATCAATAATTAGGCTATGCCCTTCCAAATGATCAAGCAGTTGCTGAAATACACACTTCTCTAGCAGTTTACTAACTACTGCTAGGAGTGATATAGGCCTGTAATTTGACATTTCCAGCCTATCCTCCCCTTTATAAATTGGAACAACCCCAGATACTTTCCATTTCAGGGGTATTAACAATTTTTTCAATGACAAATTAAAAAGTTCAGTTACAGGAGCCGCTATGTATCTAGCTGCTAATTTCAATATTTTTGAATGTAATTCATCTAACCCCCCACTTTTATCTTCTTTCATTCATTTCATTCAATTCATTAACAGTTCCAGGACCTCCTTTTTTTCTTATTTCTCAAACTTTAAATACTGGTGCCCCTTGTTCTTGACTTACTTCATGTCCCTAATATCCTTCAACCCCTGGACTAACCTCATGATCCCAACCCCTTGTAGATTTAGATATAAAAAATCTATTAAATCTTTCTGCCATTTCTCTTTCTTCTTGTATTAACACATTCTGATCTTTTATACCCTTAATACCAGAAGCATCCTTAGGGGTAATCATTTGTTTAAATGACTGCCAGAATTTGTTGGGTCCTTAATGTTTTCTAACTGGGAATGGCTATAGTATGCTGATTTAGCCTATTTTATTTCTTTCTTATTTTAATTTCTTAACATTTTATATTGCCCTAAACTTACCCCATCTTGCTTTTTTAAGTACTGCTTCCTCGTCTTATCCCTTTGCTTAATTAAATCCTTAAGTTTCTTATTTAACCAGGGTGAAACCTTACCCTTTACTCTTTGTTTTGTTAATGGTGTATATTTGTTAACTAATTTTATTATACAACTTATGAACTGTTCTACCTTCCCATCTAAATCAGCAGAAATCATGGCCCGTCCCCAATCCACCAGAGATAAATCCCTCAGATAAGCTACCACATCAAGTCTAGCCATACTTCTTAGGGTAACTACCCTTGGTGTAATTGATTCCTTTTTCATCCTTCTAACACATAATATGGGGCAATGATCTAAAACAGAGTCTGGAAGTACTCTGTATCTTAATATGTTACCTGGCCTATTAGTAATTAACCAATCAATGAACAGTGGAAGTTTATTTAGCTGAACTTTGTGGAGGAATGAAAGATCTTTGAGGGTGAAAACACCTTCAGAGTGAGCCAATCAAAGCTTTATAGGGGGTGCAGTGATGTGTTCTCCAGGGCAGTCCAGTGACAACCCGGATGATATTATTGTAGCTAGATCTAAGTTTAAAGAAGAGTTGGAAAGTGGCGGGGGTGTGTGTGTAAATGATGGATCCATAGTCCAGAAGTGGTATGAGAATGGAGCTTGCTAGACGGAGCCTAGATTCAGGGATCAAAAACTTACAGATCCTGTATAGTAGCCCCAGCCTCATGTGAACCTTATTTATGATGTTAGAAATGTGAAGGTTGAAGGATAAGTGGGGATCAAATAGAAGATCAAAGTATTTAAATTCAGAGACTTGCTCTATGCAGTTTCCATGGTTATCAGCATTACATAGCCTTTAGCGGTGAGCAGGACATAAGCAAGCCAGCTCACTAGCCATGTCCCTCTTGGCAGTGCATGGTGCACAGCAGAAGTTATCTGACAGCATACACCACCATGAGTACTTGACCACAGGACTTATGAAGTACTATGTGCTCTCAACAGCAGCAACATGATGCTAAATAGGACTCTTTGAGAACTGAATCAAAACTTCAAGGACCACCTCTGTTGTTGAGAACACACAGGACTTGCTGCACCAGATGCTGGAGGAGATGCATGAGACCGATTGATTCCTGCAGCAAAGGGGAGACAAGGCCTTCAACATATCTCAATGTGCAGCATACTCCACAAGACCTTGATCCTACAAATGAGGTCCTAGCTGTCTTCAGTAAAGATGCAGAGCTCTGAACCACCTGTTTCTCTCCCCTGGACACTGCCAGTGTAGCAGTTTCCTCTTTTGATGACCCCTGCAGGAAATTACACACAAACAGTCCCCCTCATCACCATGGACCAGGACAAGTGCCTCTTTACTACCAAAGAAATGAACATTTACAGATTAGAAAAAAAAGATGGATAATTTTTTTTTTCAAAAGGAGTTTTTTTGTTTGTTTTTTTCTTTTAAAACTTTCTTTTTAATACTTTATATGATAAATATATATTATTAATAATTTGTATTACTTTATATAACATTTTATACATTAACTTTACTGTTTCTATTTTTTTTTCTAAACTCTTTTACATGCTAAGTGAGGGATCCATCTGGCTGCAGAAGTGCAAGGTTCTGCATCAAGTGAGTGGGTACATCTTGCTACAGATGCAGACATACAAGACCGTCTGGGTCCTGCCTCAAGTGAGTGGAACCATCTAGCTTTGGAAGCGGAGTACCCTACAAGTCCTGTGATTCTGTGTGGCTACAGATGGAGGTGCACAAGGCCTCCAGACTATGTGCCATGTGAGTGGCCCTGTACTTCTGTCAGTTCATATGAAGAAATGCATTGGCCTCTATGCCCTGTGCCAAGTGAGTGGGTTGCTACAGATACAGACATGTGAATGAGTCCATCTAGTTTGGGATACAGATAGAAAGGGCCCTCTGGTCCCTGCACCATGTCAGGAGTCCATCTGGAAGCAAAAAACACAAGGCCCTTCAGATACTACTCTTCCATGTAGATACAGATGTAGACATGCAGAGCCCTCAAAGCCCTGCACCTTGAGAGATATCCATCTGTATGTGAATGCACAGGGGCCTTTGGGCCCTACATTATTGTGCACCTACAAATACACAGTGTTTCCTTACTTCACAATTTGTCATTCATCATTACTCATGCCCACAGTTATAAACATATCCTTTTCCTAACCAAGCCTCATGAACCCATTAAAACATATTTTTAAAATCATGCTCGAAACATGATTTCAGAGAACAACCACAAAATCACCTTACTGTATGGCTCATGTTTGAAAAAATGTTACCAGAATAGTTCATGAGGTAGTGTCATAAAATGCATGTTAAAAATTTGTGTTTGAAAACTTTAAAAATTACCCAGTTATGAACTAAAGCTGGTATTCTTCTAAATCTTTTTTCGTGACAAAACAATCTTCTTTCATCAGATTTATGACAGAGGAATCTTGGCTCACAAAAGAAGATGGTGAGACTTAGGTTTGTTTGTTTTTTTCATTTTTTTGTTGTGAACCCAAAGTTCTTCTTGTGTGAGTCTCACAAAAGAAGATTATCCACTCATGAAAGAGGAATACTGGCTTACAAAGGAAGCAGCTAGGAGCTATTTTTTGCATAGTTGTTGTGAGCCCAAGCTCCTGTTTCATGACTCATGAAAGAAGATTGTCAGCTCATGTGAGAGGAATCTTGGCTCACAAAAGAAGTAGGTGGGACTTATTTTCTCATAGTTGTTTTGTGTGCAAAATTTCTTATGTTGTGTGTCTCATGAAAGAAGTAGGGCATCTCATTAAAGAGAAATCTCAGCCCATGAAAGAAGATGGTGGAAATTATTTTTTTCATACTCCTTTTATGAGCCAGTAGTCCTCTTTTGTGAGAGTCACAAAACAAGAACTTTGGTTCATGAAACAACAATGGAAAAATGGCATACCCTCTTCTATAATGAGCCAAGATTTCTCTTTTATCAGCTGACAATCTTCATTCATGAAACTCATGAAATAAGAACTTCACCATATGAAACAAGCCTTTCTAAACCATCCACCATGGATTTTAGGGATGTCCCAAAACCATATTTCTTCTGTCATTTTTTTGGAAAAAACAAACTCCAGAGCTGAGCTAAACAGGTACCATTAAGCTAGATTCATGTGTTTGCTTTTCTCCAGGTCATTGATTTTATGGTTTTTCAAAATGGTGGGGTTTTTTTTGTTTAAAAAAAGGAAAAAGATGGCTGTCATATAAAAGACATTTTTCTCACAAAAGAAGAATTTTGGCATATGAAAGAAGATTCTTCTTTCGTGAGCTGAACATTTTTCTCTCTTATCAAATATATAAATGAAATACACTACTGTGCATGCTCAGAACCAACATTTTAAATCTTTATAACTTGGGAATGGATAAGAGGTGGGTGAAAGTTGCAAATTCCACTTTAACAGAACTTTTGCAAAAGTTTGTCAACTTTCTTGGAATATTCAGAGTTTCTGCCTGTGGCAAAACTGGAAATCTTCCAAATCTGTTTGGTGAATTTTCACCCTGTTAAGTGGAATGTTCTTGTTGAACTGCAGAATAATACACGTAAACTGCAGAACTAATACTTTTATCTACAATTCAAGTAATAAATCTGCAATTCACTTCTGTGCTGCACCACCCTGAAATAGAAAAAAACTTGCCCTGGTGTCCAGTAGTACCCCCTCCCTCTGATCACTGGCCCAATACCATTAAGGTTTCCCTGGTGTCCAGTGGCAACCCCACCCTCCGATCGTTGGACCCATACCATTAATATTTCCCAGGTGTCTAATGGCACCCCCCACTCTCCAATCACTGGCTGCCCCTCACAATTAATGTATCTTTGGTGTCTAGTGGTATATCCACTTCTGATTGCCTGCTGCCCCATACTTTTAATTTTTCCCTGGTGTGTAGTAGCACCCCCATCCTCCAATTGTAGACCTCATACATTTAATGTTTCTCTGGTGTCTAGTGGCACCCCCCTCCCTCTTATTACTGACTGCTGCATACCATTAATGTTTCCCTGGTGTCTAGTGGAACCCCTCACCCTCCAGTCACCAGCCCCATACAATTAATGTTCCCTGCTTTCTAGTAGCACCCCTCCACCCTTGTATCACTGGCCGCTCCATTCATTTAATGTTTCCTTGGAGCCTAGTGGCACCTCCACTCTCTGATCACCAGCCTTTCCATATCATTAATGTTTTCATGGTGTCTAGTGATACCCCCCCACCCACCGATTGCCAACTCCATATTTTCTGATTTGCAACCTTTGTGAATCTCAACAAAACTGACTGACAACTCTGCGCTCACTCCCATCCCATTTCTGACTCTTTACATAGTGCAGTAGTCATGGATATAGTCTCATTGTCTACTGCAAAATGCAAAGAGTAAGAAATGGGATGGGATTGAGTGCAGAGTTGTCAGTCAGTTTTGTTGAAATGCGGTCATGAGGGTCTCAAATCAGGAAATATGGGGCCAGTGATTGGAGGGTGGGTGGTGCCACTAGACAGCAGGGAAACATTAAATGTATGGGGCTGCCAGTGATCAGAGGGTAGAGGGTGCCACTAAACACTAGGGAATCCTTAAATATATGGGTGGCTGGTGACTGGAGGGTGGAGGGTGCACTAGACACCAGGGAAACCTTATTGGTATGGGGCCAGCAATCAGAGGGTGGAGGGTGCCGCTAGACACCAGGAAAACATTAAATTCTATGGGGCCGGTGATCAGAGAATGGGGGTGCAACTAGACACCGGAGAAACCTTAAATTATAAGGGGGTCAGCAATCAGAGGGTGGGGGTGCCATAGACATCAGGGATTGGAAATCAATATTATTCTTTATAAATATGGGGTCAGTGACACACACTGACATTGATTTCATACATTCATTATGCAGTTCAGTGACTCACTGAACTGTGGAATGAAATGTATGAATTGTGTATTAATGTATTAGACTGCTGAAAGAAATTCAGCAGAACTGGCCTCTGACAGTAATCAGTTCTGTGGAATTTTATTCCACAGTTTAATACATTAATCTGCAGTTCCTACATTTGTTCCACCATTTTAAGATGGGATTTCTGTGAAAGTTGCCAAAATGATTGTTGAACTTTAGTCTGACTTTCATGCGAGTTCTGTTGGTGGAAGATTGCCTTTGCACAGCACTAGAATGGATTAAGGTTTTTTCATCAAATCAATAAAAGGCAGCATTCTAAGGCAAGCCACTTCTACCTGAAAATTTCAGAAGAAAACTCCAAACCATCTGGACTGTAGGTTAGAGCAACAAAACATCCAACCCCCCAATTTTTCAATTTGTTGCAGTGTCTGGGGCTCAGAATCTAGACATGTGACCATCATGAAGCTTGCCAGATCAAGAGACAATGCCCCCCCAGACTGCATATTCAACATTTTGTACACTTCTGTTGAACAGGGTGAAGCTATTAGTGTGCACATTCAGGGGTTTAACATTAAACACCCTACTCAAACCTAACTATAGGGGTGCTACCACACCCCATAATATATTCATTGGAAAAGACTGTGTCAATGGGGTCTACGATGGTGATTTGACAATTAAGTTGTCGACCGCCATCACAGTGATGGATTTATGTCAACCGCAACTTGCAGTCAACGTAAATCTGACTGGAGACCCTGGCTGTTTTTCATCAGGGTGCTCTGCCCATCATACTCCCTGATCTCTCGGATTCTAACTCTGAGTCAGAGTTGGATCAGGAAGGGGGTGCAGGACTGGGGGAGAGAGAGAGTGCCAGGGTCTCAGGTGGACTATTACAGCGAAAACATTGATATTGTCAGCATTGATGTTTCGCTGTAATAGTATCACCATCCTGGGGGCATACCATGTTAATGTACCAGTTACAGTTCGACTTAATGCCACAGAAGTAAGGAAATGTGGTGTTAGGGTTTCCAACCCTAACTCCCCATCCCTCTGACCCTAAGCAGCAAAACAACAAGACCATACATGTAACCACAGCCAGCCATCATCAGGTAAGACAAACAACCTACAACTTTTTCCAGATTACACAAATGCAGTAGCACTGATGTGCTACCTTTATGGATTTGTATCTGTGTCATGCACACTGCAAAACATATATAGTTACTTCTGGCTGCAGATAGAAAGCCATGATGTCGAAATCACCCTACCACTTCTGTGTACAGAAGCACAGGCCCCTGTAGCCAGACATACAAATCCACAATACCTAAATTATAAGAGTTCTATTGTCTGCAAAAGTGCAGGCCTCTGGGGGGTGAGCACTTCTGTAGCCATAGGTAGCTGTGCACACTATAAGACATCCACATAGTTCTGTCTGTAGAAGTGCAAGTCCATATCTGCATCCACAGGTGTAAAACATACAGAATGACCTATGGCTACAGAAGTGCAAGCCCTACAAAATCTATGATACCCGAATTACAACTGTACTTCTGTCGGCAGAAGCTCGGGACCCTAAGGAGCCTGTGATTCAGCAGCCACAGGTAAAAGACATATACACCAGCTTTTGGCTGCAGAAGCACAAGTCTTGTGTGGCCTGCACTACCCAAGCTGCATATAGAAACCCATGATACCAAAATTGCAACTGTACTTCTGTCTGGAGGATCTCCGGCCCCTGTTCAGCCAGCACTTATGCAGCCACAAGTAGTCTTGAATGCTGTAAGACATACACAGAAAGTTGTGGTTGCAGAATCACAGGGGCCCTGTGGGGCTTCAGCTTCTGAACTCACAGACACAAAACCATGAAGGCAGCACATGAGTGCTACTGCATTTGTGTCATTTGGAAACAGTTGTATGTTTGTTTGTCTTATCTGATGATGGCCGTCTGTGGTTGCATGTCTTGTCCTTTTGATGCTTGGTGGTGGATGGGGGGTTCCATATCATAATGGTGATCATGGAATAGTGATCACAGTTACAGTGAGTGTACATTGGCAAAAATGAATTTTAGCAATGCACACAAGAAGCACTGACAAAAATGGCACCCGAGACCTACGGGTCTCGTTTATAATGTGAGGGGCTGCACCCCCTGCACTACCCTACTTATGGATTTTTAACTCCATGGGGGTGCATGTTAGGGCGGTGAAAAACTTAAAAAAATATAAACCCACCTGCTGGCAAAATAAAAAACATGCACCGCACCTGACCCGAACCCTGTACCTTGCACCTCCCAGCTGACCACCCTCCCCACCATGCTAGCAGACCAGCTAGGCAGCTGACTACCACACCCCCTCCCACACACCATCCCTGCCCTGCCTCTCCCCCTGAGCATGTGTGCGTATATATCCGCTACTTCCCATTGTGGCATTTCGCCCACCGCAGTATCCAGTCACCCCCCTGCTTGGTAGCCATGAACGCAGGTTCTGTAACTGAGTCACAGTTTTTGTAGGGGCCCAGTTTCAAGCGCATTGTTCATTGGATACCGGATGGGGAGTTAGGTTTGTGGAATTACGTTGAACCCTAGCTGGTGCATTAACACAGTTTTTTTTTTTTGCAATGAATTTCCTTTCTTTTGGAGATAGTGGAATTATATCCTCATTCACTCAGGTTCCTCCAGGACTTGTGTGAACAGATGCAGATACACAGGGACCTCTGCGCCCTGCACCAAGGGAAGAGTCCATCTTCTTGTAGAAGTGCAGGGTCCTCTTGCTCATGCACTTCCATGTGGCAATAGATGTAGAGAGGCAGGGCCAAGAGTACACATGGCAGTCAAAGCACTGGGCCCTCTGGCAGCTATGGGTGAAGAGGTGCAGGACCTCTTGGCTCTATACCACAAGAAGACTGTTCTTCACTGCATGATACCTGGCCTAGTGCAGCACACTCTGCACCTTCCCTATGCAGTCTGGGGGTGGTGTCACATGACAGCACCACAACTCCCAGTTTCATCACATCCAGCTGGCTCACTAAGCTTGACCCCAAACTTAGCTCACCAGAAGAGGATCACAACACACTACTCATCTGGCCAAAGGCTGGCCCTGCACACAATGTTTCTTATTTTTTTCTTTTTACATTTTCACCCCAAATTTTCAAGGCAGTCATTTTATGACTCCCCACCCCCCCCCGTAAACATGATGTGCGGCAATTATTAAAGGGACACTGTCAGCCCTTTTAGGCCTAAAAGTGTCCTTAGTTTAATAAAATACATTAAGATTGTTGACATTCTGTAGTCATTGTGGATGTAACTGGTAGTTTGATTCAGATTTCTTTTTTTTTTATAAAAGTGAAAAAACAGACTGACCACCATGCTGGTGCTACAACACAAAAATGTGTTTGTTTACATTCCTTGATCAACTCCCACTGTATCTCTTCTGAACTGGAAACCCCTCCAAGAAAATAGTCTAGCCACACAGTGGGAGGAGAGGAGACTACTGCATCATGAGTAGAGATGCAGCAAAGTTTTACTACACCCACAAAGTTAATGCGAAGAAGCATAACTTTGAATTTATGTATAATTACACAAAGTTACCATGAAATGGTCAAAATTCACCAGTGATAGACTTCACATTATGAACTTCATGTTAACTTCAGGTTACATTTTGAGAAGACAAAGTTTTTAAGAAACAGCCCACAGATCACATGTCTGATTGTCTGCCAGTCACATGATGCAGGGAGGAAGTGAATCTGGCTTAACTTTGACCTTCTGTTTGCTAGATGAGGAGCTGTGTGGAGCTGACTGTCTAGTGTCAATCTGTCTGTCTGTGTGGAGGAGTAGCAGTTTTGAGAGACGTTTAGTGCTTTTGATCCTTTTTTGTCATCATCCTGACTTTATTTTTAACTTCTTTCATCCTAGTGCCCTTTTTGATTTTTGTATTCTGATTCTATTACTCTGTTTTTCTCTTTTGTTTACTTCTTAATACTTTTCTTAATTTGTGTATCCTAATGGAGACAGGTGGGGTTCCTGCCTGGAGTCATGGCCCAAGAATGCGTGGTGGTGTGAGGGGAACTATTTGCCTCAACTATGGGAACTTGTTCCCATCCTGTGCTCCTCTTCCTGAAAATGTTGTTTCCACTGGCAATGGAAGTGATGTTCCACAAGCATCAGCAACTGCTGCTTTGGATGTTAGTGGTGCCAGCCAAGCAGCACCAGTGGTTAGTACTGACCCCCCACAGAAGGCCAAGGAGCAACAACAACAGCAGCAGGAAGAACAACAGCAGCAACAGCAGCTTGTCTCCCCCAACTGTAGAGCAGCCTAGTACATTTGTGCCCCCCCACTGCCTGTGCCTGGTCCTCCATGTAGCTCGGCAGTGTGGCATTTTTTCACCACACTGCCAGATGACCCGACTGTGGTGAGATGCAAGATCTGCAGCATGATGGTGTGTCATGGTCACAAAGGTACCCATTTGGAAACAGGTGGCTAGAGAGCACATCTGACTGTGCACCACTGTGCAGAGTGGGAGGCCAAGGTGGCTGAACAAGCAGCAACTGCTCCTGCAGTGGAGGGTGCAGAGGTGACAGCACGGCATCAGCCTGCACAGCTTCCAAAGTGCAGCAGAAGGGAGAGTGTTGAACAAGTGGTGGCTGCCACAGCTGCACAGAAGCATAACCCTTCTGAAATTCCAGAAACATGGTGATCTTGCTGTTCTGTGGAGTGAGGTGGACTACCTAGGTAACGTTGTTGACACAATGCACCAGCAGTTGGACGGAATGGAGGATCAGCAATTGCAAATGGTATGGTATGGTATGGTAAAATTTTATTTATACAGTGATACAGCCATTAGGGTTCTGAAAATCCCTGTTCACAAGGCTTACCTGTTTACATTATGCAAAATTATTACAACTATAAATTTATAACAATACAGGTTACAGAAAAGTACAAAACAATACAACAGAGTTTACAAACTCATCAATAACAGGCATATTAGCATTTTTAGATTTACATTAATTTCACCTATTACAACAACAATGGAAACTAAGTTTGTGATTCAGGCCAATTTTAAAAACATAATCAGTAGTTGTTAGTTCACGTAAAAAAGGAGGAAGACAATTCCAACTTTTAGCTACTTGATATTGAAGGGTCATTTCACTAAATCGATTTTTTAACTTTGGTATTATTAAATCTCTAGCACCAGTTTTTCTTAAATTTAAACCATGTTTTGGTTTTTGTAATTTGTTTTTTAAGTTATCTAAGGATTGATTTTTAAATATATTACGAACCTGATTTAGCCAGATTCCCCTAGCCCGTAAGTCTAATGGAATCCAACTCAAATCCGTATACATAGTGCAATGATGAGTTTTAAAATCACACCTTAACACAAATCTTGCAAACTTATTATAAAGTGTATCCAAGTTATTTAAATGTTTTCTTGCTGTATGTCTGTAAATATGACTTCCATAGTCAATAACCGGCATTATTAATTGATTGATCATAATCAATCTTGTTTCTCTTGTCATACAATTTGATATTCGTCTCATAGCTCCAATCTTAATATGTGTTTTCTTTATTAAATTTGTTATATGATATTGGAAAGTAAGACATTGATCTATATATACCCCTAAATATTTATATGTTTCAGTTTGTTCTAAAAACTTACCCTCTTGTGTCTTTATATTTAATTTTGAAATTCCCTTTAAGTCCAATGCAAATGACATAACCTGTGTCTTTTTACTATTAACTAATAAACCCAGAGATGAAAAGTGACCTTGCATGATGCTAAAGTCAATCTGTAAGTTTAGTTCTACTTCACTTATAGTTTTTCCCTCTGCTACTAAAACCGTATCGTCTGCGTATAGACAAATTTTTGAATGTCCAATTTTCTTTGGTAAGTCATTTAAATAGACTATGAACAGGAGGGGGCCCAGGATAGATCCCTGGGGAACCCCTCTTGTTACATAGTCCGTTCTTGACTGGTGTCCCTTTAGGACAACAAATTGTGATCTTTTATCAAGGTATGATGTAAACCAATTACAGGCTTCTTCCTCCACCCTATTTTCATTAATGAGTTTATCAAAATACTATGGTTTACTAAATCAAATACTTTAGATAGGTCCACGTATACCGCACCCATGGACTTCGCTTCCCCAAGAGGGGTTGCTATAAGATCCAAAAAGTCAGTGAGTGCGCTAGCCGTGGACCTACCCTGCCTAAAATCATACTGTTGTTGAGTCAATTTATTATATTTTTCCAAGTAGTCCATTAACTGATCATGGGCAATTTTTTCAATTAACTTGGGTACTGTGGACAGCAAGGCTATTGGACAGTAATTTGAAACATCCTTTGGATCCCCTCCCTTATCTATTGGTATCACTTTGGCTAATTTCCAACTAGAGAGAAACTGTCCCTCTCTTAGACTCCAGTTAAAAATGTCCCTTAGTATAGGTGACAATTCCATAGCGGCCTCTTTTAATAATTTTATAATAAATCATTGGTATGCTCCAAATTCTAACTGGTCAGATTCAGAACCAGGCCCAGCAGTCTGCCTGTTTTCTTTCTTAACACGTATTGTGTGTTCTGTCTTTATTTTTTGTCACTTTCTTCCCCCAAAAAAATATTAAAAACTCATCCAAAAAAATTATAAAAGGAAAAAACAAAACAAAAAATCCTGTACTGCACTCTCCTTCTTCCTATGTAATAATCTTTTTACATACAGAAAAAGTATGTAATTGTTTTTGTATTAATGTTTTCTTCCTCTTGTATTGTGTTAAATCAGCAGTGCAATAATATGGTAACAATTTTGTCCTATACTGTTTTATTCCATTTTCAATTCTCCCTTATCTACTGACTTGTACGATATCCTTCCTTCCACACCATTCATTAATGTCCTGGTAGACCAACAGTTAGCATGCTGATTGCAGAAAGCTTTTGATTTCTTGCTTTTTACAGTTAGCTAGCCCATTTTTTAAGTACGATAACTCACTACAGCACATGGGTGTATCAGGGCATTAATGCACTTCCTAGCTGGTTGAAGTCACTCAAGTCAAGCTCTCATGCCTCAGTCACAATGCACCCAGAGTATACATTAATGCCTCGATACACCCACAGTCTGTTGTGAGAAATAGTGTTCTTACTCCCTATTTATAGATATGAAATAATAAAAATAGTGCTCCTTTTAATATTGTTCAGAGGTGGTTTTCATCAGTATACCTAGCTGTTTTTGAACACCAACTGCTCCAGAAGGTCATGGTGGTGGACCACCACCTGCTGGATTGCATGCTAGTTAATTTTAGTCACAACAGAAATTATTTAAATAATATATGTGCAAAAACAGGTGGGAATACTGATGAAAACAGGCTACAAGCCAGATTAAAAAAAATGCTCTGCTTATTATTTCATTTGTGAAAAAAAAGGAGTACAGCAGCTGTAAACTGAGGAAAGAAAGGTATCATATAGACAAGTCAGTAGATAAGTACCAATCGAAAATAGAATACAAAAGTATAGGTAAAAATTGTCTCCTGCACACTGCTGCTGTACTTGTTATACTATGTTACTTTTTTGTTACTGTTGACTGTGTTAAGTTTTCTTAGCACACCAGCAACTACAATCAAAATACCCTAACATCACATACAATTATAATCCCCCCCAAAAATTCCTATCTTTTGTGAATGCAGCATGCTTATACTGCTATCTTGCTACATCATTCAGCATGCGGTATTAGCGTCCCAATGAAGAATAATCACATGAAAACATTTTCAGAAAAGTCACAAGTATTTCTTTACGCATTGCTAAAAGCAGGCACCTACAACCAGAACTCTGCATAACTGTCCCAAGTGAGAAAATTGCTCGCTGGCACCTGCTGCTGCAGTTTATATGTCATAAAAAGTCCCAATGAAGAATAATCACAAGAGAAACTGTTAAGAGAGTCACAAGTATTTCTTGATGCACTGCTAAAAGCATGTACCTACAGCCGGAACTCTGCATAGCTGTCCCAAGTGAGAAAATGACTTGCTGGCACCTGTTGCTGCTGTTGTCCTTCTGTTTTCTGATGCTGCTGATGTACAGTGTATTGATAAATGATGATAGCAACAGATGACCATGGGTTGAACTATAATTTGATGTTCTGGAAAATTCTGCTGCACTGACTGAAACATTCTGCCCTATGTGTGTGTATTCATACCAACAATGGTAAGTTAGTGTACATGTCACTGTCATGTTTTTTCAGAGACACTTCTATTTAATTTGTATTGAATCTTGTTTTTTGTTGTAAGCAGTCAGTTGTGTTGTTCCTTTGCAGGGAATCATCATCATGCATATTGAATGTTTCCCCCTTATGTTGGCCATGGTCACATTAAAGCTGCTTCTGGGGTGGAGGGTGTTAAGACCCCAAGCAGCTAGGGCAGGGAATTGTCCTCAAGACCAGTGTTCTGTTCCTGGTCTCCTGAACATATGAATTGTTGAATGCCTAGAGGCCAGTGGGGCACAGGACCCAAGGCAGCATGGGTTCACAGCAGGAAGTCATGTCAGATGAATCTAATTAATTTCTTTGACTAGGTGACCAAAGTAGCAGACCAGAGAGGGGCTGTGGACATGGTCTACCTAGACTTTATCAAGGCATTTGACACAGCCCACACAAAAGATTAATAATCAAATTAACCAGCCTGGGAGTGGGTCCCAGGGTGGTAGCCTGGGTAAAACATTGGCTGAACAACAGGACACAGAAGGTAATTGTAAATGGAGTCCACTCTGAAGAAATAGGGGTTACTAGTGGGGTACCACAGGGTTCAGTACTGGGTCCAGTCCTTTTTAATGTCTTTATAAGTGACATTGCAGAGGGACTGGAAGGAAAAGTATGCCTCTTTGCAGATGATACACAAGGAGGCATGGAAAGGAGGAGAAGGGACTTGGCAAGGTTGGAGGAATGGTCAGAAGTATGGCAGCTTGGAATTAATACAAAGAAGTGCAAAATAAGGCACCTGGAAAACAAAAACCCAGGGGAAGATTACACAATGGGGGAAGGTAGTAACAACAACAAAAATGGAAAGGGACCTGGGGGTAATCATATCAGATGACCTTAAGGTTAGCAAGCAATGTGAGAAGGCAGTAGGGAGGGCTGGGGGGATACTGGGATGTATAGGCAGAGGCATCACCAGCAGAAAACACAAAGTTGTTATCCCTCTGTACAGTTAGTGAGACCCCATCTGGAGTACTGCATCCAGTTCTGGAGACCCCATCTCTGCAAGGACATAGACAGGATGGAGGCAGTCCAGAGGAGGGCAACTGAAATGGTGCAGGGTCTGCAAGAGAAGCCATACAAGGAGAGACTAAAGGGGCTTAATATGTATACCCTTGAGGAAAGAAGGGAGGGGGGGAACATGATAGAAACTTTTAAGTACCTCAGTGGAATCAATAAAGTCCAAGAGGGTAGCATCTTTCAGAAAAAGAGATGTGCAAGAACAAGGGGACACACTTTGAAGATAGAGGGGGGATGGCTCAGGGGCAATGTGTGGAAGTATTTTTTCACAGAGAGGGTGGTGGACACATGGAACAGCCTTCCTGAGGAGGCTGTGGGGTCTAAAACTGTGGGAGAATTCAAGAATGCATGAGACAGGCAATAAGGCAATTCTTGTGGGGGGTAGGAAGAAATAGGCTGTTGGTTAGCTAGGATCTGCAGCTTATCCTGTAGGTAGGGAAAAGGGCAGACTAGGTGGGCCAAGCAGTCTTTATCTGCTGTCAAAGTCTATGTTTCTATATTTCTATTCACATGCCATATATATGTGCTGCCATCTAATGTGGTACTGTATTTTTTTGTCTGGGGTGGGGGTGTTGTGAGTGAGTGAGTGAGTGAGTGAGTGAGTGAGTGGGTGACTTATAAGCATTTCTCATTACTGTTATTTTATTTTACATACTCAGGTCACAGCACACAGATTCATGACTGTACTGATGAAACCATGTTGCCGCTGTACAGTGTTCCATATGTGTCTGATTGTTGACTTCAGCTGTACAAACAATGTCAATCCATGAAAGGTTAGTATTTTTATGTTGGCGCTCTTGTGTAGCCAACATCTTCCGACAGTGTGGGGAGTTGGAGGCGCGGTCACTGTTCAGTGAATGCAGGGCACGCACCAGTAGGTGCGTCCCTCATTGCCCAATCAGACTGCATGCCGGCGCCACAGCCATGCATACATAATGGGGTGAACACATCTAAGAAAAGGTCTGCTGCAATCCAAGCAAAGCTCATCAGATGCAGCGATCCTTTTCTTGCCGTGCTCGCCACCATTATATGCATGGTCGGTGAGCAGGCGGCCGCCTAACGTCTGCCAACTGCGGTGTCCGTTAAGCCCCCGCTGTCTTTGTGTGCTGATGGGGAGCCCACTCCCATCAGCATAAGCCCCCAGTTGTTGAATGCCAGAGGTGCCCAATCCCCATCGTCAGGCCTCCCCATCTTTGTGTGCCAACGGTGGTGCCCCACCTCACCCCATACTTACCTCCAGAGTCCGGCGCGATGATCTTCTGTGGAACGGGAACACGTCTGCACTCTTCAAAGCCGACTGCGAACTGAGGAAATGCTGGTAAGCTGTATAATAGAATGAATAGGGGTTTTTCAACTGTAATGCATATCTTGGGCATTTTTGGGACTTTTGGCCCCAAATTTTCAACTTGGGGTTTTTGGGACCCCTTCTCATGAATTCTTGCACTGTTATGGCGTTATTCAGTCCCAAAAGGTGCTTTCGCAATCACTGCATGGCATCACCTTTCGGGACCAAGCAATGAAATGACAGTGCATCTGTTCATGAGAGGGGCTCTCAAAAAGCCTATGTTACAGTTTGGTGGGAAAATCAAAAATGACTTTTCTGATGTGCATTGCAACTGTGCAATGCTGCGCTCGTGAGATGCTATATTGCACTATTTTTATGCCAGATTCTCAACATTGGCATTTTTCCACACCTTCTTGTGAACCGTACAGCTGTCATTTTTCACATCCTACCCGAAATGTGTTTTCGCACTGCCGGCGCAGAATAGCGTGGTCACTGTGTGAAATCAGTACTCAGGACACATTATGAAAATGGCAGTGACACTGTTCATGAGCAGAGGTCCAAAAAATGCCTGTGTTGAAAATTTGGTGACAATACTCCATAAAATGCCTGTTTTACGAGTGTGTGCAGCAACTGCGCAACTCACGCTCGTAAGTTAGCGTGTTTGCAATATTTTCATGCCACATTCTCAGCATTGGCATTTTACCACACCTTCCTGTGAACTGTAAAGCTGTCATTTTTCACATCCTTGCCGAAATGTGTTTTTGCACTTCCGGTGCAGAATAGCGTGGTCGCTGTGTGAAATCAGTGTTCAGGACACATTACAAAAATGACAGTGATACTGTTCATGAGCAGAGGTCCTAAAATGTCTGAGTTGAGAATTTGGTGACAATACTCCATAAAATGACTGTTTTATGAGGTGCATGGCAACTGCGCAATGCACGCTCGTAACTTAGCGTATTCACAATATTTTCATGCCAGATTCTCAAATTTGGCATTTTACTACACTTTCTTGTGAGCTGTGCAGCTGTCATTTTCACATCCTTGCCGAAATGTGTTTTCACACTTTTGGCGCTCAATAGCATGTTCACTGTGCGAAATCAGTGTTCAGGCCACATTATGAAAATGACAGTGACACTGTTCATGAGCAGAGGTCCTAAAATGCCTGTGTTGAAAATTTGGTGACAATGCTCCATAAAATGACTGTGTTACGAGCGTGTTGTTGTGCAGTTTGCACGCACGCTTGTACGTTCGCAAACTTCTAATATTCTCACTCCAGATGTTCTACAGTGCCATTGTTCTGTGCCTTCTAATGAATAGTACAGCTGTCATTTTTCACATCCTGACCAAAATCTGTTTTGCAGTTCTGGCGCAGAATAGCGTGGTCACTGTGGAAAGTCTGTGTTCAACACACATGATGAAAATGACAGTGACACTGTTCATTAGCAGATGCCCTAAAATGCCTACGTTGAAAATTTGGGAATGAAAGTCAATAAAATGAGTGTTTTATTAGCATGGGTTGCACAGTTTGCAAGCACGTTCATGACTTTCTGAATTTGTAATACTTTCACTCCAGCTGTTCATCATTGGCATTTTTCCATACCTCCTTATGAACACTCCAGCTGCCTGAAATGTGTTTTTGCACGTCCGGCACAGAATTGCACAGCCTCTGTGCGAAATCAGTTTTTGGGACAGTTTGAGGAAATGGCGGTGACACTATTCATGAGCAGAGGTTGTAAAATGCCTATGTTGAACATTTGGTACCTAACCTCTATACAATGACTGTGTTGCAAGCGTGCATTGCGCAGTTTCCATGCACCCTTGTAACTTCGTCAATCTGCAATATTTTCATGCCACATTTTCACCACTGGCATTTGTGCATGTCTCCTTATCAACAGTCCAGCTGCCATTTTTCACAGCCTGCCCAAAATGTGTTTCTGCAGCAGTGGCACACAATGGCATGCTCGCTGTGCAAAATCACCTTTTGAGACACATTTACAAAATCACAGCACTATGCATCTCTAGCTACACCACTCCCGCTGCTAATGCCAGCGCGATAACATTCGGCATTGACAAATGCTTGTTTTTATTGGGAGGGGGGTTTGCATGCATCATTTGGAAAACAATTTTCATTAATATTTTTGTCTTCTTTCCAGGTCTTCAGTGTATCCAAACTGTTGTCCGTCTTCAGACTGAATAATACCACCAGCCCACAATACCTCGATGCTACCTGTAAACAGATGAAAACATGTTTCTGAGTTCATTCCAGTACCTCATTCAGGATCAGCACCCCGTGGAGCTGTTCCTGTCTTTTGTTATATCCATCATCTGGCCTGTATGTCACCGTTGTAAAATACTTTACAACTATCGAAAACAAGGGAAACAAAAAAAAAGGAAAGCAGCCCTCGCAATCCTCAGTGCTGGAGTTGTACCCATTTGGAAATTCTTTTTCCATGACTGCATCTGCAACCTCAATGGTACACCATTTTATGCTGCCACCAGGATGGTCTTCTTTGTCTGCATTATTCATCACCACCATCATCATGACTGGGTACAAACATAGATGTGATTGTTCTGCTTGGAATGTTGGACAAAAAAAAGTTGAAGTGGTGTGATTCGTGATCGTGAAGAAGAAGAACTTGATTCGTCTCATGACTCGTGATCATGACATGATGTGAGTACAATGTTCTCACTGAGATAATATATACCACACCACTGGTACTCTGAACACTACTGGAACATTCAAAGTCATCCTTCTCAAGCATGTAGTAGACCTCTGGTATTAATTCACAACCATTACCTACATGGCTATTTGCTGTTACTTGACAACTGGCGGGCAGATTTTATTTCAGACACACACACACAATTTATTTCACACACCACCTACACTGAGGTATCATGACTCGTGATTGTGAGGACAAAGATTCAAGTATGGCATCCTACAGAACATGAACACAAACAGAAACATCATACTAGACCAAGGATCTTGAATGACGTGACATGATAACTGGGTGTCCTCCAGTCCTGATTAATGATGAAACAGAAGAGTTGAAAAAAACAGGGTTGGACCAAAAAAAAGTTAAAGTGGTGTGATTCGTGATCTTGAAGATGAAGAACGTGATTTGTCTCATGACTCATGATTGTGACATGACATGAGTACAATGTTCGCACTGAGATAATATACACCACACCACTGGTGAGCACTACTGGAACATTTAAAGTCATCCTCCTCATGCCTGTAGTAAACCTCCAGTGTTAATTCACAACTTTTAACTATATGTCTACTTGCTGTTACTTGACAACTGGCTGGCAGATTTTATTTCTGACACACACACAGAATTTATTTCACACACCACTTATGCTAATGGTGATGCTGCAGGCACTGCTGCTACCCACACAGATTCAGGGACCTTGTCTGGCCTAACCCTCTCTGACACAGTACTTTTTCCCTTCAAGAATTTTTTCTTTTTTTATTTATTCCATGTGATGTGATGTGATGGAATGCCCTGTCCACAGATCCAAAGTTTATACCCCACAGACTTATGTGGCTCATATGCCACAGTCAGAAACACCTTTGTTGACCGTGTCTTTGAGGGCATTTTTTTAGGTTACACAGAGTCACCAAGAAAAGAAACACATTTATTGCAAACAGTGATTTTTCTAATTTTGTGGGTTGCTAACAAATTCAAGAGAATTCACAAGACAGCACAATGCCAAAGATACTGCAATAGATATGTTTCTTTATTATGCCTTTTTCTTTTGGTTAAATGCTATAATATGCAGTAAGAGATAGTATTCAATCACGGTACTATGGGAAAACACACGATAGTGGTACAGTGACAACAATTTCAACAGACTGAACGCAGACAATTAACAGCAACATTATATTTACTCAGTTTTTGGTGGATGGGAAGCCAAAAAACAACAACAGTGACTTCCAGATGGAAATTGAGCACTAAACAGATATAGCCGCACAGTCACAACAAGACCTTAACCAGTCTTCAGAAATCCTACAGTGGGACAACAATACCTTATTTTGTCGGGGGGAGGAGGGGATTTACAGCAGTTGCTAGATAGAAGCAGGAAGAAATACCGCAGATGGGCTAAGAAATTAACAGTACTGCACACAGACTAAAGGTAATGCACAGAAACCTTAATAGTTCAATAAACTACAACAGTCTTTTAAACAGGCTAAAAAAGGCACAGCAGCACAGAAAACAGCAAAAACTGATAACAACTTACTAGAAGTATTACTGTATGTACCTGAACACACAAATACTAAAACACTAACTGACAACAGTTGGAAAAAGTGCCTTTCTCACTGTGAATCTCCCTTCTACAATCTACACCACAGATCCACCCTTCCCCCGAAGCACACTTCTTCAGTGTCTGTCACTAAAGAGACTGAATGTAATAAATTAACATTCAATATTCACACAAACTCAATAAATGCTCAATGATATAAACACACAGTTGTTTACTACAATTAATGTACTAACTTTTGACACAACATTTTGTGACAAAACTGTGTTTTTAAAAGATTTTGATGGTTTGATTCTCAGAGCTCTGAGAACAAACTGTCTCCAGTTTTCCAAAACACACACTACGCTGAACTGAGGCTGCACAAGATAATATAGTGCCAATGTGACCTTACATCCTATGAATCACTGCAAAATTCACCTTAAAGAAAAAAAAAGGTGAAGTAATGTGAAGTCAATAGAGAACAATGGGAACTTCATGTTACTTCGAGATGTGAAGTTATTTGCATCGCTTTGTGGAATATTACGCAAAATTCATGTCCTACGTGAAATACTATGAGTAGCAAAATTTGGGCACTTCACCCACATCTAGTCATGAGTAGCTGCACTGTTTTAGGGTGTTCCTAATGTTCAGAAAGTATGCAATAAGAGATTAAGGATTTGAAACAAGCAATGGTTGAGTATAATTACACAATTAGCATTCATTTCATTTCTACTAAGAATGGAGTCAGAAAAAACTACCAACATCAATGAATTTTAGAGATCATAAATAATCATAAAATGTGCATTTTGAACTACAACTAATATGATGCAAAAAAGGGTTGACAGTGCCCCTTTAAATACTGCCTTATGAACCTGGCAAGTGAACATTTTAAAATACCTGCTGAAATATTTCATACGACAAGTGTGAAAACACATTTCAGCCAGACTTTGAAAACCAACAGCCTGAACTTTCATGAGGTGGTGTGAAAAAAAATTACTATGTTGAAAATTTGTGGTTAAAATATGAAAAATTACCAAAGTTATGAGTGAACATAAAAATATTTCAATGTACACACATAACTTGGAAATTAGTCATTGTTCCCATATACATACAATATAAACCAAGTGGCAGAGTAAAGGCAAATGTCCATAATTCCTTAGTGCATCTCTCGTGATATAAAAAGTGCAATGTTAAAAAACTACAAGTCCAGGTTTTATCATAGCAAGGTATGAATCATACTTCTCTACTGATGTCCATGCATGTTAAAGGCAAGGCCACAGCTAATAAATATAAAATTCATTCCTCTATATCAGTATAACAAAATTCTGTTGACATTATGTTGTTGCTATCCCTTAGCTAATACTGTATATCTATTAGTTAATGACATCATTCACTGCAAAAATGTTGCATTCTACACTTGATCATATAACATTTTGTCCTGGACAGTTAACTTTTTCAATGCATACAAATTAGATTAAACACTTTCCATTGCAATTTCTGTCCAGCTTTCTTCTATCAGATGATTTAAAAAAAAATAAGTGCATCTTCAATTTCATGAGATGCTGATAACTGAAAAAGACCAGACATAAAATGGGATTATGAGGCATAGGGTAGGAGAAGAGAATAAAAGGAAGAAGTACTGCTTTGGTGGGAAGGCAGGTATTTGGGGTGGAGCTACCAGTGCTTACTGAGTTATTATAAATAGCATATGATGTCATGGAAAGCTGTGTACATGGCTCATTTTACTACATCAAGTATATAATGACTGTGAGCAAAACATGTTACTGAAATAAATGTGCATGGCGATATAACAAAATTGGAAAACTAAACCAAGCATTACTTTTCTTTTTCCCTATAAATGACTGATAGTATAATATAAACTGCATCTAAAACTAACCTTCATCTGCTGTATTTTTCTTTGTCAACATATCCAGTCTTAATATTTAAAAACATTTTCCAGGTTTATAATGTAACTATTTCCCCTTTAAGTATGAAATATGAATGGGTATTGATGCTTCATATACTGTATAAAGGACCACAAGCTATGCATGTTGTCCTACCTACAGTTTCCTATACTTAAGTGCTACCTCATTAAAGAGCCAGTGTATTGTGTCCTTTATTCTATATCATAATGACTGGAGTACCCAATGATGGTTATCTATGCTGGGATATTATGGGCTTTATTCAGTTTTCAGTATTTATAAGTGATTTTAAACTTGAACTTCTGTTATTCTTTCAGCTTTTCATCTGTAAGTACTGTTTGTCATGTGTATGGAACAATTGTCTTGGAAGACGTACTGTGGGAGGAAAGCAGCCTTCTATTTAGCGATGACTGTTCACTGCCATATATTTCGAACACATGGTACATTTGTATTTCATTTACATTTCAGCTATGTAACAGCCTGTCTGCACAAAGCCAAGCACTTGTACTTTAAATTCCTTCAAACAGAACACCTCTGCAACCCAAAGAAGTTCTGGCAGCAAGTCAACTCCCTATTGAAAGGGAAAGCTATTAATGCCCTGAGCTCAGTCCATTCCAACGGCATCGATTTAACTGATTCTACTTCCGTAGCCTCTAGCTTCAATTAATTTTTTACAGATCTGCACAAATATACTGGGCTCTTCCAGCACTCATCCTCTCCGAGCTCTGCCATGCATCCCATAACTACCCCTGTGGATTGCCCCAAGTTCCACCTAAAACTTGCCACTCTCAAAGAGGTACAAAAGCTTCTCTCATAACTAGATCCAGAGAGCTCATCTGGGCATGACTCCCTAGAGGCAAAATTTCTTAAACTGGGCTCTGCAGCCCTTGCTCACCTGGTTAGAGATCTTTTCAATCTGTCATTTATCTCCAACTCAGTTCCTGATAAAATGGAAGGTGGCAGTGATAGTTCCAGTGCATAAGGAGGGGGTCCAACTCTGTTGTCGATAACTATAGACCGATTTCCATCCTCTGTCATCTGGCAAAGATACAGGAGCGTATACTCTATAACCACCTTCAGGACCACCTGGAATCTCACAACCTGCTGTCCCCCATCAGCATGGTTTCAGAAGGAACCACAGCACCCTAATGGTCCTAATAAAAGTGACAACAGATATATTTCATGCCATGGACAAGGGTTGCACCACAGGTGCCATCTTCATCGACCTCACTAAAGCTTTTGACCAGGCAAACCATGGTCTCGTGCTCCACCAACTACACACTACAGATCTGGATAAAAATGCCCTAAATTGGGTAACAAGTTACATGTCCCGTCACTCCCAAAGAGTCAAATGGGATGGCTCCCTCTAAGAACTTAGACCAATAACCCACAGCATGCCTCAGGGATCCATTTTGGGGCCATTATTGTTCTCACTCTTCATTGACAATCTCCCTAGCTTCTGTGGTGGTGGTTATGCAGATGACGCAATCATCTGCCAATCCTCACCAGACCTTAACCAAATCAGTCATGAACTTGCCACAGATTTTGCCTCCCTTGAGGACTGGTTCTGCCAGAAACAGCTCATTCTCAATACCTGGAAAACAAAATGTATGCTCTTCTCCCACTGTTCCATCCTCAAGCATGACCCTTCTACCCTTAACATTGCATCGACCTGGGGAGATACCTTGAAGACAGTGCCTGCCTTCAAATAATTTGGGCTTCACCCTGGACCTTTTGCTCTCTTTCAGTATTCATATCTCCAATATAGTTAAAACAATGAGTCAGAAGCTTGGCCTGCTCTATCAGATTTGCCCGTATCTCACCTCTGCCTCCTGCCTATGAATTGCCTCTTCTTTCCTTACTCCCCCCTAACCTATAGAGCCCCTCTGATACTCTCTGCTAATATCTCATCTCTCTCCCTTCTCTCCCAGACCTACCATAGGATTGGTAGGTTCACGTTGGAGGTTAACTCTCGATCTCACCACTGTGATGTTCTGTCCTCTCTAGGATGGTTACCCTATGAAGCTAAATTGAAATACCTCTCCATGTGTCTCATGTTTAAACTTGTCCACCTCTTTACTCACCCCTGCCTTAGAGATCTGATTTACCCAAGGCAAGCGCCTCACTCCCTCAGCTCTTCCTCCCTTACCCTGCTAGTCCTCCCCAATCCTCACCTTTCCCTCACCAGGAGGGCTTTCTGTTTTGCTGCTATCTCTTACTGGAACTCCCTCCCTCCACACATCCTAACCAGTCCCTCTCTTCCACTTTTCAAGTCCAATCTGCTTGCCTTCTTTGCAGCATGGTCCTCCTGCTTCTGCTTCCACTGAAGCCCCCTACCTTGCCTATCTTGCTTGACCTCTACCTCTACCCCCTCACCCCATTCTCACTCCCACTCCTCCCCACCCTAGCCTGTCAACCTTAACTGAAAGTTCTTAATGCCCTTATGTGGCAAATATTACAAACTACCTTTGTATAGCCTATTCACGATGTATATAGAACCTATAGATATGCAACCCTGGTGTCCTTGTCTTAGACTGTCATTGTTTGCTGCTATACTGCACTGTATCTCTGTACAATTTGTATTGTTTCACTGTACCCCAGGTGAACCCTGAAAAAGGGACTGTAATTGTCTCAGCGGTCTTACCCGGTTACCAAAACTCAAATAAAAAAATAAATAATGTATGAATTTCAGATGTTACTTCAGTTTTGTGTCCATTTGATTTTTGCACAGAAATTGAGGCAACCTAGAATGACAGTTGTGACAGACTTAATTGTAAAAGACTGAGTAAGTGACTGCTTTATAGAATTCAAAAGTAAGTGAATATGAGAAATATTATGCTTAGTATTTACTATCACAGGAAACATTTCCATATTTGACATGACAGTCTGCTTGCCGCCCCCCCCCCCCATGCTATTGATGTTGGAAATATCACATCCCAACACACGAACATAAATAATTGAGGTACACACACACTAGTGTACACACACTAGCACACCATACACACTAGCATACTATATTTTGGATTGTATCCTTTCTTTGTGCAGCATTTCTTTTTGAGTTGACAAGTATCATAATGCAATTGTTTATGTTTTCTTATGGAAAAAATGTAATGTAAAGTGGAAAATTATACTAGAATTGTGGTATGATGTATTTGTGATTATTAAAAGCATGCACTACATTTCTGTTTAGAATTTTACACAAGTAGTGGTCATCTGTGACTGTAGTCAGATATAATATACTGCTGTACTTGTCAAGCACTGATTGTGTTTTTATGATATTGATTAATATGTTTGGCTCTATCGTCAATTTCATTATACTTGACTAAATATGCATAGTCGTGCTGTGTCATTGTGTAAAATAGCCAGCATCCAAGCTTTGCATGTATTGATGTCTTATTTCATAATTTTATTTATTTTATTTAACTAATTAATTTTTTGAGGGGGGGGGTTGAATGGTGTAATAAGCCAAAGATGACCTGAAACACTATAGAGCTATTGTCACCATCTCAGAAACAGCAGGAACCAAACTACAATGAACAATGTGCCCCCCTACCAAAATAAGTCACAGATGAACCTAAATTACAAACTGAATATTTTAATGTGGCAAACATCACTTGAGCATGTCTGTTCTTTTTTTATTGCTTTCTACTTTTAACTGTTCATTTAGCCTTATCTGTTATTTTGGTTTTTTGCACACCTCTCTTTACATTTGAATGACACAAGAAACACTATGCTGTTTCAAGGGCTTTTTCATGTTTTTCTCAAAACTGTCACATACGTAAGTATTATGGATGCATACATTTAATACTGAATGTATCTTAGATGTAGAAAAACAGTCATGTAACTTTTATGTTTCATTGGTTGTGATCCTGCCTAACCACTCCCCCCTCCCCCATAAAAAGTTGCTCTGACTGACATCTTTCTAAGTTTTGTTTGCCATGTCTCAATTTAGTATTTACTGCTGGTACCAAACTTTTTGGCTACTCTGTTTTGAAACTTGTAACTGTGCATCATGCATTAGCTCTCTGTACCATTGATTACTCTGTTATGTACTGTTTCCTTGTGATTAATCTACATTGCCTGCAACTTGTTATTACTATTTGGCTTGTATAATATCTTAAATTGTTTGTTCTGTGCCATTGTTTGTGGCCTGGGTCATGCCTGAAAACAGTCCTTGGATCAGTGCACTTACCCGGTAAACAAAGAAAATCATACATTTGATCAATATTAATATTGCAGAATATGATTGTTGATTTACAAGACCTTATATGATATCTTGCAATACCACATTCACAAATTGTGCACATTTTCATTTTGCTATAATGTGGCAGGCATAGGATCAGATTTTCACTGTAGCATGGACACTTTAGGACTCTTTAGACTGGCGGTGCAGCAGAGTTCCCCGTTGGCTGCACCAGCTATTTGAGCCTCCTGCCCCACTGCCAAGAACCTCCACCCTTAACCGGGGCCTCGCCGACCAGTGGTACAGCAGAGTTTTCCGCCAGCCACACCAGCTCTTTGACCTGCCCACCCAACTGCCCAGGTATGCCAGAGTTTCCTGGGAACCAAACCTGGTAACCTGATTGGCTGCAGACTACAGTCCATAGCCTGCTATTGGCCACTTCTCCTTTGCATCCTGCACTGATTAGACTTTTCTCTGTTTCCTTTTCTCTGTCTAGGATTGTTTTATGGTTAAACAGAGAGATTAATTTTAGGGTAAACTCTAAGCAGTAGTAGCGTAGCAGTAGCTCAAATTCTAAATTGTTACAGTATGATTTGAACTACCAGAGTTGAATTTTGAGTTTAAACTTGTAGCCACTACATATGTATGAGTTTTAAAATTGCACTGTTGATCTGTTGATTTCTTTTTTCTACAACATGCCCACTTGTGCTTTTCTGTCTCTCCACCTCTCTCCTCTGAGCTCCCCTGCTGCTTAGCCCTAAATTTGCTTAGTTCAGTCTCCCACTGAAAAAAAATGCTCCTGTTCTGCCTTCTGTCCAGTTTCCTTCCCCAGCTTTCTTAGTTCCCCCTCCCTGCATTGAATTTATTTTGCCCCAGCTAAAAAAAGTTCACCTTTCAGCCTTTCTCTGTTTCCCTACTCCATTTTTCTGTGGTGCCGTAACCCAGAGATCCCTCCCCACTAAGGAAGTCTTCCTTTTTCCCCCCACCCACTGTTGCTCTTCTCATGATCTATTGTTCTCCCTGACCCTCCCACCGATTAACCTCCTGGCATCTTTCTGCTCTTGATTTTCTTTTTTTCTCTCCCTCCTTTAGAGCCACTACCCTTGACTGGGTTCTTCACCAACTGGTGGTGCAGCAGAGTTCCCGGCCGGCTGCACCAGCTCTTCAACCCACCTGCCCAACTGCCCAGGTATGCCAGAGTTTCCCGGGATCCAAACCCAGTAACCTGATTGGCTGCAGACTACAGCCCGTAGCCTGCTACTGGCCACTTCTCCTTTGCATCCTGCACTGATTTGACTTTTCTCTGTTTCCTTTTCACTGTCTAGGATTTTTTTTTTATGGTTAAACAGAGAGATTTTTTATGGTAAAATCTAAGCAGTAGCAGCCTAGCAGTAGCTTAGATTTTCTCCCCGCGCTCCCACTCTATCCCCAGCCTCTATTAAATACTCCTAAGCTCCTCCCTACCATATCTTCCCCTTTTTCATTGGCCCTAATTCCAAGATTGCACTCCAAGATAATAGGCACATACTAGCCACTGCTCCTGATACTCTCTGCCCCTTCTTCTCCTCAATTAGGTTTTACTCTGGTGCTCTAACTTTACTCAGTTGGATTTTCCACTCTGCTCTCGACTCTGGTCATGTTGCAGGTGCAGTGTTCATGTAGCTCTCTAAGGCCTTTGACACTGTCTGTCACGTCCTCCTACCTGACTCCCTCCACCAACTTGGCTTCTCCCCTGGCCCACTGGCTTGGTTCACCAGTTACCTCTCTGCCAGATCAGAGCGCATGAAGGTAAATGGCACCCTGTCCAGCACCCTGTCTGTTCGCTCAGGGGTCCCCCAGGGTTCCATCCTGGGCTCCGTTCTGTTCAGCCTATTTCTCAATACCTTCCCCAGCTCCTGCTGGGGCAATATGGTACTCTATGCCAATGATGCAGTTCTCCTTTCCTCCCACCCTGACCCCGCATCTCTACAGGAATCCCTGCAGCACACATTCAACCAAACTGAAAAGTGATTCCTTGACCGCAGGCTGGTCATTAAGCTCAAAAAAACCAAATCTATGCTTTTTTCACATCACCAGAATAAGGCCAAAAATGCCCCCCTCTGCATTCTCCCCAGTAATGCTCACCCTCTCGAGCAAGTGTCATCCTACAAGTACCTGGGCATCACCTTTGACTCGGCTCTTACATTCCACACCCACATCAATACCCTGTTCTCAGCCATAAACTCTCGGATTGGCCTTCTCTATCACCACAGAGATTGCGTCCCCCAAACCGCTCTCTGACTGGCCATCAACTCCTCTGTCCTGTCCATAGTGGACTACGGCCTACCTATCTATGCAGCGGCTGACAATACAGCCCTCACCAGAATCCAGCCCTTGATAAACAAGGCCTGCAGGCTCCTGACCAGTGCATCCCTCCACACCCATACTTGCCTGCTCTATTCCACCACCAACCTGCTCACCTAGGAGGAGTGCCTGCGCTATCAAACCTGCTTACTTGCCAAAAAATCCCTGCTAGGACTCTCCCCCTCAGGGGTCACTGCATCCCTGTGGCTTGCATCCCCATCCGCTGCCACCCATAGCTCAGTTAAGGCCACCTTTCTGGTGCCCCATACCAAGACCTCCCTAGCCCAAGGTCCTACCACTACCATGCCCCCACATGGTTCAACTTCCTCTCGCTCTCTGTCACTAAGACTACCAAATTGGTCCCTTTAAAGTCACTCTCCGTAACCACCTCTTTGGCACCTGAAGCTGTAGTTGCCCATAATCAACCTAATGTGTGGGTCCCTCCCAGTTTCTTGACCATTTATTTATTTCGTTTTTGTTTACCGGGTAAGTACATTAGACAAGTTTTATACCTATTTTCAGGAACGACCTGGGAGAGTACAAAAGGGTACAACAGGTACATTGATACAGTAATTGGTTCAGACGAATACATTCAGGTACAAAAACAGGAGAAAAGACAATTTTTACAGTTTTTACATTTACGTGGAAGGTACACCCAGATACAGTGCTGGGGCAAGGTATAAATTAGAGATAACCATAGCCTTGACAATGTCCGTTGGACTGCTCTCCCCCTTTTTTTTATACGTTCACTATTTTGATCTAATTGTATTATTTTTTTATGATTTTTAGCTGTTTTGATTTGTTATTTATGTACGGTGCCTTGACAATTGAAAGATGCCTTATAAATAAAATTATTATTATTATTATTAGTTACTGCAAGTAACTTTCTCCTGTAAACCACTGTTATATTATGTTCTTTTTGTTATCTGTATTGCACCTGTATGTTACCACTGTTGTATCTCACACTGTAACCATGTCTATCCTCCCTGCGACGAGGTGCCTTTGTAAATGAGTCCCTGGCTCAAAGGTTGTAAATCCGAGTTTCAAAATAAATAAATAAAAATGTGATACTCATCCCTGTTGCAAATTATTATATTTAACTATGTCATGGCTAAATCCTTATGAAAACTTACAATTTAAGTTTGGCAATTGCAACTTCTACTCGCTGACCTCCAGGAGGTTTTCTTGCTCACTTTTGTTTACTTCTCCTACTAGTATACTGATACACATTCTTACTCAGGCTGCCCCATATTCTTTAGGGCCCCTGAATTTACCCCCACAGTCTATTGTCCATCTGTTTCTTCTAGAGCACCTATTCATGATGTATTGGAATATTTTTTTCCATCAAGTACCCCCCTCTCTTAAGGGGATATATATTTAGATGCCATCATGAAGGGCTCACCTATGCACCCCTACATGGTGGCTCTCATACTCCTAACCAACATGGTTGGAGCATTTGTTGGAATGTCCATAGAACTCCCCTGAAGTGACCTGCCAGCACTGTAACCCACACACATATAGATCTGGTAATATGGTTAACCAGGTTGATAATCCAGTAAGACCTCATCTGTGTGATTACCTTTCTTACATGAACAAACCACCACCCTCATACCTGAGCTCACTGTGGCCCTGATGTGCACCCATCCCACCACTAAAAGCCCATCGAAACATACCCATACAAGGTGCAGACAATCTTGAACTCTAAGAATCTGGTGGAAGCACTGCATTACTAGAATAATTATTATCCTCCTACTGATGTCTGGGAATGTACACCCTAACCCAGGCCCTGCCATCTCTGAGAACCCCTTACTTCACAGAATCCTAAAATCTGCATCTATTAATATTGTCAGCCTCCTACCCAAACTATCCCAGTTCCTGGACTGGGTTGCACTACACAATCCTGACATAATCTTGCTTACTGAAACTTGGTTATCACACAAGATAGCAGATTCATCAGTCTCACTTGATAGCTATACCACTTTCTGAATGAACAGACTGGCCAAGCGAGGGGTTGGTATCTTGTCTATCTGATCAATAATATTAGAGGACAAGTTATGCTTAATGATACCAACTCTAAAGAAGCCCAAATACTTTTTAATAAAACTTTCAATAGGCCGACAATGTAAGACACTGTTACTGACAACAGTCTACATACCCCTGGGTAAACAAGGTCCAGGACTCGAGCAGTTCTATGACAACTTTAGTAAGGCTAAACAGGGCTAGGAACAGGTTTTCCTAGGGGACTTTAATGCCAACTGGTTAGCAAAGGATACAGTAACTGCTAGAGATAAAATACACAGCCTTTACCTAACACAGATGGTCACTCAAGGAACCAGGATGAATTATCGCACAGGTACCAGCACCCTTATTGACTGGCTACTCCCTACCTGCCCTGACCATATTAAAAATGTCTCCGTCCTACCCGACACTCTGAGTGACCACTCTCCAATAGTCTGCTCTTGGACAAATAAGGGACCAAAAGCCTTCCCAAGCTTGCCAAAACTGTTTCCTGAGAAAAGGGCAGCTGGAACACTTCAAAAGGTACCTAAAATGCATGGATAGGACCCTGTTAGAAGACTTGCCCTTGATTATCTAATCACAATCTTCAGTAATGTATGTGACTTATTTGCACCTGTCAGAACATCCAAAAACAAAGGAGCCATAAACCCTTGGCTCACTGGCACCCTCATCAAGCTAACGAACAATCGGGACAACCTCTGGCACAAAGCGAGAGCGACTGATAAGCAGGCTGATTATACTGCTTACAAGGCTGCCAGAAATAACTGTACTAGACTAGCAAGGAATGCTAAGCCACCTCCTGTATTACAGAGAGCAAATGGAAAGAAACTGGAGTAATGGGAGGGAGTTTTGTAACAACATTAAAACCCTGACTGGGAAGGAATCCAGAGCATCACCTGACCTCATTATCACTCCTTTAGGCCCACTATAGATACCTATGGACCTGGCAAATGCCTTTAATCATGACTTCACTGACTTAAGCTCTGTTCTAACCCCAGAATACCGCCAACTAAGCCAAACAGAAAGCCACACAATACTACTTCTCCACCTACTGCTAACCCCAGACAACCTCTCTTCTGCTTCAAACAGATCACAAACCATCAAATATGTCAAAAGGGTTCTAGGCAAAACCAGGATTGGCAGTGAAAAGTTAGATACGAAGCTATTTGCTCTCAAGCTGGATGAACTTGCTGATCCACTCACTAAGTTATTTAATATATTCCTCAGAAGTGGAATATTCTCTGATAAGTGGAAGACTGCCCTCATCACCCCTGTATTCAAAAATGGTGACAGAATCAGTTTGGGAAACTATTGCCCTATCTCCATTCTACCACCCCTCTCAAAAGCTCTAGAAAGAATTGTATCAGATCAACTCATGAAATACCTGAACAAATTCAATCTACCTTGCCCTCAGCAGCACGGGTTCCATCAAAGCCACAGCACTATCACAACACTCATTGACTATACCTCTCACCTTTATGAAGCCCTAGACTCTGGAAAGATAGTGGGGTCTATCTTTATAGACCTCACCAAATCATTCGACACTGTTAATCACCAGATCTTGTTTGACAAGCTTACTACACTAGGCCTGTCCATTAACTCATTGCCTCCACAGGAGCTCTCTGAAGTTGCACCACTTGTCTCCTGTGTATGGTTAACAGTAAATCCTGGGCCTATCTAAGCAAAATCAAGCTATAGTCAGCATGCCACAAACAAATCCTAATAGCTCAAGAACCACAAGTGTTAGACACAAAGTATGAGTGGCAAAGATAGTCAGCACAAAATTACATTTCCAATGGTGGTATGCAAATAATATGTAATTTTGGGTTTTTTCCTATGCTGCTTGAAACAGCAAAAAAAAATATTTTTTTCACTAAAACAGGCAACATAAGCCATACACACCATACCATAAACAAATGTGAATAACTCCTAAAGTATACATGATATACACAAAATATCAGTGGCAGAGTTGTTCAGCACAAAATTACCTTTCCAATGGTGGTATGCAAATAATGATATGTAATTTTGTTTTTTTTTCTATGCTGGTTGAAGCAGCAAAAAAAAATATTTTTTTCACTAAAACAGGCAACATAAGCCATACACACCATACCATAAACAAATGCGAATAACTCCTAAGGTATACATGATATACACAAAATATCAGTGGCAAAGTTGTTCAGCATAAAATTACCTTTCCAACGGTGATATGCAGTCAAATATAAGTTATATTGTGTTACACTATATATTAAAATATGTAAGTGACTTCTCCAGATGTTGCAAGGGCACACTGGGAGTCAGTAGAAGACTTCCGCAGGAGTCCTCAGGACACACCAGTGTATTTTACTGATGCCTACAGGCGTCTGCTAGGAGACAATGAGTTAACACTGTTTCATGGTTCACAAGCTACCATTCATGCAGGTCGCAGTGTGTTAGAATAAGAGGGGTAACCTCTGAACCTAGAGATATAACTCTGGGGCTCCCCCAGGGATCAATCTTAGGACCATTACTCTTCAGCCTATTTATAAATTCACTTCACAGCGCCTGCACAGCTAATATGCTACTCTATTAAGATGATGCAGTAATCTCAATACCAGGGAATCACCAAGCAGAAATAACAACTCTGCAATATAGTTTTACCAAGCTCAAGACCTAGTTCTCTCAAAACTGACTCCTCTTAAACTATAAAAAAAATATAATTATGCACTTCACTCTGTTACACTCAAAGAAGAATGTTGACCCCTTGACCATCCATAGCCAAAAGGGAGATGCCATTGACCAGATCTCAACCTTCAAATATTTTGGCATCCACATTGATGACACCCTCTCATTCACCTTCCATATTGACCACATAATAACATCAGCAAATATTAAACTTGGGATCACATATCATCACAGGAAAAAAATGACCCCAGAGGCTCTTAACCTTGTTACTCAGAGCTCAATACTATCAATCATTGACTATGACCTTGTCATTTACAGTGCTGCCACTGAAACTGCACTAAAATGTGTCAAATTACTACTTAACAAGGCCTGTCACTTAGTCTTAGGGGTTAAACACCTAACACACACTTGTAGCTTCTACTCTTCAACTGGGTGGCTCCCCCTGCACCTAAGGGCTAGGTACCAAGCATGCCTGATTGGTAAAAAAGCACTTCTAGGACTAGCACCTGAATCCACTGCTGCTTTATTCCAATGCAACTGAACCTCTAAAACTACCAGAAGATCAGCTAAGGGGTTACCCATGTCCCCTTCAAATGTACCTCCTTTGCCCAATGGTCACTTTCTTATCATGGGCCCCAATGGGTAAATGACCTACCCTCCACCCTCTTAGAGCATGAAGAATGTAGCCCTTTTAAAAGAGACCTTCAAACTCTCCTGGCTGAAACTAACCACTGTGATTGCTTTTCCTAAATACTGGTGACCCCTAATCCTTTCTGGGTCTACTACCCCCTCTCCCCCTACTCTTTTCCTACCTCCTTTCTCTCACCCCCTCCTTCAACAAAGCCCTCTATGGCTTCAACCTGTTTGATCAGCTTAAAATCAGTGATATTATGATGGTTATTCAGACTTTACGTCCTACCAACTGTAGTTTGGATCCGGGCCCTACACGTTTGCTTGTTGGCTGCGTTGATGTTATCGGCCCGGTCCTTGCTGAGATAGTCAAGTTATCCTTGGAGAGGGGAATTTTTCCAGCTTCTCTTAAGGAGGCTATGGTTCAGCCTCTTGTTAAGAAGCTCTCCTTGGATCCTGACTGTCTTAGAAACTACAGGTCTGTCTCTAATCTTCCATTTTTGGGTAAGGTTATTGAGAAGGTGATAGCTTTACAACTGGATGACCATTTGACCAGCCACAATATCTATGATTCTCTCCAGTCCGGTTTCAGGAAGAGATATAGTACTGAGACGGCTCTTGTTCGGGTACTAAATGACCTCCTGATAGTGAGAGATTGAAAGACGCATTTCATCTTGGTCCTTCTTGCTCTCTCTGCAGCATTCGATACTGTGGGCCATGGTGTGCTGCTGGATAACCTGCGGCTTATCTGTGGACTATCAGGGGCTGTCCTCCAATGGTTTCAATCTTACCTCACGGGTAGGACTCAGAAAGTGGTGTCTGGGGTTTGTACCTCAGCTCCATTCTCCCTGCCCTGTGGGGTTCTGCAGGGATCCATTCTAGTGCCCATGTTGTTTGCAGAATATATGCTGTGTTAGGAGTGATTATTAGATGGTATGGCTTGAGTTTTTACTGCTATGCAGATGATACTCAGCTATACATTTCTTTTGTCCCTGAACAGGATGATGCCATCTCAGTGCTCAGAAGCTGTCTGACTGAAATCCAGGTCTGGATGAACATGAGCTGGCTAAGGTTGAACCCTGAAAAACTGAGGTGTTGGTCATGAACCCGGGCTGTCGTGAGGTGGGTGTGTTGGCAGGCTCACCTTCGGGCTTGTGGCTTGGAAGTGTCCAGCTAGCTACCTCAGACCAGGCACAGAACCTGGCGTTATGTTTGATGACTGTCTGACCTTGAAATTACAGGTGTCAGCAGTTGCTAAAACCTCTTTTTACCATCTGAGAAATATCATCCGGGTGAAATATCTGGTTCCTCCCGATGATCTTCCAATGTTGGTTCATGCCTTCATTACCTCCTGTCTTGACTACTGCAGTGCCCTTTACCTAGGGCTGTCAGGGGTTGATATCCGCCACTTGCAGCTGGTGCAGAATGCGGCTGCCAAGTTGTTGACTGGTGCTTCAAGAGCCAGTCATATAACACCTGTGCTCCACGATCTGCACTGGCTCCCAATTAAGTGACGGATCACCTTTAAGGTTGCTTTGCTAACCTATAAGGTCCTACATGACCAGGGACCGAGCTAGCTGAAACATCTCCTTTGTCCATACTATCCCTCCCATCCTCTCCGATCCACCAATGAGGGATTGTTAGAGGTTCCCAGGGTACGTTTGCAGACATCGGGAGCAAGGGCATTTAGCTTTGCTGCTCCGTCCCTGTGGAACTCTCTACCTCATCGGTTACGAGATTGCCCAACCCGTCCAGAGTTTTAAAACTGCATTAAAAACCTATCTTTTTGACCTGGCTTTTGGTAATTGAAAGGTTTATTTTTTTATGTGGTTTTATATTGTTTTGTTGGAATTTACATAATGTATGTAATTTTTATTTTATTTTATGTATTATATTGTACAGGCACCTTGGTTTTGGAAAGGCACCTTTTTAAAAAATAAAAAATTGATTGAAAAAAATTGATTGAACCTCCCCACCTCCTTGCACTTAGTAACTGGTCTGTTTGACTAAGCTCATTACTGTATATATGATTTTTTTTAAATGTTCATTTATTTGCACACCTGTATTTGCCTAACCCTGATCCAGGTTGTGTCAATGTACTGTACCTGCCACTTATGTCATACTATTTACTATATGTTTTGTACTGTTGTGTTTGCGTCCATTGACTTGGAGCCTTTGTAAAAGAACCATACTGGCTGAAAGATATTAATCTGAATCTGAAATAAATAAATAAACAAACAAACAAACATAAAACTCTATTCCACTCCCTACCCCCACCCACCATCACTAGAATTTGAAAGATAAAATTGATTGTCTTGCATTCCATCTATATTTCTATCTAACTGCCATTATTTGATGATCATGTTTATGTTTTATGCTGAAGTACAGTATGTGACTGTATATGTGAGTTTGAATCAATTTTTTTCCTCCATAGTGCAAGGTGGCACTTTTTACCATCATATTTGTTTTAGGCATATTAATTTAATGATTGCAAGATACAATGTTGATTTAAATAAATTGAAATATTTTTTATAATTCCAATTGTTTTAAAATCATACCCTTCTGCTTTCCTTTTGGTTGTGATTTTACTAACTTTTAAATCTTTACAGCACACTATTATCAATGCAACGAATGCTAACAAAGGCCTGAGCTGATGCACAATTTCCAGTGTTATATTGCCCTTTTGTGTCATATGAATACATAGCTCTGTTGTGAGGTCATGATCATAGCAATGTGCACAGTATGTATTGCAGTGCTGTACAACCCATCATCTATCCTAAATCTAACCATAATTCTGTAAACATTCTTGCATCCCATATTGATTTCTAGTGTTTTCCACTTCCCCCATTGGCAAATCAGCTGTAAAATATTTATTTTGACGACATAAGTATCTACTGTTTCCACTATCTTCCACCTTCCATTAACTTATCTCTCCTGGTAAAATCCTAAAAAAAAAAAATGACCATTTTTTTGTGTCCAGTGTTCCTCATCCCATTTTTAACTGTTGAATCAGCCAGCTGAAGACAATGTAAACTGCCTACTCCATAAAAGCTTATTTATTCTCTTTAAAAGGGACATTTGCAATATGGAACTAAACATTATGAGTCCCACCAAAATGGTTTACTGCGTTTGAGTTTTGGGGTTGAGTCCCTCCAGAACCAATAATTCTATGGATGTCAAATGGTCAATGAGAAATACAGACAGCTACTTTCTAGTTCCATGTATAAGACAACTTAGTGACTACATAAATGAGTACAATAACCAAGTCAGATATATATGAAGTAAGCAAAACCATCTGATCATTATCAGGAGGGAGGATATTTCTATTGCACTGTGCAATTCTATAAAGAAACTTTGAACACAAATGTGTACTGTTTGATTACTGAAAGAGATGAAAAATGACAGAACTGTAACTGATTTATTCAAATAACCATATTCGATGCAACATATCAAACTTTTCTTAAAAATTGAATAGATGCTAAAAAATTCCACAGATATTACAATTGTGAATGCCAAATAAACCACCTGCAGCAAGTAATGCTAACAGAAGAATGATGGCCCAATTTCTCATGACATATGAAGATGCCAACACCCTGGTTACCTGATGTGGAATGTCAGATGATAGATAATGAGGGACTGCTTTGTTTTTACAGGGATTATTTAACTAATTTATTGGCTGTGATACTGGGGATTGGGCACTTCAGTGTTGGCTTTTACTACATGGTGGCACCTTGGGTGGGAACCCCGATGTCGCCACTTATGTATGGGGGGGAGCCCTGATGGGGAAGAAATTGGGCAAGTGATACCAAGGGGTGAGCATCCTGGTCCACATAATGTCAGTATTTCAGGAAAGGACATAGGAGGACTGACCAAGCTGGGAGGGGGAACATATAAGTAAGCAATAAGGTGTGATGGGATGTGCATGGAACACATTTTACCACATGGCTAGGGGCGCAATAAGGCATGAGGCCAAAGGCCAAGTGACTTTAGCTGCTGGCCATGTGGTAAAATGTGCTCCACACACATTCCACAGTGCCTTATTGCACTTATAAAATGGGATCCTTTTTTAAAAACTTTTTGCAGTTGCAAAATGTTTATGTGTAGAAAAAATAGACTTACTTGTGTGCATTTATGATAAAATAGTCCTTCTGCCCACTACAAATGAAGTCATTGATGATGTTATTGTATTGTTGCCTACTTTCTTCTTCCTGTTTTGTTTCTCTGTTTTTCCCCACATTCAAGATACGGAATGTTTGTCATGGAATACATGGATTCAAAATTCTATTCAGTTCCACTGCTAGCATGTTACTCTCCTAACATACTACACACACACACACACACACACCATAGTCCTCTGTTACAGCCAGAGACTCAATTATCTCACTGTCAGGGTAAAGAGACGAGATTTCCCTGATGAGTAGGTAAAGTTAGAAGGGGGATTTGTCATTGTCAGCAAAGAAACAGTTGTAATGAAATCTATAAACAATACTTAATGTTTTTAATTTCTTTACGTGTGTAAGGAGAATGTGATGATCAGGGAAACAACATTTAATTCATCTATTTTATTTTGTATTTAAGGTGGATTTATTTTAAGGGCACGGTGCAAGTAAATGTGATGCTTACAGTTACAGGGCAAAAACAATGGCTGCCAGTTGAATTCTTAACATTCTAGGAGCTTAATGATTCCAGTGGTGATCAGTGCACATTTGGCAGCACTTTTTATTTTCTATGCGTGGAACATAATTGCTACATGAACACTAGCCAATCAGATTTCAGGATTTCCCCACTACCATTTTGTAATAATACATAAATGGATAGAGAGTTAGATAGATAGATAGATAGATAGATAGATAGATAGATAGATAGATAGATAGATATACAGACATAGACAGATAGATTAGACAGACAGACAAAAAGAAACAGAGAAAGAGCTTTGTTGCTGCCACTCAAGCTGGCAGCAGCACCCCATCTGCGGCTGCAGAACTCATGAAAGTCCCATTGTTCTCATACTGAAAACATGGGTGAATGGCTCCACTCACTAAGCTGGGCACCCAGGATTTTTGGGTGCCAGACATTTTACTTCCAGGGCAGTTTTAAAAAATAAATAAACACCAGAAGCTAGCTAAACTGGCCCTTTCAGTTGTTTGCTTTTTGAAAATACATATTTTTTATGTAGTTTCTATGTGTTTGAATTAGAAAAAAACTAAATGTTGGCCATCACAATTGTTCTTTTCTCATGAGAAGAAAATAATGAAAATAAACAGTCACAATCAGTGTTATGAAAATAAGCAATCACAATCAATGTTTTTTTACCATTCAAGATTGACAGTTATAAAAAAATTCTTATAACTCTGGAATGATATATTGTTTTCACAAAATCTTTTAAATGTATTACTTCAGTACAAGCCAGCTCTACCCTGACAGTTTTGTGAAAAATATTCATGCTGTCTAGTCTGTGCATGAGAGCAAAAAAATAAATACATAAAAAAATGGTATGTATAGGGAAACCTAACACTTTCCTTTTTTATTGCATTTCATGGTATCTGTATCTGAGAAACTGAAAAAGATGCTGTCATGAAACTTTTCACGTTTAAAGACTCTGCCACCCTGACTGTGCTTGCCAAAATGTGAGCTATTTCTTTCAATGCCAGCAAAGTTATTAAGGTGCAAAAATTGAGGTTTAACATTTACTAGCATACTCAACCCTAATTACCTATGGGAGCTACCTTGCCCCTATCATATATATTTTTTGCAGAAAACTGTGTTAATGTAATATTTAGGGTTCAGGCTAAAGTAACAAAAGTACTATGAAACATTTCATGCACCCACCATAAGGCAAAAAACACAAATTAATAAATAATTAATGTATTATTTAAAAAAAGTGCATGACATCTCTAAACACATACATTTTCCTTAAATAGCAACAAGGAGAAAATAGTGATGTTTCACAAGGGTTGCCCCATGCTTCATCAGACTAAAGTGTTAGTGCAAAGTTCAGCTTTTTATAACCATAATGAACAACAATTTACATATTATTACACATGTGCAATCATGATTCCATTTCCTTTAAAATTACATGTGATCACAATCACCAGGCACTCACTTAGTTACAAAGAGTCCAGTTACTAATAGTATTTCTAATTGGAGTAATAATTTAATCACCCCAACATCTCTTTTTAAAAAAAACCCATACATTATTCAATCCAATGGTATTCAATTTATTTTACTCTGTTTTGAATAGATTTAAATGATTTCCATTCTACCATTTATTCTTAAAGGCAGATAGATCTATCATTTCATTGAGCTCCATATTATGGTGTGCATTCAGATAATAAATCCAGAAACTTTCCCTTCATCCAAGTTTCTTTTCAGTATCTCCTCTTCTTGGTGCTAAAAGGAAATCATTTAAGTCCATTCAAACTTTGTAACTAAGTGAGTGACTGGTGATTATGATTTCATTTAATTTTAAATGAAATGGAATAATGACTGCAAGTGTGTAATAATGTGCAAATTGTTGTTCATTATGGTTATAAAAAAGCTAAACTTTGCACTAAAACTTTAGTCTGATAAAGCTTGGGGCAATCCTTGCAAAATGTCACTTTTTTCTCTTTGTTGCTATGTAAAGGATATGTACGTGTTTCAGGATGCCATGCACTTTTTGTGATAATAAATTAATGATTTATTCATTTGTGTTTTTTGCATTATGGTGGGTGCATGAAATGTTTCAGAGTACTTTTGGTGTATTTTTACTGCACCATCATTTTATCCTGCTGCTGGCCATTTCTTTGTGATGTTCTAAAGCAACAAAAGTAGAGAAATGTGACTTTAGGGTTTCCAACCCTAAAACCCCAATGTCACCCCTAAAGCAAATCAGGGGTGGAGTCTTCCTGTGGGGTTTTAACCATAAAGCTCGCCCCATTAGGTGTGAATGTTTCTGGAGTGTATAGAATGGGGGTGAGCTTTAGGGTTGACAACCGCTAGGAAGACTCTGCCACTGATTTGCTTTAGGGGTGGCATTGGCTTTTTAGGGTTAGAAGCCCTAAAGCCACATTTTCCTACTGTTGTTGCTTTAGCCTGAACCCTATTTGTGCATTAATGTTGTTTTTTAGCAAGAATTTCTTTACTCTTGAGATAGTATAATGATATCCTTATTTTCCTGTTACAGTGCAGGGCCCTATTGGTCCTGCACGCCCATGCATCTGTACTTTTTGATATACTGTAGTGTGATCATATCCTTATTTGTCTGATGGAGCACAGGGCCCTTTGGGCCCTGCACTCGTATACCCTCCATACATTTGTATATGTACGTTTATGAGTAAGCACAGGGCCCTCCATGCCCTGCACTTCCATTGGAAGTACAACAGCAACCAGATTGTCAAAACAAACTTCCTATTACCCCACCTCATTAACTGGGTAGTGAAAATTGTTAAATCAGCACCAAAATATCATTCTGCATCACTGCAGCATAATTCTGTGGCTAGGGAATGAAAAGACATTTTGGGCAAGATTTGAAAAATGACAGCTGTCACATTCACGAGGTGGTGTAAATAAATGGCTATGTTAATAATTTGGGGTTAAACTATTGAAAATTAAGAAATTTGCAAATGAGCATAGCGAAATGTCAACAGATGTGCACAACATTGCCATGTTAGCAAATTTTGACCCCAAATTTTAAACATTCCCTTTTTATGATCTCACCTCATCAACAAGTGCTTTGAAAATTTTGAAATACCCCCAAAGTTGATTTCACCAACCAACTGTGAAATCACCTTCCGGGCAGGATTTGGAGAATGACACCAGCATTGTTCAACAGGTGGGGTATCAAAAATGGTATGTTGAAATTTGGTGTCTGTGATGAAAATCCCTCACCAGGGACTTCAGGTTCATTGCTACCACCATGGTTTTTACCAAAAGAATTATAGAAAAATAGACTTTGACGTCAGATAAGGACCACTTGGCCCACCTAGTCTGCCCATTTCCCTGCCTATTGGATAATCTGCAGATCTTAGTTAATCAACAGCCTACTTCTTCCTACCCCCCCACCAGAATTACCTTATGTCTGTCCCATGCATTCTTGAATTTGCCCCTGTTTTTGACCCCACAACCTCCTCAGGAAGGCTGTTCCATGCATCCACCACCCTCTCTGTGAAAAATACTTCCTCACATTGCCTCTGAGCTGTCCCCCCATCTTCAAATTGTGTCCCCTTGTTCTTGCACATCTCTTTTTCAGAAATGTGCTGCCCTTTTGGACTTTGTTGATTCCTTTGAGGTACTTGAATGTTTCCATCATGCCCCCCCTCCCTCCATTCCTCAAGTGTATACATATTAAGCTCCTTTAGTCTCTCTTCATATTACTTCTGTTGCAGATCCTGCACCATTTTAGTTGCCCTCCTCTGGACAGCCTCCATCCTGCCTATGTCCTTGCAGAGATGGGATCTCAAGACCTGCATGCAGTACTCCAGATGGGGTCTCACCAACTGTCTGTACAGAGGGACAACAACTTCCTGTTTTCTACTGGTGATGCCTCTCCCTATACATCTCAGTATCCACTAACTATCCGTACTGCCTTCTAACATTGCTTGCTTACCGTAAGGTCATCTGATATGACTACCCCCAGGTCCCTTTCCATTTTTGTTGTTGTTAATACCTCCCCCCGTTGTGTAATCTTCCCCTAGGTTTTTGTTTCCCAGGTGCATTACTTTGCACTTCTTTGCATTGAATCTAAGCTGCCATACTTTTGACCATTCCTCCAACCTTGCCAAGTCCCTTCTCATCCTTTCCACCCCCTTGCATATCAATCCTGTTGCAGATCTTTGTGTCATCTACAAAGAAGCATACTTTTCCTTCCAGTCCCTCTGCAATGTCACTTATAAAGATATTAAAAGGGACCAGACCAAGTACTGAACCCTGCAGTACCTCACTAGTAATCCCCTTTCTTCAGAGTGGACTCCATTTACTATTACCTCTGTGTCCTGCTGTCCAGCCAATTTTTTAACCCAGGCTACCACCCTGGGACCTACTCCCAGGCTGACTAATTTGTTTATTAATATTTTGTATGGACTGTTTCAAATGCTTTGCTAAAGTCTAGGTTGACCACGTCCACAGCCCCTCCCTGGTCTACTACCCTGGTCACCCAGTCAAAGAAATCTATTACATTCATCAGACATGACCTTCCCACTGTGAATCCATGCTGCCTTGAGTCCTGTGCCCCGGTGGCCTCTAGGTACTCAACAGTTCTTTCTTTCTGAAGCAGTTCCATCATTTTCCCTACCACTGAGGTCAAGCTAACAGGTCTGTAGTTTCCTATCTCTGCTTTGATCCCAGTTTTGTGAAGGGTAATCTCATCCACCTTCCTCCAGTCCTTAGGTACCACACCATCCTCCCATGATTTGTTAAAAAGTGTAGTCAGTGGTGTCACTAGTTCTCCCCTTAGTTCTTTTAGAATTCTGGGTGAATCCTGTCAGGCCCCATTACTTTGTCCACCTTCAGTTTTAGAAGTTCTTTCAGAACCCTTTCTTCTGTGAAAGGACTTGTATCGACCCCCCTATCCAGAATGCTTCTATTGATTGGAATAGGTACCTCCTCCTCTTCTTTTGTGAATGCTGAGCAGAAGTATTCATTTAGTATCCCTGCTTTTTCACTGTCCCTCTTTGCCCACCCGCCTCCCCTTTATTAAGTCTCACTATCCTTCCCTTGGTCTTTTTTTTGCTCCCTAATAGACCTATAAAAGATTTTATTCTCCTTCTTAACCAAGCTGTCTATCTTTTCCTCGGTTTGTGACTGCCTTCCGCTTCTGTCTGCTTTAACTAGTACAGTTCTCTGTTCTGCTCCTTCTGTGTTTCCTTATACTTCTTGAATGCTACCTTTTTCTCCCTAACCTTCCCCGCTACCTCTGTTGAGAACCGTAGTGTTTTTTCTTTCATTTTTATTTGTTTATTTGCTTCACACAAAGGCTTGTTGCCTCTGTGATGGCCATTTGATGTTTCCCTATTGTTCCTCCACCCCTCCTTCTTGCCTGTTTGCTAGTGCTTTTCTGAGGCACGTTCCCATTTTGACAAAGTCAGCCCTCCTAAAGTCCAGTACCATCACTTTTGTATAGCTGTGTTTATTGTGAACCACACTGTTTTGTGGTCACTTGTTCCCAGATGACAACCCACTTCTAGATCTGAGATCCTTTCTCTGTCCCTGTTTGAGAGTACCAGGTCTAATATTGCTCCCTCTTGAGTGGGTTCCAATGCTAGCTGTCTGAGCCATTCCCCTTCTAGGGCATCAAGAATGACCTTACTCTTGGATGTGGCTACAGCAAAGGTGTTCCAGTTAACATCTGGCATATTCAGGTCCCCAATCAACAATATCTCCCCTTTTTCTGCCATCCTAATGATGCCTCCTATCATTTCCATGTCCATTTCCCTCCCCTGAGATGAGGATCCTTGTACAAACCCTGTGCAGATTGCGGTGCCATTTCCGGTCTCCCGGGTGACCCACAGTGCCTCCTCTCCTCCCTGTTTACCCTTTAGTTCCATTGCTTTCATCCCTTTTCTTATGTAGAGAACTACTCCTCATCCTCCTCCTCTTCTACCCTCCCTGTCTCTCCTGTAGATTGTGTACCCTGGTATGTTGATATCCCAGTCATGGTTCTCTGTGTACCATGTTTATGTGACTGACACAATGTCTAGGTATCTCTCTTCCATCAAGGCCACCAGTTCAGGGAAATTGTTACCTAGACTACGGGCATTGGTACTCATTGCCCTTCTTTTTTTGATGGCATTACCCCTTTTAGCCCCATCTCTGTCCTTACTGCCTTTGCCTTTTTCTCCATTTACCCCACCCTTTTCCCTATTGACTTCTCTATCTTGGAGTTTACCTCACTAACTATCCTGATTTTTTTGGGGGGGATGGGCTAGGATTTTTCTACTCCTTTTTAATGCCTCCCCACTTGGCTAGTTTAAATGCTTGCCAATGAAGCATTTAAACCTATCACCTATGATCCTGGTTTCCCTCCTGGACAGATGCAGACCATTGCGCCAGTATAGGCCTGCATCCCTCCAGGTGGACCCTCATTCCCCAATGAAGCCAAAATCCTGAGCTCTGTACCAGTTTTTCAACCATTGATTGACTCTTATGGTGTGGAGCACCTTAGTCTCACCCATGCCATAGAAAGGCAACACCTCTGAGAAGGTTGCTGTGCATGCTACTTGTCTAAGGCCCTTCCCCAATGCCACAAATGCCTCCTGCACTGCTCTGCTTCCTTTACCAGCCAGGTCATTTGTCCCTAGGTGGACAATGATATCCAGCTCTCTCTCCTGTTCAGCTGCTGTCATGATCCTGAGGATTTGCTCCCTTTTAGTCCAAGCCATGGCACCAGGCAGGCACCTTACCTCTCCCTCTACCCCAGTTCTACTCTCTTAACAATGGAGTCCCCCACCAGGAGTTGTTTCCTTCCCTTGTGGGGTCCCATGCCACCCTCCTGTTGGTCACCTCCTTGGTCTCCACAGTGGGTGCCTCCATAGAGAAACCACACTGTGCCAGAATGATGTACGAATTGTGGAGAGGTACAACTGGAGGGATGTGCCTCTGTTCCACCACCCTCACACTCCCTGAGCCCACTGTGGTCTGACTGCTCCTTTTTCTTAGCAACCACTGAGGAAGCAGTGGTGGCCCTGGTGGTCCCTGGGTGGGAAAGGAGTTCCCCGGAATCCTGTCCAACTCAGCCTGGGAATGAGCAACCTCCTGCCACAGCCCAGAGAGGTGCCTGCAGATGGGAACTGGAACCAGGGAAACCTGTTTCTTATCTCCTCTTTTGTACATGGCAGGAAGATCAAACACAGTAACTCTGGGTAGAGTGCCCCTTCAGAGACAGACTGCAAACAGAGTCCAGCAGAAATAATAGAATTACCCTTTTTAAATAAAACAAGGAGTCAATTATTCTATAAAAATAGATGCTTTACTAAAAGACTACAAGTATTTACAACAGAAAGTATGTACAGTCATACAAAAGGATTGCAGTTTACTAGAAATGAAAATAAATGAAGTTACACCAGACAGGTTGCAGATAGAAGAATCTGAGCTATTCTCACTGTAAAATCTATTTATTTACTTACTACTCTCTAAAGAAAACACTATTCCCTAAGCTGTCTTTCTTACCAGACCTGTAACTGCAGGGCTCTGTTTTTTCCAATGTTCCAAGTCCAAGATGAAGTGCTAGCTTACAGCACCTCAATTTATTTCTTACTCACTATGGGAAGGTGTGTGTGTGTGTGTGTGTGAGTGTGTGTGTGTGTGTGTGTGTGTGTGTGTATGGTGTGTGTGTTGTGTGTGTGTGGATGGATGGATGACATCATTCAGGCCAGTTGGCTTACCCCACACCCAACCCTGTTTTGTCCACTTTTACAATTCTGTTTTTGCAGAATGCCAAGATGTGCAACCCCATGCTTCTTGCCTTTTAAGATGACTGAGACATTCAAACAGGCACTCTCCCATCTGCCTTACAGAAACAGAATATGTGGCTGAATGTACCCAAGGGAACATTCCCCTGAGGAACTTTGGCCAATGTTTCCCATAAGACCTGTTTGATCATATGACATCAGAAGCCATGTTTTGTGTCCATATATGACAGCAGCATTATTAAATTAACAAAATACATTAACAAAAACAAATTAATACATTACCCTGGTCACATGTCCATTGCATCCGTCACATCCCCCCTCAGGAAATGAAGGTGTGTCTCTTTTAGGCAACCCCCAAGAGACACTGCCATTCATGTAGGGCCTAGGGAGTGCCTAAAGGAACATGTTATGCATTTAGCCCACCTTGAAAGTCCATCCACATTGGCATTCTGTGCACCACTTCTGTTTCACTGTGGGCATGTCCTAAAATTCTCTCAGCACCCCCTTCATCTCCATGGCCTGGGCCAGTGCTAGCTGCCCAGAGAGGGTGAAGCTATTCACATCCATCTTGGGCTTCCCCAAGGAGTTCCACCAGGGAATCAGCCTCACTCCCCTCCTCTGGCATGCTGCACACAGTGAAGACCATCTCCTCCCTATCCTAGTAGGGCTGCTTCATGCTTACATGACATACCCTGTACCAGTGCCTTCTGTCAGGCAGCCCTACTACATAGTCAACATCACTCATTTTCCTGATTATGAAGACTGGGCCCTCCCATGCTGCCTGCAGTTTATTGTGTCAGACTGGGACAAGTACCATCACTCGCTGTCCAACTTTGAACTCCCGGGCTCTGGCCCCATGGTCCTACCATGCTTTCTGTTGTTGTTGTGCAGTGGCAAAGTACTCCTGGGTGAGCCTCATGAGCTCCTTAAGCCTGGCCCTAAAATTTAGAATGTAATCCACTACAGACTCCTCTTGGAAGGCATGGTTACCTTCTTATTCATCCCTGACTAAATCTAGGGGCCCACTCACCCTGTGAACAAGCAGGAGCTTGACGGGTGAGAACCATGTGGACTCCTGTGGGACTTCCCTGTATTCAAACAGAAGGTGGGGCAAATATTTGTCCCACTCCCTTATGTGCTGGTCAAAAAATGCCCTGAGCATAGTTAAGGTTCTCATTGAACAGCTTGACCAGGCCATTTGTTTCAGGGTGATAGGACAAAGCACAGAGCTTTTTCACCATGCACTTCTCCCACAAACTGGTCATTAATGATGATATGAAATTTGTCCCCTGGTCTGACAAAATCTCTTGGGGAAATTCCACTCTGCTAAAGATTCACAAGAGCTCATCAGCCACCTGTTCTGCCTCAGTGGAGGAAATAGCCACTGCCTCGGGGTATCTGGTTGCGTAATCCTCAACAACCATTATGTATAATTTCCTGCATGACTTGGGGTACTTAGGGGTCCCACTATGTCCATGGTTACCCTCTTAAATAGTTCATCAATAATAGGGCTGGAGCACCAAAGCTTAGCCTTGTCCCTGACTTTTCTGACCCTTTGCCACTGTGAGCAAGTCTGACAGTAATTTGCCATGTCTGTGTACATGTTCGACCACAAGAAGTTATTGGCAAGTCACTTTTTTTGTGTGGATAATACCCAGGTGGCTTGAAAAAGGAATGTCATGGGCCAGGGCCAGAAGCTGCTTTCAGTAGTCCTGGGAGACTACCAGCTGCTGGAATATCTCTCCCTTGAGCTCCCTCTGTTGTATACACTCACTGTTCAACAGACCATTCTCCCAATAAACTGACATTTTATTCCCTTAATAGGCCTCAGCACTATCTGCTATCTCTCTCATTTTTAGAGGGTAGAATCAGCTCACTGTGCCCCACCGAGCTCCTCCTATCTGACCTTCCCTAGTTCCCCTTCAGGAGGAAAGCTGCTCCTGGTGGCAACCTCCTTTGTTTGCAGCTGGGGCTCAGGGTTACTACTCCTAGTTAGCCCTTCACCCACATTAACCACTTCCCCAGCTGCTGAGGGATGGGTCTGCATAGGCTGTGTCACCCACTCCTCACCCACAGAAGCTTGTCCTTTTGCCTGGTTACAGGAAGTAACACATATTAGGTTTTTCCTGTGGACAAAATCATTCCTCATGATCACATCCAAAGGAAGATCAGCTACAACTCCCACCAACTGTACCCCATGGCTACCCTACCAGCTCTGGAATGGCACTTGGACCACTGGGCCCATGGTTCCCTAAATCTTGGAAAGTTGTCCTGGCAGAATCTGTTCCACCTGGAACAGATCCTGCCTTACTTTGGATATGGTGGCACCAGTGTCCCTCAATCCCTGTGTTACTGTCCCATTAACTAGAATCAGGTGCATATGCTTGGTGGAGTTTGGTGGCACTACAGTTTATGCACAATTTACCAACTGCACTGTACTGTCTTGGTCATCCCTTCCCCTGTCTTTTGCCCTTTACTCCTGTTTTTAGGGCAGTTTGGCATTCTTCAGTGCAAGCTATGTCTTAAGGATCTCAAGCTGAGATTGATTGAGCTGCACAGCTGCCCCAGCTTGTGCCACAAGGTGCCCCTCTTCCTTAGCCACTGTGACCTCAATCTTGCCACCTGGGTCACTGTACTGAGTGACTGCCTGCTGACCAGGAATTGGGCCATGCCCATCTGAGACTGTCTACCCCTCGTGCAGCCAGTCATGAGCCAACAGGGCTTCCATGAGTGCACTATTTTTCATGGATTCATGGGCAATCCACCTCTCTGCACATAGCTCATGAAGCTGCTGTAGATGACATTTGACATAGCCTGAGGAGCTCATATTCTTTAGCTATGCTGCACTAAGCTGCCTAGAAATAAAAAAAAGCAGTAGTAAACAATGCAACCTTTTGCAATCCTGTTTCATTACTGTTAAGGTATATTTCTGCTGGCACTCTGTCACCAGTGTGCTAGGTAAAGCTTTACTTCTCCCTCAGAGTTCCTGTCTCACAGAAAAGCACACTGTGCACCTTTCTGCAACACACTGGTACCAGTTGCAATACTGATCCCACCACTCTGCAACCAATGTGACAAAAATCCTTCACCAGGGACTTCAAGTTCATTGCCACCACCATGGGTTTTCCCAACAGGAACCAGTGAAACCTGCTTCTTACCTCCTCCTTTGCACAAGGTCAGGAAGGTCAAACATGATAACTGTGGGTAGAGTGGCCCTTCAGAGATGGACTGCAAACAGAGTCCAGCAGAAATAGAAGAATTACCCTTTTTAAGTAAAACAAGCAGTCACTGATTCTATAAAAATAGATGCCTTACTAAAAGACTGCAAGTATTTACAACAGAATGAATGTACAGTCATACAAAAGGATTACAGTTTACTAGAAATGAAAATAAATGAAGTTACACAAGACAGGTTGCAGACAGAAGAATTTGAGTTATTCTCACCTTAAAACCTATTTATTTACCAGCTGCTATCTGAAGAAAAAACTATTCCCTAAGTTGTCTTTCTTACCAGACTTCTATCTGCAGGGCTTTGGGTTTTCAGATGTTCCAAGTCCAAGAGGAAGAACATTCTACTTAAATTTATTTCTTAGTGTGTGTGTGTGTGTGTGTGTGTGTATGTTTGTGTGTGTGCATGCATATGTGTGTGTGTGTGTGTAGATGGATGGATGACATCACTCAGGCCAGTTGGCTTTGGCTCACCCCACACCCACCCCTGCTCTGTCCACTTTTATGATTCTGTTTTTGCAGGATGCCAAGGTGTGGAACCCTATGCTTCTTGCCCTTTAAACTGACTGAGGCATTCAAATTGGGACTCTTCCATCTACCTTACAGAATCTGTGGTTGAATGTTCCCAAGGGAACATTCCCCAGAGCAACTTTGGCCAATGTTTCCCATAAGACATCAGAAGTGATGTGTTGTGCCCATGTATGACACCAGCATTATTACATTAACAAAATGCATTAACAAAAAAGAAATGAATATATTACTCTGGTCTCGTGTCCATCAAATCCATTACAGTGTCAAAATCTTGAAAAATGACAAAGTTATGCACCAAAGTTGAAAACCCCATTGAAATATATTGATTCTCCATATGAAAAAATATATTTTTTTGTGAGTTGTCATACATTACAAGACTCTTGTTTCATATCACAAGTTACCAAATAAGATTTATAGTCTTAAAACACAACATTTTAAGGGCATTTTAGCAACAATTAAGTGTAGAATCCGGCTAAGGCAGTTTCAAAAAGCAAGCATGTGTTGATTACTCTCAGGAATGTCATTTTTTGGGGGGGGTTTCAAATGTGAAATTTTATGGAAAAAGGGAAAACAAGATGGTGGCAAATGAAACAGTGATTTTCCCCTTATGAAAAAAGATTGGCCCCATATGATAAAATATTATTTTTTTGTTTCATACAGCTATTTTTCTGAGCATGCTCAGAACCAAGTATTCAAAATGTCAGAATTAAATAATTTTGGAAAGAATTAATATTTTTCCACCAAACAAGCAAAATGCACATCTGTGGGCCAGCCCTGTTCTATGCAGAAAACTTCAGGCCAAAATTCAAAACTGTCTGGGTGCTAGCCAAGTTGACAGAAAACCCATTCAAACCAATGGGAAAAAATTTCCAACGATTCACTTTTTGAACTTTCTCAGAATCCACACATCTGACTGGAACAAAACTTGGTACATCAAGAGATCTGCCCCCATGAGACCACACATGTAGAATGTTACATAAATCCATTGAACAGTTGCAAAGTTATTAAAGTGCAAATTTGGGGGGTTTAACATTGAAGTGCCCATACAAACCTAAATATAGGGGCATGACCATGCCCCTATAATATCTGTGTACCGGGACATCTCTGTCTAGTGGCTGTCGCTATACTGTAGTTAATATTTGTTGGCATATGGGCAAAGATGGTAAGAAAAGAAAAGGAGAAAGGAAGATGGTTTTCTAAGAAGCAAACTAAAAGAAATCAGATAATCTGTGCTAAATGACAGCTGGTTATGAACATACGAACATACAAAACTGCAAACAGAAAAAGACCATTTGGTCTATCAAGTCTACTCAATTTTTCAGCTTGCACCACTACTCTACAACTGTCCCCCATCCCCCTCCCATGACCCTCACTTTTGCCCTATCCCAGCCCATCTTGAAGCATACCACTGTTTTACAGGCCACCACCTCTGCCAGTAGTGCGTTCCATTCTCCTAACACCCTTTTTATAAAGAAATGCCTCCTCATTTCCCTCCTTAACCTTCCACCCTCCAGTCTCATGTCATGACCCCAAGTGTCTCTCCCCACCCTCCCTTTGAACAGTCCCTCTGTGCCTGTCCTGTTTATTTCTCTCATGTACTTAAATGTCTCATTCATATCCCCGCCTGTCCCTCCTTTCCTTCAGAGAGTACATGTTCAACTCCCTCAGTCTAACCTCATATGGTAACTCCCCCAGACCCATGATCATCTTTGTTGCTCTGCATTGCACCCCTTCCAGCAATCTAATGTCCCTCTTTTGGTAAGGGCACCAAAACTGAATGCAGTACTCCAGGTGGGGTATGACCAGCTATCTGTATAATGTCAGAATCACCTCCCTCCTCCTCCTAGAGGTTATATCCCCTACAATACAACCCAGCATCTTGTTGGCCACTGCTGCAGATTTCCTACACTGTGCTGAGTTGTTCATTGCTCCCATAATGAGAACCCCAAGATGTTTCTCCTCCTCAGTCACAGCTAGCTGCACCCCCCAGATAGTAGCTTCTCTTTGGATTCTTGCCCTGAAATGCAGCACCATGTATTTTCTGGTGTTGAAACCAAGTTGCCAGGTGCCAGACCATGTCTCCAGCCTTGTTAGATCTTCCTGCAATCCCTGCCACCCCCCCCCTTGATCATCCACCACTACTTCCATCTTGGTGTCATCCACAAATAGACTGATCTTGCTATTTATGCCTACCAAGATGTTTGCAATAAATACCCCAAATAACACCAGCCCCAGTGCTGACCCCTGTGGGGCCCCTTTCCTCACTGCCTTTGTAGATAATATTTCTCCTCCCACCAACACCCTCTGCTGCTGTCCCTGCAGCCAGTTTTCTATCCATTCCACCAATTTTACCCCCATCCAAGTGCCCCTTAGCTTACATGCAATTCTCCCATTTAAGTCAAATACCTTACTGAGGTTCAGGTACAGGACATCCACCACATGCCCTTTGTCCATTTCCCTAGTCACCAAGTCATAGTAGCCCACTAGATTGGTCTGGCAGGATTTGCCCTTGACAAAACCATGCTGCTGACTGCCCTGCACCCCACTTACCTCCAGCAAGGTCACCAGCCTCTCCTTCAAGACTGTTTCCATCAGTTTCTGCACTATGGACGTGAGACTCACCAGTCTATAGTTCCCTGGTTCATATTTGGGACCACACTTATGGAATGGAACCACATGAGCCATCCTCCAATCCTGAGGTACACACCCTGAGTCTAGAGAGGCATTAAATAGACCTTCCAGTGGGCCTGCCAGGACATCTGCCAACTCCTTCAGTACCCTGAGGTGTATGCCATCTGGTCCCAATGCCTTGTCCATGCTCAGTGCCCTTAACCCCTCTAGCACGCTACATTCTGTGATTTCCCCATCTATCACCTCCTCCCCCTCTGATCTTATCCTCTCCCCAACCTTAGGTATTTCCCCTCTTTATCTTTAGTAAAAACTGAGCAGAAGTAGTCGTAAGTGCTTCTGCCTTTTTGTCCCCTTTTTCCACCCATTCCTACTCCTTCTTAATCCTTACTATTTGGTCCTTACAACCCCTTTTCTCCCTGATGTGCCTGAAGGAGTCTTTTTCCTCTTCTTTAATTCCCTTGGCCAGCCTGAGCTCCCTTGATGCTTCTGCTGCCCTTACTTCCTTGGTCACCTCAATCAATCAACCAATCAATCAATCACTTTATTTACCGGGTAAGTAGAAACCCATTTTCAGGAATGACACAGAGCCTCACAAAAAGGCTGAGAAGCATGGTACAAAATGTAATACAACAATACACACATACATTAAATATTATAACAAATACAGCATTTTAAAAACATTTATAAATAGCTTGGGATTGCAAATAGTTGAAAAAACATGTCTTAAAGTGAACTGACTAGTAGTAATTTTGCAATACTGGGGCAGAGAATTCCACAATTTAGGACAAAACACTAAAAAAGCTCACTCACTCAAGCAAGATGTAACTCTAGGCAGGGCCAAACAAGAGAGAAATCAGGAACGAAGTGTTCTGGTTTCATCCCTAAATTCAACAAGAGGCAATAAGAGGGACTTATGTTCAAGCTTAAGTGTATTACTAAGCAAGCAAATTAAGTTAAACTGAAAATTTAGTTTAGGTGGCAACCACCCCAATTCATCATAAAGTATATAGTGATGAGTTTAGTACGGCTTTGCTGTAATAATTCTACAAATTGAATTATACGTTTTATTAACTAAATCTAAATAACAGGCTGTTAAATTAGTAAAAATAAGTGAAATATTAATTTATTTATTTATTTTATTTATTTATTTCATAATCAGAATTACAACCTTTCAGCTAAAAGCTCATTTACAAAGGATCATAGTCATAAGGGTAGGGGAGGTTACATAAGTTTGGAGTCAGAAACAGCTTAATAGGCATTGTCAAGAACATCTAATAGTAAGAAAAATGTGAACAGGAGAAATCAGTAAACATTGGCAATAGCATAACAATGTAGAATAACACAGGCAAATAACAACACATAACCAAAACAATTGTACATACTGTAAAACAGGTAAATATTGTTGCCAAATAAATCTCGCTATGTTCGCTCATTTTACTCAAGCGCGAACATTAACAAACAGTATCAGTTCATATCAGCAGAAAAAAATTATTGGCACACTTTAGTTTGAGTAATAAAATACAAATCTTTATTTTTTAAGCCGAAACAAGTAAAAGGTACTGTCACATCACGGTACCGGTTGCACTAGGTGCATTCGCACACACCCCCAAAAAAAAAAAAACACACGGCTCCATCACAACTTGCCAAAAACCATGGTGAGACACACTCCCTTATAGGCATGGCTCTGCAATCAGGGACATAAAAACATCTAGTCCATTAAAATGCAGTAAAACACAAAAAAAATCAGTGTCCTCCTGCTTCTGAGCTTGGCAATCAGGGAGCTCATAAAGGAAAAAATACAGTAGTGTCTACACGTTGTTCACAGTGTTGCAGGCAGTAAAAGAAGGGGCTGTAATAAAATCAAGCAAAAAAGCCCATTACAGTACTGAATAAAGTTTACCTTACCTTTAGCCAAGACATAAGGGGACATGTACTGAACTTCCTATGTTGTTTTTTTTTAGCACTAGGATTGCCTTGTAATGTATTGCCTGCTACAACTGTTTTTTCAGCTATGTATGCATGCAAGTACACCAAGTACCTTGCTTTCTAGTTTACTTGTCTGCTCTTGTTTTTCACCCTGAGTGATATGCTGTAAGCTGTTTGCTGTATGCGCTACTAGTGAACCACAATCTTTTTTATCAGCTTCAATTTCTCTGAAGGCAAAACCGGACCCGTGAAGTTTATTTAACGTCCTACAGTGCGGTAAGTCGGATCCGCAATATTAATTGAAAGTGAACATTAACAGTTCTACAGTAGTCAATGGGGTTGGGTTCACACATCATGCCATACAATTAAGTGCTTAAGTCAGAGTTAGGTGCTAGTTTGAGAAAAAAAAATCAGAGGATCTTGTACTGGGAGGAAACAGGAGATGGAGCTGTTCATCAAAACTGATACCTAAAGGTTACTAGGCTATAGCCAGATGAGTCAGCCTAGGCATAGTAGTCAGAAATGGTAGAGGGAACCAATCAGGATTAGGTAGGAGAAGAGGAATCAGAGGAGGGGGTTGATGGTAGGCTCAAAAGTGGGTGGTATAAGGAGGTCAGTGGGTGAAGGTTTGTCAGGGAGAGTGTGAGAGGAGAAAGGTGAGCAGGCAGGTGGGCAGACATGGGCAGGTGGTGAGCAGGGAGTTTTGCATCAAATTGTAGAGTGAAAGAAGAACCTTGGGAAGCCTAGGGTTCTGGTACCTGCTAGGCTAAGAGTGACTGTGGCTGCGTACAGGAGGGGAGATTGTCTTTAGGAGCATGGCTTTGGGGAACAGAGGCATGCTGGCTCATGGGTTAAGAGTGGCAATAGCAATGTACAGGAGGGTGGATAGACTTCCTTAGCTTGGACTTGAAAGGCTCAAGGTGGGTAAGGCTTGTGGTGGTGGTTGGTAGCTCATTTATCCAAGCAGGGGCCCTGAAGGCAAAGGCTCATCTCCCTAAGGCAGTCCTTCTGAATGGAACAGCTACTGCAGGTTTGGTAACACTTCTTGTGGCATGTTCAGCTGGAGCAGGATGGAATAAGGCTTGTATAGAGGGAGATGGAGGTCTGAGTAGAGCCTTCTGTCCCAAGATGCAGGCATGGAGCTTAATGCAGTCCATAAGTGGGAGTCATTCAGTCTGTATGTGCAGTTCACATGTATGCAATAGGCGATCTGACCCTAACGCAAACCTACAGGCTTTATTTAAGGAGGCATGCACTTTGAGCAGGTTAGTTTCAGCCACGGCCTCATAGACTACATTCCCATAGTCCATGATTGGAAGGATTATACCTCTGACTACCTGTGTCCTGGCCTCAGGAGTAAGACAGAACCAGTGCCTGTACAGAGCCCCTAGTTCCTATTGACTGCCATTGTAATATTGCATATATGTTCGTCGAACGATAGGGACTCATCTATGGTGAGACCAAGATACTGGAAGGAAGTTACCTGCTTCATAGTGGTGTGAAAGCTGCAGGTAATTAAGACAGGTGTGGTGGACCTCTTCTTTTGTTGTCCAGCAAAGAGCGTTGCCTTGGTTTTTTACTATTGAGCACCAGCATGCTGTCCTTGAACCATTCCTGTAGTGGATTAAAGTTGTTCTACAACTCCTTAGTCAGTGCTTCCTGGCAGGAGTTTCATCAGAATAGCACTGTGTCATCTGCATATATAAGGATCTCAGACATGGGGTAGGCATCAGGGAGGTGGTGCACAAGGATGCTGAAGAGGAGAGGGCACAGTATAGACCCCTGGGGTACATCTAATGACACCTCACAGGTGTTGGAGGAAGCACCATTAATTCAGACTTTTTTGAGATTGTCTGGATAAATAGCTGGAGAACCATTGGACTGAGCCAGGGGACAGCCCTAGGCTTCTTAACCAGTGAAGCAGCAGCTAGTGGTCCACAGGGTCAAAGGCTTTGGTTAGGTCTATAAAGATTGCCCCAACCAGCTGACCTCAGTCAAGTGCCTCATGTACGTATCCAGTGACATTAATAAGAGCGGTATTAGTACTGTGCAGTCTGCGAAAGTTGTGCTGTTGGTGGGACAGGAGGTTGTATTTGTGCAGGTGGTCCATGAGTTGATCAGCTATGTTTCTCTCCAGAACTTCTGAGAGTGGCAAGAGAATTGAGATGGGCCTATAATCCGGGACTAGTAACCGGTCACCCCCTATGTGTACAGGTGTGACCAGGGAGATTTTCCATGTGTTGGGGAAGGTAGCCAGTCGGAGTGACAGGTTGAATAGCTTGTTGATGAGTCAAATGACCTTGGGAAGGGCTATAGAGATCAGTTTCATGTCTATACCATTACCACCCATCCTAGTTTTACCAAGGACTCTGGTAAGGTATTTTTTTGTTTCATTGATGGTTACCCTTCTGAAGTAAAAGGCTGGAGAGGTCCTGGTATTGGAAGAAGAGGGCAAGTGGTCAGAGGTTGCTGTTCCATCCAGGTACGCAGCTGGTTTTGGGGGAAGGATGGCACTGTAGTCCGTAAATGCCTTGTTGAAAATATTAGCCATAATATCTGCATCAAGTATTACTTCATCATTGTGGTGAAGCATGGAAGGGGGGATCTGTCGCTGCTTCTGATTAGGTTTTTTATAGATGCCCAGAATTTCTTGCAGTCACCCCAGCATTGAGATTGAAGGTTTTTGTGGTAAGTAGCCTTAGCCTGTTGGATAGCCCAAGTGCACTTGTTTCGGGCTGCTTTGTAGCTTTGGATATCCATAGCAGTCCCAGTCGCTCTAGCCCAGTGCCAAAGTAGATCATGCTGTCACATCAGGCTTAGGATTTGTGGGGTAGCCCAGTTCATGCTGCAGCCTTTAATCAGTTTCTTTCGAAACAGGGTGAATTTATCCACTGCCACACTAAGTGGTTGAGGAAGAGCTCCTGGGCTATGTCAACAGAGGGACATGAGTCAAGGAAGCTCCAATCTATCCCTTTGAGGTACTTCCTAAAGCCACCCATTGCCAAATTTGTTATGACTCGGTTCCTCACCGTTCTAGGGGGTACTTAGTCTGTTTAGTCATCCACTCACATTGGACAGGTGAGTGGTCACTGAGGGTGTCAGGGAGCACATTGATATTCTTTAGCCACTCCAGGTGCATTGTCAGCACCCAGTCAATCAGTGTACTAGAGCCTGTGCGGTAATTTGTGCGGTTGCAGCTCTTGACCATCTGTGTTAGATATAGCCCCAATGCCAGTTCTCTGTGTGCAGAGCTGGAGCTGGCAAGCCAGTTGGAGTTAAAGTCTCCAGGTATGACTGTTTCTTTATTCTGGTTGGCCTGGGTGTAGAGGTTAGCAAAGGCTTCTATCCTCACTTGCTGCCACCCTGGTGGGATGTATACAGCCATAACAATCAATATATATATATATATATATATATATATTATAATGCAAGGAAGACAATAAAACACATTGAGATATAGGAGATATAGCATCCCCCTGGTTAAACAATCCCTTACTCTATATAAAGCACCGCGTTTTTGATTTATAACCTTAACTGCTCTTTCAATATAGGCTGTAAAAGTAAGATTAAGATCTAATAATAGTCCCAAGTATTTAACTTCTGTGACTTGTTGCAACATTAATCCACCAAGATCGAATATTTGGAGTACTGGAGTCTCTCAGTTTGGGTTTAGAACCAAACAAAAAATACATTGTGATACATTGGGCCCGATTCTCAAAGCCCTGCATCTGACGCAAGGTGCTTGCACCAAACAGATATGGTGCAAGGTGCGCCTTGCATCCAGGGCTGCTGCCACTTAATTCTCAAAGGTTGCCTATGTTGACTGCAGGCTGCCTGCCCCAAATAGGGCTTGCACCAGCCCTGCACCCTGGACTGCACCGATGCAAGTTGCAGCTTGCTATTCGTAGGTAGCACCCAGTGGGAGAAATTCTAAGTCCCCTCAGACCAGCCAGGGCTGGCATAAGGGGACTTAGACATCACTCCCTTGGGGGAGCTGTCCTATGGGTAGTGCAGGGTGTCCTACCTCCCCAACCCAACCGTGCCCCACAAGTGCCATATAATGGACCCCCCATCCAGGTTGTGCCCCCATAAGGCATCCAGGGCAGGAGCGCCCAACTGATCCTCGATGTGCCTCATAGAACATAGGTAGTGCCCCCCTCCAGATCCCAGTGCCCCTTTTCATACCAGGACAGATGCCACCTACCCTCCCACCAGTGCCCGTGCCTCCCACCCATGCAGGTGGTGTCCCCCCCATTCCCAGACAGAGCAGGGGACTTACACAGCCTTCCGCACACCTCTGCTGCCAGTCCAGAATTGGACAGATTGTGCAGCCAATGGTCTAAGGGGCTTGCGGCGAACCCTCCCATGCACCATGAGGTTGCGGCACAGCTGGGGTGGCCTCAAGTGTTGGGTCTTAGGCACCAGGACTCCTCCTTTACCAGAATCTGGAGCAGGGTCCCTGGTGCAACATAGAAACATAGAATTTGACAGCAGATAAGGACCTCTTGGCCTATCCAGTCTGCCCATTTCCCCTACCTAATGGATAAGATGCAGATCCTAGTTAACCAGCAGCCTACTTCTTTCTACCCCCACCCCCTAGAATTGCCTTATGGCTGTCCCATGCATGCTTGAATTAAATCACTGTTTTTGACTCTACAACCTCCTCCGGAAGGCCGTTCCATGCATCCACAACCCTCTCTGTGAAAAAATACTTCCTTACATTACCTCTGAGCTACCCCCCCTCTATCTTCAAATTGTGCCCCCTTGTTCTTGCACACCTCTTTTTTTGAAAGATGCTACCCTCTTGGACTTTGTTGATTCCCTTGAGGTACTTGAATGTTTCTATCATGTCCCCCCCCTCTCCCTCCTTTCCTCGAGGCTATACATATTAAGCTCCTTTAGTCTCTCTTCATATGTCTTCTGGTGCAGACCCTGCACCATTTTAGTTACCCTTCTCTGGACAGCTTCCATCTTGTCTATGTCCTTACGGAGATTGGGTCTCCAGAACTGCACACAGTGCTCCAGATGGGGTCTCACCAGCTGTCTGTACAGAGGGATAACAACTTCCTGTTTTCTACTGGTGTTGCCTCTCCCTATGCATCCTAATATCCCCCAGCCCTCCTTACTGCCCTCTCACATTGCTTGTCCACCTTTAAGTCATTTGATATGACTACCCCAGGTCCCTTTCCATTTTTGTTGTTGTTAGTATCTCACCCCATTGTGTACTCTTCCCCTGAGTTTTTGTTTCCCAGGTGCATTACCTTGCACTTCTTAGCATTAAATCTAAGCTGCCATACATTTGACTATTCCTCTAACCTTGCCAAGTACCTTCTCATCCTTTCTGCCCCACCCTGTGAATCAACTCTGCTGCAGATCTTTGTGTCATCTGCAAAGAGACGTACTTTTCCTTCCAGTCCCTCTGCAATGTTGCTTTCAAAGACACTGAAGAGAACGGGTCCTAATACTGAACCCTGCGGCACCCCACATTAGTAACCCCCTTTCTTCTTCAGCGAGAACTCATTTACTATTACCTCTGTGTCCTATTCTTCAGCCAATTCTTTACCCAGGCTATCATCTTGGGACCCACTCCCAGGCTGCCTAACTTGTATATTAATCTTTGTGTGGGACTGAGTCAAATGCCTTGCTAAAGTCTAGGTAGGCCATGTCCACAGCCCTCCCTGATCTACTACTTTGGTCACCCAATCAAAGAAATCTATTAGATTCATCTGGCATGACCTTCCTGCTGTGAATCCATGCTGCCTTGGGTCCCAGCCCCTCTGGCCTCTAGGTACTCGACAATTCTTTCTTTCAGAAGTGATTCCATCATTTTCCCTATCACTGAGGTTAAACTAACTGGTCTGTAGTTTCCCACTCTGCCGTGCTCCCACTTTTGTGAAGGGGAATCACATCGGCCTTCCTCCAGTCCTCAGGTACCACCCATCTTTCCATGATTTGTTAAAGAGGGTAGTCAGTGGTGTCACTAGTTCTACCCTTAGTTCTTTTAGAATTCTGGGATGAATCCATCAGGCCCCATTCTTTGTCCACCTTCAGTTTTAAGAGTTCTTTCAGAACCCTTTCTTCTGTAAATGGGCCAGTATCAACTTCTGTATCCAGAGTGTTTTCTATTGTTTGTTTTAGGTACCTCCCTCTTCATTTTAAATACTGAGCAAAATATTTGTTTTGTATCTCTGCCTTTCACAGTCACCCTCTGCCCACCCCTCCCTTTATTAAGCCTCATTATCCCTCCCTTAGTCTTCCTTCACTCCCTGATGTACCTAAAAAAGGTTTTATCCCCCTTCTTAACTGAGTTAGCTATCTTTTCCTCAGTTTGGGCCTTTGCTGTTCTGACTGCCTTCCCAGCTTCCTTTTGCTTTAACTGATACAATTCTCTGTCCTGCTCCTTCTGTGATTCCTTGTACTTTCTGAATGCTTTCTTTTTCTCTTGAACCTTCACTGCCACCTCCTTTGGGAACCATAGTGGTTTCTTACATCATTTTGTTTTGTTTATTTGCTTCACACAAAGGCTTGTTACCTCTGTGATGGCAGTTTTTATTATTCCCCATTGTTCTTCCACTACTCCTTCCTGCCTATTTGCTAGTGCATTCTTAGGCACTCACCCATTTTGGCAAGTCAGCCCTCCTAAGTCCAGTACTTTTGCCTTTGTATGGCTTGATCTATTGCTGTGTTTATTATGAACCATACTGTTCGATGGTCGCTAGTTCCCAGATGGCTACCCACTTCTACCTCTGTGATCCCTCTCCATCTCCATTTGAGAGGACCAGGTCTAAGACTGCTCCCTCTCGAGTGGGTTCCAATACTAGTTGTCTAAGGCATGCCCCTGTAGGGCATCTAGAATAACCCACTCTTGAAGTGGCTGCTGCAACTGCACTCCAGTTAACATCTGGCATATTCAGATCACCCATCAGCAATATCTCCCTTTATCTGCCATTCTAAGTATACTTTCTATCATTCCTTGTCCATTTCCTCCCTGAGAGGGGTCTGTATCAACCCTGTGCGGATTGTGGTGCCATTGCCTGCCTCCAAATTGACCCACAGCGCTTCTTCTCCTCCCTGTTTACCCTTTTGTTCTGTTGTTTTGATTCCTTCTCTTATGTAGAGAGCTACCTCCTCCTTCTCCTCCTCTTTTACCCTCCCTATCCCTCCTGTAGATAGTGTATCTTGGTATGTTTACATCCCAGTCATGGTTCTGTGTGTACCATGTTTCTGTGACTGCCACGATATCCAGATGTTCCTCCTCCATCAAGGCCACTAATTCAGGAAGCTTGTTACCCAGACTATGGGCATTGGTACTCATTGCTCTCCATTTTTGATGGCTTTACCTTCTGTAGCAGCATCCCCACTAACCTTTCTACCTTGGTCTTTTTCTCATTTAGTACCCTGTTTTGTAGGGGGCTGAGATTTTCCTGCTGCTTATCAGTGTCTCCCCTTGACTAGTTTAAAAGCTTGCCAATGAAGCATTTAAACTGATTGCCCAAAAACTTGTTCCTTTCTGGACAGATGCAGACCATCCTGCCAGTATAGGCTAGTGTCCTCTCCAGGTGGAACCCCAGTCCCCAATGAAGCCAAACCCCTGAGCTCCACACCATTTTTTCAGCCATTCATTAAACTGCATGGTGCAAAATACCCTCGCCTCACCCATGCCACTGACAGGCAGCACCTCTGAGAAGGATACTGCGTGTGCTACTTGTCTTAAGCCCTTCCCCAACTCGGGCCCATCGTGTTTTTTAGTAGTTAATGCCAAATGAGTCTGATATAACCATTTACCTAATACTTGAAAATCATTATTTAACAAATCATTTATTTCTAGGACAGAAACTGAACTAGAAAATAATATGATCATCAGCATATAAAAGTAATTTTGATTTAGTTAAGATCTTTGAAATTGGGTCAACATAAATGGAAAACAACAGGGGTCCAAATATGGACCCTTGTGGTACATTCTGTTCTAACAACTATGAACCAGAAGTAGCCCCACCAAAACAAACCCTCATTGGGCATTCTGAAAGATAAATTTTAACCCGATCACAAGAAATACTTGCAAGACCAATGTCCTTCAGTCTCTGGAGCAGCATGGCATGATTAACCAAATTGAAGGCCTTGGATAAATCAACAAATACTGCACCAGTCAGCTGACCATAGATCTTAAAATATGGTTGGTAAAGCTTACCAGCACAATACCCATGCTACAAGACCATTGAAATCCATGCTTCTCCTGAGACTGAAGTCCACCAGCCTCAAGATAATCAGTCAATTGTTGATTAACAATCTTCTCAAACAATTTGCTGAGGGGAGACACAACAGAGATAGGTCTAAAGTTATCTGGATTTTGTGTTGAACCTACTTTTGGAATAGATTTTATTATAGTCTATTTCCAAGAATCTGTAAATATACTGGTGTCAGAGAAAAATTAAATATTACAGTAACTGGCTGATATATGTAATTAGTAATAAGTTTCAAGAACCTTGGTTCCAAACCATCTGTCCCTGAAGGTTTATTTACTGGCATCTGGATAAGTCATTTTTGAACTTGTAATGGGCTTATAGTTTTAAAGTAAAAAGGAGAATGTTAAGCTAAAATATTACTGTAGCTTCAGAATGAAAATAATTATTACATTTTGTGTTAAATATTTTGAAAAATCCGTAAATTTATTTAGAATTAGAATCGCCTCCTGAATTAATCTGGGTTTGTTGGAAATATTCAGATTTGTTTTTTCGAATAAGAAGTTAACATTTATTTCTTAACGTACGATATAAGTTAAAAGCTTGACTGCTTGTTAAGTTTTTATACAAAGACCAACTTCCATCCCTTTCTTTCATCAAATCAAAAAGCTCCGGCGTTATCCACTTATTGTTAGTACCCTTTGCCCTTCTCTGAATTAAAGGAAAATACTTATCTTGGAGATTAATTATGGTCCTGACAAGAAAGTCAACTGCAATATTAGGGTCAGGAATGGCCTCCAAATAGGACCAATCCAAAGCATGCAAGTCCTCAATTAGTTTCTCAGAATCATAATTTCTAAAATTCCTATAAGTAATAATCTTTGGAGGAACTCTAATTTTGGCAGGTTTCCAAATACAAAAAGCAAGTAAGTGATCACTAATGCTGTCAGGAAAAGTACCACTTGCAGTAATTTTATTAGGACTTTTTGTCAGGCCCCATTCAATTAGTGAATGTTGATTACTATACAAGTTCATCCTTGTGACATCTGTAATCAATTGGGAAAATCCAGCACCCTGAAAAAGCAATTCTAAATCTAAATGATTTGGACTCAATCAATTGAAATTAAAATCTCCCAATATCAAAACATGTTTACACAAAACTGTATGTTGGTGAGAATCCAAAAATTCAATTAAACCTTTTTTGCTTGCTTTAGGTGGATTATATACTGCACTAAAACTGATGTTATTGCAGGGACCCATTAACAAATACAAACAGAGCCATTCACACCCAGAAGATGCTTCTATGGGTGTATTATGGACTATTACCTCTATAGTACTCCTAATAAATGTCATAATACCCCCACCCCTTTTTTCCCAGCCCTTTCTTTCCTAATGAGATTATACTGCTTAACAGAACAGAAATAATCTTGCATAGTTGGTTTTAGCCATGTTTCAGTAATGCTGCATACATCTGGTTTATAAAATTCTACCCAACTTCTATTTCAGCTTTGTTATGTAAAAAACTCCTTGAGTTAATGTGTACAAATTTTAAACCTTTGTGATTCCAAGTTGGAAAATCTTGGGGATACACATGTAGAGGCCCTGGATTTCTTTCTACATTACCGGAAAGAAACAAAGAATTGTGGCAATCAGTAAAGATATGTAGGCATAACCCAGGGAATGCAGTACATAAATTCTAACTTTTTTGTTAATAATTTTATGCCCCATGTCAGATATACATTGCTTAGTCAAGCAACCCAATAAACCTCATTTGCTTCCTTCAAATACTCTTCCCTGTCCTTCCCCCTCCCTGTTCTCCTGTATCTCCTATAGGTGACTCTTTTCCTCCTCACCCTGTCTATGACTTCCTTGCTTATCCAGCTAGGTTTCTTCACCCTAGCCTTTTTACTTTGGGCCTTGCTGCAGGAATTTGTTTCCTCCTCTGTCCCTAGCTTAATGAGTTCCCACCTCTGATTCATGTCCATATTAAGCTGAATTCTGTCCAGGAACCCTTGCACCTCTTCACCCATCTTTTTGAAGTCAGCCTTTCTAAAGTCTAGCACATTTGTGCCAGATGCCCCCCTCTCCCTGCCCAACTGCAACTGGAACCCATACTGTCCAGTGATCACTCCCCACCAGTGGTTCCTCCACCCTCAGATTCCCTCACCCACTCCCCGTTAGACAGTACGAGGTCAAGGATATTCCCTTCACTAGTTGGTTTGTTGACCAACTGCATCAGGAAGTTATCCTGGAAGGCATCTAGCATTATCTGTTCCGTTCTACACTTGGTGGCAAGCATCTCCCACTCCACTCCCAGCAGGTTAAAGTCTCCTACTATCACTAACCCACCCTTCTCACAGTTCCCCTGGATCTGTTTCACCAATACCTTATCTGTCTTTTCTGATTGGGAGGGTGGCCTGTATACCACCCCCAACCATAGTGTCCTATTTTTTTGGATCTTGGATTTGCATCCATAGAGCCTCTGTATCTCCCTCTTCCCTAACACAGTTCAGTCCTTCCCTCACATAGAGCCGTGCCCCCCACCTTTCCACTTAACTCTATCCTTGCAGAATAGTCTATAACCTGGAACTGCCAGGTCCCAGTCATCGTTTTGGGTGGCCCATGTCTCAGGGATGGCTGCCATGTTCACCCCTCCCGTCACAATGATAGCCTGTAGTTCTGCATTTTTATTCCCCAGGCTTCTAGCACTTAAAGATACCACCCTCCATCCCCTTTCTTTCTCCCCCCTCTTTTCTCCTCCTCCCCTTTCTGGCCTTCCCTGTATTTTTCGCACCTCACCTGATCTCACTGTTATGGGGGGGTAAGCCCATATGGTTTCCCATCCCAAGGCCTCTGATCACATTGATCCCTTCTGCCACCCCTCTCGCCTAGTTTAAATTCTCCTCAATATACTCCCCAAGCTTTTGCTTCAGTAATTTCTTCCCCTCTTCATTTAAGTGTAGTCTATCTTTAGCATATAGACTGTTGTCCTCCCAGGTCACCCCCCACCCTCCTACCAGCCCATACCCTTTTTCCTGACACCAGGTTATTGGCCCTTCATTAAACTCCTGAATCCTCCGTTGTCTTGCCGTACTTGCCCATAGGACTGGAAGTACCTCCGAGAACGTAAATGATCTTCCTGTTCCCTCGCTAAGTGGACCTAAATCCTCAAATCTCCTCTTCTCCTCATCTACAGTACATCCCATCAGCCAGATCATTCATCCCCAGGTGTAGAATTAGATGTGGTTTTTCCCTGCCCTTTCTGGCATATTTTAGTACTGCTTGCCCCACCCTTTTTGCCTTCATTTCTGGCATGGCTTCCACCCAGACCCAACTATGCCTCTCTCCCTTGTATGTATGGAACTACATAAGCAAAGCCTTCTGTGTTATGCAGTTCTGGATTTGGGGCTGGCTGCAAAAATTACATGGAGACTGCTCCATCAAGTTGGACAGACTGCCCCCACTCCTTTCTGCCACTTACTCTACCTGCCTGCAGTTTGATAAGAACTGAAATTCACCCAGATCCATCTTAGCCCCTCATAATTTCTGCACTCATCTTTGTGAGCCCCCTTGAGTCAACCCACTTTCTATATCAGCACCATTTTTGGTGAAAGGCTGAATGATGATCCACTGCCTTTTCCTATCACTGCTAGTTGGCCAGAATGCTTATCCCTGATCCTAGAAGTGCTTTCTGGGCCCACACAAACCCGTTATGAGACATGAATTCAGCATTTGGGCCAAGACATAATAGGATGCATCTCAGGATAGTCCCAGAGTGCTGGACCAAAAAAGGGTGCCAATATAAAAAAAGCATTTGTCAATGCCGAATGTTTGTTTGCTGGTATCAGTATTGGAACTGCAGGAGTTAGACAGATGCAAAATGGGAATGGCCATGAAGTATTGAACTTCACATGAACCTCACCTCCATCTTGCAGATAGACAGGCAGTGGGGTATGCCTTTCGGTTGTCACACATAATGCTCACACCGTTTCACCTCACCTTATCCTCCAGACACCAACAAGTGTTGAGGTGTGCCTTGGGGTGTTCAGCTTTACAGTCACACCATTCCATAAGTACATACACTGAAATGGGTGCAGTATAGAAGAAAGGGGTGAATTCTGGGGCTAAAGAGTTCAAGGCACACCTCGATGCTTGTCACTGGCTGCAGGATGGGGGTGGAATGGCATGAGCATTACAGCCAGCAATCCAAAGGCACACCCCTGATGCCTGTCAGTCTGTAGAGGGTGGGATGTTATGGTTAGAAACCGTAACAACCTGGGAGTTTGTTGGTATTTGCACTACATATTTTCAACATGGCATTTTTGTGACCCCCACCTCATGAAAGCATTTGGTACCTCTGCTCATGAACAGTGGCACTGTGATTTTGTTAATCCATCTCGAATGTTGATTTGCTACAGTGACCACGCTATTCTGCGCCACATGTGCAAAACCACATTTTGGGCAGGATGTGAAGAATGATAGCTATCCTGTTCATAAGAAGGTGTGAAAAAATGCCAATGTTGAAAATCTGGAGTGAAAATATTAAACATTTTCAATGTTACGAGCGTACGTGGAAACTGTGTAATGCACACTGTGTAATACAGTCATTTTTTGAAATGTTCTCACCAAATTTTCAACATAGGCATTTTGGGACCTTCTCTCATGAACAGTGTCACTGTGATTCTGTTAATCTGCCCCAAATGCTGATTCCCCAAAGCGACCGCACCATTGTGTATTGCACATGTGAAACCACATTATTTGGCAGGATTTGAAAAATGACAGCTAGACTAGTCATAAGGAGGTGTGAAAAAGTGGCAATACTGAAAATCTGGAATGAAAATATTAAAAATTCTCGGCATTACAAGTGTGCATAGAAACTGCACAATGCACACTCGTAACACAGTCAGTTTTTGGAATTTTTTCACCAAATTTGCAACATAGGCTTTTTGGGATCCCACCTCATGAACAGTAACACTGTCATTTTGTTAATCAGTCCCAAAAGGTGATTACATGCAGCAACCACAAAACCACCTTTCGGGACTGAATAATGACATGACTGGTGGGGTCCCATGAACCCCATGTTGAAAATGTGGTGCCAAAATTTGCTAAAATGGCCAAGATATCCACCTAAGTTGAAAAAAAAACATTTATGCCATTATACAGCTTACCGGCATTTCTTCAGTTCATGGTCGACTTTTGAAGAATGCAGACGTGTTCCCAGTCCACCGAAGATCATCGCACCTGGCTCCAGAGGTCAGTATGGGGTGAGGGGGATGTGGGGTGCACAGAGGATGGGTGTGGGATCAGGGAGGTGGCACCCAACACAATAAGGGACTGTTTTCTACTTTTCAGGTAAAAAAATAATGAAAACCATTGTGGAAAGGTTTTCTTTTTTTGCAGGTAGATTTGGTACACTGTGGTGGACTCCCAGCATGCCACCTGTGTGTTTTGGGGGGAGACTGGAGCCAATGGGGACTGGGCCCCGTCATCAAATAAAAAAGGATCTGTGTTTGGGGGGGACATATTATGCCGACAGGGAGTGAGCTCCCCCATTGGAAAATGAACTTAGAAGGGGGCATGCCAACAGGGGGATTGGGCACCCCCATTGGCTTTCATGGGGACTCTGAGGCAGACGGTGACAGCTACCACCATGTTAATTTAAATATTACACCAGGCAAGGTACCACCCTGCAATGATGGGTCGCTCCCTCATTGCAGCGGTGAATTTGTTTCAAGTTGGTGGTATGCTTGCTGAACTAGTGTCAGCAGCAGCATGCCACTGCATTGGGGAAAGAGGGCCAAGCCTCAAAATGCAATGGGGGCATTGGCTGCTACAGTGATGCACCTCCAAAATCCCGCTTCTCTAGTAAGCTATCACATAATGTTTCTTGTGCATGTGCGCAAGCAAACATAAAAAAAAGACTCAATTGATGTGGCTCTGTGTGGACTGGATATGACATAAATTTTAAAATAAGGCCACTCAACAGTACTCTCAAGGCTGCTTAGGATGGTGGTGGGGCTGAGATGGATGGGGTGGGCTTTATCTGTCTGAAACCCATGAGAGGGCAAAATGCTTGTTTATGCAGAAAATAGTTTGCAATCCTTATGGGGTTAAGCACAAGAGGTGGCTGTGAATGTGGCTGAGAGGTTGCCAACCTGATGGATCAGCTTTGGTGCCTGGGGTAGAAAAATGTGAATTATAGAAAAATAAATCAAATGGACAGCTAAGTAAACAAAATTGATTGGACAGTTAAAGAATAAAAGAATAATGGGCAAACAGAAGGAATTAAAAAGATGCAGCCAAGGTATGAAAAGTGAAAAGCCAAAGCTAAATATTACAGAGCCGAATTGTGGAAACTAAATAAGGTAAGAGAGAAACATAAATAGAGAAAAAATAACAATGACACTGTAGGTGACACATTTTTAAATTTGTTTAGTATTTCTAGTGTGGTAGTTATTGAAAAGTTTCTAACCTCGAGGTACCACGAGGTACCACAGAGGTACCACTGAGGTAATTTGCATTGACTGTAATGTGATCCTGCCTCATACTGTCTCAATATACCTAGGTATACCTCAATACTGCAAAACTTTTCTATGACTACCAATGTATGTTGCTCTGGGATAATATAATATTGGTTTTGGTACAAAATGTAAGGGTGGATGAGGCATGTGTGGGCAGACACCGATAACGCTGTTTATAAGTGACCAGCCGTGTGTGTGTGTGTGTGTGTGTGTGTGTGTGTGTGTGTGTATGTGGTGTATGTGTTCAGCTGTTTCAGGTATATTGGCTACTTAAAGATATATATATATATATATATATATATATATATACACACACATAGGTATGTTTATATAAAGGAGGTACTAATGTAGTCAAAATGTTTCACAGCCTGTGGTAGTTCAGTAAAAGGTGTCTACCCACTTATTTTTATATTGTTTTGAAGCTTATCACATGTAGGGATAACGAAAATAATTTTACAATGGCAGAACAAACACGTATTTTTTTTTTACTTACCACTTCCTTTTCCTACAATTTTGTATGGCTAAAATGTGACATGAAGAACCACACTCAGGTAATAACTGTGTTAATGCTTTTTTTTGTTTTGTTTTTTTCTTGAAAATAGCAACTGTAATAATATTATTCTGTGTTGTCTCTTGCATTGTCCCATCATTTTAATGCTTATTTTATGACCCACTGCTAATTAATTTCATTAAGAATCCCCGTGGTGTTTGTACTGTTTGGTGTCCATGACTGGTGTCTGCACAAAAAGTCACTGTGCAGGTTATCTGCCATTTTTGTCACCTTTTTTCCCCCCTTCCCCCTCCCAGTCTTGGCAATCATTTCTTTACTTTTCTTCATTTTCACACTGCTTCCCTGAGTCAGTGTGATTGCCCTTTGCTCCTCTCTCCAGGTCATGTCCTCTTCTCATGGATGTACAAACATCATGACCGGGATCTGCTCTGGGGCTTTGTTGTACTACAGGATTTCCATCACTTTGGCAGCTCCAATTTGCAGCCTAGAAACAGCCATTTCTACTGCAGGAGCCTGATTTCTAATCATGGACTTCTTTGAGAGCCACTTCATGTCCTCCTCTTTGTACCCTCACTATGTGCACCACAGGGACCAGTGATATAACGAATGCCACAGAGAACCATCATTGTTTGCAAAATATTACAGCTGCCTGGGTGAAAAACAAAATCCAAGTTCAGCCAATGATTTCCTGGGGAGAACCTGGCCCTGTATAACGATTGTTGATGAATTTTGCAAGAGGACACTGAGAGCAATTGGTGTCTCCTGTACACTCATCACAAATCAATGAATGCTATTTCCTGTCATGAAATGCTGTTAATAAATTATGGGTTAATTAAATTTGTCAGGATACAGAATGACAATTAGTATTTGGCATGAAGGTTGCAAATTTTGGAGGACAAAATGTTAAGGATTCTGTGCAGTAAAATTTAGAACAGCTTACTTTATGGAAAAATTGTCAATCATACTTATTGCTGAACGGTTATTCCATCCTTTTAAATGTATACCCTTTTTTATGTTTGTTTGTGTGAATGCACACTGTACATGCACAAGAAACATCTTGGGACAGTACAACATTTCAGAGGTGTGAGAGTTTCTGCCTAATGCAGTTGACAGCAATTTGAGAGATGCGGTCATCACTTGAAAGAAAAGTACTGCTCCAATCAGAGATGGTTATGAGCTGATGCTTTATGGGGCTCGTCCGTCAGGCACCAATAAATCAGTGAGCTGTCTATGATGCAGTTTGAGAGAGAGGACCACACCTGAAAGAAATTTGCTGCTGCAATGAGGGACAGTTTCCTCATTTCAGCAGGACCTTCCCCTTCCCTCACAACCAGGCACACAGACATACCTTCTCTTTGTTGGCAGCAGCTGACAAGACACTTGCCATGCACATTACAATGTACAGTAATGCACATGGCTGGAGTTACAGTTTTTGTCAGCTCCTGCCACCCAGCACCTTGCTTGTTTGGTGTGCCTTTCCTAGTGAACCATTTCAATAAATAAATAAATGAGCCGCAGTGTGACTTTCCACATTGGTGGCTCCTGCTGCCCACCACACACTCCCCAGAAAGCTGACATTGGGGTGCTAAATCCCTGTGTCAGTATGTATCCCCCTCCCTCCATTAAAGTGGCACACTGGGAGCCCGCCCCAGTGTGCCAAAATAATGTTTTATTTATGTTTCTGATACCAGGATGCCCACTACAAGTGTCTGATGACCTCCCCACCCACCCAAATATTTCAAGTGCTGACAACAGGGTGCCCAATCCCCTTGTCAGCATGCCCCCCAACACACACACACACACACACTATTTTGGCACACTGGGGCCCACCCCCAGTGTGCCTAAATATTGTTGGTAACCTGTAAAATAAAGAAAACTGCCCCCAAAGTATTTTTTCCCCGTAAAAGAGAAAATGGTCCCTTGTCATCTCCCCATTCCCCCTCTCCCACCCTCCCACTGTGGATCCACCTCTCCGCACCCCCTCATTACCCCATACTTACCTACGGAGGTCAGGAGCAGTGATCTTCTATGGACCAGGACACATCTGCACTCTTCAAAGCCGACCAGCAAACTGAAGAAATGATGGTAAGCTGTATAATGGGAGTCAAAGGGGGGGGTTCAACTTAGACTGATATCGTAGACATTTTTAGGAATTTTGGCACCAAATTTTCAACATGGGGTTTTTGTGACCCTGTCTCATGAACATTATCACTGTCATTTGGTTACTCAGTCCCAAAATGTGATTTCACGGTTACTGCACTGAATCACCCTTCGGGACCAATTAATGAAACAGTGCCACTGTTCATGAGGTGGGGTCCCAAAACACCTATGTTGCAAATTTGGTGAAAAAATTCCAAAAAATGGCTGTATAATGAGCTTGCATTGCACAGTTTCTACGCATGCTCGTAACTTTTCCAATTTTGAATATTTTTACTCCAGATTTTTAACATTGTCATTTTTTTTCACACCTCTTTATGAACAATACAGCTGTCATTTTTCACATCCTGCCTGAAATGTGTTTTTGCACCTGTGGTGTAGAATGGCACGGTCACACTGGGAAATCAACTTTTGGGACAGATTAACAAACTTACAGTGACACTGTTCATGAGTGGAGGTTCCAAAATGCCCATGCTGAAAAGCTGGTGAAAAAATTCCAAAAAATGATTGTTACAGGCATGTATTGCACAGTTTCTATGCACACTTGTAACTTCAACAATTTTTCATTTTTTCACTCCAGATTTTCAACATTGCCATTTTTTCACACATCCTCATGAAGAGTACAGCTGTCATTTTTCACATCCTACCCAAAATGTGTTTTTGCACCTGTGGCCCCGAATGGCACAGTCACTGTTCAAAACTACCTTTTGGGATTGAGTAATGAAATGATAGTGTAGCACCCGGGCCAAGTAAGTAGTGCTGGCTGGCCCCACTGGTGCCTTCTCCTTGGAGGGGGACCCGTCTGACAAAGGAATATGTTGGATTACCTGGAGGGCTGTAATGTGCAGTGGTGGTTGGCAGCATGGATAGAGTGCTGGTGGGGGCACCTAGGTGACCTGAAAGAGTTCTGGTTGGGTAGTGTGGGAAGAGGCAAACAAAAAATTTGATCTTTATGTCACACTTTGGTACAACATTTTCATGAACATACCCATATTTCATTCTGGTATGCAGCTTTCATAGATGCTTTTTTAGTATTTGTTTTGCTTGAGAAGGCTATTAGTAATTGACTTGGAGGCTTTATTATCTTATTTATTTAGTTTGTGTTGACCGGGAAAGGAGAACTAGACAATTCTGCCTATTTTCAGCCTCATCCCGGGGAAGGGGGATACAAATGGAAGCCATCTAAAATTGAACCATATTAAGCTGTTGGTGGTAATTTTAGTGAATTGGGGAAATTTAGCCAGAAGACTGGGAAAAATCTGGGCAGGGAGATTTTAATTGTGGGTTGGATAAGGAAGATTGGGAAAGAAAAATGGGGAAAGTATTTTCAGACACCAACTGTCTTAGAGAAATCATGAAAAAAGGGGGTTGGAAGATGCATATGTGCTGAAAGGGAAAAGAGTGGAGCATACATATTTCTGAGGTGGTGTATCTACAAGGATAGAATTGTGATTAGTTTCTAAATATATTAAAATTGATGAGATAAAAGTTATTCCTATAGAAACCTCGGACCATCTGGGGTTAAAAATGGTCATTAATTTTGGAGGACAGCCTAACTTTGGAAAGGGTTTTGGAGATTGAATTTAGAAAGGTTAGAGAATGAGGAATGCAACATGAAAATTCTAAATTTATTTGAGGCTAGAAATTCAGGTAAAGAATTATATGATTCATATAAAGAGTGGTGGGAGGACACAAAATATAATATACAACTTTTAATAGAGGAATCACAGAAAAAGGAAAGCTCAAATTATATGGAATATTTAGGTTTAAGGGTGAAATTATATAACTTAATGGCATATCAAGTCTTATACAAAACCAATGAGAGTTAAGGTATTGAACAGATCAAAGAGAAAATGAAGGAGCTTCAATATAATAGATTAAAAACATTATATATTGAGCAGAAGAGTGGGTCTCAAGGGACAAAGTACCATACTAACCCATTTGATAATAATAAAGATAGAGTAGGGAACAGAGTTATGAATTAACTAATAGATAAAGAAGGGCATAGACAGTCAGATATAAGTAAGATTAAATATGTAGTGCAAGAACATATGGGAAGAAAATATCAGAAACTGGAAGGGAAGGAAAAGAAGGGTATAATAAGAAAGCAAAATTGCCACAGTTAGACAAGGTGGAAACTGAAATTTTAAAAGAGAAAATTACAGAAGCAGAAGTCAGAGAGGCAATTCACTTCATAACTCTAAATACAGCCCCTGGAATTGATGGGATATCAAATACCTTTTATAGGAAATATACAGTATAGATAAAATAGATAAAATGTTAACTTTACTTTTTAATGAGATATTTGAGGGGGTAAATTAACAGAATGCATGAGACAAGGAGTAACAGTTTTGTAGCATAAAAAAGTGGATAAGTCAAATATTAAAGACTGGAGACCAATCACTTTATTGACATCAGACTACAAAGTTTTGGCAAAAATTATAAATAAAAGATTGTTGAATTTTGCTGAGAAATTAATCATACAGACACAGACGTGTTTGATTCCCGGAAGGAATGTAAGACAAAATTTGGTATATATTAGGGAGATTTTGAATGCCAGACAAAGAAAAGGATTACAGCAGTACCTGTACTTAATACGTCAGGAGACAGCCTTTGATTCTGTTAATCATAAATATATGTGGGATGTAATATAAGGATATGGAATTCTGGATCAGTTAGTTGGATTAATACAAACCATATATACTGAAGCTCAAGTGTGTCCCATGGTGAATGGACATTTGGGAATCCCAATGTGCGTTAAAAATGGGGTGAGGCAGGGCTGTCCATTGAGTCTGCTCCTATATGTATTATGTGTTGACCCGTTATTAAGGTGTATAGAAAATGATAAGTAAATTAAGTGTATATCATGGGAGGGAAATCAATTATGTAACACTTGTGCATATTCAGATGATAGTGTTATTCTAGTACAATATCAAGAATCAGGAGAGAAAATGTTGGGATTCTTGGCAGGATATTATGAATATACTGGATTGAAATAAATCTGGAGAAAAGTAAGATTTATCCTATAGGAGAAGTGAGTTGTGAGCAAAAAGGAAGCCTGAGAATATGTCAAGAACAAATAGAAATTCTTGGGATTAGTTTTGGGGGTGAAGAGGCAGCAGAAAGAAATTGGGAAACAAAATTTCAGATAGCAGGAGGGAAAATAGAGAAGTGGAAAAACTGGTTTATGACTAAAGAAAAAAGAATATACTTATTAAAAACATTTATCATCCCTATATTTTTATATATTTCTTATATTTTTCCAGTACCATTAAAAATGGTCTAAAATATTGGCTGTGTTCTATCAGTCATTATGGGGTTCTAGGTTGAATCTGGTAAAAAGGGGGCACACGTATAGACCAGTTAGGGAGGGAGGTTTAAATATGGTGCAACCAGTGGTCTTTTTCATAAATAAGTTTATTTATGCTAATTTGGTTTCATTTATGAAAGGGGAAGGGAGTATATGGGGCTATTTGCTCAAAAATGGGTGGACACAGTAGTGAGGAATATAGGGATTAAAGGAAATATAAAGGGGAATTCAATGATACCTTAGTATATGGAAGTATGTAGAAAATACATGATGATGTGGGGTATAACAACCGATTTAGTTCTTAGGAAAAATAGTGGTAACACATTTTTATGAAGAACCAATTTTTAAGGTGAATGAAGGCATTGATATAAGGAAAATTTTAGAGGCGACTTTAGAAAAAAGAACTCCAAAGAAAATGAGACTGTATGGCTATGTAGTCATGGCAAGCTTAATGTAAGAGGAAATCACAAACATAAAAGTGAAGAGGAGAGATTGTGTTTAGAAACTATGTGTGGTCTACAGGAAGAAAGCATGGAACATCTCTTTTTTGAATGTACATTTATTCAAAGTTTTTGGGATAATTTGGATTCTTTTTGGGGGATGAGGATGTTTAGAAATATGGATTAAAATATTCTAGTATATGGGCAGCTAACAGAAGACTGGGCAAATAATAAACACACAGCTTATGTGATTCTGTTTGTTATTAAATGGTGTATCTGGCAAGTTTGGTGTCAGAAAGTTTTGCAACACAAAGTATGCACATTACAGGATTTACTATTTAAAATTCAGTATCAAAATTAATGTGTTATATTTGAAGGTTATGTGGAAAAATTATGGGAAAATACAATGGTCAGAAAAGAATGTAATTAAGATGAATTTGGAAATACTTTTGTATGCATTAATGGATGAAGATTAAGGTATATGTTCTTGTAATGATTTGTTTTTGGTTTATTGAATAAAAATTCCCCTACTCTCCACTAGGAGACCCTTTGTCATCCTGGCCCTTGGCCAAGATGGCTGCCTTGGTGGAGCTGGAGGATCAGATGGATGTTGAGGAGGATGGGGATAGGGTCTCCTCCCCTGCCTCGCCTTTGCTTGAGAGCAATCAATTTTTTGATGCACCAGAATTTCCAGGAAAAAGTTCACCTTTGAGACAAGAAGGACTCCAGATACCTTTAAATAGCCCTACTTCTGAGGAAACTACTGGATCTGTGCTCCTGACAGATGGTGTGCTGAATGAACAGCTTTCAATTTCTCAACTGCAGGTGCTATTACTTGATGAGGGGACCTGTTTCAATCAACTCATCTGGCCTAAGAAACTCCCTGGATCGCATTCTGTACAAAGACTCCTGGTCCTTTGATACAGCTCTGAAAGGCACATGTTGGGTGCAGACTGCCTCTGGTAAGTGGCTGTCTGGTCCCACAACAGTCATTACCTCTCCTGCTAGAGAAACTGTTATTTCTGACTTGCCTTGTACTTCTGCTTTAAATATTGTGGAGCCTGTTTTACACCCTGAGTCTGCTGCAGCAAATCCTGTAAGCATTATTAATTCTCCACTTAATTTTCCTCTAGAACTTCGACTAATAGAGGATCCTGTACTTCCTCTCAGAAATGACATTTCTCTGCCTAATACTCCTCCTGTAGTAGCTACCATTATGGACACTTCACCTCCATCTATTTCTACTAATCCACGGCTAACAGCTGTACTGGCGGGGGCCCCAGAAGCACCTCTTAACCAACTTTACAGAACCTCCCTTGGACCTTATGCTTTTTTGTTTCACCAGCCCATTTATCCTGATAAATGACACAACATGGTCAGGCTTCTATACAAGGGAGGAATAGACACACTCCTTGACTGAGTCTTTGTGGCGAAAACCCTACTTAAAGACTTAATGAAGTTTTTCGCCAATGAAATTCATGCCTTAATTCATGTGTCTGGTGAAACTACATTTAACATTAGTTTCAAGTTAAATGCAAGACTGCAAAGGTCTTGGACACATTTTCATAATCTAAAACAAATCCCCTCATGTGCACCTTTTGATGCTATTCCTCTAACTAAACCTGCATATAAAACAATAACTGTTTTGTTTTGCAGTGAGGGGGTCAGTGTCACTGACCTAACATATTGGGTAAAACAAAGCTGTACTGTATTGGGAGCACCTGAGGCAATCTTTGACACAGAACATAGTTGGACTAGGGGTTGGAGGGTAAAAGTTGTGCTTTGTTCTTCTGGTGTGGGATTATGTAATCTTCCCAACTGTTTTTTTTCTTGGCAGAGACAGGGGTGTGCTCTTTTATGCAGGTCAACCTAAGGCCTGCTATAAGTGTGGGGGTCAACAACGCACCTCAGTAGTATTTGTGATCAGGTAAAGTGCACTTTGTGTCAAGAACTGGGGCATACTAGAGGCCAGTGTCTAAATAAGCCAAAATGCAACCTCTGTGATAGTCTTGGCAAAATGTATCAGTTGTTCCTGAGCTGCTCACAATCAGGCTGACCCCTCTGATGATTCTGAACAGAGGTTATTGATCGCCATTGTACAGGAAGCAACTTTTTCTAGGCCTCCTCCTGTTATCCTGACTGCTATGCCCCCCCCCAAGTGCAGGACGCATTGCCCACTGTTCTCATCTCTTCTGTACTACCTACAACAGAATCTCCATCCCCCATAGTAGATATGGAACAAGATCCACCCCATACTTTCGCTAAAGAATCTATATCCACTGACCCCACCACCATGCCTTCCCCACCCCCTCATCAGCAGGTCATTACAAAGAGTAGAAGGATCACTTGATGCAGTCAGGCTCAAGATCAGCCTGTCAAAGATCTCCAAAACTTCTGAACTACTTTTGTCCAATTGGTTTGACACCTTTCAGAACACTTCAGAAGTCTCTGATGCTGACTCTGAGGACTCCTTACTTTGGTCCACACAGGCTGAATCCCTCTGTGATCAAAAGGAGAATCCTCCACCACAAAACAAATCTGGAAAACAGCAGAGGAAATCTAGAAAAACAAACACCCCCCCCCCCGAGGTAGGTTAGCCAGGTTTTGCTTCCTCCCATTTCCACAACCCTTATGGCACAAACATCCTTGGCTATAGGGACTATTAATGTTAATAGTATGAAGAGCTGTAGGAAGAGGCAAATAGTCATGTAATACCTACTATCTAGCTCTTTTGATGTCTTATTTGTACAGGAAACCAGACTTCATACTATTCCTGAATTGAATACGACCATTAAAACCTGATATGTTGATCCATCCTACTGGTCCATGGGACCGGACACCTGCTCAGGGATTGGTATTCTTTTTAAATCGCACATCCATGTCCATGTGGTTAAACTGGTTGATCTAGTGCCAGGCAGGGTTTTGATTCTTGACACTAAAATCTCTAATAAGTTCTACAGGTTTGAAAATGTGCATGCTTCACAAACACAAGCTGAAAGAATTGCTTTGTTTCAGGCAGTCCAACCCTACTTATTGTCTTCTCACTTTGTTTTATTTGGGGGTGACTTTAATTGTGTCCAGGATAGGGGACACCATACTAAAACTAGAAAGTATTTTTTGTGTTATGTCTGCTTCGAAAACTGTCATTTCGGACTCTAATTTAATAGATGTTTACATGTCTCTGCACACTACGCCTGCGCCCACATTTCAAAAGGGAATTCTTGCCACAAGGATAGAGTTCTTCTTTATTTCTACATCCTTGCATATTTCTTCCACATTTGTAGAGGAGGTAGAGTTCTCTGACTGTAAACATCTTGCCTTACAGTTAGGTCCCTCACTTCTTCACACACAATCCTTTCCACCAATCACTGTACACGTGTCAGGATGAGAGAACACAAATTGTTCCTTGGTGGATGTAGGAAACTACTGCTCCTCTTATTGTTGTGTTCAGATAATGTTGAGCTTAATCCTGGCCCTCTGACAGCCATAGCATCCCCAGCCAATTTGCCAAGCCTCAAAGGTATGAGCTTTATGCACATCAATGTGTGTAGTCTGCTGAAAAAAAATTGCCTCTATCTAGGCTTGGATATGCCATACCTTACCTGATATTTTAGTGGTTACTGAGTCACGGCTTATACTGGGCACTACTGATAATGAAATGAATATCCCTAACTACTCTCTATTTAGAACCAACAGGCCGGCTAGAGGCGATGGTGTTGCTATATATGTTAAGGATAAATTCCTCATCTCAGTACTTGACTTGACCTCCATTCCAAATGAATTTGAATGTTTGCCTCTCAAAGTGGATATTTCAACCTGTCTCGCTTTGTGTAACAGGTTGTTATACAGTAGGCCTCCATCAACTAACTTACAACTCTTGAAGCATTTAAGCAACACCCTGGGATATGGGCTTTCTACAGTTATCATACTAGGGGATTTTAACCTAGACTGGCTTTCCAGTGCCTCAACACCGCTCAAGTCATTCTGTGACTCCCTTGGGTTATCCCAGCTTATCAATAAAGCAATGAGACCCATCAAGAAAAACCCTAACAATAGTACCCTGCTGAACATCATTGCTATAAGCAAACCCCTCATATTTTCCGATATTGGGGTGTTTTTCTCAGACATTGGAGATCATTATTTTATCGCTTGTGTAAGATCAAACACTAATCCACCGTTTGCCTCCAAATTTACCACTAAGAGGTGTAGACGCAACTTTAACCCCCTTGCTTATATTACTGATCTAAGAAACTCTCTGTGTTGGCAAGATTTTTATTTAGCAAAATCTGTGCACTTGGTGTGCAACACCTTCCATGATATCGTATTGGGGCCCTGAACAAGCATGCACCTCTGGTGAAAGTCTGTATAGGGAATAAGTCCTGCCAGTGGTTTACACAGGAGCTGAAGGCTGCATTATTTAGTAGGGACCTGCTTTGGAAAACTGCCCAGAAAACTAAGCTTGCAAATGACTGGAGTTTGTTCAAGAGGGCCAGAAACCAATATACTAAGATGGTTAGAGAAGCAATGGCTACTTTTTATCACTCAGAACTCGACTCCTCCATGAAGTGTTCCTCCAAATTTTGGAGAACAATAAAGAACATTACAGGTGACACTTCAGGAAATTCTTTATCTACAAAAATCTCTATTGGTGTATCCCCAATCTCAGACAGACCAACAACCCTTGATGCACTCAACAACTATTTTGCCATCGCAGGGTTAGCCTTTGATAATTATCCTGTCTGTAATCTACACTCTCAACCTAGTGTCTAGACCAAGAAGCCCCTATCCCTAACTCTGTTTTCTCCCTTCACCCTGTATCTTTAAAAGAAGTTGAAGACCATTTGCTACAGTTGGATACTAGGAAAAGTGCTGGAGCTGACTTCCTAGACCCTTATTTCCGAAAGATTGGTTATCAAGTCCTAGCAGTGTCAATTACTCATCTCATTAACCTACCCCTGTCCTTGGATGACCTCCCACCCATTTGGAAAACAGCCCATGTGATCCCACTACTCAAATCCTGTGATCCCAGTGACTTAAACAATTATTGTCCTATTAAACAATTATCGTCCTATCTCCCTACTCCCTATCTTGTCTAAATTACTGGAGAAAATTGTGAATTCTCAACTCAGGATCTATTTAAATGCCACAAATCTACTTAACCCACTGCAATCAGGCTTTAGAGTACATCATAGAACAATCTCAGCACTTGCTAAAGTGGCCAATGACTGGCAGTACGACTTGGATAAAAAACGTTTTGTCTGCACAGTATTTCTGGACCTAAGTAAGGCCTTTGGCACTGTTGATCACAGCTTACTCCTCTCTGCTCTTCAGAACATTGGTTTAGACTATTTATCCCTGAGATGGTTTGCCAACTACCTTACTGACTGGCTACAGCGGGTAAAAGTGGAAGGGGAACTTCCTCACTAAAACCCCCTTTCGAGGGGTGCACTGCAAGGTTCCGTCCTTGGCCCCTTGCATAAAAAAGGCTAACTTACATCTGTTTCCAGATAACATGGTGCTTTACATTAGTATACCTACCCTGAGTGCTGCTTGTAGTGATCTCCAAGTGCTATCATCTGCAGCTACAGCTTCTAAATAAAAAATTACTCATAAATGCCAAGAAAACTAAAGCTACACTTTTGTCGCCTTTTATTCATGCGTCAAATCTGACCACCCCTAGTAGAATTCCATCAATTACTACTATCATAGATGAACCATTTGAATTTGTAATGAAGTTCAAATACCTGGGAGTGTGAATCAATTGCAAACTCTCCTTTATCAACCATGTAGAAGAGCTGGCAAAAAATCTTAGACAGAGGCTCGGTCTCTTCTTTAGGATCAACCATCTTCTTTTTGAGAGATGCCAAGCTGAGGCTGGTCCAATCAACATTCCTGTTTCTATTAGACTATGCAGACTTCCTTTATAGCCAGGGCCCTGCTACAGTGCTCACAAAACATGACACGCTTTACCATACAGCCCTAAGGTTAATTTCTGGTCTTCCTTTTTCCATGCACCATTGTTCCTTGTATGCTGCTGTGGGATGGCCATCCATTAATTATTTTATTTATTTAGTTTTTATTAACCAGGCAGGTGCACTAGCCAGAAAGACTATTTTCAGGCATGATCTGGGAGAGTACAGAGACAAACTTCAAAGAACATCATGATACATAGTACAAGTTACAAGAACATCATGATACATAGTACAAGTTACATAACAGCAGCAATGTGACAAAGCATTGAGGTAGTTATACAAAAATAAGCATTTAAGTTAACATAAGACAAAATACAATCAGGTAAGATTAGGAAATTGAGGTAGTAAGACCAAAGTACAGCATTAATATTTACATAAGACAATACAATCAGGTCAAATTAAGTGACCAGGCAAACGTGCAAGTAAATAAGAGATAAGGTGCTGCGAGAGCAATAGCCACCAAGCAAAGACAGATAAAGGGAGGAGCTTGGGAGGGGGTGGAGAAAGAAGAAAAGAAGATAGGATAACCTGGAAGGGGAGAAGGAAGTGGAGGAATGAAATGAAAGAAATAAGGAAGTGAAAATTGAGAGGAAAAGTTTCACTGTTGGGGTGGGTCCTAGGCTCCTAGGTGATGACAAGTGGAAGGAGGAATTAGAGAGCAAGGGCTAAGGTGGTTTGAAGCAGGAGCATATGTAGGAGGAGAAGAGTTGATGTTGAAGTTCTTCCTTAAAGGAGATGTGGGATACAGATTGGCATAAGGTAAGAGGAAGTGAGTTCCAGTTGTAGGGCACATGACAGGCAAAGGCACGAGCACCGTTATTTGTATGATGTCTTGGGATGAGGACAGGGACATTTACCACAGAGCACACTGCATAGTTGATTTTTTGGTAGGGAAGGAGGCAGGCCAGTGAATTAGGAATACAGGATATGATAATGTTATCAGTAATGGACCCAAGTGCATAGGACCTTAGTTCTAGTGGTGGAAGCCATCCTAGATCTGAGTAGAGGAAACAATGATGTTTAAGCTGGGGGAGCCAGATGCGAAGCCACAGATGTTATTGTAGGTAACATCCCACTTACGAAGACTCGAATTGCAGGTGGAGGCATACGTAGCAACCCCGTAAGTGAGAGAGGGAAGTAATATTCCATGGGCTATAGCAAGTCTAGCAGAAGGAGTGAGCACATAACTTGTTCGGTAGGCGATCCTGAGTTTGGAGTTAACCTGCTTACAGATAGTATGAATGTGGAGGTTGAAACTAAGGGATGGGTCAAGAGTGACCCCTAGATATTTGAATGGGTTAACCACTCCAACAGATGTGCCATCAAGGGAGGAGACAGTAAAGTGGGTTTGGGAGTGTTTGAGTTTGAGACTGAAGCCAAATAGCATAGCTTGGGTCTTTGATTTGTTTATGACAAGTTTGTGATTTACAAGCCACTGTTGTAAAAGCTGATAATCACAGGAGAGTTTAGTGTTAATGTCCTCAATGCTATTTGAACTGCAGTACAGAACAATGTCATCCACATATACTGTAGAAGGGAGGAGGTACTGAGCAGATTTGTGGTAATACTATTAATGAAAATAGTACTGTAAAAAGCAGAGGGTCTAAAATAGACCCTTGAGATACACCAGTGCTGATGGTAGCCTTGTCAGAGAGGGTGGAGTTAAATTGCATGTATTGAGACCTATCTGACAGATAGCTATCAAACCAGTTAACAACATTTAGTGCGAATCCTAGAGAGTTTAGGGTAGCAATGAGGATGGAGTGGCCAACAAGGTCAAATGCCTGGGTCATATCAATAAAAATGGCCCCATTGAGCCTGCCAGATTTCATAGCCACTAAGGTGTCAGATGTGAGTTTGAGTAGGGCAGTAGTGGTACTATGACCCTTGTGGAAACCATGTTGGGCGTCAGTTAAGAGGTCGTGTTTCAGAAGAAAATCTGTGGTTTGGTGGTGACTATTTTCTCAAGAATTTTACTGAGAACAGATAGGATGGCAATAGGACAGTAATTCAATGGGTCAAGTGGGTCACCTTTTTTGAGTACAGGGCTAATTCTAGCCATCTTCCAAATATCCTGGACAGTACTTTGACACAGAGAGAGGGTAAAGATTTTAGAAAGGGGAGCAGCTATGTGAGGGGCAGCTAATTTTAAGAGCTTAGGTTCCAGGTTTTCAGACCCAACAGCTGCATGCTCTGAGACGTTTCTTAAATGTCAGAGAACTGCACTAGTTAGGACGGACCTGAAATGGAAAGTGGGCCTGGAGGAGGTAGCAGCTGAGATAGGGTTAGACAGAGTAGGAAAAATGGAAGTATATTGGGTAAGGTCAGCAAATTGCCTATTAAAGAAGTTAGCAATAGTGAGGGGATTGTTACAATGGATGCCATTTAGAGACATGTCATTAGGCGTGGATGTCTGGTTCAATCCCAGGAAGAACTTAATATGGGACCAAAATTTGTTTGGGTCCCCTGGGAGTCTATTAGAAGGTTATTGCAGTATGTACTTTTTGCTTGTTTGATTTCTTTCTTACAAGCATTTCTTAATCCTCTTTAAGTATTAAAGTCTGCAAGAAGACCTGATTTCTTGTAACGAAGCCAAAATTTGTCCCTCTGTCTTAATTTAGATAACAGGTCAGATTTTAGCCAGAGTGTCTGACTATTTCTAACCCACCTGGTAGCAAGTTGAAAGTGGTTTTCTTGTAGTTCTAAGAATTTAGTCAGAAAGATATTTAGGGCAGTCTGGACATCTGATGAGCTATAGAAAGGGGACCAGTCAATGCAAGCTACATCAAACAAGAAGGCCTGTGGGTCAAAGTTTGCAAAATTGCAGAAAGTAATGAACCAGGGCTTTATTGGTTCAGGCCTACCCTTGCCCCAGACACAGAAAGCGGGAGAGTGGTCTGTGATGGCGTCAGATAGAATTCCTACATCAACAATATTCTCTGGGCAGTTTGTTATGATCCAGTCCATCAAGGTGCTAGTATTAGAGTGAGGAACGGTTCTGGTGGGTAGGGGGATAAGCTGATGCAGGTTAAAACTCTGTAGTCTGGTCAGGGCTGTCATGTGTATATTTCCCAAACAGTTCAAATTGATGTCACGTAATATAAGGACTTCACTGTTACCGGAGTGAATGGCGGTTTGGTCAAGAAGCTTATCCAGTCCTTTTAGGCCATGGGTAGGGGGATTGTAAGCACAGACAATATGCAATTTCTTTGTGCCAAGGGTGAGGAGGGCATGAGGTCCCTCACAATGGTTCATGGGGGACAAGCTGATTTTAAAGAGCTGGAGGTGTGATTTATAATAGATGGCTGTACCTCCCCCCTTATGGGCACTGATCTATCATTCCTCAGCAAATTATAGGATGGTAGGGAGCACCATGAGTTAGGGGTGGATGGCTTCAGCCATGTTTCAGTAAGCACAGCATATCTGGTTTATAAAGTGCGGTCCAGGATTCAAGTTCCACAGAGTTCCGTTCAAGGCTCCTGATATTATGGTGAGTTATAAGTAGGCCTTTGGCATTTGAAATAGGAGCAGCTGACAACATCAAAGCTAGACATCAAAGAAATGCTGCACTCTGGACCTTCAGAGCCATCTCCTGGAAATTGCCCCCTTACAGCTCCGATTCTCTACCACCAAGTTTGATAGGCAAGTACCCATTGAGAAGATCCTCCTTCATTTCCCTAAAGGTACCTAAGATCAATTCTCATTTTGGCAGGGCTTCCATAAGCTTCACGCTTCCTGTATTGTGGAATAAGTTGCAAAAAATCCTGAAACTGATTTACCCTACTAACCTAACAGCATTCAAAACACTTTATGCCTGCTGTTACAAGGAATCATATAACTGCTTCCCTCGATCCTGATATGCCTTAATTTTTTTCCAGAGATCTCTCTGTCTCCTGGCACTGCCTGGTTTTGCATTTTCTTCAAGGTTACTCTGCCTCCTCACTTGACCCTACTTTTGGTTATTCCCCATCACCCCCCACCTCAGGATTTGTTCTTATCTCCTGCCTCAGGAATTGTAACCTTTTTAACTGTACACCAACTCTTTTGAATACCTGCTACCTCCCTTGCCAGGCTAGAGCTGCATGTTTTCTATAATAATCAAGCTATTTATCCCTAGTATATGTGTGCCTCCTCTTCCCTTTCTACAGTCCCCCTCCCCACCCCTCCCTATGCCTCCATCTCTCTCTTCTCGCCCTCTACCTTATGCCACTTATTGGCACTCTTTACCTATACCTGGGATCCACTTCACCAGCTGCACTCTGTTCTGACTTGTCATGTACATATTGTCCCTATTCTTTGAAATACCTAAAAATCTGTATACAGTGAAGCCCGGCAGGATGAAGCACAGTGTAACAGGTTTCCTGCATGACAAAACAGATTAACTCCCATTGAAATTGTAATGTTTGCTGCAGTAACTCTGCTGCAGAATTCTACAGAGTTGGTCTTCATCCTGGTGGGCTCACTGTATATCTCGGACTATGCTGTTGCTATTGTTTGGCACTTGTATATTGTATCCACCCTTGGTTCCACCTTTTATTTGTAGATGTATTATATTTGTATCATATATTGACCTTGTATTATGTACTGTATATTGACCTTGTATCCTACCCAGGTAAACCTCGAAAATGAGCCCTGCTCAATGGTGTTCGCCTGGTTAAATAACGATTTTGATTGATTGATTTTTTGATTGAAGGTCCTGGCTCCTGGAAATTTAACTCCTCTTTACAGGCTAAACCCGAGGTACTGCAAAGTATCCACTATTTTTTGACTACTAAGAAATCAGTCATAGACATGTATGACAATCCTGCCCTCTGGTGGGAAGATTTGAAAATGGATTTATGACATCTTCTACAAGCTGAAAGTAAATCTTGTAAAATCATAGCCTACCTCCATAACAGACAACATTTGCAGAAGCTGCAAACCTTAGCCCGGACTACCACACATAACTTTACTGCTCAAATACAGCTCCTGAAATATGATATGAGGATTTTCCATTTAAGACAGCAGGAAAACTTACAAAAACAGCAGAATTTCTGCACTCAGGAATGGGCAGAGGTGCTTTGTCCTTTTTTTCACAGTAAAGATAGGATTAGTAGAAAACACATGTCTCATTTACTTGACCAGGATGGTAAACTTTATTCCGATAAAGATGATCTGCTTAGAATTGTCTCCCAGTATACTACGTCATTATTCCAAAGGGCACAGAGCCAGTCTGCCATACTCCCAGATTTTTTATCTGCCTCCTTACTGCCAACATGCTCCTCTCACATTTTGAAGGAACTCACTAGGGATATTTCCCATTTAGAAGTTGAAACTGCCATTTGATCCGTGAATAATAATAAGGCCCCTGGTATGGATGGGCTTACCTCTGAATTATATAAAATTCTGGGTCCTTTAATTTCTAAAGAATTGGTATCCAGTAGGTAGGGAAATGGGCAGACTAGGTGGGCCAAGCGGCCCTTATCTGCCGTCAAAGTCTATGTTTCTATGTTTACTGATATGTTAAGACAAAATTCCACATCTTTAAACATGTCTAAAGGCATGTTGATTTATCTGTTTAAAAAGGGGGACAAACACCTTCTGACTCACTGGAGGCCTATCAACCTCTTGAATGCTGACTAAAATACTCAATATGAGATTATTATGGGCTGCTGTACATCTTATTTCTCCAACCCAATCCTGCTCCATATCAGAGAGGAAAATGATAGATCATCTTCTTTTATTGAGGGAACTCATAGAAAGAGACAATAAGTCAGGCTCAGAAGGCTTCCTCCTTTCTTTAGCTCAAAAGTGTGCATTTGATGCCATTGATCATTTTTATTTATGGACAGTTTTACACCACTATGGAATCCCAGATATGTCTATAACATGGATCAAAACTCTGTGTAAAATAGCCACAGTAACTCCACAAATGATGAATGGCTGGCTAGGCACTATGATTCCTGTATGGGGGCAGGGGTTAGGCAGGGCTGTCCACTCAGCCCTGTATTTTATGTCTTTAGTATTGACCCCTTACTCAGGGCATTTAACTTCTCCACATTACTGATGCATATTCAAGCGGACTCTTACAACATTTCCCACACTGCACTAACTTATGCAGATGACATCACGATTATTGTAAAAGATACATCCTCGGTGAGACAGACTATGAATATTTGCCATCAGTTTTGTTTGATATCTGGAGCATCACTTAATTTACAAAAATGTATTGATAGACAGCTAGGTCAACCACACAATCCTCTGGCAGCCATTTCAGGTATCACCCTCATGAGGGAGCCTAGTACAGTTTTAGGTATACTTTTTGGGTCCAGAGACCTTGAGACTCTTAACTGGATACCCAAAACAGAACAGGGCCAAAGACTGGTACAAAATTGGAATAGGTGTCAATTGTGCAAGCTTAAGAGGATATATTTGATTAAAACCTTCTTATTGCCCATCTTTTTATACATTAGCTACCTTTTCCCCTTCTCCAAAATCATTAGAAACTACACTTTACAGCATATTTTTTTCATGCAGTTTTGGGGAGTAGGTTAAACCCCTAAAGAGGAACATTCTCTACCTCCCAGTGAAGTAAAGAGGTTTGAGTATGGTCAATCCTCTGTTTTATTTCTACAGTATTTATATAGTAACTAACTTGTAACCTATTGTATCTCATGTCAGAAATATTTGGCCGCCCTTATATAATCTGTCTTGTATCATTTGGTTTCCTCAATAGAGTAGTGGCACCCTTCAGGTAGTGAAGTGCACCCACATTGGACCTACTTACCTCCGAGATGTGTTTGTCAAACTCAAAAGCTGGCACATTTCTAGCCACATGGTCTCTACCATGGCCAGAAAACATTTATACAAACATGTCTTTAGGGAACATTTTTCTGAACCATTAACTTTCCCTGCTTGCCCTGTAGCATTCCTTCCCTCACTTCTAGAAGTATTGACTAGTCAAAGAATACCTGAAAAGATGTAGGATGTTCACTGGCTTTGCTGCCACTAGAGAAACAGCTAAATAACATTTCACCTGTGAAATTTCTGCAAAATTGGCAATTTTGCCGGGCAAAATGTTTCACAAAATTGCGGCAAAAGTCTGAAATTTCACCCATCGCCCCATCCATAACGTAAATTGAACCCCCACACACACACAAGTTGCCCTGCACCCCCCATTTGTTTTATTTTAAAAAAATTCACCCACCTCCTCCACTCCCTAGTGTCTAGTGCTCCCCATCGGCCATCACTGGCCATAAACGTTAATAAGCACTACCCCCAAAGCTACCCTACCGCCTCTGTTGTTTTGTTGTTTTTTTTTAAATATATACCATTCACTCCCTGGTGTCTAGTGAAATCCCCCACCCCCTCAGTATATAGCATTACCCACCCAGCTCCCCTCAGTACCCCGATCAGGCTGCCGGCACAGCCCTCCACTCACCTCCATGGCTGGCCACTCGACTGAGCGCCACTGAGCACTTGAATGAATGAATGAAAGCGGTCACAGAGGTGAATGCTAGATGGATTTGGAACCTTGAAAGATCATGAAAGATTATGTGTACTTTAGAATGGAAAATAATTGAATAAAAATAACACAAGAAGAGAAAATCTGGGTGAGACAAAGTAACCTATAAAGACTGTACAAAGGGAATGATTCGGGGAAAGGGAGATTTTAAGTTATGGAGGCCTTCTGTCTGTTTACCCCGTGTACACAAACCAGCATTGTTTACTACTCCTTGTGTACTTATTGCTGGATTAGTGTATGCCATCAACATTATAACATATGGTTTGTTGGTAAAATATCAGAGAAGTAATAGAAACTTTCGATTTTAAAACATACGAAGTCACAACACTACTCACTAGCATATAGAAAAGCTGCATTACATAACAACCTAGAATACGAGATTGCCATTTTTCTTAGTGTGCTGTATATCCATGTTGATGAGTAGATTCACAGTTTGCAAACATTCTGCAGTTTTTTGGTTTATGGTGAGAAAATTATTTGTTTTGCCTTTTCTTCTAAATAATGAGTTTTTTTTTGTAACTAAGGGAGAAACAGAGGTATAAAGTTATAACAGGTTATAGTAGAGACATTGTCTCTTTGATTACACCTCCTCTGTTTCAGGGCTTAAAGAATATATACATATTTATATATATATATATATATATATATATATATATATATATATATATATATATATACATATATACACACACATATATATGTATCTATCAAAAAAAAAAAATATATATATATATAAACGCTCTGGATGAGAAAGATTCTAGCCTGTGGAAAAGTGTGGTTCATGGCCTATACAGCTCCTGTTGAAAGAAGAAGCAAAGAAATAGACTTAGCTACATGTGTAAAGGCATATGTGTTGATGCCAATAGTGTATAAAGCCAGGAGGATAAATTAAATTGTTGTTTATGCCAATTATCTGGTTGAAAATACGAACAACTGAGTTTTATTCTTACTGTGAATTTAAGAGGTATTACGTTTCTTTCCTTTCTTATTGAAAACTTCTGTAGAAAAAAGTATATTAGTATGCATTGTTTTGAAGATACCTTTACATTTTAACTTGAGTAAAAAATGGTGAGGACAACAAAAGAAACAAAAACATCCCCTGAAGCAACAACAACAACAAAAAAAAAAATCTAAAATAAATGAAACTGGAAAAACAACTAAAAAAATAACAAGCTATTTTTTATCTTCTGGTAGTCAATTAGATTTGATAAGTGACAAAGAAATTAACAGAATGAAAAAAGCTTCTGGATGTAGAAATTAAGCAAAGGAGGGAAAAAAAGAAATCTGGTTTAACAACAGCGGGAAAGAGGGTATGAAGGAGATTATTCAGCAACAGAAAACAACAACAACAAAACAAGGACAGTAATAAAGAGGAAAAGGTACATTTTAAGGAGAAATTGTAGGATGAATAATGCAGCACAATGCATAAAATTCCAAGAAGGTGTACTCAGTAAGAGTGAAACTCATGAAAGAGAGAAGGAAGTTTTGATACTGAGGGGATTATTATGCCCACAATACATTTAATGGATATATCTTTTAGAAGGAAGACTGCTAAGGCAACCACTGATATGAAAAAACACAATGTTGGTTGTCTGAGACAAGGAACACGTTGACAAAGAGCATGTGTTGGCTGGAATATATTTGGTGTGGTGTGGTGTGGTATGGTAGTGCTGCAATACTTTTTTAACATGTTTTACCAGTTTTTTTAATGTCCTTTTTGTTATCAACCAATATTGTGTTTTTTCAAGTCACTGGTTGCCTTAGTACAGTCTTCCTTCTGGCTTATTCACCTTGCTGATCCATTGGATATGCCAAATGTCTTTGCCACCTTAGATATTGCAGTCTTGGGACCCTGGAGAGCTTCAATAACGTTGACTCTCCATAACAGAGTGAGCTCATTCATTCCTTTTCCATTTTCACACAAACTTACTACACTCTGATACTCTGTAAAAAACTTCTAACAAGACTTTTAGTGAGCGGTGCCTCACCCATCCCTTATAAACTGTCCCTATTAGCTGAACTGACTGTCCCAATTAATAGATTACTTGTCTAGTGGAAAATCAATGAACGTTAATCAGTTCCCATGGGGACATCCCAATTCACCGAATGTCCTAATTAAGGTTGTCCCACTTAAAGAAAATATGAAATTATTTTTTTTATTATAATTATTTGGTAAACAGGTAAGACCCACTAGACACAAGTGCCTGTTTTCAGGGGTGACCTGGGAACACTGGGGTGGTTGAGAGACTTGCTCAGAGTCACACAGTATGCAAGTGGAGGTTGTGGTAATCAAACCCAGGTCTTCTGGATGTGCCTAGGTCATTCACAGCTCATTACTCTAACCTCTAGGCTATAATGCCAGCCCATTGTTGGCCCATTGTTTTAGATAGTTAATTGATCTACCATCTTACTTTCAATGCCAGTTACTGTATTTTGATATGCTTTGAGAAATGTTTGATAAATAAAGGATGTAGCACTGGTGGTGCCCTTAGGTCTACACTGAGTACCACTCTCCTCACCAGGTACTACTCTTTCATTTCACATTTCTAAGGCATTGTATGACATCAATTACTCCACTCCATGTTACTCATCTGATTGGCTTGGAATGGTGTCATTGATGTATTTGAATATTCAGGTAATATAAAAAGAGACAGCAACAATTGCTGAGGAAAGAGGGATTCATTGTAGCTACAAAGGTAACAAAATTGTCAAAAACATATCAGAATACTGGACAGACACTAAAGGATCAACAGGAGTGCATCTAGACATGGAAAAAATAGTTTCCTGTCACCTTTAAGTGGCTTCATCTGTATAAGAGAAATCAGTATTTAATCAGATTTGGTATGAATATATTGGTTTTTACAAAATTGTTGCCAAAACTCAGAAGTGTTTGCTGTATTGAGTTTTTTTTTTCCAATATTGGCAAATACCTATAAGTGCATGTGAGTTAATATCCTGCAACTTGGCATAAAGTTTGGAGATGGCATGTGGCATGCCAGCTGAAATAACAAATGTTTCTAGCTCACTACCCCCTTTTATATTTTATATCTACAGTAGTTAACCATATGCCAGTAACAACATTTTTCCCCCTTGTTTTGCAAAAGAAGATTCTCTTACCAGACCCCAGAAATGTGTGGATAGGTAGGTAAGAAGATAGACAGGCAGAAAAACAGGCAGACAGACAGAGAGACCACTGAGACCACTGTACTTGTTGTTCTGAGAGGCAGGTGGATAGGCTGGCCATATGTTTATTCACACTCTTCTTTTTCAGTGCTAACGGCTACATTTTCAATTTAATTTAAAATAAATAAAAAAGTGCTTTAGATCCTTAATCCATGGGTGTCTATCTGTCCACTGCCTCACATGTCACTAAGGGACAACAATGCTGACCTGTGAATGTCAATGTCAGTGTCACAGCAACTTCTCTAACCCAACAGGAAGAATTCTCTCTCTGTGGTGGGACAACATTACAATACCAAAAACGTAGCTGAATTGACAACCTCAACAACCATAACTCCCTATCGGGAGTACGGCATTATTGTGTTAGTAGCAGGAGGTGGTGACCCAGAGTATGTAGCAGAAACAGTTAACAGGTAGTATAGCATACTGGTTAAGAGCACTGAGCTGCAAACCTGGAAACTGGGGTTTGAATCCTATCAGCTCCCACTTGCATACTTTGTGACCCTGAGCAAGTCACTTAATTTCCTTGTGCTCCCAGGTCACACCTGGAAACAAGCTCTAGATTTCTGTGCCTTTTCTGGCTAAACAAATGTTCTCCTTCCTCCCTCCCCTTCCTCCTTAAACTCATTTATTTATTTAGTTATTTCAAAAGATTCACCAGGAAAGACATACTGAGTTGGTAGAAGCTTGTATCAAAGTCCAAATGCAGTCCAGTATTTTGGGGGGCAGGAATTTTTTATTTATTTATGTTTATTTGTTTATTTAGTTTTTGTTGGCTGGGTAAGTGCACTAGACAAATTCTGCCTATTTTCAGGCACGACCTGGGGGAAAGGGATACAGATGAATGGCAACAGACCTTGAACTAGATTAAGCAGTTGGTGGTATTTTTAGTGAAATGGTTTCGGGGGGGGGGGGATTGGATGAGGCAAGCAGTCCAGGGTGATTGGGGAGCAGGCATGCAGATCAAAGGGTTTGGGGAGGGAGAATATTATCTTTAAAGACTGGAGAGCATGTCTTTAGGGCTCTGCTCTGGAAGAGTGATACATGTCCCCTATGTAAAAGATTGGCAACACTCAACTCAGAACATGCTGTGGCATAGAACAAAATATGTCTGTTATGCAGCAAGCTGGATTGAGGGCTGTAGATGCCTCCTAGCCCCTTGTTGCCATAGAGGTCAGCCGAATGGGTGGTTAGAGTGTAATAGCCACAGGGGAGGTAGCCAAACTAAAGACCCTGGGTGGAGGCAAGAGTCCAGGACTGATGATTGCTAACCACTTTGAGCTACTGGTTAAAGTAGATCAGCAGTTGACTCCACAGAAGGAAACTGTGACAAACACCACATAGCCTCTAGGAACAGCCAGTAAACCAATGCCTAGGCAGAGAAGAGGAACCAATAAAGTCTTATGCGCCAAGGCCAGAGAAGCAGTGGAAGGGTAGTTAGATGTCTTCCAGGAACCTGAGCTGAAACAGCAGGATTCAGGAGACATTCAGACACATGAGGGAGAATACCAATTTGATTGTCCACTTAGGGAAACATGATCTAGCTAGCAGTGAATTGGAGAGAGTGAAGAAAAGCTTCCATAAATTAGGAGGTAAACTAAGGGTAACATCAGCATCAGTGACCTTCTCCTAGGGCCTGTCAGTGTGGGACATAGGAGACATCAAGCAACTATTGACAGCACATTTAATTCATGGAGGAGTGAGTTGTGAAATGAGAAAAAATATTGATTCATGAAGGACAGAGACCACTTCTGGGATAGGAGACTGTTCAAGAGGGACAGTCTTTATCTAACAGAACAGGAAACAAGTGCAGTGGGGCAGAAGTGTGATAACTACATTGACAGGCATTCAAGGAAGGCATAGATTAAGACTGAGGTCTCTTCTAGCAGACAGGATGATAAAAAGGACCTGGCCAGTACTCCTCAATCAACAGGGCAGGACATTTCGGTGAGAGCAGAGAGAGACAAACAAAAGGGGAGGAGCTACACAGGAGTAGGACTAGAAAATGGAATGAGACAGAAATAGGAGGGAAGGTAGCATAGAGGTTCTTAGCCTTAATGTCAGGAGTTTATTGAAAATGTGTGACCTGCAGGTGCTGGCTGTGGAGGGAGAGGCAAATACAATGGCTGTAACTGAGACGGCGGTTTCTTCACACCATGACTGGAATCTGATGCTTCCAGGAGGTTATAATCTCTTCAGAAGGGAATGAGAAATAGAAAAGGGGGTGAAACACTAGACATAGGGTAACAGATAAGAAGCAAGGAGGAGCAATCCAAAGGGGAAAAGGTTGGGTAGAAATGCTGTGGATACAGTTAGTGGTGGAAGGGGAGAAAAACATTATAACAAAAGGAAAAAGCAGCACTAAGTGTGTTTCTGCAAAAAACTTTTACTGATGAATAAATAATGCAAAAATACAGGCAGAAATAAACACACAGCAGTACTACAAACAGCCTACTAGATGCCTAGTTCTTCAACTCTTAACAACCCTCTGATGAAGACTCGTTAAGAGTTGAAGTGCTGGGTGTCTAGTAGGCTGTTTGTAGTACTGCCATGTTTATTTCTGCCTGTAATTTTGCATTATTTATTCACCAATAAAAGAGTTTTTTGCAGAAACACACTTGGTGTTGCTTTTTTTTTTGTTATATGCATATGTGTGACTGGCTGCCTTCATTAGCTAGCACCAGACCCATGAAGAGCTGTGTTGCTTTATTTTTCTTTGGAGCTGGGAAAAAAAACATTAGACTGGTAGTGTTCTACAGACCTCCAAACTAGTCAGAATTAGAAGACAAGCTCCAGAGGGAAGACATGAAGAGAGCTAAAACATTGAGGAAGGTGATCCTGGGTTATCTAAACATGCCTGATGTGGACGAAGCCATGCTGGTGACAAGCAAATGCAGTTAGGCATTAGAAAACACATCCCAGGATTGAATGTTTAACACAGCACATTAGGGATCATATCAAGCAGATAGATATCCCGGATTTGGTGTTAACAAATCTGTATGTCTTGAATGACACTAGTCTCAAGGCCCCCTTAGTAGCAACCAGCACAGCAATTATAACACAGTGTAGTTTTCCATACACCTCATATTAAAATACATTAAATCCAGGACTCAAGTGTTAGGTTTCTGAAGAGCAGACTTCAGTAACATGAATGAGCTACTGACCATGCAACTTGAGGGAGTAAGCAGGGTGGAAGAAACTAAGGCAAAGTGGGAGGCCATTAAAAGGAAGTCCTACAAGTATGCTAGAGCTGGAAGAAAATTGTATGGAAGGCTATGAAATGCAAAAGGCCTCTGAAGTTTATCAGGGAGCTTAGACAACCTGTGGGCAAAAATAGGACAGTCTTTAGGGCATATAAGAAGGGTAAGATGGAGGAGAGCAGGTCACTCTACCAGGGCAGCCCAAAGGAAGCAGAAGCAGTAGAGAGGTGATCCAAAGCTGAGACTGGGGCCAGCTCAAAATCGCCCAGAGAGTCAAAACAAAAACAATAAAGTATTCTTCAAGTACATCAGGGAAAGTTAGAATATAAAAGAGGGTGTTGAGAAACTGAGGACATGGGGTAGTTGGAGTCGGATGATGCTGGCATGGTAGATCTAAATGAAAAGTTCACCACTGTATTCACTGTGGAAAATGGGGCCCCAATGGCAGGAGAGGTAGAGGGAAGTGGCATGAGCTGAACATAAAGCTGATTAATGAAGATAGGGTTCTCAAGGGCTAACTGGGCAGAAAATGAACAAGGCTGTGGGCCCTAATGGGCTCCACACTAGGGTATTTAGAGAGTTAGGGATGGCTCTGGCAGATGCACTAGGATCTGTTTAAGTGTTCCTTGGCAACAGGGCAGTTTGGAGGGACTGGAGGGAGGTGCATGTGATTTCACAACATAAGAAGGGGTATAAGGTGGTTCCAGGTAACTACATGCTGGTTGGTCTGATCTCTATAGTGGGGAAACTGTTTGAGTAGATCATAAAAGAGTGGATGGTGGAATTCCTTGAGAGAATGATGGGACTGTGGGACAGGAGACAGCATGGCTTCATAAGGGAAAGGTCAGGTCAAATAAACCTCATCAACTGTTTCAATAGGGAAACCCAGGCAGTAGACAGGGGTCAGACTAAAAATGTGTTGTACTTGGATTTTAGCAAATCTTTTGACTCTGTGCCACATGGGAGGCTGGTGAAAAAGTCAAAAAGCCTGGTTATGAAGGACACCTTAGCCAAATGGATTGCAAACTGGATGGGTGATAGTAAACAGAAGGTTATGATAAATGGGAGTCACTGGGAGTGTCAAAAAGGTGACTAGTGGGGTGCCCCTTTATGTTGGTGTTCAGACCAGTACTCCTTAAAATATTCATCTATGACATGAGTCAGAATTCAGAGTAAGGCTATCCTGTTTTCAGATGATATGAAGCAATTTAGCAGGTTAGACACAGAGGGGGAATCAGGGAACTGAAGAGTGATCTGAAGAATGATCTGGGATCTTGCAACTCAAAATCATTGTGAAGAAATGCAAGATCATGCACATTGGAAATAAGAACCCCCTATTAAAGTATTGCTCAGGAAATTTCAGTGTTATCTGGACTTTTGAGGAAAGGGACTTGGGGGTCATCATAAGTGACAGCCTCAAGTCATCAGCCCAGTGTACCAGGGCACATGCAAAAGCCAACAGGATGCTGTGGGGTTGCTTCTGGGACATTTACTTTAACACACACACATGCATATATTCATATATATATATATATATATATATATATATATATATATATATATTTATATACAGGAACAGAACACAAGACAACATAACAATACTTCTGAAATTCCTAGCCCTATTGTATAAATCGAATACATGATGTGCAGATCGTGTGCTATGGCAAATATTGTCACTCCTGCAGAGTGAGCTCTTGATATCTCACGAGTGCCATATCACACTCATGCCCATCATGTCTATATATATATATATATAGGCAACTCCATGAAAAGGGGTTACCAATGGAGTCCCAAAGTTTACATAAAATTAAAAAAAATATAAAACATGTCCCTAGTTCATTGTTATGCTTTTTGATAAAATATGATATGGGGAGATAAAAAACAAGATGAATACTGCCAGTTTTTATTTTCCTTAAAAAAGACATGACTTTTGGCAAAAGCTGCATTTTTTAGTGGATAAATTGTACCATTGTGAAACACACATTAAACTGTGCTCAATAGCTGATAAAAAAAAATGTTATTTTCCCCAATAAACTGATTTCCCTTGCTGTCATATGTCCTGCCTTTGTGGTAAGAGCAGCTTTACCATGTTAGATGTTGACCTTCTGAAGTTATACAGCTGATAAAATGTGGTAGCTAAAGTAACTGCTGTAGTCCCCAGTGGTTACGTTCACTGCTTATATTAATAAATGCCTTTTTTATGTTCCCCTCCAGAAACATGGTACCTCTAACATTGTAGAGCCTTTCTTACAGCTACAGCACTGTATTTCATTTAAAAATGTTGCATGGACTGAGCGCTGGGTGTGACCTTTGCCTCGACAGTTTCCTGGTATCCAGGGTTCCCGTATGTGTGTTCGTCCACTCACAGGTTGCCCTTTGATGTCCTTGAATCCCATAGGAAGCTTCAAAGTGTCCCGAGAGTTGGGTGGGCTGCTGGACTCCCTAAAAACACATGGATTTGTCTCAGAGACCCCTTTTTGTACATTCCAGCCGGCTCCACATGGAGCTCAGGTAAGTTGCAGTTACTTTTGGGGCTATTTTCAACTGATTTAAAACACTCTCTCTGCACATTGAAAATAATAAAGGCTCCTACAAGTAAATATGCTTCCCAGCTGCATATTTCATCAATTATTGATGTGGGCAATCTGTTTTTAGCAGCATGAGTTCCCCGATGTAGCATTTGGGGACTACAAAGGGCCTGGCGTCTTTTGTTTGATCGCTACCACTGTGAGCTAATGTGAGCCAATATAAAGTGTACTTGCAGTCTGGCTGTAGTGCTGTCGGGGGATAAAAGCATTTCTCTGGCAGCATTTCAAATGTGCATTTTAAGACTGCATTTAAGAATAAAATGAGGGTTTGAAGGGGGTATTATGAAAATGTGGCACAGTGCAATTCATGGCTATCCCCAAACCACAATGGCTCTTCTTTGTTTTAAAAATACTACTGGCCAGGTATGCTGATAAAATCCAGCCTTTGCTTATACTTTTATTTACTAGCACAGCCAAAACAAATTAGGGTTTTAAATTTGACCAGATGTGGTTTTGGACAGAGATTTACAGTTTTAATGTTGGTACACAATGTCTTGTTGCAAGCATCTTTGTCCAGGTGTGTGTGAGTGTGTACCAAATGCAGCCCAGCCAAAGAAAATAAATAAGTTTTGTGTGCACAGAAACTTTTTTTCTGTACTTTTTATCCTAATTCTTTCCATGGCTGTGTGATTTTTACCAAATTTTGGGCTCCTTTGTTCCTGTTCCAACCAAGTGCTTAACCCTTTAACTAAAATGGATGGATAATAAAAAGAGTGTTTTTTGTTTAAAATAAAGCACCCTTTAGGGAAATTGAGATGGTTGGATAATATATTTCAGCTTGCACTTTACCTTGGACTTAATTAAAATTTTTGTTATGGTATACTTAGTTGGAAAATTGATATTAGGTGAGTTTTTGTGGTCTTTGTTATGTTAGGCCCCATGTCCTTGTACTCCCCATTATGTTAGTTACCCATAAAGAGCTTTTTTCTGTAAGTAAAGCAAGCAATAGCACATGATGAGGTGTTGGTTATAGCCTGATAAGAGCATGCCCAGGGGTGTACTAAGGCACGAGGCACTTGCGCTGAATGCCTTATGCCTGTGGGTGTGCTCTTATCAGGCGATAACTCACACCTCGGAGTGTGTTATTGCACTTATAAAATGGGTCTCTCATGTAGAATTTTTTTTAAACGTGTCAAAATATAAATAAAATAAGGGGGAAATAGAATTTTTAGTTATAAGACTAAAAATAGTTCCTATGTTTTTGCACTGTATAAAAGTATAATAGAGTGCATTTCTCTTTGTGACCACTAGAGCGCTCTACTAACATACTGCTCAGGTTATCAGCAGTTAGTCAGTGACACAGAAAGACCTGCTTTTGGTGACGTTTGCTGTTGTACTCATGTACAGAGACTGTAAACTGTTTCAGACCCCCCCCCCCGCAATCACCGAGCCAGATACATGCTGAGCTTCGAAATGTGTTGTTTTTTTTTTAATTGTGCATGATGGTTTGAGAGGAAACAAGCGTGTCACTGTTTACTGAGGACAGTTTTCCATTGGACATCTGTGGTTTTTATTTTTTTATCATGTGAGAGGGACTGGAATATTTTTTGTGGGGTGGCTATGAGTTTTAGGAACGTTTTCTTTTTTTTTATGTGGCTATATGGATGTCAGAGTTAGGGGGTCTATGTCGCACTCATCGCGAAAGACGGGAGAAAGCTGCTGTACAGAAGAAAAGTCAGTGGGACAGCTCTCGCTGAACTTGTCTGCAGTGAAGCTGTTTGTGCAATGGAGGTTGGTGTTTTTTGATGAGTGTTGTATTTTAGTTCATGAACAGGCAGATGTGGTGGTTTGGGCCAATGCCTTCAGTGTTGTGACAAGGCGGGTGGGCAGGGGCGCAACGGGAGTTCAGCACTACTCTACAAAATACTTTCTGTAAAGTGGCATGCATGGATCTCTGGCTGCACTGTGTCTTGCTTGGCATAACAAGTGCCAATTGCCATGTATATCAGCTGATAAGGACACAGCTACTGGTACCTGTTAGCCCATCAGGATGCAGGTTTTGTTTTATCCATTTTATAAGCACCTTTAAAGTAAACTTAAGCAGTGGCCTAGTGCATTTCAGTTTGCAGTTTATTTTGAGCTTGATTAAGCAATTATATAGGTTTTGTTTGGTTCTGTAATGTGCATTTTGTTCAGAGTTTGTGGTCTTTGTTACGTTAGGCCCCATATGTTCGTAGTCTCCATTATGTTAGTTATCCATAATAACTTTTTAGGAAAATAAAGCTGCCTTACAGTAATCTTTATCAGTGGCCTAATATATTGCAGCTTGCAGTTCGTTTTGAGCTGGATTAAGCTTTTTTCTATGTTTTGATTTTTTTATAATGCAAATTTTGTTCATTGTGGTCTCTGTTATGTTAGGCCCCATGTGCTTGTAGCCCCGTTATGTTAGTTACCCATAAAGAGTTTTTTTTCTGTAAGTAAAGTACCTTTAAAGTAACCGTAATCAGTGGCCTAGTGTATTTCAGCTTGCAGTTTATTTTGAGCTTGATTAAGCAATTATATAGGTTTTGTTTGGTTCTGTAATGTGCATTTTGTTCAGAGTTTGTGGTCTTTGTTACGTTAGGCCCCATGTGTTCATAGTCTCCATTATGTTAGTTACCCATAAATAACTTTTTAGCAAAGTAAAGCTGCCTTACAGTAATCTTTATCAGTGGCCTAATATATTACAGCTTGTAATTCATTTTGGGCAGGATTAAGCTTTTTTCTATGTTTTTATTTTTCTTTAATGTGAATTTTGTTAATAGTTTGTAGTCTCTGTTATGTCAGGCTCCATGTGCTTGTAGTCCCCATTATTGTAGTTATCCATAAATAACCCTTTAGGAAAATAAAGCAGCCTTAAAGTAATTTTTGTTGGTGGCCCAATGTATTGCAGCTTGCAGTTTATTTTGGGCTGGATGTACCTTTTTTCTGCTTTATTTTTTCCATAATTTGCATTTTGTTCCAAGTTTGTAGTCTGTTACGTTAGGTGCCATGTTCTTGTACCAGGCAAGGTACCCCCTCCCCCACACCTTGGGCAGTGTTTTGCAAATGTGTGGATTGTGGATGGATTTCACCAGCTTTCTGCCTCAGGGAGTGTTGGAGACAAAATGCCGAAATACCTGTGTAACCCACACATTTGCTTCACATTGCCAGAGGTTTGGGGTTAGGGATAACTTTGACTGCTACATGAGAAAAGAGGAATCACTCAGCACTTTTTTTATTGTTTTTTTTTTTTTTGCAGCATCAGTGCATTGACCACCTGCAGAGTCCTCAACTGTGAAGAGATTTGGAAGTCAGGTAGGTGGCACCTTGAGTTTATTTCGTTCTCCGCACCCAGCCACCCATGTTCAGGTGGCTACACAGCTGACCCCCGTCCACCTGCACTCTGCTTCTGCCCCATGACATATTCTCCCCCCCCCCCGCTGGGTTGGCTGGGAGAGCGGTCCCTCCACCGGTTACTTTATGTGGTTCTGCTGAGTCAGACTGGCCTGGGCCAGGGACTGAAGGCACCCACTGTCACTGAACCACCGTCATTCTTCTCTGTTTTCTTTCATGCAGAAGGGTGCAGGCTGGGATGACAATGGTGGTGCCACACACACTCCAGTGCATGGCAGCCCAGCATCTGGCCCTTCTCTGTCACTCCTTTTTGCAGTATTGGTGTTCCAGCCCTTGGCATCCACCAGGGGCCAGGCTAACACTGTTTGCTGTTTGCCCCCCCCCCCGTCACATGAGGAGAGCTGTCCTTGGGGATGTTTGATCCTCCTCTTCCTCCTCCCTGGTTGACCCCCAGGGGCCAGCTTTCATCCCAAACACAGGTCACTGGCACAGCAGGACGTCAAGCAGGGATACATGAGCCATCCACCCCACTGGCCAGATGTTTAAAATTTTATGATAATTTATATGTAACAGTCAGTGTTGTATTGTTATTGTTACATGTACGTTTATTGCTTTTTAGGCAGTGTAGCATAGAAAAGAGCACTAATTGCTGAAATGTGAAAGACCTTGGCTAGGCAATATGCAACCAGCAGTGGTGGTAAAAAAAGAAAATTAGAGTTCACTCGGAGGCAGTGTGGGTGACCATTGGGGTGCCTCATTGATCAGTGCTGAGAAAAAGTCTCTTTTGTGTCTTCATAAGACACAGATGCAGAGGAGTTGTAAGGGAAGGTCTGCCTCTTTGCTGCTGACACAAAAATCTGCAATAGGGTGGACACTGGGTATGTGGAAAGGATGAGCAGAAACTTGAGAACTCAAGGAGTTGTTGTGGGTATTATAACTGTCTTTCAGTGTAAGTAGAGTTCAAAATAATGCACTTAGGGTACCAAACCAAAGGACAGAGTGCAAAAAGGGTGATGTAGTCACCAGTTTGGCTTACATGGATTCAGTTATGTACCTTCCTGTGTTCTGTACCAGTTCTGCCTGAGTCATGCCTATGCCATGGGCTTATACCATTATATGAAGATGTGAAGTTGGTATATAGTTAGTGGACAGTGTGATTGCTTGCACACAGTGGACCATTAAGGTGGTACAACTGTCAATACTTTGGGTTATTGGAGTGCTTGTACACTTTTGCCCAACTAGGCATCATTTTTCAGCGTTTTGTGGCCCAGGTTGTGACTGGTTTCACATCGGTGGTGGTGGTGGGGGGTTATTGCATGTGTAATGAGAAATGGTGTGTCTACTGCTCTATAAATAGCATAGGTCATCATGTACCATTACTCTAGCAAGCAACAGATGAAGCACTGCAAAAGACATTGCCATTAGGGCTAAAGCCTTTATGGCAGTGTAATGGTTACTACACTGATCTTCCTTCTATTCTTAGTTTTCTTTCATAAAAATGTTCTCTGTGTTCTCTATCTTGCATGGTTTATTACAAAAAAATGTGTGTGTGGTCTTAACCTTAACTTTGTGTGACTCTCCAGACAGAAAAGATTTGCCATGTTTGGGCACATGCAAGTTCCTCCTTGACTTTTTGTGACTCTATAGCCAGAAAAATATTTGCCACTTTCACGCATGTGCATGCTGTAAGGGTTCATAACAAAACATTGTGTGGTCTTCTCCTTAACTTTGTGTGGGTTCTCCATCTGGAAGATATTTGCCAAGTTCTCTCATGTGTATGTTGTACCAGTTCATAACAAACTGATGTGTGGTCTCCTCCTTAACTTTGTGTGATTCTCCAGGCAGTATGTATTTGCCAAGTTTGTGCGCATGCATGTTATAACAGTTCATAACAAACCAGTGTGTGGTCTCCTACTTAACTTTGTGTGAGTCTTCAGCTGGGATATTTTTGTCATGTTCACGTGAGTGCGGGTTGAAATGGTGCCTTACAAACTGAAGCATGGTCTCCTTAACTTAATGAGATTCACCAGCTGGAAGACATGTGAGTGTTGTGTTGTAACAGTTTGTAACAAATTGATGTGTGGTCTCCTCCTTAACTTTGTGAGATTCACCAGCCGGAAGACATTGGCCAGGTTCATGCATATGCGTGTAGCAATGGTTCATAATAAACCAATGTGTGGTCTCCTCCTTCACTTTGTGTGATTCTCCAGCTGGGAGATATCTGCCACACTCCTGCATGTGCGTGTTGTAACATTTCACAACAAAACATTGTGTGGTTTCCTCCTTAACTTTGTGTCTTTTTAAATTGGTACCTTTCCCTGTTCTTTACATCATGTATTTTAACCATTATTCCATCTTCACTTGTGGCTAAAACTGTCAAAAGATACACGTGTGGTCTTTGTACCTACAAGAAATGAAGTGTGTGGTGGGAACATGACAATTTGCTCCCAAGATTTCGCCCCACATCAATTCGCTCCCGTCTTTTCGCTCCGGCGATGATCCACTCCTATACACATTAACCCCAGTGACAATTCAATCCCACTCCCGCAAGTCATGTACATGCTGTTATATATAAATATAAGATATATATCTTACCATACAGCCAGTCGTCCATGCCCTCATCCAATTAACTGGATGTGCAGTTTGATATAGTGCAGTACCACACAGGAAGTCCACAATGTAGTAGCACCTAGTAACCAGTAGGTCATAGTAACCTTAGCAACCATGCAAGCTTGACACTGAGCTGGGAGATCATTTTTTGAGTTCAAACTTAAAACATAACCTTTATTGTTATAAATATTAAAACCATGTCTCTAAATAGCTGGTCAATATTCAAAGCTGTGGGCCACCCCTTGGAGAAAATCTTTGGTTGTTTGATCTGCACGTCTCTTAAGTATGCATGCTAGTCTTGCCAGATTATCTCTGTACACTCTATGAGAACATGCAGGGGGGTTGCCAGCAATTATTTTCCCTACTTTGGAATCTCATTTTCTTTGCACACCACATAGGCCGTCAATAAATTTCCACACCGTGGGATGCGACATACATAGTATTCTCTGCATCCCACAGTGAAAGGCCTTGGCAACATTATTTATCTTTGCTCTTCCATCTGATATACTTTCCGAGTGATTCCATATTTCTATAGGGAAGTGTGGTTGCCTACATCCTGTCCCTCTATGGTTGCGCCTCCCAACCCAAATGTCCCAAAATAGTCTATTAGCGGGACAAACTCACTTGGGAATATATTTTGGTTCTCATCAGTTGTCTCTTCAAAGTGGGCAACAACTTGATCAGTGGGGTAGAAAGCAATTGCCGGAAGGTACTTACACTTAAGTGCAAACTCTGAGTCTTGTGCATATTTAACAGCCAGGCCTTCTGTCTGAATTTTGCAATATATAGATTGTGTGAAATGAAAAAAAACAGCCAACGGGTTTTGAATGTGGGAACACAGAGTTAAAGGCAGAAATGAATGCATGCTCAAAATCTGTCATAATAACATCTGAGGACAGGTTTGCATTTAGTACCTTAAGAACTGTTAACATTCGCTCATAGCATTCTCTGCTTTTTCCAGGTAGTAAAGCATAAATAGCGGGTTGGACATTGCCAAATCTCTCCCCCACTATAATGTATAGCTGTTTAAGTAAAGGTGGTGCCACAGTAAAAGTTCCATCAGCATGCCAGAATTTACATCTGTCTAGGAACTTAAGGTTATTATGTGTACCAAAAATCAATATTCTGTTGTTCCCAGGGCCACTATCATGTAATAAAAACTGAACACCTTCAGCACCAGAGTCAGACTTGTAGGTAGTATACATATCTGGAATCTGCAAGTCACATAAGTCCTTCAGATTAGGGGGTGCCCCATGTTCTCTTACCCTTTGAATAGTGAGTTTTACATTTTTGTCTATTATTTTTCCCTGTGATGCAAGTGATACATTTTCCTTTGCATGTAGCAGCACCTGAGTTGTTGTATCCTGAGTTGTGGTAGTCTGTTCTTTTGCAGTGCTCACTGCTTTGTGTTTCTCAGCTGCGGTCTGATCAGGTGCATGAGTATGTTCGGAGAAATGATGTACTGTATTATTGTTGGATTGTCACAAGACAGTGTGTGAATGTGGGCATTACATAGCTTCTGCCTTTTGACTGCTAATTCACATTGCCATATCACCTTATCCTGCTGACCTTTCTTATGAAAGGTATATAAGTAGTTCTGATCATCAACCAGTTTTTTCTTGGACCTCTCTGAAAAAACAAAATGACTAGTCATTGTGGCTACTAAAGGTATGTAATTGTGGGCAAAAAGAGGCTTCATTATAATACAACTTGAGAGCCAATCACAAGTTCATGTCATGTAAGCCAGTCACATACTGACAGGTCGGCAAATAATGCCATAGTTTAGTCAGTTAATAAAACTTAAGAAAATTATATTTTTTTGGAATGTATTGTACACCAGGAGCTAATTGACTCAGAGGCAAGTTTGTGCTGGTGCGAGCAGTCGCCGGAGTGCACTGTCTGGAGTGAATTGTCAGGGAGAAATCTCGTGAGCGAATTGTCATGTACCCATATGAGGTCACATACTTCTATCAGTGCTGGTCATGAAAGCATTATATTGATAATAACACAGAAAAGTTCATTCAGTCTGCACTGAAACTAGATCTTCCCATTTCTGGAATTCACTCAGCACTCGGACTGACACAACTGGGTCAATATGACTTTATTCTAAGTTTTTTCTTTATTACTCAAGATTATAGATGATGGAGCAGTGACAGAGACAACCCAGTGTTTCTACTTTGGCATTGCTGCAAGATGCTTGGCGCAATTCTTCCCCTGCATTGTCTGCAAAGGAAAAAAGTCACTGCTACAGAGAGGGTCAAACAAGATGCAGAACTCTAGCAGCAATATTTGCAGAAAGCTTCAATAAGAGTTAAAGCATACAGGCAGACCATGGATGAAGAGAAATATAAAAAATCCCAAAATGAGAAGACCAAGTTCAGAATGCAGAGATATAGAGAGTGGAAAAGGCAAATGCTTGCAGTAGAAGAGAGCGCTGTCACAACCAAAAGAAACACCTGAGCAGAAGAACAAAAAAAGCAGATGCAAAGAGAATATTGGAGAGAAAAAAAAAACATCAACAGCAGGGTCAAATGACTGCACAAAAGTGAAGAAGAGTGAATGAAAAAAGGCACAAGAGTTATCAGCTGCAATGTGCAGCAAAAATAGGAACACCCAACAACACCATAATCGATGAAATGACCACTCCCATAACCGAAGTGACAACTCCAGTAACCCCGACAGATGAAGTGACCACTGTTGGCAATGTCTCACAAGTAACTCCAAAGGTGGACATGAGAACAGACTGTGCAGTTAGAAAAGCTGTTCAATGGGCTCAATAGGGACCACCACTGTCACCAGTACAGTTTGCAGCAACAATTAAAAGACTGCTAGCATCCTGCTCACTGTCCAAGATGGCAGAACTGGCAAAGCAAAAAATCTTTACACCTGTTGACCACCTAGAGGGAAAATTGGTCGATGATTGAAGAGCAAAATGGATGAGGCCAAAAAAATTACCCACAAAAGTGGTAGGGAGGCATCCTGGGAATTTATTAAAATTGTGCTTGTTTTGAAAAAATACAAACTACTGTGAACTGCAAGAAATACCCTAGGGATCAGCTGGAAGAGGCTGATGAAGGTCAGTAGACAAAAGCCACAAAACAAAAGACACAAGTCCACTTTCTCTTTAGAAGCCATTAAAAGCATAGAGAACTTCTTTGAAGAGTCAGCCACCCCACAACCACATAAAAAGGCATACTCTAAAAAGACCAGACAAACTAAATCCTTCCTTACCAAACCCCTTGCGGCTCTTCATAGTGACTTTGTCAAACAGAACTCAGAAACACCAGCCCAAAAAGTAAAGTTTTGTGCCCTGAGACCATGACACATAAAACTTGCCAGTGAACAAAACCTGGACCAATGCTTGTGCAAGTATTGCACAAATGCAGAGATGAAGTGGAAGGCTTTAAATCGCATTGCTGACAGTAAAAAAATGCCACAGTGCAAAGTCGTAAATCTGTACCAGGTGATTGAACTGACAATGTGTCAAAGGCCAACAGGAGAAAATTCTACAAAATAGAGTGTGTCTAGAAAAGATGTGAGTTTTGCAGCACAGATGATTTTGACAGCAAAGTCGAAGATCTCCTGGAGGCTCATTTCAATGAACTTGTACAATGGCCCCAGTGGGAAAGTATAAATATTGTCAAACAAATAGATGGCACTGATGTTAAACAATGCTGCAAAGTATTGAAAACTAAGGAAACAACAGTACAACAATTAGTGGCAACTCTAAAAATGATTTTGAGTTTGTGGGCCACCACTTGCATGTTGCTGCATGACAACAACAGCAGTTTAATTTGATGATGAAAAATGTGCCAACCGGATGAGTCATGATGGTCCTTGATTTTGCTGAGAACTACAACTGCAAATTTCAAGACGAGATTCAGTCCTGCCACTTGTACCATGAGAAGGCTACAATTCACCCTGTTGTAGCATATTACAAGTGCACAAACTGTAAAGAAACTGTCCATGAATCTCTTGTCTTCTTTTCCAGTGTCCTAAAGCATGTCCATCATGCATTTCATCCATATGTCAAACTCCCACCTTAAACATGTCCATGGTACGAACATACAAAAGCAAGTTCACTTCACAGATGGTTACATCGGATAATATAAGTCAAAATGGGCTTTCCAGGCAGTTTCTTTGACCCCCACAGACTATGGCTTCCCAGTTGAGAGAGCATATTTTGTGTCCCAGCATGGGAAAGGACTGTCAGATGGGAAAAGTGCTGTCATGAAGTCATGTGCATCACAGGTAGTTGTATCACATCAGGCAGTCATTGTAAATGCAGAAGACTTACACAAGTACTGCAAAAACTATCTAACAAAAGAGCCAGCCAGTGATGGGTGTAGCCTTAAGATTCACATTTTCTTCTGGGCTGGCAGCAATGACATTAAATGAAACATGCATGGTAACTTCAAAACAATACCAGGGACCCACCAAATACACAACATAAAGTCAGTGAAAGCAGGAGTGGTTGCAATCAGAGGCTATGCATGCTTCTGCAGACAATGTCAATGAGAGCTACCATGTGAAAACAGGAAGTATGTAGGACAATGGACAGTCAAGCATTTAACAACGGCTTCCATGCCCACTTCACAAAATACCCATGTTGGCCTGCTGCACAATGAACAGTCACATGAACCAATGCCAGAATCTGACAAAACCAGTGGTCACTCAGCTGAGACTACTAACAGCATTCCTACACCAGTGGAAATGTGTGCTACTCAGATTAACATTGCCTTGAATGATGTAGCCCCTCAACAAGTGCCCAAACTGATCTTCCTGAGGACCAGTGTGTTCCTGAGGACCCATGTGTTCTGCTACCTGAGACCACCACACCGAGTGTGCAGCCAGCAAAAACAAGAATCATGCCCTCGTGCCCAACTGAAGTCAGGAAATTGTATGCTGTTTATTACTCAAATGCATTCCACGTTGGTGAGGTCACAGCAGTACGTAACCAGCAGTACACCTTCAAATTCCTGCACCAGTGTGGGAAGTCAACATTTACCTGGCCACAGATTCAGGACTATGACAATGTAAAATGTGCCCAAATATTTTATGGGCCAGTACAGCTTCAGTGAGATAGAATCTTTAAAATCAGCACCAAAGTACTAGAAGAAATATGTGAAAAGTGTTTGAGACTGAGGCAGGAATTGAATTAGGAATGTACTGGTGCATGTCACAAGAGTTGAAAGACATGTCCACTGACAAGAACAGTTAATCTTGTACAAATTAAATGAACTACATTTACCTAAAATTCTATGAAATAATTTTCAGTTGTTTGCAGGACAGCTATAGTTCATTTTCCTGTCATGCACAATGGATTTAAATGGACTGCAGGGCAGGGAAGGATGATTAGAAACTTATCTTGTAAATATTTCACATTTCCATTGCTTGCTGTTGGTTGGTTAGTATTGTATGATGGATAGAGTTAGCATTATGTAATGAATAGTAGCTTTAGTAAAACCTTTTCAACCTCAAAAAGGTGTTTGGCATCCATGTTACATGCGCAAGCTTAAAGATGCACTAAACTCATGCACATGTAAGGGAGTTAACAAAATACCACACCCTATATTCACTGGTAGAGCACACATGTTAAACATACTAACAGATGTTTCCTAGAATGAGTTACAAAAGCAGACACTCAAGTCACATTTCATTGGTGTCCCTTGTTACATGTGCAACTTTCATGACCCATTTTCTCAGGTACCGATGAGGAAGTTATCTCCCAATATATTCACTTAATAACTGGTTGGGAGCAGCATCATAAAACACATAACAAAATTTATCTACTTGGGGTTTTAAAAATTGACAGTCATGTCACACTTTGGTAACCCCTTTTCATGGAGTTGCCCATATAGATATTGCAAAAAACTTTGTTAATGCATCAGTTAAGGTTGAAGTGACAAAAGTATGGAATTGAGGTTTTAGAGTTGAGCCCCTAACCCCCCACCCTACCACCCCATCCTCCACACACCAACTGGCATCGGGGTGTGCTATGGGGTTGTTAGGCCCAACTCTCACCCCATTCCCTGTGTAAACAGCATGACATGATACAGTATAAGAAAATTGGGTGAGAGTTAGGCCTAATGACCCCATGGCACACCCTGATGCCTGTAGGTGCATGGAGGATGGGGTGGTAGGGTGGGGGGGTTAGAGGCTCAACCCTAATGTCTCATGTCCATACTTTTGTTGCTTCAACCCTAACTGATGCATTAACCAATTTTTTTTTTAAATTTATTTCCTCACTTTTTAAGATAGTATAATAGTATCTTTATTTTATTGTGGGAACACAGGGTTCTTCAAACCCTGTTCTCCCATCCCTCCATCCAGGTAGTGCAACAGCATCCAAATGTCATGGTGGGAGAGCTCCCATCCCTCCATCAAGATAGTACAATAGTATTCATATGTCACAGTAGAAGCACAGGGTCATTTGGGCCCTGTGCTCCTCTCGCTCCACTGATGCACATATGTATGTAGCTGTGGAAACACAGGGGTCTCTGGCCCCTGCACTTCCACACATTAAGTTACAAGCAGACAAAGTGAAATTGCAACACATAGTCATAGCTGTGCCAACTTAAATAATTTTCACCCCAAATGTTCAACATAACCTTCTTATCACCTCACCGAATGTACCCAGTACAGAAAACTTTCAAAATCTTGTCAAAATGATATTCCGTGTAACAGTAATGCTGTTTTGCACCACAGGTGTGGAAAAACATTTTTGGCAGGATTTAAAAAATTACAGCTGTACTATTTATGAGGTGTTGTGAAAAGATGTTAATGTTGAAAACCTGGACTGAAAACATGAAAAACTGGCAAAGTTACAAGAGTGCACAGAAACTACGTAACGCAAGTTCATAATGAGGTCATTTGCTGAAATGTTTTCACCTAATTTTCAACATGGGCTTTTTGGGACATCCCCTCATGAACAGTGGCACTCTGATTTTGTTAATCCATCCCGAAAGTTAATTTTGCACAGTGAGTGCGCCATTCTGTGCCACAGGGTAAAAACACATTTCAGGCAGGATGTGAAAAATGACAGCTGTACTGTTCATAAGGAGATGTAAAAAAATGCCAATGTTGAAAATCTGGAGTGAAAATATTAAAAATTGGCAAAGTTATGAGCATACATAGAAACTGCTCAACACACGCTTGTAATGCAGCCATTTCTTGGAATTGTTTTACCAAATTTGTAACATGGACTTTTTGGGATCCCACCTAATGAGCAGTAGCACTGTTATTTTGTTACTCAGTCCCAAAAGGTGATTCCATGCCGCAACCATGAAATTACCTTTTGGGACTGAGAAACAAAATGACAGTGCCAGTGTTCATAAGGTGGGGTAAAAAGAACTCCATGTTGAAAATTTGGGGGCTAAAATTTCTAAAAATGCTGCAATATCAACCTAAGTAATAAATGCTTATTAGTAAATACCCTACAGGATGAAGTAGTTAGGCTCCTGAGCAGAGAGGTAGTCAGTGAAGAAATAGAAACGCTTAAAAACGTCATTGATACCATGGTTGAACAAATAAAAACTGCACCTACCACAAATGACTACACTGTGGATACTATTGATCTAGATGATCAAACTGACCAAACACAACCTATCATTGAGCATTGGGCACTAGTTACTAAACTTAACCAAAAATGAACAGGGGGCCAGATTCATAACTGCTCCCCAATACCTCTCCAAAATAAATTTGATCCTCTAAAAAACTATGGATGCTGCTTCTGATGAATCTCCTTCTAACACACACCAGCTGCTGTAACTTATCAGTACTCAGTAAAACCCGATAAAGCCCTGAAAGAAACCAATACGCTATCAGGCAAGACTAAACAACCTCTATCTTTAACCCAACTTAAACCTGAAACCTCCATTAAAAAGGCTACTCTTAACAAAAATTATTCTTCTAGTACAGTAACTAGATCAGTGTTGGAGCCAAGACAAGCGTATGTCTTGGGTGACTCTATCACTAAACACCTCGATAGAGCTATCTGCAACCCTGACAAGCTAAACTGCACCTGTTCTAGTTTCAGAGGGGGCCAAGGTGGTGGACATCTCTTCCATGATTCCTGACATCTTACATAAATCAGGCACAAATCCCTTTGTTATCATTCATGCTGGTACAAACAATATACAACGTACAAACCCCGAGCAACTGAAGCAAGACTATGTGGCACTTAATAACTTGCTTGTCAAGAAAGGTTGCACGATATGTTTTTCTGAGATACTACCTTTCCGTAGAGCCACAGAGTTCATCTCTCAGAGGATCAAACAGACAAATGAATGGCTAAGGAAATGATGCCTTAAACAGGGCATCTCTTGCATTACACATTGGGAAAACTTTATCGGTAAATCCCCTATTTTGCTGGGATGGTCTACACCTTAGCAGGATAGGCAGCACCCTGTTAGGTAAACCCATTTTAAAAAGAACAGACAACTATTTAAACTAAATAAAAACTGGGAGAATGGGATCTTACCAAAGTCTCTAACATCACTTACCACCCCACACCTTATTAAAAATTGCAAAATCTTGTCATCAAAAGCAAGAACCCTCAATGTAACAAAAATGGGCAAATTAGAGGCTAGAAGTAAACTATTAAATCTGGGCATCATAGCCATAAAAGAAACCTGGTGGGACTCTTCTTCAGCTTGGATCCAACAAATGTAGGGTTATAAACTTTATCATAAAGACAGAACTGGTAAGCAAGGTGGGGTGTCTGTATGTATGTATGTAAGATATGACATTCCTTCCTATGAAATTCACTCCCAAATCAACACTGAAAGTATTTGGGTCACTGTACAATTCAAGGGATCACCACAAGTAACAATAGGAAGTTGCTATAGGCCCCATCATCAGTCTCAGACCACACAACTGAACTTCTGAAAGACATTTCCAGCTTTTCCAATGAGGGAGATGTAATAATCGCAGGAAACTTCAATATGCCCAACAATAACTGGTCCTCTCTTACAAGTAGTGCCAGCATGAAAAATAATTCATATCCAGCCTTATAGACAATGGTCTTTCACAACTCATTACACTATCTACTAGAGGCAGTAATACTTTAGAGCTCCTTATTACTAATATAAGTCAAAACATTTCTAATATTCAAACCTTGGATCCCCTTGGCAGAAGTGATCATGTCTCCATTTTATTTGAATCAGCTGGTGAGCATCTCTGTCTAAAAAAACAGACCACTTATAAAAACTATGAAAATACTACCTTTAAAGAAATCATTAAAACCGTTAACCAAATCACTTGGGAAATCACCCTTCATCACCTTTCAGCAAATGACTCTTGGATCAAACTGAAAAACATAATGCATAATCTTGAGGAAATCTATGTACCAACTAAAAATAAATACAATAAAAAAGGAAGAATATCTAGATGGTTAAATAAATCAATAAAGACTCAAATCAAACATAAACATAGAGAATAATGCATGGGCAACCATACACAACAAGGCTGTGTTTCCATCGAGGGGTTGAGATGACAGCATATGAACCTCTAGAGTGACGCTCAAGAGGTCCATGCTGTCATCTTAACACCAAGATGGAAACACATGACGAGTTGTGTGTGGTTGACCATATTTTATTTTTTATAGTATATGGTTTTTTACACTAGAGTGACAGATCCCCACTGAAGTGAAAACAAAAAACCTTGCCATTTCTTTGTTCTACTCAATATCAAAATCAAATTTCCAGACTTTTGAAAGCTAAAAGTTATGACTTTGGGCACTGGGTGGTTAGTAAGCAGCTAAGTGTAGAATAAATGAGAAATTTAAAATTGTATGACCTTTGAACTGTACATAACAACTGTTCGGAATGTGCATAACAACACATTAGAATGTGCATAACAGTTTAGAATGTGCTTACCAAGGATTCTGAGTCGGTTGATTTTTATACATAACAAGGGGTAACCATTTACTATAAAGACTATTCAAAATACTAAAACATTGCCAGCCTGAAGATAAAACTATCGCTTATTCTAAATACAATCACTGAACGTTCTAAAACACATGATAAAACAAGCCAAAGGTAAAACTGAATTTAAACTTGCCCACACAAAAGATGGCCACAAAGCACTGTTTTCCTATTTAAACAACAAAAAGATAACTCCAGAAAAATAGGACCATTAATCCACAATGGCACTAATCTGCAGTCAGATAGCTACACTGCTAATCTGTTCAGCTCCTATTTTTGTTCTGTATTTGCCAAAAAAGATACTTATACCCCCTTAGTACAGTCAATTAAAAAACAAACACTTACACATGCTTGCACTATTACATCCTCAGATGTTCTCCCACTACTTAAAACTATAAAAAAAACAACTAGCCCAGGGCCTGATAAAATCAGATCAAGATTTCTATTAGAAACCACAGAAGCAACAGTTTACCCATTTAAAATTATCTTCAACAAATCCTTAGAAGAAGCAAAAATCCCCCTGGACTGGTTAACAGCTATGGTCACCCCTACACACAAAAAGGGAAATAGGTCCAATGTTCAAAACTATTGCCCCATCAGTTTAACATCCATCAACTGCAAAATTATGGAAAAAGTCATTAAATCATACCTGGAAAAAGAAATGGGGAAGCTAAAAATTCACATTAACTCACAACATGGTTTTAGATCAGGTCACTCATGCACTACAAACCTAATATCAATTTACAATAATGCCAGTCATGGCCTGGACAATAACACACAAATAGATGTTATCCTGCTGGACTATAGCAAAGCATTTGACAAGGTCCCACATGGGAAACCTATAACAAAACTAGAATCACTAGGTTTCTCAATCTGTCTAATTAACTGGATTATTGCATGGCTGACTAATAGGTCATAGAGGGTTACCATAAATAAACTTGATCAAACCAGGGTTTAGTAATGAGTGGGGTGCCCCAGGGCTCAGTTCTGGGTCCAGTATTATTCAACATTTACATCAGCTACATGCAAGTTAGTTCACATAAATGGCAATCAAAATTTGCTGATGATTCAGAACTAGGGGGAAAAGTGGATACTCCACAAAACCTAGAAACTCTCATTTCAGATCTAAAGTCCATTAAAAATTAGGCCCACTTGATCAAAATGGAATTCAGTGTTGACAAATGTGTGGTTTTGCACCTTGGAGCAAAAAATCCCAATATTATCTATTACATAAACAATATCCCACTTAAAGTATTTAGTAGAGAGATGGACCAGGGTATACTGGTAAACAACAAACTCTCCTCCAGTGACCACGGCATTAAAGTGGCTAATATGACAAACAGCTTACTCAGACAAATAAAACACTCTTTTGTCTCCAGAACCAAACAACGTCTCATCCCTCTTTACAGGGCCTGTGTTAGACCATATATGTATTGTGGGTCCCCTTCCTGGAGTCCACACCTTAAGGGAGATAGTGTACATTTAGAACAAGTATAAAGGCAGGCTACTAAAAATGATCCCCAGACTATCTTCTAAAAACTACTAATGTACATTAAAAACTACAGGTCTCAATTCTCTTCAACATAGGAGGTGAAGAGGGGACTTACTGTTTCTCTACAAACTGCTTCAATCCCCAGACCTTATGGAACAACGTGGACTATCCTATTCAACAAATCACATCATTCCCAGGTGACACAACAGACAACTTGTGATTAAGAAAGCAAGGACAAACCTCAGGGATAACTTTTTCTTGTTGCGTGCGGACTATGGAATACCTTACCCTAGGGACAAGTAGATTCCAACAATTTTAATGCATTTAAAAAGGGACTGGATATCTGGTTACTGACAATCCAAAATTGTATTAATTAGCCCAACAATTGTGGGGGAAATCTACTTTTTTCCAAAAAAAACTAGTAAACCTAGGAAGTTAAAACTCCTACTGACTGCCATTATACGGTGCCTACCTTTGATTCTTCAGTTTGCGATTCAGCTTTGAAGAGTGCAGACATGTCCTGGTACAGAGAAGATCACTGCTCCCAACCTTCGGAGGTAAGTATGGGTAAGGGGGTTGTGGGGAGGTGGGTGCACAGAGGGAGGGTGGGGATGGGAGGGGGACTGGGGAGATGATGAATGACCGTCTTCCTTTTTGCAGGTTTTAAAAACAAATAAAGAGGTTGGGGGATGGTTTTCTTTATTACAGGGACTATGCATTGTTTGGGGACACTGGGAGTGGGATCCCCAGTGTCTGAATGTAGAGGGGGAGTTTACAAATAACTGGGGACGCTGGGAGTGGGCTCCCCAGTGTCCCACACTGATGATGCTGGGAGGGGGCCAGTGCCTTCATGGGGATTGAACACCCCATGTCAGCCAAAATCCCAGCTCCCAAGGCAATCCCTGTTCACATGATCCATCACAATCCTTGTTTGCGAGCTGATCCCTGTTCATGAGGTAGGGTCATGTGACCCTCCCCACACGAACAGTGATTTCGACAGCTCACGAACAGTGATTGGCTCGCAAACAGGGATTTTAAAATTAAAATAAAAAAAGTTGTTTTATGTAAGTAAATTAAACTAAAGGCATGGGTAGGTAGAGGACTTACCCCTAACCAACCCATGCTTTGGTTTCTCCATAAAATATCCCTGGGGCAAATTTGACATTTTGATTGTCTACCCTCGCTAAGTGAGACAACAGGATGGTGGCTAGCGAAGTTTTTTTTTTTTTCTCATGAAGAGGGTTTTTATAAATCCCTCTTCAAGAGCAGACAAAATCCTTGATCGTGAACCAAATCCTCTTTCTCAAAACATACATATGTTCCAAAGACTGAACTGAGCATGCTCAGAAACACACTTTTTCACTATGTGCTGTGCAAAACTGCACATCTGATCAGAAATAAACTTGGCATGTCCAGAAATCTATCCACCCCCACAGGACAGGCATACCAAATTTTGTACATCCATTGAATAGTTGCAAAGTTATTAAAATGCAAAAGTTGAAGTTTAACATTAAACTGCTTACTCAATCCTAACTATAGGGGCATGACTGCACACTTATTATATATATATGTGTATATATATATATATATTTTTAAGAACTGTAGGGGGGTCAGCAGCAGGTTGTTGAGACTTGCTGATGATACTAAATTGGCAAAAACAGTGGACACAGTAGAAGAAAGGCATAAACTACCCTACCAGGACATAATGTCACACTCTTAATGACATGCGACATTATGGTTAAGCAGGTACAGTATAGTCTGTAACCACTAATGGTGCAACACTGCGTATACTGCTATACAAGATATTGCACCAGTAGCACTTTCCCAGGCAGAGGATATGATCTCTTCTGGGAGTTGGTTCTGCCGAGCAGCTGCCGTGGTTCACAGGACTGAGCCACAGCAGCAGGAACCCAGGTGCTGCATCTGGGACCGGGGTTGATTCCCGGTCCAAGAATATTTTATTTTTTATTTACTTGTGCACTTCCTGAGTTGAACCTCCCACCCCCAGAATTGAGAATCTTTAGTGGGGGGTTGGGGGGGCGCACTACAGGACCCAAGACAGCATGGTTTCACCAGGGGGAGGTCATGTCAGACCAACCTCATTGAATTCTTTGACTGGGTGACTAGAGAGGTGGATCAGGGGAGGGCAGTGGACATGGCCTATCTGGACTTCAGCAAGGCCTTTGACACTGTGCCACATAGAAGACTATTACACAAACTGGGAATATGGGTGTGGGCAGGACAGTAGTGTGGTGGGTAGGTAACTGGCTGGGTGGCAGGACACAGAGGGTGGTGGTTGGCTGTCACTCCACAGGGGAAGAGTGACCAGTGGGAATTCCACAGGGATCAGTGCTGGGACGGTCCTATTCAACATCTTCATCAGTGACATTGCACAGGACCTAGAAGGCAGAATTTCACTGTTAGCTGATGACACAAAGCTCTGTAACAGAGTAGACACATCAGAGGGTGTAGACAGAATGAGAAGGACCTGCAGAAACTTGAAGAATGGTCAGGGTTTGGCAGTTGAAATTCAATGCAAAGAAGTGCAAGACAATGCATATGGGGCACAAAAACCCTGGCACAATATATCAGTTGGGGAGTGAGGATATAACATGCACCGAGCAGGAAAGGGATCTTGGGGTTATCATCTCTGATGACCTCAAGGTAGGGAAACAGTGTGACAAGGCAGCAGGTAAAGCAAATAGGATGCTGGGATGTATAGGCAGGGGCATCGCCAGCAAGAAAAGGGAGGTCATAATTCCACTATACAAGACACTAGTGAGGCCCCACCTGGAGTACAGTGTACAGTTCTGGAGACCATACCTACGTAAGGACATAGACAGGGTAGAGAAGGTTCAGAGGAGGGCAACAAAGATGGTGCATGGATTGCATCACAAGTCCTATGAAGACAGGTTGAAGGAACTGAACATGTACTCCCTGGAGGAGAGGAGGGAGACAGGGGATATGATAGAGTCATACAAGTATCTTACAGGGAGGAACAGGGTGCAAGAATACACTATTTTTAAGCTAAAAAGATGTTCCAGGACTAGAGGGCATGGGATGAAGTTGGAGGGAGGACGAGTCAAAGGAAACATGAGCAAGAATTTCTTCACAGAACAGGTGGTGGACAAGTGGAACACCCTGCCAGAGGAAGTGGTGGGGGCTGAAACAATCACGGGATTTAAGAATGCATGGGATAGACATAAAGGAATTCTGGAGGTCAGGGGTAAGGGGCAACAGACTTCTAGGAAAACATAAACTGAACTTACAAGCTCAAATGGGCAGACTGGGTGGGCCATAGGCCCTTATCTGCCGACACTGTCTATGTATCTATGTAACAGTGCGTGTGGGGGGCACAGTCCCCCACAGAAAAAATACTTATGCCTCATGGCAGAAATCACACTGTACTGGCAGCACGGTTTTGCCATGAGGCATAATGTCTTGCGACATTATGACCCTGTGCTTAGACTACAGGGGGATTGCAAATATTAAGGCTGAGGGCCTAAAAGTAGGCACTTAGATTTATTGTGTGGAAGTGCATGTTACTGCACCTTGGAGCAAGAAATCTGGGTAACACATACACTATGAGGTTTGAAGCAGTGGACGCACAGCAAAAGAAAGAGATCTAGTGGAGGTTGTGACAGTAAGTCATAGCCAGGCAAGCCATGTACTGTTACAGTTGACAGCAAATACAGTGTTGAGATGAATTAGAATGGCTAAGGACACAGTCAATAGAGGTGATCCTCCCTCTATACAAAGCCTTGGTTAGACCTCATCTGGAGCACTACATCCATTTATTCTGAAGACATCAAGAGGATCCAGCATAGAGCCACCAAGATGGCCATTAGCTGAACGGAGAAGAACTACTTGGAGAGACTAGACATACTCAAATTACACAGCCTAGAAAAAAAAGCTTGAGAGTGGACATAATAACAAATATAAAATTATGAATCATACTGGACAGCTCAGTGCATAAATGAGTTGAACAGGACAAACTATGTAAAAGATAACAGAAAAGCGATAAAGGCATATAATTACTAGTAACCATAAATATCAACCGGATTATTGTTTTGTTAAAAATGCATATCAACCAGATTTCTGGTTATTATGCTCCAAATGCAATAATAACCAGAACTCTGGTTGATATGACACTTCATAATAACCCAAAATCCAGTTGATATGATATTTCTTAAAATAAAAGACTTTAAAACTGTTGCATTCCATTGTTTCACAAAAAGTATTTCAACTACAGTATTTTCAGCTGTGTTTTATTCATATACAGTTCAATTTCTTCAAAAATAGAACTGCACTCTAGCTAAAAAATGTCTCAAGCTGCTAGAAATACAGTCAAAACCTCCACACCAGCAATTATAAAAAAATAAAGGACAGGTAAGTCTGATGTTGTGGATTTTTTTCACACATCTTTGGTGTGTGATGACCACATAAACCTCTTGAACTTTACTCTCAAGGGTTATGGGTCATCACACACCTCAGATGTGTGGAATAAATCCATAACACACACTTAGCTATCCATTATTCTCTATGTAATACCTTTTGCAGACAAAATGTACTTATACAAACTGCATTAATGGACATTCCAATTAGAATAATGAGTGGAAACTGGCAGGGAAAGGTTTAAGAGGGATGTGAGAAAGTTCTATTTTACAGAAATGGTGGTAGAACCATGGAACAATCTGACAGAGAATGTGGTGGGCACCAAGACTATAAATGGCTTCAAGTAGGGCTGGGACAGTGAAGAGTGTGGAGGTGGCTTAAGTTGGTAACAGTAAGGAGGGGAGCGGGGGGTGGATTGTGAGGGGAAAAAAAAACAAACAGTAGGTCCAGTGGCAGATAGGGAACTCTGGGCAGACTAAATGAACATTTGGTATTTTTCTGCTATCATTGTCTATGTTTCCATGTTTCTTTGAAAATAGGGTAGTGCAGCAACCATAGTACATGCCATATATACTTGAGGCTTTGGGGTATAGGGGACTATGTTCAGAAGCAGGAATGGGTTTTGAGCTAAAAAAACTGAAGGTTTAAGATGTAGTAGATGGATGAGGATCACAAGGAGGGGTAGGGTTATTCAGGACATGGGAGAGTCTGTAGAAGAGGAAAACTTGCCCTGCAGAGGTCCTGAAGAGTGGATTTAGGAAGAGCAGGAGTCTGAGTTTCTGAGGCAGTACTGTAGATGGCAGGGAGGAGGAGTGAAGTGAGCTAAAAGTAAGTCAGCAAACCAGACTTTAGATATGAAGTGGGTAGCAATGAGGAAATGTCTCTTTTCTAGAGAAGAGATAGAAAGGCTAGGGTATAAGAAGCAGTGGTGTGTACATGGGAGGGGGGATAGTTTAGGGCAGTGAGGCAGGAAGAGTGATACAGAGTGAACAGTCCTGTCTGCATGGTGGACTTAGAGATGGTGCAGTAAACTATGCCCTATACTGTATGTCTGAGAGGGTGAAGAGTGCTAGTAGAATTGTATATATTCTAACTAAGAGGGAGGACAAGGGGAAACACTGAAAATATAACTTCACGCAGAGGATTGTTACTATGTGGAACTTAACCCCCAAGACACTTCAGTTACCACAATACTGTGCTACTATTTATAATAATTGTAAAAAGTGGCAAACAACAAAATTGTTAATTTAACAATGCATTTTAAAAGATTTAACAAAGCATCACTAGGACATGACTTCACTGCAAATAAAGTCCTGATTTTGGACCAAACTGGTAGTCATGCCAGATATAAAATTTACACCTATCTCTTCAATGAATATGAGCAGAGAATAATGAACTAGTAACAGCTCATGGAGACCATACTAAAGGAAAGATTGGTGGAATATCTAGAGGAGCATGGCCACCAGGATTAGAGGCAGCATGGGTTCATGGGGGGGAGATCGTGTCAAACGAATCTGATTGTCTTCTTTGACTATGTCACTAAGATAGTAGACAGGGGTCAAGTGGTAGACATACTCTATCTTGATTTCAGCAAGGCCTTTGACTCTGTGACCCATAACAGGTTGATCAGGAAGTTGGTGGATCATGGGACTGGGGAAAAGATGGCCAGATGGGTGGAAAACTGGCTGAGAGACAGAACCCAGAGGGTGGTTGTTGGGGGAGAGTTATCTTACACCAGAAAGGTAACCAGTGGGGTCCCGCAGGACTCGGTGCTGGGGCCAGTGTTGTCCAGTGTCTTCATCAGTGACATTGGGGATGGCATTAAGGGCAAAATGTGCCTTTTCATGAATGACACCTAGCTCTGAGAGAGAGTGGACACAGCTGAAGGGATATATGACCTACAGGATGATCTGGAAAAGCTGGGGAGGTGGTCCAGGATCTGGCAGCTTGGCTTCAATACCAAGAAATGCAGTTATCCATATTGGAGGCAAGAATTCCAGGACAGAGTATTACCTGGGTGGAGTCTGAATATCTGCATCAGAGGAGGAGAAGGACCAGGGAGTGATGATCACTAGTGACCTGACGCACTCCACTCAGTGCAAGAAAGCAGCAGCAGAGGCAAACAAAATGCTGGGATGCATATTGAGGGGGATCAGTAGTAGGAGAGAGAAGGTTATACTGTCTTTGTACAGGTCCCTGGTAAGGCCTCATCTAGAATATGGGGATCAATACTGGCGACAACACCTCAAAAAAGACATTAACCTACTGGAGAAGGTCCAGAGGAGGGCTACAAAGATGATAGCAGGTCAGCAGGGTAAGACATATCAGGAGAGGTTGAGGGCACTGAACATGTACTCCCTGGAAGACAGGAGAGAGAGACAGGGGACATGATTGGGACCTTCAAGTACTTGAAAGGCATAAATAAGGTGGATAAGGAGATTCTCTTTAAGCTGAGTGGCAACCATAACACGAGGGGGCACAATCTTAAGATGGATGGCGGGAGGTTTAGGAGGGAGGTCAGGAAGCACTTCTTCACTGAGAGGGTGGTGGATACTCGGAGTGCGCTACCAGAACTGGTATCTCGTTGAAGACAGTGGGGAGTTTTAAGAGAGGCTGGGATAGGCACAAGGGGAAGGTAAAGATCATGGGTAGGGAGGATGGGAGGTGTGGGGAGGGAGGGCAGGGGCAGTAGCTGAAACTGTGTACCCTGCAATATGAGCAAACTAGATAGACCAAATAGCCTTCTTCTGCTAGCTTCTTCAAATGTTTGTATGTACAGTATGTATGTTCATATATGCAACCCCAAATCAAGTCTTAATGCTTCTATCAGTCACAACTCCTAATAGCAGTCATGCAGTCACCCAATTCCACACAGGATACATACAATGATCAAGTCAATATGGTTAAGAATAGCACAGGCAGGACTTGTTTTTATTGCAGCATGAGTAAGTTGTCACTTTGTTGTGAAAGCTCACTGGGTGTGTTGTTAGCTGAAAATAAGTAAGCAAAATACCAAAAGAGACCAATAATGTAAATTCAACACTTTCCGAAAAGTGATTTCAAAGTGTATTACCAACAATGTTAGGTTTAAAAGCTATCAAAAGCAGAAGTCCTAAAGTGTAGTATGTTATTGAAATAACCTCTCCCAGGACATCGAGAACACATGGATTTACTTCTCCAAGAAGCTTAACACAGTCTGTGAAAAAACTACTGCCTACCAGACTCATCAGAGCAAGGGGAACAAATTATAAATGGATCTTCCAGGAACTCCAGAATTGCTACTGACTGAGGAACAGGTTCTGAGCCACGTACAAGATCACATTTAAGAATTTGGACTCATTACCCGTACCTTAGGAATCAGGCAATATCCCTTATATGAAAAAACAAACAGGTTGCATTCTATATATACCACAAAAAGTCCCTTACAACTGCCATAAAAATATTTGGCAGTAAGGATGCCTGGTAGCCTAGTAGTAGTCCACTGAGTAACCAAATGAATGACTTAGATTCTGGAGTGGATCTGAGAACTGGCACCTGGGTGGCCTGGGCTGAGAGAAATGTTGCTGCTCTCCGTGTGTCCCAGCTTGGGGTAGGTGGGAACACAGCCTCAGCTGCAGGGAATCCTTATGGTAGGCCATTGAGCCTGCTTTCTCATAAGGAGATGCCTTTGTGTGCCTTTTCAGGCCCACAACTGGGCTGAGTGTGGTGCTGATGTGGAGCAGGAGGGCAAAAGGCACACCAGAATGTGCATTCAAGATTAACTGAAATAAGACTATACTGGTGAGAAACAATCACAATACAGTATAGTTGGTAGCCCAATTCTCTTGCGTCCAATGCATTAGAGCCATCTGCCCAATGACATGCACGTGTCCTAGAGTAGGGGTCACATCACCCAGAAAATCCCATCACAGTGGAAGCTATGGTAATTAATGGCAGATGGAGAGTGGAGCCAGAAGAACTGTGGGTCACCCTGGAAATAGGAAATGGGACAGTCATACGAACTGGGGTTGTCTACAGGCCTTTAGAATAGGGGGAGAACATAGACACATTACTGTTAGAAGATATATGTAACCCCTAGGAGGCGCTATCCCAAGGGCTACTACCCCTGCCTGATTTGCCACTAACAGGTTGAGGGGCCTGGATCTGATGGCGGTTTGCCTCCACCCAGAGGTCGGGGTTAAGACAGTCTGATATGACTTGGTCACAGCCCTCTGGGTCACTGCAACCCCCCTTTCTTCCCACTAGTGGCCCACAAATCAATCACAGTACCCTTGCAATATACACTTACCCATGAGATTGGTTTCAATCAAGTGACTCTGGCGACTCCAGTAAAACAAGATGATACAGTGCAAAAATCACAGTACAATACGTTAACATAAACGAATACCTCAGGCAGTGTAACTTTGCCGAAACAAACAGATCTGATTTATTTAGGGGGATATAACATGGACAGGGAGAAATAAGGTTAATTAGTTTAAACGCATTAATAATCACAGTACTGTGCACATATTTCAGAATCCCAAATGTCCCAAATGTCACTCTTACTGGGTACCCAGGCAATAAGAGGCTAGCCTATTTGATGCAGCTGGTTGGGGCCCTGAAGTTGGAAAATGCATGCACAATACCCAAATTGTAATCCAGAGCCGTTAGGCTCAGTTCGTGGAGAAAGAAAGGAAAAGTAATCAGATGGAACACTTGCAATTAGATGATGGCAGGGAGTTACCCTGATTTGTACTCACAAATTCAGTGCTGAAACTGAATGGAAGGCAGATTGTCCTTGATTGCCAGGAGGAGCAGAACATGTGGACAAGGTCCTTGTGACTGGACCCCACAGCAGTTCAGAGCAAATGGATGTAGTCGGGATTAAGCTGGGGTTTACTTGCAGCTTCAAGCACTCAATTCACTGTACAGGGGATTTGAAACACAAGTCCCCATAAGCACTACACACATTTATATGGAAAAAGAAAGTACTATACCAGGCAGGCTGCTTCTCTATCCCTATCGCAATTACTGCAAAATACCTGGGAGAACACACAGCAGATTCAGTTCCTGACAGACCGAGCGCGATTCAGCAATTTCTCCAGTCTTCTACAGGGTGAGCCTGGTTTCTACTCTTCAGATCTCCTTGATTCTCTTCACAGGTCGGATTCAGTCCGAACAAGCAGTTGCACAAGCTGCAGACTGAAACTTGGGGCCTTACACGCGTTTTCCGACTAAAACTGCGCACCGAAGGAGCACAGGGATCCTTCCCTCTTCACTGCCAGAGCTAAACTGAAACTCCAGTAGACAAAACCGGGCACTTCCTTTGAGTTCCTCCCAGTTCTTGGCTGGATTGGCTGTCACTCACAATAGACTCCCTCTGTTGGTGCAAAAAGGCGCTGAAGTCCAAACTACATTTCCCAGAGTCACTGCCCATACAATCCTCTTGTGTTTGGCTCAGATTACGAGTCCAAGTTCTGATTCGTCCACAGGTACCATTTTAGAGCTCCCTTAACCCACACTGATTGGTCCAGTTCAACAGTTCAAAACTAGAATGGGGAACTAGCCAAACACAGTTCTGATTGCAAAGAAAAGCAGGTTAGACAAACTATTTTCATCACCACTCCAAATGATTTCTGGCAAACAGTTACATCTTTCAGATAGGCTCCCTTTGCACTCCTAGCGACTGCAAAAACGGAGTGAATTGGCAGCAGCTCGAGTGGGACTCAAGCAGAGAAACACACAGTCCCCCCTTACAAACTAATTATGTCTGCAAGCAGACAGCTCTTAAAGAGACAGTACCAGAGGCTCTAAAAGCACTCACAGATAAATGGCTTAAATGCCAAACACCATTCAGGCTCAGAGCATTCAAGCAAGCTCCTGGAAGTCTTTTGGGAACCCCCATTTGCAGGGGGGTTACATATACAAAACATGACAGCTAAAGGGAAGGTTCTACTAATGGGAGACTTCAACATGCCAGATACAGATTGGTCAATACCAGCAAGAACATCTGCTAGAACTGGACACATAGTGGATTATCTCCATGGGGAGGGCCACTAACAATTGGTACAACAACCCACAAGAGATAGGCCTATCCTGGATCTAGTACTGACTAACAGGGAAAGGATCACATTTTTCCAGGTAGAAGGTCACCTGGTGGCCAGTGACTATCACATGGTATGGTTCAATTTGGCCACTAGAACTAAATCATCCCATTCCAAGGCAAAAATATGGGACCTCAGAGGAGCTGACTTTGATAAGATGACCAACAGAGTTAAGCTAGCCATGGCAAGAAGAAATACAGGTGAGGGGGTACAGGCAAAGTGGGCAAGCATTAAGGATGCAATACTTGAAGCAACATCCCATTGTGTTAGGGAGAAAAGCAAGAGCAAAAGAAGGAGAAAACCACTTTGGTTCTCAAAAATAGTAGCAGAAATGGTCAGAGCCAAAAGGTTGGCCTTCAGGAAATATAAGGGAACAAAGCAGGACAAAGATAAGGAAGCATACCAAACTTCCCTAAGAGAAGCAGGGAAGGCAGTAAGCCAGGCAAAGGCCCAAACCAATGAAATGCTGACACAAACAGGTAAAAGAAGGGGACAAGACTTTCTATAGATACATTACAGAAAGGAGAAAGTCCAGAGGGGTTATTGGTAAGATCAAAGGGGATAAGGGGGATTGTGTGGAGGAGGATAAAGGAAAAGCATCTATCCTAAATAGATACTTCTGCTTAGTATTTACTGAGGAGAAGGTAGGGCAGGGTCCACAGCTCAGCACCATGGACACAGGGGAAGGGAGGTATGCACAAGTCCCTTTACAAATGAAAGGGTCCTACAAGAGCTTGCTAAGCTCAGGATGGACAAGACAATGGGACCTGGTGGCATACATCCCAGGGTACTAAAGGAGCTAAGGATGGAACTAGCAGAGCCATTAGCAGAACTTTTTAGTAAGTCTCTGAGCACAGGAGAGGTTCCAGAAGACTAGAGAAGGGCTCATGTGATCCTGCTCCCCAACAGTGAAAGCAGGGAGGAGGCAGGGATCTACAGACCAGTTAGTCTTACCTCAGTAGTGGGCACGATTATAGAGGCCCTTCTTAAGGAAAGGGTAATGCAACATCTGGAATCCATAGGAGCACAGGATCCAAGATTATAGATTTCTTTGACTGGGTAACCAGAGTGGTGGACCAAGGGGTGCAGCTGATGTTGCCTACCTTGACTTCATTAAAGCTTTTGGTACTGTTCCACATAGAAGATTAATTAATATGCTAGCTAGGTTTGGGGTGGGTCAGAAGTTGGTCAACTGGGTAGCAAACTGGTTGACGGGCAGAAAACAGAGAGTGGTGGTAAATGGTATACAGTCAGAAGAGATGCAAATCACAAGTGGGGTACCTCAGGGATCAGTCCTGGAGCCAGTCCTCTTCAATATCTTCATCAGTGACATTACAGATCAACTGGAGGATAAGGTTTGCCTCTTTGCAGATGACACCAAGATCTGCAACAGAGTAGATGATCCAGATGTGGTGAGCAGAATGATAAGAGATCTGGAAAAACTGGCAAAATGATCAGAAGAGTGGCAACTAAGGTATAACACAAAGAAGTGCAAGATCATGCACATAGGGAAGAGAAACCCTGAAGCAAACTATAGGTTGGGAGGGGAATTGCTGGCAATCACAAGGGAAGAAGGAGACTTGGGCGTCATCATTACAGATGACCTGCAATCATCCGAGCAGACCACTAAAGCAGTAGGTAAGGCTAGAGGGATGTTAACTTGTATTAGCAGAGGTATCACAAGTCATAAGAGGGAGGTAATAATCCCTCTTTACAAGACACTGGTTAGTCCCCATCTGGAGTACTGCATGCAGTACTGGAGGCCACACCTGCACAAAGACATTAACAAAATGGATGCAGTCCAGAGAAGGGCAATCAAAATGGTGCAAGGACTGTATCAGAAAACATATGAGGACAGATTAACAGAGCTCAATATGTATACCCTAGAGCAAAGAAGGGAGAGATGTGATATGATTGAAACATTCAAATATCTTAGGGGTATTAGCAAGGTGAAAGAGTCTAGCATGTTTCAATATAAGAAAAATAGCAGGACAAGAGGACACAGCATGAGATTACAGGGAGGCCGGTTAAAGGGTAATGTGAGGAAGTTATTTTTCGCAGAAAGGGTGGTGGATGCATGGAATGGCCTGCCTCAGGAAGTGGTGGATATAAATACAGTGCAGGGCTTTAAACAGGCAAAGGATTGGCACTGGGGAGCAATGCAGATGAGTATGAATAAATAGGCCATTGACAGAGTAAAGGCCTATGGCACATTCATAAGGTAAAAAAAAATGGGCAGACTGGATGGGCTTTGTGGTCCTTATCTGCTGTCAACTTCTATGTTTCTATGTGCAGGTATTGGGAGATCATCAGCAATAAGGAAGAAAGGTGAAGCGACTAAAAAAATGGATGGATTGGGAATTAAACTATTGGGCAAAGATCAGCGCCAACAGTCACTGCCTGCTTTATTGCAGCAATTTAATCATGGGTAACCATTATATTTTTACCACATTAAATTGTCACTTGAAACAACTCAACTGAGCCCTTAATCTATGAAATCCAATTCAAGCACACCTAATCTGGATAACACACCATTCCCTACTAAACCTCACAACTCACACCTTTGATTTTGTAGATATCTGCTAAGATAATGTTCTGAAATTACTCTGCAAATGTGACACCTCCAAAAGAACAGTTTGAGACAGCATTGGACCAGGGATACAAGAAACAAGAAATAGTGGCAGATTATATGGCATTGTCCATAGCAACATCATTTTTTTTAACTCTATTTATCTCCTGAACAATGGGCAGGGGCTGTAACTCCCTATTAGCACCTGAAACTCATCATCCTGGCATCCCCCACCAGGCTGTCTGGACTGGGTGACCCATAGCTTGCTCCCCTATGGTGGGGCTCCCCTGGGGGAGTGAGGGGGACCGAAATCTACCAGAGGCCCCAGCTGAGGCTTACGCCTGGGATGTCATTCGAGGGGCAATCCAGAGGCTTCACGGTGCTCGGTGGCCAGGAATTTTCTGGCTTGGTTCCCCAGAAGATGCGGACGTGCAATGATGTCAGCGTGGGACAGGTGCAGGACTGCACCCACCCATGCCACAGACATCTGCTGAAGACTCTGCAAGTACCAGGTGGTCCCAGCTGCTGGACATCCAGTCTCCACTGGGTGTCACTAGTATGCCAGGAAACAACAACCCTCCCCCCGCCCGAGTTGAGAGCTGTCCATGGGACACTCATCCAACCTCCCCCCAGCCGACCCTCTGACGCACCATGCTCGCCTCTGAACAAGGGTCATCAGCACAGCAGGCAGTAGCACTACCCTGCGCCAGCAGGACAGCTCATAGCAACATTGTTCAACCTCTCCCTTCATACTAGACAGATTTCTGAGGTTTGGAAAAACAATTCTTCTTACCTGACTCCACAAATGAGGTTCACTCTCTGATCCAGCAATTATCACCATATCACAGTTCTGCCAACACTCAACAAACTTGAAAAAAAATGGCACCGAACCAAATGGTGTCTCACATCCTTAAAGAGCTAGTACAATGCTAAAGTTAATATTAACTTTACAAAGTAGTCAGTTGTTAACTCTTTGTATCTTAAAAGTACAGTGGTTTGAATGTCATGCTGATTTGCTCTAGGCTGAGACAGAATGACACATCACTGCCTAATGTACAGCAGTCCAGGATTACTTGCATCTAACAAAATGGGTCTTCACTATTTATAAAACTAGCTATGCCATCTGAACCTGGCACCCTCCAGGTCCAACTCCCCCCATGGTGTCCTTGGTCAACTGGGATTACAGTAGGCATGGGATCTTGAACTGTCAGTCAATGGCTGGCTGTGGAGGTGAGGAGAGGGCCTGTGTCTCTTGCCATGAAGGGACTCCGGCCAGGGGTTGCCAGGCCCAAGTGCGGGGATTCAAAGCTAAGGGTCAGGAGGGACCACTGGACACCAGGGGTACTGTAAGTATTACATTTGAGGGTGTTCAGTGACAGAAGTGACCAGAAGACACCAGGGATACTGACAAAATTACAGTTGGGGGTGTTCAGGGGAAAGAGGGACCACTAGACACAGGGGAGTATTAAAGTAGTACAGTCAAGAGTGTTAGAGGCCAGAGGGTCCACTGGACACCATGGAGTATGACAAAATTACAGTTAAGGGTTTTTGGGGGTAGGAGGGATCACTAGACACCAGGGATAGTTGAAATCTGACATTTGGGATGATTAGGGACAGGGGGACCACAAGACACCAGGGATTGTGGAAATATGATAGTCAGGGGTGCTCATCAGGTGGGAGACCACTGAACCACTAATGAGACAGCCCTGACAGATGCTGTGAGGGGGTGGGAGTCGCAAACACTGTTTGATCCTGGACCATAATGAGGCCATAAAGATATGCAAATGACCCGTAGTGTCTCGTTAGTCCTATGGGGTCATTTGCATCTTAAGGTATGAATATGGCACTTTTCCCCAATGGAGTAATCACTGTTACTGGGCCTAACAACCTGATTGTGATCGCAGTCCCTCTAGCACCCTATTGACCACATATCTCCTGTGGCCAATAGGGGGCCAGGGTTTGCGATCAGAATTTGGTTAGTGCCTGGCTGGTATATTGGAATATGCCTTTAGCAATCCTAAAGTGCCCTAGCATGTTTTAATATACTACTGGTATGTTTCAGGCACTAATTAGCTCCTGGAGCAAATATTTAATAGGCTCTAATCTGGATCTACAAATATCCTAGCCTATGACATTAAACCTTTGGTGAGAAGACATTTACCATTCCCTCCAGCTGGAAATCAATGACTGACAACATTACAGATTGCATTCAATGGATTGAAGCCATATACTCATCCCCTAGTCTGAGGATTCATTGCAATGGTTTTTTTTCTTCCCCTTTTTCTTTATACTCAGGTACCCAACAGGGATGCTCCCTTTCCCCTTTACTGTTTATTTTTTAATTGGAATCCTTGCTGCTCATGCTCAAAAATAACCCCAAAGTGCAAGGTGTGCAAATTGGTCCCTATGAGCTCAAGCTTAGCATATGCAGATGATAATGTGCTCCACATTACCAATCCCAAGGAATCCTTATCTGAGGCCTTTTTAATCATTTCCCAGTTTGGTAGATTATTGAACTATAAACTTAATATGGAGAACATGGTCATTATGCCCCTCAATACGAGGGTTCTCAAATCGGACATTACTGCTTTGGCATTTACTTGGGAGCCTAAACAGCTTAAATATTTAGGGGTATTTCTTTCAAGATCTCTCTCCCAAGTCAGGAAGTTTAATCTGGATGATCTATTGGGAGTTATAGAGCAGGACTTGTCCAGGTGGGTGGAACTTCCTTTGACCATTTAGGGTAGAATCAGTATTATCAAAACAAATGTCTTTCCTCGTCTTTTTAACCCCCTTAATATGTTGAATGTTGTGCTCCCTCTTTCCTGGTTCCAGAGAATACACAATATGGTAGCTGCCTTTATTTGGAAAGGTAGAGCATCCCGGAGAGCATACCATAAATTAACAGCCCCTAAACAGCATGGTGGCCTCCACCATCCACATTTTTTAATTTACTACTTTGCTAGTCATGCTAGCAAGTTTTTGAAGTGGATGAACCCTACAGAGGTGGATGGCATTGTTGGCTACTCACCTATTTGGCTTCAACTGGAAAGAGAGTTAATTCAGGGGATTGGAGTTTCTCCATATACCTTTTTAGCCAACATCTTTCCACATCCAGCACCTGTGACTGCTTCCACTAGTCCCCCTGCCAGTTGACTCTGCCCTGTCTCTTATCGGCTCCCTGCATTGGCATGGTCCCTCGCCTCCTCTACCCTCCCCCTACACTCCCTCCCTCCCCCTACTACCCTGCCACATATGGCTCGCTGCTCTGGCCTGGTCACCCGCCGCCTCCAACCACCCCCACTCCCCTCACACCCTCTCCCTTGACAATGTCCATGACTGCTGCAACTCTCTTTCTCACTTCATCACCTCCCCCCACCCATTACCAATGTAATCCCTCTCTTCCTCCTTTTCCCTACCTCCTACTATTCTCTCCACTAACTTATTTTATACACAAACCAAGGGTATCTTACCCTGTATTGTTTTGTCTTGTGTGTAAAAACCTGCATGTATAAACCACTGTAATTATTGTACATATCTAATACTCTCTATTGTTTAATCCTTTGTAATACTGTCTTCCCTCCCACTGACATGGAATCTTTGTAAACGAGCTCCCATCTCAAAGGTGTTTAATCCTAGTTCTTAATAAAAAAATAAATAAATAAGTAAATACATTTTTGCCCCCAAAAGCTCTCCCTTTTTCCTCAGAGGCTCAACAACCTCCAATTCACTTCGGGTATATTTACAGACGTGTTCTGCCATGCAGTACAAACCCATTTATGATATGGCCCAGCCTATGGTTGCGAATCCTAATTTCAAAATTGGGGGCAAGGTGTTGAATGTCTTTTGGATGCCTCAATTACAAGGTGTCAAGGTGTGCAATCTGTTCCATGATGGTGAATTGAAGAGTTGTCAAGCTATGCTTGCAACCTTGAAACTGGATGCTACCACTATTTTCAAGGTTACCAAATTTGGCACTGCCTAAAGCAGCACTTTGGGTCTACACACAGTTTTGTTAATACTAAGGAATTTTTACAGTCTATTATTACTGCAGCCTGACAGCCACATGCAGTTTCTAAACTATGTTCACTTCTATTCTCAAGGATTTTTTCAGGGGTAACTGGTGAAGCTCCTTATTGGGTTGCAACCTTCCCATATTGTACCTTCAATTGGCCTAAAATCTGGACCAATGTGTATGCGTACATAACTCAAGACAGGCATCACCTAACGCAATATTATATTTTAAACAATCTTTGTTTTACATCTTCCAAGCTTTTCTAAAATGGGTCGGTTGCAATCATCAGTCTGCATGGGTTGTAGTCAAGCAGAAGGTACTCTTTATCATATTTTATGGGACTGCCCTAAGGTAGTGATGCTGTGGGACACAATTAAATCCAAGGCAGGCCCCCTGCTTGGCATTAATGAATACTTCACACTGGAAATGTGTTTAATGTGAGATTATAGCCAAGTTCTGGTTCAGGAAGTATGGTATGGTATGCTATGGCTATGATCTTGATGTCAGTTAAGAGACTAGTTTTGAGTCACTGGTTTGATCAGTCATCGCTTTCTTATCTTGAATGGCAGCAGGAGTTTCTCGACAACTTACATATCAAGAAACTCATAACCAGCATCAATAACTGGATGCCTAGTTACAGTACAAAATGGAGCAGGTTGCACACCTTGTATACCACTTAGATTTTTTGAACGGTCCCTTTCTATTTTTTACTCTCCATTTTCTATTGTATTTGATATTATGGCATTCGGTTAATACTGTTCTGCTTGCAGCTCATTCCTAGCTATGTAGCTTACTTAGTTTGTTCCTCACTCATTTATAATACTGTTTTGTATATCTACTTTTGTGCTGCCACGTGGTTGGGGGGTAGTGGGAGGGTGATTGGGTTGATTTGTGATTGTTGGGATGGGGTGGGGATGGTGGGGGGGTTTCTTTACTATTTTTTTTTTCTTGTATCTGTTGTTATGATTTATTACTATGTTATGAAAATCAATAAAGTATTTCTAATTTAAAAAAGAGATATGAAAGGAAGAAAGCCATTAAGAAGTACGATGGCAGAGCCTCGAGTGTACCATTGCTTGGTATTCGCAAAGTATTTAATGAGAGCTTAATCAAGAGACCAAGTTTAGAGAGGAACATCACAGTTTACTCAGCCAATGATGCCAATTGAGATCCCGAGGTGGGGACAGGCCCCATTTATAGATGACAGCTTGCCATGGTGGTGGGAGGACTGCACTGGCCATCTTATGAGGGAGTTGTGTATCTTTTTCTTGAGAAGCCTGGGGGAATAGAGTGGGGGGTGCCTAGAGAGTTAAGGGATAGGGGTGTTATTAATTCATTTTCTGGACTGGGCTAGGAGAAGGGTGGGAGTACTGAGTGGAAATTTGTATGAGGGTGAGTGGAAGGGTTGAACAAATACAGATGGATTTCTAGCTAGCCATGCTTTACTTTGCAAGGACTTGGAGGAGCAGGGAGATTAATATGCTATTCGAGTGGGATGATGGGGGATGAGGGGGGTGTTGGACAATATTCAATGGTCAGGGCAAGAGGAAGAAAGGTGAGCAAAGGTCTTACATTGGTGGGGGTGTTTTGTTTTTCTTAGTTTTCTAATTTTTATAATAAAGCAACTGCTCCCAGTGAAGTTGGATAAGTCTCTGTCCTATGTGTAGGGCAAAGTTCCTGACTTCACACCATCTTTGCTGGTAAAGTTTAAATTTGCTATGCACTGCCACCCTATTCTGGGTGTCATTAGGACAAAGAAACGCTCTTCAGGAGGGGTTTTACCTCTTGTCTAGAGATGCCACAGGGATGATGTCTCCTTAAAGCAAATGTACCTTAGGAAAGAAGCTCCAAAATTACAGATGGATAGTGTAGAACTTTCAACAACCCTTCCATTCCATAAGGAGAGAGGTAATTTGGCCAATGATGGACTAGATATTAAACAGAAGTAATTGAAAAGGACTAAGCAGAGCCACCTTGCAAATCCAATTCAACTTAAAACATTATATAATAAAATGTATTATTATATTTTATTTATTTATTAGTTTATTTATTAATTTATTAATTTATTTATGTCTTTGATAACTGGGTGAGCAAACTGATCCAGAGGACCATTTTCAGTTGCAACCCGGGCCACCAGGGTGGCAAACGCAGCAAACAACAATACAATACAGAGATGCAATTAGAACAAAAACAGGACTGCCAAAAACACTTACTATGAAGTCAAATTACATAGTACAAATATTTCAGAGAAATCAGTACATACTGGTGTAGTGACATACATTAAGTGGCTATGCAATATAAAAGGCATATATAAAAGGCATATATATAATATTATGAACTTTGGCATGGAGAAGAGGGGAAAACACTTGTAGAAGAAACCTCTGGGGCTTAGGTTGCTATCCCTCTGGCTATAAAATATATTCATTATTACCTCTAATAAGGAACTTTGTCATGCTGCTTTGATACATAGTTGGATGATCACATTCTGTTTGACAGCTTTCCACACTCCCAAAGGTGCCACAGTGTGGGCTGTCCAGTTAAATGATTCCATGCATATGAGAACCCACACCCCTAGAGAAATGCTTGAAGTCAAAGCCAGGGCCAAAGGAATGACAGAGTTACAGAAGGAACTCTGAGGAGAAGGGAGTACTTATAGTATGTTACAGCTGCTTCTGGCTTGGCTGCCTAGATACTTTACTCTGAGTACAAGGCCCATGAAATGACATTGAAACCAAGCCCTTAAGGGGCAAAAGCTCATGGTAGAACTCAGCCAATGATGGACACTGAACAGATTCCTGGAGGAAACAGACAGAGCTGGTATTGGGGTGAGAGATCTAGATCTATTTGATATGGGGCATATGCCCTGCAGCATGAAATATGATAAGCATGAGCATATGATAGCATAATGAGAGAGACTAGAACTGTATGAGTTTATGGTGTGAGCGTCAGACCCCAAGGAGAGAAGCAGGATGACCATCTGACCAGGTTGGTTGACATGATAGATAGGATGAAACAGTGGATTTAGTGTCTAAATCTAGTATGTATTGGGTAGAACATAATCTCAATGCAGAATGGAGCCTTATTTGATTCTCCCCAACTCTCACTATGATCGAAAGCATCACCTTATTTAGATTTGAGTAGTTTAGTTCCAAATAGATTGAAAAAAAGTATACTAAGAATAAGAATATTGATTTTCTCTGTTATTGTATGCTTGGTATAGAAGAAGATCTTAAACATGTCACACTTAAGTGTCCATAGTATAAAAATGCAGATTCTACTAGTTAGCAAGCATCTTTGTTACTTATAAATGAGATCCTGAATTTTTGATGTTTATTTTATGTAATCCAGTCTTCAAAGATACAATGTATAAAACTGCACAAGCTTCAAAGGGAAAGTCCCCTCAACTATTTTCAGCATACTTGTGTAGTTTGTAGGCATGAACAATGATTCCCTCTCTTGCATCCCCCTAATTTCATCCCAATTTAAATATAAATAAGGTTGCTTCACTATGTTTTGCCCTGGGATGAAAATCTCTTGTCTTCATTCCAATGGTCATGACCCCATTCATGCAAGGCATCATGGGAGTTGATGATTCATACATTCACAAGCCAGAAGAAAGTTATACTATCATTCAGTTCTGTTACATGTCTTATAAAGCCCCTATATTCTCTAAAAGCATTGTTTTGTAACTCAGATACACATTAAAGTACAGAAAACAGCATTGCACCAACTATGCCTTGAAATGTTTCTTTGCCAACATAAGGCAAGAACGTAGGGACTGCAGAGGACAGCAACAGCACTGACTAACACAGTATAACTACTGTAGGCTTTAGGATCAAAACATCATACAATTCCAGGATGCCTTACATGACTTGGATCATGACCTTTGAAATGGAGTACAGTAGGATTTCACACCACACTTCCATATCGTCATTTACATTTAAATCCTGATGAAATTAGGAGGGTGCAATAGAGGCAATCATTCTGCATGCCTATAAACTACTCTGGGAAACAGAATAAAATGCTGAGAATACCTTCCTTTTTAAAGGAGATTCTAAAGATAAAAAGGATCAAAATGGGAATGATGGGTATCACAGCATAGTTAGTGAATTTATGAATTGGTAATGTACATTCCTTGTATGTTGATGTATAAACAATGGTCTTTCTATTTTCTGCTGTTGTTCAAATCATGAATGCTGTCTACCCTATGAATGTCTGCTTTAACCCTTTTTGTAATGACATTGTGTAAGTTGATTAAATCAAATAAAATACATTACATATGTATGGTAGTTAGGGGGTGGATGACTTTATGTTTTTGCAGATGCCAGAATGTAGGTGGGACAGATGTCCAAATGCTTATGATGGTAGTAGGAATGTCAAATGTAGGGATGTATAATAGCAGCATGAATGCCCAAAAGTACAGAAGAGTTCAACTCAGCCACATCAATACCTAGTCCAGGGCTGAAGGCCTAAAGGACCTAGAAGGTGCTCCTGAAATACTCCCGAAGTGTTGGACAAGTAGGAATAAAAAGAGCAGAAGATAGAGAATACTGGATGGGCAACCATGCACAACCAGCATATGCTGCCATAGATGGGCTCTGATAACCTCTGACCTCTACAGTGAAGCTGAAAAGATCCAAGGTAATCAGAACCCTGAGGTGGCAGCTCAGGCTGGTTGGACATGTGGTTGCCCATCTAGCATTTTTTATTCTTAGAGTTTAATAAACTCTGGACAGTTGTCTGGAATGTGAAAAAACTGTCGAGGCCATCACAGCAGTATGCTTTCCTTTTCGACAGTGGTTCTTCCCATTTGAATACAAAACTAAGGCAGTCTCTAGAAGGTTCCAGAATGCTGTTGTACCACAGCAGGTTACAAGCACATTACATGACCTGGTGGTATCACAGCATTTTGAAAGGGGTGGAAAGCGATAGTGTACCAACCAAACAAAAAAACTGTTATGGCGAAATCCCCCACAGTGACAATTTTGACTGGTTTCAAAATTGTCACTGTGGGGGACTTGAGGATGAAATTTAACTCTTGTACTGTGTGCCCCCCCCCCCATTTCAAATCAACTCCAACTCAGAGTTGATAATCTGTAGAAGGGAGGGCACGGCAGGTGCAACCTCTCGTGATGGGGGTTGGGGATGCAGCCTACGAAGAAACACTCAATGTCGGACAGGTGAAATTTCACCTGTCAACATTGGAGATCTCGCTATGCCAAACTTTTTGATGTTGTCGATTCAGCATAGGTAAACCAGAAAGCCGTACACAACAACGCTCTACTATACACTATAAATGTATTTATTTTACAAATCAGAAAAGTTCACTGTGCAAACTGTTGTGTCATCAAAAAGTGAATTTATTAACAGATTACATTAGCGGACAACACTGGCTGGGCACTTTGAGGCACTCTGTCATGAGCACATCAAAGCACCAGGGCCATGTGTGCATTTAATGTAGTCTCTCAGTAAGTTCATTTTTGGATGGCACAACAGTTTGCATAGTGCACTTTTTTGTTTCAGTTTAATACACTAAAAGCATCACAGTATCTGTTAACTACCAGGTAACACACTGTGTTAAGGAAGTTATATATTTATTTTTATTTTAGAATTTTTGGCCAGTAAAGGCACACTGAGTAGAAGCTCATTTCCAGGTGCATCCCAGGAGCTCAAGGATGTTCAGTGACTTGTTCAGGGTCACACACTATGCAAGCGCCAATTGTGGGTTTCAAACTCAAGCTTCAAGGTGCACAGTTTGGTACTTTAAACTTGTAGGCTATACTGACTCCCAAAGGTATGGTAGGTCACAAAAGTAGATGTGGGCAAAAGACAGGGAGCCAAGGCAGGAAGTGACATGGCCATTTAGGAAGGTCAAATAAGGCCCAAAAATCCAGAGACCAGAGCAAGGCTAGAGCAGCATAGGCCAAGGAAGCAGACTGACATTGAGAAGGCAAGTATTGAATAGCAGAGCAGGAGGAAGAAAGCACATCCCTCATTCTAATCCCCAAAGCAGGAGGCAGTGAGCAGGGAGGGAGAGGAAACAGCAGGTCACACTCTGGACAGAAAGTTAAGTGGGCAAATACACTGAACAGGAGCAGGCTCAGAAGCTGTCAGTATAGGCTGCAAGGAAGAACCCAAAATCAGTGCAGCAGATTGGGCATGAGCTGCAGATGAAGCAGTGCTGCTGTGAGGTAGGAATCAGGCCTCATGTAAATCTTTGTGAAGGAAGGAGCACAGAGTCGCAGCCTGCCCAGCCCAGCATAGATTGTCTCAATCCCTAATCGTCTGTCGTCCCCGGTATTCAATGAGATAGGTAGAAACCAATACATTGTCTCAGATGTATGACCCCAGTTTGGTGACCAACTATTTTAATATGAACATCAATAAATGAGAAAGGAGTTCAGTAAGTGAAACAAACCCAGACATTATTGATCTTTCAAATGGGTTTACTAAGGATTTGTCAGTTTTGGGCACTATGTAAGTAAATGGTCTGAGCAGGAGGTCAGTAATCAAGGAAACTCTGTGCTGTTACAAAATTATGCCCTCCACATGTGCAGTGAAGACAAAATCATCAATAGATTTTTTGAGAGGGGAAAGTGAGGTCACTGGGTGATGGACAGTATATAGTACATATACTGTATGTCACTTAATTGATACTAAATATCGGCATTATACATGTCCATATCCACGAACACTACACTCACTTCTCTGCCCACTGGTTTTATTGTTATGGCATCATTTGTTGTAGTGATCTAATTGCTTCTGTCTCTCTCACTGATAAATTATTAAAGGCTTTATCCTGCTGTGTCCTTTGTGTTTTATGCTGATTTTCTAAATTGTTTTATTCTATGTTGCCCTGACTACAAGTTTTCATTTTAAAAACTGAAATTTCTAATCCAAGTGATTCCAGAGCTATCTATTTAAAAGAACATTTCTTTGAAAGGGGCAAACAGTAGAACTGCTAGGCCTAAAAATGTAACTTTTTGATGAAAACTTGAAATCGGGGCAATATAAAATAGAAACATTTAAAAAATCAAAGTAAATCGCAAGGAGCATTGCAGGATAAAGTCTTTAATAACTTATCAACGAGTCAGAAAGAAGCACTTAGATCGCTGATACCGTTTGTACTTAACTATATTTTGAAACATCAACAGTCTTAAGAAATTGCAGCAATATGCAGCAGGAAAGGGTCTCAACCTGCCCAACTTCACCCTGAAGTATAAATTTCATGTGCTGGTCCAGTTCCGACAGGCCTCACATGTGATGCCCCCTCATCTGCAGCCCAAATGGGCAGGCTGCAAAGAACATATTCTGGGTGGCCTCACTCACAGCACTATCATCTTTAGTAGTTTGCCATAGCACTGAACACCAACCCCACCATTCAGCACTCTAAAAAAGTGTGGGCATAGGTGGCAAAAAGCACATCCTGGCCTTTCTGGCACTCTCCACGTTTCCTTTTTTTCTATATACAGTAGTTTTTTTTACCTCTTGGGGGCCCTGGCAGGTGGCTATGGCCCACTTGATGAAGGGACTCTCTCTCTCTCTCTGTCCTGTCCCACCACTCCTGCAGATAGCACTGCATGCCACAGAGCTGCATAAGTGAGGTCTCACAGTCTCAGATAAATGCTGAAGGTGCAGGACAGATGTTGGCACAATAACACACATGTTGTGGTATTGCTGCAAACTCAAAGGCTTCTGGACTGAAGTGCAGGATGTATGAATAAAGCAGTCGCTTATATCTCCCTCCTATAACTCTCTGACCTCCCTTGGTTCTCTCTTATAAATTGAAAAGTAAAATTTGCATTGTTTATAAATGACTAATAGGATATAAGTTAATATTGTTAAAACAAATGCACATGAAGAGCTAGCCATAAAGTCTGTCTAGTTGTTGTTTTTTTCTATTTGTTTTATTTTTTAAATTGGTTGCTAATTTAATTAACTAATTACATAGTTGATCACTGTATAAAAGACTTGCACATGACTTCTCTGTACCACGCCCCTTGACAAAGGGTCTTTACCAGAAGCGACTGGGCAAATGAAGTGTGGTTTGTTTAGGAAACGCACTTGGCCATCAGAAATAAAGCTGTTTTATTTGCATCACTTTGTGAGTCAGTGCATTTATTGGCGGTACTACTGGAGTGCACTACTACTGGATTTTGTTGTATGTGAAGCAATACTGCAGTAACCCATAAACCTCAGTGAAGCATGGGTACTCCTAGGCAGAGACCCTACCTCCACACCAAACTTCCTGAACCTACCAAGATGGCTGTCAAGTGCACTCATCATGGCTAAACATATCATCCTGTGCCACTGAAAACAGGCTGAGACTCTACAGGTGAGGGAATAGCTTTTGGAATTGGGGAAGACTGCATGTTACAAGCAGGTCCAATTCTGTGCCTTGGACGTACTGGATCAGTAGCGGGATATATATGTTGAGCTATCTCCAGTCACCACACTGTCATATCCCTGAAGGGTACCCACTCCCCCCCCCCCAACACTCTCTCAGAGTTGGCTCACTCACGCACACCCACAAACACGCATACCTCTGCAGCATAACACTTAGCCTTAGCTGCCCACACAGCTAGATGCTGGCATCTAAACCTCTAAGTATTGGAGTCAACAGTGTCCTATGCACTAAACTGGTACCTTTGATGATGTCTATAATATTGTCAAGCACTGCTCAGTTTCAGTGGATTTCTACTATATGCTTCCTATGGAAATGATTGAATGTACTGTCATTCAGGTCCATGCGTTTTGATGATTTTTCTTTTTTTGAATTTTCACTTAATGCACTCTGCCAAGAAGTGGCATTGTATCTCCAAGGGGTTCTACCTCAGCTAGGCATGACTATAATATGATATGTATTGTACATTTGGAAAGTTAATAAACTTTTAACTACAACACAAAACAATTAACAATAAGTTCAAAAGTTAATCTATAAATATTTCCAGCCATAACAGCTCCATTGTTAGGGCTGGATTTTTTGTAACTCTCTTTTATTCAAGAGTAAAAGATAGATCATGATTGGAATGCACTTGCACCACTTGCATAACAAGTTAGTCCACATAAAATGTGATCTAATTGCTTGGTGTAAGTGGCACAAGTTGTGCTTGGAAAATGATGCATGCATTATTGTTTTGCCACAAAACAGGTAAAGTGTTATAAATGCATCCAAATGCTTGAAAATAGCATTTACACATTTTGGTACATTTATTTTGATGCAGAGACAACCCAATGTTTGGAATCACATCTGCATCAAGACCTTTGATTTCCCCCCCTCCCCCAACTTTTTCAAATACATTTTCTTTAGAAAGGTCTAAGTAGCCAGCTTCATGGCACTGAGGAGTAAGAGGGCTCTGGGTGCTGGCAACCTGGGATAACAGCCCGAGTCCAGGACATCATTTTCAGAGGACAGCATGGAGGATTTAGAATGTCCCTTGGACCTTCTCCTGCAGGGGTATGAGTGCAGTGTTGCATTATTACTGTATGCAGTGAATTTCAGTTAAAGGCTTTCTGTTTGTGCCTCACTCATTACAAATGACCATGTGTTGCTGAGCATCCCCCCCAGACATCGTAGCATGTTTGGCCTGTGGTGGTGATCTTAGGGGAAAGTGTAAAAATCAGCCAGTGGGGCTTGGGAGTCTGGATGTAGAGTCTGGCAGTGGTAGGTGTGTCAGTTGGGTAGCATGAGCCAGCCCACTGAAAACCTAAAGGAGTGGCATGCTCCGTGCGAATGAGAAGAATCAATAAATTACACAAGACAGGAGAAACTAACTTTAGAGCTTTTAGGGCTAGGTAGAAACTTCATTTTGTTTTAAACAAGAGCTTTGCCAGCATGGCTACTCCTATGTATTCAGTTTCTGTGCATTTTTCTTTTTTCAATTCTATTTTTCTCTTGGGTCATACAGGAGATATACCACCCTGTTCAGCCCTTGGGCTAGCCCTTCTGGCATCTTCCCCAAGGCATCCAGACTGGGCGATCTATAGCTTATCCCCTGTGGTGAGGCTCCCCTGGGGGAGAGAGACTGAGATCAACCAGAGGACCCAGTTGAGGCGTACACCTGGGGCATCATTGGGGAGGTGCCCAGGGAGCATCATCTTACTGCTGTCCCTGGGGGTTTTCTCTTGTTGTTGAAGGTGCAAACATGCAATGATGTTAGTGTGTGGACATGCTTGCTCATGTGCTTGTCCCTCAGACATCCACTGTGCCTCCGCCCCGACTGTACGTGGTCCTGGCCATTGTAAACCCAGCTTCCACTGGGTGTCACACGTGTGCTGGGAGCTCAGGCCCCCCCACCCTGGAGGAAGAGAGCTATCTATAAGATGCCCAACCAACACCCCTGCTGGCCAGCCCTCTGATGTTCCAGCCTGATTCCCAAACCTAGGTCACCAGTGTCGCAAGCAGTTGCACTGCTGCTGTGCTGGTGTGGGCCAGTTTGTTTCTGTGTGTCGTTGACATACTATATTTCAATACATCAGTACATATCAGTATACCTTTAACTGAAACATCATGCTTACAAGTGTATTGATATCTACTGTTGTATATTTCCCCATGTTAACTGTATTAATAGGACTTATTTTTTGAAGCTGATTCTGTATTTTGCCACCTCTAGCTTTCCATGATTCTTTACTAATAAATGAGAAAAAGGATGATTCCCTAAACTTCTGGGTTAAAGCAAGAGGATGATACCAGGAGTATTCTATCAAGGAGAATCACACCTTTTTTCTACATTATTGACCTCGGTTGGCTTTATTTTAATACAACATTATACCCTGGAGAACTTGCTTTTCAAGCATCAGTACTGAACAAATATTTTTGTTCTGTATTCACATAAGAAAGAGAAGGTGAGGGACAACAGTTAGGCAACATGAGCAAATATAGGAGGGAGGTGGACACCAGTCCATTTACGAAAGAGACAGTCCTAAAAGAACTCACAAAACTGAGAGTGGGCTAGGCAGTGGGACCAGATGGGATACAACCCAGAATATTAAGGGAACTATGGGAGGTGCTGGCAGCACCATTGGCAGCCCTGTTCAGTGAGTCACTTGATACAGAAGTGGTTCCAGAGGACTGGAGGAGGGCAGATGTAGTTCCTCTTCACAAAAGTGGGAGTAGGGAGGAGACTGGAAACTATAGACCAATCAGCCTCACCTCAATAGTGAGGAAAATGATGGAATCACTACTTAAAGAAAGGATTGTGGAACACCTTGAACCAGTGGAGCACAGAATCTGAGAAAACATGGATTCACAGCGGGAAGGTCAAGTCAAACAAATCTAATTGATTTCTTTGACTAGGTGACTAGGGAAGTGGATCAGAGGGGAGTGGTAGATGTGGCCTACCTGGATTTGTACACCAGTCTTCCACATAGAAGACTTGTGAACAAGCTGGGCAGCCTGGGAGTGGGTCACAAAGTGGTAAACTGGGTTAGGAACTGATTGAGTGATAGAAAACAGAGGGTGGTGGTAAATGGAGCTCAATCTGAGGAAATGAGAGTGATCAGCAGGGTTCCTCAGAGATCAGTTCCAGGGCCTGTCCTGTTCTATGACTTCATAAGTGACACTGCAGAGGGTCTGGAAGGGAAGGTGTACCTCTTTGCAGATGAAACTAAGATCTGCAACAGGGTGGACACTCTGGGAGAGGTGGAAAAAATGAGAGGGACCTAGGTAAACTGGAGGAATCATCTAGAGTGTGGCAGCTGAGATTCAATGCGAAGAAGTGCAAAATCATGCATTTGGGGTGCAAGAACCCAGGGGAGGATTACATGATGGGCGAGATACTGACAGTCACCAAACAGGAAAGGGATTTGGGGGTAATCATATCTGATAACCTAAAGGTGACAAAACAATATGCCAAGGCTGTAGGGAGAGCCAGTGGGATGCTGGTATGCATATGAAGAGGTATCACCAGCAGAAGAAAAGAAGTGGTGTTGCCACTGTACAGATCATTGGAGAGGCCTCATTTGGAGTACTGTGTCCAGTTCTTGAAGCTGCATCTCTGTAAGGACATAGGCAGGGTGGAGGCTGTTCAAAGAAGGGCAAGAAAGATGGTGCAGGGCTAGCATCAAAAGTCACATGAGGAGAGACTGGGAGACCTAAATATGTATACCCTAGAGGAGAGAGGTGAAAGGGGAGATATGATAGAAACCTACAAATATCTAAAGGGCATAAATAGGGTACTGGAGGGTAGCATATTTCAGAAAAGATGTTCAGGAATGAGGGGGCATGACATGAGGTTGGAAGGGGTAAACTAAGAGGTAATATTAGGAAGTATTTCTTCATGAAAAGGGTGGTAGGTGCATGGAATAGACTCCCAGCGGAGGTGGTGGGGGAAATGACAGTGGGGGAATTCAAAAATGCATGGAACAAGTATAGAGGAAGCGTAGCAATAGGAATGAGAAGGTAAAGATCAAGATGGGTCTGCGATTTTTGCAGTAGGTAGGGAAAATGGGTGGACTGGATGGGCCTGTAGTCCTTATCTGCTGTCACTTTCTATGTTTCTATGTTTCTATTTGAGTTGCTCTCCTCCTAGTCTGGCAGATCAGCTAATTTCAAATTATTAACAACATGAACTCAGATTCACATCCAGCTATCTATTTCCAGTCCCACGTATGAACACCAGTATGCTCCAGCATTCTTTTTCTTTCTTAGTGCTGACATTTTGGAATTCTTTGCCCACAATGTTGAGACTATGTCACTTGCATGTTTCCTTTAGACTTGGACTCAAACAATTTTAGCCAAAATTTGAGGCCAAACCACCCAAAAAGTGCCATTATCCCAGCACAATGCACAACCTGGAGTGCCTTATTGCAATTATAACAAACATTTGTCAATGCTGAATGTTGGCTTGCTGGCATTGGCATTGGTAGTGCAGGAGTTAGAAATGCAAAATAGGAATGGCAGTGAAGTATTGAAGTAATACCAACACCCCCCTCCCCACAGAGACTGAAAGGCATTGGGAGTGTGGCTTTGGGTTGGCCATAATGCTGATGCCATTCCACCTCACCCCACCCTGCAGAGAGTGACAGTTGTCGGGGTGTGCACTGGGGTCTCTGTCCTTTATGCTCACCCCAGTCCACCAGGAAATAAGCTGAGATGGGTGCAATATAGGAGAATGGGGTGAATGCTAGGGTGATGGAAACCAAGGCACACCTCAATACCTGGCAGTGGCTGTAGGGTGGGGAGTGGGGGAAGAATTTTGCAAACATTATGGCCGATGAACCCAAGTTCTGTCCCCGATGCCTGTCAGTCTCTACAGGGTGGGTGTATGGTTGGAAACCTTAATGCCCTGGGCGTTTTGTGGTATTTGTCACTCCAAATTTTCAGCAGGGCCTTTTTGGTACCCCACCTCATGAACAGTGGCGCTATCATTTCGTTACTCAATCCTGAAAGGTGATTTCGCACAGCAACTGCTCCACTAGAAGCCACAAGTGTGAAAATACATTTCAGGCAGGATGCAAAAAATGACAGCTGTACTGTTCATGAGGAGGTGTTAAAAAATGGCAATGCTGAAAATCTGGAGAGAAAATATGAAAAATTTGCAAACTTAAGAGCGTGCACAGATACTGCATAACGCACTCCTGTAATGCAGTCATTTTGGGGATTTTTTTTTTTCCAGATTTTCAAAATGGGCATTTTGGGACCTCTCCTTGTGAACAGTGGCACTGTGATTTTTTTACTCTGTCCTGAAAGTTGGTTTCACACAGCGACCGCACCCATTGTGCACCACAGGTTCGAAAACACATTTTGGGCAGGATGTGAAAAATGACAGCTGTACCGTTCATAAAGAGATGTTCAAAAATCACAATGTTGAAAATCTGGAGCGAAAATATTAAAAATTCTCAAAGTTACGAGTGTGCATACAAACTACGCAACGCACGCTACTGACATAGTCATTTTGTCGAATATTTTCACCAAATTTTCAACATAGGCATTTTGGGACCTCTGCTCATGAACAGTGTCACTGTGATTTTGTTAATCTGTCCTAAATATTGATTTCCTACAGCAATTGCACCATTGTGCACCACATGTGCGAAAACACATTTCGGGCAGGATGTGAAAAATGACAGCAGTGTGAAAAAATGGAATGAAAATATTAAAAACTCTCAAAGTTACAAGCGTGCATGGAAACTGCACAATGCATGCTCGTGACACAGTCATTTTTGGTAATTTTTTCACCAAATTTGCAAAATAGGCTTCTTGGGAGCCCACCTCATGAACTGTGGCACTGTCATTTCATTAATCGGTCCCAAAAGGTGATTCCGCCCAGTGACCATAAAATCACCTTTCGGGACAGAATAACAAAATGGCAGTAACTAATTTCATGAGGTGAGGCCCCAAGAACCCCATGTTTAAAATTTGGAGCCAAAAGTCGAAAAAATGGCCAAGATATCCACCTAAGTAAAAGCCCCTCCCCATTTATGCCATTATACAGCTTACCGGCATTTCTTCAGTTTGTGGTTGGCTTTGAAGAGTGCAGATGTCTTCCCGCTCCACTGAAGAGCACCGCACTGACCTCCGGAGGTAAGTATGGGGTAAGGGGGTGTGGGGAGGGGGTATGCAGAGGGTGGGTGCAGGTTCGAGGAGGGCCATTGAAAACAAGGGACCGTTTTCTTGTTTTGCAGGAAAAAAAACTGTGGGGAAGGTTTTTGTTTTTACAGGTGACACTAAGACATTTGGGCACACTGGGGTGGACTCCTAGCATGCCACCTGTTTTTTTTGGGGGGGGGGAATTGGTCCTGATGGGGATTGGGCTCCCCATTGGCAAACAAAGTGAGCGTGTCTGTATTGGGGTGGGCCTGATGCCGAAGGGGATTGGGCACCCCCACTGGCAGACAAATAAAACTGGGGGGGCATTATGCCAATGGGGATTGGGCACCCCCATTGGCAAACAAATTGAACTGGGAAGGGGGCATGCCAACAGGAGGTTTGGGCACCCCCAAAGTTGGCTTTCTAGGGATTGCGAGAGGCAGACAGCGAGAGCCGCTGCCATGTTTATTGAAATGTTTCACCAGGAATGGCACATAATGGAGATGTGTCAGATCTGCCGCTGCAATGATGAGCCTGTCTCTCATTGCATCAGAGGATTTCTTTCAAGTTGGTGGCACTCTCTGCAACTGTTGTCATCGGCAGCATGCTCACTGGTTGATGGCTGAGGGACACACTGGCTAAAGCATCCACTGGATTCGCCACAACACTGACACACCTTTGAAAGTGCTAGCACAGTGCTACTACCACAAAATGTTGCTTATGTATGTGTGAAAGCCAACATAAAAAGAGTCTAATTAAGTATGAGTAGGAAATTGAAAAAAAGTAATTTTTTTAGAATCTGATATTGTTTAATAAAAAAAATAGAAACAAGGTTAAAAAAAAGAAGAGTAGTACTGTTTAATGTCTGTACTGTAGTTGTACAACCAGTAGGTGGTGCCAATGTTACATGAACCATCCTATGTTTATTTATTTATTTTTTTATTTTAGTTGTTTAACCAGGAGTAGCACACTAAGCTGAAAGCTTTTTTTACAGGTGTGACCTGGGAGAACAGGGAAGTTAACTGACTTGCTCAGGGTCACACAGTATGCAAGTGGAAGCTGTGGGATTCAAACCCAGATCTGGTCTGCTGGATGTCACCAGATTTGCAGCTCAGAGCCTTAAACCACTGCACTATACTGCCTCCCTATAAGTACCTCCCCCTCAGGCTCCAACTGTAGCTCCAAGTTAAATTGGCTACTCAGACCACCCACCATGTAAGCAATAAGACACGACAGGGTGTGCATGAAACAGATTTTACCACACGGCCAGGGGCGTAATAAGGCATGAGGCCTTGGCCGAGTGCCTTTAGCCCCTGGTGTGCGGTAAAATCTGTTCCATGCACACATCTGGTGTGTCTTATTGCGCTTATAAAATGGGACCCTACCTTTATTTAACTGTTTGCAGTTAGAGAAATATTGTTTGTATGTAAAAAAAAAACATGTAATGATGCTAATGTATGATAAAATAGTCCTTCCGGGGACATTGTTTTAATATTCATGAGGTAATTTGCATAATATTCATGAGGTCACAACTGCCTAACCACTGTGAGAAAAAAGACGGAACAGGAGAACTGCATCTTCAATTAGAAACTGGGGAGGCAGCAGGCAGCTGTTCTTGGCATTTACCGAGTTTATCCCAATCAACAACATCGAGGCAATCACCATGTTTCGGGTGGGGTTTGTTGTTCAGCAATGTTAGAAATGAAGACGAGGTGCGTAGCTGGAGCATGGCTAAAAGTCCCATTCACCTCTGTGCAGCGAGGGGGGCGGGGAGGTAAACACAGTGCCAGCCACGCCGCTTTCCTCTTCACTGCCTAATGTAGCAGCAGAACGACAGTTAAGAAGAAGTCTTGTCTGGGCGAAATTGCCCAATGCACCTCACAGACTTACAGGCTGCGGAGTGAAGTCATCTGGCACCAGATGCTGTAGACACCACCATGCGGTTTCTCTCATGTTCTCCACTTGCAGAGAGTGGGGGGTGAAGAGTTTTGAAGGGAGTGAGCGAGCGGGTTCAGCTTTTAGTGAGGAAACAACCATGGCGGCATTTTTAAATGCCAATGCAGACAGTGGGGGTGAACAGTTTTGAAGGGAGTGGGCGAGCGGGTTCAGCTTTTTGCAAGGAAACAACCATGGCAGCATTTTTAAATGCCAACTTTCTAAGGCTTGATGATTTCAGCCTTTTTACTGCCGTCCTTTTTTTTCACCACGCATGGAACATATTTCATGCATGGTGAGCTTAAACTCTGATTGGCTGATTTAGCCTACCCATTTTATAAGCCAGAAGTCAGCCATTCTCCCCCTCAGGTTCCAACTGCAGATACTGCTGTAAAACAGAGTGGAGACCCCTTTGTGAACTTCCAACCAGCAAGCTGTGTCTGCCTTGTTTAAATTTGGTGCCTTTTCTGTCCAGAGATAAGAATTTCTGTAACCTGTATAAAGTGACTATGCTGTTTATAGAGCAAATCTCAAAGCTGTAAATTAATTTTGCTGCTTAAAAAATCCTTAACTGAATGATTTTAAACTTTTTTATGGCTTTATTTGGAGACAGTGCATAGGAAGGGAAGGCCCCTGGTTGCCAGTGAATTCCCTGTGTCCTGGTCTTTTTTTTTATCTCCCCACTTTCCCATTTGCATTTTACAGATCTCTACCACTTGATGGCACTGGTTGTCCAGCTCTTTCCCAATGCCCTCTACTACAATCTCAACCTTTCCTGGTTCACTCCATTTTTCTACACTCTGCACTATGTTTTACAAAATCCTCTACCTCCTCCTCATCTCCTTTCTGCCATTCCTCCCCAACTCTCCCTTTGCTTTTCTACATCTGTTATAACCCCTTTTTATGTGCCCCCATTATCCACTGCCCCCTCCTCCACCTCTACTCTATCTACAACCAAGACCCATAGTCCCTGGACTCTGGGTCCAACAATCCTTCTCCCAAGTTTCCATATAAATCTGCCAACTTTCACCCTGATACCACCCCACTTAGACCCTCAACAATTCCCCATCCTACTTCTGTATCAGAAAGATTCTCTGTTCTTACCACCAAAATCCTGATAGCCTTACTACTACTCATATCTAATGATATTGAGTGCAATCCAGGCCCAGTCCCCTCTCTCTCATCTAATCTTCCAAATGGGTTAAAGATTGCCCATCTAAACATCAGGAGCCTTCTTCCCAAGCTCACTCTCCTTCAACCCATTGCTCTTGACCTCAGCCCTGACATCCTTGTTAGATCTGAACAGAAAGGAGATGGAAGACATGATAGAAACATTTAAGTACATGAATGAGATTAATAAGGTTAGGGAGAGGAGCTTATTTACAAGTAAAATGAGTGCTAAAACTAGAGGTCATAGTCAAAGATTAGAAGGTGGAAGATTTAAGGGCAATTTGAGGGGTTGTTACTTCATGGAGAGGGTAGTGGAGCCATGGCACAGGCTACCTGAGGGGTTGGTGGGGTCCAAAACAGTGGAAGGATTCAAGAGGATATGGGACAGATATAAGGGGTTAACCAGTGGGTGGAAGGGGAAGTCCCTTGACAAAGGAGATGAGTAGTGGGGGTATAAAGGACAGATTTGATGGGCGAGAGAGGTCCTTTTCTGCAGACAAATTTATATGATTCTATGATATTTGCTGAGGATAAACCCTCATCATCTGAGATAAGACCAACTGTACCTTCTTTGAGCTCAGCTACTGAGGTTTGGACACAGAGTGGTAGTAAAGACCCCACCTAGATGACAAATAGCAGGGGCCCAGTGCTATGATGAACTAATTCACTTTTTTATTGGGGGGCTTTGCTAGTGATAAATTACACATTCCGCTGTACATGTAACTAGTGTGAGGTGCATATGTACAGCATCCCAGTGGGCTGTACTAGCTAGTAAACTAGCCCACTGTAACCTTTCTCTGGGTGGTCTCAATATGAACTCCCCTCGCTGTTAGCAAGGAAAGAACCAAGGATCCACTCTTAACCCCTATGGTAGCTTGGTGGTGGTATAAGGCAGGGACACCCTCCCCATGAGGACCTTACAATATATGTATCTTTTGGGATGCTAAAGAAGTGATAATTACAAGGCAGAATTAGAAATGACCAGTAGAGTACAAGAGTTGCTATTCATTCATCTTACAGAGCCAGAACTCTTATATATGATTTTGTTCTCTTTTGTTACCGTTACTATTTCTACGACTAGTCCAGTCCTCACTGGATATTAAGTTGCTGGTGATACAGTGCAGAAAATGACTGCAACAGCTTCTAGAACATTGTACTGTGAGACATGATCTGCCTGTGTGAATGTATTTGCATCATTACACTCCCAGAGTAATGCTTGTACGTATTACAGAGGAGCAAAACTGAGCTAGGAATGCAAGGATAGACTCATGCAGACTAGGCCCCTTGACAAATTGTATGCATGTTGATGAGAACACTATAAATAAATTCAATTTTGAAGGAGCATATCCCTTTTAGAGAGTTTAGTAATAGCCCAGTCTTTAGGCAGGTTTGCAAACCTGTCAGAACAGGGATGGTCATAGGTTTCCCCTGGAGTTCTCTTTGCTAATGAATGTACTACTTCATTGTAATGGATTGGTCTTTAAGCACTAATGTAAATCTTATGGTAGGTTGTTACATTAATTGCTTTGAACCACACTCATTGGACTTGTTAATATACCCCAAGCAATGACCACTAGTAATTAATCTTTTTCTTATTCTTGACAACATGGTTTGCCATTATTGATTCCTTTTAACAATTAGATATTTTTCTGTTTTACAACTTGACATGTGAAACCATTAAATGAGTTCTGCATAGGTGAATGTGCCCTAGGTTATGTGGAATGGTTAATTTTTAAGTTAATTTACATGAGAACATGGTATTAAATATTTAGGGTTACATGACAAATAATCTGACTGACATTTTGCCAAATGGTCTCAAGTACTTCATTTATAAAGACCTCAGAATCTACATCTAGGGTATTGTGCACTCATTTACATGATACATTTCAGGATAATGAACTGCTGTCTGCAACAAAGTACAAAAATTATTGCTAAGTAAATAGAACAGAATGCTAGCCTTTGAGATCTTGTAATGCCTGCCAAATGTTGAAAAAACACATGCTTTAAGAAGAAAAGCAGTTGACCTAGCAGAAAAAGGTACTACTGGGTGAAACTTAGTCACTTCTGTGCTCTAAAGTCAGAGATAAATGCCAGACATAAATGCTGTCAACTCCATAGCATACTCTGCTTAGAATGAACTAGTTTCTGCAATGCACGTAGCTTCATATTATACTCAGTGCCCATTACAACAATCAGTAATGCTTTGTGTGTAGATAGGCGAAGGAGTGGAATTTGAAAATAAAACATGCACTATATGTCTCCTATCTTACACTGTGACCACCAACAATACAACATTTAAATTAGAACTATTCAAACTTCCTAAAGTTAAACCTTGCAGGCATGGGGATAGACTTTCAATGTGACCAGGGACAAAGTCCCATGCTGCAGCCAGTGCTGTGGAAGAGGCTCCACACCTGCAGAGGTATGTATTTTCAGGTGGTGCAGCTGCAGTGGATGTTCCACCTGGTCCCACAAGGCATAATATTTTGGCACACCTGCACCAAAAAAATGTGCAGGGAAAACTGCAGCTCTGCAAGTGAAGCCCTACTTGTGGCAGTTTTCCCCACGCCTGCACTGATTTCAGACAGGCTAAAAATCCAACCCATGGTCCTTTCAAAACCGATAAATTTTACCTAGATAGGCTTACTGTGTTGTAGTTTTAAACATGTTAAGCCTGACTGGACTGTCAAAAACAACTGAACTGGATTTTCAGTCCTTCTGAAATCGGCACAGGTGCTGGGCAAAACTGCAGCAAGTGGGGCTTCACCTGTAGAGCCACAGTTTTCCCCACATGTACCTTATTTTAAAAGCAAGAGCTGGTTTAAGACCAGCTTCCCAATTTACAGCAGCTTTCAGATGTTTTTCCGGCGCAGCTGCGTTGAAATGTTAAGCCTGGTGGGACCAGCCTAACATCATCCGCAGCTGCACTGGCTGAAAATACAAACATCCTCAGGTGCAGAGCTTTCATCCTGTAGTGGTGGCTGTGGCATGGGACTTTGTCCCCAACTGCTTTGAAAATCTAGCCCAATTATATTTTGGTTAAGATAGAGTGGTAGCCAGAGATAAGTCCCAGTATAGCTAGGTATATCTAGATTTATCATAGGAAAACTCCATTCCTGTCCTTAGACCCTGTGATATAACGAGATGCTGTATATCTAGATATTTTCTGGGACACCTCTATCTACCACTGTAAAGGTGAACTGATGTCACAGTTAAATTCAGTGGACCCACTGAAAACTGGCACTTTTTACTCCAGTAAGCATCTCAAAGTATCCTATTGTCCCTTTAGCACTTTGATGGCATCACACAACATTTTTTACAGGGATCTGCAGTAGCCAATCAACAATGCTGAAGATCATGATATCTTTGTGCCATGCACACCTCAGTGCCATTTTGAGCTTTCTCTTGACAGAGATGGATGTGGTTACTGAAAGCTCTTCAGTGCCTCAGAGGGACTGCCTTTTTAATTGAAAAATCTTTGAAATTGTCCATCATTATAGAAACATAGAAACTTAGAGGTTGACGGCAGATAAGGACCACAAGGCCCATCCAGTCTGCCCATTTCTTTTTCTACCTTATAAATGTGCCATTGGCCTTTGCTCTGTTAGTGGCCTATCTATTCATACTCATCTGTATTGCTCCCTTATGCCTAACCCATGCCTGTTTGAAGCCCTGCACTGTATTCATAGCCACCTCTTCCTGAGATGGGCCGTTCCATGCATCCACCACTCTTTCTGTGAAAAAGAATTTCCTCACATTCCCCCTTAATCAGCCTTCCTTTAATCTCATGCTGTGTCCTCTTGTCCTGCTATTTTTCTTATATTTAAACATGTTAGACTCTTTCACCTTGTTAATGCCCTTAAGGTGTTTGAATGTTTCAATCATATCACCTCTCTCCCTCCTTTGCTCAAAGGTATACATATTGAGCTCCGTTAATCTGTCCTCATATGTCTTCTGAAGCAGTCCCTGCACCATTTTGGTTGCCCTTCTCTGGACTGCCTCACTTTGGTTAATGTCCTTGTGAAGGTGTGGCCTCAGTACTGCATGCAGTACTCCAGATGAGAGCCCTAACCAGTGTCTTGTAAGAGGGATTATTACCTCCATCTTAGGACTTGTGATACCCTACTAATACAACTCTAACATCCCCTAGCCTTACCTACTGCTTCAGAGGTCTGCTTGATGATTTCAGGTCATTGTGATGATGATGCCAAAGTCTCTTCTTCCTTTGTGACTGCCAGCAACTCCCCTCCCAGCCTATAGGTGGCTTCAGGGTTTCTCTTCCCTATGTGCATGATCTTGCACTTCTTTGCATTAAATCCCAGTTGCCACTCTTCTGACCATTTTGCTAGTTTATCCAGCTCTCTTCTCATTCTGCCCACCCCATCTGGATCATCTACTCTGTTGCAGATCTTGGTGTCATCTGCAAATAGACAAGCCTTACCCTCTAGTCCATCTGCAATGTCACTAATGAAGATATTGAAGAGGACTGGCCCCAGGACTGATCCCTGAGGTATCCCACTTGTGACTTGCATCTCTTCTGACTGTATACCATTTACCACCACTCTCTGTTTTCTGCCCGTCAACCAGTTTGCCACCCAGTTGACCAACTGCTGACCCACCCCGAGCCTACCCAGCTTATTTATCAATCTTCTATGTGGAAGAGTGTCAAAAGCTTTGCTGAAGTCAAGGTAGGTGACATCAACTACTCCTCCTTGGTTACCCAGTCAAAGAAATCAATTAGATTAGTTTGACAGGACCTTCCTATTGTAAACCCATGCTGTCTTGGATCCTGTGCCCCTATGGATTCCAGGTGTTGCACTATCCTTTCCTTAAGGAGTGCCTCCATAATCTGCCCACTACTGAGGTAAAACTGACTGGTCTGTAGTTCCCTGCCTCCTCCCTGCTACCACTCTTGTGGAGCGGGATCACATGAGCCCTTCTCCAGTTTTCTGGGACCGCTCCTGTGCTCAGAGACTCACTAAACAGTTCTGTTAATGGCTCTGCTAGTTCCACCATTAGCTCCTTAAGTACACTGGGATGTATGCCATCAGGTCCCATTGCATTGTCCACCCTGAGCTTAGCAAGCTCTTGTAGGACCCTTTCTTTTGTGAAGGGAGTAGTGCTCACCTCCCTCCCCCCTGTGTTCATGGTGCTGAGCTGTGGGCCCTGTTCTACCTTCTCTTCAGTAAATACTGAGCAAAAGTATCTATTTAGGATAGATGCTTTTACAGGGTCCTCCTCCTCACATGCCCCCTTTTCTCCTTTGAGCTTAGCAATACCCCCTCTGGACTTTCTTCTTTCACTAATGTATCTATAGAAAGTCTTGTCACCTTCTTTTACTGTTCTTGCTAGTGTTTCCTCAGTTTGGGACTTTGCTTGCCTTACTGCCTTCCCTGCTTCCCTTAGGGCAGTTTGGTATGCCTCCCTATCTTCATCCCGCTGTGTTCCCTTATATTTCCTGAAGGCCAGCCTTTTGGCTCTGACCTTTTCTGTTACTGTATTTGAGAACCAAAGTGATTTCCTTCTTCTTTTGCAATTTCTTTTCTGTCTAACACAATGGGATGTTGCTTTAAGTATTGCATCCTTAATGCTTGCCTACTTTGCCCATACCCCCTCACCTGTGTTTCTTTTTGCCAGGACTGCTTAACTCTGTTGGCCATCTTATCAAAGTCAGCTCCTCTGAAGTCCCATATTTTTGCCTTGGAATGGGATAATTTAGATGTAGTGGCCAAATTGAACCATAGCATGTGATGGTCACTGGCCCCAGGTGACCTTTTACCTGAGATCTGTGATCCCTTACCTGTTAGTCAGTACTAGATCTAGGATAGCCCTGTCTCTTGTGGGCTGTTGTACGGTTGTTTGAGGCCCTCCCCCTGCAGGGAATCCACCATGTGTCTAGTTCTGGAAGATGTTCCTGCTGGTATTGACCAATCTGTATCCGGCATGTTGAAGTCTCCCATTTTCAAAACCTCACCTTTAGCTGTCATGTTTTGTATATCTTCTAACAGTAATGTGTCTATGTCCTCCCCCTGGTCTGGGGGCCTGTAGACAACCCAGTTCTTATGGCTATCCCATTTCCTGTTTCCAGGGTGACCCACAGTTCTTCTGGCTCCTTATGTGTATTCTGAATTTCTGTAGCTTTGATATTTTCATTGACATATAGGGCCACTCCACCCCCTTTTGCACCTCAGTCTCTTCTGAACAGTACATAGCCAGGTACTGAAGTCTCCCAAGTGTGGTTACTGGTAAACCACATCTCACTAATTGCTGCTATGTCCAGTTTAACCTCTGACATTATTGCCTGCAGGTCTGGGATCTTATTTCCCATTCTGTGAGCATTTGTGTACATGATTTTCCATTGGCCAGATTTTGGTGTGTTAGTTGTTGGGTGAGGTTTGGCATTTCCCCGTGCGTCGTATGGGGAGACGGACCTTTTTTCTTACCAGGTGATGCAAATGAACTGCAAACATGCTGAATCCCTGTTTGACCACTAGCTGAGGGAAGAGGGGTGTTCTTCCCATTCGACGTATGGGGTGCTGCACCCCTCTCTCCATTTGCTAGTTTAAATATTCTGCAAAGACATCAAACTTCTGCCCCAATGCACTGACTCCCTTCTTAGTCAGATGCAGCCCATCAAATTTAAAGAACTTTCGCTCCCAGAACTGTTGCCAGTTCCCTACAAATCTGTGTCCTTTTTCCTGGCACCAGCCCTTGAGCCACACATTTAGCTCCCCTATCTCCCCTTCTCTGACCTTCCATCCATCTGGCCCCCTCTCCCAGACTGGTAGGATCTCAGAGAAGGAGATATCAGATGAAATGGATGATAGTTTGTCACCCAGCCTGGTCAGTTGTTCCTTGGTCTCCACAGCTGACTGGCTGGTGAGATCATTAGTTCCTATGTGTACCAGGAAGTCAATGTTTTCTCCTGCTTTGTGAACAATTTTAGCAATGCGGTCAGTGTCTCTCCATGCTGATGTACCTGGGAGACATCTGACCATTACCCCTGGCTGGAGATGTGTATCAACCTCCCGAATCATGGAGTCTCGTATGATCAGAAGTTTTTTTGATTTCCTTTTTGCTTTTTTTTGTTTTGGTTCCTGATTTGGATGAGTTTTATTGTGCTAGCTCCTGTGCTGCAGTGTCCTGCTCTGCAGTGTACTCTGCCCCTTTGTTTGATTTTGGAGATAGAGGCAGATACCTGTTTGTAGTGTTTATATGGTTTTTGGTGGTAATACTTTGGAGAGCACAGAGTGATGGGGCACCCAATTTGCCCCTCCTAACCACCTACCAACCTCAATGACTGACTGCCCTCTGCGGTCGAGATTCTTCTGTTGGATGTTGGGGAAATGGCGGATGGTTCTTATAATGTATTTCCTCCTGAATATGAAATTTGAGGTTCGCAATCTCTGCCTATGCTGCCCGGAGCTGAGCCCTAAGATCTCCAATGGCCCAGCATGTAGTACAGTGTCCTAAATCCTGTAAGACTGTCCTTCTGAAAAGTGTTCCGCAGTACCTGCAGTTAATGATATCCATTCCAGATAAGTTGCTGGGTTTATAACCTGGTCAGAGTAATCAGAAGGAAGAAAATGAAAGTAATGGTTTGATTTTGTGTTTTGTTTTCGTATAACTTGTTATAACAAGTTAAATTACTAGTGCCCCTGTAAATGAGCTCACCTTGTGGATGCCCTACTGATCCGCCCCTTCCTGCTTTGCCACAGGAAATGTCACTACTGTGGTACCCTGTAAAAGGAGTGTAGTGTGGGGTGGTTGGGGATGGGGTTGGGTGGCTGGGCCCTTCCCCTGCTGAAAAAGAACCACGGATGAAAGAACAAGGAGGTAAGAGCAGAAACAATCAGTCAACAACAAATGCAGTAACCCTGAAAGCTTATCCTGTTAGATGAAACTGTAAAACCTGTAAAGCACCACCTGTAATAATTTCAGAGAAGATATACTCTGTAAGAAACACTTTGCTACAGAGAAAAATAAAGCAGTAACAGAAGATATACCTTGCAAAAGACAAATTGAATCAGAAGATTACAGCAGTAATCTGTTGGCACACACCTGTAGGCACACCTTGTAATAATGCAGAAGAAGGTATACCAGCAACAACAATTTGAATCAGAGAAAAATAAAGCAATGAAATGTTAGCAACAAACAGTAGCAATCCCTGTGAGTACAAAATAACAACACACAGTAAACCTACTTAACCAAAAGAAGTCTTAATCTGTTTCCTTTGCTCTGGTAAGGTTCTCTGCTCTGTTCTTTCAAGCAATCTTAGAAGGAAAAAGCTCAGGTGAAGCTAGGTGCCTTAGCCAGCAAACGAAGTCTTCTACCTCCAAGCTTTCAACTAACCTGACCTTTTAACCCTTCTTTCTGTTGGAAATTACTGACAGTTTGCCAGCTCCACCACCCAGATACACACCTAATCCTCTGGAAGAGCTGTGGGAGAAAAGCAATTAGCTCCTTCAATGTGAGAAGGAGACTGAAACACCTCTGAGACAACAAACCTTTTCAACCAAAAAATAATAAAATAAAACAGTGTCAAACAGTAATTTTGCTTAGCCCAATGATAAAAAGTCACAAAAATGTAATGATTCATTTTTTATAGTTAGCTAGTTAACCCCAAGAAACTATAGTTTCTGTGCAGAACAAGCCAGTAATTTTTGTGCTGCTGCAGAAAGGAGTACAGTGCTATATGTGATTACTGCAGCTGCAGCTTGCAGTGGGAGAGGGACTCAGGGCAGCTCAGCAGTGAACAAGGAACAGAATGATTTTTGCAAGTTTTATTTTATAGTTAATTTTATTTTACAGATTTTAGGTGGCAGGGCATAGAATCCATCTTTTTATTTTTTCCTTATGTTTGAGCCGGGTCTATGACAATTTGCTCCCGTCAACTCGCTCCACGATAATACGCTCCTAACAATTAGCTCCCTTGTCAGTTCTCTCCTGTCATTCCCTCTTCCTGTCATTTTGCTCCTGGTACTGATGTGGATTTCATTCCGAGCACAGAACAGTAACAGTTGCATTATTAGCATTAACATGAAGCTGTCACTGTAAGGGTGGCATACCACATTCCAGCCATATATTCATTTATACGGTAGCAGCAAAGTAAAGGCCTCTTCACCAAATGGTTATAAGAAGAGAGAAATGTAATGATCAAAGAGAACACTCTAACCCATTCTATTTCAATGCTTTCGATATTTTAACGCAGCTGAAACAACTTCAAAAAAAAAAAAAACGAGTGCAGGCAAACATTTATTCTTTTAACTTAAGCCATTGTACCAACCTATGTTATCAGATAAGCAGAGAGAGCAGGGGGGAAAAGGCAAAAAGACCATAAACGGCTTGCTGCTCTCAATACTGATAACAGAAAACATCGGTTCAGTACTGTGGTTTGGCAGACCGTTTTAGCAATCCCTGCACATAGCTGTTATCGTGGCTCAGTCCTAAGCAGTTTGGAAGTAAGGAAGTGCTAACACATGTGAGTTAAATCCACGTCACATGACCATTCCTCAGCCTGTTAGGTCTATTGATGTGATTCAAAAAAGTTTCGGATAATTAGCAAGTTACTGAATTATTTAAAACACAAATAAAAAATGTAAAACTTATGTAAACATGTTAGAAAGTGAGCATTCCTAAAAAAATGTCTCAGAAATGGTACAAAAGAGATTCCACTTCGAATTAACGCTCAAAGACTTAAAACACTCAAAGGGAGAAATAAAACAGAAATAAAGGAATCAAATTCATACATAAAGGACCATTCAACTAACCAATGAAGAATAACAAATGACAACTCCCCTGGTAAGACTAAATCCCAGAATAGATGAGAATCGTGCTATTTTACCAGTGCTTTTCTATCATTCACACTCGGTGCTGAATGTTTCCAGCCGATAGCTCCCCATGGAGAATTACTAAGTCTGCTACTGTAGGAGTGAAATGAAAGGGAGTGAGTTAGATGGGGAGTGAAATTGACGGGGGCTAATGGTCAGGAGCAAGTTTTCAGGGGATGAATTGATGGGAGCGAATTGGCATGCTCCCATTTGAGCCAGTCACTAAGTGATAGAAACAGAATTTGATGGCAGATAAGGACCGCTTGGCCCACCCAGTCTGCTCATTTCCCTACCTAATGGATAAGCTGCAGATCCTTGTTAACCAGGATGTGAACGGTGACTGAAAGTAAACTTGATTGCTGTATGTGACTTGAAAGTTTGTTTGGACTCTTGACTCAGTGTCTCTCTGTGGGGTTTGTCAGTGGGATATTTTGGTCTCTCTCTTTTGCTAGTTGAATCACAATCACACCACATGGTCATCTCATTGCTGATATACGATTGCATGCAACACGGTAATTACACTGTAGTTGCATGTTTATTGCATGCAACGACACTCAATTGCAATGCTGTTACAGTGCAGTTACTCTATAACTACAGTGTAGCTAAGTAGCACTTTGTAACCACTGTACGTTAGGTCATCTAATCTTCCACATACCGTACATTTGTGGCCACAAAAAGTTCCCTATTTCTGTGAAATACTACAGCATGTGTTGTACCACACAATGCAGCAACTTGTTGTTTTCAATGAAAAGTTAATCCATTTAGTTCAATTAACTTAAGGCATGCTACAGTAAGAGGGAACTTTTTTGTGACCAGCACTGTACACATTAATGCAGTGAGTCATCATAATTTGTTCCACATCCTGCTGTATTGTAATGTCATTTACTGTGTATAAAATGTAAGGAAAAGAACGGAGAAGAAAGAGATACAGGGGATAACAAAGTTGCAGAAAAGGTGGCCTTTTCGGATTTGTTCCATGTGGAATAGGAAGAATAGAAACAATAGAGAAAGTTAGGAAGGAAGAGACTTAGCAATTTAATGGGTAGTTAAGTGAAGGTGTTATTAAGAAGGGTACCATTTTGTGGGGAATGGGATGGGATTCTGGGACACAGTGCTCTTCAAGGGTGATGGTCATCACCTGATGAGAGAGGTCCAGTACTCAGGGGCAGAAGTTTGACATCTACATTGGACATTTAATCTGACTGTGGAGGAGAAAGAGGTTAGGCGAACCACTGAGAAGCGACAGTGGGTGGGGAACCTAGCTAGGTCTCCCCTGAACAGGGACTAGTAGCAGCAGGGTGGGTAAATATATGGTAGAAGTTCAAATTAGATTATGGAAGTGGCCAATGAGGGAGGGCTGTCAAATCCTGCAATCAGCATGAAAAAACAGTATGATGACTAAGGAAAAATAAGAGAGATGGAATAGAAAAAAGCAAGAGTAGATCAGGAGAAAGATTGAAAGGGATCTGTTTTAATGTCAGGAGTCTGGAAAATAAAATTAGTGTGCTCCAGGTACTGATGACAGACACTAAAACGGACTTAGTAGCCACCACAGAAACTTGGGTAACAGAGTAATAATTGGGCCCTGACAGTCCCAGACTACACTATGTTTAACCGGGATAAAGAAAATAGTAAAGGAGGAGGAGGCATCATCCTATATGACAGGAAAGGCATAGAGGTACAGGAGGATGGAAACAACAGGGGAGATAATGGGGAAAAAAAATCATTGGGGGTTCAGCTCATGGCAGCCTCAGACAAGAAACTACAGAGGGGGTGATCTATAGACCTTCAGGACATATTGAAGAGAGAGAGAGAGAGAGAGATAAAAGGCAGAACTAGAAAGGGGGTGACAAAGAGGGAGCTGGTGGGAGACCTAATCCTGCCAGATATTGATTGTATCATTCCACTGGCCAGGGGTTACAGAAGTCAAGCCCTGTGGGATACATTGCAGACCTGCCTGCTGGTGCAACTGGCTAAGGAATCCACTAGTTAGGCTGCCATTCTCAATATGGTGCTCACCAACTCAAAAGTGGTAAGAGAAAAGAGGTAGGGGATCCACTAGGATCCATCAACCATAACTCAGTGTGGTAAGGCCTCATCAAAGCCTGATATCTTAGAGTTCAGAAGGGCAGACTTCAACTGGATGAAGAAGCTGTTCCAGGACAAGTTAGTCAGAGTAGACAGTATCAGGAATGAAGAGAAAAGATGGGGGCAGCCAAAGGGGCCATTCTTGAACCAAGAAAGTCCTGCATGAGAATGGTAATGAAAAGAAACAGGCACAAAACTTGAATATGATTCTTTAGAAAGGTCAGGAAAGCAGTGAGAGACAAAAGAAGGCCTTCACCAAGTAGAAGGAAAAATCAGAGGAGCAAGAAGGGGAGAGTACTAAATGAGAACAAGGAAAATCAAGAGGGTGGTCAGAAAGGCAAAGGCAGACACAGAGCTGCATATTGCAGACAGGGTCAAGGGAGGGGAACAACAGTTCTTTATACAGTATGTGTTATAGAAATAAGCAAGAAAGGAGGATAAATTGTTTGGCTAACAGAGATAGGTAGCATAATTGAGGAGGATGAGCAGAAAGCAGCTGTTCTTAACAACTACTTCTGCCCTGTAATTACAAGGGAAGACAGATAGCCTTAGCCATAGAGTGGCATTAAGGTGGGTATAAGAGGGATCCCTAAGTAAGGCAGCAAGTATTTATCACTGAAAGCGTTCAGGAAGATCTAGCAGCTCTAAAGAGAAATAAGGCCACGGGGCCAGTTGGTATATATCCGAGCATGCATAGGGAATTGGCAGTGGAACTAATAACCCCTGGTATGGCTATTCAATAGCTCATATCAGATATTTCATTTCAAAGGACTGGGGGATAATGGATGTAGCCCCACTGCATAATGAAGAAGCACAAGGAGCAACCAGGTAACTACAGACCTGTCAGTCTTACCTCTATTGTTGGTAAACTGATGGAGACACTAGTCAAAGAGGACTTTGTGGACTACCTGGAGAGCACTGGACTCCAAGATAGTAAACAGCATGGGTTTGTGGAAGAGAAGTCCTGTCAGACCAACCTGATAGTATTCCTTGACTGGGTAATAATGGTGGTGGATAAAGTAAATGCTGTGAATTTGCTCTACTTCAATTTCAGCAAGGCTTTCAACATGGTGCCTCACAGAAGGTTGCTGAAAAAGCTATAGGATCTGGCTTCAGTGAAGGACATAGCTAGATGGGAAAGAAGCTGGTTGGAAAGCAGACAGCAGAGGGTTGTGGTTAACGGAGTTAAATCAGAAGAGAGGGAGGTCACCATTGGGGTGCCATAAGGATTGGTTCTGGATACGGTCCTTTTCAACATGTTCATCACTGACGTGGCAAAAGAAATCCAGGCCAAGATGTGTCTCATTGCAGATGACACCAAGCTCTGTGGCAGGCAGGGGTGTAGTTAGCTTTTATCACAGAGGGGGCAAAGACTGATAAGAGTCCTGCTTTTCTTCATAGACCCCAAATCAGGTTTTTGATGCATTCTGGTGCATTTTAAGGGTTATTTTGGCACTGTTTGGCTGCTTTTAAAGCCTTGTTTGACTTGTTACAAAACAACCACTATCCCTATGAAAATAACTAGCTTTTTGTTTTCTTTAAAAAAAATTCAAATTTAAAGCAACTTCTTGATCAGTATCAAGGAGCAGAAACCTCAAACCTATTTATACAGAAAATTCAGCCGTAACATGTTTACATTAGGAAACATATTGCACATAGGGTTTACTAATGCTGTTAAAAAAAATACAGTGTAAGGGAAGTGACCACTCTGGAGATAAAATATGCTACCACTATTTATCATTTCTTTTTTCTATCAGTGTCCCAAGTTAAATTATGGCTACTGGCTAGCCAGAGTAAAAGACAGCCCTATGTAGTAGCAATCAAACAGTCTCTGACCACTGACCACAGCCACTTGACTAAAAAACAACTCTTACAATATAAATAAAACATACAGTATTCATAATGAAGGTCAGAGGCCACTCCAAGTAAATGCTAGCATTGACCTCTGGCCTTTATTATGACTATATATTTATCATTATTGTGTTATACAGATAATACTAGTATAGTACAGCAACTGCCACAACCTAGAGTCCATGCCATGCAGACCCATTCAAACTATACAAACAACAGAGAATAATGTACCCTCCCCTTCCCCCCAAGTGTGAGGCAGTACAAGCTAGTATTCCACACCTCAAGTATTGGTCCCTCAAAGAAGGTAGCAAGACAAGGGTTGTTCATAATGTCTTTTAAGGTACAATACAACCAAATGGAACATGATGAAACCTCTCAAACACTTTTCCCAGAGATTATCAAATAAACAGACACGTGAACTTAAATAAATGCAAATCTCTCACAAGTACACAATATTTATTTTGTGCAATGCAACCCAGTTTCATTTACTTTCCTGTTAATATTTAAAACCATTAATTATTTCCAACATTGGAGGCTGCATAGCTATTGGGGCAAGGTAACTCTACCCATGAGGTTGAAATTTCCAGTAGTGGTGGTCCTGTAGCTTGGTTAGTGATTTACAGTGTTGCTCATACATTTTCAGAGAGGACTGTATTACTGTGTCCTTCCTTGTGACAGAATGTGGGAATTTGTGAAACTTCTTTTATCACACATTTTATCACAAGGTGTGGTCACAGTAATACAGTGCTCTCTGGGTGTTCTGCTGACCTATCTATCCCTTGGCTCAGCCTCAAGACACACTGTGTCCCTGACAGGCACCTCTCACACTGTACCCCCTCGTCTCTCTCTCTCTCCACATATGGCTTTAGCCCACTCCTTGCTCTCTCCCTCCCTCCCATCCTGTTCTTTCCATTCTGCTGCTTTCCACAGCTTTTGAATCTGTGTGTTATGACCCACCTCCTCGGCATTTTATTCCCCCTTTCCTCATTCCATCCCTGTACTTCTTCCCATTTTTAAAATACCTCTTTTCTGTAATCACTGATGTCCTAGTCTATACCTGCTGCCCCTCCAATTAGCCTTTCTCTAGGTCTCCTTCTTCTCCTTCTTCTCCTCTTTATTCTTCCTCCAATTCTCCCTGTTGTGTTTTCTAGTCCTGACCTACTTACTCCTTTGCTACTGGTTGTCCACTGCTCCCATGACATGCCACTGCCACTGTGCCAAGTCTTAATATAATTAGGAGGGTGGGCAGCCCCTTCTCTCCCATGACACACGGAGCCAGCCACCAACTAACAATACTGTCTGGTTAGCAGTGAGCATGGAGGATTCTGTTGCTATTATGCAAAAAAATAAAAATAAAAAAATCAAAGGAAATAGACTCTTTAGTTTACTTTTGCAATGCAGACAGTTACATAGTTAAGAACACCTGCCCATATACCCTCAGCCTTTCCTTACCAAATCAGTACCAGGCTGGGTTGAAGCAGCTGGGTTAGAGTCATGGTGCACCTCACCACACTCTTTTTCCTTATCTCCTCCTGAATCTGGTCTCTTCCCTGGGCCTGGCAGTGGGTGTTCATTGTTCTGGGTGAGCCTCAGGACTGGCGGCCTAGCAGGCATCTTGGGGAGCACTGGAGCAGTCGGGGAAATTATCTGCTGCCAGCGGCGACCGAGGATGACTGGAGCATGGAGGAATAGGAGAAATCCTCCTCCTAGTCTCTGTCTGGACTTGAACTGAGGTGGCCAACTTGCAAGTTCAGCTTGGCAACACAACAGCTGCAGTGCAGTGCAGGGATGGTGATGGGTTCCAAGCTGAACAAAGCAGGGCTATTCCCCAAGCCACGAGAACCACAGCCATTCCGCATCCATGAGTCAGGTGAAGCAGGGACACCCCTCCCACCAGAAGAAGGACCATACCCCCCCCCCCACAGCCAGACAAACAAGGGCCATTCCCCAAGCCAGGAGAACCACAGCCATTCCCCATCCACAAGCCAGGTGAAGCAGGAACATCCATCCTGTCCATTTCCAGTAGGTATCCACCACCACCTCCCAAACTGGTCCCCCATGGATTGCTCACCCACAGTGGCAGGATGCTGTGTATGCTCTTCTCTCCTTTGAGTCCCCTCCCCACAGTATATGGAGTCATACACAATAAACCCAGGCACTTACATCAAGGCACAAGCAGACTCAGTCAGGACCCTGTCTCTCTCTGTTGGTTGTTCATTCAACTTCATTCCGCAGACAGGCAGCTTCTCTCTGTCCTCCTTATGTTGTTGTTGGCTGTCTCAGACTGACTCCAGGAGCTGTTGGACTGACTGGACTCTGTGCTGCACAGTCAGCAGTAGTAGGCTGGCTAGTAGGCTACTGGGCTGGACTACTGCTGCTCTTGACTCTCATCTCAGCACCCACGCTGATGAGGGAAGAGGAGTGCTGGGGGGAGGGGGTTGGACAGGTTTCATCAGTAAAGTTCAGCACTCACCAAGAAGAAAAAGAAATCAAGTGGCTGCTGGTATGAAAGTCGCAACTTAAGTGGGCTAATGGAGGCAGCAAATAGAGTGCTCTGGTAACCATTGAGTGGCAGAACATCCAACAGGATCAATTTGTGCCGGTATCGTACAGGCACAGCAGAGTGAGAGTGTCACACAGCAGAAGTCCTACCCGACACCAAAACTAACCAAAAATGGGGCCATTATATGTCAGGTCGGAATCGAACTTCTGCATCGCAGATACACAGCAAGCAGAAGCACAGGCTCAGCTCGCCCTAAGGGTTGACTTCAATGTGAGTGCTAAGGGCAGTCCAGGGAGGGGGCACCAACTAAGACCAGCAAAAGTTACATTTTTTTTTTAATGCATGGGAGAGAGAGACTGAGGAGCCAGCCCTGTCCCCGAGAGGGTTAGGTATGATCTCCCAACTGTTGCTTTCCCAACTCACGCTGTCCTGACCCCGCTCTCCGGTTCACAGATCTCCCAACTAGTACTGAATCCCGAATTGAACAATCCCATCATGTTTAACTTTAATGCTGATTCAAGACTGCATCACATTTTATTGAAATCTTTAAAATAAAATTCCTGTATAGTACTCGATTGTCTGTAATATTCATGGAGCCAGGACAGGATCCCACAGCGTGAACGGCGCTTTTTATTTAAATAGACGGAGGCTTTTCTCTGGTACTGCCTAAGTCACTGGCCCCCACCCTGTGCCCTACAGGGACAGGGACCAACGGAACACCATCTGCTTGACCGCAAATGTGGTCTGTAACTGAGCACACCCTTGCACATGCACGAGCTTGCTAGTCAGCTCCTGAGAGCCAAAGAAGGTGGTGGCTCGCATTTTAGCTCCCCGGGCCCCCACTGAGACTTGAAGACATGAAGGGGCCAGGGGGAGACTGAAATCATCACTTTGGGACAAATTAGAACCTGGGCTGTGGCGGTGCAAGACCCCCACTGAGACCTGAAGACATAAAGGGGCCATGGGGAGACTTAAATCACCACTTCGGGGCAAACTAGAACCTGGGCTGTGGCGGTGCAAGATCAGTGGACAAGTGGGGGAACACAGGAAGCAAACAGAAGGTAGAACAGGAGCAAATGGGCAATTAAGGTAAGCCCCCATTTGGGGGGGCATTGCAAACACATTATTCACTTACTGTAGTAGCTGGAAGCAGAAAGATAGGTGGCGCTGTGGCACTAATCTAAACTGCTTTTAATAAGACTTGTTAAAAAAGTAAACAGTAACAATAAAATGGATTTCGGGACAGTATTAGTCATGAATTCATTATGAAGGGTGAGTAAAGATTCAGGATTGCATATTGCGGGAAAGTGATGCAATCAGGAGATCAGTATTGGGAATTTAAATGACTGGAGTTTGACTGTCGGGAATCAGTACGGACCCCCCCGAGCAGCCAGGTCCAGACACCAGTCCAGGCAAGAGGAGGAAAAAAAAGCCGAAAATGGCTAATTAAAAGTCCCGCTGTCCCGGTCTCACTTTCTTGAGGGGGGGGCAGTCTGTCCCCCTGCCCCCGCCCGCAATCTACGCCACTGGTGGCAGTGTAGACAGTTAGGAGGGCTTAGGAAGTTGCAGAGAGAGTTGCAAAGGCTAGAGAAGTGGTCAGAGGTTTGGCACTTGAAATTCAAACAAAGGAGTGAGCACCCTGGTGATCAACCCTCATAAGCAGTTTTAAATGGTCCACTGAGGTACTTCCAAAATGGACTGGAACATCTCATAAAGCAAGGATGGATGTATCAACCAGAGAACACCAGTTTTTTTATGTGTTGGAATTCATTAAAAAGCTAGTGTGCTGCCTGAAACTAACATTAGTGTTTGAAAGCAGGCAAGCATTATCTTTTATATCTGATATATTTTTTTCTTTTTCCTGTGGTTGATTACAAGATTACTTACCTGACATTAGTAGGAGTGATGTGTGGGACAGCACTCTGCCTGGCAGCTGACATATCTAGCTCTATTCCCCACCCCACACACACACACACTACATCATCAGCATTTTGACCTTACAGACTATGACATCACTGCTGCTTAAGAACAGCCACTCAGTAGCTGTCAGGTCAGTCACCTGTGATGTCACTGTCAGTAAGATCATAATACTGAAGATGTAATGGTGGGGACAGAGACAGATATGTCAGCAGCCAGACATTCAGCACAATATTATCACATGGAAAACTTTCTTTTTTTTTTTACAGTTAAACTTTTTTTATTAATTTTTCATAAGATATACAGACAAACCTCTTACAGTACAGTACAATGTGAGGATATATATATTTTTTTTTAAGAAATTGAGGCAGCATATAATAAGAACATTGCTACAATAATACAAGGAGCTTTTGGTTTAAAATATAGTAAACAATACAGGTCATGTAATTAGCATATACTTGACATTTGTAGTGAACTTAAAGCGGATAGTATGATTAGATACGGTTTATATTAAAATGTTACATAATTATATATGATGCTGCAAAAGGGAAAAAAGTACATTCGTAAAAGGATTGTGGAGTAATAAAGAGCAATTGAGAACAGAGTATAGGAAAGAAAAGATATATAAGAAAGTTAAGAAGAGAGAGAGGGAAACTATAAAAAAAGCGAGACTACAATGATGTATCAGTAAAAGGGGAAAATCCATATATATTAAGTCCATACATTGGTGTTGGAAGATTTAGTTGATTCCAAAAAATTAAAAAAGCCCTGCCAACAATTGTTATATAACATGAGTTGGTCAGACAAGATATATGTCATACGATCCAGAGAGGCATATTGCAATAGCTGGTTAATGATACTGGGAAGAGTAGAGATAATGTTGGATCTCCAATGCATGAGGATTGTGCGTTTAACTTGAAGGAAGAGTATATTTAACCATCTGCTCTGTGAATATGAAATTTTATAAGAACGGTGATTAAAAATACCAAGAATGCAATGTTTAGGGTCCAGTGTAAAGGTTGACCTACCACATTCATTGCAAATCTGTGAGTACAGTGCCAAATCTTTTGTATGAGGGACAGTGTCATAAGATATGCAATAAATCCCCATTGGGGGAATTGCAGCACCAGCAATTGTTATTGTTCAATAAACCCATTTTTTGTAATACAACAGGAGTTCTGTACCACAAATGAAGGATCTTGGTTTGAATGAGGGACCTGCATTTATCATTCAAAGATTTGTGACAGGAGAGCCAACATCTGGACCATTGTGCATTGGTGATATTATATTGTAGCAAAGTACTCCATCTGTTTTTAGCATTGACAGAGTAGTCAGGAAGGATATCACAAATATCTTTGTAAACAGTGCTATTTAAATTGGATGTTGTTTTATCCATTTAGAGATGTGCTTATCATACAGAGAATTGATAGAGAAGGGTGTGAGGTAAGAGTTGCATGTGTACGAAGCTGTAGATATTTCCAAAAATACTGATGGAAGATTCCATATGCCTCGAGGAGGTCGGTGTAAGATTTTAACTTTAATGACTTGGGTTCAAGTATATCCTGCAAAAGAGAATACCCTTATTTTTCCAGGTATGACAAAAATGGGATGATTATCAAGAGATATATAAGGTGGTTATCCCAGATGGGGGGTGTAAGCTAAGGGTCTGAGGTTAGATTTAATATGCTTGTGAATGATTTTCCAATAGAATATAGAAGCAGCTATGGTAGGGTGAGACTTTAAAGAAGAGGTAAGGGTGTTATAAAGGAAAAGAAGTCACCACATTACCAGGACATAAGGATGTTTCCATATTGACCCATAAAGGAGACTGGATGTTGGGTTTGTTAAACCATTTAATTGTTTGAGGTGTACGGAAAGCCCATAAGTAGGCTTGGAACCAAGGAAGGCCAAAGCCACCTTTTGACCAATGGGATCTAAGTTTATTACGACTAAATCTAGGTATTTTGCCTTCCCAAATGAAGCTGCCAATAATTTTGTCTATTTTGGTAAGAAAACTAGAGGGAAGTATCAAAGGGATATTGGAAAATAGGTATAATATTGTAGGAGTTATAGACATTTTAATGGCGGAAATTTTACCATTAAAAGAAAGTTTAAGTAGCTATGGAAAACTTTCTAATGAGCAAAATGAAAAATAAAAATCCTTAAAAAATATAAAGTTTCAACTGACAACTTCTTAAAATTCGTATTGTTTTCATGTCTGTCTGTTTTGGCTCCACTTTTTATTGTTCATTTCAGTTGCTCTGGCCACTCATATTTCCTAGCGTTTTGCTGATATCCCATCAGTTTTTACAAAGGAAAGTGGTCCTATAGTCAGAAAATACTGCATATATAAATGTATGCATCAATAAATGAATAATGCATGACAGGGTGTGTGTCATGTTGGAATAACGCCACACCTTGGGGGGGGGGTTGGGCATGGGGCCAGAGGCTGAGTGCATCCAATGCACCAGGCATGGCATTATCCCAGCACGACACACACCCTAGAGTGCATTATTCTTATTATACAATGGCTTGTTGTTATATATAAAATAAAAAAATAATTTTAAAGAATGTTTTTATTAGTGTGGAAAAATAATTTTGTTTCTTAAGAGGAGATGCAAAAAAAGAGAGTATCCAAATGCTCATCCATAGTGATGAGACTAGACCTGTGGCGTTATGCTGGGATAACGCCATGGGTCCAGCCCCAAACTGACCAATCACAGTCCAAGATTCTTTCTTGCCATTGTATAATTATACATAACATATAGCATTAGTACCCAATTGTATAACTAAATTTCATCACTTCAAAGCCTAAAGTTGTTTATTTATGTTATTTCATTAATCTAAATCAATTAAATGTTCAACCTTGTAACTTACCAAAATGGTAAAATTGCATCTCCCATGTTAGCAACACTCTGCGTGCTAAAAGCGCTATAGCCACCATGCTGTGGGTGCAGATCTGCCAGTCATACAGATCCTCATAACTTTCTAGTCTGCTGTTTTTGTTTGAAAAGGTTTTTATCCTCCTCCACTGACCTGGGTGGCTATCATCCCTTTCTCCATGCCTGGTGGACATCCCTATGGTTCCACCACCGGAAGGTGACCGCGATCCTGCACCAGACAATTAGGGCACCAATCGGCAATGTAGCCGATAATGTTTTTGTGGGGGACTGTGCCCCAACCCCCTTGTGGGGATCTGCACTCCCCATGCCCCCTTACTTATTGATTCTAACTCCAGGGGTGGGTGGACCTATGTCAAGATGCTATGTCAAGACTGTGACAGCAATAACAGTGCAGTCAATAACCGTGTTGCACAGTGAGTAGAAAACTATGCAGTCCATAACCACACTAGATTATATATACTAACTCCAAAAGTGTGCAGTGCTGCTATGACCATGAGTTTTTTGACCATATGTATTTGCTGTTGTGGTGTATGTATATATATATATATATATATATACACACACACATACACAATGAAACCCCCCAGGATTTATTTATTTGTTCTTGTTAAGCAGGTAGGCATGCTAGACAACAAGTGCCTATTTTCAGGTATGACCCAGGAGGATTACAATACAGAAGAGAAAAACAATTTATGGTACAGCAGATTACAAAACAGCAAATGGAGTACATTGACATGGTAACACACGGGCCCACGGAACATGTGGAGCCAGAGTACAATATGGAGGTGCGGTGCAGAATCGGAGATAGAGACAAAAAACAGATGCAACTTGCATTGAATGATAGAGAAGACAATGGTATCATACAAGATACAGTAAGGAGGACAAATCGAACCCAAGGATTCCATGGAAGTTTGGGGAGGCAGGAGACTAGGGTATAACAGGGGGCACCCACGACAGTGACAGGGCTCCGGCTGAGGGACGAGAACTGCTCCAATGGTTGCATCCTAGAGGGCAAGACAAAGGGTCATCTAAGTGTTTACAAAGGAGGGAGCTAGTGGGTAAGGAGGTAAGTGCTGAAGTGGAGAGTGGCAGGGGCGAGTTTCAGCCTGGGGGAGGGGTGTCATGGGTGGGGGGGGGACTCCGCTGCATCTAGTGGGCACAAAGGCAAGTGAAGGCAGCTTTGAGGGACTTCCATGAGGAAGTTTTGAAGCTGGGGTGAGAGGTGGAGGCCCGGACTGGGGCAGGGAGGGAGTTCCAAAGTCTCGGAGCGTTGACTGAGAAGGCCCAGTCTCCAGTGAGGGAGCGGGTCCTTGGGACTGTGAAGACCTGGGTTGAGCTAGGTCGGAGGTGGTAGGCCGGGTGCAGTGCTTGAAGGGAGTTGCAAGAGCAGCAGGGCATGAGGTACGGATTATGTTGTCCACAAAGTTGCCGAGGACAAAGGCTCGGTGTTTTTCAGGCAGGAGCCACTCTAGTTGAGCGTAGAGGTAGCAACGTCTGTGAGGCGCTGAGGAAGAGGTGCGACATATGTTGTGCAGGCCGTATCCACTTTGTTAGTTGGGCATGGGACCGGTGAGAAGGCAACAAGCCCATAACAGAGTGTGGATAAGAGAATCCCCCTGGTTATGGCAAGCTGGGCAGCCGGAGTGAGGCAGTCCTTTGCCCTACGGGCTAGGCCGAGCTTGCAGTTTGATGCTTTGCAGATGTTCCAGAGATGCTCCGTGAGATCAAGCTGAGGATCAAGGGTCACACCTAGATACCTCGCAGATTCCAGGACAGGCAGGAGGGAGCCATTTCCCCCGTGGATGACAAGGGGGGGAAGGGCAGGAGGTGGTTTTGGCCACCGAACTGAATAACATGGCATGGGTCTTGTTTAGGTTCTCAGTGAGCTTGTGACCCACGAGCCAGTTTCAGATACACCCAAAGTCTGAGTTAAGTTGGGAGTTAATAGTAGCGATGTCCTGGGAGCTAGATAACAGTACGAGGTCATCTGCATAGAGTGTGGCGGACCTGAGGGTGACAGTGGAGTGGAGTTTATTTACGTAGAGGGAGAACAGAATGGGACCAAGAACGGACCCTTGGGGGACTCTGCACCGGACTGGGGAAAGATCCGATAGGGCACGTTGAAACATGTGTATTGCTGTCTGCCCCCCCCTCCATGTAGTTGGAGACCCAGGCAAGAGCTGGGGGAGAGAAGCCAACCGAGAGTAAAGTGGAGTGAAGGAGGTCGTGGTCGACCCGGTCGAAGGCCTTGGAGAGATTGATGAAGATGGGTCCAGTCAATTTACCAAGGTCTGTCACAGATCTGATCTCTGAGGTGACTACAGCAATGGCGGTCGCCATGCTGTGCCCCTTCCTGAACCCATGCTGTGCAGGGGAGAGAACTACATACTCCTGCAGGAAATGGGAGATTTGTCCAGCTATGGCCTTTTCAAGTAGCTTGCTGGTAGCAGAGAGTATGGCAATGGGGCGATAATTGTTCATCTCCTTAGGGTCACTGTGCTTAATCACCGGGACAACCTTGGCCACTTTCCAAACATCAGGTAACCAGCCCAAGGTGAGGGAGGAGTTGAAAATGTGAGTAATCGGCCGGGCGAGGAGGGGTGCCCCCAGACTAAGCAACTTCAGCTCAAGGTTGTCATATCCATCCCCTGTGTGGTGTGAAAGACCAGCAAGGAGAGCTTGAGTCTCTCTGACAGAGATTAGTTTAAGGTAAAAAGGTGGTTGGGGAGATGGGGGGGACCAGGGGTTCAGGGGATAGGCGGCAGGGTGAGGAGGTGGCAGTTCGGAGAACAAGCCATTGAATGCTGAGGCTATGGTCTGGGGGTTGGTACAGTTAGCCCCCTCGACATTCATGTCGGTGACCGAATTCTTGGCGGACCCTCCAACCATATTTTTAATGTTTTGCAAGAAGTGCCGAGGGCTGTAAGCAGAGCTGAGCATGGCAGTTTTGCAGAACTCGCTCTCGGCGGCACATATGGCAGACTTGCAGGAGTTTCTAAGCCGGCGATATTCAATAAGGTCATGGATGTCGCTGGAGATTTTGTGTTTTATCCAGCACTTGTCTCGCTGGGTCATTAAGGCTAATAGGCCTCCATGGAGCCACTTAGTGACAGTGCCCTCACCCTCCTTTTAGTAAGGGGTGGCATGTCGGTTTTGCAGCGGGATGAAAGCTGCAAGGAAGTGGTCCGGTGCTACAGCCGGGTCATTGGTGCTAAGCACCCAAGTCCAGTTGGTGCTTCGTAGGTCCTCCAGGAAATCATCGAGGATGAGCTTGGAGTAGTCCCTCATCTGTATCACTCTACTGGGAATTTTGGGGGCTGCGGATCCCCAGATGCACAATATAGGAGAGTGGTCAGAGATGGCATCAGGGAGTGTACCAGATTGGAGGATTTTATCCAATCTGTTGTTCAGAAGCCAGTCAATTAGTGAGCCCTTGTCCCCACCGAGGGGAGATCCTGGTGGATACTGTGATGGTCTGAGTGAGAGCGAGGCCTGAGAGAAGTGGTTCGTATTGTTTGGTATTAGGCCCCAGCCAGTTTAAGTTAAAATCCCCCAGGATTAGCACCCCATTTGAACCAACCTTGTTTTTAGGTGGTCAAGTAGAGTGGAGAGTCCTGGTACACCTCCCTTAGGGGAGGTTATAGGCACAGACCAGGTGTACCTTTTTTATGTTTCCGAGCAGGAGATGGGAGTGAATGAATTCACAACCTGTGGAGTCGGGATGGGTGATAGAGACACTGGGGATACGTTGAGGTGCACCTTGTAGTATAGGAGTACACCATCCCGCGTTTCTTACCACCCCTGTCCTGCCTAATGAGACAGTAACCCGGAACGACGCATAATACCCAAGATGTCAGGTGCGTATAGGGTCATCCAGGCTGTCAGTTCCACAAGGTTATGTAGAAGGCTACGGATGTTTAGATGCACTATTTTTAGGCCTTTTTTGGATAGCCAAGCTGGGGGCTTAGGAGGGTAGGAGGTGGCTGTGGGACCATGGCGGGCTATTGCGGTGACCAGCGGCAAGAGAGGAGCCATGGCCCGGGCTCAGGGGAGGCAGCAAGGTAACCCGGGAGGGGAACGAGGCCCTCAAGGGAGTAGGCAGAGGTAAGACCTGAGCGGACGTTAAAAGTCTCACCTGGTGGACTATGCACCATAGCAGTGGGAAGGGTAGTATAAGCCGGCGCGAGTAATGCACCCTGTTGTCTTTTTTTTTTTTTAAAGAGGTCAGAGGGCAGAATGGAACCTGTGCTGTGATGGACCAGTGCACAGCATAGGGAAAAACAGATGAGCCCCCTGGTGGTGAGCCAGTATAGCCTGCAGATGGTAAAGTGGGCTGATAGGCTAAAACAGCCCATGTGATCTGAGCTATAAAGCTCAGTGATGACCACGGGTGGTGGTGAGGGTGGTGGGGCAGCTGGTGAAGCCGGTGGGGCCAATCCTGTTCAGAGCAAGCAGCATGGCTAGGGAGCAGTAGAGCACCACCGCGAGGCAGTGAGTGCGCTCCGTTCTGCGGCAGTTAGTCAGTTTCAATTGCAAAACAAAGCACTGCTTTGAGGTATTTCAGGCCGGTGGATCTTTACCTGCGACAAGTCCTGGGTGTACGTGTGGTCCTGGGGGTTGGGGGAGTACAGTTTGGCTGCCCTCGCGATTGGTCCCAGTTGGAGCAGCGTCCCTGCCTGAGGAGAGAAGAAAATGCAGTGGTAAGCAACCTATTTAAGAAGGTATTGGGGGGTTCTGGCCAAGTAAGCTGCGTGAGGCAAAGAAGAAAAAATGCAGGAGGGGGGGCGGGGTAGTGTGGGGCACTCAGGTAAAACAGCTGCGACACAGGCTAACACAGGCACAGATTAAAGCAAATTAAACTCCCAGATTAAAGTACCAGATTCATCAGAATCCCCACGGTGCAACCAAAAGTACAGAGAGAACCTACACCAGTTAAAGCAAATTAAGGTACCAGATTTATCGGTAGGAAAAAACATTGAATGCAGCGAGCTGGTGGTTAAAGTCCCAGATTAAAGTACCAGATTCATCAGAAAAATATTGAATGCAACGGGTTGGTTTTAAAGCAAATTAAAGTACCAGATTAAAGTACCAGATTCATCAGAATCCCCACAGTGCAGCCAAAAATACAGAGAGAACCTACACCGGTTAAAGCAAATTAAGGTACCGGATTCATCGGTAGGAAAAAACATTGAATGCAGTGAGCTGGTGGGGCAATCAGAATAATACTGCTGCGACACTGGCTTACTATATACAGGCTATGGAATCCCAACAGCAAGTTAAAGTACCAGTTCATCAGTGGGAAAAACTTAGGTGCAGAATTCTCTACACTATAGTTACTGCAGCAAACAATACAATTTCAATGGGAGTTAATCCCTTTTTTCATGCAGGAAACCCGTGACAGTGTGTTTACATAGAAACATAGAAACATAGACTTTGATGGCAGATAAGGACCACTTGGCCCACCTAGTCTGCCCATTTCCCTACCTAGAGGATAAGCTGCAGATCCTATTTAACCAACAGCCTATTTCTTCCTACCCCCCACAAAAATTGCCTTATGTCTGTCCCATACTTTCTTGAATTGTCCCACAGTTTTAGACCCCACAACCTCCTCAGGAAGGCTGTTCTATCAAGTCCACTACCCTCTCTGTGAAAAATACTTCCTCACATTGCCCTTGAGCTGTCCCCTCTATATCCTAGTGGGCTTCACTGTATATGTGTGTGTGTATATATATATATATATATATATATACACACACACTACACATAACATATATATATATATATATATATGTGTGTGTTTTTGCAAATGTATGGGTCCACTTAGTCTGGGTGGAGGGAGGTCAGGCTTAACTGGTCAATGTCAGGGGCTGGATATCTGGTTCCCAGAGGTATTTCCAAGTTCACCAGTGCTGCAGTAATTTACAGTGTTGTATAAACATCCTTCATGACAAATTAACAAAATAAATTACAATCCAGCAATGGGTTATATCAAAACAGTCATATCATCTCTATAAATAAATTGTTAGTGATTTCTTTGCACCATTTTTATATATTGTCCAAGATAGTAATTTTCTAGGTTTTGCATCCAGGCATACATATCCCATATTGTCTTGTGTTTAGTATGAACAATAATCTCTGAATGACAGGGTATAGGGGGAAGGGGGCTGGAAAAGGTGAAATAGGGAAAAGGGGATGTGGGGTTGGAGTGAGGAAATAGCTAAGGGTGGTGGTGGTGGGCAAATGAGGGGGTTATGTACTAGAATTGACTAGTGATATGGTATTTGATATGTTAATTACAGCTAACCATAAAGACTCTGTGGCCATCCTCCATGGTAGTTGGAGATATTCGAGCTACACTACAAATACAACCAATTCTACCTTTATGATAATAGTGACCAGTCTACCTCTTCATTAATGCCAAACCTAGGATTCAGAGCTCCCAACCTTTTGATCCAGTATGCTTCATGTACCAGAAGTTTATTTTCTGAATTTCCTCCTCTATCAGGTTTTATGAACACCTCAATACAAAAAAATTGCAAATACAGTATTTGGTGGTTTTCTGACATAAAATGTCTTGCTAGACTTTTTATGTTGTCTTTGCGTCTTATCATTGATTTATGTTTTGATGCTCTGAGGAGTTGTCTTTGCTTCTTACCATTGATTCATGTTCTGATGGTACCAGGTCGGTCATCTGCGAACCATCTCAGGAAACTTAAGCATATTTTCCAAGCTACTCATTCCTCTCAGACCCCTATGGCACTGATCTCATTAGATGCTGAGAAGGCTTTTGATAGAGTTGATTGGGAGTTTCTCTGGTTGACTCCATGAAAAATGGGCTTCCCCTCTCTCTCTTCCTTCAATGGATCCAAACTATTTGCTCCTCTCCTTCTGCCAGGATATATTGTAATGGAGTTTTCTCTCCCTGCTTCCCTCTCTTTACTGGCACCAGACAGGTCTGCCTCTCTCACCCTTCCTCTTCAATCTTTATCTGAAACCTCTCCTTCGTCACATTAAACTATCCCCTAGGATACAGGGTATCTCGGTTCTTAATCACACCTTAACTCTTTTGGCGTATGCGGACGATATTCTCCTTCACTTAAAACACCCCACAGCTTCCTTCGAGCAGTCCCTTAAAGTCATAGCAAAATTCAGTTGTCTCTCTAATTACAAACTATATCTCACTAAAACTGAAATTTTCCCTTTGAATCACATCACTTATAGGGGAGATTTTAGCCAATTTGGAATGAAATGGTCCCCATACTTTATTAGGTATTTGGGTATACTTTAAACCACTGACCCCTCGAGTTCCAAGAAATTAAACCTAGATGATCTGGTGGTTATTATTCAACAGGATCTTTGGAGATGGAAGTCCCTCCCATTATCTTTATGGGGTCGGATACATGTCATAAAGATGAACACTCTCCCCAGGCTCTTCTATCCATTAAATATGTTAAACATTTGGCTACCTCTCTCCTTCTTTTAAAATATACATTCCATTATCTCTAACTTCATTTGGTTAAATAAACATCCCAGATGCTCTTTCCTTAAACTAAGCCTTCCCAAAGAGTCTGGTGGTCTCTGTCTCACCAATTTACTTCTGTACTACTGGGCTAGCCACTTCTCTAGACTGGGCAGATGGCCCTCTCATACCAAAAGTGAGTACTCACCTACTTGGTTACAATTAGAAAAACAGCTCCTGCGGCTACATAACCTAGACTCCTCAAATATCTTTTACCTTCCATTGAAAGCTCTGCCAGAGCCACTACTTCACTCAGTGATTGGTACTTCATTTAAGGTATTCTCTTAAAGTTGCTCTTTCTATAGGATTTCCCCACCAAAGGATTTTACCCAATCTATTATCCCCAACCCCAACATTAGGCTAGATGGTGTTAGCCTCACCCCAGGTTGGTTACCTCAGCTACCAGAAGCAATAGTGGCAGATCTATACTCACATGACTCCCTTCTTTCCTCTCCAGAGATCCTCGTGAAATATAAATTGAGTCAAGTACACATCTTTAAGGTCTTCCAGCTGAGGCATTTGTTAGGTCGTTCATTTGGTACCACCCTCCAGTCATCTAGGGTGAGGCCTATACTGGACCAACTACAGGAGTTATTCCCTAAGCCTCATTGCATCTCCCTGCTATATGCCAGCCTTCTGGCTATTGGCCACCCAGATCCCTTTCCGGGTTCTAACGTTTGGAGCTCCCTGCTGCCTGATACACTCCTCAACTGGGCCCAAATCTGGAAGGATCTATATATCTATAATTCTCAGGACAGGCTTAGACTTACCAAATATCATATTTTAAATGATATGTATTACACACCCATCAAGTTGGACAAATTAGGCCGTCTTCTTGATTCCGCTTGCTCTAGGTGTGGAAAATCAGAAGGGTACCTGTTGCATATATTCTGGCAGTGTGAAAAAGTTGCTCCCTTGTAGCAATTAATTCATTCCAGGATGGATCCCTTATTGGGTCTGGATGGTCTTTTCACTATGGAAATTTGTATTCTTGGGATGTATTCCAATATGCAGGTCAAAGAGTGTAGATATCACATGGCACTGATCTCTATGGTTGTCAAGAAACTTGTGCTTAAACATTGGTTAGACCAGTTGGTGGTATCTTATAGAGAATGGTTAACAGAGCTTTCAGCATGTTTTAGAACTGAGCACCTGATTGCTAGCTCTGGTAATAGGCTTAAGCCTTTTGACAAGAAATGGGGCAAGTTATATGCTTTATATATTCATTAGTGTATGGTGTGTTGTTAAATCCCCATGTGTGCAATTCTAAATGCTTTGATGCTGCCCTTATCCATTTCTTGTGGCACACTCTGGGGTTGGGTGGGAGGAGGGGTTGGGTATTGTAACTTGTGTTATCAGCTGTCACTGTCTTGAATGCCAATGTTGTTATTGTTATCATAAAATCAATAACAATTTTGAATTTGACAAACTGCAATGGGCAGAGTGGCTAGGCTCCACCTCCGTAGAGGCAGCCATATGCCCTTGATGTGGATCCCTCTCCATTCTGGCTCTGTGCCTATGCTGACAGGCAATAGCATGCAGCACTGTCCCCTCTCCCTGAAGAAGGAGAACTGTCTACGGATACTTGATCCTTCCTTTCCCCTGCCAACCCTGAGCAACCAAGTCTGTTCCCAAACTTGGGTTGCCGGTGTGGCACGAGGTGTGGCATCCACAGCCTCAATCCTCAGCACCACCGGGCCATGGATTGGTAATCTTTGAGGTAGCTCCCAACATGTTTGACTTGGAAACTTGACCTCTGCAACTCAACCCATAAAGTATGGGATATCACAAGGATCTATCCTAGGTCAGATCCTCATCTGCTTATTTATAAAAGCCTCCCCAAGCATGCAACAATTGTACAATCTCTTGCAGGCTAATGATCTCATCATTTTCCATAGCTCAAAGTCACTGTCCAATATCTCTCAAAACTTGAATTGCAACTCTTCCCTTCTCCAAAGTTGGTACCTAGATCAATCAATCAAAGAGTATATTGTTTAGCAATTAGATACTACAAAACGATATAGCACCGATACTTTAAAATCACAGTTTAACAAAGTAGAAGCTTATGAATATACATATGTTTTATTCCTACTGCACATTCTTAATATTAAAATTTCTAGAACCTCTTTTTTCATCCTAAGTTACTTTAGGCATCACTGTCATGTTCATTGTTAATCTTGTCATCAGTACTCAAGTTGTCAGCTTTCTAAAAATGAATACATATTCCACTCACAGATCATACAGTCATGAGCATTCTATTCTTCACTTTGCTTATTGCTTTGAAAAACCCAGCTAGTTTCTGAACAGTATTCACATCTGCAGTATGGATAACTATAGTCATAAGAATCTCCTGTTCGACTTGATATACAGAGGTAGTAAATGTATTGAGACAGTATAGTCTTTTCCTTACATAATGGATACATTTCCATAAGACATGATTCAGATCTTCTCTACTACCTTCAGTACAGTCACAGTTCTCTGAGAGGTTAATATCTTTATTATACCTTCGTACTAAGACATAACTTGCAAATTGTTCAAACTTTTATCTTAGAAAGATAGATCTTTTGTTGGGTAGAATATCTAAATAAGGCTTAAAGCCAAAATAAAAGTTATTTCTGCTATAACATTGCGAATAGCTTGACTCAGAAATATATGTTAAATCTTGGCAGTTCCAATAATTGATAACATTTTTAGCAATTTACTCTATTTATTAATTCATTTATTCATTACAAATCGGGTTTGCAATCTTTGAGTCAGAGATTCATTTACAAAGGCACCTCATTGTAGGGGGGGCAGACATCAAGACAGTTATTATGATGCAGATTAAAACAGAGGATAACATTACAGGTGCAGTAAAAGGAACATTTAACATAGACACACTTAGGTTACATAATGTAGTAGTTTGTATGTTACTTAGGTTGCATAGTGTTACAAAATTGTGAGTTACACTCATGGATATGAAGGCTAGGTACTATTCCTGTATCGACATTGTTTTTTAAACTCAGTAAAGAATGCTTTTTTAGAAGGTTCATAACCATAGCAAACCAGTAGTCACTTTTATAACCTAGTTTAAACTATGTTTCTTTTTCTGTAACACGTTGTTTAAGGTTCATATATTCAGATAATCTAATTATTTTTATCCAATAATTTAATTTCCCAGTTTCAATCTTGGCTCTTATATCTGTGTTGCCTAATTCTGCTCGTAAATAAGCTGCAGAGCATGAATGTCCCAATCTTAGAGTAGATCTTAATACCTTGTTTATTGGTACTAGCAGTTTAAATATTTTGTTAGCCTTGAGTTCCCACACTTCTGCACAGTAAAGTATTTGTGCTTCAACTTTTGCTTGTATAACTTGAACTAGGAGCCTTATTGAGCACCCACCATACTTGTAATTGAATCTGGCAATACCACCAGTGGTTTTTGCAATCTTATCACATAGCAATGCATGGTGGGAATTCCACTTACAATTTGCATTAAAATCTATCCCCAGATAGGTATAGTTCTGCACCACCTCCAATTTTTGATCCCCAATTGCCCAATATCCAGAGAGACGTTTATCCCCAAAGATAATAACTTTTATTTTTTTTTAGATTAATTTTCAGTTTTAGCTTTGTGGATTGAAGGAAAATATAGTTTATCATGTCCTGTAGACCTTTTTTAAAGAGACAAATAATACAAGGTCATCTGCATATGCTAATAATGATCAGGAGCCAGTTCTTATTTTGGGTGAGTCAGAGATGGTATCTTCTGCTCCCCTTAACATTTTATCAATGTATAGAGAAAATAGAAGTGGCATCAGAACACATCCCTGGCAGATGCCTTCATTTATTTTAAAGGGTGTAGATATATTCCCATTTGTTCCTAATCTTGTGCTAGCCCATGTTTCATAATACAGAGTTGCTACTAAATGAACCATATTTGTGTCAATTCCTCTTTCTTCCAGAAGGGACCATAATATACATAGGGATACTGAATCAAAAGCAGATGAATAATCCACGAATACTGAGTATACTTTTTGCTTACACAGTACTACATATTTCTCCAGGAGGTGATGCAGAATAAATACGTTATCCATTGTTGAGTAATTCGCTCTTAATCCTGCTTGGAAGTTTGAAATTCCACCAATTTACTCCACCTGTGCTTTTAGTTTGTCCAATACAATTTAAAAAAACATCTTTAAGCTAGTATCTAAGAGGCTTATAGGATGATACATGGCAGGATCTATCATACAGCCCTTGTTGTGCGCAGGTATTATATTTGCTCCTTTCCAGGTTAAGGGTCACTCGTTAATTCTGATAGAGATATTAAAGTAAGCAGTCATAATTTTACACCACAACATAGGGTGACTTAAGAATACTTCCACCGGAATGCCATCAGGGCCTGCAGCTTTGTTTCTTTTGAGTGAACCAATCACCAAATAGACTTCCATAGTTGTTATACATATTCCATTATCATTGCTTTTCCAAGCCAAGGGAATCTTCTGATATATAAGTATCAATTGTGTCTCTGTATATACAGTATTGGTCCCTTTAGCGACTAGTAGCCAAATGGTTTGTACATCAGTTGATGTCACAGCATCCAACATAATTTTCCATTTTTTTTCAAAATATAACTGTTTCTTATTTTTTATGACACTTTTATAGTTTCTATGTGCATCATTAAGTTTTTTAGAGTATCCTTAGATTGATTCCTATATTTCTTATATAATTTCCTGATTTCAGCTTTGATCTTTTGACAGTCTGCATCAAACCATCCAATCAATTTGGAGTTTTTGCAACTTTTAATAGGATATTCCAACTTCTGTCTTATTGCCACAAACAAGTTATTCACTATTTTTGTTAACTCATGAGAGGGCATTTTATAGAAATCAGCCATACTAGCAGGCAGAATAAATGATTCTAATAATGGAATGATTTCTCTCTTAGCATTATTATACAATTTGATCTTTTTTGTAGACCTAATTTCTGAAAATTGTACAGCTTTGTCAGTAGGAACACTAACTTTTTTGTGGCCAGAATATTCTAATATTAGTGGAAAGTGGTCACTTTCAGGCCTCACATCCATGTAGAGCCTAGACCATGTTTCAGTGGGCCCAGACCAACGTGCCAGATTAAGCACAGAACAACCTCTAGTTGAGATATAAGTATATTCCCCTTTTTTATCCCCATTAATCCTACCATTTAGTGGTTACAGGTTAAAATTAGTCAGAATTTCTATTATGTTTTTCCCCGAAACATTAACTTTAGTGTCCTTGGTGCTTCTTGGCAACAGAGATTTAGGATATTGAGTGTATAAGAAGATTGATTTATGCATCAGTCCATCCCATGTGCCAATGCGCTCATTAAAATCTCCAGCGAGTAAGATATCAGCACCTGGATACTTATATAATGCTTCAGAAATAACATTAGCCAGTTCCTCCCGCATAGAGGTAGAATAAAAGTTAAACTTTTCTGGTGGGACGTATCCGCATATAAGGCAAAAGAACCTTTTTTCAAGGCCTATTAAGAGGGAAATGAAATCATTCTGTACTTTCCAGCAATTAACTATATGACAGGTCCCAAGCTTAATAAAGACCAGCAGCCTACCATACTGCCTCCCAGAGTTATGCTTCCTTTTCTCTGGTACTTGAAAGCACTCATAGCCATTCAGTGTAATCAAATCTAGCTCATCATGCCATATTTCTTGTAGGCTTATAATATCAAACCTTGTGATATATTTTTTCCATTCCCCATCTGCAATTTTAGTGTTCCAGCTAGCAATATTCCATGATAGTAACAGCATATTAGTTGGGTGGCAATCAAGGGATGTATCCTGTAATTCATATCTGTGCAGTCAGTTATTCTCATATCCTGCAATTGCCAGAAATCTATTACTCAGGGGAAGGTTTGTGATCTGCCTTACAGTAGTCATAGTATCATTTTTTAGTACAGTATTCAGACTGTTACTGTCACAGATATTAATTCCAAGACCATCTAGGATACTACCTCTCTGCAGAATATCATCTGCCAGTTTCTTGGATGTTGTGTAAATATGTATTTGCGTACTACCATCCTGCCTATATGCCATAATATCATCCTTGTGTTCAAAAGGTACCTTTAAGAAATGTAGCAGTAAATCTTTGATTGAATTAATTAGTTTGGTATGTGTTTCTCTGGTCATGATGTCTAGACCAAACATATATATATATACATGCTTGTGTTGGATCCTGTTCCTGTCCTTCTTGTATACCATGTATAAATATTGAATTTATGATTAAATTGGTCCCTATTTAGAAAAATTACTGTTATTTCTTTATTTAGTAAACTTCTATGGTTTGCCCATACATAGTTGGCCACTCATGGGGAATGAAATTCAATATCAAACAGGTATGCTTCACATAAGGAGATATTATTTATATCACTCACTTCATCCAAATCAATATCAATCTCCAATTCTATCTTCAAAAAACTAAGTACATGTTCTCTAAAGTTGGAGGTGTCAAAATTGCCCCATTTAACAGGACCAGAAAACCTAAGAAAGGGTTTACTATTAGGCACCTGATTCTGCTCCTGTGAAATTTATAATTAATAGGGTTTTCATTGTTTTTAAGTATCATACACTCAGATATATTCTGAAAGGTTAAATTACTGTGTTTCCCTTTATTTTTTGTAGTTAGAGGATTATAAACTACCTCAGTATTAATAGCAGGAGATCTTCCTAACTCTTGGTTTAGTAAATTAAGTTCAGTTTCCAGGAGTCTTAGATGTGATTCCATATCTTCATGTTGTAGCCTAATAGGTTCCAGACATGGGGCTTCTTTGAGTGACTTGTCATCAGTATCTTTGATTTAGATATCCGATGTTTTTTGGCTTACCTTGTGCCATGGGACTTTTTTAGTTGAGAGCCTATTAATCTCACTCCCATTCTCCATACTGGTCTTTTGGAAGCAGTATTTTATATTAGTCTTTCTACATTTTTGTTATTTTTTTTCTTTTGTTCCTCTCTGATTTTTTTGTCTTTTTATTTCCATCTTTATGTTTGTTCTCAGTGCAATCTGGTATGTATATGGTACTAAAATCTGGTCTAAGTGGAGTAGCCATAGCTTGACCTAGGTCTTGTGAGTTCTTAGTAAAATCATTATAGAGCTCTTGTTGTGGAAGTATAGTCAAGATCTGTTCAACTTTAGCTCTATTGATGACTGCATCTACTATTAAATTTTCCATAATTTCCTTATTTATCAGCAGTTAATCCAATATTATAAGACTTGCGTGATATGGATCTTTTAGCAGTTCTGTAGTATTCTCAGACAGATAGGTTGGGGAATATGCCAACGTTTGTGCACCCTCCATTGAGTCATCCCTCCAGGGATACCCCAGCTTCCATCCTTCAGCGCACTTTTCATTCCTTTTTGCCTCACATTGCTTAAGGCCATTTATTGCGGCCTGTAGATCTTCCATAATAGTACCCAAAGTATTAATATTAGCATGAGAGTCCATTATTATACTACTAGTATCAGAGAGACAGAGATCAGGAGTAGTCTCTAAGTTATCTAACTCTTGCCTCTGTGCATCTGATATCACACCAGCTATACTTGTTGTTTCCACATTTTTATAGCAGTTTTCATTGAAAATTACTTCTATAGTCATCTCATCCTTTTGCCTTCTGGTAGTCGAAGATTTATCTAATTTAGGTGTAGAAGTCCTGCTTCTATTAGAAATTAATAACATATGATTTGTTATTTTGGTCTTTCAAGCCTGGGTGTTTTCCCTGAATATGCCAAGCAAGAAGAACATGGAGGAAGCTGTGACCAGTGCTGAAACAAAGGGGTCACCATGAACTGGGACACTGGATGAGCTAACTGCCCAAAGTTGCTGTGAGACAAAGGTAAAGAGCATGTATCCTACCTTTTAAGGATGGGCAGAGACTTGTTCAGGATGAGACTGTCCATAAAGGGTTACTGGTATCAGAGCTAAATATGGTATCAGATAGCATGCCTGAGTATAGGGTAACAGTAGTACCCATATGGGCTGGAGTGATGCATTAAATTATTGAGGTTCACACAGAAAACTGCTAATTAATTAGAGAGTAGTCAATATCCACACAGAGAACACAGCATGACACATAACAGCGCTGAGAAAAAATAACTAGAGCATAAACAGCGCACAGTGGTGGAACAGTAACAGCAATACGTTAGTACCTATACCAAAATTAAAAACTTACACTCCCACATACCCAACTATCATTTTTTATGCAGAGCAATCATGGAGACAGCACTGTAACTGGTAGTGGGTCAATGTCGGGGGTGTGCACGAGAAAGGTAACTTGAGGTGGGGGGATGTGTGTTGGACATTAGAGATGGGCAAAGTCGAAGCTTCCCAGGTCTAGGGAAACCATGAAACCTCTGCAAAGTGCGAATTTTTGCACTTTGCACAAACTTCGCCCCATCTCTTTGACATGTTTAGGTGGTGGTCTTTGCCCCCCACATCACCCACATGGGGGGCTGTGCCCCCCACACCTCCCTACTTTATATAATCAACTCGGGGGGTGCAAAACTCAGGTGGGGGGGTTGGGATGCTGGTGGGTTTTCTCATTTCCACAAAATACAAACACCAAAACATAAAAAAAAAGCATAGATGCATACTGCATGGGTCAGACTCAAACCACTGTCTGCTTGAGGTGCAATGATTCTTAGAGGCTGTCACACTAGCCTCTAAAGCACTAGAGCAGTGCGGTTCTCAAGCTGATAGCTGCTATTCTTGAGTTCTTGGCATGAGTGCTCACAGCTACAGTTACAGTGCTGTAATGTACCGTGCTGTTATTACCCTGTAGCTGTTATTACTCACGCTACCTTCTCTGTGCAGTTTTTACCACACTCTTTTTCATTAACAGTTTTGACCAGCTACCAGTTATTGAAAATAACCATAAGGAATGGGAGAGTCTCACAAAATGATCTGTAGCTTATTGGAACCATAGTTGTGTGGAATACTGGCAGCATAGTCTAAAGGTTAGATTAATGAGCTGTGAATAAGCATGGTACATCCAGCAGACCTGGGTTTGATTCCCACAACCTCCACTTGCATACTGTGTGACTCTGAACAAGTCACTGAACCACCCCAGTGCTCCCAGGACACTCCTGAAAAGATGCACATTTGACTAGTAAGCCTTATCTGGTTATGAAAGGATACCAAAATAAATAAATAAATAAAAAATACTAACCATTATTGACCTAAGTATCAATGAACTGGATCAGGATGTATGTCCCCAGTGTGCTGGAAATGAACTGTAATGCATGATATGACCTACCATAGAAATCTACTCCCCTAAATAGAAAAGAACTGCATATGAATGTCAGTCTGGTGTGGCATGAGATTATTTTGTTTTAGCTTAACTGTTTCTGAGGTCTGAAGGAACGCAAAAAGAATGACTGTGTATGTTCAAAGGTATTTGCAAGGAGGCTCCCAACGTGCTGTAACACTGTATTCCCCTAGACACGTGAGTCACCCTGCTCCATGCCCACAACCATCTGGGCAGTCATGACACTTGACAGCACAGTCCAAAATTATTTCAAGAAGCAGCCATGACTGTGCACAATCTAAATATGGCTTATTGAGTCCTTGTGTGATAATGGTTTCCATGGTTTAGTTTTATTTACCGTATGTTGTTAGTCAAATGTATTCTATTTGTATCGTGATTAAGATTATATCATGCATTGTATCCCAGTTCAAATTTAAACATTTTATAACAGCAGTTTCATGATTTAAATTACCTATGGTACAGATTCTACAGTAAAACTGAATATAGTACTTCTGGTTGACAGTTTAGCCTCATTTTGAGAGTCCACTTAAGCCCTTTACAGGATTCTAGATAATTTTAAGCAATGTTAGAGGTATCAACCCCAAGTGTCAAGAATAGATTGAAATATATGGCTCTCTTGATTTATTTTATTTCTAGTTAGTCTCTTTATCATGTTATACCGTCACTTGTTTCAGCTAATCATAATCCAAACACAAACATGTCAGGACTAGTTTAATTCTCAAACTAAATTATGCCATCTCTTTTCTTAGCTGAAAATGACAGCTACTTCACCTAGCATTTTTTTTAAAAGAAAAAAATAAATCTTCATCAAGGATCTCTCCTCCATTGGGCCACACCTTTGGAACTGTAAGTCATCAGCAGGACCACTCTTAAACTTTTTCTAGATGGTGGTCACCCACGATGATGTGCAACGCCCACACCTATGTAATCATGGACAGCCCCATGCTCCTTAGCTCTGTCTTCTGCCATCAGCTGCTCGTTGAACCTTCAGAGAAACAAAGCTGTTGTTACTGCAATTTTTTTTCCTTTAACTTATATTATTGGACTTCTCCTTATATGTCGTTGTTGAAAGAACACTTCTTTGGATTTTGTACCTATGGCTTTTAGAGAGCTCTAAGGACATCACTCACATTGTGTGGGTTTGATGTTTGGACCTGCCCCCTGAAAGATTTGTTAAGGATTTATCCAGGCCACAGTGAGACACTGAAAGAAGGCTCTGGTAACCATCATCATGATGCAACATCAAGGCCATAGAATCTCAAGCCAAGGCCACGGACTCCAAGCTGTCTTCTCTGTCATGCCTGGCTGCCACTGGGATGTATACTCCTAGGTGGTTGGCAGTGCTGTTGACACCACAGTTGGTGATGCCATCGGAGAACAGCAGCGATATGGAGGGTAAGTCCTATATGTTGACCACTTTGGCAGCATTGACTACAGCCCCCCTGACTGTGACTGAGACACCAAGGTTGGGGCTTGGCTCTGACCCTGTCATAACTACTATGGACTGTACATTGCCTATGTTATCAGGTTCCAGCCCAGTGATGACGGTAGTCATGAAACCTTTATGGGGCAATGTTGACTCCTAGGCTGTCTGGAGTTGTTTTTAGAAATATTTCTTTGTCTGTTCCCATCACTGCCAATGACAGTGCCTATAGTCCCATCTACAGGGCATCCCCTGTCAGTACCATCACCATCGATGGGACATATAAGCATGCCTACCATCCCTCCACTACAGTTGCCAACTCAGTCACTGACTCTGTCGATTACCCCCTGTCATCATTCTAGTTGACTAGGTGGAATATGATCCAAATCTCCTAGACATGGAGGAGGATTTAGAGCATGAAGAGGAGAAGGAGGATCCCTCTGAGTTTGGGCTCCTTTATAGCTCAACCCTTTCCTCTTGCAGTGAGGATTCTGTTGTTTATATCCTCAGGTCTCCTCCTACAGTACCTTCATTTCAGGCTTGCTTAGACAAATCCAAGCTATCATGGGCTTTGAGGGTAAAGAAGACTCTGGTGCAATACATTTATTGTGGCTGCACTTCCTATTGTTGTGGGCTTTCAGGGTAAACAAGAAGACTCTGGTACAATACATTTAATGGCATTTTGGGAGGTTGTTGGTGCACTTCCTATTGTGGTGTACACTCCTCATGGGAGGATGATACATTTTCTGCCTGGCCTAAGCATCACACTTTGCCGGCAGTCCTAAAAAGGCTGATATAGTTCCCTGCTCTGTCTAGTTAGCCTTCTTGTGCTTCCTAGCCAGAAGCTTATTCTGTAGTAATCATGGCTGCTCATTATCAATGTAGAGCCCCTTAGTTATGGGTACTTTGCCTCCTAACGAAGAGTCTGAGGGACTGACTACTATGGACAACAGGGCTTCTGCCTCTGCATCCTTGGTCCTGCGACCTACCTGTCCTCAGACATATATGATAAACTATCAGAACAGCCTGTGGACATCTGCCATGCTTCATATTTAGGCTTTACCTATTTGTCTTTTCATGGCTCAACTGTTTAAACAGGAGTCCATCCAAAATAAGTAACATAAATACATTCAGAATTTGGATCAGCATATCCCAATAAGATCCCTATGTACTTTGTTTAAAAGTACCAAGTTATTTTGTAACCCTAATTTCACTGCTGGTTCAAAAACAAAAACAGTATCAGTGAAGAGCAACTGATGATGTCATAGCCAGGTCTCTATGATGCCGGTTTGACGATCCTTTTGTTGACCGGCATCTTGCCGACAGGAATCATGTTGACCGCAAGTTGCGGTCTTCATGATTCCTGTTTGTCTGCCGGTCCTTTTTTATCAGAGGGCTTTGCCCCCCCCCAAACCCCCCATGCAGAACCCGCCCAACTTTAGGATTCTTTACTCCAGTTGGAGTTACTTCAGGAAGGGGGTGCAGAACCAGGAGACAGTGTGCCCCTGTCTCAGGCACTCCAACGTAGCGACCTGTCCGCAAAGTGTCGATTTTGCTGACAGGATTGTAGTTCACTGTGTTGGTGTCACCCTAAGGGGTGCATACCCATAACCAGAACTCACAACCTAGTACTCCTTTCAGGCTACCTTATAGGACCAATTTCTCCCACATTATATAAAACTGCAGCCGTAACATTTATGTACTGTGCAGATGCAAGGTACTTAAGAATGTGACCTTGTGGGATGGAATGCTGTGGAAAATGGTTTTAGAATGCCAAAGCTGTGTGCAATTTTTGGAATACTGTAGGGAGAGATTTCAGAATGCTACCAATGATACAATCTCAGAAAGTAGCTGGGACATACACTTTTCTAATGTGTCAAGGACATTGAAATTCAGATGTGGCTTTTTCATAAATGTTTAGAATGTGGCCTAGATACAGAATTTTGAAATGTGGAAGATACATAGTTGTGGAATGTGTCAGGGATATGCTAGTTCATAATGTGTCATGGATGCTTATTTACTGAATGTAGTTTTGATGCACAGTTTCAGAATGTAATGGGTATGCTTGATTTCAAATTGTGGTGGCATCATGCATTTTTAAGTTGGCTTGTGGTGCTTGTGCGCAAGTCAACATCTTGGGACAGTGCAGAATTGGAGGCGTGACCGCTGTTGGGTGAATGCAGGGCACGCATCAGTAGGTGCGTCCCTCATTCCCCAATCAGCCTGCATGCCGGTGCCACACCATGCATGCTAATGTGGTGAGCACATCTAAGCAAAGGTCCGCTGCAATCCGAGCAAAGCTCGTCAGATGCAATGGACCCTTCCTGCATGCTACCATATTAGCAGCATGGTAGTGACGCTAGCGGCGACCGGGGAGTGTCCAATCCCCAGGCGGCTTTCTGTGGCCACTGAAATTTGCAGACGAGGCCCACTCCCGTCGGCATACAACAGCCCATTTCCAATATGCCGAGGGGGTTCCCAATCCCCTGGTTCTTGCCTCCCCCTCCACTTTCATTGTACCCGATGGAGAGCCTCCCGTCAAGTAAATCCGCCCCCCGCGCATTTCTTATATGCCGAGGGGTGCCAATCCCAGTTCTTGCCTCCCCCGCTGTCATTGTGTGCGACAGGGTGCCCAATCCCGTTGGCATAAGTTTACCCCCATTGTCTGCCGATGAGGGTGCCCAATCCCCGTCAGCTGCAGCAACCCCCATTGTCTGCCGGCGAGGTGCCCAATCCCTATCGGCTGCACAACCCAAAACAGTTAGGTGGCATGCTGGGAGTTTTTTTATCTGATTCCACTTTTCAGGACTGGATTATGGAGGAAGTTAAATATTTTTTGCAGGAAAACTATAAGGATGATATAGCCCCGCAGTGGGTTTGGGAAAGCCTTAAGGCTTATATACATGGGAAATGGATTGCTTATTCCACTGCGCATAAAAAGGCTTGACAGGCTCATATGAGGGATCTAGAAGAACAAATCAAAGAGGTGGAGGGGCAGCACAAAGGTGACCCAGGTAACTCTGAAATCTTATACCCTCTGAGGCAGTTGAAGTTCTAGTGGAATTTGCTGAATACTCAGCAGGTGGAATGGGCACTTTAAAGGACACAACATTCTTATTGGGAGGGAAAGGAAAAGGCGAGGAGGCTTTTGGCCCATCATTTACGTAAATTAGAAGCCTCCAGCATCATTCCAGCGATCAAAAGAGGGGGTTGCACAATTCTGGATTCTAAGGGGATTAATGAGGCCTTCTTAGATTTCTATGGTTATCTTTACTCCTCCAAAAGGGGGGCATAAGACGCTGATATTTTTACATTCTTATAGTCTTTTTCTCTTCCCAGACTAACAATTGCACAACGGGAGGCTTTGGAGGCACCTATGGTTTTGGAGGAGTTTTGGAAGGCATTAGGACAGCTGCAAGGGGGTAAGAGTCCAGGCCCAGTTGGGTTCCCCATAGAATTTTACAGATCAGTAGATGAATTGATTTGTCATCTTTTGGTAGAGGTTGTTGATTTGGTGTGGCACTAAGGGTCCCCCCCCAATGTATGATGCCATAATTTCTGTTCTTCCTAAAAAGGATAAGGATCCTTATAGTTGCTCTAGCTATAGGCCTGTGCCACTTTTAAATGTTGATGATAAATTGTTGGCAAAGATGCTAGCCAATCGAATAGCCAGTGTTCTATCATCAATAATTTATCCAGACCAGGAGGGGTTTGTGGGGGGAAGGGATGGGGTGGACCACATTCGAAGGTTAGTGGACCTTCTCTTTGTTTCAGAGGACTACTCTGGGGTGCAGCAGTGGTGGTCCTCCACATGGAGAAGGCCTTCAACTCCATAAAGTGGCATTACTTGTTGGTTACTCTGGACTCCTTTGGGTTTGGCCCCCATTTTGCTCACTGGGTGAAAATACTTAACTCATCCCTGAGAGCCACGGTGCAGACAAATGGCAGGCTATCCCTGTGTTTCCGGCTGGGCCGAGCTACGCAACAGAGCTGTCCTCTGTCCCTGGCCATGTTCCTTTTAGAGATGGAGCCTCTAGCGCAATGGCTTAGGGCTTCTCCAGAGATCGAAGGTATAAGGGTGGGGGAGCATCAATTCAAAGTGATGCCTTTTTGTGGATGATGTGCTTCTCACCATTCAGGAAGGGGATATTTCGATCACTAAGCTAATGCAGATGCTGAAAGACTTTGCCGCTATGTCTGGATTAACTAACAACTGGCATGAAATGGGGTTTCTTCCGACTGCCCGGTTGGATTCGGAAGCTGATATAGAAATTCCTGGTATACAGTGGGCAAAGGGTCCGAACAAATATTTGGGGATATTTATTACTCCAATGCTGTCTGAGTGGTTACCTCTCAATCTTCACCCAAGCTTACTCCGGTTGAAGAATGATATCCTCAGATGGAAACATCTTAAGTTGTCTCTGTGGGGCAAGGTGCAGCCCATTAGAATATTGGTTCTACTGAGGATACTGTATGTACTCTGTTACCTCCCTTAGAGAATACTGGATCAATGGTGGGGTCAGTTCAATGCAGCTATCTCCTCCGTCTACTGATAAGAGAAGAAACCTAGAATTTGTATGTCCCGTCTGATGGTGCCATACAGGAGGGGAGGGTTTGCGTCCCCCTGGTTGCAGGGGTATAATATTGGGGCTGAGTTGAGACAGATCTGCTTTTGGCTTCATGCTAAGAAATGAGCTCATATTCGCTGGGTAAACTTGGAGAGGTCCTGGGATAGGGAGGGACCCCGGAGAGGGTTCTATGGGCGCATAAGCCAACTAAGAAAATACTATCCACGCAGTATTATGCTCTCCATATCTGGAGGTTGACTGAGCAACTTTTGGGGCCTAGTTGGGAGGTGCCCTTGATTCTTTGGCCTTCATGGTGGTACCCTCAACTAACGTTGAATGGGCATGGCTTTTATTGGCCTAAATGGCACACTGAGGGTATTAGAAGGGTAGGGAACTTGCTGTGCCCATAGCGAGGCCAACTAAAATCCTTTGAGGAATTACGGGTGGAATACTCCCTCCCCTCTTGTGATCATTGGAAATATTTGCAGGTCAGGCACATGTTAACTCCTCTGTTGGGAAATAAGGGCTTAGTGATGGGGATAATCCCTGGACTACAGTATTTGGGCAGGGTCCACAACTTTCCAAGGTGGGGGTGATTTATAAAACCCTGAGGGATCTTAAATCCACTGATTCCAGGCCAGTGGAAAAGAGATGGGAACGAATGTTGGGTTGTCCCCTTGAGGCAGTAACATGGGAAAAGATATGGGCTAATAGTTATAGGATAAGTGAAGATATCACAGGGCGTTTGATTCAGCATAAGATCTTATTATTATGGTATTGCACACTGGCCTTACCACACACTATGGAGTTATTTTCCCACCCACGGTATTACATAGAAACATAGAAACTGTCAGCAGATAGGGACCTCTAGGCCCATCCACACTGCCTGTAGGCCCTATACATGTATGCGTCCACTCACTCTTAGTAGACAATGGCTTTTCATCACTCCCTTCCCACCCAAGGTTCCTCAGTGCTTGTCTCAGGCATGTTTAAACCCCTCCACTGAGCTTGCTACTACCACCTCTTGTGGCAGACTATTCCAAGCATTCGCCATCCTCTCTGTGTAGAAAAACTTCCTCACGTTGCCTCTTAATCTAACCACCTCCAATTTCATACTGCGCCTCCTCATTCTAGTATCTTTTCTACATTGCAAAAGATCCCCCACCTTCACCTTGTTTATGCCCTTGAGGAACTTAAAAGTTTTCATCATGTCGCCCATTTCTCTTCTGTCCTACAGTGAGTACATACTGAGGTCTCTTAGTCTCTCCTCATATGTTTTGTGGTGCAAACCCTGCCCCATCTTTGTCGCCCTTCTCTGGATAGCCTCCACCTTGTTTATTGTCCTTACATATGTGTGGTCTCCAGTACTGTGCACAGTACTCCAGGTGAGGCCTTAGCAGTTTTGTATACAATGGCTTTACCACCTCCCACCTATTACTAGTAATACCTCTGCCTATGCACCCCAGCATGCCACTGGCCCTCCCTGCAGCCTTTGCATACTGCTTTGATACCTTAAGGTCATCAGACATGATAACCCATAGGTTCCTTTCCTCTTTGGTGACATTCAGCACCCCCCCCCCCGTATCTCTCCCCAGGGTTCCACCTACCCAGATTGGACTACTACACAAATACAAGCACTGTATGCCTGTGGATGCCCTTAAACTAGCCATCTACAGCTCTGTCACCTCTATCATTGACTATGGCCTTGCCATCTATGGCTCTGCCGCAACAAATGCCCTCCGCAGGATCTCAGTTGCTCTCAACAAAGCCTGTAGACTACTGACAGGTGCAGCCCGACAAACTCACACCTGTGACCTCTATGCACAGGCCAGCTGGCTACCCCTACGCAGCAGAATACAATACCAGACCTGCTTACTTACCAAAAAGATTCTCCTTGGTCTCACGCCACCTGGTGTTAGCTCACTCCTTACTACCTACAGTGGCACTCAACAAACATGTGGTGCCCAATCTCTAACCTTTCAGGTTCCCAGATGTCGTACCTCCATGGGTCAGCGGTCCTTTATCTGTAGAGCTACTCAATGGTTCAATTCCTCAATAAAGAATCACTTTCCTCTACTACACTTGGACCCTTCAAAAGGAATCTCAAACTTTACCTCACCTCTACCACTCAATGTGACTGCTTTGTTGAACAGAGATCTCTCTAAACACCTCCCAGCTCACTCATGTCTCACA